>CM040633.1:34029449-36429449 GCA_022818045.1 Neotoxoptera formosana | reverse complement strand
AAAAAAAAACCTGTGCCTTCCTGGACCTTTGAGCTACCAACAATAGGGGACCCATATAGGGAAAGTCTATATTTTCTCAAAAACCTACCCGCGGCTCCAGAACCGATAGGTTATTGTGTAGCCGTATAGGTCATGGGTGTATATGCTTATAACTACTTAATACTTATGTCTCATATTGATATCATCAGAGCTTTGCAGTTATCTATGACGAGTTTGCAACGTTCGTAATATGATATGAAAAACCATTCATGGAAACTGGAAAGTTATAAGAAAATCAAATCGAAAGAAATCCATTTGACTTCTTATCCGTATAGATGTGTTGATGAGTTTGCTGTAAAACTAATGAACAGTTTAACATTTTTTTTTTTATTCCTCAAGAGTAAAAGTATCAGTCGACAGAACAGTTTTAATTGCGGTCGATTTACCGTAAATGGGGTGGAATGCTATGTAATTTAGTTCGGTATACAGGGTCTAATAATGGTGTGTATATATATAATACAATATATGATTTACATATGGCATTTTTGAACCCCCCGGGCACCATTGAAGTGATTTGCACTAAACAACTACCGTGTTAATTAGTAATTAATAAACCGATGACGGACAGGTGAAAATCTTCGATGGCCCCGAGATCCGAAAACCACTCAGTGTGTGCATACAACACGCCCATCGATTTAGAGCGTAAGAAACACATCGCCTATTCCAACACGTGTGTTAATGATCAATTTTACACTCGTGTTACACTGTATTTGACATCATATAGTGGCTAAAAAGAATTATTTCAGAGGCATTTAACTGTATATACAGTTGTCTATAAGTATATTCTACTTTTAAACTCAAATTGCAACCAGCTTAAAATTTCTCGGAGAGTTTGTTTGGAATATTATTTAATTGATATAATCTCATAATTTATAAATATAGTTTTGGTACTCGATTATTTTTAAAATAGGTAACAAGGATCAATTTAAATTCATTAACGAAAAAAATCAAGTAAATTTTTTTCCAGCAGGATCAAACCGAAAGATTGTTCTGACTCGCGATTAGTTTGTTTTATTGTTAATTTTTGATGTCTGCGTGTTTAACAGGTGACAACAAAAAACTATGTTGGTGACATATATATAATTTATTAATATTATGATCATTTAGCTGTTAACGCATTGACGCTTTGTACATTCCTATTTTACATTACACTGTAGTTATTTTTTATGCAGGATGTGTTATGTCATAATATTTAAATACAGGTTTACATAAAAATATTAATAATAATACGATTAATATAGTTGGGTTGGAGAAAAACAAGAAAATGTAATCTCTAGTACTATATAAAATCATCATATATTTTACACTAGAATTTTAAAAATATAGGTATTCTATTTTATAACAGCGCTACAGTAATTAACTACCTATCATATACCTACTATTGAATAGATGAAAAAAAAATGTGTGATTGAGTGGAAACTATAAAAATAGACAACAGTCATGAATTTATAAGTAATTATAATAAATTGCTCTTATGTCCTCGTACTTCATGTTTTGATAATACGTAGACGATTAAAAAAAAAAATCTTTCATGCCTTCTCTACCTACATGTAAAATGGCATTTTTTTTTTTTTGAACTGGATATAGGAACTAGTTTTCTATTACTTCCCCGAATATATATTTTATAAAAGTTTTTAATAAAACTGCAAACAATTTAGTTAGGATTATGATTATCTACCACTGATTACTATAAACTGACACTTCTTAGAATTAAACAATAAAATTATAGGGTAATTTACATATTTGTATAATACTGTATGTGTGTAAAAAAATAATATTTTTACTAAGAATTTTACAAGAGTATTCGTCATGCAACGGTTTTTTGTATCTTGCAGCGTTATTATGTTTTATTTTTCGAAAATCAAACTACATAATAAAAATGGTTGAAATTATCAATGATGCTTATAGTTGGAGGTTTCTTCTTATATGGCTGTATACAAATAAATGGTATATGCTTTCATTAATAAAATAGTTGTCGTTGATTAATAAAGTATAAAACCTTATATTTAATACTATACCTATAGTCTATGGATTGGTTCATTGTACGACGTTAATAATAATAAAGGTAACCAATAAAACTGTAGTGAATAAAATGTAGTGAAATAAACTTGATGCGTATAAATAACGAATATTAAAAATATCATCGACCGAAAACAAGATTTGGGAGAATAAAAAATAAATATAGATACATATAAGAACTCCGTATGTAACGAAATATTTACTGTAAGACCGATAGGAGATCATAATATTTGTTCAATGTTCACGTCATCATATTACACATATTTTGCATCACGCGCCCCACTGAATGTGTTGTAGGAACTTAAATAGTTATATGAAATATTGTTGTTGCACCTGAAGTACACTAACGAATTTTAGGTACATTTTAAGTAGAATTTTCTATGAAAATTCTGACTGGAAAATATAAAATACAAATATATTTGGTTTTTTTAAATGTTAAACTAGTTTGTCTATAATGTAGACTCTTAATGTATAGGTTTAATCATCAATAACCATCATTGGTTGGATAGTACTATTACATTTATATTTTTATCTTAATTTTATGGCATCTTTATGGTTACATAATATGTCAACAGTAACATTGGTATTTTTTATCTTTAAGTACCTATAATATACGAAAGTTCCAAAAATTAAACTTTTAATAAATGCATAGTTGAATAAATAAAAAGGAACTATTGCACTATATTAGGTAAGTTACTGTGAGAAAAATAAAGATTGTTTCATCATAGCTAATTGAGAGTTTCTCATGCGTTTAATAAGAAATCGTACATAACTAATATTAATTATTGGTAGTAAAAAAGAGAAAAACCAATTCACAAATATACATTTTTTTCAAATATAATGACAATATTCATTCCTCAAAGTTCAGAATATGTGAAAATATATATTACCAAGTTATCCGAGGTGATTTTAAAAGTTATTAAAATAATAAATTAGAATTTATACTATTATAATATGTTATATTGGGGCATGATCTGCAGGATTCTGGGTGCATATTGTTCTTGTTCATACTTTTGTATGACGTTAATTTAATCTCAGTTTATTATTTATTCGCTTGAATAGGCATAGGTATAAATAATATTTGTTTTAATTATCAGACACGTTCATCGATTTTTACAATTTAATTTGTATTTAAAAGAAAAATGTCGAAAATACTGGAGTAAAAATTTAGATGACGCGTTATTGGATTAAAATTATATTCCTTTTGTTTTATATCGTTTGTATATAATATGTGCATACTTGGAAATTCATAATGGGCATCAGACTGCATTTGCAGAAACTAAACCTGTCTTGAAAACAAATTGTGCAGTCGTGTCGTCTAGAGACGACACGATACCTCAACATAACTTCAACATTATTATAAACTCTCAATGATTGCCCATCTCGTATTTGATCAATTGTGCAATTGTTTTCATATAATTTTGCACATCGTCAGATTCTGCTCCCAAAAGCCGTTCCTATTTATCTATCTGTAACCTCGTTAATGCGTATACTATTCATCGTTATTCATTCTCAACCTCTACAACAGTTTCAATAACATTATCTCTTTTGCGCATCCACTGCATAAAACGATTCTACGCTGCAGTCGATTCAATGGTTGTTGTTATTTATATTGTATGCAAATCTGTTTTGATATAATTTGATAACAAATACCCAACCACGACTTTTGATATTTCGTAATTTATTTTAACAATAAAACGTGACATTTTATGTTTTTGATGATACATTTTAATACTTACAAAAAACATATTTTTAGTTGATAATTTCTGTAATTACAACAAACATTTGAAGATTTATAAAACTGGCATTAGATTTTAATAAAAAATGCTGCACGATAATATAAAAAATTCAGAGTTTTTCATTAGGTTAAAATATATAAATGATTATGAAATTAATAATATAAAATTATAATTTATTTGATTTCTTATTCAAAATTTAATAGCATAATTCCTAAATACTATACTTAATACATACTTTCGGAACAAGAAAACATTAAAATAATATTGTATACAATCGGATTTTAATTAATGAAAGAAGTCGCTACATACATAATTTATGTTACAATTAATACACAAAATATAACATAAAAGCATACCAGTATTTTAAACAATTTAGTTGTTCTATATACGGATGGTAATAAGCTAATATAATATAGTACCTACATATACAATCTACATGTTATATAGGCATTTATATAATTATATGATGGTTATACTAAACGTGTCACGGCTGTATTTAACTAAAAACCAATATTATTAGTTCAATGTAAGATAAAGGTACGTATAGGTAGGTTTAACTATACTATTCAGTTTTCATCCAGCATTTGAGTTATTTCACAGACCATACAATGAGTAAAAATTATTATTCTCATAAAAGTCATACGATCAGAACAATTTTTTTAAAACTTAAATGATAGCCTATATATTTTTAAATAATTATTATGATGATCATTTTTCATTCAATAATTTTCAAATAAACTAAATAAATCATAAAAACATATAAATTATAAAAACTGTGAATATCTGTACGCACAATATACAAGTATAATAATAATAAGACAACTTAAATATACCATGTGTTCAATTATATAATATAATCCTTGAACTGAGTTACTAACATGAAAAAACCACATTCGGTGTTATTTTTTAAAACAATATAATAATAACAACAACTAACAAGAACATCACGCGTTAGATACTATATGAAGCAAATTACGTATGATATGTGGCGTTAAGTAGCGACGAAAATTGAACGAAAAAGTAGAAAGTCATCAATATATAAGTAGAAAAAAAAACGATAAGATAAAACGGACGTACAAAGCGCCAAGAGGTAGTTTGTCATCAGTCCTTAATGGCCGGTGTTATGGACAAGACTTGACGTGTATACTCATCACTTGATGTTTATATTACCTCTTCATATACAACGCACACATTAAACTCGAAGCGCAGTGTTCTTCACACAAGACTAATGAAGTTGAATTTCTCATTGAGCAAAATTAAAAAAAAAAAAATTATCTGAAACTCTTTTTTAATATATTATACGCTGTTAGTTATTATGGTGTTTCTCAATGGAAATAATCGTCCGAGTTCCCGCCCAGCGGACGTCAACTGTGGCTCGAGGGTGCTCCTTGCACCGATAATTATAACACAACCCTGTCCTAATTCGGACATGCTCATTTATATTCGATAGCCAGTATACGTGTGTGTGTAAAATGGACGTTTAAAATTACAATGTAATTTACAATATCGTGTGTGTTTGTATACGTGGCAGCGATTAACAACAATGATTTAGTATGTGTAATACTATATAACGCACGTGGAAAACTCATTGGCTTCGGGCAACTCTTCCTGCATGCCGTATCCGACGAATGTCCTATATGCTAATCATATACGAGAACAAAATTGTTTTTTTTTTCTAAAAATGTAAAAGTTATTATTAAAGAGAGGATGCGTGATAGCATTTTTGTATGTTTTTCTTTAGTAGTAAAATGTCAGCCAATATACATATTATAATGCCTTATTAATTATTTTTTAAGATTATTTATTCGATATATATTGGACGTTTTTCATTCGTACATACCTTTCTAATTTTGTATATTTTGGTATTTGAGTAGTGCATATCTTAAATATTTATGTAATATACCTACTCATGTTTTATAAGCCACATTATTGAGAATATTTTTATATTTTACAGGATATATAGGTATATAATATGTCAGATATAAGGTTATTTAATATACATTATACCATTCACCGGCTCTTTAGTTAATTAATACTTTTACAAAAATGCACGAACTTTGGATTACTATAGGGAAAAAATAATTATATTGTTTGTAATATTTTTATGATCTTATGATAATTTTTTTCATTCTGCAGGTATTATAATATTCTGCAGTATTTTGGTATACATCTTTTAGTTTCATCTACTGGTTTCATCAAATTCGCACGATTTTATAAACATATACAGTTTTAAATAATCGTTTTTTGTTGGATTTATCTTTTATTCATGTTCATATTTGCTGCATCTAGGTTTATTAGTAAAATATTATTAAAAAATGTATATTAACGGTTAGTATGGGTTTTTATTATGTATACATAACATGCGCATAAAATATTGTTAATGTCTTACCTATTGTAAGTGGTACATAGTTAAATTGTATTATTTTTGCTAAAGTTAATTTTGTGAGCTTTCGAATGATATTTTAATACGTCTATTTTGTGTAGTGCCCACTTTTATGTTTATTCTGAGAACAGTTTTTTGATTCAGTTTGTTGTCAGTGTTCTAATGGATATTAATATATTAGTCTGATACTCTGTTTCAATAAACAAATTAAAAATGTCGATAAACATATATGATTTATTAGAGTTTTTTTTGAACGGTGAGTGTATATAACTGTTTGGTTATATTTGATATGTAGGTGTTTATGTACTTCTACATGCATTATAGACATGATTTGACTTATTGTATAATTTTGTATGTTCAACCATGTATGTATATGCGTATGTTAAAATGTTACACTGAACGTCCAATTTGAAATTATGGAGTTTGTAAGATATTTAAACAAAATAATTATAAACTTAACGATTTAACTACTGCAACGACTTAGTGAGAAATAATGTACGAATAGATTATATTGTTCTGTTGAAATACATTTTCAATAATATATTCAGAATAGGTACTTATATTACCTGCGTGTGCGTAAGGTTGGTATAGGTTCGAAAAGTTAAAAACTATACCTAAATAGGCAGGTCTTGTATTAAAACGACGGTCAATTTGGCAGTAGGAATTTTCAGAGCGATAAGAGTGATGCCATTGTACATTATAATATAATATAAGATACCGATATCCGGTAGCGCGACAGTAATATTATCATAAGGTAGCTCCCACGACGAAATTGCACCATTTGTTGGGCGGCAGTCGTTAATATTCAAGTGAGACGGTCTCGTGGACGTTGTAAATTAAATTTTTTTTTTTATTTTACTTTACAGAATAAAACGCGTTTTGTGTCCGTACGGGGATAACGATTTTGCCCTTTGAATAATTCATTGTGTACATATTAGGCGTGTTTTTATACACATGCACGGGTACACTTGTGTGTGCACGTATATAATATATATATATATATATATTGTATAATATATTTCAATTCATATTCAATTCATTCACGTCCGTCATTGAGAACACTGTCGCGCTAATCGCTGGCAATATTTACTATTGCCAGCAGTTTGCCATCGTTTTAATGACGTTCTTAGCGGACACGCGGCACATATTAAAACGGGACTAGCAGATGCAGTGAATATTTAGCTTGAGTATGCTGGGAAAGCACAGTGTCAATATATTATATGTATTTGGTACGGGCTGCGGCCCAAGACGTACCTGTGGGCTGTGGGTATAAAATACCATCGTGACACCACCACGCGATATCCGCGGGACTACGACGCGTTTTTCCTTCTCCGTTGGAATTATATTATAATAATATATTATACTCACTAAGTTTATAGTAACAATATGCTATGCGCTATTTATGTGTAGGAATAGGTACACAATACAATTCTTACAGTATATTTCCATGCAATGATTTTTTTTTATACATTTTTACGCATTTTAGCAAGACGTGTGCGCTTTGCATTATATATTTTCAATATTATATTATTATGTATACCGGACTCGTTATTAATTCAATTTAACAATAATATTCACTCAGTAGTATTATGCTACTATGCTATTATTATATAGACAATGACAAATATTTAAATATTTTTATGGTTTTAATCTCTCATGTCCCATTCTAATATGTGTTTGAGTGTCACATTTAAATATAAATAAGACAAACCTAAACTACATAATATAACACGACGAGTCCATGTATTATTAAATAGCTATTAAACGCATTTTGTGCGTTTCAATCTAACGAATAATAATATATGCTTACAAATAGTTCTCATTATGCTTACACGAATATGAACATTTATAACTATATTTACTGTAATAGTATTATTACCAATAACATAAATGTGTTGTGACTTATAATAGAAATACTGGTCTAAGAAAATTTAGTGCAGGTACCTACTATGTAATAATTAATATTTGAGGACATGTTATTTAAATACATAAACATAAAAAATATAATCAATTTGAATATATACTTTCAAAGTACAATAAAAAAATGTTCACAAAAAATATGTGTTTTTCATTTTTATAATAAATTAACATGTGGTTATTACTATAAGATTATGCATATTTGTTTTGTCCTTATTCAAGAACTTTGTAACTAACAGGTCTGAAGTATGAATATATTTTATAAATATTTTACGACGTTTATTAGAAAAGAAAATTGAAATGTTTGATACAGGTATTGTCTGAATAAAATATATAGGTACGTAATAATTGTCAAATTTAAAAATTAATAGAGTAAACCACACCTGCATGACGTGTTGTCACTTGTCTCCTCCCTGTTGTCCCTACAAGAGTTACTTTTTAAGTAAATAGGTGTCTAGACGAGATATTCCAACTCTTATTTTGTCATAAAAACGGAAATATTCTACCATCCAGATAATAATTTCTTATGGCGTATAACTCTTTGAATAATAAAATGTTATAATATGCAGCTAAACTTGTTCATAATAATGTTTATGTACAATATCCTGGTCACGTGTACCTAAACCGACTTAACAATTTAAAATCATAATAGTATAGGTATACTTAGCCAATAATTGGGTAAATGTATATAAAAAAAAATAGAAACATGAATTTCCAATCCGTAAAAACTATTAAAGTCTGCATCATTGAAGCTTTAATAAGTGTGTCAAAATGCATTATATAAATTATAATAACAAGTTTTATAATAGGCATAGTAAGTTCACACTGGTAACTTGCTTTTATATATTTGGATTATATAAAATATCGTTATTTACTATTGTACATGTTGAACATCAACTTTAAAACTGATAACAACCGCATGATAGAATATCAGACAATAAAATTAAAAACAATATAAATATAGTAGCAGGTATCTATGCTCTGTCAAATTTGTATGCAGAACGCGGGATTTACACTTAAATTGACGATAATATAAAAAATAAATAGCATTTAAAAATGTACTTAATACTTATATACGGAAAACAGGATGTATTAGTGATGGTGGGTAATTACACCTTTTGAATATTGAATGTAATACGAATAAGAGAGTGCCGTGTGACCATTGTTTTGTAACACACTAATTTTCGTTTTGTTATTTGCTTACATAATTATTAGGCGTTTCGTTACAAAAAACATACACGTTTTTAAACAATCTTCTTATTCCCCTGTAACTTCTTTTGTTTGAATATAAAAACTATTTTTGTTTTATTATACAATACTAAAATTAAAGTTATTTAATTGATACCTATAATTGGGTTGTTTCAAAAATAATAAAGTAGAAATTAGGGTAGAAATTGGTACCAAGGTATGTCTTATTGTTATGAGATGGATATTGGAAATGTGTGTTTAGAATCCGAAAAATTAACACATTTAATCTAACCACAGCATCAAATTTAGCAATTGAAATAAGTTTACTAGCTGTTACTATATAGAATAGAAGGCATATGTGCGTTTAGCCTATTGTGATTATAGGTACTATATATAACCACAGTCAGAGATAATTATAAATAAGCACACGATTTACTTAAAACTATCATTTCGACGTTGTTTATCTTGCTCGCCATACATTGTTCTCCAAAATATTTTCTTTTAGAATCGTTATTAAGACAATGAAGATGGTTAATTTAATTATTATGAATTGTTTGATATAATAATATGTATATTTATTTAAAATGTTTTTTTTTTAAGTATTCATATGCTAATTCACAATAAATGTACGTTCCTTGTTTAAAGAATATTTTTATCTGATTTTTTGATTAGGTATAATATCTACGGTATCCATAAAATAATTGTCCTGAGAGTAACTTAACAATTAGATTATCTGAAAACAATTGTATAATTTGTAAACAGGGAGCATTGTATATTTTCTTCTCAGACATTGCATTAAAGTATGCGTGAAAGTCCTTCGTAGACTAGAGCTGTTATTTAACTAACGCGCGTATTTTGCTAGTATCTATAGTAATAGTTACCTAAAGTGGCACAATATTTTCTAAAGAACACGATAATTTAGACGCAATCGCAATTGTAATCGACCGTGTCGAGGGTATGAAATAATATGTGTTAATTACACACAGGCACACGGCACATCACGTGCAATACGCACACAACTTACGAAACGCATATTTAAAGGTTCGCGTATAGTGTTACTACTGTAATTTGAATGTATCTTGGGTTACGATCACAATAAAAACTAGTAATTAAACGCTTAACCGCGGGTAAGGAGAGGCACGCCAAATAGGAATAAGAAAGTAGGTATCTCAATTTCGGATTGGTGTAATGCTGTGGTGAATTACTGCCGTATTGCATGCGATATATTGCGATGGAGGGTCTCGGGGTGCACAGGATTTGCGACCGTAATAATATAAATTATCACTTATCAGTTATCAATGACAATAAACCGAATTTTGAATTCATAAATAAATTGTTGCATAAAAATCATCAAATGAATTACATAATTATTTTTGTCAATTTATTAGCCATCATCACCATGTGTTTAAAATTTAAATAACGCGTATTGCAATTGCGAGTGTTATTATCAATAGACATCGGAAATGAACTAAAAATACTGCGTTATATTTAACAACTTCATAACGAGCACCCTAAAATATGATTAGAAAATATTGGATGATAAAATATTTATCATCGTCTGAGAGAGCGTTACGCCAAAGCGTACCGACATATTAGGAAGGAAGGTAGGTACATAATATTACAATATTGTTAATTTTACCACCAGTTTTATTTTAAGCTTACGTTGAACATTGTATTTAATACAAACTATCTGAAATCACTTGCACAAACGATGAACAGTGTACTGAAAATTACCAAAATGATTTTACCATTATTGTAACAAGCTGTATACACGAGCTCAAATTAATTCAGTAATTTTATTGCCATGCACTCTTCAGAAACAAAAGTGCAACAAATGGAACTATCGAAAGAATATTATACACATAATCCTGTATGCGTTTCAGAAATGCTCTCTCGTCGACTGAAGCACAACAATTATTATTATATGACAATATAAATGTTTTGGGAAGGTTTAATCGCTCCATATAATATTTAACGTTGACCGTCACTCTAGAAGTCAAAAATTATTTATATTTTCATATACCATAAAGATATAAAATATATTATTACAAACTCGACTTCATGAGTGAATATCAATACGGATATTACATGATCATCCACCCAGAGATACCATAGAACGAGTAAAGGTCAATTGATCATACAAATTATTTATGATCTGCAAATGCGCGGGTGAGTACGAAAACTTGTTTAAAACTTCGACGTAATATTGTTGTATTATTTTATTATAGGATATAATTATTAAATCGGAGGCAACGTATTGATTGAGAAACTATATACCGACTGTAGGTGAACTTATTATAAGTCAGCTAAATAGATATTATTGTAATAACCATATAAAACCACGTCCGTTCAATATTATGTCACTATAATATTATTTACCTATACATAATATATATAAGATTATTTAAAACCACATTCGTATAAACTCGGGCTATAGATTTTAGTGAGTCTTACAAGTTTTAATCTTGCAGTTTCGTTAAATGTTCACAGGTTTTTTTATATTGTACATATTATTTTTCAACATAGACGTAATACAATTTTTGAAACAATTTGATATTTTTTTTTAGCAATCTTTAGATATATTTTTTTTATTAAATACAAAATGAATCATAGTATAATACTATAATATGTTATATGTCTTATATGTATTTATCATATTATATGTTTGTGTAATTAAAATTTTCAATTATTGTTATAAAAAAAGCAAATACGTTTTTATATAATAAATAAATATTATGAGCGTTTAATATTAGAAAAAAATGTATTATAATAGTGGTAAAACACGCAAGTTATAACTTGCTATATTTTTTATCAAAGCATTTTTCTCTTGAAATTAAACATAATAATTAAGTACTTATATTATACACATATTATATCATCTATAACCTATATATAAATGTGAAACAGGAATGCATGTATAAGCTTTATCTAATGTCTATATATGAATATTGTAATCAGAACAAACACACAATTTGTGAGACTCAGGCAAAGCTCGATAATACTATATTTTATATTTATAGTATAAAATATATAATTAATATTTAATAATAATTTTTAATACATTTATAAATATTTATATCTGGCAGTTTCAATAATAATATGATATCGTTTGTCAATAATTTGTACGTTTCTTATGTCATTCTCGTCAAGTTATAATTTATTTTAGAGTATATAGTATGTAAGTGCTACATCATATTACCATACGCTGGTTGTGACTCGTGATGATGGTAGAATGGTTTTTACCTAGACTTGGTGTATTATATTGTGACTTGAGAGACTACACTCTATACATTTAAAAAAAAATAAAAAATATATGAACACCCAGAGTCAAATAAATTAAAATATTATCTTGGGTACGTGTAACCGTCAGGGATCTCCCAGCGGCAGTACCAATTAAACTAGGAAATTCTCATTAATTTAAAACGAATTCGTCGAGTGTACAATGTTCTTTACACTGCACGCAAGTATCTATAGGTATGCGACGATGGAACGAGTTCCCTTCGTAGTCAGTTTTGAACGAATTGTCTGTGGAATCACTAATGAAACTATATATAATAAACGAATACATTCTGTACTTCATCATTGGGCACAGTATACCCAGTCACGAGTTTATATGTCCGAAATACATTAGTCGAGAAGCTGTAATTAGCGTTTTATCAAGCACGATCTACTATATAAATATTTTATGAATTTCTTAAGCTTATTTTATTACACTTCAATATAACATGTGTGTATACATTCTTAAAACGAATGCAGCGATCAATCAGAAGAGAAATGTTTAATACAAATGAATTGTACCTATATGTGTAATGATTCAAAAATTGGGGTGTGAATAAAATCGGTAAAATATAATTTGTTTTAAAAATATTTCCGTCTGAAGAAAAAGGCTTACCACAATACGAACAGGTTATATAGCAGGGGTGGTCAGCGAGAGGAGACTCGCGAGCCGCCCAATATATTAATATTTATGGAAGAGCCGAAATGAAAAAAAAGGTCACATTTATATAATATTAATAATAAGTAAGATGAGATATTTGTTTTGTATCTTGCGATAAGATAGGAGCCGCATAAGTCTATGAAGCGAGCCGCAGTTTGGCCACCCCTGTTATATAGACTATAAGGACTTTCGTGCAATACTTAGAAAAAACACCATTTAACTGACGAGTAATCCTACCTATATATACATATTATAATACAGAATTTTTACCGGCAGTTAAGAAGTTAGAAAAACGATCGTCTAATAAACGACGACGAACTCCTTAATAACGTATAATAATGGTAATAACATATCATACAGTGTAAAAAATGATTGTACGTTTGCCACTGCTGATCGTTGACCATGACTCGCGTTCAATCCTATAAACATTATATAATATTATAACTCGCACTGTATAATATCGTACTGTATGATTACCAGGAATGTTATATGTAGACCGAGTGGAGAAAACGGGGAAAATACCCCAGTCGTCTCCTTCACTATTCTCTCACTGCGAGAAGTCAATCTTTGCCTCCGCCTGAAATCGTTACACGGTGTAATGATTCGTCTCTCCGAGCAACTATATAATATACCTACTACACACTACTCGGCACTCGCCGCGTCGAACGGACGAAAATCTGTCGTGAAAAAGCGACGGCGGGAGCGATGTTTTCCAGTACGCATCTAACGCGATCACAATATTATACGCGTGTTGATCACGGATTTCGGTGGTGTGTCATCGGTACTGTGTAATCTGTTTACACCGTTATATTATTATTATGCTCTCCTTTCGAAATCGACGTGATTACAGTATTCGTGTATTATAGGTACATTATTATAAGAAAAATAGTTACAACAGTATAATAATATCATATATACGTAGAAATTATGTTTTTATAAAAAAATTTTTTTATGCGGCTTAGAATCACCGTCGAAAAGACTAAATACCGATGTATCATATAATGTATACAAGGGAAAATATAATAATATACTCACTAAATAGAACCTATATATATAAACGTGAATATACTCAACGCGTATACCTATAAGAGCCGGATTATTTACCTATATTATTGTTTAGTATCAGTATATTATATACGATTGTTTCGGCGACGGAGATCTTAAAGCGGGTTGAGCGGACGGGGGTATATTATTTATAAATAAGGAGGTATTATTATTATTATTTTTTTTTTATAATTTTTTTTTCACGTGTCGAGAAGTATCGGATAGCGTATAATTATGTAGAAATACCAGTTTGTGACAGTGAAAAGTTGCCCGCGTGTTTATATGTGTATGCGCGCGCGCGCGCGCGCACTCGGGACTGGCAATCGTGTTAATATGAGAGAATGATTCCAACAAGGTAATTGAGTTGGACCGCATTTATATATATAATATATATATTATGTGTGTGTGTTGAATGCGTATGTGTGTGTGTGTAGTGTAAATATGTGTAACTGGGCCTGAACAAACGACGACGTGTATTGGGAATATAAAAATGAAAAGAAAAACAACATGAAATCGTATTTTAACTGGCTATAATAATAACAATAATGTTACCGTCGTCTGTCGTATAATATATTATTATTATATGATTTTGTGTATATGTTTTATTTTTTTATTTTTCGGCCAAGTAACATATTATATTATATTATATACATATTATAATATTATAAAACCCACGTAAAAACGAGTCCGGGGTGGTTAAATAGGACCATATTATATATTTGATAGACCAATTATCTCGAAGTTAACAAGCCGTCAGACATGGCGATTATCGCGACTTAACATCTGTTGTGGGTACGGGATTGTGTCATTGTCGACGGTGCGGCGGCGGACTGATGCGTGTGGAGATATAAACACACGGCGAGTACAATAATATTAAAATGCACGTAATATGTAATGAATATGTGTGTATAATACTATAATGAAAATGTTATAAAAAAAAACAAAACAAAACAGTCAAAAATCGAAAAATCTCAAATTACGCCCTTGTTACACGACATAATAATAATCGAACCATATACCTAGGTCTATAATATAATAATTCATGATTCAAAACTCTATGAATATTATTGTAATCTCAAATTGTTTATTAAAAATTGAATAATATTATTTAATTGTTTAATAAAATGTGATAATGTGTAATAAATAGAGCTCAGAAGTTGTTGCATTGTCATGTTTTTTTGGGGGCTATAATACCTTGATTCTTTTAGCAAGCTTGCAATTAATGTCCCAAAAGTACGAAAAAAATATTAACATTTTATACTTATATCTTTGCATATTTAGTGATTTCGTAAGTGCATACATATTTAGAACTTTTTAAGTGCATTAAGTTCCAAGCTCTTATAGTAATAAATAATAATATTTCAGACATGAGTATTATGAAATAAACTTTCAAAACTTTTATTATTAGAAAATTACCACAAGTCTCAAAAATTACTTATTGGCTATTGTTTAAATTAATTACATTTTTGATGTTTATAAACCAACAACCGACGTTTTTTGTTATTGTCTCTAGGGCAATTAGGTGCAGTAAAATTCATAACCAACCATTGAGCTTGTGAAATGGGCACTGATGGTGACCATGGTCAATTAAACGTGCAGATATTCGGTAGGAAAATTAATCCCTGTGGCTAATACAATTATTGGTTACCAAAAACAATGAAATTTGTACTTAATTGTCGATATAATATGTTATAGCATCTTTATTTAAATGTTCATAAATAATTAAAAATAGTATATAAACAATAATAAATATGAGAATTTCTTTTGTCTTTGTAAAGGGAGTTCTGGCAATACACCCAAATCTAAATGAACTTCTTCCCATGATTTTTCGCTGAAAAATAACCATATGTATCATCAGAATTTGCAACTACCGAACCATATAAATAAAGATCACAAACTGAGTTTATGAACATTGTACATTTGTATCTACAATATAACCAAAATAGGACCTAATGCTCTACCCCCTAGGAACCCCGGTGTTCAATTATTTTTTCTTGACCTATAATATAATATTTATCTAAATAATTTATTTTCATAAAAGTTTAAACTAATTTAGACTGAAAAAGTCATTCTTAAACTAGGTAATACAACTTTTATGATTTACACTAAATGTACAAAAGCTTTAGCTAAGTCCTACAAGAAAACACATATATTACATTTTTTCTGTTATCTAATTAACTTTATCAAAGAATTATACCTGGTTCTAAATTCGTTTTGATTTTTGAATGAAAGTTTTTTTTTCAGAAATATAATTAATTTTTAGTACTAATGTTAACCCAAATATTATAAACGCCACTTCAAATTAAACTTTAACTCCTTCTAAACCCTATGCTAAAGCTAGCTACCATTGAAGATTCAAATAACCGCACTTTAACATTCTTTCCTTAAAACACTCAAACCTGTTATCTCTAAACCTCTCATCTTCCACGAATATGTTTAAAACCATATTCTTGATTTCTCAACCAATCACCAATATTAATATATTTCTTATTTCCTAAAATGATAAATTGACATAAAATTATTCTTTCTACTTTGAAATGCCAACGATGTTATGCAAAAATAAACAAATTAGAGCTGATCTTCTAATAGAAAAATAATATTAACATGATTCTAATAAACAAAATCCACCTCTCTCCATAATCCTTTTTCCGAATTTCTGATTATTCGACCTTCTATTGTGATCATCATCACGATGGAACAGCACACGATGGTTCTTCAATCATGGCACAATTTTTTTTATATTATGTTTAAGTTAAAATTTTTAAAAAAAAATACGGAACATTTTGTTGTTAAACAAGTAGGACATTTTTAATTTGTATAGCTTATGTTAACATAATTAAGGATTTTAATTTAATGATTTATCGTGATTATGTACTAAGACGACAATTACCAAACCTGTATTAAGTTTTTGAATGTTGCTACAAAAATGTGTCAATTTTGGTTTAAAATTATAGTTGAAAAAAGCGCGTTGTCATTTGATTTTACGCATCAATTGTAAATTTTATACCTGAAAGATTTATTAAATTACTATATGGTTTCCATGATATCTATGGTGAAATGTAGTACGTACACATACTAAACTTTATTGTATTTAAATATTCAATTGTAGTTATTCGTTATACAGGACTAATACTAGGTACATATTGTCATACTTAAAAAAAATACAAATAATATTTATTTGAATAACCGTAAAATATTTATAAATTATATTATTGTTAAGAAAAAAAGAAATCGTGTGATCGACAAGTTAAAAATAACATACTGTGCGCTTCATATTATTTAATGTTTAACCGATTTAATACAGGAGCATTGGAGCAATCATACACATACCTATTAAATATAGTACCTAAAAGATCATCATAATATTATAGTAGTAAAGCAGTTTAATAGTATAGTATTCAAATAATATCGTTTCAATAATAGTAACACTGTATTATTATATTCGGCCTTGTTTAAATTCGGTATGCTATCAATTAGAACATTTACAAAAAAAAAAATAGTTTATCTGTTATTATAATATTTATAAATAATGCCCAAAGTTGATATTCTTAACAAAGTATTGCATGGAGAGGATATATAAAAACATTAAACTAAACGCAAAACCATTTATTAAATGTAAACTAATATTTTTTTCTAAGTACAAACCTGAGGTCTTGAGATATAATAACTAATTCCTACGCATGATTTAAAAATCACATTTTTCACCACTATATACTACCATTTCAAGAGTATTGCAAATTTCTGTTCTAATTATTTATAGGTGCTGTTTACGTCATCACAACACAATAACTAGGATTTTTAATTAGTAATATTTAATATAGTTATTAATTTATTATTATTGTATAATAAATAGTTATATCCTTTTGTTTTTAAATTATTACTGAGGCCGACGACCAATTATCTGAAACGACCAGGGAGACTCGCTTATTTGATACAAAAAACGTGCCTTTTTAAAAACAAACAGGTTATCAAGATAGTTGTTGCACCCATTTTTGCGTCTTTCTCCTTAGTTCGGCAAACACATTTATTAAACTCCAATAAATTACATTATTTACATATAAAAAACAATAAACAAGCCAAATGTATGAACTACACAGCCAACTACAAGAAATCAACAAATTGTCGCATTAAATAAAGAAAATCATCAGTTTCAAGTTTAAAAAATATAAGGAACATTTGTGGACATTATTTTTGTTGTTAAATTATGGTAATTTGTATATTCATTCATAGATTAAAAAATATATGTTCAGTAGTTACAATTAGTGATTTGTGAATTAGATATAAAATATTGAAAGAAACAATAATAACTAATAATTAGAGCTAGAAATTAAATCTGATATAAAATAGTAAAATAAACGTTTTATTAATTTACTTTGTTAAAATATGGCAAAATATGTAATACAAATATAAAAATAAACAGTGAATTTATAAGGTTGTTAAAATTGTTATTTTGAATTTAAGTTATGTCAGTTTGATCATTTTAAGAGTTTATGTAAACATTTTCTGCCTATAATATTTTGACCCCACGTCCTATACTAATATGTTGTTGTTTTAATCTAGAAAGTTAATGGTTACTTTCCATTCTTCTATAACCTTAACTAAAAAGGTTAGAGGTTTTGAAACTCAATATTAATCATTGCAATATTGTAGAATTGGATTGTTTTAATTATAAGTTTTTACCAAAGACAAATGAGTAAAATATGTAAATTATTTGCTAAATATTTATTGTGTTCGTTTTAAAACGTAGGAGTTTAAACTTGTTTTTCGTAATCGATTTAGATATTATAAAAAAATTAAGTACACAAATTTACAAGTTACTTAACATATTTAATAGGTTAGGAACATTTTGTATAAAATAATAATATTAAACTTTCCTATATTTTTTGAAGCTACAGGTGAACTTCAGAACACTGAAATATTATGTTTTAACATCTACTACCAAAATGCTTCTCTGTTTTCTTCAGAGTATTTGTGTAATAAAATACTTTAGACGATCTGAACATATAACAATTCTTGATATTTATTATTCATTTATAAATTATCATTTTCTTAAGGCAACTTTATCAGTTATACATAAACCAATTATAATGAGTATATTAAACACTGTAGACTTATAACATGAATTTATAATGATCGCGTATACTTGTGTAGTGTTATTTATCTTTATTAATAAACCTCAATGTTTGTATATGTGTAATTGATCCAAGTATATCGCACTTACTCACCTGAAATTTGGTATCCTATAACCATAAGGATGTGCACCTCGAAGGCAAATTTTTAAATTTTGCATTTTAAAGAGGAGCTAAAACAGTGATTTGTTGATTGGTGAAATTTTTTCGTTTATTTATGTGGTTGCCATAAGTTATAAATTATATTATTATTATATAATTAGTAGAAAAATGATAAAAATAACATTTTTACACATTTAAAAAAAAAACCGAATATTCTAGAATTAAGAAGAGGAAAATCATAAAATTAGTCATTGCAAATGTGTATGTATTACATATTCAACTGTTATACAAAACAGAAAACGATAGAAAAATAGATTAATTTTAATCAGGTCAAGTCGGGACGTCGGGTAATACAGCTATATGATTAATAAATATATCTACTATATAAAATCAAAGGCCTAAACAGATGACCCTTTTGCAAATACACAATTTTCAACCGATTTTCATAAAATGTTCGTCAATAGATTCAACAAGTTCCGTATAGTGTATCATAGGTTTATATTACTAATTTTTACTTTTCATCATATAAATGTTGAAAGTAGTTGACTAACAAAAAACTATAATTTTTTGTTTATATAATATTGGCATTTGTTACAGTAAATATAATAGTTATTAATTATTATGATTAAATATAATAATTTTAGATCTGCATTTCATACTTGGCTAACCTAACTCAAAATAACTATGTTAAAAATCTGTGTAGTTTAAATTTTAATGGAGTTTAAGATGGGACATTTAATTTGTCGCGGGCATTGTCATGCAAGACCAGCTAGCTGGGTAGTGGTAATATATAACATATTGAATCAACATGACAACATTTAACAGAGGTTCTCGGATTAGGTAAGAGATGGTACTATGCGAAATAAAATGTAGGTACTCTTTAATACCGATCTATAACGATATTACGTTCAAACAAGAAGTCGTATTAGTCTGACGGAAAAGGTATTATTTTTATAAGAATATCCGTACTCAATGTCAGTGTGGCATTCTTTTCCGGTGGCAATTTTGAGTGTTTATCTTGGTCGACCACCAAGCGGAACAGTATCGATTATGCGTTTTATTGTCATAGGGATAATGTATAGAAATGTCAAGTTTGCCGACAATCGGGCGGAATTCTTTGGCGGGCTTTAATAATACACACCCGTGGTCCTATAACCTAACCTGGACAATAATATGAAAATATAAGGTGGTCTTGAAATCAACGATCAATGTACCTATATCCCGAGTACGCGCTGTATTTCCGATATTATAATATTATATACGACAAAGGTGTCAACTTCACTAAATCTGCTGCGAAAAGCTGGTATCGTATGAGGGTTGAGGCGACAAAATACACCGGAAACTCTGAAGTGGCCGAAGCGGTCTTCGGCGCGACCGAAGTGAAAATCTTTTGCGCTTGGAAATAGTATAACATAATATATTTTAATAAAACGATATTATTTCGGGTCAGCGGAGCGGACCGCGATGACGAAGACGACAGCAACGATGCTACTTTGAGTTATTTTCCGCTTTGCCATATTATATTATTGTTGTTGTAATGGACCACCCAAAAAGAATAATAACGCGTATTTCGATATATTTCTTGATAATATAACAATATTATATAAAAACAAATTTCGGGATGCGTTTCCCCGTTCGTTATATGGGTACAAACCACACTCGCACTGCAGTCACACTCACTCAAAACACATTATAATAACACACATAATAATGCCTAGCATATACCGGTTACGAGAGTATCGACTATAATATATATCATATATACGACGACATATATCTAATGTATAAATATGATGAAAACACACCTCACGTCCACAAAACGTCACCTGGACGCGTATTATTTTCAATATATATATATATATATATATATATATACAAACACATCGTTGTCGGATCGCTTCCGCGTCAACGGTTCCGCACCGACGTATATATATTGTATAATATATATTTATATTATATACACTATAGTATATAACGTTGCATTAATATTATATTATTATAATTCGATGTCCGCCGCGGGCTTCGTTGTTGTCGCTAGCCGCCGTTCACACCATTATATTCCTTGTCTCTTTCGTTTCTCTCGTCATTATAGCCGTCTTTATGTTTGTACATATTACTATCATTTTCAGTTTATACAGTGTATATGTATATAATATACAATATTATATAGGTACCTAACGTAATAATGTACCCAATTATTATATATTATTTCGACAACGTGGACACACTAACACCGTCTTAAACCCATCGGGAATGTTGTCGTACACGTTTATGTGTATCTACAATAATTTATATATATACTGTAAAAATATATTATGTAGGTGCCTATACTATTATACATACGATTATGATATATGCCTCTAAAATCTTTATGGAAACAATGTCAACGAGTTTTCGAATTCTTCTCTTGAAATTCCATTGAATGTAGTCTCACGTTCCTCCACGTGTGTATATATATTAATAACATTTCCAAAAAACATACCTACATCGTCGCAATATTTCATTAATCATTATTAATTATTATAATAACGCTCTTTGTCGTTAAGTAATTTTTAAGTTATCATGTTTTATTTTATTGAATTATTTTATACACCAAAGTATAATATTTTTTTTATTTTGTTGCAAAAATTATGTCGATAAACATTATTCTATGTAATTTTATAAAGATGAGACCGGCATTTGTTATTTCCTTATTTAAATTATTTTGGTCAAACACATTATAGGTAATAGAAAGTAGAAACCAGAAATCAATTATTCGTCATACAAAATCAAATGAGAGATATATATTTTTTTAAAGTTCTAATATGTATATGAGTTCGCGAATGCGTTTCACACCCATAGGTCTGGGTACACCCGATCTACCTATGTTCGAAAATAATGTTAAATAGTTTAAAAACTTTAAGATTTAGGAACTTGTATTGTATTATATTTTGTATTTAACAATAGAAATATAGGAAAATATGAAATAACATAATTTTAAAAGTTTTAATCTTAACTATTGCAATATGTCTTTGGTGAACTAAAGTCCTACCTCGAAAACGTAATTTGAGGGCTATGATGATATGACAAATTTAGTGATTACTGATTAATATTAATCTATCAACATTAATAATTTGTAAAAATAGCCCAAGTATAATAAATACTAGATCCAATATTACATATATTTTATATTTTTGTAAAACTATTTTTAAGGACATTATTCTTAGTATACCTACACATTATTTTTAATAACTGAGTTTTATTGACTTTTAAAATAAATTTAACACATTTTTTCCCCCCAAATTACATTAATTTCTATAAGTACATCTATTATACAACAAATACGAGAATTTTGTGATCATTAAAAATAAACCACAACAGCCAATTTCCTACCTTGTCTATACTTGAGATAATAGATTTGTATTTTTCTACAAAAATGTTTACCTATATATATTTTATTATAAAATGTATGAACTATAGTCTCTAGTCTGTTTGAAACTGAAATAATATACCTACTTCATATACGTATTGCATATAGATAATATTATAATCATTCATCTCTGGCACATCCAATCACGAAGTTCGGGGTTGATTTTACATCCCTTGTTTGTTGGGTGAGCGTCCCTTGGGACATTTGGGTTTTCGATAGGGTGGACGTTTTGTACGGACCAAACGAATCGTGTCGACATCATCATAGACGATCAATAATAATAATAATAATAATAATAATACACAACGATTCTTTATGTATTTAAAATTTAAATAACAAACTTCAAAAACCGTTTACTGTATTATATTATAATACTAATCGTGTTATTCGTTTTATTATCCAATATACATAATATTATGTGTGTGCCTCCCACGCACCATCTATATAGTGACTCGGTTACTGTCTATATTAACACATGCACAACACTATTACTAATAATAATAAAAATAAATGTATAAAAAATAGTAAAAGAGAACCAGTTGATCTCTCGTTTAGTTATTATTATTATTATAAGCGTATTTCTTTTGTACAAACAAGATAACTTGCAGACAGTGTCAAAACCGGGTTTTACGAGATAATGCATGGGTAGTACATGGCTTTATCTAAAACGACCATTGTTAAACATTCATTGTTTGGTAACTGGCCAGCCTCATCCAATATGCGACGTGCACACTAACTGCTGTAAATTACCTCACACACGGGTTAAGCACGGGGGCGATTATATACGGAAAGAAAATAATATAATAGCTCTCTTTCTTTCTCCCACTCCCTACTCGGTACATAATATTATGTACGCATGTCACTTTGGGCATAATATGTTAATGACGTTCGATTTATTGTAAACATATAAGTTAGAGATATTATTTCACTTCCTTTTTGGGACTTTAACATGTTTAAGATATCAAATATAGATATAAAATAAAAGATATAGTACGGAGATTAAAATACAATTCAATTAATTCTATTATTATTAAAATTGTAATCATACAATGCGGTGGTGATCTATATGTACGTATTTATTAATATTTTTATAGTTTACTATAGTCTATAAATTATAAAATTATTAAAGATTATGGATTAGTCAAGAATTTATTAACTGTTAGTAAACACTCAATAACTTATTAGATAATTCGTATTATTATGTGGTTATTTGGTGTTTGTTCGTGGTTTAAATTTCTTAAAAAATTTTTTTGTCAATTTTATTATTTTTGTGATTTAAAATGATAAAAATCATTAATCAATTTATAGAGTCGTAATTATTTTGACTTCAAGTGGATATTATATTCGATCATTATAACTATAAGATAACCATAACTGTATATTCTTAATTCTATAACCTAAAATAATATTATTGAACCACTACCAATGTTTGCATTTACATATTATAACTTGTTCATTGTGATACTTTACATGTAACTTTAAAGTATGATATCATAACCCACAAGTACCTAAAAAATGTCAAAATTATAAATACTTATTGGGGTATTATAGCAGTGATGAAGTAAAAGTTAAAATTTGAAAATTATACTGAATCGATGTTTGATTTTAATTTTCAATAAATTATACATATAACACTAAAACACTAAAATCGCATCTATAAGTACGTATATAGGAATATAAATAATGTATAATTATTATCAGAAATATTATACTTATTAAATTATAATTTATATAAATGGATAGATTATAATCATTATTAGTCATAATATTGTGATCACAGATTATGTTACATTGTTATTGCAATACCTATGCCCATTTAAGTTATTTTATTGTTGATGGTTGTGATTATGGTTCAGGGATTTAAAAATTATATCAGTCATAATATATCAATTGGTTGATGTAATATTTAACGTATTAAAAAAGTCGTTGCGTTTGCTGGCAATGTTTGTGTTTATGAGTATACCATTGAACACAATAATTACGCCCACGTGACTGCAATATAATATTGTTGTGCCATTTTTTGATTCGTTTATTATACGTTGGTAGTATAACATATTATAGGTACGTACTGCTAATACCCGTATATGCCATTCGAGAATTGGACAATGGCTTAAATGTATAATTATATAATATAACAGATTACTGTATCCCGAATAATTGAAACGGAGCCCAAAGCAAATAAATTATTCGTAAGGCCCACGGTGGGTTTTAATTGTTATTTAAAACGAAAAATTACTATTTACAATACATATAATATAGTAGTTGTCAGTAAAACTAATAATTATATAGTAAATATGTATGTGCATGTAATATAATATAAAGTATAATATATATAAAATTCGATTACGTTCAATACACGCATACTAATAGCAATAAAAAAATATTTAATACATAAATTCATAAAGATTCATAGAAAGTTACAACATAATTCTTGTACATCAATGATCGCATGGCCGTTAAATATGAATTCAAATCACTGGGTACGGTAATTTTTATAAGTAATTAAATATTAATATTCCACGGCGAACATTGATTTCTAAGTGGCATTTTTTGTTTCGAAATCATAATTTAATTTATATTTGGATAAAATAACAATATACTATATATTATATTACACAACTAATATATTTGGGTTTAGTCCACGTTCTTTATTTTTGGAACTTTTCCAGGCACTCAAAAACTTATAAGTGATGATATAAATACAAAGCAAAATTACATTTGAATAATCACATTTTTCATATTTTGATTACGCCTGTTGTGTGTTAAATGAATCTATAAACGGTTGTCGTTTTGTTGTTTACACAAAAGACTTAAAATTAATGCCCTAGGGTAATTGGGTATAAAATCTATCCAAAACGTGCACGTACCGTACACACGTACAAACGTCTGGTGCGTAATAACGAATTTATATTATACATTTAAATTATATTGCCGTCTGTTGAGTAATTCTGAAGCATGTTATAACTTATAAGGCTCTGTCTTACTGCTGGTTATCATTACTTAAGGTATTTTTATAAATTGTTAACTTAAACGATTCGAATTTTAATACGAATTTAAGCATATTATATAGTAGTTTATTTTATATTTACATTTAACTTTAACATAATATACTCAAAGTAAAAATTTGGATGTACCTATTTAAAAGACGTTCACCCGTGAGAACATAATAAAGTCTAATGAAAAAAACTAAATGAACACTGATAACTATTATTAAAAATTGTTGTAATAGTACCTATATTTTTTACCGTACCACAATATTATGCCTTTTTTTGCTGTTAATTTCCGGTTACAATGATGACCTACTTATGGAACAGGTAAAAAAAAAAAAAGAATCGCTCCATATGTCTTACATATTATATCTATTATATATAATGTTATATATGTACATAAAGTACGGCGTGGGTTCTTAACCTTTTGTTTATGTGCAATATAGATATATAATGAGTTTATTGTTTGCCCATATAATATAATATCGTTTAATTCGGTAGCCAACAGATTTAAATCTAATAACTATTATGATGGGAAAAAAACACATTTTATAAAAATTCAGAACTCGCGCCCGAACAAACTACCTTATACATTACACTTAACCAGAATCTACAGCCGTTCTACAACCGCTGTCCCATCGGCCGCCGCTAACTAAATGACCAATTATTACGCGGTTTGATACGGTAATTACCGATAATTATCGGTGGTCGCCGTTGTATCTAATAATAATTACACGTGTTTGCAGATAACATACACACCAGCACAATCCAAATTTACATATTTATATATACCAATTTGCAGTTCTGTCGATTTTTATTTAAATTATTATTCGTCCAAAATCTATAATGTAATAGACATATCGTATTCGACGATCAGAACGAACTATTAAAATATCAATAGTAATAATACTCAAGGCCATACCCACTAATATTTTAATAGCTGCAGAATACAAATTCACGAGATTCTTTACCTTTGTGGAAATGTCTAGGATTGAAGCCGGAGCATTACAAATAGCATGTCAGGTACATGTTGACCTCTTTTTTTTTAATCGGCATAGTAGGTTTAGTGTAAACCATAAACACCACTCGAGTTAAAATCTGTGTGTATGGTGTATACATTTTATACTATAGTTCACCTGTCGTTGATTGTGTGTAATATAGTCACACGTTTTCTCGCCGCATATACATAAATTATACAGTTATATATTATATAATATAACTGCATCAAATTAAAAATAGTTTACAGCAGCTGGCACATGCATATATGAGTGTTTGTGTGTGTGTGTGTGTGTGTGTTGTATATGTATTCTCTACACAGGAGTGGTTAAAAACTTGGGAAAAACTCTATAAACGCACATGAAATGTGTTGCAGCGATTATCATATGACGGTTTCGTGATCCATTCTGGACCATATTAACATAATTATATATTATTTGTGTGTACAATCTTTTATTTTCTCGGTGTACGTTATTCGTTCGTCGCTTTTTATTTTTTTTATCTAATGATGAGAAAATATAATTTTTTATGTGCGCGCGCGCGCCACCGAAAATTTGGTGTTTATAATATTGTAGGTAGTGCTCGCGCTGTATATATAGCCACTAGTCACTACTACAATACGTTTAATCTGTTTTCGGTTGGAAGCATATACCTACTATATAATTTTGGCCAATTACAATGTTTAGTGTATACTTGTATACGCATATGATATGATAGAAACGTGGTAGATTTTCACACAATGTCTGCGTATGTGTGCCTACACTTGTATTATTATTTATTACCAACCAGTCATTGGTCGTTTTCGTCGTTTAGCCGTGTTAATACTACGTTATTAAACCGTCGCCGTGACGGTTCGTCTTCTGAAAAGAACGCTCGGAGAACTGAATAATATAGGTACTCATCCGTTCGCGATTCGAAGCATATATACCTATATATACTAATAATTTTAAAAGCGTAATCATTTTTTTTAAACGCATTGATTTAGACATTTTTGGAATATGTTTAAAATTCCGAACCATATTATTATAATATTTCATTGCATGCGCATGTTTTCGTTTTATAACCTGAATTTGTAAATAGGTACCTATACATATTATTATATTATATATATACTTCTTTGAAAACCCTTTACCGCGGGCGCAATATTCCTGGTAGGAAGCGAATACGCATACACTCAGTATGACTGAAATACGATAACTATACACCCACACGTATTGTCTTCGCCTTACAAACGTACAACACATCAAATTCGAGTCGGTAGTTTCAATTTTGTGCAGTTAGCTTTGATATTATACTGAATTGACTTATCGTCAAAATTATAGGTAAGAACATATTATCTAAGTTTTATCATCCGATAGTTTAATTTTCAAGCAAGGTATTAGTAGTTATGTAAAAGTGCAAAATATTACAATTTAAAATAAATGCTCAAAACTCACTTAAAAATTTAAATATCTTAAAAACCCCGAGAAAACACAAATAATGTCCTTACAATAAAGTTTGATGATTATTGGTAAATTTACTTTTATAGTTTTATATTAAAAATAACAACACGAAATTGGAACTGATAGAAAAAAATTGGCCATGTTGTGCGTAGGTCAGAGAGACAAAATAAATAGTTATTTAACAATATCCTCTTAATAATAATATTAGGTTTTATTTTTTACTCGAATGCTGTACGTTTACAAAACAGAGACAACAAATGCTGATGTTTTACGTCATTTTTACAATAAAAGTACAATCATATAAGTTCCCTAAAGGGTTACTTAGTAACTCGTTTATTAAGAAAGCATAAGAAAAACAGTCAAAAATGCTGTCGATCATTGATTTTTTTGTATAATTTAAAAGTTCTAAAGATAGAACCAATGTACTATATTTTATTTGTGTGTTATTAATTTACTACTAAATTCCATTTTAAAAATATAGTAAACAACTATACTAATCCTTAAATGAAACGCGTAGAAACAACCTTTTTTTGTATTTAGAAAAAGCGAATAGCGTTTATTGAGTGTTTTGTACTCACAACCTGTACCTATTTTTGTACAGTGAGTAAATTTAAAAGAATAAGTCATCTAATAATGATAAAAAAAAAATTAAATATTTTTATGGTATTTATAGTTTAATAATTGTTTGTGTTGTAATCATATAAATTGAATAACAAATATTCACATATTTAAATAATATATAATGATCCATGTGCTTTATTAGCCAATTTGTTATAAACACATTAAAAAGATTATAGATTATTTTAAAAATAATTGCAGTATAATAAATCATTATGCCCATAATTATAACTATGCATATATTGAAGTCTTATAATAGTTATTTTTTATAATCTGTAATCTGTTTTATTACGAAAGATATCAAGATTATTTCCTCACATCTTGTGTTAATATAACACAATTATTATTTTATAATATTTTGTGGTAATGATATTTAAAACATTTTATCATATGTTTAGTATGAAGTTGTCAATCTTTATTTTAAATGTCAGATAATTGAATTAAATAAATTAAATATAATAATTTAGGGGTACCGCAGCTGCGTGACTTTCCCCTCTCCTATTCTAATCATTCCAACATTCTCCCTCACTCTTACTTATTGTACACTTATCTTATATAGTACTAATTTTAAATATAATTTAAATATTTAAAAAAAAAAATAATCTTAAAAAATGTTTTATTAGAATATATTTATTTGTATACTCAATCTTAAAAATGACCCAGTACATTTATGTAAGTATTAAATCAAAAACTGTATGACCTGTAATCTATATTTGACTACTGTTTGCTTGCTTTTGAGTATATTTAGACATTTTTCTAAGGAACCTTCTTAGTATAATATACACTATCGCCGCTCTTATCTATATTATTATACTTTTAAACCATTTATTATATATATATAATCACATAATTAATCCCTCCCACATTTCCACCTGCGCCCTATGCCATGTGATACTTACTAAAGACTAAAGTAGACAAGTCAGTTACACGCTAATATTATTTCATAAAATGATAATAAAGGGATATTCATGAGTTTATTTTTATTTATAAATACATAGGTAGTTACTAAAATGTATTTAAAAAAAATTAATTTATCGAGTTAAATTCTTTATATTGTAACCAGTTTAGTTTCAGACCACGTCATATAACGTGGAAGTAAAAGACAGTACCCACTAATATTTAAGAGAATATTATATATAATTAAACGTGTCGTTTATTATTATTATTATTATTATTATTATTATTATTCTGCTTCAAATTACAAGACCGTTTGACAGAACCGGTTTAAAAGTACATAACACCATATTTTTTTTTTTCGGAACCCCTCATTAGAAGCCAATTTTTAAGAGTATTTACTGTTTAGAAATTCAACTCATTGAAAAAAAAGTGGCAAACATTAATAAGATGAGGTAATATGCATTTACAAAATTAGTAATGGATCATACGCATATAATATAAAAAAATAATTGTTCGTGTAAGTAATTTAATTCTTATGTCAAAATACTCAAGATTGTACTTTAACAAATATATTTACTAAATAATCATTAAGATTAAAATACAATCTTTCTCTTATTAGGTCACACTTGACTCACCCGTAAACAACCCGTGGACATAACAGAGCATATGCTCGTGAAACCGAAATAACTGTTAAACACCAGCTGATATTGGAGTGTCGACAATTCGATGAAGAACGGACATTTTCTACAACATACTATAATTATACAATCTAGACGAATGCCATAATAATTAATAATGAACTATCAAAAATATAAAACACAATAAAATTTATCAACGCCACGAGTATTATCAAAAATATTTAAAAACAATTTAAACTGCACTTCACTATATAAAACACCCCTTTAATAAGTTAGCATATATAAACCCCGAATTCCTGCCAATGTAGTCTTGTACTTTAGGATATTTCTTTGTAAAAAAAAAAGTAGTTATAGTTATAAACTATATGCATATTAGTCAACTGTATTAAATAGTACTTATAGTAAACATGCGTATGGTTATTAACCATTGCTTAACAATGATTTTTTATTATTGAATTGTTTATATTGAATTATTACATTTTAATCAAAAGATAAACAATACAAATATGTAATCTTACGTGGCATTAATCACATAAACTGTTAAGACATAGGTATTTTGTTTTACGTTTTACCAGCAATGTGATCATTTGTATGGTACGTTCCAGTATAAAAGCTTGAACAATTTAGCTGGAATCTACTTTAGCGTTATTTTATGTTATACGAGTATATTGTGGTACACACTTTGACTGTATTCATTATACACCAATAAACCTGATTTTATTATTATATGAATAATACCATAATTATATGTGTATACTATATATACCTATCTTATATGAATCGTGCACAATATTGTATACAAGCATTTACATATTATGCTATATTATATAATGCATTGTAGTGTAACATATATATCTTTAAAATAACTTCATATTACACTATTCTTTTCAATTATAGGTCTTATATAGTTATTTTTTAATTTAATGGAATATCAATTAACTTAGAAAATAAATACAGTTTATTGTTTACATTGTTTTCTTTTGCAGATAACATTTTTGAGAGCTTGCATCATTGTTTTTGTAAAATCTAAGTGTTTGTTTGATTAATTTTATTGCTATAATGTTATTCAGAAACGCGTCTTTGGATAATAAGTAAGGTTTTGCAGTCTATAAATATTACCAAAAACCATGGGTTATGGGTACATGGTTATCTTCGAGGTATTTTCAGACTATTTTTATGATTTGATTTTAGAATTTTTAAGAAAAAGTATAATTTAACAAAAATATAATATATAATTTGATTAATAATAATTTAACTGTTAAATTGTAAATTAAAGTTGACTGTTGTATCATAAAATGTAAAACTAATGATAAAACTTAGTAGTACTCATTGATATTAAAAATTAACAAAATGTACCCTATATGTTTAGAAATTTAAATTAGGTTTTTACTCAAAAGACTTAAATCAGGACATTGCGGTACAGAGTTGTAGTTAGAGTTGAATAATTAGTAATTAGTAATTACAAACTTATTTTATTAGGTACCCAGTGAACTTGCCTGTTTTGTATTTTGTTTAAACATAAATGCTCACTGGGATTTAGGTGGTTTAGCACATGTTTTGCTTTCGGTAAAGATCACAGTACTCAGATAGGTTTTAGGATAGATTTTTGTGTTTAATACTCATCCATGACTGGCGCAGTTCAGTCGAATATTATATTCACTCGTATTATATCAGCTAAAATCTATTCCATTGGATTTCTTGACCATTTAATCAACCAGTTTTATATTAAAACTGTATGTTTAAAGTAAATGTCAGTTATAATATTATGCAAAATGTAAAATTAAGCAATAAACGATTGTTTCCAAAAAAAAAAAATTCTATTTAGGTATATAAACGTTGTAATATATTGATTATAGCAACTATACCTCGAATATATGATAATGCATGGTAATAACTACTAAACTCTATGCAATTATTGCGATTTTCCAGGTAATCACTGCCTTAAACTATTTACAGACAAATTTGTAATTCACGAGACAGATAAAATAATAAAAGTTTACTTAATAAAACTTACAGCGTAAAGCATATACGATCTATATATGATATTTTTATCGTTTTTATATGCTTGACGCTTTAAGTTTACTTGAGTAGACCTTATTCTATTATTTTGTCTCTCGGAAAAAAATTATATGGGTTGTATATATCATTTAAATAGTTATTTTGAACAAATTCAATGGTAGGTATGGACTACTATAACATAGTTCAGAATACCAAACTCATTTTTGTCGTCAAAATATAATCGTGATAGCCGTTAAGTATATTAACCCGGTATAATCAAAAGCATATTTATACGCCTATATTATAAATATGACTTATCAGGTATGTGATTCAATATCAATTATTTTGTATACAAATTGGGCTTAATTATATTTTGTTAAAATACCATTAATATTTATTGTATCTATAGGTATATGTATAGAATACGACCTATGTGTCTTAAGTCCATATACTGCATCTAGGTATACTGCTACCTCAAATAATTAACAATACGTAATAATAACTGCAGTTGCAGCTGTAACCCGAATGTAATATTATTAACAATAAATCATTATAAAAATATTTTGGTATGCGTTGAAAATAAAAACCTTCATTTGTTTTATAGTTGACAGGTATTAATTTTAAATTTGGAACTTCTAATTTATCTGTGTTCGTCGCCCGAAGAAGATCGATTAATTGTATACAGAATTCGCATGTCAGATGGGAAGTAATATAATTTCGATTTTATTTTTAGTATTTGTTGTTGCTGAAAGTTATTTGGTTTGATGAGAGAATTCTCTCTCAAAATGTAACGTAAATACTATAGGTACAATAATAAAATCATTTTTATCGTTTTTTAAGCAGCGCACGTAATTATTCACTTAAGACACTCTAAAAGTGATCAATTAAATAAGTTTGTTAATAATTATTAATCAAAATCTAATGAATATAAATTAAGGGGTTTTGTTGTTGTTTATTGCTTAATATGCGCATAGTTTGTGAATACATTATATATATATATGTATATTGTATATAAACTACGAAAACCGTACAGGTCCGTTTTAAATTAAACGGTTCGTTTGATTAGAATGCAACGGAACGCCGCTGCAGTTACGATAATATAGGCGTGTCGCACGTGCACTAGGCCAGGCGATTCGACGACTCGCGACCGTCGTTTATATTATCATTACATTTATGGGCATACAACACCAATCCAGCGGAATTTATGTTTTCTTTAGCGAAATTCACACGGGCGTGTTTTGAACGTAGGTACTAGGTACGCACATATATATATATATATATTATAAAGCTAGTATATATATATACATAGGTACGCGATATTATACAAATATACAATATGATCGGTTACAGTCGTGGATGTAATATATCTAGATATTAGATTCTAGGTATATACCAATACGTATCTAAAACGAACGCACGTACCTATATTATAATAATATATTATATTATAGAAAAGCGCACACGTTATATTAAACACAACGATAATAAGCTTCTCGTCTCCGGAAAGAAAATAATAAATAAATAAATTTAAAAACGTATAACCCACGGGGCCCTTTGTGCTGCGTGTGATTTATACGTATATATATGTATAATACCTATATAATATATACTATACCTATAACCTACCTCTGAAGCACTCGGGCCGTGGACGACGCCCATTGCTAAACCGGCTAATTTAGTACTACCAATTAGCACCTACCTTGTTTATTTTAGTAGGTATACAATCACAAAACCGTTTTTACCCACACCGCAGCTCTAGTCCGCCTGCGCCGCCGTATATCTATCGCTGGACGAGAGTCGTCGATCGGCGTCTGGAAGATCGTCCATGATATTATATTATAAACGTATAGTAACGGGTATTATATAGACGGTTTTATACGGGGCGATCGTCGCACAGGCGGCATGCAGACCGTCATGGGTACATTATGTGTTTTTTTTCTCGACCCGCAACTGCTGTTGTTTGGATTTCACCGCGATATTGAACTTTTTCGATTTAATTCAATCGATCGACATTTTAATTGGGCCGAAAGAAAAGCAGCCGGTAATGCGTTGAATTCAGTCGGCCGCGATATCGTATGATATATAGGTACGTCGGGCACACAACAAGTGGTGCTGGAATCGATCACCCTGTATATAGTGTGCGGCGCGATGCCGTGCGCACCTCCGGGCTGGATCGTTCATTAGAAATACAATTATGGAACGAGCGGATTAGGTTCGTAATAAATTATACGCGATGGCCGTGGTACGGTGTGTGGTGCAGCAGGTGCCTAAATCCTTCCTGTCCCCCTGCACGCCGGCCCGAGCGACCGTAATAATTAACTTGTCGAATATTTCCTCGTTGCGATTTATGCGCGCGCGCGCGCGCTCGCTCGAGCTCGAGCTCTTTCGTGAGGTGCTCGTTTGCCTTAAAATGTTTATTTTTTTCATTATTATTATTTCTCCACGTGAAAACCCACGGGGGCCCTCGGGCCTCTATCGCGCTGAGGTGTGCGGACCCGCGATAGGTTCTAATGAGCCACTTTATACACAAGAGAAAATACACATATATAGGTACCAGCTATAATAATATAATATGTTGTATTATTATATACATATATTTACAGTGTGCCTCGTTTAAACTTAATTCATTCGTCCGCCATTATTATTACTATTATTATTATTATTATTATATCGTTATATACCCGTATATAATACATAATAATTAATAATTATTATATGTGTCTGCAGCAGTGCACCTTTAAACCCAACAAACATCATTTTCGCTGAATATAATTTCAAACAACTCAACACTGTAATATATGTAAATATAAATAAAATTATAGAACATAGGTACATTGAATATAAATTAGAAGGTATCATAAAGAAAAGACTAGAGCAAAAAATGCAAAATTTAATTGGTTATAATATGAAATTATTAATAGTTGTTTTTTACCACAAAACCATGTCTATTTATTATACAGTCCATTTTTATACAAATTTCTATTAATACGACGTAATTATTTTTAAATAATTTTGTATTTAAAAATGAATAGAACCTAGTTATCGTATATATACTATTTAATATGATTATTCAGACTATAAAGTTTTATGTAAAATAGAAACATAGCGAGATCAGTAATAGTGTTCCAGCAATTCGAAATTTGATTTCAAATACAATTTTCATATTACCAAGGAAAACGATTAATAATTTTATATTTAAAGAATTTCAATAATATATTTTATAGGTTTAGTGGTAAATGGGTTGTGATAAAATTTAGAATAAAAAGTGTTTTATTTGAGAGAGAGGAGAATAAATCACTGAAACTTGTTTCTTTCTAATGCTATATTAACGTGTCAATAATATTATTATATTAATTATTACAAATTCTTCAAAACCTACATTTTGAGAATGAAATTTGAAATTTTAAATACAACTGTATTAAAATAATGATTTAGGAACTATTTATCATTTAATTTTTTGACTATAAGTAAACAAGGAGGGAGTTAGGGTTTAAATTACCTTTAAGTCGAATCTACATAGCCGACAATAATATAATTGGGGTAGGATAATACCTAGGTACGAATTTATTTTCATACACGTAACATATTATATTCTGTTTATGTGTTGTCGCCATAAAAGTCTCTGCAAGCCATGCGTATAGTGGCCATGCGTTAAAATATATGATCATAAATTTATCCTTGGAATTAAGTCCACAATTATGGAATGAAAGACAAATATCATGGAAGTGATAGCCATTTCGCTCCCACCATTATAAGGATGCCTTTGCCTATCATGATTTTCATATTCTGTATTTTAGTAGTCTACATTCCCTCCCATCCATTTGAAGTCCTTTAAACTTTGCTGATAATCGGCTTAAGTTGTACCTAGTTTTGTCTTTTACTATTTAATATTTTACACCATAAGTTAAGAACTTAAAACGTAATCGGTCTTTGTTTAATATTTTATTATATTTACGAGTACTTAATACTTATAGGTAGGTACTATAAAATTAAGTGTGTGGTGTGTGGATGTTGTTATACAGGTGAAGGAGTTGAACATAATAATATATAGAAGCCACGCATAAATAACTTGCACGCATTTATTATATAAACGTTTAAGTCTTATAACAGTTATAACTATTTAGTAATTTCTCCTCCAATATAAATAATAGTAATAAACGTACACTTGTTATGCCATACGCTTGTATGTAATAATATTATTATTATTATTACGACCAGTGATGATTCCAAAGTGAACCGGAGTGGGGTAAAGTATTAAAGTAAAAGAAGAAGCGTATTATTTCCCCCGAAAGATAACCGACCGTATCGTAATAATCATCAATAATGGCCCTATAAAATTGTTAATGCGATATTAAAACGGTTTTATTGCGCCTGCTGCTGCTGCCAGCCCTGCAGTATAAATAGCTTAATCTCCAACAAGTCGTTTTGAGCGGAGGCTAATCAGTATACTAGGATATTATAAGGCATACATATTTATATATAAAATATATATTATATGTATAAACATGGGCATTTATGATTATTATTATTATATACGTTCCTCCGCAGAGTCTTGTTGGGACCAATTTCGTTTTATTGCAAAACATTAAAAAAAAAAAAAACAACAACAAACTCGTTCAGAAATTTTGGTTAACAAAAGATTTCGTAGTGATGATCATAAAAACTAAAATATAATATATTATAAACGACGTATACCTGCGTACATATATAACCTGTATATATATTGTACACGAGAGAAGAAGACGAGACATTTTGAACGACAGACCTTCCTCGTGGCAGTCACCCGATAATAATATATATGTCATACAATAGTTATATATGGTTAATCGAATATAATATGTGGTTCAATAAAACGGCTCACCGACTACTAAATTAATAATGTGACATTTATAAAGCAGAGGCTACGTTTTTCCTTAAATCCACCTTCGTCAGCGCTGTGTCTGCTTACATAGATTGTTAACATTTTCTTATTTTTATTAGTTTTTAACGGCTATTCTATACAGGTAGGTACAGTTGGTAATTTATTCGTATCCCGAAGCGATCGTTAAAACGCTCTTCGCGTAATTTGCCAATATTCGACTTCCAAATCATCTCGCAGTACAATAACAATCTGTTAACTGCTTCAGTTATAATTGGACAAACAAACTGCAGTTAAGTAAATAAACAACTATTTCGTGATTAAGACTGTCGAATTTTTAAGAGTATATTTTATTTTACGGTAAGTGCAACTTAGCTTCTTAGCCACCTAGACCTAGCAATCCGACTGCGTCAGATTACGGTCAATATGCCAGCAGTATATCAGATAGGTTATCCACTTGGCGATGTATAATCGACCTCGAGAAAAGCAAGGTTTTCCAAATAAATTCCCTCCTATATTTGTATCAAGTTTTCATAAAAAAATAAATGATATCCAATCTTAATAACTATTTTATTTTCTGCAACCAATGACAGCCCGCACAACCCTATATTATTTATAAGCAAAAAATATTCAATTTTTGTAAGCCGAAACAAAATGCATGTGTGAGCCAACATTTAGGGGTTGAATTTCGGGATGAAAAGAAGCCTAAGTCACTCGCCTTTGTATAACAATTAGGTTCTAAGTATAAATATCATCAAAATCTGTTTAGCGGTTGAGGAGTCCGCAAAAGTCACGAGTAAACCAGGCGTTCATATTAATATATTAGATAATATCATATTAATTTTTTCAAAATATTTATTCATAATAATATACAGGATGACTCATCAAGTATGTCACCTCTTTTTTCTTCAACAATGCAGTTATTCAAACTCTGATTTTTGGAATTTTCAAATACTTAGCTTAAGACTATTTATTTTATTAATTTTGAGATTTTTTCTACTACTTAAAGAGTGTCTGGTGAAGTTACAAACTTCTGTTTTACAAATGAGAACCCCCCTTTTCTACTTTAAATTATTTGGCAGATAATCGAAATTCGAATGAATACTTTTTGAATTATTTCACTTTGAGTAGTTACCTACAAAGGATAATAGGTATGTACACGATAATGGATTTGGAAAGTATCGACTATTATGGTGCAAACTGCATATGACAATTTTAGTAATTAATAATGATTTATCAAAATTTATAATTTGTAAAAATGTTCCAAGTATAATAAATACTAGATCCAATATTACCTACATCTATTTTGTTTTTTGTAAATCCAATTTTTAGGACTATTATTCTTTGTATAAATATCTTAATATATGAATGTATAAATTTTGAAAATATACAAATGATAAAAAAAATAAATGATTTATCGCCGTTCTTTGTATCATAAACGCATCTTTCTGTGCACACAATATAATTGTTTCTAGACACATAAATAAATAAAAGTAAAATTTATTAATATTGTACCTATACCTATAATAATATATGAATATTATAAAATATACTCATGCCGGCTATTATAATATGTGCAGTCGGCTTGTCGGCTGCAGCGGCTCGGTGGTCGATAAACCGTCTTCGTCCATTAAACTCAATGTAAAACAGATTTTAATTTTTACACACGCGGCAAAAAAAAAAAAAAAAAAAGCAAATGTAACGTATTATTGGTGGACATATATTGCGGTTAACAAATATGGGATATGTGGGCTCTTAGCACCTATATAACGCGTGTGCACTGTGCACGTGTGTGTAAGTATAGTATAATATGTATATATATATAGTAGACGACGAGTATATATCGGACTGCAGACAAAGAGAGAAGAAGAGTTTAAAAAAAAAAACTGGTTGTCTCGTTAGAAATTACCATGCCCATTGATTTATACATTATAGTCACAGCAATATCCACGAACACACACACACACACACACACACACACACACACACACACACACACACACACACACACACACACACACACACACACACACACACACACACACACACACAAAAGCACACACGCACGACGATCTTTATTGCTCTGTGGAATACATTACAGAATAATATTTCACGCCTATAGAGTATTATTTATATATTATATATACACACGCGCGTGCGCGCGAGCACACACCAATATACACCCAATTCAGTGACCTACGTATAATGTATACAGGGTGATTCACCAAATATTATGATAAACACCCCTCCTCTTTTTATCCATTTAATATTGCATTTATTAAAACTCTGTTTTTTCAATATTTTCAATATAGTTCAATTATTTGACGATAGTTTTTGGTTATTCTCTGGTGTAGGTAATTCCTACTTTTTTAAAAGAAAATTAATATGTTTGATAGTTTAATATATCTCCCCTCTAAGTAATAGACGTAATTACATATAATGATTGTTTATTTTTACAGAAACTATTACACGGAACCGTTAGCTTCCCTGAGCTTTTGAGTCTTATTGGCATTACAAACCCTCCGGTTAATACTAGGCACAACACCCGATTTCAAATTGCACATGTAACGAACATCTAACCAACTTTGATTTTTTCTTTGGTGATAGTTGTAAATTTAAAAAAATGTTGTTTGTCCAGTAATTTATTCTTTACTGAGTGTTATCTATAACCTATGTTATATTTATCTCCTGTACTAATGCCCTATAGTGGGCGTTACTGTCAATTAATAAGAAAATATATATATATATGCATGATCTAAAATCTATATACATATGAATGATTTAAAATAAAAATAATCCAAAACTATTTCAACACAGAGTAGTAATTTTTGGCTAAATCGACCGTTTGCACGTTTTAATATATTAAATTCATCGCATATGGTGTTTACGCGTAAACTCGAATCGCATTCAGTACATAGACAGACCGAAACGGCAAAACATATATATTTATAGTATATACATATATATATATATATTATATAAACGTGAAGGAGAAATACATGCAAAGGACATAGTATCAAGTCTTTGGACCAATATATTGGTACACCATCTATAGGTGTGTCACGTCAGAGGCACAAATTATCGTTACGTTACCGTACAAGACGATACTGTTTTTAAAACACGTGTTAATTTCATTCGCTCTGTAATATATCATCGAGTTCATCTGTTTACACAACTGCAGTTTTTTTTAAAAGACCGTCAACAAATTATCTATGCATCGTTTTATTTTGTGTAGTCGATTTGTCAATCGTTATGGGGTCCGAAACATGGCTTAGAAAGCCTGAGACCATAAAAGACAAAGGTAGCTGTTTTTGTTTGCTTTTTTTTCACTTTTCACTTACAATTTAAGTTTTATAACCGATACAAAGTCTATTTAGTTAACCCATAATATGTAATTAGGTAGTATTTTTGTTGTTGAACCATGTTGCAACGTTTTACTCGGCAATATTGGTTGTATCTAAATAAACACGAGCAAATGAAAACAATTCAAGTTTGATAAATTGAATTATGAAAATTATACTGTAATAATATTTAAATGCTAAGAATGTGTCCATGAAACGATTGTGTGGCCACATGAGACATGTTATTGTGTCCATACACAATAATGTTTTAACGACATATTTATATATTCATATTAATAATAATAAACCACACGTGAATACATCTACATATACATTATACATACAACTTGTATGAGCATAGTAAATAATATAATATATTAAGTAATAATGTAATATTATTATTTATAACATAGTAGATTATCTTATATTTGATTACTATATTATAATGTAATCATGTTATTCAATACATTCAATGATATTTCCTAATTTAATTTAAGTGTTGAATATAGTTAACAAAAAATAAATAAATAATTTTCTTGTAATCACAAATTTCTGTTATTAAATATCTACTCCCTAGGCCTAAGTACTAAGTGCATGCTGATTAATTAACTAATATTAGTTACGTATACAGGGTACTTAAGTAAATATAATATGTATGGTCTGAAAGACCTATAGCTTAATTATATTTAAATAAACGTTTCAAATAATATAAGCCATATTTATTTTCCATAAATATACATAATATATAATTATTGTATAAATAACTAGTAGAGTGTTTTTATCATTTTTAAAAAAAACATAACTTCTTGAAATTGTAAATGTTAGTTTAATTTCAAGATCGGTAAATACGATTATACTTGAAAATCTTCTGCGCATACTGCATCAGTATTATGCAAAATATACAATTGTAAAATACCATAACTTTTAAATCTAAACACTTTTGAAAATTGTACGTCATGCATTATATTCTTATTAGTTTACTGTACGTCTGTGGTCTGTATTTAGTTAGGAACTATGTGGTGCCGTGGTTAGAAAGTCAATTTGTGAAAAATAATCTTGATTATTTTCTGTACGAATACATACGAATATATTATTAATATGTTAATATATTATGCACGAATATATTATTTAATCCACCAATGAATAATCAAATAAATCGATATCTATTATAGAGCGAGTTTTATTCAATTTATTTGTGGCCGTTATAAGTAGGTATGTTTAAATTTTTAACACAATATTGGAACGATACTTACGGCATAATAATGTGTACCACTGTACCTATAAAATATAATATAATCTAACTTCCATCCAGTGCTTATTTAGTCATTTATTTAGCTTAGTTAGCTATTTTCCAACCAACATTTTTATTTATATTAAACATAATTTAATTTTATGGTTTATAAAAATAATATCATAATGTAGCCAATGAAATAAATTACTTTTAAGCCACTATATAATCACGATTTGATTAGTCTCGGTTAAAATAAATAACTTGACTAATTTATTATTTTTTATTATCATACTTAGTTAACAATGAGGTTTAAATTATCCGGTTTCACGAGTATCATAATATAATTAATTTTTCATTTCAATTACATTCTGTATATAATACATAATATGTATACGATGTGCTATGCCCAACATATTTAGTACCTACATAAATTGTTATATATATATACGATAATCTATACAGTATACTGTACCTAATAGCTGTAATCGTTTCAATTTACAAAAAAAAAAAAATGGTTTAGTTTAGACGCTGAGTATTTGAATCTATACTTGGCAAATTTAAAATTTGAACACTTTATATCCGCTTTTATATAATATAATATGGCTATAATGTTATATAGTTATTACTTATTATATATATTACACCTCTTAAAAAATCATATTTTAATATCTTCTCCGTCAATAATCATTATTATATTATGGTAGTATTCAGATGAACATCATACTATAGTTTAATGTGAGTCGAGTATATAATACTTGTTCGTAGAAAATCGCCTTCAAACGATTTAATATAATTAATTATGATTCCCTTTTACCGAAACAAGGTTATATCCCTCCAGAGTGAGCTAGGTACATACGTTAAGAATATTGTGTAGTATTTAGGTACCTATATATATACTAACACGTGAAATATAAATTTTCTGCTGTCGATTTATTTAGTATAATCTCATAACGTAATCTAAATTCTGATAATACTACCTAATGCGTTTGTCGCTATAGCGTTTTTCAAAATATAAACGTTGTCGGCTGAGATATCTCGTCGATCCTCGGGGGCTCTGATTCGGTTGGTATATTATGATACATTATTATTATTATTGGGCACACGGGGTTTCGGACACGGTCGTTATTCCGTACGTCCATTAAAATGATTCATAGCTTGCTCGTGTACACGGTGTGTGTGTGCGTGTGTGTGTGTGTGTGTGTGTGTGTGTGTGTGTGTGTGTGTGTGTGTGTGTGTGTATAATGCGTGTATGTAAGGTGTGACAAGTTAATAGATAAGCGTATAATTGACGACGTGTATATTATATACGTACCTCTACCTATATATTCCGTATATTATGTGCAGCCGGCGACGATGAGAGGCAATTGGTAAGACTTACCGCGGGCCCCGGCGGTGGACATTTTCTCCTACTTAACGTATTAACGTCTGTGATGAGTTTTTCGCCTCCGGCAAAGGCGAGCAGTGTATAAACATTATACGTATATAGTAATAATATCAGTAAAGAACAAATTAGCTGCTCAAGTACCTATATATTATACGTTCCACATAGTTCCACTCGCTACTATATATATTATTATACAGTTGTAGTATAATTAGACGTGTAAGTACGTAAAACGTGTACTGTACGCTTTCCTAATTATCGCATTAAACAGAGAGATAATAATATCTATAATATAGTGTGTGTATATTATATACATATATGTACGCAACGCACATTGTAAATATAGTAAAATATGACCGTTATTGATACCCATATAATATGATATCGACTGATGTTTAGGTAGGTGGTTATTCGTGGATGAGAATGAATAGAATAAATATTCTTTACTGAAATAAGATTACATGTATCTGCTAATTCGACGTTAAGTGTGTAATATAATAAAAAAATCACGATTTATACGACCTGTCCGGATGAACGTTTTTAATAACTTTATCTTGAGGTTTTACGGCTTTTATATTGCCAGATTTCGTTTTGCTCCCCGTGGTTTTTCAAAATCCAAAACTGGTCGGTGTGCCCATAAGGTTTTTTCCCTACATATACAATATACATATGTGTTATATACTCTACTATAATCGTAATCAATGTTTTCTTGGAATACATTTTTCTCCGTACAAAAGAAGATTTAACAATAAAAATTAATTTGTTTTGTAGGACATATAATAAGGTAAGAGACGTAAAACGTTGATATTTTTTTTGGAAAGTCATTGAAAATAATATTTGGCGTGAGTATTTGTATTATTCACTGGTCATTGTAATGGAGTAAACTGTAAAACAAAAAAAAAAAAAAATCGTCATTTCTTATTACAAAACTTAAATTTAAAAAAATTATTGATCGTCGTGTAGTCTTACATTTTTCTGTTTTATCGTATAAAATAATATGTACATGTGTACTTCTATACACGCGTATCGAATATTCAGTATATTTTTTATAAAATGATTGTTATATTTTATTTCTTAGTTCTTACCCCATTATATCATCACCATCACCTTAAACGATCAAGTTGAATGTAAAAATATTAAATAATAACACCCCTCAGGTTGGGTTTTATATACAATAGGAAGAAGCCACGAAAAAAAACAATATTAATGGCCACCATTATTAACTCTGTCTATATGCTGGCATAAATTATAGAGCGACTGTGTGTGTATTATTATTATACGCAGAATAATTTATTTGTTTATTATTATTTTTTTTTATTTTTATTACTCCCATAAAGATGATATTGGCTTTGTATATATAATATGATGTGAGGACGATTGGTGTGTCTTATAAAACGGCAATAATATAATAGAGGAATACCATATATTATACATAAATATAATATGTGTACATTATTACGTATATCTATATACATTTTCTTTTAATATTCGCTGTACATTTAATATCGTATTATAATATACAGAGATGGATGCGTGTTGATAAGGCGTTAGGAAAATAATATAAACACACATAGGTATATAATACGCACGTGTATTATATATTAAAAACTGTAATATGAATTTGTGTGTGTGTTTTGCCCCGGAGTGATATTATTATTATTACTTCCATCGATAAATAAGTCAAAACCACGGCTTGCCTCCAGCTGAGATGGACGACGTTCCGGATAGGCGTTTCGAATAATATGCGCTTAATCATGTACAACTGTATACAAGTAATATTGTGTGACCGAATACTATTATAAAAATATTATTAGACTATTATACTTAAAAAAAAGTATACTATTATACCTATGAAGAAGGTTCGTTTCCTTTTGCTTATGAGTTGTGTTTACAACATCGTCTAACAGTTCGTGTATACAAAATATAATTTAGAGCCGTAAATGGTTTGTTAAGTAATGCATAAGCACAGTATAATGGTTTAAAATGACATTGTATTTTTATAGTTTATGACAACAATATTTTACATTGAATATTTCATCCGAACAGATGATTATCGTTAGTCGACAAACAGTTTATGAAAACACAACTGTATTAAACTTTTGTATATAAATAAACACCTAATGAGGTCGTGCTGTAGCGATCGCGTAAAACATTTTCGATTAAATTGGAGAAACAGAAAAGTACACCTACAAATGTTTCCCTAAAAAGACGCATGTGAAATTTTATGGAAGCACAAATATTTAGAAACTTAAACCAAAAACGTAGAAATCACAATATCTTTATGGACATTTTAATGTCAAAGAAGGGATAACTGCAACAATAATAAATAATCTCAAAAAAAAAAACAACATTTAAATTTTTTAAGTTTAGTTGTATAGACATCATAATTCATAAACATGCAGGATATTCATAAAACGTATATAGGTAATACATATCAAATTGTGTTTAGTACATCGGAAATATGAAAGAACTAACTTTCTACAGCTTTTTTATTTTCAATAGTAATATCATTCTTGGGTAGGTGTAGAATAAGATGAAATAACTTAAAAAGGATCTAAAACATAAATTAAAGGTATTTCGAAAACAACTTGATACATTGTTATTTTTGTTGGTAAGTCGACCGCGGTTGGGATCTATATGATTTGATAACACGTTTTCCATAAATCCACGTAATATATACACGTATAGCAACCACCTGCTTATTTTATTATATTATATTCGCCGAAATGACTTGCGTGTTGTCTACCTCCCTTTTTGTATATTGTGCGTATGGAAGGTCAGTGTGAGAGTTTGGAAGAGTGCGGGAGGTTGATTCTAAAATAGAAAATTAATTACATTTACAAACTGATCAAGGGTAGATTGTATGAAACGTGACATTAAATACCTCGGGGTATAGGTACTGGCCACCAGTGACGTGCAGAACCCTTTCTGTACGTGGGGCATAATTTTCTTAAACCACCCACCCAGCCACCCCCATCTACTAATAATATCGGTAAGTATTCTTAAGAGACTACATAAATACCATAACATTCTATGAAAAAATATTTTTTTTTTTACAGAAAACACCATCCACCACCAACGTCCACACCCACCCGATTTTCAAGTGATGCCTAGGCCCCATTTGTGATATGTCTGCACGCCACTGCATGCCAGTCGCTATATTCTGCAGAGTGCTGACCTCTCTTCTTTGACTAAAGTTAACTCTGTTAATTACCAAAAAAGAAAAACTGTTAAGTGATAAAATAACCACCCTGTATATTCTACACATGATGATATTATATTATACGAGTTTCGAGAAATGAGACATCACACTGGCACACTGCAGCATTATAATATATACTGTAAGACCGACTACAATATATCCCACACCCTCTGCGACGGTGCAGGGGTGGCGTATAATTGTGTATTATATTATACGCGACACTGTTGCTCTAATCTGATGAGAGACGATAATAATATCATAAATAATGTTGAATGTGTCTGTCTCGATGTTGACAATTGCTATTTTCATAAAAAAAAAAAAAAGAAAGCAAATAAATAAATACAAGAGATCCACAGCCATCGTTCCGAGAAAAGCTATAAAACGCGGACGATCGCTTTTATATATTGGCTATAATATGGTTTAGTCGTCGTCTGTTTTGATGCAGTTGATCGCTGCAGATGGAGAAGAGATATTGCAGCGGATGATTATTAATTTTTATATGCCAATTTTATGTATCCCTACAATTAATCTGCACTGCTGCACGCCCGATTATACAATTATCATTTCACTCCATGAAATGTGTTGTTTTCAGTATTTTATTTTATTGATTGCTCTCTCATAAATGTAACCTGATAAAAGTTTGTTTAGTTCTATAGATATAACTTCAGACGAATTTATTCAATGTAAGCATAATATAGGTACCTATACGTCTTATATATGTGAGAATTAAAATTGTGCACAAAGTTATTATCCAATATTGTGATTCGAAATATATTTTTATAGCTTAACAAAAGTATTAGTGAATAAACAGCATATTTCAATAGCGTGTTGGAAGACTGACATAATATATATATTAAAATGATCGTACAGCATGATGTATATTGTTTATGCATAACCTTTATGCATTGCAAAAATCTTTAAACCTATAGGTACTTATTTTATTTAAATATTTTAAACGAATGGTCATTTTGACGACCACTGCATATTGTACAATGTACAGCTAATACCTGCAACGCATATTATACTAATAGTATTTTTTAATTTACTCATCATCATGCGCCACAACATATATTTACTAATATCATACCACAGCTCTTGCGACGACGAAGACGAACCAGAGAGTTTAAATCGCCGAGTTAAATTCGTTTATCGTGTTTATAATATAGTCGGCTATATTATATATTATTACATAGACGCATTATGATATTATACAACGATGGCAGCGTACACCATTGTACATATATATATAGTGACATGCGTATACCGTATAATATAGCCGTATAATAGTCGTTCGCGAGGTGCAAGCAGTGAGAGGAAAGATACGCGTACATCCATATATATATATGAGAATCGTATCGTATGGAAGACCATTAGTCAGGTTAGAACAACATGGTTTAATGAGGCATGTTGGCGATTAATCAAAAAAATATATATGTATAAGAACCCGGAGCCCACGTTAGGGGGGAATACATCATTAATTTTGTCAGTTTTGTAAATAGAGATGTCCGAGAGAGTAAACTCGAGAAGGTGACCTCGGGGTGAAATAGCTCGCGCTTATTGAATATACATATAGACCGTCGTATGATATGCGCAAGAAACATATTATATATATACGGCTACATCATCGTGTGTGTATAATATATTAAGAGAGACTGAGCGAGAGAGAGAGAGAGATAGAGAAAGAGAGAGAGAGAGAGACGTCTTAATAGAGAGGGATACGGTCGATCTGTCAATTTGATAGTATACTTATTATTACACATAATATTATTATATTTTATTTTATAGATACGTTACATTCAGACGGATGGATTGGATAGTCGAAGTCATCATAATTTTTTTTTTCAAAATAAATATTATTAGTGTCACTCATAAGATGGTTACAATAAAGATCCGGGCTGCAGAAGGCTAATCATCAAGCTATCGATAATATAATAATAATATATTATAGCGGACAACGATGGCGGCGCCGGGTAGTGTTTCATTTATCACTCACTCCCGCAAGTGGCACACACTAAACGTTTATACCTATTGAGTCATTAGCCGATATATACAATAAGTTTAGATAGGTATGATATGTAAAGAGCACGCGGGAGAGAGAGGGCGAGAGAGTGGAGTGTGAGAGAGAGAGAGAGACTGTATCGTTATTATAATACATTGTTGCATAGAACGAAATAGTAAGATGCGCGGTGAATTACATAAATATCATACCTTATGTGCAGTACCTTTTTAATATTTGTCACTCTACAAATTATAGGAAACAAAATATTTAGTTTTAGAGTGCCATATAACATAACTTGTAATTTATATAATGGATATAGTTAATAGAATCATGAACACAACAAGTCTTCTGGTTGAAATTGACAAATCTTAACAATTAAATAATATTTACATATTAAATAGTCGGTAATTATGCATAATGTACAGTTAAAAATTGCGCCTATTGGTTATTTATTAATTATTGTATACTATATTATAATGTTAGATTTCCACTATGTTTGGAATATCCTATGTTATAGCTACGGCACTGGTATTTTTGTGTTGTTTTAAATATTTGTATTGACCGTTTTTATGTTCTTTTAAGTTTTAGTTGACTTGAATTTCGATAAAGTTTAACATTTAAATATAATAAATAGTTATCTTTATTTGAATTATATACTAAGGCATCTAATTTGTATAGCTTGATCTTGTTGCCTACAGTTTTGGTTGTTTACTTGTTTTGAAAAAATAATAATAATACAGACATCTGGCCACTGACACATCTACCTACTTATATTATATGAGTTGAATATATCTTCAATAAATACAGTGAATGCACTTGGTAGTTAGATAGTCGTTAAAATGTCAAATAAAGTCGTCTATATGTAGTTATAAATACTAAATAGTATCTTACGTGAGAGGAAAACTTCGAAACTATTAGGTTCCTACACTTGTTCATATGTTTGTTTGTCTTATTCAAACTCGTTTGTGACATAGTGTTAAAACTAGTTTTCAATGTCTTTAAAATACCTTGTTAAAGTATTATTTAATGACTTTTTAAATTGAACATGTTTTTATTAAGACAGCTAGCAGTATAATGTGTATGCAATATGCATGTTTAACTTATATTTTTTAATGAGTTATAATATCGATATAAAAAGAAACTGGTACACGTAAATATCAATTTCATACAAGAAATTACCACAGTATTTGAAGTGTAGATTCGTGTAACGAATTTATATCATCAATGTTATTTATTTAGTGGTTTAGTCTATAATAAATAAACAGGTGTCAATAATTAACAAAAACTGTTTTAAAATAAAATAATTATGATTGGAATGTAAAGTACCTACAACTTATTTTCATGCCGTTTGTATTCTCTGTGAACACATATCATATCAAAATATCATATTATTGGTGTAGGAATAAAAAAACAGAAAGTTGATCCAATACGTATACATAAAAGTAAACGTTCGTCGGTCATGGAAACTAAACAATTATTTTCAGAGGTTTCACTATACTGAAAAAAACAGATGCTTTAGGTCGACACACAAACATAGTTGTCAAAAACATTATATTTTGGGATTATAGAGCAAGTTTTCGAAAGTAATATGTGGGAATTTGAAAAAAAAATTCAAAAAGTTGTTATATTGAAAATGTTTTAGGTACCGAATAACAATAAACATTTATGACAAATATTAAAAAAAAAAAGAACGATTTGTTTTTCAACAAAATCATTTTTGTAATCGTAGGATTTCAAAAAAACTATAAACGACTATACATAGGCAGGTATCTATATTTATTTTAGTGTTGTTCTAGCGAGAGTATGGGCAAGGATCGCCAAACTGATATAACAACGCGCATACACTATAAACGTTAACCAAGTGTTTCTATAACCACGCAAGTATAACAAAGTGTATAGCGAAATTATATAGCGTTCCGTATTATTTGATTCGATTTGAAACGACTAATATAACAACAGAAGCATCAAAGTAGCCGGCTTATGCACACTGCAGCGCGTTCACATAATAATAATAATAATAATGTTAATATATAAGTAGGGGTTCCCTTCACCAATGCCATTATCGTTATTATTATTATTATTATTGTTAAACTATTGACTTGTGTTATTGAGTGGCTGTGGCTTGGGGATGATGCAGCGGCCGCGGTGACAAGGGTCGACCTACCCCCGTACAAAACACAATCAGACACACACTGCACTCGTGGACGCGCGCGCGCGCCCCTCTGGTCACCAGCAGAAGCGTCGGCAGTGGAAAAATACAAGCAAATTGGACACGTTGCTCCCCTGTGTGTATGTGTGTGTGTATGTATATATATATATATATAAATATATTATAATATATATATTCATCGGAATAGCGAGTTTTTTTTTTTGTACATTTTGCCATTATACGCCAATAAAGACGTTATAAGGCGTCGTGTGTCGTCATCGTCGTCCGATTTGGGTGTTTGCGGGCAACACGCAGGCAGCTGGACGTGTTGTAGTAGCTACTTATAATAGGTATTATATGTGCACGCCACCACCACCTATAGCTGGAATATATAATTTTTGGGGTGGGATGACAATAAAATCAAAATGAATAAAAGCAGACGGACGGGTGGCTGCGATAAGTGTGTATGAATTTAAATGCTCTAAAAACTCTTTAAAATTCTCCAAATCCGTGCGTAGGATTTTGACTTATTCAGTTTCCCAGGATCGAACAATAAATAATCAAAAAATTCTCGTCGCTTCCCCTTACTCCGAACCACGCCATCTCGCGGTAGCTATGATCACACTTTATTTGTCGCAATATTCTAAGAATCATTTATATTTCGTGAAATGCTCTCAGAACAAAATACAAACGCATGTCCCAGCGCGGCGCCGAAATATTATTATTGTTGTTAAGATAATACAGTGATACCATTATATTATTTTGTTTGGTCCGTTTCAAAATTCAATTGAGATTTGACAGTCCGGTTCAACTATTCGAATTTATTATATAAAACATAATTGGTAAAATATCAACCCAGGTATAAACGAATCTATTGGTAAAACCTAATCGACTGTACCATTTTTAAGAGTTTCGTTTTTCGTAACTTGAATATTATAATATAACAACGCAATACCTTACACAAAAAAAACCCATTTCAATTATTTGTCAGCTTATTGAAATGGAACATAATACTGTATACAACATTAATAAAATTGACAGTTTTGAAATAAAGTACAATTATGTTTCTTATATACGTTATAAATTATTTTAACCTTAAAACTAAAAGACAATTACAAATTCAACAAATAGATATTTTAGTTTTAAAAAATGAAAAATTCCAAAATAAGTTTAAATATTTGTTTATAAAATGTTATAAAATTCGCATTTACAAATATACATTTATTTTACGTTTTAATATAAATATTTAACTGTTAGTATAGTCATGTAAACATTTTATTAATTTTTTTTTAATGTTCAACTGCAAATAATATTTTCAAACATATATTAATTAATATTAAAACTGGTAGAATATATTTATAATTTTTTTTAAACAGTAGGTATCTGGGATAAAATGAAACCAAAGTATTTAATTTGTATAATTTCTAGTTAAATAATTTATTATATATATATATAGGTATGTTAGAATTAAATGTGAGGAATAATATGCATTTATTACACAAAGTAAAATACTAAATTGGCCAACTATTTTTATATGTTTATGTTTTATATAGCTTTAATAAATTACTGGCGTTTATAAATAATAATAAAATAGAAGACAAGACTACAGGTTTTGTATAGTATCCCATAAATCCTCTACTTGTGTTAAATTTTCATGGGAGCAAATATTTGATGTAATTCTTCATACTAGCTGGTATCCCACCGTGTATTTGCTTTTGTAGTATGTTGTACGTATCATTGTGGTAGCAGCGTTAGTATTATTTTGAAAACATATAAAGGGTAACTTCAAATATGTATAAAATATTTACATTAAAACATCAAACATTTAAAAAGTAATTGAGGAGACGAGTAGTAAAAAAGCAGATGCAACTTTATCACTTCATCCCGAATTTGTATTAAGACTAAAATGCCAATCAAAGCGCTTATTTGTCCTGTAGTCTTTTTTTTTAACTAACCATATTTATTCATAATACAAGTGTGGTATTATATGGTATGAATATTATGATTGCTTATATGAAAATTATTTTTCTGTACAAGTCTCGAAATATCAGTGCAGTTAAAATATTATATCGATGATAAAACTATCAGCTAAAATTAATTATTACTTTAAATAATAATATTCATAAATGTGAAGCATATTCTTCCTCTGCTGTAGAGCAAGCAGTGTGTTTATTTTTACAGAAGTATAATAATATTATAGGTTTAGTATATTTGTGTTTGAGCTAGGTTTATAGGTACTAGGGATCCTGAATACTATGCCATCGGTTCGCTTTTAAAAACCGTATCCCCATATAATGATTATAATATTTGCATTGCACATGTATATAAATTACCCAATCGGCGGTGGTAGTTAAATAAAACATTATATTTAAACACACACTCACATATTGTACACGTCATATATCTATAATAATATAACCTAACCACCATGCGTAGATCTTTACCATACCATAATATTTATATATTTATAGGTTTAAACCTTATTACTGAAACTTATTTATTTCCTAGTGTCGAAGCCCCGATAGTGGACGTGACGAGTGTGGTACACCGGTATACTTATATTTATATGGTATGTCTGTGTCCAGTGCAGGATGCGAGGATTCACTATATTCGTTGCACTCGGTTGCACTAAATCAGACGAAAAGTTTAAAACGAAACACAGAGCACGGAAGGGAGTCAACGTAAGTAAACAGCAGTTGCATTCGGGTAATCGCGGTCACGGCTATATATTTTGCGGCAGTAACGACAATGCGCCCATAACAATGGTAACAGAACTATAACCATATTATAATACACTGCAAACGCATTTGCAGTTGCGTATTGAAGACATAATATTTTGGGAAACCGTTCGATGTGGACTATTAGTCGCCGGTGGTCACCAGTGGTCACTGTCATTGCGGCCATTTGGTCCAATTGTATATAATATCTGCAGTAAAGTCCAATTGGAATGATTATAATCGACAGAGACACGCGACGTTTCTGCGCCGATACGATAAACAATGTATAGGTATACGTCTGCACTAGATCCCATTGTGTAATCGCACGCGACCGAATGCGTATTTTGAATGTACGAGGGTAAGCTGCAGTTGTAGATAAAACTCGACCTCATAAAAAAATGTCATATCATTACATCATCGATGCTTGTTCCATGTGTGTGATCAGACAAAAAAAATAATTTTAGTAGGTACCTCCTACACGGTTTTATTTGCTGTGGTTTTACGGGTTGAACCATAGTATAGTTTTTATAGATATTGTAAATATTAGTCTCATTTGTAAATGCTCATACCTATAATAGTTTGTAAATTATTTGTTTAATAGATATTGAATTCATGTTATCGGAACAAAAATATCTAAACTCCGAATCAAGTGTATTATGTGTTTAAAATAAAATGAAAAAACAAATATTCTGAAGTCAATAAAAAAAATAAAATAATAATAATATTAACAATATACCTATTCGCAGATATAAAATATAGTATATAAAATGCTTGTCCTATTTTTATGTAAAAATGTATACTTGTTGGTTCTGGGGTAACTGGCCTATATTATAATATAATAGTGTCATAAATCATAATGTCATAATGATGACATTATTTTAAAATTAATCATGATCTACATGACTATAACACTATTGTTCTTTGAATTTACTATTAATTTTGATACCATATATTTATAAATTGACTAACAAATGTATAATTGATTAATGATAAAGTTATCCTTATCTTTAACACGAAATTCAATAATATAATTATTATAATACTATTAAAATCATCATGCATGTTTTTATGACTATTCGTTATCACTCATGATAATGATAAAAACTTTTTTAACATAAACTTATTATCTTAATAATATTTAACAATAATGTGTTAATCGCCAAACTACATGAGAAAAAAAATTTAAATGTTTTAACTGAAATAGCAATTAATAATAAGTAATAACTAATAATGATTTCAATAAAAGTAATAAAATATTATATAATGTTTTCATCTTAAATTTAATTGTTTAGTAAAAATATTAGCTATTACTTAAAAAACAAATAAAATGTGTTGATTTCCCAGATGAAATCGACATAAAATTAAATCATCAGTCAGTAGCATTAAAAAGTTAATCAAGTAAAAGTTTAATGAGTTCGTTGGTATTGAATCACGCGTTGTACACTTGTGCTGTTGTAACTTGTAGTAATCATATTATTATCAATAAAAATACGCATCGTCATTGTTGGTTGTCGTTAGTCGTCTTGCCGAGTGGTTGATTTGGGTACATTGGGCCGGGAGTTTTAAATTGTAATTATTTTCATATAATCGATATGAGTAAAAAACAATATGATTAAATTAAAATGTCAGAACGATACGTACACAGAAACTGAAGTATTAATAAATCTCATCTATTAGATCACAACACAAGGTATAAGCAATCAGTTATTAATACCATGATTTAAAATTGTCGTGTGTCAGAGTGTGACCATATTGGCCATGATTATATTTGTGTAGGTATAAAAAATTGCCAAATAACAATCGAATCTAAAATATTTATTAAGTATACTTACATGTATATCTATAGCCATATAGATTCATACTACACATGTTATAAAACCAGTTTTCAATAGAATTTTTTTTAATATTTGCATAATGAACGCGGTATTATTGGTATTACCATTATGATTAAAAAACTTAATTCGTATATGACATTTTTTTAAAAATAAAGAAATTAACTACTGATAAGTGACAGATCTTAAATTTATTATAAAATATGCATTTAATTTTGTTAAAATGTGCAATAAAATATAGTAAATATACAATGAATTTACCAATATTTTCAAACTATCATTAAGTAAGTTAAATAATCTTATAATGTTAAAACAAATTGTAAACAGTTACTCTACACGTAACTACGTAAGCTAAATCATTTTTGTAAGTTTGTTACCCCTACTTTTAAATAAATCCATAACATTTTTCATACATTTTTCCTTTTTATCGCCAAAGACAAAATCACTAATATTATGAAATTAAAATTAAAACCGTAAAATGAAGTGGCATCACTCTTTTACACGAACTATTAATTTTGTTTACATATGCCATAGAACATGAATTGTTCGTGTGTATATTTAGAATATGCAATGATATATATTAAACTAAAAAAATTAAAAGTAAAAATAGATCATCGTATCAATATGAGGTGAATCTTGGTCATTAGGTACCGACCAAATCTGTAAAAGGACCCTGCAATAAAAACATACCAATAATGCCAAATCCTAGCTCTGCTGATGAGTATAATTAACTATAGCATTTCGTACTTCATCACAATTGACATTTATTTGAAAAATATTTTGTATAATTGTATTTTTTGTATAACCTCATCAACATGCGTTGGATTATAAATGGAAAAAAATATTTATTTTGTTGTTGGTTTTCATACAGGACGTCTCACCGTGTTTGTTCTTGTGTGCACTCGCTCCCTATATTCTATTATTTACTATTTAGGTATTATATTATACTCCTCTATCCTAACTTTTGCTTGAACTTTAAGTCCAATCGCACACCTATGAAGTGAAAAAAAACTGCCACGACCCACTGCATAACCTGCAAATACCTGCATAACACTGCAATAACCTGGCGTCCTGCCGCCCGTTTCACACTGAAACCACTTCGATGTGTAATCGGCCAAAAACTTTCATAATTATTTGAATACTTATGTCTTATGAAAATAAGTAATTTAAAATTATTCTGAATTAAAGGGACTCAGTTATCTTAGAGTCTCGCTTTATCGGCGTCTATGTGAGAATTAACAGCTGGTTCAGCCGTATAATATTTTACTAGGTACCCGTTTTGGGCTCAATCGTGTTTGAAACGTTATCCTTACAAGTAAACCTGTGAGGCTATAAATGATGAAGAACGCGATGCTTATGTGGTAAGTGAATATCTCTTTCCATCGCTTGGCGTGTTTCCGAGGAGTTATAAAATCGTGTCAACAAAATTCGTAAGTCGTTATGATGACAGAGGGGAACGCTAAACAATTAAAATAAAGCCATACCGCGTGCACGCAGGCATTTATAATATGTATGTACGTACATAATGCCGCCTGAGCATGATCCTTTCGTTCGTTGGAATTTAAATAGCCACAGGAGGAGGTCGGCGGGCAATATAATAATCGGTTTCTGAAAAAAAAAAATGGAAATAAAAGAATTGCTGGCGGCGCAGTGTCGTTTACAACATTATGTGATACACTGGTACGATGATCATAATATGATATTATTTATTATTATATTATATATATATACGAATCAAGGTGTAAAACTGTTATTGCTTTTGATTATATTCACTCTTACGCGGTATTGTACAATATTCTTTATTATCATTTTTTTTTCGCATTCCCTGACGACGCTAATAGTCCGAGGTGGACCTGAATAAACACTGTAGTGTCGCCGCCGCAGAGCAACTGCAGGAGCAGCAGCATCACACGTCCAACATATAACAATGGTTTCGCGTCATTTATATACAACACACAAACGCACGAACAGTTTTATTATTATTATTATAAATTGTTATTATTACATTACGTTCGCCTTTTGAGTCTGACACAAAAAATAAAATCCTGCAAAGACGATATAGGCAGTATAGTCGTAAGAAATTCAATTTGATGCTGCAGTGCGTGCAATAAATCGAATTTAATTTTGTCGCGTACATATCGAAACTACCTTTAACGGCCCTTGTGATGGCTATAGGACGTGAGTTGCTCAGTCGCAGGGGGAGACCATCGTACAATATACGTATACAACATATATCAACGATGTATGCGTCGATGGGCAGTTTATATTCCAAATAAAAAGCAACGTCGATTGTATAATAATATATTATATTGTAGGCATACACAGAATTTCAAAAACTTGAAATCTTGTTCGACAATCCACTAAAGGTGAGTGTATGTAGGTATAAATATATAAAAACGATTAATATATTATAAACAGCTAGAATGATTCACCAAGCATGCTCAACTCCATTTTTTCTTATAACAATGAATTTATTCAAAATTTGATTTTAGGAATTTTTAAATATTCTTAAAGATCACACTTCTACAAATTTGAGATTTTTTGTACAACATAAGTATACATATTATCCATCAAATAATTTACAGTAGAAAAGGGGGTTCTCATTTAAAAATAGAAGTTTGTATATCCACAGGAATCTATTTAAGTATTATAAAAAATCTTAAGTGTTTAAAACATGGTCTTTAAGGTTATATAAAAATTAAAAAAAATCAGATTTTGAATAACTGAATTATATTGAAGAAAAATGAAATGGGCATACGTAGTGAATCACTCTGTATATTGTACTATGTAGTATATAGGTACCTAATTTAAATCATACACAGTTCATATGCCTCTCGATTTGCGCAGTAAAAAATAATAAAATAAATGGTAGGTACCTACTACAACTACCTTCTAATCGAGCTCATAGCATAATATTATCATAATATATGATTATACAGTTTCTACCCCTATTGGCGGCGATCAGTGGTCGTCGTGTTGCTCAGGGCGTTGAAGTCCATTGGAAATTATATAGGTATGTGTAAACGTTGTAATTTTTTTATCGTTTTGATAATCGAAAGTAGTAACCATCTGTAATTCGTTCATACTTGTTTGATTTAATGATATACTATAATACACAGGACTATTGAGAATAGTTATATCTACTTTGTTTGCACGTTATTTTATTGGAACATAACATCACGTTTTACCACGCTACGCGGAACAATATAATATCTATGCTGGCTACACTACGATGTTTCGTATATATTCCTAATAAATATTTGTTTTTTCACTGCACGTGTATTTTCACCTACTATTACTTTCCAGTTTCCACGCGCTAACTATACTGCAGTAAATATACATCTCCATAGGTACAATAATATTTTAATATTTATTTTTGTTTAAGATTTGTGCATTGTAATTTGTCATCAGCCAGTATAAATTATATTTAAGATATAGTATGGACGGTGGGTTGCATTATAATAATTTACCATATTACATAAACTATACTGAATAAACTAATTACTAAATTACTATATTATTAAATTACTATGTAGGTAATATTTATTTATATTTTTGTTGTCATGGTCATTTACTTGGATTAACAACCAAATAATTATTTTTATAATCAACATATTTTTCAAATTTGATATGTTCAAGAATTTTAGATATGCTGTTTTATTTTAATTGCAGATACCTTTATCATATTCTTAAAAACTGTTTACTACTAGGTATTAAGTCATGAAACTATTTACTATTTTACGCCCAACATATAGATTACGGTTTTTTCTGTTTGTAGGTATATTTGTTAAGCATTAATTATAAATAATAAAGGGAAAAAGAATACAAACATTGAAATCATATAAAAAATATTACACAATTGCACGTGATTTTCGAAATGTAGAAAATATAATTATTTTAAACATAAATTATCATAATATCAAACTAATGTAGCTCAAATTTTTGTAATTATGTTGAGGATATTATAAATAAAAACGGTTGCTTTATTTGTTATAATAACTAAGTTCAAAAATGGTGACTGAGGAATAATTTCACACGTTTGAATAAGTTATGATACCGAATAGTTCCACCTATCTATTGTGAAGATATATGAGGTTTATCAATGTAAAAATAAGGCAGTAAGTAAACCTATAAAAGGCTATAGTTTTAACTAATTAGGTATCTCATCATCAGTTTATTCTGAAATATTTTTTTAATTTTCTGATTCGTATAGTGTTATCACTTATCAGTGTGACAATCCTAAGACCTACGGTGAATAAATATTTTGAAAATCGTATAGGTAGTTGTCACTTTTGAGTACTTACCTATATTATGGTGACTTGTGCGTATATGGTTCCTAAAAATACAGCGTCAACACGAGTCGATCGCTGCGCAGCAGTGTTAGCGTATTAATTATATATTATGATATACCTATACGGCTATATGGCTATATAGGCACTGCGATTGTTTAAACGTTTCGTTACCCTGCGCCGAAGAAACAATGGTCGGCGTCCATACCACTGTATTTATATATATATATATATATATTCACTCATTCGAATAATATACTTTTTTTCGCCGTCCGTCTCAGCATTTCCTATTGTTTTTTTCCACTTATTCTTTCGCCGTGCTGCAGGATCATCCTCGTCCAGAGTTTATCGTTCGGAACTGTACCCCGCCGTCTCTCGCACGCGCAAAATAAATTGCACGTCGATTTCATATAAACCTATATGATATTGTGTAATACAGTCACCGAAACGGTATTTTATGAGGTGTCGTGGCAAATGGTGGTGGCGGTGGACGGTGGTGGTAGTGGCTGCGGCGGGACGGAGCACGGAATCGCGATAATATATTATATGTGCGTATATATATATATATATTGTCTTCGTATAATAATAATAATAATATGTTGCTGTTGTTGGTCGTCGGCAACAAACGACGAATGTAATTGCAGGTAAAAAACGCTTGTAAAGTGTCACGGGCGCATCAACCGGACCGGACTTGGGGTATATATACGCGCGCGCAGATGACGTGATTGTGCGGTGACGTTGATGCATTGCGATACGTGTGCTGATGCTGTTGCAGCCGTTGCAACACAATGTGGGCAGAGGCGTAGGTACTTGTGCGACGCGTAAGTATACGTCGGAATTCGAAAGACGGACGGACGACGACCGCTTTGGAAAAACGGTTTGTTTTTTTTTTTTTTTTTGTAAAAATTAATAACGCGCGCGTTTGCCGTAGTGGCGGAGGCTGTGAATTTTTGTGTGTCCGCCACGCTATACCTCATCCTCCTCTACTATAGGAGTCGTCCTCACCGTATAATATTATTGTACGCACATCTAAAAGTATAATGAACGCGCGCAAAACAAAACAATAATAATAATAACGATAATGATAATAAACAATGGCATTCGGCTGTGGCGGCGGCGGCGGCGGCGGCGGCGGCGGTGGTGGTTAACTGGTTTTTCGCCTTTTCGAACGGCGGCGGAGCGCGCGCGCGATTCTTTTCTCCGCCCGCCACCCCTCGTCCACCGTAGCGCGTGTGCGTTGACGGACGGACCACGGACGGCCGCGCAGTTATATTCTCTCTAAAAGGAAATGGAACTTTTAGACGTTATTACCGTGACAGTTACACCAACCGCGCCCCGTACACCGTCCCCCGACCCCGCGCCGCCATCCGAGCGGGTTGAACCAGGCGAGTGCGGCGGTTGCGGCGGCGGTGGAGGCGGTGGCCGACGTTAGATTTTGCCCGTTGACCGTTTTGTGTCGCAAGTGTTATAGCTATCCTCTATCCTGTTGTACAACAGCCGTCGCTGTGTCGTAATACTATATAATATAATATTAATAATATAAAACTTTGTACGCACATACCTCCTACCCACATACTTAATACTTGATATTGTAACGTCGACGACCGACGTGTAGGTATATTACTAATTATTATAATATAAAAAAAAAAAATTTAGGATGGTAAAATAAAAAAAAATATCTTAATGTGTAAACATGCAACTATATTCTAAGAATTAATAATTAATATTTGTATTGTTACATATTATCTTAATTGAATATTAACTATTTTACTCGTACCGAAAAGATAATTAAAAATAAAAACTTGTTAAGGCAATGGCTACCTACCTGGGAATATTGGAACTTTTTATGTATCTACATATTTTAAGTGTGCACAAAATAATATTATTATCATTAGATGATGTACACGAGTAGGTACATACCTATAGAAATAATGACGGGTTTCTTGTAGAGAATTAAGAAAATTGGTTTTCACATGAAATTAAATAATATGTGAATGGAAAAAGGGAAGAGATGAACCACATTTCATTAAATCTCCCAATTCGCGATTCCAGTGTATATAACCATATAATCGTATTATATATTTATAATTGCATACATAAGTTACACAATTTTTATCTAAAATTAATGTTTTAAAACTATATTTTATTTGATATATATACAAAAAATGCTATGATACGTCTATAATAGTAATTTGTCTTTATATTTAGTACCTACCAAATATTTATTATAGATAATAATTACCATGTGTATATAGAGTCTGAGTACCTAATATTGAACGAATGTTAAACAACGTTTTTTAAATATTTAAACGAGTTTCATCAATAAAACGGCAATAATTATAAGGTATATATGTAATCATACTACCTACTATATTATATTGGGTATTAAATATAATCATAATGCAAATTATATTTATAATCTTCTAAAAAATTTGGATGGCTATTATTAATATTTAATAGGTAATGTACCATTATAAAATCATTTATTATAATAGTTATTTATTTTTATGGGGAACTACAAAATTTAACGTTTCTACATTAAAGAATAAATATGTAATTATGTCCCGCATTCATCGAACTTATAAGATTGGAATTTAGGATGTGTGAAATGTAATTTAGAATGCAGCTGGAAACTAGAAATAGGACACAGAAAATAGCTCTGCAATTAAAAAAATATTTAATTTTGTTTAAGTACATTTTATATTTAATGTTTAAAAGTTATGTTTTGTTGAACCATTTAATTATTTCCCCAAAACTATTTTACACTAAATCGGGGTTAAATTACTACTTATAAAAACATTTGTTCAAAGAATAAGTTTAATTCGAATTTAGGATAGATAAGCCAATACACAAGTGTATTGAAAGTTAGATCGAAATCAAGTCGACTCATTTTCTGTAGTTTCCCCTGTAAGCAATTCAGAATCGATACCTAATACTTTGATAGTTTTTAAAATACACTAGAGACTTAACATGCCATATAGAGTACACTTCAATTTAGTACAGATATTGAAAAACAAATTTAATATTAATATTCATTTGAAATGTAGGTTTTTAATTAAATAAATAGGTAGGTATCTATGATTAAATTAATGCTCACTTAATTTTTGAAACACCGTGATAACTTAAATTGCTGGATGTTTTACCTATGTATTATGAAGTATTTTTTATCATATTGTATCGGTTATGAATGCGTATAAAAAAAGAAGGAAAATCAAAAATAATTTTTAATCTTCAATAGTTTAATTTGGTGTTATTTGATTTGTTTTTTAGATAAATGGTTTCTGATCTCCAGCAAAAAAAGATGACGCACGATGAAATATTTTTGTAAGGATACTTATATCATTAATATATCTATATTAAAAAAAGGTTAAATTATAAGGACCCCCTCAAGTGATACCCGATGAGTTGTCAGAATAGGTTATCACGACTTAGTTATAAACCGGATTAGGTTCCACTCAAATGAGTCGGGATTGTGTTTCACTGTCGAAATAGGGTCTGCATGATATTCATCTTGTAACCGAAACGAACATTATTTTATTGTTTTTACCTAATATTACGTATAGTTTACCTGCCACCTCCGTATACATTGGACGGTATAACATTTCTATTAAATTGTATTATTCAACAGGGCGAGATAAAAAAATAAATCTCTAAACAAACGACCATATAGTATACGTAGGCATATGGCATATCATGTTATGTATATACATAAGATCGGTATTATAATTTGGATATCTACATTTTTTAGTGAACTTAATTGATTCACCACAAAGAAGTGGTACTTAATTATGTATTCAGATATCAAACAAAAAGGTGTTTACCCATACATATATTGTGCAGTCTGAAACTATAATCGTAAACAGCATAAAAGTCACACTTCGTGTTGTTTGACGCATCGCGATGACGACAAATTTAAGTAAAATCAAGTATTATGCCGGTATCTATTATGTTATAAATTATAATGTATTATTTAATCCCGGGCACATCGATTAAGACTTTATTAAAACACATTCCACTCGTATAATACCATGTAGTTACCATCATGGCAATACCTCTTATGTTCATTTTTTAAAATTAGGTTTTGGCTATACTTGGTACCTGTGCGTAACTTTTATAATTGCGAGTATTTTTTTTTATGACTTTATGACTTGAAATTTTATTGAGATTTTCGTCTACAAAAAATCTTTGTATGATTCCTCTTATAAATTTTATAATACTAGTTGTTTTGAATAACTCGTATCTCAGAATATATTTTGTTGTATTGATACCTCTTATCTAAATACGTGGTTTCACTATAAATTATACTCTGTTCAGCGATAGAACGCGCAGCGTACCGACGAAAATCGGTTTGCTATAGAAAGACCTGTTACGATGGTAGGGTGACGCTGGATGGGGGGGGGGGGGTATTCTCTCGGTGAACAAAGTATAAGTAATATTTTTAACCGAAAACCATAACCTATAATGATTAATGCGTGTGCGCACGTTTGTGTATATTAAACCGATCGCTCGAGTTCTGCGACCTAAAGATTATAGACCGTGATAGTGTCGAGGAATTTTCGCTATACGAAACTGTGAACAAGGTGAAAGAATGGGAGTGGTTGATATAAAAAGGAGACAGAGATAGGAGATGTTAATAATTTTGAAAAGAATAAGAATAGGTAAAAATAATATAAAAATACAAAAACCGTGTTTATATATTATATATACAGGCTATATCCTCGCGACCGTCAATGGGTGGCGGGGTGGAACAAGTGGGTTTATGTGCGTGTGTGTGTAGGAGATGGGTGGGAAGGGGGTGACACTGTTCAGTATTCCGAGAGTGCACTTTGATCGCTCGCGCTGTTTACGCCGCCGCTGTCGGTGTGGCATCCATCGATCAGCGACAACAGCAGCAGCAGAATCAGCATCAGCAACTGCGACGGCGACGACAGGATTGCCGGTTATTTGTTTAACATATAGGCTGGCAGACGCGGGAGGGTGCGGGGAGGTGCACTAGTCGCGGTCGCCGGGCCGTGCAGAATTATCGTAGACGCGTATCTGCGCGAGGCCTAGCAATATAGCGACCGAGCAAACGTGCAGGGCTGTCAATCACAAGTGCGCGTGCGCACGCGTTCGCGGATCCCATTACGGCGGATTTCCATTCAGCCGCATCGGCTAACGATGTGTGGGCAAAAAAAAAAAAAAAGAACGCAAAAATAATACATATAAATAGAAAAAACGAGTAGAAATTATATAAATTTCCAATGCAGAAGTGATTTTCATAGCGTCGGCGCACCGCGCGCGCGTGTACAGATGAGTGTACCGATTCGTCCTTAATAGGAATACGACGCACGTCCGTCGTCTTCGCCGCACCAGAACCACCGCCGCTGCCACCGCCCCGAACGACGGTCAGTCGTATCACTGTCGTCGATTTCACGCTGTCGACCGCAGCTATAAGCTCACAGCTGTTCGCCTTCGCGAAACTTCCCCTCGAGAAAACACCCATTCAAATGTATTACCTATACCTAACGTCTTTAACAATTAATAAACTATAATAAATTAAAATACACAGTATAGTCACCGCTTATTGAACTCTCTTTAGGACCAGAGTATGTATACATAGTAAATACATTAATCGAATGCGTCAATAAGGTGAAAGGCCCAAGAATAAAAGATACACATATTATTATGACACATGCACTGTTATAAAAAAAATTGAATTTGGCTATGAACTTACAAATATTAATTTTTATGTGTATTTAACATTTATTTATTTGTGTATTTCATTTGCATGTTGTTGTTCATAAAAGAAACATTTTTTTTTTCATCAAGTTGTTTTGTAATGAATACGAATTATTGAAAAATATTTTCAAAAACGTTAATACTTTTCAAAGTGACAAGTTAAAGAAATAGTATTAACCGTCGAAATATATATAGGATAAAAACAGGAAAATTGATTAAAAAAATTCGGAAATATGCTCTTAAAATTGCACATTAACCATAAAGAGTTGTGAGTCCAACAAAGGCACTAATTTTTTACATATGTTTTTCAGCCTGCTCAATAAACGAATAATTCAATTAACTGGTAGTCAAATAAATGGCAACTGTACCTATATATATATCTTATAGTATATATGTGAATAATCGAATTTGTTTTGAACTCTACACTCTATACATATATCTTCTCCAAATATGACGTTATTTGTGTTAAATTTTTCAGAATTTTTTCTACGGTACCTACCTAGACACCTTATAGTATTATATGACACGTCATGCTTATATATTAAGATGTTATGTAAATATTAGTTGTGAAACTGTCGGAAATCCTCGTAATTAATTATTTTTATCGACCCACGTTCCAATGACGTTTATAACACTATTTTTTACTAATCGCAATTACCCATCTACATTTTAACTACCCTTATTATTATCACTTCGTGGCTTAATATATCTTTCAAAATGTAAACATATAAAAAAAAACAATTTACATTAAGTTACAAGCACGGCCGTAAAGTATCAGATCTTTATCCGTTTTATTCCAAAACCAAATAATTTACGAACCTTTGTTTTGAAATTGTGGTTTGTGTCACTTTGAAAAATAAGTCATAAATACTGTATGTTCGAGATTATTTAAGTCTTGACCTAATAATAATTTTACAAGTTAAACATTTTAGTGACTTTGTCTTTCTTCCAACTTTACACAAATAATAAGAGGGTTGTTTATAGTTTACCTGAACACTGATAAATACTAATTATTTTTTTTTCATTTCACCGAATGACATTAGTCATTATACAGCAGTGTAAAATACTTTTCTTCTATACTATTATTATTTATAAGTAACAAAGAGAGTAATTATTAACGCATAGTACACGCATGAGAAAACAAACTAACTAATTAACCTACATAACACTAGTGCTACAACATTTAATTATTAAAAACATATGTTTAATTATATAATGATATTTTGTGTCCATAAAAAATTATGATAAAAAAATCCTAATAAATAGTAGAAATACAATTATGAAACAACCATAAAATCATAAATACACCATCGCACAAATCGTTTTCTGCAGCGATGATAATTATATTTATATTATGGATATTTTAATAATAAATATTAAATACGAATGATACGATGTAATAGATTATGAAATATGAGTATATAATACGACCTATTTCCGTTTAGTTTCAGTATCTTTAACTTACCAATATAACTTTTAATTTGTAATTTATATTGGTTATGCTTATATGAGCGTATTATTACCTACTTATGGTTTACATTCATTTAAGACAATCTGGCATTTTTGTTATTGTGTAAGTGCTTATTGTGAACAATTCTCTACAAAACATTTGCAATGACATGGAGTAGTTATAAATTGTCTGTAAATTTATTCATTTTATCCATTACCCACATTCCCAATCACCAAATATCACTAGTTCGTCACCAGTACTTAAACTCAATAAACGTTATATACCTACGTAATATATTTAATTTTCTAGAATTCTAGGTATTTTACTAACAAAGTAACAACAACTAACGTCTATATTTATACAATAAGTATTCAATTTCTTGAAATGAATTCATTTGTATGGCAATTATAACGCAATATGTGACAAATACTGATAACAGATAAAGATACAATTATAGTCACATCTATAAAAAAATTTTAAACAAGCTTTAGATAGAATAAAAAAAAATGCAATGTTTGAATGTTTCCAATAATTATATTTTATAGAGATGATATTGTAGGTATCATAAAATATAGGTATGATTCTGGATTAAATAATACATTTTCCTCTAGTTAAAATATTTGTTTTATTTTAAATTTGAAAAACATTATTTATGTATTTTTGAACACATATATTTTTATAATTAGTTGGCAAGTTTCAACAAAATTATAAAAAAAAATGGTTTTTGTACCTGGAACCGGTTATAATTGAATGCACAATTGGTTTAGTCGATATATATGCAAATATTTATTCTAATGACAAATTCAATTCCATTAAAACTAATTGTGATTTTAAGTAATTGTTGCTTGATGTAAATTATAAATTATATTGGATTGTTATATACCTAAGTGTTGTTATAAAATATGATTCACTACAATTTAAAAGAAGGGAAAAAAAGTACATCAGCAAGTATTTAGATTATCGCATTTTAGTAATAATATAGGTAGGTACGTTATTCCTGTTCAGATATTAATAATAAGAAAATACAAAAAATGCTTTAAATTAGTTATAATTTAGTGACTTGTTTGATATAAATTTGCTAATTTGTACTGCAGTTTTACTTTAATTTATAAACTATATTATATATATAATGAATAAATGTATAATAGTAGGTAGTAAAAGGTTGTTAATAGGTACAAAAATGTGACTTGACGAGTTATATACCGTTTCCATTTGCTATTATAATATTCAAACCATTTACCAGCTCTACCTTTGATAAATTAATTGCAGACAGTTTGAAATATCATATTTTGACTTGATGGAATATTAGTGTAGCCATTTGTTTTATTTTTACAATAAATTACCAGTCATTTGTTACGTTAGCAAAATATTTTTAGTTAATAGTTGTTAGCCAAAAAAAAAACCAAAAGAAATGGTGTTGGGTTTTTTGTTTTGAATTAATTATAAATAATTGTGCACTTCGTGTGGCGATCGATGTTGTGGTATTTGAAAGAGAAACATGATTGTGTCGGGTAGAATGTAAAGAATATATTCCACCAATGACTTATTAATGTGATCTGTTTTTTGCCTACAACGTGTATATATTCTACCTTTATTTTCAAAAACCCGTTTTACTTCTTGAGATATATTTGTAATTTTTTTTGCGATCATATTAATATTATTACATTTTGTCGCCTTCGTCTGTTTGCCCCGGCACTTTGTGGAATTAACAACCTTCGGGTTGTTATTTTTTTGACCACATTATTTTACAGCGACGACTATTTATCAAATGTCCACGGCTGCGGCTCGGCAAATGTGGAAAAAAAAACGATACGGTAAAAAATCACACACACACACGTTCACAACAAACACACCACCGTCTTAGTAAAAATATATATAATATAATGCACCTATTGTTCATCCCGTCAATCTCGTTGATCAGAAAATATTTTTTTCGTATTTTTTTTTCATATTTATTTTTTTATCAATTTTTTAATCCTTTTTCAAGACGTGCTGTACTGTTGTTGCAATACGGACAACATCATATATACTTTGTATAGGTTTACATAATATTATAAAAACACCGTAAACGCATTCACCGCAAATACACACACCGCACATATGTATATGATATATATATATATATGACATGGATTTTATTTATTTAGTGTATTGTAGTACCATGGTTATAGTTCCCTATAATACTGCTATAGTATACTTATATTGTTACAGCTTGCAGTATTGAGACGCCTGGAATATGTTTCATGAAACTGATTTCAATAAGTATAACTATCGATTACGATGTGGAAATTTTAAATATTATGTATAGTTTTTTTTGCTAACTGAAATATGAGTTATCCGCGTACGTTGCACATACCTGCAGTATAACTTCGCGAGTAAACGCACATTTACGCATGGTTTACTTATATAATATATTGCTAGGTATATATTATTAGATTTATAAGTCAAGCATGTTTTAAGTTTTAAGTATCACATTTTAATCTTGATTGAACACGTGTATAATATATAGGCAGTGCCTATTTTGTATTATAGTTTCTGTAGAATCTAGAATTATGTTCATTTAATTTTCTTGTATGAAGTATATCGGAATGATTTATCCATCGAGTTCAAACATAGATGTGATCTATCCTTACGCAAAATTTAATGAATGATTTAATGATTTTTGAACGTATAAACATATATAAAATATATGATGACATTCTGAACATATTTGTTGTAAAGCTATAAAATTAGATTTCTGACTTGCCGACGCCCCATCAGTGTCCTCAATATTGTACTACACGACCATGTTGGATATCCAGATAGGAATATAAGCCTATATATGGAAATCCCCGAGGAGTGATTGTACTTTCGTTTTATCCAACTAAAAAAATTGCAATTCCGAAAATATCTTCAAAACGTTACCGTTTTTCGTTCATCACATGTATAGATAGGTTACGAGTCTCCCGAGTACCGTTACTTATGTATCATAATGTACTATTTCGACGAAGGCTTACGACAGTAACTGTTCAAATACTTTTATTTTATTTTTTAATATTTTTTTTAAAACTTGTTGATATAGTAAGTCATATTTTTCAAAAATAATAATAATATATAATAACAAAAGCACGTGCTATATATATTATATCGAATGCTTACATAATATATATAGTACCGATTTAGTATATATACGTATAATATATGAGTAGTACCTATACAGCCATGCATATAGGTATGTAATATATTTATGTGTAACGTGTATGTATATACAGTGTCCGAAAAATACAATTGGTTTTCGCATGTAATTTATTTATACGTCCGTCGGACAATTTATATCACGACACGTTCAATTCGTTTTCCGTCGGCGCGTAGTTTATCCCCGAGTTTGCATCACAAAAAAAAACTCACACACTGCAAATAAACAAATGGCAGAACACATATCGGATCGTGATTTTCGGTACTGGCTGTTTGCAGATCTACGGCAGCTATAATCTCGGGACGTGTTACATTGCATTTTCGCAGTGCTAAACCCCGTTTTATATATACTCACGGCTGAAATCCGTCTGGCAAATATAGATATAGGTAGGTGGGTTTGAAAACATAATTTATATAATATTCATTAAAACCAGCTGTAATGTGATATACCTACATACAGGCGCCACTATAGAGGGGCTAGGGCAGCTCAGCTCTCTTCAAACATATAGATTATTTAACCCCTTAAAATGGTAACTGTTTCGAAGGTTTTTTTTTATCTGTGGCCTAAATAGGGATTACACTAGTCGGGAAAATATAGGCCCCAGGGTATTTAGGGTTCCAATTTTAATAACAATCATGCTCAATAAAAATGTTTAAAACAACAATACAACATTTAGAAAATATAATAATAGATACATCATACATAGGTACTATGTAATATATACCAAGTATATAACCAACAAATTTTCAACATTAAATTTATCTTTAGATAAATTACATATTAAAGACATTAATAAAATTAAAACCCACTGTTGATTTAATCAACAGCTCTTATCATATGTCAGTCATGTGCCCGTTGTTTAATATAATATAATATAATGTCCGTCATGCCACCCTATCATTATTATTTCTTAGGATTTTTTTTACAAAATATACGATATATTATTACATTGCTTGAATAAATTTGTTGTTACGACTATATTCCTCCACCCCTTCCTGGAATTTTGACCATAGTTGACCCCACATAATAATATATATGTATAGGCGTTTTTAGCAGCATTGATATGTATGTACAGATGAAAAATAAATTAATTAATTAACCCCCAACATCAAAAACTATGCTTATATAGTGAGTTGCAGATCTGAAACAATAATACTCCCTGATTGATCGATTTATGTTGACGAATAATAATTGATACAGCAGGTTAACGTAAAGTTGAATTATTCCAACTCGGTCGACGAGTGATGGTCATAACGTTTACTGCATGTAAAACAATCGTGACCAATATCAAACATAATACACCAAACTCAGATTACCACGAAACCACGAAAAACGTGGTTCGTAACACGGCGATAGAGGAATAGCGCATTGAGTAATACATTTGAATCGTGCGATGCAAGACTTCACGATCACGTCGCTCAATGCTTGGAACCGTGGTTTATATAATATGATATTTATTCGGACATCTGTAGATCTACAGCAGTGGTCCAACTAGTGCTACAACTAGGTCTTTATCGGCAGGGTGCAAATACATTGTATGCTGATCAGTCAATGCGTCAGATCAATCAGTTGCATGTGGATATAATTTGTAAACGATCAGTATAGGCAGTTGGGAGGTATTAAAAACACTGCGGTTGACCAAGTATAGATGCAAGTGAAAAATATATTTTATTTAAAACCAAACAGATCGGCCCGGTTTAATGGCCCTAACTAGGGGCACTTTCCTGCAGCTCTGCTCCGATTGTTATATAGCTTACCTCTTAGGTATATTATATTATGGGACCGGCTGGCAGCATTGTGGTAAACAGTTTCCACCCGTTCCTTGCTTTTTGAACAGGGAGAAAAAATGGTATAATATATTTTATTGGTATTTCATATTTATATACTTTGGGACATATTTCGGAAGAGAAGGATTCTTTCAATATTTTTCCTAGTATAGGATCGCATATTATAGTAACTAGTTCAATCGTTGTCGCGGACATCATCACCATGGCGATAATGCATTATCGTCGTTCGTAATAAATTATACAAGCTGAGATAGCATGTTGTGGACCATGCATATACAACACCATGGTGTGATATATATTTGCCTACTGTTTAATGTTGATATGTAGTTTGGTGTAAGCCCGAGAGAGAAAAAGAGTGACCATCGCTATATAATACGTTACAATAGGTAAGTACATAAATAAATATTTAATACGATATTTATATATTTATTTATATAAATTTGCTTCCCTTGTTCCCTATTCATACGCGGCTATATTATATAAACATAACAAAAATATCGAGACATCCGCAAGTTCAGTTTATAATTTTCTCTCTCTCTCTCTCTCTCTCTCTCCTTCTCTGAAAATATAATTTATAATAATCGATCATTTATCTAGCGTTACCGAATAAAGTAGATATTATATTGCATACGCCAATTTTAGATTATTTATAAATTATGTATAAATTAGTGATTAGTATTTCGATCGATTAATTCACTCAAAATTTTTGCTCTGTCAAATATTACCTATAATATATATATAGGTAACAATATATTACATTTTCATTAAATTTTACCCAATATCTCGTATGCCGCCGACACGTCGCTGACGCGTAATGTATACATTATACACAGTATTACATAAACGCTATATATATATAGATAGGTACGTACCGATAAATCGTAAACATATATTATTATAATCCGTATAAGGCCATAAGGGGTTTTCGTCGTACACTTACAATATATACCGGTATGTATACATATTATCATATTACAGTCGGGGCCATATCTCTCTATAATATAATACTGGTTCGCAGCGGACCGTATTGCAGTGAATGAGATTCGTATAATATTTTCCTCGCCTCTATCGGATTTCGTTCCGTTTTCGCGCGTATATGTATGTAATTCCCATATACCTTAATACCTATTACTGTATTCACGCGTTATCGCGATGGTCACATCGTGGCAGCTGTTACCGGCTAGCCGCGCGAAGGAAATTCCGACGACGACGACGACGACGACGATACGGACGTATAGATTATCATTAAAGACGTATAGTTACGAGCGCGGTGCGGCGGACTCGTAATAAGTATATATACCTATATATTATTATGTATGTGTTATTCATGTCGCGGAATAATTCCTAATTTTTACGACGGCCAACTGCGGGCGCGCGAGAGAGAGAATAAAATAAACTATATAGGTATAATATAATAATACGGAACAAGTCGTAATACCTATACGACGGTATATTATAATGTAAAGGAAATAAGAATGAAATAGGAATGAGCGAGACTCGTGCGCGTGTGTGGGTGGGAGAGGAGTAAAGCATGGAAGAATATCCTGTGCCATCACGATACACTATATTATTTAAAATCGATGTATATACTGGATGATTCGTCTATAAGGTAAAACACTCATTATATAGAAAAGTATTGACATTTTTGAAAAAACGTTTTTTTTTACATGGTTTCAAGACATTACGAAACACATTTTCTTTTAACAAATTATATTTTTCATTTTTTTTTCTTATAATTTTTTTAATTTTTTTACTTTTCTGAATGATAACATACAGTTTTAATTTCATATTTCCAAGCAGAATATTTTTTTGATTATTTCAATACATACAAATCAAATTTTGCACGAATAATATAGGAATATAGGTATAAGTATTTAAAGTATAGATGAGCGGAGTGGAGTTGTACGTGGTTTCCCCGGAAAATGTTTGTCCACTACTCCGCTTATATATTCTTTAAATACTTAACTCATTAACTATACTTGTCCATAACTCAATTTTTATGTATCAAAATACTAAAAAAAATATTCTGCTTTGGAATATGAAATCAAAACTATTTTCAATCAAAAAAGTACAAAACATAAACAATTACAGATAATAAACATAAAAAAAAAATGTTGTTTTGTAACATCTTGAAACCATGTAAAAAATTTTGTTGTTCTTTAATTAATTCTTTTTGAGACACAAGTGTTTTACGTTAAATGAATCACCTTGTTATATATACATAGTGCCATCCGACGACACAGTGTCTCTGTCTTGTATGTTAGTTTCATCGTATACGCGAGAGAACAGAAAATGTGTTGGCATTTAAGAGATAAACACGCGTGGACCGAGAAACGTTTATTATATATAAACAGCAAATTGAATCAATTGGATACGTCTTCTGAATATATATCTTGTGCCCATAAAAACTACCAATCGCGTGGTATCGTGAACATAATATTATACACAGGTATACGTGAGCGGATCGATTTAGCATAAATTATTATTATCATTCGCCTGTACCTATAATATAATATATATATATACACGGTGTGTTATTGTAAACTATACATATTATGTACCTATATGGCTATAAATATAGGTTAGGTGTCAATTGTAATTGACGTTGTGCCGTTACCGTGATCCTCGACTGCAGTAGGTACCTATATTATATATTTAACACCGTGTACAGTGTACACTATACTAGTTCATAATTTCTGTATATATAATATTTATATATATATATATATATAGGTAATATAGCAACTCTGATATATACAAACTAAGAGTAACTTGTTCACGTGCGCTCAAATTACATACCTAAAAGCAAAAATCGTGTCGGTTTTTTTATCCTACTAATATTGTGAAGCTAATTTTTTTTTCCACATTCAAAATCCAATTCTCGAACCTACTTTATATCATAATGTAATAATTATAATCTACCAAACTGTTGTGTTAAGACTTGTAAGCGACCTACAACTAGTCCGGCCACCATAGTGTTATAGTGAAGAATTTTCGTTCAAAATTATTATTTAAGATTTAAACGATTTTTAAAAACTAAAATATCAGAATTTAAGCTGATTTTTTCATAACATTTTCAAAACCATACTAATTTTTTTTTTTACTGTAAATTTAACTTATAAAACTACACATTTTAGTAGGTATTTTATCTAATATTTTTAATAGGTATCCTATATATATTATAAAAAAGAAATATATGTATTGACACATATAAGATGATGTCACATTTTGTTTACTTACACATATTTATGCTTTTCATTATTCGAATATGTTTAATTTCTGTAAATTGTTATGGGTACGTTTAAAAATACGTGAATTGTCCAATTAAATTTGTTTAGATTAATCAATCTTTCATTCTTATCGACTTTCGTCAACATTATGTTCTAATTTGTTTTCAATAACTCTTATAGAGATCATTGCTCCCTGGTCATATGAATACTTATACAACTATAAGCCATAATATCAAGTATTATAAATGTATACAAATTTGATCACTAGCGGAAAAACATAAAAAAAATTTATGTAAGTCTAAATAATATATTTTATTTTTTTAAATACCTACTTAAAATTATGAGCCACGAGGTGATATTTTTTTCGGGCAACAAGTCTATAATATAAGAGCGATAACTCCTTTACATTTTTTTAGGACCATTAAATACGTGACCGCATTTATTATTTATTAGTTTGATTTTAATGCTCCAAGTGTACACACATACACACACACACACACACACACACACAATACACATAATATGTGCCATGTCTATATCAAATGATAATAAAACAAGTCATGTAGTCATTTTTTAAGCATCACGTGGACACTTGATACGCAGGAGTCGAATCGACAAAACTACAATCGGAACAAGGTTAATACATACATTTACGACTCCAAACAAATATACATTTTTATTATTCGAATAATAACCATAAACGGTTGTTATCTAAAATGTTTGTTATTCACATTATACACGTATCATCCTAAGTTTAAGCATCCATGATCCATCGGACGATGAGGCTATTTAATGTTTAAAGAGCAGATAAACTGCGCAGACAGTCTGCAGAACTATTTTATCAACATTGATATTATGTATTATTAAATATTAATCTATGCAACGACAATTATTATATTATATTACATTACGTTACTACTTATATAGAAATAAGAAATAATTATTTTATTTTATTTTATAATAATAATAATAATTATTATATGATATAATTACATAAACATTTACAACCTAAAACCCATAATATCTATTATATTAATTAGTTATTAAGCTGCATACATTCAGAAAAGATAATTTTGTTTTTATCATATAGGAATAATAACGGTATTCATTATGCTGCGTTTAAATATTTATTTATTTGACTGGTTGTATATTATGATATCTATACGAATGTTAACTATTGTTACAACTGCATAAGTAACAAATTTTTCTCCACTTTATTTTACAAAAAAAAAAACACTTTGAATAGTTATTAATTAATTACTAAACGGTTTATGTAAGAATAATGTGCATCGAAAAATAATTCTAATATTTCAATGTTATATATAATATATGTAATATCATTGGAACAGATGTAAAATGACGACAAGAAGATAGGAATGGACGAATAAAGACATAATGAAAATCACGTTGTTAATGTAGCGTTGTAAATTATATATATATAGGTAATATTATATAAGACGACTTGTTTTACATTTAATTCTTTCGATAGGTGTTTAACACTTATACAAATTTAAATATCAACGTTTCGTGGAGAGAGAACGTATATTATTTTAATGTTTTATTTAAAAACACATCTAAATGTTTGGTGTATACCAGGTACCTATATAACTATATAAGTAATCGAACAAATCACGAGATCCCATATCGCGCGCTGGTCCTTGAAGAATTATTATCGTCATCAAAATGCATAATTAGTCGGGCGAAGGACAGTTTATCGTCGTGTCTAAATCTAATATACTTATTATATACGTCTTATATACGTACCCACATAATATTATATATTATACGCTGCACGAATAGAGTTTGTCCGACGCGAGCGCGCGCACACGCCTATATGACCGTATAGAAATAGGATCGTACTTAAAAAAAAAACAAAATTAAATAAACATCGTTATAGTAATACTATGGAGTAATAATAAAGACGAAACGTTTAAATTTCGAAGCGGCGTGTGTTTGTGTAGTTCGGGCGGTTTATATCCTCCGAATCATCTGAACACGATGTTGTTAGTCTTCGTGTGACAAGAATTCCAGTCCACATTCCTCGTACACATAATATATATATATATATATATCCATACGTAGTGGTATATTATTATTACTACTATTATTATATACGCATTACTATACCTATTTACTATCAGGTGGCATCTTAATTTCTTAATTAGATACTCTCAAAGGACGTCCCGACCGATTTTAATGGGCTAACCGGCGACCGCGGTGACACATACATTTCTTTACCTGTTACGTTTATATTATTATTATTACACGCATTATAATAATCGCGTGGTCCAAGTGACCGACAGTAGTGCCGTATAATATGGCCCTGCCTATTGCCTAATACGAATTTATGTGTTTAAATCCTTCCGCAATGCACCTAATATAATATAGTATCGCGCTAAGTGGTAACGAAATAATATAAATTATAATCATAATTATAAATTATTTATGCATTATTATTAAATTATCGTGTCGAAACGTGTATTATTAGTTAATCCAAGAGTTTACTCAAGCTTAATTAATATTAATATAAAAAAAATAAAAAATAAATATATATATATATATATATCATGAGTAAAAGGTACACGACATGTGAATATAATATTATAATTTATAACTATTATAAGTAAAATAAAAAACCGGTGTAATATACAATAATTTGAATGAATAAGGAATCAGTATATCATTAAAAATTTGAAGCACATTTACTAAATTAGTAAGAAAATTTCATACTTTTGATGTACGTATATTATAATATGCGTAGTATAATTAATTGCCCCCCCCCCTCAAGGACGTTGCTCTATTAAATTTAAAATATTTTATTATGATATTGTAAATAAAAATTGATTTTGACTAAAAACATATTTTAATAAAGGTTTATAATATAATAATATACCGTGTTAACAATATATAACATAGGTACCTACATCTTTCTTCCAATTAAATGCATAATAGGTATAAGTAAGTTGTTCAAAAGCATCGTGCACTGTTACTACACTATAAAAAAGTTTTTTGAATGATGTCGTCGTAAGTGCATTGCTCGTTTCTTTTAGAACCTTAAGACATATAATGCCTCAATAGATATTCAAAATCTAGATATACATCTGATTATGACATTGATTTTATTTTATGTATCTTTGCACACAATATAAAGTTTTTCTTTTTTTCTTGAAAATTATTTAATGATCCATCACAGTCTTCAAGGTAAAATAAAATCTTAACTAAGAAATTACAATTAAATAATTTATAATTATATTTGTCGAATGTGATGGTACATAACTATTATTAAATAAAATATAGGGCAAGAGAGTTATCTCGTACATGTACGATGATGAAATATTAATGTTTAAAAAGTAAATAAACATTTTAATACGTATTAATGTACCTAATAGAAATATAATAATATTATATGCCAACATGTTTAACACTTTGGTCAAATGATTATCTCACAAGATACGAGATAATATATAATGTGCTGGACTTAAATCAATGGCACAAAAAAAATTTGTTTTCGGATATAGTTCTATAAATCCAAGGAGGAACGTTGCTCTTACTTATAATAAAGGTATCTAAATTAAATTATGAACGAACTCGTTTGACTATACTACATTTATACATATAAAGATAAGTGTTATTTTCTAAAACTGAAATAAAATTATTTATTAGTATTCACAAGTCACAATATCATAATATATTATTTATTTAATATGTGTATAAATATTTTATTTGTATATGTATAATATACACATATTATAAGGCATTTTATTTTACTTCATCGCAAGCATAATTTGTCAATACATTTTATACGCACTAGTTTATTCATTTATTTTCTAATGGCTACACCAATAAACTTTCTTTGTCTATTTTTATGATTTTGAAAAAAAAAATGTTATACTTAAAAGTTAGATAAATCTAACTTGAATAATTGAAATATTTTTTAGTTATTTATTTATGCATTTACAATTTATAACAAATCAGTTTTTTAAAAAAAAGTTCTAATTGTTTTATTATTATTATCAAACTGTTTTCTCATACATTTACTTTATAATACTGTGTTTTTTAATGATGAACTAAATTTTTTATTTTTTTTTGCAGGATACTTTTCTAAAAATATGTATGATAAGACCTCGAAAAAAAGGTCTTTTATACAGAGTAATGTAATTTAATTTACCCTTTTATTATTGGCACACTTATATAAACTACAATAGTTTTGTTTTTAATATTATACACGCACCCAATATGATGTCTATAGAAAAATCCCGAGTAAAATGTTATAGTTGTAAACAAATTATTATTATCTTAAATAAATTGTTATCTTGTATAGCATAAAGGAAAAATAAGTAATCGAATAAACTTAGCCTTGTCACTTAACAATTATTATACGTATTTAGATGACACGAAATTAACTGAAATAATTATAATATAATACCATAGTATATTAATATCAGTGTTTCGATATTATTATATTAATATGCGGGTTTGATGTGAATTATATAGCTATACTCACATCAGAATCGTGGAATGTAATTTTCAACACGAACAAGCAATTAACACTAATAGTGTTTAATAATTCATGTATATAAAAAAATGACAGAAAGACCTTGCAGCTCGGCAGTAACTATTTTTCCATTACCTACTAGATTTTTCAGAATATATCTGGTCCGTGAATAATTGCGATACACCATACACACATGCACATAAGTTATAATATATTTTATCAGTAGGTATATGCTGTAGGTAAGTATTTATACGGTCATACGGGTGTTTCTGACTATAACCTGTGCATTTTATTTCTCCGTTTAAGTGTTTAAGGTTTAACTTTTTAACTATATATATTATTATATTACTATATTAGACGTAATAATATGAATAATTAGAGACCGGATTTTTATGTTTTTACATATTCTTGTACTGTAAATACGTATGCGTGGCTCAATTCTAGTTACATTATGTTTATCAGACGTCTAAACCTAACCTAAGTTTTTTACAAAAGTTAATTTTGCATAAGAATGGAGAACTTTTGTCCACAAGTTTACAAGTTTGGGGAAAGCTGCAATATGAACAATATGCTCTCACATATCCAAACATATCATTTGGTGGTGGGTAGATGAAACAAATTATTAATTGAATTCAGCATAATCAGGGTTAAGTTATATTTTTCACTTTCCATCATCATTATATGTTAATGTTAGGTATATAATATATTGTATATATTATATTATATTATACTATATGAGTATTACAGCGTATGGTAATAGTGTAATAATACCCACATATTTTTCCTTTTTTTTGATTTCGTGTCGAAATGAAGTTTTTTTATTAAGACAAAAACGTAAAACATACTGAAATTAAACATTTATATAAATATGTATACATAATAATGTCATGTATAATGTAATATCTTCTTTATAATGTTGTTCTAAACGATACGATATACCTACACATAAAGAAACACAGCGCTATTAGTACCGATTTACGGGGAATAAAGTCGATCTATTTACTCTTTGTAAGCAACTTCTATACATATTGTATCTCATTTCCTACCTAAATGTTAAAACTAATTGTTGAAAACAAAGTTAAAATAAAAAAAAAATTGATCTATATTTGTGGGATGCAGAGCGCAGACGGAAGAGTTGTGACATTAGAATAATATGCAAGTTTAATCAGTAAAAGTATAAAAGTAGGTACCTATATGTATAAGTACCTATATATTTTGTTAAACGTTTATTATTACACTAATGGTATAATAATATATTTTAACGAATTAGGCGTAAATTAAAACAAAATACAATCGATTTCACGCATTAGGAAAACGCATATTAAAAAAGAAAAACCTACCCCGTTACGTCGACTAACATCAGCTGATACTGCAGATTGCAGTAGAGCCGTATAGCGTTATGTGCATTGTGCATATTATACACAGTCACTATAATATATGCGATAATTAATATTGTTAACCAAGTTGGTATGTATACGGAGTTGGTGTATTATATTGTTATATCTGCATCATACGATAATGAAATTAATTTTGTTTGACGCGTACACCTATATACAACATAATATTATATATTCATATATTATACGTGTTCGTTCGCATCCGCCATCGACCACGAACGTGACAAATAAATCTCTCGATTATTTATCGATTAAGTGTAATGCGTGTATGGTGTATAATACCTATAGCTAGTTACACCACATAAAATATTTATCCAACATTTATTGCATAATTATTGTTATTGAAATTACATTATTCATTCGGACAAGTCGGCGCGGTGTTGGTGTTCAACAAAATATGCTAGGTCGCATTTATACGTTATTTCTGTTCGTGTACATTATTATTATCATCGTAATATCGTACCTGAATATTCCTCCCGAAAAACCTAGACAGGTACTATATTATATGTAAGTATATATAAATAATAAATATATTGTTTAATGATATACAATTTTATTCAAAATAGTTTCCAACCGCAACGCTCCGCAAATACGGATTTATTTTTCTTTCATCCAACAGATTTTTTGGCACTGTATAAAGAACCTATGTATATTATTTAGTGTAATCAAAGTTTGTCTGACAAATTTTGTTTTTGTATCATAATTTAGTCAAAAAACTATGGTACACGAGTTTTTTTGGCAACATTTTTAATAGACGTGAGTAACAACTTAACGCCCAGGTGTATTTTTAATAGTTTAAGATCAAAGTATGAAACGAAAAATATATAGAATATTCAATATAATATAGACATTAGTATAATATGGTTTTATAATTATTTTACAGGGGTAGCTCAAATCCTAAAACCATTTATGTATATTCTATACTATACATTCATATATCAGAAATAAAGTCTACATCACATTATTCATTTATTTATTACTTTATATTATTATAATTAAAACAAAAAAAAAATTACGTTTTATTTATAGTGTAGAAATACAATAATATAAAAAAGCTTGGCAAGTAAGTAGCATTCTGCTAAACAGTAGGTGATGTCTAGTGGGTTCACTGTAAATTGTATTGGATGTGTTAAATTGAAATACAATGATATAAAATCATTGTAGATGAAGACGATTCTGAATGAGGATGTGTCAACCTATATTTAAACTAAGTAACTAAAATTTATGATACTATTGTTGTTAAAATAATCTATTTTACTATTAGTACCTCCTAATACAATAGATTGAATTAATTATTGCCGAAAACACTTGAAAATGTCATTGTGTGTAAAAAATATAATATTAATATACTTTAACAATTTCAAGTAAACACTCGAATAATATATTTAAAATTTAAATAACAACACAATATTAACAACTTATCAGGAACCTTGTATTAAATTCCCAACTTTTATTACTAAACTAAAACATTTTTATCGACAATAATAACAATAAAACTAATAATAATCTAAAATTTCTTATGTCTATAAATAGTTTTAAAGAGTCAAAACATTTTGAAAATTTTATCATGTACAGTAAATGCTAACATAAAAATTTGGTGAACATTTAATGTAGGTATCTATTTGAGCTACGCCAAAAATACAAAACCGATTTTGTCAAAAACTGGGTTTGCGTAAAAATTTATTTTTGTTTTTCGTTATTCCTGACGCGTTTGAAAACTATTCAGAATTTTCAATTTTGATTTCTAGAATGCATTTAATAGATTCACTTTCAAACCAGAAAATTTACCGAAGTTGAAAATTCAAGCATTGTTTTAAATATGTAATGTGTGCACGGACAGACAAAAAATAAAAAAACAATTTTTTTTTAATTAACACGTTCATAAGTTATAATAAGGACGTAATTATATATGTAATTTATAATTATTGATTAATTAAAAAAAAGTTAATATATTTTTTTATTATAGTAATACACGTTCATGGTAGTAAATAATTGAATATACATGAATGCATATAATAGTATAATAATACTATACAGACTATAATTTATCAACTATTGACTAATTTCTTTTCTTGCCGTAAATTACTATTAAATTATTAATGATAAAAATAACATGAATAATAAATTAATTGGTGACATGATATAAAAAGAAATTAAATTCGAATACGTGTTTTCAATTTAAAGCAACCACAAAAACAAACCACGGTAACTAATTATACCATTATACCAACGCAATATGTATGCTATCAACTATCAAGGTTGAATCTGGTCAATGAATCGCCTCAAAACATTATATGCGTTCATCCAAATATTATGACTCGATTATAACAAAGGTGTAAACTAATCCCTTTATCTTAATTGTTACACAACATTTTGTGAACATATTTCTCAACCCATATAAAACGTAGGGTGGTTTTCAACAATAGATGATGAAAAAAATGTCAAAATAGCTTATATCTTACATCCAATATTATCCTTATTTCTTCCAATTATAAAGTTTTTCTAAAACACGTGTCAATTATTTGACCTATTTCCATCAATAATAGATCGAATTAAAGCCATTTATATTTTAAATGCATTACTATCATGGCTTAATAATTAGTGTTAATTACATCATTATATTTATTAAACTCATCATGAGAGGGGAACTGTTAATGAATAAGTAAAAATTTAAAACAGTATTTGATTTTTATAATTGACATTTTAAGTGGACGTTAGACTGAAATTGAATATATTTAGATAAGTATATTGCTCAGTGTTTCTATAATTTCATCATAATATAGAGTAGCTAGAGGGTCATACACTTAAAGTAGAATAATAAAATCAAAATTGGAGAACTTAATACTTAATAATTATTTATATTAACGCTATAGTTTTGTTCAGAACCCGCAATGATTTTTAGTATATTTAATAATATTGAAATTTAAAGTCCATAAAAAATATAATGTTTCAATATACTGTCTTTATATGGTATTTATATATTTATTCAATTAGCAAATAATAACTAAAATAATACCTATATAAACAATATACATGCACGGACTTAGATTCTTGCTATATTAGTTTAAATAAATATACTTTTTTCATTGGTATTCAGATTTCAGACTCCTCCACACATCGGTACCAGATACATTTTTTTAAAAAATTATATTTTTATATAACACTTAATACTTAACAAACAAATTAGAAATATTTGTGACTGATCCTCCGATTGAATATAAGTCATGTATTTATGTATTTTGTGGTACCTAGTTTCTTGTATTATTTAAGGATGTTTTAAGTTTTCCGCAACCAATGTGTTTAATTGCTACGAATTTGACTTACGTCCATATTTGCTGCAACCAAATGTATGCGACTAATTGACCTATAAACCGATTTACCCCCCCACCCCCCCCCGTATCAAAAACTATATTAAACATTTGTATCACTCTCTACCCATCAAAGGTACGCCACTGAGCCACTGAGCTCCAAAAAGTACTCAAAAATATTTACCACGATAAAGCGATGCACGTCTAGGAAGGCAAGATAACCTCATGAAGTAGCCATTTCAAACTGAACTGTTTTAAAAACACGTATCGCTCCTCAGACATACCTACACAGTAATGCACTCGCGGGTTCACGTATTTAAAAGAGCAGCGCTGAGAAGTTAAGATACGTATACATATTCATGATTATTTCAGGCGCTCAAAGGACGTACCAGACAGCGGTAAAATATATAGAAAACCCATTTTGTTTTTTTCTTTTCCACTAGAAAATTTACCATGCACTGATGTCGAACAGTTCTATTGGTCCCGCGAGACTCTGAACTTACCCCCCAAAATAAATAAATATATATATAGTTATGTATAGCAGCATGCAATGTACAGTGTATATTATGTAAGGCAATCGGCGATGTGAAGAGCAGCAAACGGCTTGAACAATGTATATGTATAGAATTACGCATCGATGACGACGATCTGAATGATCGTGTGTATTGTGGTCGTTACCCAATTTCTCATCGGTTTTAGAGTTTTTATTATTGTTTATTTATTTTATTATTTTATGTATATATGCGTGTACGACGACCCGACATCGGCAGCTCTGTCGACAAATTGAAACGGGACCATTTCATCTCAAACTGATCGCGATTTCTTTTGGTAATAATCGAACCTCCCTGCAGCACCGAATAGCTGTGTATACATTTGTCGTTTCCACTTTGACCCTTCCCCTCCCGGGTAAAAGTAAAATAACGTATTATTTTATGTTTACATTGTATACACTTACTATATATATGTATCAATTTTAAGGCTATGAAAACTGAAAAGGTTGTTGTAAGAGATTTCCTTCTTATATTTTTTCATCATTTCCTTCAACATTCGATAAATATATACTGCGGACATATTTTATTTAAGCCCATCGACTATATGGTCTGTATACGTATGGTATATACCATAATATTTTACTGGTTGCATATAAACGTTTACTAATATTGTTTATTACTTGTACTCACGATCTATATAATATGCGGTATTTAGTTTTAGATATCGCTATAATTCAATAACTATAGATAATGAGTAATGTCTCTATATTCATTAAAATTATGTCATAATATGTACTGCAGAGTTATTTTTTTAACGTCAAACATAGTTAACACTGACACTCACCGAATCAAGTGTATAAATATTTTAATGACAAAATTAATAATTATATACATAGGTACTTAAGTGCCCGTACAAAGTACCCAGAATAATAATATTCGAGTTCAAACATAATGCTTTAAAAGTTTAAAATAAAAAATTCTTATTCAATGAGTTAAAGCTTATTATATGGGAGCCAAACGAAAATGTTGGTACTTCTTTAAAATGTAAATGGGCAATACTCCCCCTTACCCTCTAAATTACGCCTATGCTGTTATAGGTTAGGCTTTCACATCTCATCACCTTAGATATTATATTATATTATATATATTATTATTCTACTTATTTAAACTATTTATGGTGTTAGTTCTATGATGGCGAGTGGCGGTGACTAGTCATACATGTTGTATATACACAATTTGTGTAGCATGACCCACAATATCATCTGCAACTGGTTGGTCCTATAAAAGCTTAAAACTTGTTCAAATATTTATAAATTTCATTATGTATTTTCTATATTTATACAGACTAATAATTATACCAATACCTAAATAATAACGAAAAATGTCAAGTATCTATGACTAATATTTTTTGAATAAGTACATCAAAATATTAACCAAAATCTTAAAAAGAAAAATAATGTTAATTATCATTAAATTTTGAATTTTTAACTTTATACGCATATAATAAAAAAAAAAAATGTAGCCTGTGTATTCGATTTATTAGTTATAAGCACAACTCAGCTATCTGATACGCTACTATTTATCTGTCTACATTAATTATTTCTTAGTTCTGAGCTACTATAATGATTAATAATATACGTCACAATTTCGAATAACTGCAGATGAAATTTTTATAAGTCGTTCATAAAATAAAATAAACGACAAGCTGACTTATTGCTGACTATATATATATAATTATTGTTGTATAAAAACATAAAATATAACCATGGATGTCTTAAAAATATTTTTTTGTACGTTACAGTACCATCATTTAAAAAAAAACATAAACGTTAATTTAGTAAAATATCTATAATAACTATAGGACAATTTTTTTTTCATCTCGCGAAATATACTACATCATAATATGACGTATAGTGTAAGTACCTTATACATTCAAATAAATGATGTATAAATATTTTATAAAATACTGTACATGTTTTGGTGGATATATTATACTCTATACATAACAGTTTTACACTTGTAAGTTATAACAATAAACGTTTCTTGCTGTAATATAATCGCGGGGTATTTAGTACCATGGACGATCGGACGAGTGCGTGCGCGCGGAAGGGAAGAAATGCGCTGCATTGCTGCAAGTGAAAGAATAATACCCATTTACGATCATAGGATATGCCTACAAAATAAAAAATAATGTAATATTGTATAATAATTTTATAGTAGTAGATAGTAATAATAAAAATATAAAACGCAAACGTGTATACGTCCTAATGAGTGATAAGGTCGCGTAGCAATAACAATATAATACGGACATTAACGTTCTGTTAATACGGTGTCTGTACAACACACGTTTAGACACACACATACACACTTCGAGTCGGGGCAGACGTTTAATGCAAGAAAGAGAAGAAAAAAACGTGTCGTGAAACGACTGCGGAATTATACATAATATACGCGTGTGCTGCATATATATACAAGTATACACGTATTATATTATTATATTATATATTATACATTTATATACGTATATAATGTACCTATATATCCCGAGTGGTGTAATATAATAATAATAATAATAAACACAATGATGATAATAATAATAATATATTAATGGTGAACGGCGTATATACGTATTATAACAGTCTTATACGCAGTCGGTGCGTGGATAAAGTATTATATATATATATATTATATAAGTTGTGTGTGTGTGTGTGTGTGTGTATATACTGTTGGAAACCCGATCTCAACGGAATGTCGGGTCCATTTTACCGGCTAAATACCTTAAAAGTGACATTTCTGGAATCCTCGGCACATATTTTATACGCGGTTAATAAAGTCTTTACGCGATAACAATCGAAGCCCAACCAGAGAGGCGACGCTCGCGACGGTGAGGGTAACGACTAACGACGACGACGACGTACCCACATAATATAAATACTGCAGAGCGAGCGAGAACTTATATATATATATATATACGAACACGCATATTATAAAAGATGTCCTCCGCACCGGGACAGACGCGCAGACGGCTATAAACATGCCTATACATACATAATATAAATGTGTGTATTATTTCATACGCGTACGGGGTCCTGCTTTACTTTCACCGTAATTTATTCTCCAAATAAAAATATAATAATATTATAATATACACACACACACACACACACACACACACACACCTTACACCTATCGTCGTCGTCGCGCCGGGCAGCACAACCGACGACGACGAGAACTAACAAACACCTGTCCGCGCGCGCTATTTGTTTGTTGTTCGGATAAAATAATGATAATAATAATAATAATTGGTCACGGCTGTAAATATTATGCGCTGTGTACGTCTGTGTACCTGTGGTGGTATATTAATATATTATTCATATAATATCTATATACGCGGCTACACGTATTACAGGTGTAGGTACTGACACTTACTGTATAAAATACGTGGGCGAGGTGGCGCACGCGGCGATCGGCTATTTTGAAATAATATCGTATACCTATTGGCATTGTATACCTAGTATTATTGTAGAGTGCAAATTATTTATTTCATGAAATGTGCCCGCCGATAAGACACATTATACAATGATTTTTTCCGTTACAGATCGTTTGTACAATACGTCTCAACGCCTCATATTAGTCTTATTATATAGATAATATATATCTCATATTGTGAGCAGTGCATATACATATTATATATATATGAACGATACGATCTGTATAGTATATTATGACACGTATGTCGTAGAGCACACGCTCGGCGCGTCCGATTCGGGTACTTATATAGAGATTTTCAATTAAAATTCCAAAACGTCGTTTATATAATATTATTATATACTACTATTATATTATATAGGTTCTATTAAACGCGAGTCGTGGGCACCTGTACCTACATAATATTGGCTATAGTTGTAGCTTATTAGGTGTAGCTGCTCGTAATACGATATACTGTGCATTACAGTTCGGTTATATGACCGTAATAAATATAGTTATAGATACCTGTATTCAAACTAGAATATATCGTTATAAATTATGAGATACCTACCTATTATGTATATATTATAATATGTATTTTAAAATTTAAATGTTATTTATAGTTGGATGTCGGTGCAATACTGATGCAATAATTGTGTTTATAATAATATGTTATATTTATATAAATGTAATTAAATCGACGAGTCAACGACGGTGATTTATGACCGGTCATATATGTAGGTATATAGAAGTATATGAGTAGAACCTGCTGATGATATTAGCATATATTGATTATAATATGCACCCATACCCATACGGCCAAACCCACTAACATATTAAATATTTGCATCACCTATAATGGTGCCTAAATAATATATTATTAAACTATAGTAGACATTTACCAGGAACCTATAACTAACCTAGGTACCTACCTACCTCATATCAGGCTAGTGGCTATATAACCATAGTTACATATACGTACATGTTATTAATTAGATTTAACATGCTCGTGTTCAAAAATAATATTACATATTTATATTATTACTTATTAGTTATTATTAAACTTTTAACCTCTATTATAAAGATTACTTTTACCAGTACCTAATGAAAATAATGAAGAGTCTTCAGTGTTTAGTTGGTCCAAAAAAAGAACTTAACAAGCCCTCTCAAAGTTTAAATAATACACGAGAAATTATATACTAAATATATCTGCTTTTAAAAATATCAAAGGAGCTGAACTACTCATGCTATTTTTCTTAACCTTGAGAATTGTGCATATTCGCACCACTGAGGTTGACAATATGACATAATCGTCATAATTAGATTTTCGCACACGGTAATACGGTATCTGTATGTGCATTATTTAAAATATTACCCGAGGTCCTAAAATATTTTAGTCACTAATTCAATTTTGCCTCCCCTTTCTGGCGTCTATTTAAATAGTTTGGCTATTAGATATCCCAGCATAGGTATATACGCAGTAATATACTGTAATAGTAATAGTACAGTTATACCTACGTCCTACTGCTGAGTACTGCCCACTAGCTGACTAGCATAGCGTAAAATTATTAGATATGGGTAGAATTGTGATTAAAAGAAAAATATAAGCTTAAAGAGCATAAAATCATAACTAATCTTCAACGTTTCCGTGGTGTAGCGGTTATCACATCTGCCTAACACGCAGAAGGTCCCCAGTTCGATCCTGGGCGGAAACATTAATTTTTTGCATTTTTTGTTCTTATTTTTGTCATATTTATAAATATTTAATGAAGTTATATTACATTTTAGAATATTTTTTTTTTTATTAACATTATGTACTAATAATGTCTAATGTATAATATCTGTATCTATTTATAATTTAACAAATATTTTAATTTATAAAAAATGTTGTAGGTAGGTAGTTAAATAAGTAGTAAAATATTATTGTTATTTATGACCGATAAAAAAGTTAAAAGTTTCATAAACAGCAGTTTTTTAGAAAAAATGGTTTTACCTGCTGATTATAATTAACTTGATTATAATTTATAATAATAACATAATTCAATTGTATAAATTCATTACTAATTGATTTTGAGTGCACATATTATTATATACCTATGTATTAAAATTGGTAAGAGTATTTAATTAATTAAATACAGTAAAATACATTTGTACCTATATAATATAATATTGTATCGTACTATTTGTCATTATTCATTTTAATAGTCTGTAAAAAAAAAAAAATTATGTTTCCGCCCAGGATCGAACCCCCAGTTAAATTTTATCATTATTAGTACATAATGTTAATCAAAAAATAAATATTCTAAAATGTAATATAACTTCATTAAATATTTATAAATACGACAAAAATAAGAACAAAAAATGCAAAAAATTAATGTTTCCGCCCAGGATCGAACTGGGGACCTTCTGCGTGTTAGGCAGATGTGATAACCGCTACACCACGGAAACAGTTGAATATTTTAGAGAAATGCATGGTAATTATCCGTCTTCGAATTAGCTAACCCATCTTTTTCAAATAAAAATTGATTTATTTAATGTGCACTATTGTTCATCTATTATAAATACATATTATGTAGGTACAAATAAAATATTCATAAACATTTATGTATGCATTAAATGCAGTAAATTTTACTTTTAAATCTTCATTATTTGTTTTATACAGTTGAAAACAGTATTAATTATTGCCAGCTATTGCATGGTACGCACGTTACAGTTCAAATGAAATAATTTACACATTGTCCATGGGATTGAGATATGATATATTTAAATTGTGTACATATTTACATTTTTAAAGTTAATACACTCCTAATTATTATTATTGTCCTAAATTGAAATGATAAACAACTTTAAAAACGATAACCAACAAATTATTATAATTTATAATTACTAATAATTAGAAAATATATCATACAAATTATAGTGTATATTATTAATTACAAGCGCAATTGCACGTCAATAATACATACATATATGAAATTTTTTTTTTAGAGCATCAACTACAAGGTTATTAGTTTACAGTAGATTAATGCATACATTAAAACGATAAAAAAAAAAACGATAATACGATAAAAAATATCGTATTATATCGTATTATATCGTATTTAATACGATATTCATCTATATTTTTCAAAATCGTCCGATTATTTCATAAATATTTTCTGCAATTTGTTTAGGACTTAGCTTTTTCCTTACGATTTGAACTAATGAAGTTTGACCAGAGTTTATATTTAATATTATATGATATCCTAAGTCTATAATAGGTATACGAATAAATTGAATGAATAAAAACGTACCTACTATCTGCAAGTGTGTTGATACCTCATGACGCGTATATGCTATAATGCAATATTATAATTTATAGCAGCTATTATTAATTATTTTATTGTTATTGTTTTAGCTGGATAAATAAATAAATAAATATTGCTTTGTCCGTAGTACATTTTTAGAACAATAGTTAATAAATGACCAAATTATGATACATTTAGATAGGTAATATTGTATTATCATATATTAATTAATATTTGAGAAAATAAGCAAAAAAATTATGTTTCCGCCCAGGATCGAACTGGGGACCTTCTGCGTGTTAGGCAGATGTGATAACCGCTACACCACGGAAACAATCGATGAGATTAGAAGAATTCATTATACCTGATTATTTGTTTTAAAATAAAAATAAATGATGACAAACTTGATACAAAATATGAAAAAGAAAAAGGAATGTTTCCCAAAGGATAAAACATGGAAGCTTTTACGTCTTGGTAATAGTTGTCAGTGATAGGTGTGTTATATTTCAATATTTCAAATTTTATTTTCATGTAATAAAACTATAAAGAATATAAGGAATACCTATTGTAGGTACGTAAACAGTAAATTATAAAATATTTTAGCTTTCGTAATTTTCTATAAATGATCTAATATATGGGTAAGGCTCAGTATAGTTATTACTTATTAAATTTATATTGTTTCAATCACATGACAAAATGAGTAAAAAAAAAGTGTTACATGATAAGTGTATTATTGCTTATTTGGTGGATTTTTTTTTATAAGTTACTATTTTGAATTTTACTATTTTTATGTTTAATTTAATATTGATCCAAAAATGTATAAATTCGAAAAAAAAGTTTTTACTTTGTTCAATTTTTTACCTCACAATATGACCAAACATATAGGCGTTATTTATTTTTATTTACTGAAAAATTCTAAAAATCGGATTTTGGCTTAAAAAATGTTTAAAAAATTATCCTGTATAGGTTATTAATATACCTATTATGTTTTTAACGGTGAATACTCAAGTATTTACTCTTAACCAATTGAACAATTTAAAGACTATATAATTTATATTTGATATTATTTTTATTTATTTGGTAATTTATTTATCCTTCTTTTTAACATAGCAGTGAGCTGGCCTTTTTTTGTAAAACGTTTCTGACGACAAAATTGAATTTTTTACGATTTTTTTTTTTGGTGAAGTTGTTCCAAATACCCCCCAGAGTGTCCTATAAGCGGATGTCCTTACTCCCATTTCCAGGACATACATATTGTATTTCAATGATTTGGTTTTCCGTCGAGTCTTGGATAATTTCAAATTTTTTTTTTGCAGATTAGTTGCATATAGTATAATAGACCTTCCCCCAGATGTCACACCGTTGTATTATTCCCATTTTTAGTCAGGGAAGGGAAGATCACTATTTTTTTCAATTCTCTGCGTATAGCAGTTTTTCTAGTTATTCAGCTAGTGTTAGTATATACAATATAGTATAATATAATGTGAAAAATATTAATAACTAATATTATTATAATAAAATAAGTGCATATTTTTAACCTGGGTAGACAAATACATTTTAACTCAACTTATTTGGGTTTAATTTTGTTTCAATATAATAGTCGGAGACTGTTGTAGGAATGACTTCAAATGATTTTGTCTTAAAATACATAGAACTTTATTATATTCACCCAAAACTGTGTAATTATCACCTTTAATAAATAAATTATGTTAACATTTATAACAGAATGATCACACTGCTTATGGCGCTGTGTGAAAGGAAACATGCATACATAATATTATTATTTATTTGTTTATGCCTTATAGTACCTACAGTGAATACAAAAATACAAAATAATAAAATAATAGACACAATAAATAAAAATATAAAAATAATAAATAATAAACAAATACAGTATAAAAGCAATAAAATTACTTAAATAAAATGAATTTCAGATAAAGAATATTAAAGTAAAATAAATCAACATTTATAATATTATTACAATTCATAATCATTTTGTTGATAGGCCCAAAATTACTGTAATTTTGACGGTGGTCAGTTAAAAATAAAGGAACGTTTTGTTTCTAAAGTTAAAAGATGGCACATTGAAAAATATACCTCCTAATAATTCTAAACAATCTATTTTGTTATTAATAAGATTATAAATAAAACAAATATCAAAATATTTTCTTCTTAAAGATAAAGGGCCAATATCTAGTTTTAAATTAAAAGAAGAATAAATGTAAACTAAATCATTAAATTTTGTAATAAAGCATACGGAAAAAATGATCTTATCTAATTTATTAATTAACGTGGATCTGTAGGAATTCCATATAACCAAGTATGATGTTAAAATAATTAAATACTTATAATTTAAATTCCGAATTTATTATCTATGTACCCCATATTTATCTATTCTGTGACCTACCTAAAATACTCGTGTATTTGTTTTTACAGCTTTGCGGTTTCAGAAAAATAAGTAAATAAAACAATATTGTGAATCGTGTCAAATCGAGAGTTAAAAAAATGTGTAAAAAGTGAATGTTTCTGACCAAGAACGTACTGGGGACCTTCTTTGCGTTATGTAGATGTGATAATCACTACACCGCGAAAAACAAACTAACTTTCACGTAATTTTTTATCTCCAGTTAATTTTTAGTAATAAGTACCTACAACGATGATAATAACTAACTAACTAACTTAATTTGAGTAAATAATTGAAAAATTGAAACGCATAGTACCTCCTATAGCTTAAAATATAAATATAAAGACTCGCCTTTCCAAAATACCTACAGTACAATAAATTTTAAATCTAACTAATTTGACTATAATAACAGCCTTGGCGCCTTGCAACAATGCCACCACATAATAATTATTCATTTAATCTTATCTTTCAGACTTCAGTTCCAAACCTATTTAAATTTTCATCGGCATAATATAATGGTTTACGGATACAGAGTTATCTTTTGTGGCTATATTGACTTGTGTTTGGATCAAACATTTTGTATTTTTGTTAATCTTCGACAATTTTAAAAACTATTTCTGTATAGGTATAATATTACTCATATTTTCTGATAATAATGTATAATATTATAGTATTAATTGTGATGTATATACATCATGGTGGAAATAGTAAGGTTTCTAGTGTTATATTCGCACCTACTCAGATAATTCACTAAACCTAGTTAATGATTGTGTTTTTTTTGTATTTATGTAAGTATAACTACCTATACTAAAAAATTACATATTTTGATTAAAAGTTATAAACTTATATCTAATAACTGACTAAGTTTTGGTGATAAGTAAAAATCACTACCATCCCAAAGTCTGGTAAAAAATTCTAATAGGTTATAATTGATATGCTACATAATTTTAGAACCATTTTGGTGATTTGATATAACGATTAACGGTATAGTGTTCACTGGTGCCAAATTTCGATCTAGGACAAATCGCCGTCGCCGTTTCGACGTGAGGCCACTTCGCCGTTAAAAAAAATTAACTCATAACAAAGCATAAACTTGTAAATATTTTATAATAATAATTAATTGTATTGATATATTATTGACGAAAAATAAATATTTTTTATTATTATTGAATAGGTATTGGAAAATGTGTATAATAAATAATAAAAAAGTAAAATGCTCAAAATTTTTTTTAACAGCGAAATGGCCTCACGTCGAAACGGTGACGGCGAAATGGTTTTACGGCGAAGTGGCGACGGCAATTTGTCCGTGTTCGGCCAAATTTGCAGTACAATTTTAAAACAAATCATTTGATAATATTCTCACTAAGATTTGAAGTAAGGGGAATTATTTTACTTTATTTGTTATTTAAAGCATTTGACATTCGTTTCAGTTGTATTATTTTCTTTAACTTTATTGTTTCCATGTGAAGGTTAAAAACGTTGATTCATTGCTGCTGGATATAGGCATATTTATGTTTACTACGCAATATGCAATGTGTTAGTGTGGCAAATACAACATCATTAGAGTATGTATACATTTTTTTTCAATAATTGAATAATATTCCAAATCATTGTTTTATAATTTATCGGTTTGAACTGTTCGTGGACGACTTATTATCAGCAAACAAATAAATCAAACATCCCAGTGTTGTTTAAACTTTTCTTTACCATAAAAAATTCTATAATCAGGAATACTTCTATCGGTAAATCTTCATTTTGTAATAAAATTAATCATATATGATTTTTTTTCTTATAAAAATAAATATATTATAACTTTTGGGTAATATTAGAACATTCTTAGGATATTCAAAGTTATAAAATATATTTTATTATATTATGTATTGTTAAATTAGATTTAAGATATATGTGTCATGTGACACTGTTTTACAAAATTTGTGTCGATCGAATTGTTAATTTAGTAAGAAAATTCAAGCAACATAGTTATTACTTATTGCTTTAACTATTATTAAATACTTAAATTAATCTTATCTTTGTACAGAAGTCACGGACCTTCTCTTTCATATTCCTATACAGATAGTCAAATTAAAACGATTTAAAACAATTTTTAATAGTATAAATCATTTAAGCCTTTAGCACATCCAGTCAAAAAACTAATAGGTAATATCTCCAATATCGTATGCATGAAATAAATGAATACAGTTTTATTTTTATGAAGTTAAATATTAATACATATTATTATTAATTATTATTTTTATTATTTAATATTAACACGATATTATACCGATGAATGAGAATAAAATATCATAACCTTTTATAGGCACAGTTTGGTGTTTAGTGTAAAACAGAATAACATTCAAATATAATTTTTGAATTAAAATACAGAAATTAATATTATTTTTAATTTAATTGGCGTACAAATATCCAGTTTGAATAACGAGTATCTGGGACATTACCCTCAGTTTTTTTTTTATTAGTATTGTCATCATTATTCATTATTCATTTTATTTACTCCATGTAGAATGTAGATAGTATTATATTTATTAATTAAATTTGTATCGTTTCAGTAAATATCATGTCAATGAACTTAAAAAAACATAATATTACAGCTTAAAAATAAAATGAATTCTCCTAGCATTAAATCTTGGTATTATAGATATTAAAAACGATTGATTGCAAAATTGTACCATAAAAATAATATGTATTATGGTGGGTTTCAAATGCGTACACATACTTTAATACTTTTTATTATATACTAGTCACACACACTAGTCACATCAGCACATTGCGTACTGAGTAGTTAATATCAAAATTACTATACCTGACCACAATGGTCAATGAATCACCCTTCCTAGCCATCACAAATAACATAGTTTTAAAACAATAATACAATTTAAACCCATGTCAAAAGCATAGAAATAACAATCAAAGAAACATACTCAATTCCCTTTAGTTCAAATCTTATAGTGCAGATAATATTACCAAACGATTTATCGCAACTCTATCTCGATTTTACCCTTAAATTATGTGTTGCAGCATTTTATTGTAGTTTTAGCACCACCGGTCGGCGGTCATAAGTAATCACAAAAATGTGGTTTTAAAACGATGTGACATATCAATTAGAATTGTTCACCCGACTTTGTGGTGGTAATCATTTTTACTTATCACTATTTGGTTCACAGTACGACATCACTCATTATAGCCTCTCGCCGTCATCCCATAGTCGTTCCCGCAGCCCGCTCTCGGGCAAACACATCCACGACACTCGTCCACCTCGCAGGACCAGCCGGAGAACTTTTTAGAGATGACAATAGTGACCTTAAACTGATCACCTATGTACATTGTACAGTATACACCCCAATGTACAAAATCACGTACCCCCACCTCGCCTATGCACCTTATCGAATGCAATTTTTTTTTATACTATTAATACTATAATTTTTCTATTTTTCGTATGATTTTGCACTATTTTTGCAACTTTTTTTTTTTATATCATCATAGAAGGATTTTCGCATTGATTTGCAACATTTGTCCATATTTTTATTATATATTATACTTGCATTTTTTGTGAGTTTTATGATATTTTTCTATGCACATTTATTTTTGTGATTTGTATAAAATGTATAAGTTATAAATTATAAATTGATTATAATATTATTGTAATAATTTATTTTTCCAAGTATGTATAACAGTATACAATTATTTTGTTTCTAATGTTTCGTATTAGCTGGTATATTTTTATTTTTATTTATTTCCACAGAATAATATACGTCTGAGGACAAATATCATCATATGAGAAACCATCCTATTTTTACACCTTGCAAGGCTGTACATATAATATTATAAATAAACAATGCAATAAAAATATTTCTATATTTTAATATACTATCAATGTACATATCTGACTAGAAATTAGTGATGTGAGTGACGGAGCATTCATAAGATCCGCCCCCCTCCCTTTCCAGATTTTCATCTGACGTTTCAATTAATAATGGAGGGTCAAGCAGTGAGGGTATTCGTGTTTGAATATAAAATTTAATTATAGCTTTCGCAAACGTATTAATTCTTTTAAATGAGATGTATAGTTTTATTTAAATAATAATTAGAATGTATAATTATACAAATAACCGCTTTGCTATGCTTTGTTGAAGCTACTTTTTTTATGTGTCTACCGTTTACATAACACACTGTATCCTATATGCTTGTTTAATTACCTAATGTGATTGTTTGTAGATATTAGATAATCATGTTACATATGTTTACACATTGTATAAATGTCTGGTATCGAGTTTTCAAAGACTTTAATACGTTTCAAATTTTCAATAGTAGGTACCTATATAGCGCTAATACAGCCATTAGATGAAAACCTACACTCAGTTTTCTACTTTTATAGGATACCCATACGATACAATATTGTTACTTAACACATTATAATTCATGCTATATACAATAAAATCGTATACAATTTTGAGTCCCGAATTTCGAATCCTTTACTCAGGTAATAATATTATTATTGTTGTGAACCGTGCAGTGGCGTGTTTGTTCAACTTGGTAAATGCATTATTTTTAACTCGACTTTTTAAATGTATTATAAATAGAAGAATTTGGTCTTCAGATTTCATTATTGTTTCGACTATAATCGGCCATCGGCGTTTCCGTTTATCACTTAATAGTTATTATCACTATTTATAAAAGGATTCTTCTTGAGAGCAGATATATACCTACCATAGATTATCTTCTAAACGTCAATATAATAATTTTACCAACAAACATAATAATAGACCTATATTATTTGGGGTTTTTTAAAATATTAGAAGTGCATATCACTATGTATCATACTGATACCTACTGCATTTCCCCAATAGAAAATGTCCACAACTCACAAGGTCGATCGAAAATGATCGTCCTATTTAAAGTAATATTACTGTATTTATCACTTCAGAAAATAATACTCACGTATCATATTATGATAAAATATACTTACTTTCTGTCGATCAGATTATTATATCTTCCATACAACGATATCGGGCGGAAACATAAATTATTCTTGTATATTTAATATTATTCTCATCGTCGTCACTTCACTGCAGTTAGGCAGTATAAAGTGTTCAGAACCTGCATATATATAGTCCGTATATTGTAATGTATATAATACAAACAGCTCGTATTTTTTTTCGACACGCATATCGGTTTTAATCAAAAGTAATTCATTATATATTATTTTTCGAATCATTTAAACACGCCCCCGGGCCCCCGTTCCATTATCGTATATTAACTTGTTCATAATCAATCAAACCGTACACGTCTTAAAACTACACACACGTGATACCCTTTATTATATAATACAATATGTACATTGTACATAACTGCAGTGGTATGTACTTTTGTAGGTATACACATATTATAGGTATTGTTCTGTTTTTCGATAAAAAAAAAAATGCCTATGTATAATATTTGATTCCGTTGCTTGAGTTATTAGGTAGAACTGTAAGTGTGTGACGGTGACGGTTGTGAAGAGATGGAAATCATAAACGTTGTTTCTCGAAAAGATTTTCATAATATATATATTACCTATACCTATACTCAGAGGTGGGTCGACTAATTTCATGGTGGGCGTCGTCGACTGAAACTAATTATAATTGACTAATGTGTATAGGTATGTATAGGTTTATTTGTTATGACGAGGTAGAGCCATTGTTGACAACTACTTTTTATGTATACGAATGCTTGTGTGTGTGTGTATTTATTAAATATTTATATATTGGATAATAATCTCTAAACCCTCTTCAGAATATTATATCTACCTGTCCTACACAAATAGGATACGCGTTTATACTGTGCGCTCCATCGATTCCAATGTCATTAAACACTAGTCGGAATCGATTAATTCCAATACTGTGTTCACAACCCATCTGCAATGTAACGTATCCTACACAAATATTAAATAAAATTAAATAAAAAATACCTAGTCATTTCAAACACACGATGGCGTTTGTTTTTTCCTGTGTACTGATTCAAAACTAAAACCATGTATAATATAAGATAGAATCGCATGAATTGGAATCGTAATCATGTATAGTGTCTCTTTGATTTCAAGTGATCTGGATCATGTGTTTTAGTACATTATTAGAACAATACATAAACGCATAACCTGAATAACTCATTAACTCGGTAAAAAACGATTGAGCAAATTCCTTTTTAGTTACACGGTTGAGCATAGAATATTTTATGTCACGTTGCCACAATCAAACCGACATTTTGTAATTTAATGTTTTCGTGTATTATTTCATCAATTATTATGATACGAAGCTTACATGAACTGTAGTCGCGAGCTATGAGTCGAGCCCAACTTCAGTTATCGATTAATATAAATTAGTTTGGCAATAAAGCAAAAAATATTAGTTTTATTCCTTATGAACTTGATATTTTTTAACGTTATCACTGAGCAAGCATTTAAAATGAGCATTAAAGTTATTAAGATGAGTTACTGTTCCCAAATTATTATAAAAATAATTCAGTTTATGTAAATTACAGTCCGCTAAAAAAATTTTAAAAATTGAATTAAACATAAAAGTTTTAATGATGATAAATATATTTATTATTATTTTCATATATAATATGTAAATTAACTGATCAACAAAACGTTGCATATGGCTATGAATTGGTATTATTTTTTACTCATATCATAGGTATTTGTATTATTATAATTATTTGAATTAATAGTTTTTATATAATATAACTCAACATTGTGGCAAATGGCAACAAATGTGAAGATTTTCTTTTGTATTTCTATATTCTTTGATATACCGACAAATGTATTCAATAATTTCTTAAAAAAAGGTATTTTATGCTCAATCGTGTGATACCCCAAAAACTACTCGTTTGAATTTCGATTTAAATACATCAACATTTTCAAAAAGGTCATTTTATTTACGATTTACAGGAAAAATAGAGATCCTTATTTGAAAATAATAAGTTGATATCGCCACAGGACACTCCTTAAATGGTATAAAAAATCCAAGCATTTTAAAATATGGCCCTTAAATATATTTAAAAGTTCTATAAATCAGAATTTAAACAAATTCATTATTAAAGGGATAAATTGAGGTGAGCATGCTTGGCACCCTGTGTCTCTGTATATCCAATAAACACACTCATTTGTATTTAAATAAAAAATAATAATATTAATTGTATATAATATAATAATAGATATATAAATTAACTATAAATGAGAAACCTAAGCGTCATGTGGGTGTGCATTATTATTATAATTATTTTTTTACCTAAAAACTTGTTTTAATAGAGTGATAAAGCGAATATCGAAGGATAAAATTGGTATAAAAACCTTTAAAGGATCAGGGAATAACTATGTAAAAGTTCAGAAAAATCGTTGCAGTATTGTTTTTTTTGGTTAGCGGGGATAAACTAAAAACCGCTCACTACTTTATATTATAATATTATAGAATATACTATTTAGATACATAAAATCCTTTTCTCAGAAATTATTATTTTTAATTATTTCAGGACAATTCAAAATTGTTCATAGATATTTAATTTGTTTGCGTTAATTAAATCAAATTGATCTAAATACGGATTTCATATCACATTTTTATATAATTTCAGAATGAAGTCTAGATTTAAAATATACAAACTTATTTTACACAGTTAAAATGATTATTTCAAGGTTTAGTAATATATTTACGAAATAATATAGGTACCTAAAATCATTGTAATTCTATGTAGGTAATTCTGAAAACTGAAAATACTCATTTATTAAAACTTCTAAAGTTGTATTTTTATATCATGCCATGTAGGTTGTTAAAAATTGTTAGGTATGTATTCGTGTGGTTTAGGTATATGTATGCGTGGAACATATTCAATTTTCATTGTAAACTTTTAAAAACGGAAAAAATGGTATTTTGGTTAAGTGTTGTTGAACAACAATATTGTAATAAATGACTAACAAATAAGTAAAATAAGATAAATAAGAATCTAAACCCTTTTGGCTCAACAATATTAATAATATATTGACTTTAGTATGACCCACCAACCACCAATACAATACTACAATGTATAATATTTAATAGAACCTAATTTTTTCAGAGTCTCTTCTCGATGGCCACCTCTAACATAACCTAACCAATATTTTCCTTCTCATACGTTTTGCAGCTTGCAAGCAAAGCTCGGTGTATATACAGCTGACCTCATTACCGACAACTTTTAATTTACTAAAACGAATTTATTATCGTTTAAAATTGCAGACCTCTGCATGTGGTAGGTTACTACATATTATTAATTGTATTTTATATTACCTACGAGTTTTATTTTCAGCTCTTTACATTTAATATATGTAAACATTTAAGAAATATATATTATTTTGATCTATTTATTTTCTCCTTTTTATATATATATAACATTTTAATTAAAAACAGATTTCCAACTGTTTTATATTGGACGGTTGATGTCGTAAAATCATAAGAAAATATTTTAGCATATTACATTATTTACAATATATGTTTTATGTGATTATATTATACGACACATAATTACTTCATTTTTAATATTAATTAAACAATCTAACATCATATTTTTTTGTATCCAAATACTGTCTAAAGTAATTAATTTGAACGGATATAAGGGAACGTCTATATTATATAACCTGACGACTTGCTGAAGGGCATAAAATAATTTATTATTTATCAAGCAGTATACTTATTAGATTGTCATATAGCCAATATAGTGATTAAAATCCTTACATTTCAGCTAAACTTAACAGACCATTTTAATATAAATAAATACTTTTTTTTTGTTGTCTGTAAAATAATATTTTACTATGGATTATGCAAATACGGATATAGTGTAATAAATCTTTAGTTTTATTAAAGTTATCCTTATTTACTGACATTTTTAAATTATAAGCAAAGTGAGGAATGAATTGGTTTTATATAATGACCTCTTTAGTTTTTCGGATGTGTTATAAAAACAGAGCTCATTGCTTAAAAAGTTTCATTTGGCATCAAACATATTCATATGGATCAAACATTGAGTGTATAATATATATAAATGTTAAGTTTATGTTGAAGACTAACGAGGTTATTGTTTTAATTTTGTTGACAGTTTTAAATCAAGTGTAAAAATAAACTCCGAACTACCTAAAAAATGTTTGAAGAAATTCAAAAATAATCACATTTTACTAATCTGAATAGTCATGTTTTTTTTTAAACTTCAATCTATCATTGCTTTCAAAAATAAGTAAATTGAACATATTGCTACGTATATAGTATAACTACTATCTGTCTTCAGTTATTAAAAACGAAGGAAATCAAGTGCTTAGTGTATTACTTGACATCTGCAGTGTCTACTGATCTGTTTCAATTTTATAATTTTCAATCTGCTAAAATTTGTTAAATCACAGAAATCGCAGAAAAAAACTAAAAACTAAAAAGTAGAATTAAATTTGGCAAGTTATTTATATAGAATATGGTGCTTCTAAAAAATAGTAAACGGTTTTTAATTAAAATTTAAAATCCTTTAAATTTTTATAATTTGTTATAGGTATAAAAGTTACCTAAAACTATAGTGATTTTTATTTAAAAATCACATTTTCACGATTATTATGACTAGACTTTACTACTTTACTAAAAATATATTTATTGTTTATAAACGAATTATCTTCATACTATACATTTTCACTCATACATTAATAAGCTTACATAATTAATATTTCAAAAATTTAGATTATAAATACAAATAATAATGTATAATGTAAATATGACTTATAAATAATATCGTTAAAAATTTAATGTGGTTTTTATGTGTAGTACGTACATTATGAATCGATAAATTTAATTGAAAAAATTATCCAGATTAATATCCTTCAAACAAGAACAATTGAATGCTTTCAGGATTTCCGGTCGCAATAGGTCATTACGGCAAAATATAGCTGTTTCGGTTGACTAGTGAAATCGAGCTATAATTTTCGGATTGTAATGATTTTTTATTGAGTTCGTTTTATGATTTCTGTCCGTATAGAAATAGACAGGAAATGAGCGAATAAAATAAAAAAAAAGTAGAGAGAGAGAGAGACGACAAAGGAGCACGCGGTTATATTATATTTATATACATAGTAAGTATATATGTGTTTGATGTATAAAACATGGCGGAAAACGAGAAGGGGTATTATATTGTCATGCGTGATAGCTTTATATATTTGTGTTTTATTAGGTCGAGAAAATGGTGTTTCTTTTTATTGGGCGGAGTGGTCTCGCATGCACACACACAAAATCCGATTCAATTTCCTGTAAACGATAAATTGAAAAAAAGAAAGCGCTCGCGCGCGCACACAGATATATATAAACGCAGTGGGGTAAGAAAATAAATAGATTTGCCACCGTAGCGCAATAGTCCGGGGATAAAAAAATGTATAAAGTGTATGTATATATACGGAGGAAATCTTTTTTCTAGGGGTTTATAGCCCGAAAGTTTCGCACCGGCCTTTTTTCTACTGCGTATATAAGTGCGCATATATATATATATATAACCCGTATGTTAGTATTATTACGATTTGCATAAAAATAATAAAATACCGTCATTGTTTTTTCTTTTTCTTTTTTTTGCAGGTCACATGCATGTGCTTTATCGTACCTACCTATGTTTTTATGTATATATTTGCTGTGCTGTGTGTCGACAAAACGGTAGCATAAAATGGCCTCCAGAAGAAACAGTGCGAGTCGCTAGAGATATCGGGTAAAGAACCATCGTGAGTGTAAAACGTTTTACGTTCTAGGTGCTCATAATATTATATACGATAATGTTGCACGGACTAGAATGTTTTTGAAATTTGATCACGCGCGTTCACAATATTAATGTTGGACTGTTGGAGTAAATCAAGTCTCGTGAAATAATAATAAACGTAATTTTTGTATTTAAAAAAAAAAAACAATATGGGCAAATAGCCTATATAAAATGTAAGGTTTATAGTACTGCTATTGCTGATCGTAAAATTAAAATGGTACAAAAAACAATAAAGCCTCGGAATCGTTTGATTAAAACTTATAACATATATTTATCGACCCGTCGAGGTCGGAAAAAACTTATTTACAACTATAATCGTATATATCTACGATACGTTTACAGTTTATTCTAATTTCATAAAAATAATAACGTATATATACGTAGCCATATGGCTATATAGCCTATATACAAGGCATATATAGGTTTATTAATATTAACATTTACCAAAAAACCCAATAACAATTCGATCGATTATATAATAAAATTTAAATATTATTCTTATGTTTTTCTCATCTTTAAGTTTCGAATTAAAAGAAAAAGGAGAGACAAACAAATCACGAAAAAAATTTATTTCATGCTATTTTATAAATCCCACAGGCGCGTGTTAACATTAGACATAAGACAGGTAATAACCGGGTTAAATGATTTTATTATGTAAAGATATGATTGAACAGGAAACAGAGGGGATTATCATATGAATGGCTTTATCCCTTATATAGTAGAGTTTATAATTTGTATACATAGAAATTAGAAATATACTGTTTCTCGATTTAATATAATTATTAATAAACTAATAAAGATAATATAAGGTATATAATAGTACTTATATTATAGACGTTCAGTATTAGTTGTATATGTGTGTTAGTTATTGCTTGAATATAATAGTTGATGGTACTAAAAAAATACTAAAGAAACCTATACTCTGCGGTTCCTATACCTATATTTTTATGATTTACACATAACAAGAATAAATAATATTGAAATAGGTACGTGTAAAAAAAAATTAAAGAATAGTTCAAAAATTGCAATACAATGATATAATAATTATATCGAATAAATAATTTTAAAACCTATACAAATTTTTAAAGATTGATAGTATGGTGGGCCTTTTATTATGATATAAAATAAATGTATAAAACATCTCATTTTACAAAATGTTATAAATTATGTATTTATTTATATAATAAATAGTTCATACGTCTATTAAAACACATACATTTAAAATATAAATGTTAGTATTGTTATCAAATCTTGTCTATAATCAATTATGAACTAAAATTATATTATTTCTGAAAAAAATTTACCCCTCCCCTATTTTAAAATTCTAGATCCACGCCTGCATCCTATTAATACCTATGAGCTACTATTTAATGTACCTATTATTAGTTTTAAATTTGTAGTCCACAAAGTCATTTCGGACGTGTTTAACGAGCATTTGACTGAAATTGGGTGCATTGATAAATTATTATAATAGGTATTAGACATCATAATAATTAATATTATACTATTTTAATTTTGCATTTTATATTTTGAGTATATTATGTCTTATGTGATACTATTTTGAATACAGTAATTGTGCATTTGTACCTACACAAATATTATTCCATATACATATACCTAGATAGGTATTATAGGCACTTCACTTTTTATATGTTTAATGTGTCATGAGTCATGACATTGTGTGTATTAAGCTAAATTAAAATACTAATAATAATTCGTATTTCGTGTGACAATTTTACTAAAAATCATCATGAAAAATATATTTATAGATACATTTCTTAAAAATAATTTTATCAGAGAATTAAAATACAGAATACAAATGAATTTAGCTAATATTTTTTACTGCAACAAGCTGCGAATATTTGATACGCACAGTGAAATAAAATCATTAATATCGCAATATTCGTTATATCTTATAACTTATACAATTATTGAATTATATAAAAAACACATTAAAAAATAAATTTCTCTTTAAAAAAAATGACCACCGTACAAAATAGATTTTTGTTTTAAAAAAAATTATATTATTGATCCTCACGACAACATGACACAGAATACTTTCTAAAATCAACATACCTATTGCGTCATAATATTTATATGATTGACTATTGTACCTACATATTATAGAATATCTTACAATAATCATATTATAGGTAAGGAGTTAGGAGTTAGGATACTAATAATATACATTATTAAACTTGAAAAACGTATAAGAATTAATTGTATTTAACAATTAAATATTTGGATTGGATGGTATTGGCATAATATATTATATCAGAGAACTAATGTTCTTGTCTGTACCTACTTCATGTAGTGTCAGGACAGGGGTGCCGGGAGCAGTTCCCTCCCTTGTAAAACATAGATTAACAAACGTATGATTTCACCTCCCCCCCTCAAAAAAAAAAATGTAGACACGAATTTATGGATTATGACGAACAAAAACAAATATTTAAATTAATATATAATTATTAATCTCCTCACGAAGAAAGTTATAAAGTTATAAAGTTATTTGATTATTTTATAACATAACTGATATTATTGGGTTTTAAAAAAACAGCCAAAATTGATGATAATGCTGTGTAATGATAATTTAACTAGAACAGAGTGTCAAATTTTTATTAAATATTTGTGTTATTAAATAAGTTAGAACCAAAAAAGTGTTTATATTTCTTTATAATTACTAGTTAGTAGTAGTTACTATACCAAATTATTACTTTTTGTCAACGGTTTTTTTAATTTCAGACGTGGTAACTTTAGTACTGCAGAATGATCGTTTATGCTGATGTGATGTGCTTTGTATCTACAGAAATGTAATGAAATTGTGCTTTTATGTTATATCTGTGTATCCAAGAATGTGCTGAAGCCGGCTCGGAATGGACCAATTATGTAGATCTAGTCCACTGAGGAAAAAAGTTTATCATTATTGTTCACAACAAAATTTTATATATTTGTACGTAGTAATACTATAATAATTATATACTATATTATATTTAAAAAAGAAATGATGTGCTCTGGTTCTGTACATTTTACATTTCAAGCACTAGCTGAAAAGCAACAAAAAATTAATCACACAGATATAGGGAGTTAAGCTCTACCCTCTAATGCGTCTCGTAGGGGGGACGGCGGGTCTCAAGATTATGCCCATAATACACCCTCTATATTTCTCCCCCCCCTCCCCTATGTGAAATAAAGTTCCTGCTCCTCTGTTCACGTCTTACAGTTAATAGTAATGATTTATAGTTTAAGCATAAGGTTTTAAATTTTAAAATAAAAATAATTTTTGTAAGACAAAATAATTTCTTTATACAACTTTGAGAAAAAATAGTTAATATTGTAATGTAAATAGTATAATGATTTATATCTTGGACATGAGATTTTTAATTTTAAAAAAAGTGTGCAAGTGGGTACCAGACACGGGTCTGCTCTACAATTAGTGTCAAATGGGTCACTTTAATGAATGTGTTAAATTTGAATTCAATGATATATCAATGTTTAGGAAAAACGATTCTGAGCGGAGACGATGGGTCAGCCTATAGGATACATTTTAAATTCTATTAATATTGCTATTGATTATTATACTTATTAGTTATTAGTAATAATAGGTAGGCAAATAAATACTTACATATTATCCTAAAATGAATTGATTAGACTTATAACTGTAATTAGAATAATTTCCTTATTGCAGGTTACAGTATGAACTTCTTATGAGGAACCTTGTATTAAATTATCAACCCTTAGCTATACAAGTTGAACATTTTATACATTTTTTATTACAAAATAATTTACATTATACTTATGTATCTTTAATTATTTTAAATAGCTATAATAACAACTTATTAAGAACCATGTATAGCTTTTTGACCTAACAAATAATTTTTTTTATTGACATTTATAGAAAAAACTGAAATAAATCGAAAATGGTTTAACTTTTTGATAACCATCATAAGGTTACCTAATGACTAAGTTAATAATAACAGTAAAATTTAAACACATTTTCGCGTTTTTTTCCCCCGATTATTATAATACAATTTTAAATTACTGAGAACTTTCAATTTTGACCTCCCAAAAGTAGGTATCCAAATATAGATCCAATTTTCTACCGGAAACCCTTCATCAAAGTTTACGATCAGAGCATTGTTCTACTAGTTTAAGTGTTTCTAAACACAAAAAAAAACATACATCATTGTATTGCTACGCTCAAGATCCAAATTAATGATATTGGTAAATAAAATATCTTCTTCATAGAATTCGGAGAAAAAACGCAATACTTTTACTAATTTTAATACATAGGTACATAAATATGTGCACTCAAAATAAATTAATAATGAATTTATACAATTGAATTATGTTATTATTATAAATTATAATCGAGTTAATTATAATCAGCAGGTAAAATCATTTTTCTTAAATGACTGCTGTTATAATATGAAACTATTAACTTTTTTATCGGTCATAAATAACTTTAATATTTTAATATTCTAATCTAAAATGTAATAAAACTTCATTAGTTATTATTTTATAAATGTAAGAAAATAAGAACAAAAAATTTATGTTTCCGCCCAGGATCGAACTGGGGACCTTCTGCGTGTTAGGCAGATGTGATAACCGCTACACCACGGAAACCGTTGAAGGGAGTAACAAAAACAATATCAATTAAGTCTATTTATAATTTTATTATCAATATTTACCTTATTAGGGCAGAGTGAGTAGACCACGTTACAAATAGGCCTCAGGACGTGTGTGGTTTACGCCAAAAACGAATAAAAGCATTTTTAATTTGTACCACATCGAACAACTAAGTTTGTAATAATTAGTACAATTATATTTGTAATTGGCGCCACATCAAACTATACAGGTAAAAGGTCAATTTCATCATTTTTCAATTTGTGCCACATTAAAATAATTAATAATAATTTTTATTTATTTAGCTATATGTATTTAAATTATCAATCAAGTTTATTCAAATAAATACATTTCCAGAAAAAATATTAAAATATGTAACTATAAAAAAAATAAAAAAATTACCTAAGCTAGTTTTATTTTTAATTGTAATTGTAAATATACTTAAGTACCTAGGTAGTATTACTTCGGTTAAAAATAAAATATGTTGAAATCACTAATCAGTAATATTATAATTCATTGTCCATTTGTCAATGTTATTTATTCTCATTTCATGTGCTATACCTAACTGTTGTGAGGACGGTAAATTGATTAGGTAAATTCCAATAGATAATTTAAATTGAAAGTATGGCTCAGATTACGTATGCTTTTTTGTTTTCTGTCGTGACGCACTGGCGCAGATTACCAAAATTAATATTTAGGTGTGGCGCAAATTACATGTTGTTTTTTTATTTTGACTCAGACACATATTATGCACTTCAATGTTCCTATTGGTGGTGCAAATTACAAGTACCTACTAAAATTGGCGCAAAATACCATCTACCCACATGCCTTACATTTTTAGGTTTTAAATTTTTTTGCACATAACCACTGAACTATAATTTTAGATAGATATCCTATAATTATGACTATAGTGACTACTGACTAGTTATACAACTCGGTTTAGAGTTAAGACGCAGACATGCGCTAAATCTCAGGTTCTTAAATATTTTATTTATACCTACGCCTTATTTATTATAAACCAAACATTATCGTGCAGTGACCAAACCGATTAGGCCAATAAATAGCTAGCTTCGATAAAAACTTGATTTTTTCCAATAGGTATTACCCATGTAAGTGCTTTTTCCAATAAAAATATATTCCGACAAGCATAGTTTGTATATCACACTTAATTTTCTTTTACTCTTATATTCACCCTTCCTTATATTATGTGATATAGGTACTTAGTGCGTTCTTAGAAAGTGAATATAATATAAGAACTTTAGGAAATAATGTGTTTTTTTGATTTAAGTTTTTCCTTTTTATAGTGTATAAGTATTATCTTCCATATTTATATTATTGATACACTTTCAAATTAACTAACTAAATTGAACAAACACTTTTTTTTAATTGAATTTTCTTGTTTCTTTCGTGGCAACTTCCAATATTTGATATTATTAATTAATAATTATTTATATCTACTTAAGTTCAAAATTATAAGTAAGTATCACTTAATAAACCAAATAATGTTTATTTTATAATTACTATACCTGCTTGTTAACTAGTTCTATATATAACCTTATACGGTTAAGTATATATTATAAACATATATTATCACTAGGGAACGGATTTTAATTTAACTAAATATTTTTATGTACCTACCTAGTTTTAACATCAGAAAGTTTTCGAAATATGTGTAACGGTAGTATAGGTACATGTATAGTAGGTTCAGTAGTGAAATGAGTTTTCAGTAAAATATTATACTCGTTCACTTTTTGATCACGTTATTTTCGTATGTCACGTGTTCGTTTGTGTAATTTGTATCCGTTAGTTTATTTCATATTATAATATGTTTAATAATTTAAATATGTTAAATATGCTCAAAGTCAATCACACAAAAAGATCAAAAATTGGTCTTTATTTACAAGAATTTCCAAATAAAACTTTTAGAAGTGATGGACAAGTCTTATATTGTCATTCAATAGTTATAAAGTAATACTAAAAGATCGAATCGCCGTAATTTAAAATTTGAAAATTTGAAATTATATGTTGTTTTTAACTGTTTCCCTCGCGAAGACTATTTGGATGATTTAAAATAAACATTTTTAATTCGTATTTTTATATTATGTAATTCTATTTTATTTTCAATTTAAATATTAGAAACAAATATTTATTAAGTAATGAACAAATATACTTTATACTAAATTAAAATCTGTTCTCTAATTATCACATATTATTAAACTAATATTGCTTGTTTTTCAGCAAAATACAAATTTACCACGACTAATTAGTTCTATAAAAGATCTAAGGAAAAGACAATTAAATAATATATATATCTAATATCTATATTATAAACAATAATATATTCAATAATAAAATAATTACAGTAGGACATTATAGCAGAAATCACCTACAGTCAGTAGTCACCCTTTCTCGGTGCTCATACAGTATACTAGTAATAGTGTAAATTGTATTAAATAATCAATTCTGCACGGTAATTACAAACGATATTATTTTGAAATAACATCAAACTGACACGCTATAATCACAAAAAGACCGATTAAGCTTTGATAAATAAGATAAAAATTTCAAACTTCAATATTATATTTTATGTTATATTATATACTAAATAGTTCGAATGTACACAGTAGATATAGTACACATCGTATAATATACAAAAGTTACAACGGTAAAACACATTCTGTTAAATGTATCGGTTGATGATAGTAATTGATAGGCAAAAATATTTTAATACATAAACATATTATACAGGATAATAATAACGAAAGATATAACTAAAGCGTATTATTATAATAATACTGTATTATATTGTTAGGTAATCGTTAAATTATGACGAATCTGTACGCGTTATTCTTATAATATTGATACCTGTATAGATTAAAATCACATAATATTTATTTAAACGTTGACGAGCATGTGCCCTTAATTAAATTAACACAATGTACAAATATGTTTAGATTTAGTATTTACAAATTGAGAAATTGTACAAATAAAATGTACAAAATAATCTTATTATTATTAAATGTTAAAAGTAGAAATTGGAAAGGATAGGGATCCGCATCATTTGCGCAAGACGTTATAACCGCACCTAACCCTAACGGGTTCATTTCGCATGTAGCTGGTGATGGAATGAGCAATAAAAAATGGACCGAGCAGTAGATCTACAAAAACGCCGAGGAACATAATAATAATAAAAACAATAAAAATAATAATAATATATTATATTATTATTGTGTATACATGATCAAAATGCGTATGCTGATTTACACGTAGGTATATACCTACATTATATTCGATAGGTATAGATATACTGGCGCGTAACGTCGTGGTTGAAAATAATATACAATATAAATAATCATAATTCATGTGCTTGATTTCCGACACCCCCGCCGCCACCCCATCGGTCCGAGGCGATCTGTTGCGGGAGACCGCGGTTTTTACTCTCGTCGTCTTCTTCTTCTTCTTCTTCCACGTATAGTCCACCGCGGAATAAAATATGAGATGGTATCTGGGGAAATATACGGCTCACGTATATACGCGCATACACGCGCCTATCCATATCGTATGATTGTATGAATGCACAATGCCCCCTTTCCCACCCTACTCAGCCACCACCGCCGCCGCCGCCGCAGACGACGACGATCATTCCGCGACCGTTTCGACGGGGCAACTTTATATATATATATATATAGTACATACGCGTTTATATATATATATATATGTATAAAATACGCTGTAGACATTACAAGTTTATATCGGCCATTTTGCCAGAACTTATTTGTAGTTTGGGAATTGCGGTCATCAATTTCATCCCAGCGGACGTTTCGAACTGATCTTTTATCGACGGCGCAGAGGCGACGGCGCGTCCAACGCCACAACTGCACACGCGTATAATATATAAGTGCGGATGTATGTATATGTATGTATAGGCTTTGTCCCTTTATTCCCCGCCTGTCCACTAAAGGCGGCAGCCGACTTAACCTTTTTTAACCTCCGCAAGTCTCTCCTTATACACACACTCACTCACACTCACTGACACTCACTCACACGTGTATATGCTGCAGCTATTTGAGCTATTCGTATTACGCGCGTTTCCTTCGACGACAATAATATAATAATATAATGTACACACATTGCCACGGTGAAAATAAAAACAATTGTATTTTATTATTCTGCTATACGCTGATTGACGGAAAAGTGGAAAAGTGTAAAACTCGAATGACATTTACCATAGATTTTTAACCAATCCTGCAGCTCTCCATCCCATCAGTCCGGTGACTGCAGGCACAGCTCACGTTACCTGCAGCTCCTATTTAAATATACATTTAAATGACAATTTAAAAAGTCAGTGCACAAGGATCCATATGGATGGAAACGCCTTCGATTTTCCCAAAACAGCTTGGTCATGGACACTTTCCCAAAAAGTGTCCATGACCAAACCGCTTAAGAATTAAAAATAGTACGATTACGTTTGAGTTATATTGGTGTAATATTCAAATTTCAAAGACTACCAAATACTTTGGTTACCTATATAGGCTATATTTATATACTATGAGTTATTCCCCAACAAATTTAAAGTGTCACGGTGTCACTAATGGGCAACTTCTTCTGCTAAGATATTCATGTATAATAATTTCGCACAGCGCATATACTCGTATTGTTTATTTGTATACCTGCAGGTGCAGATTATGTATGTGAATTTAAAATTTAAAAAAAAACATTTACAAATTTGGTTTTACGTAATAAACCCAAATACAACATTTATTTTTATAATATTATAAGAAACAAAGAGTAAATCTATTTATTCTGTACACCGTTTCTATATATTTACAATGTCTATTATTTAAATTATAATATACATATACAATTTTGCATACGCGTTGTTATATATTAAGTATAATGTTTTAAATATATTGATAACAAAATAAAATATGTTCGTCCGATGTGCCTACAACATGGTCAATCTTCTTGCGTAGTGCTTGTTAATTATTATTATTATATTTTTAATATCTGCGAGTCATCGTATAATTTGTTTTAATTAAAACAGAATTTTAATTATCATACCTATAATCAGTATATACATGAATGTAGTAACGATTACGCATGGACTTAATAGTTAATACAATTTGTATTAACATAATTAACACCATAATAATATACATTATATGTTTTATTATTACTATTATTTGTATCCATTATTTAACTAGGTAGTCAAATATAATATATTTTAAAGGTAATAATTTGGAACGAAATGTCAACTACTACAGTAAGTCTATAACTCGTATACTTATATATAATTATATTACAGTTTTGAACTTTCGTGTGACAATTTACGATCACTAGTTAAAAATTATGACTTAAAAAAAAATGTATAAAAATTATTGTTTTCAATGGGTACCAAAAAGGCTAATTTTTAAATATTTCTGAAAAACATATTTAGACACTCGTTGTTTCCTTACAATATTATAATTGAACATAAATCCACAAAACAACTGTTTTTCTTAATCAATCCGCGGCATCTAATGTCATATTGGACGTAACATTGAGATTAAAAATTAAGATTAGGTTACTCGTTGTTACATTATTAAAAGTATTTACAAATAAAATTGAATTGTGTATAAACTATGTTCATTTACATAATTTTATTCAATTTATGAGGTTTTTTCTTGATAATATGAATTCAGTAGTTTGAGGATTTTTCTTGGCTCCGGGCTTAGAGCTACTGTATGGCTTGAAATTTCCAATTATCGTTAATTTCGCAAAGTTTGTAATATACTTTAATGAGTTGAACCATATAAAAACCCACTGAAAAAACAATGTCATAATTTAGTTTTCTAAAATATATAAATTAATTTGTTATTGAAAAATATAGTTAATATAATTGTGTAGTGTGTACATAATATTTAGACTTTAGAGTTATATTAATGTATGTAATAAATTAAAAAAGGAATTTATTTAATAAAATAAATTGTTTTGGAATAAACATTTACCTAAGCAGTACTGTAAATTTGAATTTACTGAATGACCTTTAAGGAACATACATAGTTTACAATATAGATAATTCTTATATAATAAAGTATACAGGGTGATTCACCAAGGCTCAATGCTCACCCCCATTTTTTCATTTAATAATTAATTTATTCAAATTCTGATTTTTGGAATTTTTAAATATTTTTAAAGACCATATTATCAGATTCTTGAGATTTTTCTGTACTACTTAGGGAGTGTCCTGTAGCTATACAAACCTCCGCTTTTCAAAAAGAACTCTTTTTATTATAAATTATTGAGTGTTAAATGTACTTTATTCAAAATTTGAACAGGTAGTTTTTCTGTTATTAAAATGTTTATAATAAGAATATAAGTCCTTAAAAATGGTACATATTACAAAAATATAAAATATGTGTAATATAGGTATTGGATAGGTATAGTATTTATTATAAAATATACTCAGACCATTTTTCTAAATTATAAATATTGGATTAATATTAATTATTACAATTTTCAAATGTCTATACCCTCCATATCTTTTAAACACATTATCATGGACCTATTATTCTTAGTAAAAAAAGTTAAATAATTCAAAAACTATTTGTTTAATATTTGATTTCAATACGTCAAAGTTTTCAGGCAAATTATCCACTTAATAATTTACAGTTAAAAGGCAGGATCTCATTTGAAAAACAGAAGTTTGTATCTTCACAGGGCAATCCTTAAGTAGAACAAAAAATCTCAAACATTTAAAAATATGGTCTTCAAGTATACTTAAAATTTCTAAAAATCAAAATTTGAAAAATTAAATGAAAAAAATGAGAGTGAGCATGCTTGGTGAATCACCCTCTATAATATAGTATATACAGTACCTATACTTATGTTTTTAATTTTATAATTTAATACAAACTGTAATGATATTTCTTAGAAATGCAACCATTGTTTTGGAAATGATAGGGTATATTAAAAATGTATTAATTATTTACACTTCAACATTTTCTATGTGTATGCTTAACATTGCCCAATTTTATTCGATTTTAAAGTAGTAACTAAAAGTATTATACAGTTTTTTTTAAATCGAATTGCTCAATTGTGTATTTGTTACAACTCTGTATATGGGTAATATTATAAACTAGTATATTAATTTACACTATAACTATACAATATATACATACTACATATGTATACTAAGTGTATAATTTATATTAATTCAAATTTACAAATTCATACTATAGATACTCAAGGTAGATACCTCAATTCCCCAGCTTACCCTAAAGTAATATTATTATACGGTAAAGTTAATTAAAACGAAATTTAAAAAAAAACAAACAGAGATAGTATTTAAAGAACTGTACAGTAATAATACTAATATACTATAGATTTTACTTGAATTACTATATAAATGATTTTTCTTAGCACAAGTTTCTTGACAATGAAGATAATAAAATCATACCTATATACTCTTTAAGATTATAGAAAATGTTATTAATACATTGACCATTGTGGTTTAATTTAAATAACATTACCTATAACAGTAATAATATATTATATAAATATGCACACCTATATAATATGATTATAATCATTATAATATGTAGGTAGTTCATAGGCTATTATTATTAATAGGTTCACAAATGTGTAGGTTATCTATTTAATAACTTTATAAGTACTTAACCATCACTTTAGATGTATATTTGTTTTAGATAATAATATATTTTTTTAAAACCCTAATACTATTTATTTTTACGAAAATAACATAAATCGTATTTTCTTCATGATTAAAAAATGATTTATGTTGTTCAAGCAATTTATTTCTTGTATATGGTTTACAATGTAAGCTAGTTCTAAACGCGAATTAATCCACAGATTTATCACTTGAGCAGTATATATTCAACAGTTTTACCACACAACAATTTAATACTAGGTATTATGTTTAACCGGATATTACATTTCTTCATACTATATAAGATGATTTTATAATTAATATATGGTATATAAGAAAAAACATTAGGTAATGAACCTGGGGGCAACATTTACGATGTTACAGATTAAAGATGACATAGCGATGTCGGAGAAATGAAATATTTTTTTCCCCATATTTGGAGCTCTAAAATATTTTAAGATTTTAAATACCTTGTAAAATCTCAAAAAATTGTATTCATTAAAAAGAAATTATAAATTCATACGCTTCGTCATTTCGGTTTAATATGCACAGGATCTCTCATTGTCCCAGGATAAACTTTAAAACTCGTAGTTATATTGTACGTATACGAAATTTTCGCTAAACATTCAGTGGTTATCATTGTATGTTAAATAATATACATAATATAGAAGATTCTTTCAATATTTATATGTAGGTACATATAAAAATTAGTGTTCTTGTAATTTATTTTTAAAAAAAAATGTTTGCTAGAAATGCTATTAAAATTCTAACTTAGTATTTAAGTACTGTAAAGAATTACAAGCTAATGATTTTTGAAATATGTACTGCTTTTTTTCCCGTTTATTTTTCGTGGTATTGGTAAACTGCCGGGACTGCTTGCGCATTACTTCGACAGTGCCGCCAAAATATGTACTGCCTTTGATATGCCGAAATCACAAATTAAAGTATTTGTAACTATAGAAATTTCAGCGGTATATATTATTATATATAGTATATAAAATACAATTAGAAAGTCACTTTATTTGCAGGTATGTATAATAATATTATTGTATAGCCATGTCGTAAAAACATGTCTTACGTGGAAAATAGACTTACACACATTATGCTTATATAATTTCTACATTATATGTATATTGTGTATATACATATATGATATGTATAATATGTATATATATATATATATGGTATATAAATTTAAACAGCATTATTATAATTGAAATTTAACGACATTTTTTACAGTGCATGTATACATATAGGCTTAATAGAGAATGGGCGGCGGTGGCGGCAGCAATAGTGGCGGCCTGTGACGCCCTGCAGGCGGCTAAAACTTTCCCGCGCAGTCATTACCGGACTTATACAGCCATAAGGGTGGGTCGGAGAGGGCCCGGGGGAGCGGGTTGTAGAAGCAGCTCCGGAGGAGGATTACCACTTCATTTAAAGCCGCCATTTCGTAAACGGCTCACTCCGATTGGCCGGTCCGGTTTAATCGATGACACCCGGACGAGCTTTTAGTGTGGCGACGGTGGCGGTGGAGTTGGTTAACGACGTAGTCGTCAGCGGCGGCGTTCTGGGTAAACGCCGCCACGCCGCCGGGTGAAAGCGAGACGGGTTATATATATATATACGTGGTGGCGGCTGCGACGATGGTGGTGGTGGCGGTGCCGTTTTATTAATGAACTTGGCACAGTATGCTGTTTGTTTCCATTTTAGTTTAAAAGCTTTCCTCTTGTTGTAGTTCCTTTTTCCCATTTCTTCCTTCCTCTCGTCCCCGCCCCATCATCACTTCGACAAAGCGAATCCAATTAAACAACGAAAATACCCCGGACCAGTTTTTATTGTTCTCCACCCTCTCTTTCTCTTTCTCTCCGTGCATTTATATAGAGCTCCGCTTTTTGTTTTTCACCCTCGAAATTACTTCACTAACGTCTTGCTTGACTTACCCTACCATTCCGCTGATTCCAGCGCACAAACTTGTCCTCTGGGGCAGTTTGTGCGGAGACAAATACTAAACGCGAAACACCACCCCCCCCCCCTCCACAATCCCCTGACCACATCCATAAACAGACACCACACCAGCGTATAATACGTTTCGATTGTGTGTATATATATATATATATATATTATAATGGCGACTCGAGCCGCAGATGAAATTGCGCCCAAACTTTGTATAAATACGGACTTTAGAGATCATTGTGACTCCACTGACGTTTTAATGGAGACTATATAATATACTCTACGATAATGGGATAAAATTCCACTCCATGCGTTAATAAATCCATTTACAAATATATATTATACTTAACCTAGACTATAGTATTATACATATAAATATTAAAATATGTATGTCTCTGCATAAAGGCGTTTTGAAATTATTTTTTGATAATTTAACTATAGGAAAATATAATATAGATAACCTATAGTAAATAATGAGATCACCATAGCGTTACTTGTTGTTATATATTATTTTAGAAGATTAGACAAGTTTTATTATACAACTATACATTTCATTGTAACGATTTTGAATAAATTGCAATGCGAATAATATTTAAAAATAATTAGACCTCTTCAAATATGATGGTTGACGTGGTCCAATCACTTGTTAGAGGTCTAAGAAAAAAACAGAGTAGTTTAAAAAAAAAATTATGAGCTCTTAACAGTAAAATAACAACGTCATAACTTGTACTGGATGTATATTATAATAATACCTATATTTTTAGCTTGCGCTTTTATGCATAGTTTATAGACCCTACATAGTTAACTTGTAATGATGATTCGAAGAAATAATTAAATAAAACACACATTTTAAATATTTCCCTGGTATAAAATATAAAACTCAAAATAATGAGATACGAAACGAATTTTAGAATCATACTTATGGCAATAAGTCACATTTGGTGTAGTTATAAGGATTTGTAAAAACATTAAAAAATGTATTCAATACATGTTGAAACAAAGTCAGCATTTGTATAAAAAACCTTGAATGTACTAAATTCTTGAGAATTTTTACACATTTTATAACTAGTATATAAATTTCAATTATATACGATTAGAAACCAGTTTGCAAAATAACTACCTATATAAGGTTTTGTCGTGTTCCTTTAAATTTTGAACTTAAATTGACGTCAAAATCAACCTTTATTAACGAGTTTCGAATAAAAATTGGATATAAGTACATAGACATTTATCACACATCATATTTTAACGTTAATAAATATTAAATAATATAAATTTCGTGGAAAAAATATAAGGGTACATTTCAATTTAGTTATTAATTCTTAGATCAAAAACTCTTTTTAACATTTATTGAAAATTAATGTTTTTTGTCACAAATATTTCAATTCAAGGAAATAGAAGTACAGAGTATACAAAAAAGAAATTAAATAGTTTATTATAATGAAAATATTAATGATCATGACTTTAGTAAAATTTGAAAACTATGTTATAAATAAATAATAAATTTATAGTTTATTGCACACAACTAGGATGGTTATAAAATAATATATACATATATATATATATTATATACATACTTTATATATTTTCATAAACCATATTATCGTTTCAATCGTTTCATAAAATATAAAATATCTTTAAAGGTAATAAAATTGTCATTATTAATTTTTTATTATTTCAAGTTTTATTAGTTTTAATATTAGACATATAGTACCTACTATAATATATTATAAAAACATAATTATTAACAATTTAAATTTTAAAAAAATTCGTGGAAGTCACTTTGTTTCATATAGAAGGTTTTTAGTGTAATACCTAGTCAACGAGTAGGTCACTGTAATTATTGTGATAAATCATTACATTAGAAAACGATTCTGTGCAGATTCGATATACCTACTATACAGTTAGCCTCCATTTCTAAAGCAAAATTGCGAATGGAACAAAAAGAGCTAACATATTGTCAAAAACCGATAAAAAAATATTCCCATAATATTCTTCCATAATGTATCTTTGTTTTTCCCGAGTATTTTGAAAAGTACTGGGAATTTTAACTGTTAAATTGTGCCCTCTCCCCCTTCCCAAAATGACCAACTACATCCAATCAGTTATCAGAAATCAACCTTTAAGTTGAAAATTGAAGTTTGAAATTGTTATACTGCACAAAAAAGTAATGACAGACGAAAAATTTAAAAAAACCACATGTCATTTTGTATAACCACTACATTTATCGCTACGTTTAAAATCAAAAAACGCAAAAAAGTTTGATGTTTCCGCCCAGGATCGAACTGGGGACCTTCTGCGTGTTAGGCAGATGTGATAACCGCTACACCACGGAAACAGTTGAATGAGTGTAGGGGAATGCACAGTTTTTATTTGTTTCAGATTTACCAACTTACCTACTTGTAATTTTTAATTTTTTAGCTACTAGCTATAAGTAAAACAAAACTTTAAAAGTACCTTATATTTAAGCTTTGAAGTGTTCAATGACCTTAGTCCCAATTGCACCCCCTAATTTAAACTTGAGTTATTGGTACCTAATATAGTAATATATATTTGTAGTTATAACTGGTTTACCAGGTAAAACCAAATCATTGTCAAACTAATACATTCATCTCTCTTGCACCCAGTATCTATATTAATATATAATTATAATTAATTTATAATTATATACAATTTTCAAATGTCTATACAAATTAACTCATCAAAAATACTTTTATAAATATTTTTATTCGTGGTATTGTGATTGTTCAACTATTTAATATTATATGAAAAGTCTAAAATATCTTAAATGGTTTATTCAAATAAAATAGGTACAATGTTTTTTTTAAAATATTGTCAAACAAAAATGACTGCTACACTGTCAATAAGTTACGCTGATTATAAACATGAACACAGCCTTAGTGTACACTAATGCCCACCTGTCAGTTTAAAAACCAAATTGTAGTTTCATCTCCGATTACATGATATCCCATTAACATTCTTGTGGAAGGTCTAGTAGTGCGATACTTTCATTTTGACCTGATCCCTTTCGCATTTCCAAATGGTTTCAATATTCAGTTTACATTAAATATTCAGATGTTTAAGATGTTTACATGTCTGCTACACCAATATATCAAACATGTGGACTACCTACAAACGGTTAAGTCCACCATCTAAGTGGATCTACCTACAGCTCTAATTTCTACTGGCTATACCTATTCAATGAAAATACATAACTTCCAAAGGTAAATAATACTTACATATCTTATTAATTTAATTGGATTTGATACCTATCCAATAGGTAATAGAAGTTCATTAAAAAAAAAACAATTTGATGAAATCGGATTATCCTAAAACACTAGTTTTTTTCATGGGACGTGATTATTTTTTTACTTTAGGTATAGAACTATAGACTTTAGATAGGTACTGAATATTTTATTTATTTAGCTAATCCATATATCCATATAAAATATAACGACATAACGTGCAAAAAAGGTGCAAACTAATACTATATAGTATACACATTTAAAAATATGAATGGTATAATAAGATATGCAGTGTTTTGTCCCGACTTTTACCATTATTTGCTCCTTAACGCTTGACATAACACCCTGAAAACTATGTACACAATAAAACCTACACGCACACAACGGGTTCTATAAGCAGTTGTATACAAAGTGTGTGATAAAACCTTATCTCGCCCACAATAGATCAGGATAAATATAGTGAGAAGAAAAGAAAACTTAAATTGATTTGTCTGTTTGATATCAAGCTGCCATCGTGGCAATCCCGACGTAAGTGTAGGTGGGCTATACCTGGTGGTTTTGGTGTCTATGTCGTCTGTCAGATTTCATCCCCCAAAACGCAAGCGCCGTCGTGTGTGCTTCTATAGATATATTTTCACGTCAGGGCAGAAGACAGTGGTGAGGCGGTGGCAGTGGGGTCATTATTATGTATTTCCAAGAAGTGTGTCGGCCACGTACACATAACAATTGTATGGGACCGATGATAAATGGTGAGGAGGGGCACACTCACTCGTCGTGAATATATCACGAGTCAAGTGGCATCAGTAACACCAGCTCACAATGTATAATATTAACGTGCATATCCCTTTTTATATATAGGTATATAATAATAATGTATACGTGTGTTTACCTAATAATATTAGCCGAAAATATAAGATGGGAAAAAAAGAAAACATGGTTTCAGTATAAAGTATAAAAACGCCCAATGGAAAATAAATAACGACAAAAACCACCCACGAAGCGAATTTCATGTTATTCTTTTTATTGCTTTCAACCCTAAAAACCAGCAGCTGACACCAGAAACCGCAAACACTCGATACGGTCATTATGTGTTATGTATACACAAATGTCGTTTTCTAGCAACCAGTGGCTATATTGAGTTATCACTGTTTTCCGTCATTAAAAATAACAAAAAAATCGTTTATGATTGGCAGAGCGTCCTCTGGTAGATGTATAAGTGGTAAAGTGGAAATAATAGTAATAATAGTATGTATATACATTATGCGTTATGCATATAAGTATTCAATGTGCATTGACGCAGATCGACTCGAGTCTACACGATATTATTTATTGTATTTACTACACGACACCGTGGCTGCAAAAGACATCTGCTGTGCAATATTATACTCATATTCTTGCATCAAGATAAGTTTGTAAGTGCACGAGTGCATGACACGATGTCCAGTAACGATTAGTTAAAACGTTTGTATGGAAAAATATCAATAATACAAATTCCAAGTCTCCACACAATGCACATTTTCTTTTTGTATTTGAACATACTTTGATACTTGTAATATTACGTACAGTGATTTTTTACACTAAGAAATTTTTAACACAAAATGAAGTTACAAGACCACGAGTACCGGAGTACTCCAGTCGAGATACACTGAATATAATACAATGTATTAAAAACTATTTTATGTTGCGCTGCTTGAAATGTATATTGAAGCATAAAATATTATAAATGGAATAAATACGATTTTAAATTTACTCAGCTATTATATATGTTATCTCGGAAAATGTCTTTAAATTATAAATGATTAAACTTTATATTGTCCAGATAATAATATAATATACAATTATGATACAACAGAGTGATGTGACGCATTTTGATCCATTTTTTGGAAAATACATTATTCGGAAACAAAGAGTTGTGGTGAGGTAAAAATGTAAATAATAGAAGGTCTAAAACAAGAGGAGTTACTTCATCTTATCATAGTTATTAAAGTCATTACACTATACTTGTTTTTGATATACAATCGACGTTATATGATGTTTTGAATTTGTACCTTTTAACATGCATTTAAGTTTTTTATTAAATTATTTCAATGACCACCCAAATGTTTTCATAATGTGTCATATAATATAATATTATAATATATTATTGAATGTTTATGTATTCATCATAAATTTCGACCATAATTTACGAGATTATATGGATATTATTTCATTTTTATACTTGAATTAAAATATCAATAAAACTATATATTTAATTTTGTTGCGCGTGAATAAGTACACGAGTATAATCTGACATATCTATTAGATTTACCTTCCCTTTAAACGCACCGGTAATTTACGCGTTAAACACGACACTCCGATAAAACGACATTTGAATTATATCGAAATAAAGATAGTAACCCTATACATATAACTGCGTTTATGTTTTGACACTGTGTTTATTTATATGCTTCTATACAGCGCATGATCAGTCGCGAAACCCCATGGTTTTCTGGGTGTTGAACAGTTAGGTGTCCCGTGAGATTTTTTTTAATAGAATTGCTGACATTAAATTAACTTATAAAAGGTGACCGTTTCAGGGTGTCACTTTCCTTCTTTTATATTGTTGTGAATATAAAGAAGCAACTCATGAATGTTTTTAAAAACAGCCTCTCTCTTACTTTTTAATAATAACAATAATAGTTCTAACCAAACAAAGCCATCACATATTTCACATTAATACTTGGTGTATAAAAATCCGCGGTACAGTCGTCCGTCGTATTTCATCTTACAAGTCTGCCTAAAATTAATAACGCTGTGCTAATTGTATTGGTGTTTTTAATAGAAAACTTACCCAATGACACACATACCTACCTAACAAATTATATGAATAATATACAAAAATAAAATTGCTTTATTATGCTTATAATAAATACATACATGTGTGATTATATGTAACAACGAAACATTTTAAATGCCAGTTGAAGCTCTATTTTAAATTAATTCCACTTAAAATAATAATACTTATACTTAAATATTGCTAAAATGAAAATACAATTCTAACCATTAAGTAAGATACAAAGTTCCATAAATTAGGCTTTATTTCTTATATGAAAAAAATTATTTGCTTAATATTGTGTAATATAATATACACACAACGAAATATGCGATTACTTAAGTAGTAAAATACTTATTTTGGTTATATGTTTACTCAATCGATTGTATTTAACTTCGTGATACCTATTACATAATAATAATTTTGCGAGCATAAAGATAAATAGGTAATAACAGTCTTATTAGAATAATGATGTAACGAGGAGTATAGGTACCTACTTAATCAATTTTTTTTAGTCTCATTAAATAACTAAAATTAATTAATTTTTATTCATGCCTATTTCAGTTTAGTATTAAATATTATTAACTCAGTTGGTATTACGATTGATAATATACGAATTAAAATGTAGGTATACATATTTTCCTCCACATTTAAATCATATACAATTATAATTTTACAAATTTGTCAAAATTAGGTAAAAACGTATTTTATTGTAATATGAGTACCTATACAGCGTAAATACTATACATAATAATGTAGGTACATCCGTAAAGGGTTACACTGTTACAGTATACAGTTGTTGAAAAAAGTAGCAATTAGATCGAAAAGCCAGTCAAAATTGTAAGAATTTGGTTTGACGGGTTTTAATTTTGAAAAACGGATTTTGTTTGATTAACAAGTTAAGTTAACAAGTAGTTTTTAATAGAGGTAATTTATAATTACTCTGAAATTAGTTAGTGACAATATAAAAAAATTTAAATGAAAAAATACCATAATTTTGTTCATTGATAACACATCTAAAAAAATGTATATTCAACATAATCTCTAAATTTAAATGTTAAATACTTATTTTACAACAAAATGAAAATCAACTAAAATAATTCTTTTCTGTATTACCTACATAATATATACATATTTTCGTCCACAGTTGGATATGATAAATAAGCATTATCATTGAGTATAGATACTCAATGGTATTATACTTTATTTATGGCAAAAACTTGGTAATAATTGTAATAAGTTTATTATATTGTACCTATTACGTCTTATTAGTGGATACTAAACCTATAACTTTTAAATATTGTTATACAGTATACACTTATATATTTTTGTACATCCATGTAAGTATGTAGCATTGCAACCTTACGGAAAACTAAATGTAAGTTTCGGTAAGTAATTTTTTTGAAAATTATTGAAAGAATTAAATAATAGTACCTAATTACATAAGTTACTATCAGCTACATCGATCGATTATAAAAGAATGATTTAAGTATTTAACATCTACTATCTACATCTAATATTTTAATATGGTTCAATGTACATATTTACAATGTACCTACATAGTTTAAGAGTATTTACTGTATGAACTTAAGTACACATATTTTCTTATATCTATGCTTATAAAATAATTATCGCAGCGTCAAAGAGTTTTTTGATTACGATATTATATTATAGTATGCATAATATATACATACCTATAACTAATTATAATTTGCCCGTTGACCGCTAGCTAAATATTCGCGAGCTATTCATCATTAATTATTAATGAATCTACTTTTTATCGCACAAATATAGTTATAGTCTTATAGATAGTTATAGTTATAAATACAAATAAAGTAAAAATGTTATTTTATATTCTATAAAACGCGTGTAATTGATTTATTTTTCAATATTTAAGTACTTTAGGTTATCAATGTAGTCATAACGCAATTATATACACTTTTCATATATAAATAAAAACAAAAGCAAATTTATATCCTGCGATGTTTCATAAAATACAAAAATAAAACGCAATTTCGTATTATCTGCAGTTTATTTGAATGTATGGTTTTATCTATTGTAAAACACATCATTGTTGAGAAATTTACTAACCTCTCTTTTTTGGTTTAATATATAATGGTGTTCAGTAACATAATATGTAATATTTTACTAATATATTTTATAATTAATTATAAATTATTAATATACACATTTTTAACCTACTTAAGCACAATTTATTTTGTGAATATTTATTTAACTTCCTTCTGACGATTTTTTTAGTTTGATTCATTTGAACAATTTATATTCTATATGAGTTCTAAGTTTTGACTTTATTTATTTCAGCATTTTAGATTGGTGGTTACCACGTCAGGTAAATTATATTATATAGCTTTTAAGAATATTATATAACTGCAAAGCCCTTGCCTTAATAATTTGGACATTTAAAATATTTTTTTGGTTTAGTTATTTTTAAAATAAATTTATATTTATTTGAAGTCCAGATATGAAGAATGGTTGGAAAAATGTTTTATCTTATCTTTATATTGCTAATACTTTTAAATAGCATATTTAATCGACTATGAATTGTTACTGTTGTGTTATCTTAATCATTACACTCGTTGAAGACTACTAATTTACATATAATATCTAATAAGTGTTTTAAATTTATAATTTAAAATATTAGTACAGTATTAATACAAGTAGACATTTTAATGAATTTAAATCTTATAGAAAATTAAAATGTAATATCTCTTTGCTACAAGCAATTTTATTTTACTATTGCTTATTAGGTATTTTATGCCAATGCTAGTTAACTAGATTTATATGCATTATATATATGTTTTTTGCAGCGACCTATTTTACAAATTTGTATTTCATGTCTATGAATCGCGTACGTGATTACAAATGATCGAATTTTTAATTTCATATTTTAACGAAAAACTTGAAAAATGCATGAGTTTTGATACCTACCTATATTCAAATGAATGTTGAATAAAAGGTTAGATACCACGTCATAATATATTATGCTCATAATTTCAATTTTGTAAAATCAGTGATTTTGTCTTCGAAGAAAAAAAAATGTAAAAGTGCTACGGATTTAAGTAACTAAATTAAAGTTTTGAAAAAAATAATTTGTTATGAACAAAAATTAAATGGCTTCCACGAAAAGTAACTTCAATCTATTTCTAAATTTTAAGATGCTCCTCTTTCACTTAATGATAGTACTACTTAATTAATAGTAAATTCAATGTAGGTTCCTATATTTTGTTACATTTTCATTGCATATTCTAGCATAATCTAACAAAACGAAATGCGTATTTTACTATTTTATATTGCGTATAACCTAGCCCTTCTTATTACTCTACACGTTTAAAATAATTAATTTGTTCTTTGATTTCAAAAAAGTAAAACCGAACTGATATTTAATTTATATAGTATAATGTTGTTATCTAAGAAGTAATAATAGTTCTATGCTTATAACCATTATGTTTTAAAGGCAGCTAGTAAAACACTATATATATATTATAATAAAACTAAAGAAAATTCATTCTAATGAATAATGATTTAAAATATACACACATCACATGTTGCTTGTGGAAATGATATAAGTACTCATGAATAGGTACTAAACTACTAACTCGGTATGTATCTAATAATTTACATTACTTTTACTACATAAAAGGTATAAGACGTATTGAAATACGATCTCATAATATGCACGCGCGATATTGACCCTATATGACTTGTACGTATACAGGTATTGTGGCATAATATAATAAATAAAACTCAATTAAATCTAATCTGTTTATAATATTATTTTGTTTAGGTATAAATGTGGTGAACATTTTATGCAATAAGCATGTCACGTTTGTAAAATGATTACGTATGTTTCTTATATATTTTTCTAATTAATAACATCTGGTAAATAAGTGCGAATGTTAACTAAAAAGTGTAGAATGATATATTACATACTTAAATAATACTTTTAATTTAAAAGTGCCATACTTCGTAGGTATATGTATATAATTTAATAAACACACGTGCGTTTTATTTCCGGAGCATACAACTTATAGCATCCGAAATTATAATAATAATTAGTAAGTAAGTTGCACCCGTATGGTAAAAAAGCCGAATATACTACTATAAAGCAAATATACTATCTGCTGTATAGTAGGTTTTTCGTGTACCTCGTCAGTGAGTAGTCCACTTCAATGGATGTGTTGAATTTGAAATATTTTGAATTCAATCATAAATCATTGCATAAGTAAAATGTTTCTGAACGGAGACTGTGTATGGGTATATTATTTTGTATTTTATATCTTATTTCTATAATAAGGATGTTTGTTTATCATTTATTTATATTACAATTAGCAGTACACTAATACGATAGATAACACATATTTTTGCCAAAAACATCGCATATAATATCATAAAATAATTATTAGAATATTATATTTTTTTTTTTTTTTTTATTTATTGAAATTAAAATGTTTCAGCATATTATATGCTTTTACAAGTTTGTTTACAACAATGAATATTATATAAATTATATAATTATATTATATATAAATATATTATTGTTATAGTAACTTATTTATAAGTCAATACAGATGAGGACATACGATAGAAAAATATGATTAGGTACATGGTAGAAATAGCCCGAAATTAGTCTAAATATTTTGAATTTTACTATATGTATAGAAAATAATAATGTAAGTACTAACAAAAAGTTTCAAGTCCCATCGATTAATATATTTTAAATTACAACACAATAATTAAAATCATTAAAGGAAAGATCATTAATTTTTTTAAATTAAAAAAAAACTATAAAAGACTAAAAAAATTCTAATCCAAACCTATATTTGTTATTTGCTCAAGATCTAAAATATGTTTAGAAAAATAAATGACTACCTGTGTCAATTTGTGCATACGTTTTACTTTTTGAAATAATAAAATGATAATAAAAACTATGGCTCAAATGTTTTTTTTTTTAATAAAAATTATTTTTTTATATGTATAGGTAGGTATTAGGTATTATTACATAGAAATACAAAAAAACTTGTTCTAATAGATTTTCTATTTATACTGTTCACAACACACGATTATCAACTTTCGATACACAATGGATGTCGATAATTTGTTTTAGGCTAATTCAGTTGCGCCGCAATTTACTATCTGTTTAACTTTCCCTTTTTTGAGATCGCAATAAGTAGTATGCAACCTTTATTTGAGTATAATTAATAGTTAATAATATATAAATGTGTATGCAAATAATAGTACATACACATACCTACATTTTTTTTAAACATATATATTATATATTATATACGTATATTATATCAACGGGGTCAAACTAATTAATCTATTAATGTTCTAAGTAGTTTTAAAATTTTAACAAACATTAAGTAATATTAATTAATTTGTGTTATACAATGGTGATTAGGTACCTACCTACTTTGATTTTACATCGTATAGTTGAACGATCGAATACATTAAAGTGACTATAGCGTCAATATTGTGCGTTTAAAATATTCACATTCCATTGTATACCTATACGGCTATACTTGTATTATTTATTGAAGTTGTTAAAAGTTTTATAAATAAAAAGTATAAATACCACCGCTGTTGAATTAAGTATATTAAATATTAATATACATTGTTACATTATTGCATACTTGCATAATAGAATTATGAAATGTTTCAAATAGCTTAAAAATCAAAAATACAACTAGATAAAAAAAATATATTTTGATAAAACAAAATAACTGGGTATATGATTTTATTTGTTACAACTCATAAATATTATAAACCTATATTGAAAATAGAAGTAAAAAAAAACTTAAAAAATATATTTAAATCAAATTATATAAGCTAATAGCTAAATAATATGAACTAAATCATTAAATATATGTTACGTTGCGTTGCATGCAGTAATTACCTGATAAAATAAAAGCAAATATAATTATATTTATTTTCGAAAATGTGAGCTTAAACATTAATTTAATAATCTGAGTATAATTTACATTGGTGGTTTTTATAAAAATTAGTTCATAAACCTATTCCTTAAACATAAATAAACAAGTCTTTAATTTATGTGAATAATCTTTTTCTTGCATTTAAATAAAGTATTAAAGAAGATATTAAAAACTAATTATAATACAATTATTTTTGTTTAAAACAAAATAATTAAAATATAAGAGTGAAAAATGATACTTGCAAAAATGACTTATCTGTCGTCTTTGCGAGATAGTATGCCCTTCAACCGAAATTAGTTTCATTTGTAATTTTTATCTAATAATTGTCTTAATAAAAGCATAAAATCAATATAAATGTGTAAAGCACAATATAAATATCCAAAAATAAAATCTTTAAGCCCACGGTTATAAAAAAAAAGTGGCGAAGCTAAGTAAAATCTTATAATATTAAGTATCATCATGCGATATTATTATTCGTTTTTGTTTTATATTTTGTGCGCTCCATGTCAATATTTAAACCATCAGTTTTAATTTGCTTTTTTTAATTAAAAAATTGTTTTATTAGTTTATTTAATACGTTTTTTAATGTTTCAAACTCTATGTGAAAGCTTTTGAACAACAATAGAAGTTGTAATTGCCTCAAGGGATTACTTAATTTGAAAATATTGTCACTGGAATTTCTTCATTGAAATTTGTTTGCAAATGATTATTATTCGTACATTTTATTACATGTCTTGTAAATATTGATTACACCGAAATTTAATCTACATTTTCGTATTGTTTTGAAACTAGTGACACATGAGTTACTTATGGGGCGGCATGGGGCTATGCTTAAGCTAAACTATTTTCTAATATATGGTCATTGGGCATGTACAACAACTATATATAGTAGGCATATAATATCTGTTGCATCGATTTTATTGTTTACACAATAAGTCTGAAAAAATCCCTCATTTTATCCTGATTGGAATATTTACGTTATTATTCTATATATAAGTAAATTTATCACAAACGTTGCTCCCACGCGCGATAAGTGGTGCATTTACAGTAGGATACATTATTATAGAAATCATCACGTCATCGCCTCGTCATCTGCATATTTTACCATAAAATATATACCCCCCGAGAATAAGAAAACTGCCCCCATCCTGACACACATATAGCGACAACCCACGTTTCAGTGCAGTATAATATGTATTATTATTAATTATTATATAACAAAGTTTGTACAGCAACATCGCATCTATCTTATATTATATTATTATTATGTACATTTGTATTTATGTTTAACGTCCGTGCATTAAAACGGCAGTGGATTTAACCGGCGGTGAACTTGGGCCACGCGTGTAATTAAAAAAAAACAAACACGACGCGCGACCGTAACGTTATAGGTTGAAATAATCGTGGGGGGGGGGGGGCAGAAGATGAGTGCGAAAGAGTTAAGTGTACGCGCACGTCGGGAAATGGGGGGGGCGGAGAGGGAAGCTAAATACAAGCGTGTGCAGTGCGCGCGAAAGGGGGAAAGAAAAAAGGGGTGGCGCGTGTGTAGAGCGCTCGCTTTGTCACCATGGCGACGCGACGGCGACGACGACGGCGACGGCGGCAGCGACCACGACGGCTACGACCACGACGACGACGACGACGACTGGCGGTGTGAGAGAGTGAGCGCGCCAAAGAGAGAGCCACAGACGACGGTCGGGTGCGGTGAGGATGGTGGGGGTGGGGTGGGAACGGATAATATCATGCGGGGGTGGCGAAAAAGCTGCGATACGCGCGCGCACCGAACGGCGGCGCTAAGTGCAAAGCAATTTGAGCTGCGCCGTTACGGATTACGAGCATAATGGGTTTAGGCAAATAAACTAACCGGAAACTCATTCCGCCGGGGCGCCCGGACTAAAGCGCCGGAATTAACTCCCCCCGCGACCCGCGACCGCCCGCGCGAGCGCTATCAATTTATCCCGCCGACCGTGCATACAAAGAGAATCCTATTATACGCGTTGTTACCGCTTTATCGTGTGCGATCGCACCACCCGTCGCCGCCGCCGCCGCCGCCGCCGCCCCTGCAACCGTATATACAGCGTGCGATGTACGCGTATAATATCGTAATATATATATATATATATACACGTGATGTAATATAATATATGCCGCCATGTTATTATTTCGAGCGCGGCACACACAATATTGAACAGTTTAGAAAGTTACCCCCGCCGCCGCCGTCGCCACTTTATAATGATAAAATAATACCCGGGGCGGCGGCGGCGGCGTCGTCGTCGTCGTTGAGGTGGCTGTACGTCCCCCGCGACAATTAATAAACGTAATCGCTGTGGCTATATATATTATACGGTTGCAGGTTATAATATTATATTATTATTATTATTATTATTATTATGAGCGGACGACGACGCACGTGACGCGACATATATAGCGAGCGAGTGGGCCAAAACAAACATTTCCTCGTAATACCAATATTAACGAGCCACCGCCGTCGAAAATCTGCATTTTCCAAAAACCCAATTTACTCGTCCCTGGGTAGTAGATAGTAGGCGACATTATTATTGTTATTATTATTTGACCGCATGTTTAAATTATTATACACCGTGATGTAGACAATATTATTAGGTACAATAATATTATGTGATGGCCACCTGCAGCCAGTGGTAGTTTTTAGGGGGACGACTATTTTTGGCAACTGTTATGTTCTGTACGTCATATTATTTTCACGATATTTACGTTCAAACTTGGGTGTGAGGGCCCAATAAATTTAAAATCACCCCCCCCCTTCATGTTAAATCAAAACCGCCACTGCCTGCAGCAAAAATTACTTTTAGGTAGGTATATAATATAATATGTGATGATATTTACTATAAATATATAACATAAACAATTATTTATCTTATAATATATAGTGTAACCTCACTAGACCTTATCTGTATCATAATACAAACTTTAATACAGGGACATTATTTGGAGGGAGGGGTGAAAGGTTAAATGCTATCGGACACCCTTGCAACTTTTAACCATAATTGCAGGTCTAGGAGATAACCAATACTCTGGCCTTGGCATTATGCAGCTTTAAATATTCAACAATATATTTCAATACACATACATTATAGTCATAATGCTTGCATATACTTTAATGTTTCACTTGTATATAGATATTCATAATAAATATGTTTAATTTCAAAAAAAAAATGCTTAAATCAAATTATGGACATTTTTAACAATAATTGGCCTGGCGGAGGAGTAGAGACTTGTCACCTCAAATGTTTGCATTCCCTTATAACTTATATAATACAAGAAACTGAAATGGCACCCCTGTTAAAATAACGTATACGAATACAGTCAATTGTAATATAATTATACCGTTATAACCTTATCAATAAGGCATTCAATATCTTCGGATACTCACTCAATTTATTTTTGTTGCACAATTTCATCCCCCTTCTAATATTTTCCATTTCAAGCACTCCTTAAAGTTATTCCGTATGTATACTATATATAAAATATAAGTGCGAGTTGTTTTAGTTTTAAAATCACTATGCACTTCACATCACTTGACGACTAAACTACGCAAAAACAAATGCAGCACTAACAAAATATACGCTATAATATGCACATCACGCAGACAAGAGGCATTTTTAAAAAAATATTTGGTCTGCGTGTTTCACGTGTCGTTTTTTGTTTCATGTCTAATTTTATTAAAATGTTAACAAGGTGCGAATGAAAGAGTTTCACAAACCTATTGTATTTGCATTATATTGTAAAAAAGACGTCTCGACGTTAAGCACATTATTATCATATTGAACGCGGTGACGGCGTAAAAAAGACCGTATTATATTATATATTGTACAAAAATAAAATATTACGAGCACTGCGATCGTCAGAATGCATCGTACAAGATAAGAGCAGCGTCACAAGTGGGTACCTGCGGCAGCTTTATAATAATATAATAATATAAGAACGATATAAATCCGTTGGATTGTTTTAATTTGTAGAATTTAGTCTCGGACCGCGACGTTTTTAATCTCTAAATACGATCGCGGTATACGGTAACAAACCTATAGCTGATATAATATATTATCTCCGCTGGTCCATTGTACGACGGCCCGCGCCGATGAAGTATGAGGCTGCTAATTTTTGTTTATAGCCTGAGCGGTCGTATTATTATTATATGGTATATTAATAAATAATTGTGCCTGGAAACATAAAAAACAAATAACGAAATCTACCTATAATACACTTCTATATCATATTATATATTATTTGTATAAGTACGCCTGAACCGCATATACGTGTAAATAATTACGTCTTCAATTTGGTTTTTCACACTAAGTCTTATAATGTTATGTATATAACGCATATACTTGTACCAATATAATAAATATATATAGGTACGCCGTACCCGCCGACACGTATATCGTCGTGCACTTTATATAATATTATTATTATTATACGCAATAATTATTTATCTCCGACCCAAATACGTTTTCTGTGTGTGTACAATATAATATTATACGTACGCGGCCGACACAAATCATCTCTCACGTTTGTATACATTATAATGTATAATATATTATACGCGCACGTAAGGAGTGTAAACATAAATTAATATATAATAGTAATAATAATATACTCGTTAGACGTGCGCGTGTGATTATCCTATTAACCGTTCGACACCGTAAACGGCTTATTATATTTTTAGGCCTGTTCGATTTACTTTTTTTTTTCATAATCGTTGCCGGTACAACTATACATATATGGTTACCTATTGGATAAACACATAATAATTAATAATATCCAATACGTGCGCATTACACGTTAGGTCTCGAACGCCCATAAATTTGCGAGCTGTATGTGTTTCCGCGACAATTCGTGACCGCACGTCGTGCCCTCTAAATAGTAAATACATCATTATATACACTGCTGCACATACATATTACAGACACAACTCATTTCATACTTTATTGTACCTAAAACTCGTTTGTGTGTTTTTAATTTCATCACTTTTCATAAACGGTTTATTTTAATAAGATTATTTTTTTCTTGGTTCTATTTTTTATTTTATCTTATAACTTTAAACACACATAACAAATCATCGTTGGTTTTAACAGTAATATCCATCAGTATTATTATTATTATAAACTGTTGTGTAATATTCTCCAACGGCCTGCTCTACGGTAGTGTTCACCTCTAATAACAATAATACCCCCCAGCAAACACGAAATGAAAAAAAGGTTACACCTCTTTTGAAAATAACATGTTCTTAAATATTGTAACTTAAAAACGTTTAGATTATACAGAAAAACATTCATATTCCATCATGAATTACGAGTTCATAACAATATATGAAAATATGAGCATATTATTGTACATTATTTCGAAATTGGTCTTGAATATTGGCGGAGGACAAAATTGTATTTATCCTGCATATTCTACGGTTATAATAATATATAATATAAATAATCCAAGAAACAATGTCTAGTACAATTTCTAGGTAGCTTATAGTTTTAGAACGCATTTTATCCAACCAATAAAATATAATATTATAACCACATATTTTTCTATTTCATATTTTAACTCCCTTCCTGAAATGTTGTACCTATTTGATATTTTCTATGAATTAGAAACATTAATGCAAAGTGAAATTTACCTTCTATGTTATAATCCAACCAGATGCAAACATACATGGCAACATAGCATATTGTTGTATATTTTTCTTTGACGATATTATAATAAAGTATTTGTTAGTATGTTACATAATATACAGTTGACGAGTTGACTAAATTATAATAAAGAATAATAATATTGTGTAGTAAATGAGTGCGGCGATAGACGTCAACAGCCGAAATTAACGAATCTATTGTGCGGCTTTCTATATTATAATATACTTTTGTAGGTATAAAATATAAATATAATATACAAAATATATGCTCTTTTGTATCAGTGCAGTACATAAAAATTCATGATGCGAATGGTGTTATAATATTATACTCATATAATGTAATATAATATAATTACAAACAGACCTAATCCGACACGTTTTTATCGCCTATTCGGTTTAATATAGTATTATATTATACTCACACGCGCACTCGTGTGAATACATTAAAATTAAACATACATATTGATATGGCCAGTGTGCGGTAACGTAAGCTGCAAGATTTTAGTTAGGTTTGGGTTTTTAACTAAGATTATTCACAGACTCGTTGGATTCACCTCCAATCACCATACAGTTATATGGAGTTAGCCTCTGATTTGGTATACGATTAATCATCTAGAGCCTCTTCAGATATTAATGCACGTGGTAATAATATTGATAAAACAATAACAGTAGACGTTTATAGCAATGCTTTTTTTTTATGGGAAAAAACCGAAACTAAAAATTACGATTTTATTGCAATCCAACAATTTATTTTATACCTATATTAAAAATGGGTGACAACTACTTGCGTCCCGCGGTAAAAAATTCTTCCGAATTGCGGCCCGACTAGTTTTTTTAGGGTACATACGAATTGCTGCGTATGTGTGTGTTCTATAGTGTTTTCTTATTGAATTCTTGTTTGCGCTGCAAGAAAATGAGCAGCAGAAAATATTATGTTTGTAATTTAGTATTTTACGTTTTTACTGCCCCGCCAACCCGTTGTGCAGTTGGCGTCTCGGGGAGGCGATGGCGGCAGCGCGCCGTCAATATAATATATTATTATAATAATAGTAATAATAATAATACTATACATTTATATTATTATACGATGCTACGGCAGTAGACAGTATGTTATGATGCAGATACAAATGCGAGTGTGTAACGGTCCGTTTCTAACGCGTGCAAATCACACGGCCGTCGATCGCAAACAACGCGCGAGAGAGACACGTGCACCGTGGATGGAGTACATTATATTGTATTTTATTTTCGTTTTAAGTATAAAAAAATAATCGTCGATTTTCCGGCCAAGAAGAAGAAAATAATGCTCGTCGAGACGATAATTTATGTATAAAAATAAAACGACTGTACGCGCATGTGATGTTATATAATAATAATAATAATATGCTGATGTGTCCGAAACTCGCACACTGCCGCAACTGCACAATAAGGGATTAGTTCGTGTGGAAAAATGGCCGGTGGACTCGCGCGGTGTCAGAATATTCTATAATGACAATCGGCGTGTAATGAACTGCCGATTCCAACAACTATATAATATCATATTATACTCTCTTTCTCCGCTGCTCCTCCACCGCACTCTGTCCGCGCGATCGGACCTTTTTGTCGCGACACAAAAATAACACATTATTATATTGTATACGAGAGAAATAACGTTTATATTATATCGTGTATAGCGTATATAGCATAATATAGTGTACGGGTGTCGTTGTGTGTTATTATAATACGTATATTATATACATTATAATATTATTATGCGACACCGATGCACAGACGCGACCGTATACAGCGGGAGGCCGTGCGGCAGTCTATTATATTATAAATCGGCAGTTCTACAAAAGAATCGTCATCGATATTATATTATTTTATTATGTATATAACTAGGTGTATACGGAGAAAAAAAACCTTTCATACAGTAACATCACTCGTCTCGTCTCGTATAGTGGTATAAATACTATTGATAAACTGCAGGCGAAACTATGTGCAGTGTATATACATATATATATAATATAATGCGTTGAGTATATTGACGGGTTCCGTATAGGTATATACCAGAACGCGCATTATATTGCTTTTACCACTTCATTAAATCGCATCTACCCCGTCGCATGCAGTCGCCTCCGTATATTATATCGATAATAAATATATATATTATTATATTAAATTTTATTGTTGCACGCGTATGTGTGTGCGCTCGTCGAATAATATTATTGCCGCGGAGCGCCGCCGTCTCCTCTGCCATTGTTGTACCGTCATTTTTATTATTGTATACCTACCTATATAATACGCATGCGGCATGCCGACGGAGCTCGCCGCCGAAAAGGCATTTTTTCTCGTCCAATAGTTATTATTATTTATAATGCGTGTGTAATTTTATTTTTTGCACACGCACAATGAATCGCGTGAAACCGGTCTCGGAGAATTTTCGCGCACAAACACACAGGGTTGAATGTAGTGGAAAATTGTGAAATAAAAATCACACTCGCACGTCGAATATCATACACATAGGTACGCTCTTCACGTCATAAATATATACGCTGCTGCTGATTATGCTGCTCGTCGGGGACAAAGGTATTAATGGCCGCGTTTTTATTGAACTTAATTGTGTTCGCGCGCGCGCAACACGAGGGGCGGATTCGCGACAACGCGCGTTGACTATTATATTTTATACGGTGCCGCCACGTAGGTACAATAGTGCGTACTATACTATACTATATATTATTATTATTATTATTATGCTATACATATTATATTTTATTCTCGCGTATTCTTCTTCTGCTTCTTCTTATTTTATAGGTATTATAATTTATAAATGTTAGTCGAAATGTGCCCGGTGATTTTAATATTTCCTATATACGTCACATGATGAGGTCGTTGTTATGCGGCGGCGGAGGTGGTCCGCTGCAGAGTCGCCGACGACATCGACGTGTAGAGGTAGACACTTCAAATACCGATATAATATATATATATATATATATATATATATATTGTAATATATCAATATATTCGAATACAGAATACGTGTGATAATGTATGCTGTATACATATATATGTATATAAGACCAGGTCGTACGCGACTAACCCGCGGTATATGACGCGTATATAGTGCTGCGTGCATTTTCCGAACGCAGTGAACGGTGTAATTTACGCGTAGGTATATAAGCGACCGGAATAATTCAAAAGGCGCATCGCGTCGTTAAAAAGCACTTAAACTCGCGACACGCCTCCTGCTATGTAGCCTGCGAGCATTTATAAAGGGCTTTATACGGCCCTTCGACCACGTGCGTTTTCTGTTTGACGCGGTCTCGAGGCGCGTAGAGGAAAATAAAGGAATCACTGGCCAAGATAATATATTTTATAATGTAACAACAATAAGCGAATATCATATTATTAATGTGTCACCGCGACTGTTGCAACGCGTACCTACTATACGGTAAAGGTATAACCTACCAATATGTGCAATGTAATAAATTATACAAACGATTGAGCTCTCGGGTTTCGTGAAAATAATATACTATACAATAACACTCGTTTTCGAATAATATTAATAATACTGCGGTGATCATAAACGAAAAAAATAGTAATTGCCTTTTTTTATTATTGACTCGTCGCTTATCATTACGTTACTTTTGTAACTATACAAGCCTATATACAATCAAAGCGTTTTGTTTGAACATCCAACCGTATTTCTGATGTTCTTTGCTGCACTTTAGAAAGGAACTTGGAAATTGTAGAAAATTTTATATGGTTTTAAGATATATATTTAGTCATATCTAGGTAAGAGGTTAGTAGTATAATCCTTTATTCTTATATAATATATATTTCACCGTCTCAAATAGGTAACTAAACGACGACATTTTCTATTTTCAATTAACGGGCAGTTAGTGGAATATATCGTCAAAAAAAGTAATAACTATTAACAGTTAATATTATAGTTTATATATTATATTTGTTACCAATAACTGATCATTTATAAAGGTATAGTGTACGAATAAATGTAAGTATAAACATTATTTTTTAAGAGTATTGAGCGTTTCCAACACGAGATCTGCATCCATTGAAATATAACATAAAGTCTGTCCGGCGCTTCATTGTCAGAACTTGGGTTAGTAAGTAAACTAAATATTATCTTTCTTATTTTAAGCTATATTTAAATCAGAAACTATAATTACAATCTTTCAAACGGGTATGATCGTTATAATTTATAATAAGTGGAGGAAAGAGAGTAAAACAAATATATTATATAAACATACAATATAGTGCTATATTATGTCCTCACATAAATATAAAAAGATAAAAATACGTAAAATAATACTAATAAGTTGGCAATAAGTAATAACTAATAAGTAATAATCTATTTTAATAGGTAAGTAGATATTTTTATAAAAAATTGATTGCTTTTATCGAGTCGCCGCTTTCACAACACATTAGCTAACAAATTAATAAGATTATTTTATGAACTTCAGCCATCGATTTTACTTTTTGCCTACGTGCAAAATATTTTATGCTGTATTAGCTATTTACGATATAGTATACACATAATTATGTAATTATATTACGTATTTTCTAATGCTAATTAATTTGTAAAACAAAATTAGTTTTGAGTATTCTGACGCTACTCCTTGTTTATTCTATCCCCGTAAAAGAGTTGTTGGTTTTAAAATAGATTTGAACCAACGTATAATCACGTACCTATTATACATGTATGGCTTGTGCATACCAGCACAATATACTATCTACGGTACAATATATAATAATTGGCGTGCCTAGTGCAAAAGTGACGCGTATAGATTTATTTTACGAAAGAAATATTTATTGTACACGCATTAACTTGTCCGTAAAGGCGTAAAATCTATAATCTTCATAACAAAAATCTTTTAATGTATACACACATATTTCATCGTCAGTGTATAATATACTAGAGAAAACTTGATATTTTAATAGTTGTGTACGTTAAATCAGTCGATTTTTAATTGCAGCATATGAAATATATTTTAGTTAAATTTAGATACACACTTAAACATCCGACGGTGAGTGGTACATATTATATGCTTTAAGAACGTAATACATTTAATGAGTAAAATCTATCATCGCAATAATCGATTTGACACGAGCTACCAAATAGAATATTATACAAACGGTGTGTATGTCTATTAAGTGGTGCGCGGCGCACCGCAGTGTATTGATAAATTATATATAGTTATATGAAAAAACTACCGTTGAAATTTGAAAAACCGTCGCATGCCATTATGCGTTGTATACCGCGCGCGCACGTGCAGTGACAGCTTGTATATTATAGTCGTAAAATATATAAATATACCTAAATCATTATAAATTATAATAATAATATATTATGCATGGGTCATGGACGCCTGTAGCAAGACAAAAGTAAGCGTGTTTTTATTTTCTGTATACAAATACTCAGATCGCTATTGGAAAAAGTACCCTATCTATATACAACAGCCGGGAAGTATCCGGGAACGGAAGTCTGTGGCGGCGCGGTGTTGTGGAAAAAAGCTGTGTACTCTGTATTGTAAAACCGAACGTAAGAGATCGATTTTGTCCGAAAGCGATTTGCTGATTTAACGCGCAGAGGCAAAACCAAAACGATGACGAAATAATTATACATTATAATAATATATACGTATGTTATGTACAATGTACATAATATTACTTAACGAACGATAATATTACAATGAGTACCGTACCTATATACAACCACTATAATATTATAATAGCATACACAATATATTACAATATATTATGTGTGATATGACGTATAGCCTGTACGTCGTATGGCGCGTACTTCGACTACGAGTCATGACGTGCGGGGGAACCGTTTGACAATAAAACGATTAAGAACTTAACCGCCGGGAAACTATATGTATGTATTATATACACACGACATTATACATGCATTATTATTACTATATTGTATACGTGTGTAAGTATATAATATAACTGGTACGCGCACACACACCGTGCAGGACAATGGGTTACATGCGCTGCATCGCCCGAGGGAAAACAAACTAAACGCCACAGAATCACAGCGCACGTTATTATTATATTATATACGCGTGTAGTAGTCGGCAGCGGTATAGGTACCCACCACACGCACACACACTTTGTCGTTTGCGAGTGTGTACAGCGAGAAGGGTGCGCGAATCGGCCTATCGCGAGCGTATTTCAGACGACGCGCTCTGCCCCGCGTTTAAAACGCGATTCTCCCCTTTCGTTTATAAATAATAATAATAATAATACATATACTTATTATACGTATGTATTGTAATAGGTACAGTCGACGCGGAGGAGCACATTCACACGCCATTCAAACGCCGCGTTAACGAGATCGTATTTATTTACAATATATTATGTCGTATATAAGTGCATATTCGTATGTTCACTACATATTATATTGTATAATATTATACGCGTTTTATAATATAATTTCCGAGTCAAACTAATCGTTTACCGTCATCATCTATATTAATAAATATCGCATGTGTGTGTGTGTGTGTGTGTGTGTGTGTGTATAAAGCCTATACTTATTTTGAATACGATTTATTTTTTACTACACTCAACCTACATACGGACATAAATAAAAACTAATAACTAATAATAATAATAACTAACATCCAAAATAATTCACTCAATTTGCAGTCACGTAGGTCTTTATTATATATTGTAGGTGCACATACGATTAATATGGTTTTCTTGTATCTTAACAACTTATCATAAACTATATTATAAGGTGGTCTAGTGCTCAAATTGAAAATTTGAATATTCAATTATATTAATTATTCTTTATCATCATTTAAATCAGCGACGAAAATAATATTAGCGTACCGACAGGCGACAGCTATTCCACAGTTGTATGGTTGACCCTTCCAAAAATCCTAAGGTATGACTTATTGTATATTATTATATTCCAGTCGCTGCCTCTCAGATAATCTAGAGTCTAGACCTTCTAACCGAGACCAAAATCGTGTACCTCTAGGCTCTATTGCTATGACTATTCTAGATTTTGCAGTCTTAACGGGATGCTATTTAGAATTGAATCAGTCTTGAAATTTCGTAGAGCCGCTTGCCAGTTCTACGCGATTATGCATACATTTATTTGATTTTATCAAGCGATTATACAATAATAAAATCACATTTTTAGTTTAACTTAGGATTAATTTATACAACCGAACTTAAATTATCTTATTTGACCATTGAGTTAGATAATTTTTTCTCGTGTTTCAAAACATATTCATAGTTTAAGATGGATTTTTCATTACCTTTATTGATTTTATAATTTCCATAATATTAACATTGCTTTTTCAAAAAACAATTATATTAATAATTTGATTTTTAAAGTTTAAAGTTTAGTATCCTACAGGCTACAATATGTACCCATATTGTTCATACAGTATCATTATTGTTAAGGTTAACAGTAGTATACTGTTAACTGTTACTGTTGAAATTTCAAGTAACTTATAATATTTTATGCATATATTATTTATTAGGAACTAGGATAACCATCGAACTCGACTGTTGTACATATACGACTCTCAATTTATTTAAGGGAAACGACGTTCGATGTTGTTTCATAGAGTTCAACGCATATGTATAATATAGTATTATAATATGGTGTTTACTTTCGGAACAACAACTATAATAACTAACATTATTTTTCTGGAATCGTTTTTTTTTTCGACGTTACTCCGCGATCATTTTCGACCGGTACTGTTGTTGTTTTTTTTTATTAAACGAAATAGCCATTAAACGTATATTTAAAGACGATAGTGCCGTCGTATTATATATGGTTACCATTGTTTTTGGCGCATGATTGCATGAAATGCAGCCGTATAATTTTATAATAGAAACCGAACGCAAGTGATCATTAAATTTCTCATCGGTAGCCTACTTTCACGAACATATATACATACATTACACACACACACACACACACACAAACGGTTTTTTTAAATAATAATAACGGCGATAATAATGGCAGTAATAATTATTAGACACCGTCGATGGCGACGGGGTTTTGGCAAAGTGAAAAAGCACGTTTCCGCGACCCTGTTCGTTTAATTGCGCGACCGTATGGTACGGCGAAACCCAAACATTTCCGTTTTTAATAGGTATGCGTCGAAACAACGACAATAATTGTTACTCTGCAATTCCCATTATATACGTTTAAATGTTATTACTTGTTATATTATGTTCGCGCAGTGTTTATTTTTCTTCGACTTGTATGGTTTTTTTATGACCATCGATTTGCCTCCTCGTCGTTAAACCACAAAAAAATCTCCCGGTCGCGTTTTTCCTTAACAGCATAATGCCATAGTATACCTATTATAGAATCTATATAATATGTATAATATTGAAATTATTAGTTAATAGTACATACTGCAATGATTATTCGTATTACACCGCGTCCCCGTACCTAGCCACATCTATACTATTAAATTATTAACGCGAAGTGGTATCTATTTTTTACGAGTTATTTTTAATCTTAACATATACGAACCCTAAGATCACCTAGTCACGACTTATTATTTTTCTGAAATCGCTTAAAATAATAGCAATTTGGACTAAGTGAAGCTGTCGTCGATAGCATAAGTGATCTGGTAGTAGAAACACGTGTCGTTTTACAAATGCATATGTCATGGTGCACCCACGTGGTCATGTGTGGGTGGCTTTTACCGTCGTATAAATATTTCTCAAGCAAAAGAGATACGTAATTTTGCCGATAAACAAACAAACAATATATTATTATATATACACGGGTTACTATACTTATATAGTGTAATGAGTAATTATATATTTACATTTTCATAACGCCATATTATAGATCGTATAGTGTAAGTAAACTATAAGATTAAAATAGCAATTTGGTAAATTTCAAGATTATATTATTGATGCGACTTAAACAGTTAATTACAAATCACATTTTATAATTTAAATGTTTAATATCCTTTTTTTGCCTCGTACAACCAATTTCACAACTATTTCTCTATTTTATAAGAATTTGTTTAACTATCATAATATAGGTACACTTTGTTTAACTATCGTATTGTTTAAGACCACCTGAACACGTCTTGTCAACTGTCAAGTCTAATTGATATCGTGCATATCGAAACAGAAAAAAAATGTGCTGTGACCTGTGACTTGTCAATGAAATATTTAAATATTATTATAAACATTAATATAAATAAATACTTATTTTGGACATCCATGCATATATATTATAAAACATAATATTATATAAATATAAAGATAAATTGAGGAGGAAGTATTTTTTTGAAGTAGTTGAATTATTACAGGAATTCCATTTGATTTGTCAAAACCAATTTCCAATAAGGTAAAACAATCGCTAAATAATTGTAAATACATAATACATTTTTTTTTAATTTTTAAAAGTAGAAGCGCTCTTGATTTTCAATATATACCTTCACAGCCTTATATTATATTTTGATTTTTGATGATTCATATTCATATATAAATATGAATAATGTTGATTATAATATTAACATTCCACTATTTTTATGCATGTTTTCCTGCAACTTTCATAGATCAAATCAGATCGTTTTTACTATACGGAATTGTATTTCGAATCAAACTTATTATTTCATATTTGCCTAACTATTACAGATTATTCACAAATTTCTTAAAAAATATTTAAATCAATAATATATTATAAACCAAAATAAGTGTTATATTTTTTAACATATTATATAGGTATTATTTAATTATTTTTCCAGAATTTAGATCAACTTCATATACACATTAATAACAATAAACTGGTTATAACTTTAGCCTTTAGGAACCAATACGTTACAACTTAAGATTTTAAATTTTAATATGTACAGAAATGTCGATGTTTTGCGACGACGTATTCACTTGTAAGGGGTTTGGCATCGGCAATTTTACTACAATATTAAGAAAAATCTAAATTTTATTTATATTTAAATACTTGGAATTCAAAGTAACTTATAGGTTATAAGTGGTTCACATCAGTACTTAGCACCATTAAAAGTTATACATATTTAAAGAATATTAAAGAGGTAATAAAAATGTAGTATGTATAAATTATAATATCTGCTTGGTACCCTGACTCGAACAATCCTCGTCATTTTAGGAATACAATTATTGTATTTTAAGACGTATAGATTTTCCTAGTAGGTATAGGTATTGTTTTATTTATTATCGAACAAATATTTATACTATAATAGATAAAAGATTAAGAACTAATGTTTATCATTTTGAAACTATAGCCAGCTGAGAGTGAAAAAATTAAACTAGGGGCGCCAATGTTGTATACAAATGTACGTGTGAATCTATGAAAAATACCCGAGGAAAATCATATACTAAGATATACGCTTATTAATAATATTAGGTATATGTTATTATATAATTATAAATTAAAAAAAATCCATACCTATAGGCTATAGGTATATATTTTATATATGAACTAGCAATAATATTTTTTTTCACTAATATAAAATAAAACAAAACGGGCAATTACTAAAAATATACATAAGAAATAAAGAAAAATAAATTATAAGAATATTAAAAAAATATTTTTGTATGATAGCATTGTGTTATTGTCACTATTTTAAATTCCTTATTGAATAAATATTCACAAACTACATAATACAAATGTTAAAAGTTAAGGATATTTGTGTTTATACATTAAAAAACTAACGAGTATTTTTTCTTTTGGGTATTATTATTTATTACCACAGGTATTTTTTCCATGGATATTTTTTCCTCTGGTGGTATTTTTACCGGCTACCGTACGTATATATGCAGTATAGCCAATACTTGCCCACTTCAGTTCCAATAGAGTATTTGTTTATTTTACGTTAATATGATGCATGTACACAATATTTTTTATTAAAATATCGCAGTTAGCTAGCTGTTTGTAAAACTATGTATACATATATTTATATTTTAGATAATTATAAGTATTCCGAGCATAATATTAGAGCATACGTGTACACCATGCCATATAATATTCAGCATAAATAGATTAATATGAGGCCAATGTCATTAGGACATTTATCCGCTCTGCAGCTTGTTTGAAGTGTAATGTATACAGAATTTTGACTTATTCACCTTTACCATTTTAGATGTAATATATTATTAGTGTAGTATTCATCCGTACGTGTTATACGGACTGCATCGCATATAACATAATATCTATCGCAACTTTCATTATGGCCACTTCTCGTGCCCACTAAATACTGTTGCTAAACAAAACAAATTATAATTAAAGCATACACCGCGGTGTTCTAAAAATCTAGAAGCGCAATCATAATATATTAATATCATACATATTTTCAACTGTCAGTCGATATAATATAAGTCGTTGTTTTATATATAATACTATTTTAGGCTATAAGTACATTGAACTTATTATTTTGAATAAGTATCTTATAAACAAACTCCCACGTGTAAACTAGCTGGGTTCTAAGTTAAGTTTCTAAATTTAACCCAAACAACAAACGTTAATTAATTAATTACACGCATTCACAAATAAAATACATTTAACAAAAATATTTCAACTTTTCCTAATTTTCGAACACCTTGTATGAAAAACTATACTATTCTGTGTTAATTATTTGATACCTAATGATACAAATACGCAACCGTATTATTATTTTTATAATGTGTATTACAAAAAGTTAGTTTTAACACCATTAATAATAAACCAGAAAATCAATGAGAAAAGATGCCAAGAGCATTGTTAATTTTCTAAAGTAAAGATTTACTATTCAAAAATTGACAAGTCAATAAAAAATTAAAAAGACGATAGCTAAAATATCCAACTAATTATTTTTCTATATTACCATATTTATAGAAATTCTCCTTTGTCGTCGTGTGTATACCGATCATCCGAATTGTATTAATTTTAAAAACATTATTATTTTCTTATTATAAAACTGACCTATTAATTTATACGAGCATCTACAAAAAATAAAACTACTAATTATTACTTAATATGTAACTTATAAAAATAAAGGAGAGGTTGCAGACAATTGATCATTATTAATTAAATGCGACTTCCTTTACCATTCCATCGATACATCCTGCATTATAATACTAATGTGTCTAGAATTATTCTGCAGTATCGAATTGTACAATTTATTATTGTGTAACATTGATCACAGCATTTCGTAGACAACGGATAATTAACAAACTGCAGTATCTATTTCGATTTTGTTTATCCCATACCAATAATAATGACTTCCTCGTTATAAAATAATATATACCTGTATATTATTATATTTATAAATATTGTATTACACCCAATGGCGTCATTTGATGGAGAGGCAAGGTGGACCAAATGCCCCTGTCTGATTTTAAAAGCAGACCAAGGGCCGGTATTGTTGGTAAAAGATTATGACTATTTTAATAACTTTAAGAAAACATATTGTGTACCTATACTGGATATTATTGTGACAATAAAAATTAATAAGTAGGTACATAAAGCTTTTTAGTTGGAATATATAAATGCGAGGGCAATGAGCATATCGCATATGTGTGTGTAGATAAGTGGTGTGTGTGTAATACATAACTATACCTAACTTATATGTAATAATATGTATTTTTAAATGCGAGCTATTATTGTTTATTCTTTTTCTCCTGTCGAATGGAAAGATGTGGATATTATATTGAAAGTACACATTTGCGGAGATTTGTATACGGGTGTGTAGATCAACAATAATATTATAATCTCATATACCTCTTATAAGTTATAGGTAATTTTATTTTGAAAATTACTTTGTTTTTATTCCGATGCTAACAAAGGTATATCAACTGATACAATGCAATTTTTTTGAAAAAATCATTATTATTATTTTGTTTTAATTCCAAAACGAATAACAGTACTATTTGAGTTTTAGAACTTTTGCAATTTTCTAGAAATGGATCTAGATTTTTAAAATATTTTTGCTCAGATTGAACTATTTATAGACACTTTAAATTTTTTTTTTTTAAAAATGTTGGTAAATATGTTTGTGCATCTGTCAAAATGTTTGACAATGTAATACAAGGTTCTCTTAAGTTTTTCTTACTGGAACCAAAAAAAATAGTTAAGCGTAAAATTACATACGTGTTGCGTATGAGCATTTGAATTTTGACGACATTGGATATTATTCAAACGTACGTTAAAGCTTTATTCTCAAACAAAAGAGATATTTTTATTATAAAAAAAAAATTAATCATAGAATCTTGAAACATTCCACTGTAACTTATCTTTTTCCCCACCTACACAATGCAATTTTCAAAATGTTAAGCTATTTATAGGCATTTGAAATTTGGACTTAAGATTATAATGAATTTTCTTTATATCGGGATTAGAACTATAGTGCAGATACGAATGCGAAGCGGCTGCGCGCGGTACAATACAATGTGGACGCGAGTACTGTGTGCGGGCGCAATGTAAATTTTTTAAAACTTAAAACTATTTCAAAGGAAAGAGTTTTAATTTGTTTTTCAAAAGTGTGCCCATCCTATCCCCCTCCGACCAACATTCAAAGGGTGTTGAAAAATAAAAAGTTTTTTTGCTCGTTTACACGAGAAAATTTGTGTGCAACACGCAAATTTGATCATCCTGTAAATTATATATAGTTAACATTTGACGGTCGTGTTAGAGAACATTATTATTCGTTACAACGCATATAATACAATGTTGTAGTCTGGCGAACGGGGGCCCGTCTTCGAGAGCGTGCCTATACATATACCCATGTTTTATCATATTATATACATAAACCTATGTTGGAAATCGCGTCGCGGGGGTCGCAGATGTTAAAATAAATGTACACGCGCGTAACGTACAAATTTGTCCGTCTCCGAGGTGGTCCGCACGAGCATTATTAGTATTACATAATAATACCAATAGCCGAACAATAAATTGATATCTATGATATTATAACAATGCGATGCATATTATGTTATAGTACCTATATGCGCTTTTATTTTCGCAGCACATTTAGTGTATTTCTTGAATGTGGTATATAATATTATGTATGTATGTGTGTGTGGTGACGTATTTACGAGTTATATGTGCGACGTGCGCACCTACTGTGTATATATATGGTATAAATGTTATTATAAAGGTCGGGTCGATTTTCGAGTTCGATCCCTCCGGATACACGCAATTGACAATAGAAAAAATAACTGTAAACAGAGATCTATATAATATCTGACACTATAAGTATATTATTTATTATTTAGGTATATTACATAACATCCACGCACAACGCGGTAATTTTTTTCTGTTAAATAATATATATCTTATATATAAAGGTATGTGTATTTTATTCACCCTGCACGATAATATACCATAATATAAGATAAATTCCTGTTACGCTAATTATATACATTCCTCATTTCATAATACAATATCTACTAACATGACAAGAAAAAAAGTCTCTACAATTACATAATATAATATATGAACACATTTTTTTGCATACCTAGGAAATATTTTCACGTGTTAAGATACTTGCTGGTTATTACAAAACCGTAAATTTTCATATGCAAATATACATTTTTAAATTTTTATATTTTTGAATGTCTGTTGTTAGTAATCTTAACAAATGATAAAGGTTTCAAGCTCAAGACAACAATTTTTTTTGCATATTTTTGATTATTTTTACAACATTTGATTAATTTGACTAATTAATACATGTAGACAATTCTAATAGTAAATGTTGTTGACTACGAACTTAATAAGTTTATCAGGAAACTAATACCAATAATTATATATTATATCGTTTTTAACTGCAAGAAGTGAACTTAATTTTTCATAATCTTGTTGAGCAATTTCACTAAAAAAATGTATTTGTTTTTGCATTAAGAACTTAATTTAAAAAATGATTTAATTGCGAACATTTTTTTATAAAAAATGTTGCATATTTATTGTATACTTTCACGATTTTTACTGCATATTGTGATATTTTTTAGTGCATAAAAATCCGTGATCTATTATATTTAATAGTTATTCGTTATTACTTATTTGTTACTATATATAATCAAAATGTATAGCCTTATAAGTTATAGGTATAGGAACAATATAGAACATCCTAATATTAGTAATAATCAATATATAATATTATGAAGAAAGTCTAACAAAAACTGGTTTTAGTTTTCTCAAAAAATTTAACTAAAATAAAAAACATAACATTTTTAGTTTTGTATTTGGTTTGGAAATAACGTACTATATACTAAGTATTAAGTAATATAAGTCAGTCTAAGTTTTTGTATTATACAAATCAAGTTTTTTTTTATTTAATCGGATATAAATTTAAATGTTCAACAATAATAGTGATAAATGATAATATCTATACATTACGAACATAGTGTATATTTGTATTTGTTATAATTAGTACTATAAAAGATTTTAATCAAATAAAAAACATGATAAAAATACCAATTAAATTCACTAAATAATTGACCTTACAAAATGTAGTTAAATTACAAAATTACGTACCTAATTATAAACATATTGGTAATGAATTTCACAATTTTAATTTAAGTATTAACAATATTATTGTACCTTCAAATTTTTTGTACATTTTGTATTCACGTGATGTATACATCATACAGTTCAAACTAATCTTACTGTACTATTTATATATTATATTATTATATATATTCATAAAATATTACTATTCAACAGTTAGTTATCATTATTATCATTGTTGGCTAAAGTTATATCCAAATATTGTTTTATACTTCGCTATAATTAATCAGATCTAAAAACGCTGAGAAGATTAGAAGCTGAAAAATTAGATTACGTCTAATCATATTATTCCTTATAAGTGTACCTAATATATTAGATATCCATTACCCATATTCTGTAACCGATTTATAAATAATAATCATTATATTTCTGTTTGTACAGTATTAATGATGAAAATTAAATATTTCACTACGTAGTACATAATATTATGTTTAATAATATTTTCGGTCGAACGTAGTAATACAATATATAATTTACCTATTGCTTACTACCACCACATACAAGTGCTTATCATATATTATATTATTTTTAATTTATGTACATGTGTATACTTATTTTAAATAACAAGCTTACCTTTGATTCAGAATTCCATATTTATTCGTTCGGTTAAAATGGTTAGATGTTTTACGGTTAAATAATATCTATCATAACATTGGTTACTAATATGTATAAGGTACCTATAGAGTATAGATTATGCATATTATTGTGTGTCGGTAAATTGTCAAAATTATACCCGATAATTTTTTTGTCTACTTGACAGTCGACCGTATTCATATATATAATAATTGCATCCACGTGATTGGACTGCAGAATTTAATATACCCAAATGCATTAATATTAACATGTATTATTATGAATAATATACCTGTATATAACTATCCGAAGATTTCATGAATTATTTACCGAGTAGTCTTATAAAGTCAATGTTCATAGTCTCGTTACCGTATGCACTTTAAAACAGTATTTAACGAAAATAAACAAACGGGGTCAATATAATAATTGATAATTTATAATCATTTATATTCTTTAATAGCCCAAATATATAGGTAATATTATTATGGATGTCATGCTACAATTATATACGTCGGGTAGGTGAATAAATTGTACTTTAAACAGTTTCGAATGTGGTTTTTCATACATAACTTGACACTTCGGTAATAGTTTTATAAAAGCTATAAGTATTATTTAAATCTGTATTATGTATATATAAAGTATAGTAGTATAGTAGTATACTTATATATTATAATAATAGTACTTACTATATATTACTACTTAATAGTACTAACTACTAAGTACTTACTACATATGTAAATTACGTATAAAACTACGTGTAAATTAATTCAACCAACAAATATCAGATGAATTTTAAGTCAAAACAGAACTTCGACAGGGAGATGCCTTATTGTCAGTTGTCACAGGTTAGGCTACTTTACTTTAACATATAGGCATATTATAGCACTAGAAACGACAGAGACGGTCAAGTGTTCACATTATACTATCAACGTTTTATTCACTTACAATATTCATAATAGTTATTCAGTATAACAAAATATGACAGTGCGATACACACAATATGAACTATGAAGTCTGAATCCGAAATTAAAAAGTGTACGCTGCTGTGATCCGACGCTTAAAATATTTTGTTATGCTAATCTACTGAAGATGGTCTATATAGAATTTATCATTGATAATTTAATTAGATTGATTTATCAAGTAATCGATGTAAATCTTTACGTTAAATAATTAATAATTATACCTATAATAATATAGAAGGTACAGGTAAAAAAAATCGCAACTACGAGATTTTTCCTCGTCCGCGATGGTAAGATTATAATTACATTAATATAATTTTAACATATTTTATTATGTACCTTCTTACAGGCTACAGCACAGCCATTCGAGATCATCCAGTTATTACTTATTTTGTGTTCAACTATATTAATTAATAATTATATATTATAATCGATTAATAGCTTATATAGTTATATATATATACCATGGATTAGGTTATTAATGTATTATACCTACTATAGTTCATTAATATTACGCGTGCTCCAATATTAATAAACCACAAGCCGTTAACCGATTTGATAAAACACATTTTTTTTTGATAACATTATATTGATCGGCTTATTTTCGCTACTAGAATATTATTATTATTGTAGCACGACAAAATATTATTATAATAATTTATTCGTCTGCAGGTCGCTTAGAACGCGTGGTTAAGGTAAAATGGACAGAAAACAATATAATATATAATATGATCTCACATTTCTACACGGTTTATTTTTATTCTCGCACGATTGAGTTGTATACCTATATACATATTATATACTTATAAATACATACGTAAAAATGTACACTACAGATTTCACATTTCGTATACATATAATCTTCTGCGCATTTCGAAATATGTTATTATCTCGTTATTATTTTAAATAACCGTTTGCTCTCGTTGCCTCCGGGACACGTATGGGTATTATATATACTATACAAGTACACGTCGTCATACCTCCAGACATGACGTCGAATCGTTATTATAATATTATGTACCTGTGATATATTATTATAACATAATATAGCAAGAATCATATTTGCTTCTACAGTGCCACCGCACGATCGAAATGATAATTTTTGCTACGATTTGTTCGCGCAGTCATCTGCGACACATTATAGGTAGTAAATAATTATTATTGTTACTCTCTGTGTACTCTCAATACTCACAAACGACAAGTAATTTTATAAAATACCTACACACACACAAAGTGTACAGCTCTGTCTGCTTTATAGGCACTAACTTCTAGTGTACCGTCATGGGTGATGGTCTATACAACTGTATAAGCTTATTGGAGATCGACACTAAAGTAATTCCAAGTCTATACGTTGTATATTTAACTAAAATAATAATATGGTAGGAGAGATGAACTCGTCTTTTTAAACTTATATTTCCTAGTTTACCTGTGGTTTGTTTATTTTATCTTATTGTGCTCGTCACAACAATAGTACCTATGTTAATAATTAATGTTTACCTGTTTACCTACCGTTAGTTTTTGTGCTTTTTAGATTTCTTCCGTGTGAAGCAAGAATATATTGGATTTACGATCATATAATTTATTAAAATGTGCTCTAAAAGTTACGTCTAGCCTCGGCGGCTCGGCAGTCTGCACCTTGACACTGGCAAAACTTTTTTGAATATTATTGAAAAACAAAAATGATATATTTTGTGCTTTGAATACTTTCAGAGGACTCTAGCGGTCAGGACGATGCGTAATACGTATAATATAAACGTCATCCGTCCGATAGATGCCGTTATATGTACACATACTTAAATAAATATTTATATACTATGCTGCCTACCGTCGTCGTAGAAAAGGTAAAATATAAATAAACAATACATACCGACTATCTACCAGTTAATTACTTTTTATCAACAATTATAAATATTTAACAAAATAATCTGCTATTGCACATAAAGTTGCCATCTAATAGATATCACATGTGTAAATTTCATATTCCGATGTCAAATCACTATACATCAGTAGGTATGTCATAAATAATCATTAACGGGTATGGATTTTTATTTAAATCCGCACGAAACGATAACTTTGGTAAAGAAAAAGAAATAATAATGGTTAGTTGAGTCTTATCGTCCTCGTATATTTTAATTTTATTACAAGTTATGAGCTGCCAGCTGGTGAAATATTACAATTTAAAAATTCTCACACCTCGTTTTAAAATTAAAATATCGAAAAAACGCCTCTAATAAAACACAGACATCTATAAATTTGACATTAAATAAATTCCCTTAAATATTAAAATCAATAAAACTAAGCTTGAACATGTTTGAACTGTTGTATATTTGCTGTTATGCGCTTGTAAAATGGAGACATCAAATATGTGTAGCTTCCTTTTAATGAAAACGTAGTACCTATCAATCCGACTTTAGCTAATTGTTTGTATTATAATTATACGTAACCCGCACTATAGTCAATTTTTTCAATACTTTTTTACGAATTGTACCTATATGGGTGAAACGATTAAGATATTCTCCGATAATAACGCAAATAAAACAGATATAAAATATTTGTAGATATAAAATATACACTTAAACGTTTGTCTGCGTTTGACGTTTGTCGTAAAATAATAGTACGTTAAAGTCGTATTGCCGTGAGTCGTGAAAGCTAGACATTTCGTGATTCACGACCCTCTTCTATAATATAGTTTTGGAATTCGGATTTAAAATAGTCAAACAGCGTGTACATATCGGTCGGTATTATGGTCACATGTCAATTGTCTATATATAAAAGTCACAACCAAACGAACGACTTCATTGATCCGTTATCCTACCATTCCTAACCTACACCTTTGATATACTTTATAGGTATATATATAAACGTGACCCAATTGTTATAGTATCACGTGTCATTCAACATTTTAATTCTATTGAAACAACAAAATGCTTTAGTCGTGTACTACTCATATTATACCTATATAAGTATATAATATGATATGTGACATTAAAAAAAAAAGCTTTTTTTTTGTTTTAATATACATCGATACAAGTATAAGGGAGACAGGCTTATAAAGTAAAAGGAGAAGTAATAGTGTCCGCTTATTTTTGAAACTCTGTAAAAAGTTGAAATTCACATTAATAATAATTGTTATGTTCTACAATATTATCACCTGTAAAGTCAGTCATATAAAATGTGTCCTTTCGTATCATACTATTGACATTTTAATATGTTTACGAATATGTCAACGCCAACTTCACCCGGCACCTTATAGTTAAAACCAGTCACCTTTTCCTAAATTTGGTTAGTTAAAATATAAGTTTAAAACTCACAAGTTATAATTCACATGCTCTAAACAAAGAGTTTTACTTTATAATGCCCACATGTTATCAATTTTAACAATGTTCTTCGTGGTGCTATTTATAAAAATTATTTGGTATGCAAATATATTATTTTTTACTTATTAACAATCATTTTGTAAATACCAATAGATACAAAAGCAGAATATGCACGTGAACTCTTCTTTAGAAATAAGTTTATATTTATCGTATATAGTATTATCATGTTATGACATATAATTTAATAAAAATGTAGAAATTATAAACGACTGAAAACTGAAGTGATTAATTATTATATAAAAATATATTTATTAGCCTGATATGTGCAATGCAACACAAATGCATTTCTTAAATAGGTACATATATATATGGGAAAAATGCAATTTATTGAGCAATAAACAAAAATATCGACAATTATCGAATGCGGGCTAATTATAGGTACCTATCGATCAACGCATATGATTAAATACAAAAGAAGCGCCATATAATTATAGAACTGTCACTGAATAAATCACACCCATTTAATTGGTATCAAGTTGCATCATTATACAATCATTAGTTGTTATTATTATAATTTATAAACACTTAGTAATCAAGTGCAAAATAATGAACATGAACGATGTTTATGCGTAATTACCGTGTATATATAGATAAAACGCATTTAATAAAAAGGAAAATTATGATCTAACGCTTGATTGAAAGTCAAAAAGTACCTATAAAATATATTCTACTATTATTATTGATTATTAGTTTATTACTTATTACATTATATAAGCAATATATTTTAAATTCAAATAAATTATAATAAGAGATCACAGTTGTCGGCGCTAACTCATCACAACCATAATAGTGTAGGTATATTTTATTATATTATATATAATATAGCTATATGCATAATGCAGCTACACGACATATTTCACTTTAAGACATAGTTTCTGCACAAACAACATTAAATTTAACCTTTTGGCTATTACTTCTCTTGATTCGGTTAATACGGTATATATACGGTTCCGACCAAAGACTAAGATATAATCTTATTGATTAAATTATATCTTAGTCCATGGATGGATATTGTATATTATACAATAATATATGTATTAGGTAACTCAATTTACCAACAAATTAAAAAATATAGGTATATATAATAATATCCATTTGATTTGATGACAAATTTCAAATTTTAAAAGTATAAACCACTGATGCAAACTTTGATTTTGAGCTTAAACTAAATCATTAGTAAATGGTTATGAAAAAAATACAAATGAAATGTCCTATGTACATGACAATAGTCATATGAATATATTTTTTGATATTTAAAAAAAGTATTCAGAGTGTCCCGTAATTTCATATTTTAGTTTAATTTAATGTTTTATTTAACTATTTTCAAAAAAATTTAAGATTTAATCTCCACCTTGTAGAGTTTTTTTCTGAAAATGTTGACATTTCAACGTTTTATTTTTATTAACCTCATGATTTTAATATTTTTTTTAGTTTCGATGAGGGTTATATTTTGTAGAACAATAATATTAATAATATTGAATGAGTCTTATCAGAAAAACGTGACAAGATAATACAAAAATATTAAATATTTATTTTGGTTACACTATGTAACTTTTAAAGAAAATGATAATCTCGACAATCTATGAAAATGTCAAGCTTTTTTTTTATCCGTGGCTTTTTTAAATTATTGAGAATTTTCAAATATTACCTCTTGAATGAACCAACAAGATTCTCTTTCGCACTAGAAAATTTATTCATGAAGTTGAAAATCGAAGCATTATTTTGAAAAATTATAGTATACACAATTACAAAAATAAAAAATACACATCTTTGTAAAATCAATACATTCACCGCTCCGTTAAAAATCTAAAATCACGAGGTTAATGAAAATAAAAGGTTCAAAATATGATGCATAATTTATTATGTTTTATCATCAGTGCAGAATGCATTTTAATGTGTTAATTAAATAAAAGAATGAATATGTTCTAATAAGGAAAGATAATAATCTTAGATACAGCTATATAGTAACCATGAAGGATGAATAATAATAAAAAAAAATCTTTAACTCAATATATTATACATTTAAATTTACTGTTTATTTTACTTCATTTTGAACTATGTTGAATCTTTTGAATTTGGTTATAAAGTATGCATGATCTTAATGAGTGAAACTTAAAAAACATAAGTCAAAGACTCAAAGGTGCACATTTTCTGTTCTTCTTAAATTAATTATCCTAACATTTTTTGAAAGGTTGTTCCAGTATAACCAACGTTGGATGAACTTTGGTCCGAAAATGTTATGTATAATCTAAAAACAATAATTACTTATTGTTGAAGTACACAGATATACAGAAGCTATAGGTAAATAATAATAAGATCGGATATATGTAATAATATAATAATATGTATAATTGATATGAATAACTATAGTGCTCCGAGGCGTAATATAAAACAACGACTAATTGTCCTACAGGCTACTACATAGAACGAATATGGTATAGTAATATAAAATGCCTATTCAGCGTCTACTGTACTACAGTGTAAATAATTTGCTTATAATCTACATAATACAGGGTGTGTTGTTTACATTCAACACTTATTACATTACTTTACTGACATAAGAATAAAGTGAACATACCTGTCTTCTGGAATGCCTAATTCTTTTTTTAAAAGAGGAAACAAAACAGCGGAATGTTTCTTGTTCTGTTCAACACCTAGGCTACCGATACTCATTAACGTAGCTGTACCACAGGGCCTATTGTCATCACCCCATATAGCATAAGTTGATCGGGCACAACAGTCACAACTGCATACTAAAAAAGCGATAAAACAAACACACGTTAAAAAAAATATCAATGAAAAACAAATATGTAGGTATTTACCGATCCTGGTTTTCCAAGAGTTTTGGCCACGGCTGCAGCAATCTTTTTCAATACATCTGGTGTCACTTTAGACTTGGGAACATTTGTTTCCAAACGGAAATAAGGCATATTGAAAAATTGAGAATAAAATTCTTTAAAATATTTAAGAAACAAGTGACCTTATGTCACAATATCAATTAGTATTTAGGTACTGGCTGATTTGATTCGCAGACTTGATAAACGTCCAAGCTTAGCCAATTAGTATAGTAAATAGTAATCGCGATCAACCAAATGAAGACTGAATATATACCAGAGAGTCACAATCACTGCTTTGCGAAATGAAAAGTTCACTGAGAATGATGATTACATGGCTAATCAGGCAGTTATATTTAAAAGTATTATATTGCACTTGAGAAGTTTAAGCTCGAGTGTGACTAGGTGCTTTATTTTATTGTCGTATATTGTAGACAGTTGTCAACATATTATTATTTTATATAGTTAGGTATTTTAGATGTTTTTAGCAACTAAGATATTAATATAGGTCATGCCTGTGAAGCGAAATGTGCTGAGGTGACAAACATAATGTAATATATAAGACGGCCACACTCACGGTGACGAGGCCGGTATTCGTTGAGTCGCTCGACGAAGACACGCGCATACTGCACCACGATCGTACGCGAAAGCGACGACCGCAGTACGGCTAAGTCTTTTTAATTTTAAAATATTGTTTTTTTTTTGATTGTAATGAAAGTGTTTCCGACTAGTAAAATCATTTGTTTTGTTTGAGTAGCCACACAATTCTACCGTACACCTTAAATCCGATCTGTAACCGGTTGATTTATGGTAGTTGAAGATTTAAGGCTTGAACGGCGAAGGTTGTCTTACGTTAATTGTTTCCTTTCAAATCCGATCTGTAACCGGTTAATTTATGGTCGTTGAGGATTTGAAAGTTTAAACAATAAGGTAGCGATATCGTTCTTTTTGAGTGCCAAATTGTAACCGGTTTATTTATGGTCTTTTGGCAACTCAAAAGTCGATAGAGGTATATCGCCGAAAGGTGCATATACGACATTATCGATTATGCATAACTGCACCTCCAAAAAAAAACTTCTTAATTAAACGAAAATACTCATAAAATAGATAGGTACATTATTATCAATAGGTACCTAATAATTAATATTATATTCGAAGAGCGCGTAAAAATATAACAATCGAATTTGACCGTTTACCTATTACTTATTAGTTATTGTATTAATTATAAAGTAATAGTAAATAAAGTAAGCAACTACAAAATAATGATTATGTTTTAATTTTAAATACCTAATCTGCCTGATACCCGTGGATTTTTTTTCCTATATATTATATGAACGTCAAAAAAAAAATCTGTTAGCTATTGAACAAATTCAAACATTAGGCAATAAATTATGTTTTAAATAAATTATGACATCAAGAAATTACAATTCTTTGTTTAAAAATATAATTTCTACTGAACTTAAGCCTAAAATATTTACAAAAACAATTTGTGTTTATAAATTTATTAGATATTTTGTGGTTTACAGTATAAACTATTTGTATTACAATTTTAAGCTTTATAGATATATAAATTGAAAAATGTATACATTTTTAACTACAAAATAGTTTGAAAATTATCGTGATTTTGATTAATTTTGTCAAAATTTGAACTTTTAATGCTTATAAAATAATCGAGCCAATGTATCTTAAATGTTTTTAAATAGGAAAAATAACAAATTATGAAAAACTTTGTATTAAATTGTAATACGTCAAGTTTTTTGACCAAGTAAAAATTTTTTGATTGACATTAATAGAAAAAGAAACTAAACAAAATCAAATTCAAATGTTTATAAATAGCTCAAAGAGATTATTTCGAACATATTTTGAAAATTATACCATGTATAGAACATTCTCATATAATATAAATGTTGGGAAAATTGAAAGTATCTACAGTTATTCGTTTCTGAATATATTAGAACAAAATAAGAAAATCAATTTTGTCAAAAACTGGTTTTACACTTTTTTTTATTTAATTTTTTATTTAAAAAGAATATTTACAATCTATGCTACTAGGCATAATAAGCAAATTTGAACATATAATAAATAATTACAATCTGAACACATTAGGAGGGAGGCCATCCATTGATAGAACCCAACATTAATTTTTTATTAATTATTAACTTAAATTAAATTAAGTTGAATGGTTTGATACTTTGATAGCCGTCAATCGTTTAATAAGTAACGACACCATTTTCTCTTTAGACGGCGTGGGTTTTACACTTTTACGTACAAATTCTCGTTTTTTGTTTTTCTCAATTATTTAGAAAACATATACGGTTAGTACCTATAAGGAATTTTTTACTTTTGACTCCCAAAGATAAACTTCTCTACCAGAAAACATATTGAAGTTAAAAATCAAAGCATTTTTTCTACTATAAAAAGGTTTTTCAGAAACAAAAAATTAAAAAACACATCGTTATCGTTGTTGTAAAATTAATACATTCATCGCTCCACTCAGAATCTAATACAGGGCTGTTCTCATTTGAAAATATGAGTTATTGTATAACCACAGGAAACTTTATATAAATAGTATAAAAAAATATTGAGTACAAATTAGATATTTAGGTATTTAATAATATCTAATATTTAATAGTAAAAGTATCGAAATTCAGTTAATAAATAATTAAAAATTTTGTTTGATTTTTTTCCCACCTCGCCTTATAAGATTCAACCGGTTATAATAATTTGTGCTGGTCCTAAGTGAGTCTCATAAGCGAAATCTACTGTATTTGAAGATATGTTCAAATCAGAATTTGAGTAAATGAATTAAAGGATAAGAAGGAATGAGCATGTGTGATGAATCTCCATTTATAAATAATGTGTAACATAATATATTTTATAGGTACTAAAAATGTATGGTTGAGTGTTTTTATTTAACTATGTTATCGAAAATTAATTCCCAATAAATGATATTTAGGTATGTATACTAAAAGTTTAAATTATAATGTCATATATTTATAAATATGATACCAATGTAATTTAATGGGTGTAACACGATTGCGCCCGGCTTACCTTTTTCCATTCAAAAAAGACAACACGATTGCGCTCGATCAATTAGCACTATCGCATCTATCTCACCTTTTTTACCTGCATAAAATGCAACACGATTGCACTCCAATAAATTATATATATAAAAATTTCCCTTATATGTATATGTTATATATATATACTCTAACAATTTTCTATTTTATAGTACACTATTTAAAAATAATTTTCCTTCCCAATTTTACAAGGTTAGGACTGTCAACAAAGTTAAATTTTTGGCTTGGTTAAAAATTTCGAATTACATTTTTTTTTTTTAATACTAATAATAATAATATAAATTACAATTTTGTGGCACAAAATTCCCTATATTTATAATCATTTACTAATATACCTACATGGTTTACCTTTTTCAGTTTCGAACTTTTTTGATATCGATAGATCCATTTTTTACACTTGTTATTTTCACAACGGCACACTTTACGAAACAGTTAGTTTTAACAATGATCAAAACAAGTCAACAACCAACAGTGTACTAGAAAATTGTTAGAGTATATATATATATAACATATACATATACGGGAAATATTTATATATATAATATATTGGAGCGCAATCGTGTTGCATTTTATACAGGTAAAAAAAGTAAGATGGGTGCGATAGTGCTAATTGATCGAGCGCAATCATGTTGTCTTTTTTGAATGGAAAAAGGTAAGCCGGGCGTAATCGTGTTGCACCGGTAATTTCTAAACCTTACTTGAGATACGCCGGGTATATAATATAAGTACCTATAGATCATATTATCTTTATCTATTCTAATAGATAACATTTTTTTCGATCCGTCCAGAGACTCGACAATTTATTACAAAGTTGTTTCTAACTTGTTGTAAGTTAAAATTAAAAAAAAAGTTGAGCGTAAGTCTACAATAGTTTTTACTTTTTATAAGCGTCTAAAGTTAAAATTACCACAAAATACCTACGTAAAAATCACTAAAATGTGCAATGTTTTTGATTTAGAAATTTATATACTGTTTAAATCTGTAATGATTTTAAAATTCAACACAAGATTCCCCATAAGTTTTTCTAGCTTCTACAAAAAAAAAAAAAATCCTGGAAAGTCAAACTAACTATTTATGAGCTTTTGAAATTAGACATGTTACCCCGTAAACTACTCTCAGGATTTCTCAGATTTCTCAGGAAACAATTTTCTTATTTTGTCGTATAATTCAAAAACGAATAACCGCAGACACTTGAAATTTTTACCGAATATTGAGATTATCATTTTCTATACGTGATACAATTTTAAAAATATTTTGACAGTTCTAATATACTAGTTGATCCCGTGCACTTCATTGCCCATTAAAAAAATTAATAATGCCAACTCTATATGAATAATATGTTTTATTTTATAATATAATGGTTAAAATATACTAAGTAATATCGTTACAACAATATTCAATTTAGTCCCACCCGCGGGCGTTGCCTGAGCCAAATATTAAGTTAAGATTAACCTGAAGTGATTTACATGCATCTAAATCACTTAGAAAGGATTTTCCAAAATTATAAAGAAGTGCTCACACATAGATTTTTGAGTTTCGCGATGGAAATCAAAAATTATTTTTGTTTATTAATGGTTGCCATTGGTTACAACCACTGAACCACGGTAGATTATAGTATACTATAATAGTAATAGTAATAGTATTATACTATAATCTACCGTGATTACAACTTACAGATTGTTATAGTGCACTACAATAGTGTCCTTTCTTAGTGCTCGGTATCTAGTTGTATAATCTAATATTTGTTTAAACACAGTACCTAATTCAAATCTAACACATTTACACATCAATTACAGTGACCCACACGACACCTTTAATGTACAGCTGAGCGGTACCCACTTGTCCGCCTTTTTATATGTATTCATTATTTAATCGATAATCAGTACTTAATAAAAAAAAAGGTAGAAGAAAAAAAAAATTTTAATACCCATGTAATTTTTTAGCCAACTCGATAATCAGTGCACATACTTGTGTTTAGCAGTCTATAGGGGGGTCCGACGGAGCCCTCTTGCGTCTATGCAACTTATATAAATTTAGCCCACCCAAAATTATTGTTTAAATTGCGCCTATGATTATCAAATATTTTTTCTGGAATTTCTACTTCCCGGGGTTTTACAGTCAGTGTTATTTAATTCCAGAAAATTGTTGTTCGGTGTAATTACTTTCCCACGTATACAACGTATGTATATAACGTTCTGTAAACCAAAATGTAAATTAATTTCGTATTCCAAACAAATTTCACTCAAGTAATTTTACAGTTTGTAATTTGAATTTCCGAATTTTATTTTCCAACTTTATTTTGTGCATTAATTTTAGCTTCCAAGCAAATTACAGTCAAGGTATTTAAATTTCATACATTTTACGGTCTGGAATTTCTTTTCCAGTATATTTTGAATTTTTTTAAATTAATAATACGTCTAAATTACGTTTTGTGATTTCATATTTCATATTTTATAGGCCCCTCAAATAAGAACGATTTGAGCTTTCGAAACTCGAAAACAATGCTTATTGATTGTTGGTCTGCTTTCCTGCGCCGCAATCACATACTGAAAAATGATACGCTGACCATGTTTGTTTCCAATTTTATTATTAATTAGCCATCATTTCGAAGTTAGAACTCTTTAATCAAGTCATTCGCTCTTTGATGTGGTCGAGGGGCATTCATTTGTTTAGAGTGCACATAGTTTACTTATTACAAACATTTTCACTTTTTTTTAGTTTAAGGAATATGAAAAATAAAGTACCCTTAATACCTTAATCTTTTTAGTGTGTTGAAAGAAATTAGTAATTATTCATTATGTTGGTTTTTATCGTTATTACCTTTTAGATATTTTTTTTAATATAGTACCTAGGTATGTTTCAAAGAATTTACAAATACGAGTACTAATCAAAAATATAGGTCACTCAATCTGTGCTTGTATTCAATACTTTAAAAAAATATCTCTTAGGTGCAACTTATTAGAGTATTATTAAAACTTTAATACACCACTACGTGAGTCTTATTCATATTTAGACAATATACCTATAAACTAGTTCATAGTAGTTAGGTATATAGATATAGGTAATAACTTATTACTTAGTTTATAGTGTATATTATATCCCACCACAAGTTTTGCTTTAAATAATCAGGTATCTAATAATAATAGAAATAAAATATGGCATAATATGTGTAATTTATAAATTATATAATATGTATTATTATCCTGATTCAATAAATAATATTAATAATAAAAATAGGTCTGTGGTGTCTAAGTTCTTATTATTATAGTATAGCGCACAGGAGATTGTTAAGCGCAATATTCATCACTGAACTGAATACGTATACATATTATATTATTATGTATATACAATGAAACCTCTAAATACCGGAAACTCTCGGTCAGTGAAATGTATTGTGTCCGCTCGGACTCTCGGAGGTCACTATTCGGAGGGTTCAGTTTGTAGAAAATGTGTAGTTTATTCCCAAAAAAACGTCTTCTATTTGGGGGTGTCCGTTAGGGGAGGTTTCACTGGTACATATATTTCTGATATCCTGTTCAGTGGTATTCGTATTGGGTTACCTGAAACTCGAGTCGGACGCATTTTGAGAACGCTTGGTGCACCACAACTGGGCTTGTGATAACAGGGACTTTTTTTATTATCAGTCATATGATGACGATTGATTATTGTCTCGTCGACCGTCGCACCGTTGTATTCGATCTCGTATACGTACGTAAAATGTTTATTAGGTATATATACAAAATATGTTTAATATTCATGTTTCAGATTCAGATGGCATTCCCCCGTTACGGTAGATACGTGTCGGTACGCAGTTAACCGGTAATGTCTGATTTAAAAATAAAAATACAATTCGTAAGACGACAACGTCCGGGCGATACGCCGATACGCTATAATATTATTTATGACACCATTACACCAATGATATCGTTTATTTATAAGTAAATAATAATTAATTGATACAACAAACTTTGGAAAATTATGATATTGTTATTATTGTTCCGTCCTCAGTAGTTAAGGATGTAATATGGTATAGGTACAAATATATTATTGCCAATAGAATACCTACTGAATAAAATTTTCGAAAACCGAAATGGCCGTGGCACCTAATCCGGAATATTTACAGGTAAATTAATTTAACGTATTATATTATTTCACTAATGTACTTATCCTAAAATAGTTTAATTTTTTAATAAAAAAATATTATTTATTTCGTTTGTGGGTCAATAGTCCACTGTGCATACCTCACAATAGTTTATGACCTACTAGTATTTTTTTTAATTTAAGCTACTAAACTATCCAAATTTTCAGTAATTAATAAATACGACTAGGTACCTATTAGGATTCTAAGCTGACTTCAAAATAAAATTATGTTGATTATTAATTTTTTCTGTAGCTATTCAAATATCTTATATAATTTTTTATTAGTGTGTTTATTTTAAAACTACCTATATTTATGTTTATCTGGAATTAGGAAAAAACCTAAAGTGAATATCAATGAATTGAATTTAAGTACTATCAGGTTTTTTAATAGAGTTGTAAATATGGTTCATTGTATTTGCTTTTGCTCAGTGGTATACAAAATTTGGATATTTATTCAAATCACTAAATCACTAAAAGAATCTAATTCTTTATATACATCATAACTGATAAAAATTAATGAATTAAATTATTACCTCAATGATTTAAATTACCTACATTAGGTATTAGACAATTATTAATTAATTAATCATAAAAATAATTTTTAATTTCAAGACTCTGCTCGAAACATTCAAATGTTTCATTTGTATGGAGAAAATTCAAGACGCACATTTGTGTCCACATTGTTCAAAATTATGTTGTTACTCTTGTATGCGCCGATGGCTTACCGAACAACGATCTCAATGTCCACATTGTAGAGCTACATTACATTTACACGAAATTGTCAACTGTAGATGGGTTGAAGATTTATCTGATCAACTTGACTGTTTGAACAGTACTGTCAATATAGGAAGTATAAGACAGAGCCAAGAACAAAGGTAATAAATACAAATTTTATTATTATTACCTGTACAAGATTATAAGAAATTTTTAATTAAATTTTTTCTTAGATGTGAAACTCATAATGAACAATTGTCTGTATTCTGCATTTCATGCAATTTAACTATCTGTCATCGATGTGCTCTATTTGACAATTCAGCCCATAATGGTCATTCATTCCGCCCTGTTGAAGACATTTATAATGAAACAATAGCACAATTGGGTGAATGTTGTGACAACCTCAAAACAAAAGAAGAATTGATTAAGAAAGACATTAAGGAACTTGTACGTATTTCAATGTAGCTCATAAATGCAGTTTCAAATCTACAACTTTTTAATACTTATATATCTGGTTTTTTTTTAAAATCGTGGCTCTATTTAGATTTCTATGTTAATTAATTAGCCAAAAACATTTATTATATAATATTGTTTTTAAGGTACTTTATTGAATCATAACTATAGGATTTATTTGTGTAAAATTGTCCACATAAAAGTTGTCCAACCATTAAATAATTCATAGTGAATTGACTAAATTAAATCAATTTTTCTATTGTTTTAAACCCTAGATAACTCCATGAAATCTTTATATTTTGTCCAGAAAATCAGTAGTTAAGTTATATATTTTAATATGTATATTATGAAATTATGTAGGAATCTAGTACTCTATTCACCACAATCATATTAGGATTAAATAATAATGCAGTTATAAAATAAAAACTCCCATTCATTTAATTTATCGATGTATTTTTTAGGATAAAAATATTAAACAAGTACAACAAGCCAAAGAGCAAAAAGTTCGTGAAATACGCACAGCTGTGGAGTGTATGATGATTGACTTAGAAAAAGATCTCAATAACAAACTTACTACTTTATTGTCTCAAAAAAATCATCTAGTCAATGAATCAGAACAAATAGAGGAATTTTTGCATGATTGTGATCTAGAAGTATCTCGTATGCCAATGTCACAATTAATAAATAACGCTCCAAGATTTAAAAGAACCATTTCTGCAATGCAAAATAAACAATCTCCAGTCCTTATGTCTGTGTATCCAGATTTCCATAGGTAAATTATTCAATATTATTAAAAAATAAAAATTTATATTTATATTTTATTATTAGCGAGGTTATACCAAAGTTTGAAGGAGGCAATTTGATAATTAAATCATTTTCTGATAAAATGATTCAGTCTGAACCTATCTATTCACTTCCAATTGGTTGCAATGGTGTCAGTTGGAGACTTAAAGTATATCCTAATGGTAACGGTATCGTGAGGGATAGATATTTATCAGTTTTTTTAGAGTTAACTTCTGGGCCAGCTGGAGTATCTAGGTTAGTTGTCACTAAGAATATAAATTTGATTATATTCTGTTTACCTAATTTTTATCTTAGACTAAAACTATTTATATTATGAATATTAATTTTTTTTAGATATGATTATCGCATTGAAATGGTTAATCAACTAAATGAACAAATCAACGATAAATCTAAAAATGTACTCAGAGAATTCACATCAGATTTTGAAATTGGTGAATGTTGGGGATATAATAGATTTTTTAGACTTGATTTATTAATTAATGAAGGATTTTTACAACAAGATACATTAATTTTAAAGTCAGTAATTTTAATGATTTATTTTTTGATACCATCATCATTATTTTTATTTATTTTTAACAGATTTAGTGTTCGACCACCTACTTACTATCAAAAATGTAGAGAACAACAATGGTATTTGTCTAAATTAGAACTTGAGAGATCTGTCCTCTTACAGCAATTTGAAGAATTGAAACAGGTAAATTTTACTGATTAAGTTAGTAACTAATGTTCTAGTATTTAATTTACTAATTGATAAATCATTGAAATATTTTGCTATTTTCAAACATTTGGTATTATTTTTTTTTTGTTTTAGAAAATTCCTGCCAAAGTTAAACCTATTAGTAGAGAAATTCCGAGTCCAAAAAAAAAACTTAAAATTAAAATACAATCATTGTTGGATGAATTTGAGTGTGCAGAAGCAACTGGGTAAGAATAGCAGTGACACAAACATTTCCAATGGTTGGTTTTAATTTAAAAAATCCAATAGTGAAGGAGGTTGAACATCCCCCCTCACCCCTATTGAGTGTGTACTCCACTGAATAATAGTTTATATTAAGATATATTTTGCTTTCCAAATTCCAGATAGATTTGTTATAAAACTATAAATCAAATAATTTTAATACATGGAATAACTATTAACTAATAATTAAATATTTTATATAGACATCTTAGGAGCCCAATCAAAGAACAAGAAGTACAAGGAGCATCGTGTGAAACTGTTTCTAATATGGTACATCCACCATTATCAATACAAACTCTATACGATCATGAATTCCAAAATCGTTTTCAAGGCGAAACTGCTCAGTCTATGTTTGAGAGACTTAGTCGTCTTTTTGAAGAATCAGATGTAAATAATTGGCTGCTATTACAATACCCTGCATGTAAAATCTATTGTTATTATTATAATGGTTTTTATTGTGTTTTTAGAACCTAGATAGACCCAGTTCTATGCATGTGAATAACGTCAACAACATCACTCTGGATAATATTGAACATACAAGTCCATCAGGTTTGGTTTATTATCATGTCTCAATTTAATTTTTGTTTATAAATTTATAAAAATTATTTTATTTCAGATTTTCGTTTGGAAAATTGTTTAAGAAAAGTGGGAGAAAATCAATTAAATTCACCTAAAAAATTAAGTTGGTTCTAATTTATTTATAACATTTTACACCTTTGACAGTTTATTTTTGTGTTGGAAAAATTAAATGGTATAATTTTAATTTTTTTATTAGGAGCTTCTGAAAATTCACAAATGGTTAATAAAATTCAATATGAAATAACTGAAGCAAAGTAATTTAAAATTTGTATTTATAATTGATGGTTTACTAACTCAGTAATTATAATTATTAATTTTTCTAATTAATGCTTAAATTATTTATTATTTTGACTATTAGATTTCGCTTGAAAAAATTGGAAAATGCTATGCGTAATTCTCAACCAGGTAGTCTAATTTCAAGTTATTATTTATATTTTAATACTCAAATTCTGTATTGTTTAAACAGTTTGTTTCATTTAAAAAATCAATTAATAATTTGAATAATCATTTACCAACTTAATAAAAATAACATTAAAAAACTAGATATTTTAAAATTTAATTGGCAATAAATAATTAAATAAATATCTTTTTGCAAATTTATAACTTGTTAATCAAATTTTTTTTGTATACCATATCATTTAATGCCTTAGCGCTGTATCTTGTGCATGTTTTATTTAGTCTGATGTTTTGATATTTTTTCAATGGTTATCTAAGTTGTTTTCGATACTACTACAAATGCTTCTACTTGGATGAAAGTATCTAGATACAAGATATATTCAAATATTCAATACCAAAAAATATTATACTTTGTTCACCTAGAGAATAGTACCACTTCGTGCATATGACTGACGGAAATTAGTGCCTGATTGGCACTGTCAAAAATTCCCTCTCCATGACAAAAACAACTAGCTGTTTCGTGCTGTAGTGGGGAGAAACAACAGGTTTTCGTCTGCCGCATAGTATTATTCTCTCGGTAAACATAGTATAGATACTGTATGTCTGTATCTCTACTTTGTATGGAATAAGAACGTACCCAGGTGAGTGGTGACGGACCAAAACAGGTTCACCGCTTATCGGTCAGTTGCGATTGCCTTAAAAAAAGTATGACAAGGTTGCTAGGCGGAACTGGTCCACCTCCTGTATGACGAGGTACGTTCTTATTCTGCAATGAGTATAAGTTACGAGATACATCTTTTAACAATTTTAAAAGCTCCCTTGAATAAATTATTAGATATTTTTGTTTGATTTCTAAAAAAAAAAATTTGGTTCATGTTTATTATCTTAATGCAAAAAAAAACTAGTTAAAAAGATACCAGATATACTAAAAAAAAGTATTTGGATGCAATATACTATGTATTTATTATTTTACTGTATCTATAACACAATTAACAAATGTAAAAAAATGCAAGAGAATAGATTAAAGATGTATAGAGAATAGATACATATGTATTTAATGTCAATATGAATATCAGACTAAATAAAATCTAGTGCTCTAACCATAGGCTAAATAGTGAGAGGGCTTGAGTCCCCCAAAAATATAGGCTATTTGCGCCTATGGCCACAATAATAAACTAATAGCTACTAAATCAAACCTTACCTTCAAACACTCAATAACTTAAGATATATTTTTAAAATAATAATTTTGTGTTAACTTTCAGAATCTTCTAGTGAGTTAGCAACTTCATCAGATCCAATAAATCTAAGAATGTCTGAAAGTAGACTTGAGGATCAGCCTCATCAAACTACAACTGATCATGGATTACATAACCCTATATTAAATGTAAATAATGTAAAAAAAATAATTAATTATTGATTTTCTTATGGTTTTTATGAGAACATTGTTATTATATTTACAGAAAAATGAACAACCTGTAACTCAAGAAACAACAAATACAAACATATCAAATAGGTAAATCACATTTACAATTGTATCACAACTATGTTAAACAATAATATATTTTTTATGATCTTAAGGTTTTTAGATATGTCAGATATATCTGATGACCTTGAAGATTTAATCAATTCAGTTTTTGTAGACAACACCTATATAGGTAATTCATTATTATATTATCCAATAATTAGATTGCTTAATTTCTACAAGTCTGACAACAGCCATGCTCAACACAGTGTTATAAATCACTGTTGAGATATCAATTACATTTTCATAATTCAAATATATTTTAATCTTATATATATCTATATATTTCTAATGCCTTTTTAGTTATTATCTAATTAATAATTTCAATGAAAATGTGATGAGATTTTTTAGTAATATTTATTATTTATCTCAATAAATTACTTAAATTGATTCTGATTGTAATTTTATTTTATTTTTATTCTAACATGGTCATTTTAATAAATATAGATAACTGGGAAATAAATCAGAGCTCTTCTGCTGAAGAAGAACAAAGTCCCAACAACGAGTCATTATGTCCTGATCATTTGACAAGAGATGAATGAGTGTTTAGGCTTTAAATAAATATTTATATTTTTGTTAATTGAATTTTTGAAAATTAGAATTGATTTTTATTATTTTGTAAGTTACACATATTATATGTTATTTAAAAAATTTTTGTTGATGTAAAAATTATTATTATTTATGAATTACCTCAAATTGTAATGTTAATCAAAATTGAGGAAAATAAAAAAGTTAACTATATTGAGAAGTGTAAATACATCATTTTTCTAAAAAAAACTGTTAATTTTTGTTATCTCATGTTCATGCTAAGATAATATTAATCGAAAAAGTTTTCATTGTCGTATTATAGCACTTACAGCTCGCTGGCACATATTTCATTTTTAGTGCAAAACTGCAAACCACCCGCTTCTGAACAATTTTTTATTTTATTTAAAATTAGGTATATAATAAAAATGCAAGTAGTAAGTACCTTCTATTTAGAATTTAGAATAACCAATAATTATAATCGATAAATATTGCAGGACACTACTTAACTCTTCTCATCTGAACATTCCTATTATTTTATTTTATAACAATACAGACGGTCCCAAAAACAGAGTTACGGGTTCATTTGATATTGGCAATATTATCTTAAGTAGAATAAATTGTAATAATATTAAAAGACCCAGTAGAATATTTGTAGTTTCATAGATGAAAAGTTTATTGATAATCAAATTTGAGGTCTAAAATAACAAGACTCATAAGACAATAGAGAGTGGACTATTTAATAGATAATTAGATGTGGAAAGAATAAAAAAGGGATGAGTTAAATAATGAGGATACAATCAATTGAGTTGGATAAAAAGATTAGTAGGAAATTATTTATTTTCAATGTGTCTTCGATTAGCAAGGCTGTATACATTTTAAACTACGGATTATGGAGTATAGGGACACTGACCTGAACTTAAATTTTAATTGATGCAAGGTCCCTATCCCTATAATCATAACTTCATAAGGTGAACAAGACAATAAGGGACTTTGGAGAATAAACAGCAAATAATAGGAATTTGCATTAAGACACTTTCAACGGCTAAAAAAACAACAGATAATTGAAGGTTCCAAGAAAACTTTTTATTAGTTTTAACGTTTATTTATCAATTATTTGTTCAATACTTTTATAGAATTATTCAAATATAAACACACGAGTTACCATTTCAAATATCAAAAGCTAATAATAGGTACCTACTTCGTAGTCATTACTCATTCCGCATCAGAGCAAGAGTGCAAGACTGAAGTCACCCAATAAAAGTATAAAATACATGAATATAAGATACGTAGGTTGTTTGTGAAAGCACAGATATTATTATAGTGGCCAGATATAAAATACGGATTTCATTTTTTTATTTGCCAAAATAAAACTTTATCAATCCCGTATTCTAACCTAACCCTTTATTGAATAAGAAATTCTTTAAACAATAACTCGGGGTAAAAAATAAAAAAGACCTTTTTAATACCCCGAGTTATTGTTTAAAGAATTTCTTATTCAATAAAGGGTTAGGTTAGAATACCTAATGATATTAATATCACCTTTGGAGTCTAATATTACGGTTGTAATTTTCTTTATATATTTTTGAAAAGTTTGAAAATGGGACATATTTAAAAAACGGGATAATTAAGCGTCCCGAAAGCTTTTGTCAAGACGCCGGGACAGACTAATAAAATACGGAAGTTTCCCGTATACAACGGGACGTCTGGCCACCCTAGATATTATGTAGAATAAGTTATTGTACATTTCTATGGGTGAAAGTTACATTTAATCTGTAGACTACAAACAATCATTAGAATTTAAAAATATTAATTATTTTTATTATTATATTATATTAGTTAATACCACCGAACCACTGGATAAAGTCCAGCCATAAAGAATAATTTATTCCTTACATTGAACAATAGTCGTTGAGAATTAAAAATTTTAAAAATCCAATGACGCGGGAAACCAAAAAGATTGTTTACACTACTTTACAGGCATCCAGTTATCAGTAGGTTATCGTCTATAGTCTATACCAAATAGACATTCTTTAATGTTTACGTTTGGTTTTTCGAAAATTTTGGATATTTCGGCTTTAGTTTCGTTTAATAATTATAAACTATGTTTCGTTCTGGCTTCGGCTGTCGTATCACAAGAACGTAGAACCGGACAAACACTATAAACGCTTCTGTAATCGTTCGCATGCACCGACGACAACGACAACTATGGGAAAAGAACACAAAAAGCACAAGAAACACAAACATTCAAAGAACAAACACAAACCCAAAGAAGATCACGAATATCACGTTCCGATCGTTCCACTCAAGAGTGACGTGCGTCCGAAATCGGTGTCGGTGGCGGCGTCGACCGCGGGAGAGACGAGAGACACAGTCGCCAAACCCATCGGACCAGTTCTGCCGCCCTCCGTCGGTGGTAAACAACACAACGACACCAATACCCAAGGATCAGAGGCCGGTGAACCTAACCACTCGTACGGACCCAGCTTACCACCGCACCTGGTTCCGCAGAAACGGGCTCCAGGACCGTCGTTGCCTTTGGATTTTAAAATAGAGGATAAAGTAGTCGCTCAGATCGATGACGACATTTCGGGTTTCGGTCCATTACCGGCCGAGCTGATAACTTCAGACTCCGAGCAACTATTCATACAGAAACAATTGGAATTGCGAGCTGAATATATGAAACGAAAATTTGCCGGAGAAGTTTGTACAGTTTATTTACTTGCATAAGCATAATATTTGTAAGCACAATTTGTTTTGATCGTTTGAAACGAACTGACTCAATTAATTCTATGTAGGTATATGATGACAACAAACAGGAAACGGTTCGAGAGAAATGGATGTTGGAGCTGCCGCCTGAAAAAGCTGCTAATCTAGGTTTAGGGGCAAGACAGTTTAGGAAACGAGAGGCTCCGGACATGAGTAATCGATCAGAATGGACTGACACACCGTCAGATAAACAACGTAAAGTGCAAGAACCAAAAAGTGCTGAAGAAACTGACATGGATGCATTGAAACTGATCGCAATTCAAAAACGTGATGAGGAAATGGAAAAATTAGCAGAAACCTCTGTAAAACGGAAACCTTATTCATTATTAGAAATGCACCAAGAAAAACTAAAAAAACAAAAAAAGGTAAATTTAATAAAACTAAAGAATTATATTTATATTTTGACAGTTTCAGCTTTCAATGATCATTGAACTTAAGACTTAATACTTGTATACAGGCTAAAATCTTGAAAAATGTTCAGTTAATCAGCTAATTAACTGTTAAAAATGTGACCAAAGCTTTCTGTAATTTAAAAAATAAAATTCAAAATATTAGTAGCTTAAATGAAATCATATTTAAGATTTTTTAAGTAATGATTTTGTTAATTTTTTAGGAAAAAATTAAAGAAGAACCTGTAGAAAGAAGACCTTTTAGTAGGGATATTGATCTACAATGTAACAAATTTGATGACGCCCAGAAACAATCAATATTGAAAAAAGCCAGTCAGCTAAATAATAGATTTTCACAAGGCGAATCTAGATTTCTCTGAGTCTAAATTAAATCAAACTATTTAATTATAAGCTGTTGGTAATTACCCGTCATTAACATCTAGGTATGTTTATTAAGTGTGCATGTGATTTTCTTGACTGAACTTTACAAAATATAGGTATTCACACATAATTTAAATGAGACTTACGCAAATATAATTTAATTATGAGACTAGTGGGTACCTATGTTTAAATTAATTTGATTTATATAATGGCTATTATTTGAAATCACTTGCATTATTTTTACATTTTACCATTCTTAATGGCATTTATTAGTAGGTCATCAAATATTATTCTCAAATCTCACGCTATTTGTATAGAAAATGTATGCAATTAAAATAACGATAAATAATAAGGATACAATTCAAACACTTTCAATATGAAAACAAGTTTTGCAATTTGAATATCTCTTTAATTAAAATAATTGACTTTTGTCATCAGCTAGATTGAGCTATCTTTAAATTAATAAATAGTTTCATGACTAACTAGTGATAAATAAAAATACTAACTTTCAGCTGAAGTCCAGAGGCTTATTCGGGGTTAAGCGAGTGTACGCAGGGGCAACATTACTTAAAAAATGTTATCTTGCAACTAACATACTACTAGGGTCTAGTGCACACAAATTACTACTTTAGAATGTTTTTATTTTTAATAGTTTGTCAAACACTTAAAAGATTAATATGTTTCAAGGATTAGAAAAAATATTGTATTGATACAATAAAAAAAAAACAGTTTCAATTGGCATCTAATAGAATGTATTGTGAACAATTTTTTACAATATTTAAATATTACAAAATATTACATAAAATTATAAAATCACAACAGAATTTTTATCTATTCATTAACATATTCAAACAATCTTATAAATATACTATAAAGTAATGTGCGTGTTTATTATGTTCATGGCTTTTTGGGACATGGCGTCCCACCAATAACATACCCTATTCTTTGCAAATAACGTATGGTCATACCAGTGCCACCTAATGTTACCATATATCTGAGTGGCGTAAAAATTTTATACAGACCATAGGCAATAACCAAGTAGCTGGTCCACGAGTTGCCGTCCCTTACTTTGTCGATAATACTATCGGGGATGCCCACTTTTTCCAACAGGGAGGGCACATCAAATATGCTGGCGATGAAGTAAAACGAACCAAACCATACGGTCGAAGTGACTAGGTGAACTGGCAACACAATGTACCAGTACTTTTTGGCCATGTTCTTAAACCTCTGGAAGATACTCTGCGATTTGTCATCGTCCGGCGGTGGTGATGGAGTCGTTGTTGTACTCATAGTCTGTTGACTGACATAAGTGTTATGCATGTACGATCCAAGGTTGTGTGAGGTGGTTAAGCATCCGAGGCCGCGACTCGACTGTTGTTTCCTCTGTTTGGACGTTGTGGTTGTACACTTGGACAAACAAACCGTACAAGAGGCGAACAGACGGTTCGGGCCTAACACGTTCAATCTCGCGTTAGTCATCGCGATTGCATAGAAATTACATCGGGACAGCATATTTTTTCAATTTTTGGCTAACTACGAACGTTGGACGACTTTGAACAGTTTGAGCTATCACCGGCCACCAACTCCATTGCCGAACACTCCGGTACGCAATTTCAAACTAGTGGCTGGCACTGGCGGTATAATGTATTTATGCAAGTATGATTGCATACTAAACAGTAATAACTAATAGCACTATAACAGTATGATTTAAGAAGTACGAATTGCAATCGCCGTCACTGTTATCTCGTCGACTGTTGACAACGCAGTATCACGTGGTTCCGCCATAGATAATAAATAAATATAATATCTATGGTCACGCAGTGGAAATTTACATTTTACCCATTAACAGCAGATGGCGTTGGCGATGTTTTATTTCTTTACATAATTAATAATATATCTCATAAAAAAGAAAGTGATATAGATATACATCTTAATATATAATAGTGGTACTAATAATTACTATATATTATAGCATTTATATTTATGCACTAGTATTATGACAATATCGAAATTCGAAATGTCAAATGTTCCAATTGAAATAAAATACCTTGTGAAAATCAATGTCCCCTAGTATTATTTTTGAAGAGCAAAAATCCAAATCATAGAAAAACAATTTAATTCTAAAATATTTTTATGCCAGTAAATACCAACAATCTCTAAACATTAATGAACTAATGGAAACATGATTTAGTGGCCCTTCGCCCATGATTGGTCCATTGAATTAATACATTCTTTATGCAACTCTCAGCATTAGTCTGATACACCTATCCATCCAGAAATGTTTTTTGCATGCAATATATTATTATTGAATTTAAGTTTTAACACATCCATCTCAGTGACCTACTCAATGATGAGGTTACTTGAAACCGTTAAAATCCTTTACACAGCAGTGACTTGCCTGTTTTTTTAATATAATTTTTGAAGTACTAAGTAATAATGGAATCTATATTTCTATTTGATATTTTAGTATTATTCACTGACCAGTGATACACGGTTTTATCAACTATCAAATAAAAATTGGATTAATTAAATAAACTCAATATTGTTACTATATTATATTATAATTAATAATAATATATTTATTTAATTAAAATGTGTAAGCTTGTAATGAATAATAATTAACTATAATGATATTTAGTATAATAATAAAGTAATAAATAATAATTGCAGATTTGTAATAATTTTACAAAATATAGCGTATATCATATAATATTTCATATTATTATAAATTATAATACTGAAAATACGGGATAATCTTAAACTAATAAAGTATTAATTAATGTATAATAATCTTGATGAGTTAGTTTTAGGCTTATAGCTATAAATACAAATTCTTAATAACACTATGTATTCAAGTAAAACCAATAGCGTAGCTGGACCTCAATCTAGTGTGGGGGAGGGGCTATTTAAAAATTGTAATACACCACAAATTATTGTGATGAATTCAACTTTTTCCAACTATTATTTTAAATCGTTTTAACTAAATAATAAATAACACTGGTATAAATACTATATTATTTTATTACCTATATAGGCTATAGCCATGATTAAAACATTACCAATAAAAAATTACCAAGGGGGGCATACACCCATGCCCTCCCACCACAGCTACGCCACTAAGTAAAACTATAATATATAAACAGTTAATAAACTCAAAATGTATTTGCTTAGTGCAAGCGATATCCGTGATAAAAAATAAGAAATAACAAAAAATAATAAAATATAAACAACATTTGAGTGTCATATAAATTTTGTTGGAAGGTATATCACTGAATTCATTTTAACATTGGTGGTGTAAAAGTTATTTTTAAAACTCCAAAATCACAATGAACAATTTTATACATTATAATTCATATTCAATAATATTTATAGAAATTAGAAATTTGTTATCTAAAAGAAAGGTGGTTTTACTGCAACCGTATTAGTTTAATAAACATAAGATTGAATTTTCATAAAGAATATTAAGTAATTAACATTTAACTAAATAAAAACTTTAAATATTTTAACATGATGAGTATAGTACGAAAAAAATAAGATATTTATGAAATGAAACCAATGTTCAATTCAGTTATATCAAGTAACAAGTTCTTATAGGGTTGAAAGGAATAACCAAATTTAAGAAATGTATCTCTTATTATATGATGTGATATCTACAATAAATTATTTTAATGGAGAGTTTAAACTTTAAAACTACAATTACTTGTCAGTATATTGTTATTCTATGTTGATTAACCTAAGCATGTAATTTAAGTAAATCAATTTATTGTTACTTATTAATTTAATTGATAAATTATTGTATATAATTTTGGGTTGTTATTGCAAACACAAAACACACAATTTTTTCTTTGATTAGAGGACATCAATATATGAGTAAGGACAAGACTTAGTGACAACAATATTTTAACAACTCTTAATCTAAATAAGTATGCCATTTAAGTTGATCAAATACTATTCATAGTTGTGGACTAATATTCATACCAACAGTATGTAATTATTGGTTTAGTTGCTTCCTCCGGGCAGCACGTTGTTTGTCAAACCGCATTTCCATTTCTTCCAAGACTTTTGGTGTGTATCTGACAACTAACTTAACAGATCCTTGGGCTTGTTTTAGTAGCTCTACAGCTTTTTCATGATTTTCACCTTCTACGCACTACAAACATATTTTCTTTAGATTTAGGATAACTACAATATAATAAATAAAGTTAAAAAAGCAACTTACCACTCCGTTAACAGACAGAAGTTGATCCCCTCGCTTTAAACCACCGTGTCTATCAGCTACACCACTAGGTATTATGCGTGATATGTAGATTGGAGAATTTTGTTCTCGCCCTCCCATTACATTAAATCCAAGTCCTTCTTCTGTTTTGGGCAATTCCACCACTCTTGGATGGGCATGACCTTCACTAGCAGCAAACGCGGCGACTGTTGCTTTAGCTGTAGCTGAAGCACGGACATCCTACAAAAAAAAGGTTATAATATAGGTCAGTATGAATATCAACGATGTAGTAAATGTTAAGCACCTGAGATCCTTGTATATCAACAGTTTCATAAACATGTTCGTACACTTCCCGTACCGATGCTAAGAAGTCACTCTGCAATACTTTTTGCAACGCAGCTAATTTGGTTACCGGCACTTCTCCGGCTAGAAAATAGTAAATAAGTAATTTAATTTTGATTTTATATAAAATAATAAATTGTGGATTTATTACTTTTTTGGAGCTTTTCCAACAGTTCGATTGCTCGTTTGACATCTGTGAAAATTATAAATATCAATATAAATAAAACAATGGAATATGGATACCACCACACATAACAAAATTAAAATTGTATGTTAACTATAACTCGCCTTTTGCTAAGTTCAAAGATTCTCCAGCCACAGCCATCTTTTGATGTCTCGACAATTCAAAGGAGACACCTCGAAATGTTAGTGTATTATACAATATACCTATATAGTATTATTTACTATTTTTGTATTTTATACAACGTACATCGACTGTTCTCTAAAATAAAAGTAAATAATAAATGTAAATATAAATGTATAATACAGCCATACAGGAGTATGATAGCTAAGCTGTATACTATATATATATAGTTATTAGTTTGTGACTTGTGTGTGTGTGTACAACTACTATTACAACTGTGTAGTGTGTTGCCTGTTTTTCGTATAGCAAGTGATAAGAAACCTTGTATGCATGGTTGCATTTCAAGATGTATTGGGCGCAAAGCAAGATAGAGCAACGTCCTGCACGGCCACATTATATTATAGATGGCGCCATAAAATCCATTCGAAGGTGCACACGGTTTTCGCCGCCTTTCGGTCACTAATAGACAATTAAGACACATACATATACACTTAGCTCTAGAAACAAATCCATTATCCAAATTTGAATATGATCCATAAATCACATAATAATTTTACGTTTCGCAGATACTACGTTTTTTTGGCGAGGTTTCGGAGGGCGGCGCATTATTTAATCCAAATTTTGAAAAGCCAGGAAAATTTCCTATTTGATGGAACTACTTACAATTTATACACCAGTATTTTACGACATCAACGACCAACCTTATTTATACAATGTGGTCATCGATATTGAACAATATTCATAGTTAGTACTTATAGTAGTGATGAACGTTGATTAGTGATTAGTCTATATGTGTAAGTTGTTGTTGTACCATTTAGATTTTAGAACAATACTACTTACTAGTATTTCTAAATTATAATCAATAATTGTACTTACAACGGTAGGCAATTTAATGAAAATAATTAATTTAAGTCAAGTTGGGTGAACACTCAATACAATAATATCGTTAGTTAGAAGTTATTTGTTAACAAATTAGAAGTTTAAAATTAATATATAAAAAAAAAAATTGTGAGCCGTCGTGGGACGCCTTGCAGATGTGAAACATCAAACATTTTCTTTTTGTAATAATGTTGAAAATAGATGGTGAATAAGATGACTATGAAATTTCAACAAATCTGGCCATCCTATTTCTATAATAATATACATTTTAATAAATAAATTATATAATTTAATAATAAAATTAAATTAAATATTTAATATAAATATTATATAGTGTAATATAATATAATATTATTTTTATTTTATTTTATTTTTTTACAACAAAAATAAATAATTTAAATTTTGTATTTAATATTTTTCTAATAATCCAAGATAGCTATTTCATATAAATAAGTATTTAAAAACCATTTTTGCTTTTAAAACTTTTAATTTGGTTAAGTCGTTAATTTTTAAACAATTTACAAAGTGTGTTAAAATTCAAAATTATTTCTTGCTAATCACTGTTACTGCTGTAAAAGTTATTGCATTAGTCAAATAGACCCGGAACACCCTGTATATACTGCAGTATATATTATATGAATAATAATAATTATAAAGTATAGTATTATTAAAGCTAATATTATAATATATAATAATATAATAGACATTATTATATATTATAATATAATATATATAATATAAATATAAATGTATATACTATGTATATTATATAAATACCTACGTTGATTAATACCTTACGTTTATTTAGTTTATACTAATATTTATTTTTGCTATTATAATATATATTTTATAATATAGTATTATTATTATTATTGTATATTATTATTATATTGTATTATTACAACAATAATATTGTTGTAGGTTTATACAATAATAAATATATACCAAAAAATAATATAATAATACTAATTCAAATAATTTAATTATATTTAACTATATTTAATATAATTTATATTTAAATATTTGTCTTGAAATTTAATTATTTTCTTCTCGGGCGGCGGTGCACTGTCTCGTTCCAATATTTTCGTAATATTTTCACGGTCACTCATATTTTAGTATATACGTAACAATATGTCAATATATTCAACGTAACAACAATATAGCCATATAGGTGTATATATATACGTTTATAAAGTAATCGGTGGGTACGTCGATATTGCCTGCGTAGAGAAGAAATCGCCGAGCTTTGGCAAATTGAGCTGGCGATCAACGAGTGGGGCGTCGCCACGCCACAGTCGGTGTTACTACCGTACCGCGCCATTAGATGTTTCATATCAAAAAATAAATAATAACTTGACTCAGTTTAAAACAAGACCTGACCTCCTAATCCATTTTATTAATTAGTTCCTACATGGATGGTGGATCACATTAAATGTATAAGACAGCATATATTTTGTGCAATAATTGTGCTCATCTAAATATACTATTATTTTATCAAGAAACAAAGACGCCAGAAATTAATAATTATAGAATTAAATATTATACACTTTTATTATAAAATTATATTATTTTTATTTAAAACTAAACTCAAAACTATTTATTTAAAACTTAAACTCCAACAATTTCAAAAACATTTTTAATTTTAAATTGATAAAATCTATTTAACTTAAAAATCTACAGTTTTTTTTTTTTAATGTTCTTTGAAACGACCTCAAGGTCTTCGTCAATGCTTATCATAAGTGGGTAGTAGGGAGATCATGTGATCTATTTATCTATGCATGATACTACCCCCCTTCTCCATGCAAGAGGAGACATGTGTGGTCTTCACTCCCAGTGGAGTGGGACCTAGTTGGAAACCGGATGATGCAATCGGACGACAGCACGGGAAAATGGTGATTGCGTAGAATCACACAAATTTTTTGCACTTGCTATGAATCGAACCGATGACTGTGTGAGTCGCAGTCAACTGTGTGGTCCACTGCGCCATTCCGGCCCCTAAAAAAATCTACAGTAACACCAAAAACAACTATCCACTAAAAATAAAACAATTAATACAAACAAAATTAAAGATAATTCAAATTATAATACCAATACATTGTCAACCCCCCCCCCTTATACAACAGCATCCAGTACCTCACACTCAAATAATTTGGGTAGAACACGATTCTATACGGTCCTTATATCAGCGTACGGAATCGTGCACTTTTTAAGATACACGATTCCGTACGTTTGGTACCCAAGAGTTTAGTGCAATGTTGCCAGATTTCCATAAGGTTACGTAAGTATTTGACTATTTGACTTAGTTATAGCGTTTTACGTACGTTTCACGTATGCTTAACTATAAGTAAGGGTCCAAAGCCAAACAGACGATTATATTTTGCAGGCCGGCGCCCGGCGTACTGGGTGAACTTTCCGAGTTCTGAAGAAAACACAAGAAGAGACCTGCACAAAAATAAGATCCGCATCTAAATGGCGTTTCAATAAAATGGCTTTAGCTGACAAACAACGGTTGGACCACACAATTAACGAATATGACAAATATTTGATTCATAAAAATATAATAAAATATTTGTCAAGTATTTGTAACAAATACCAAGGTATTAAACTATAATTTTTTTTTTTACATTTTTACAATTTTACAATTTTTTTATATTTTTTGATGTGAAACATCTAATGGCGCGGTATACGGTTGTAACACCGACTGTGGCGTGGCGACGCCCCACTCGTTGATCGTCGGCTCAATTCGCCAAAGCTCGGCGATTTCTTCTCTACGCAGGCAATATCGGCGTACCCACCGATTACTTTATAAACGTATATATAATATATATACACCTATATGGCTATATTGTTGTTACGTTGAATATATTGTTACGTATATACTAAAATATGAGTGACGGTGACGTGCGAGTGACCGTGAAAATATTACGAAAATATTGAACGAGACAGTGCACCGCCGCCAGAGAAGAAAAGAATTAAATTTCAAGACAAATATTTAAATATAAATTATATAAAATATAGTTAAATATAATTAAATTATTTGAATTAGTATTATTATATTATTTTTTATTAACAATTATAATAATAATACTATATTATAAAATATATATTATAATAGCAAAAATAAATATTAGTATAAACTAAATAAACGTAAGGTATTAATTAACGTAGGTATTTATATAATATATAGTATATACAATACATTTATATTTATATTATATATAATAATGTCTATTATATTATTATATATTATAATATTAGCTTTAATAATACTATACTTTATAATTATTATTATTCATATAATATATACTGCAGTATATACAGGGTGTCCCAGGTCTATTTGACTAATGCAATAACTTTTACAGCAGTAACAGTGATTAGCAAGAAATAATTTTGAATTTTAACACACTTTGAAAATTGTTTAAAAATTAACGACTTAACCAAATTAAATGTTTTAAAAGCCAAAATGGTTTTTAAATACTTATTTATGAAATAGCTATCTTGGATTATTAGAAAAATATTAAATACAAAATTTAAATTATTTATTTTTGTTGTAAAAAAATAAAATAAAATATAAGATAATATAATATTATATTAGACTATATAATATTTAATTTTATTTTATTATATAATTATATATAATTAATTTATTAAAATTTCTATTATTATAGAAATAGGATGGCCAGATTTGTTGAAATTTCACCATCTATTTTCAACATTGTTACAAAAAGAAAATTGTTGATGTTTCACATCTGCCAGGCGTCCCACGACAGCTCACAATTTTTTTTTTATATTTTAAACAAATTGACAATAAATATTAAATGGCAACATTGCACAAACAATCGTGCGTAATTAATTGTGTTGTTTTTGGGGTCTTTTTAACAATCTAATGTTTGATCAAATTCGTACGGAATCGTGTTCCCAAAAAGGTAAAACGTACGGAATCTTGCTTATCGAATAATTTAAATCATAGGCTAAAAAATCAAACATTACCATGGTAACAAACATAATAGGTAAACAATTTATATTTATAATTATTTTATATTGTAGAAGAATATGCATTTGCATACAAATCCGGTCCTTAATTTATTATTCTAAACTGGTTTTATAAATGTATACATATATTGTTTTATTATAAGATGTATACATTTTTTTTTTATCCTTATTCCTTATTACGTAATATTGACATATTACAACATTTCAGCTAATAAAAACCTCTTACTTTATTTTCAGCATTCAGTTATTGCTAGCAATCAATAGTAGCGAAACACTAGTGAATATAAGTATAAAGTATAAACAAACAAATTATTAGTTACAAATATAAAATTATAATTTTATAATATTAATATAATACTATAATCATTTCAAAATTCAAACAAATATTTTTCATTTAAATGTAAGATTTATAAATTTTAATTAATACTAATATTGAAGCAGATAATATAATATAATATTGTGTTATATACTTATGTATTTTTTATTATAGAATTGTCATTTAAAATAGACGGTTAGTCAGTGGATTTAAATATTCAATTGACAATGATTGAAATAATTGTTTATTTAAATGTTGTTATTCTTTTGGTATTGTGGTGTTACTTTAAATGGAATAACAGGCACTTTGAAAAATTGGCAGCTAGAATGCCGGGACCTCCGGCGTACCCGCTTATTGGAATAGGACATCAATTTCTTGGATTAACACCACAGCGTAAGGAAATTAATATATTCCTGAAAAACATACAATTATTATTACCTATATTTATTTTTGATATTTTTCAGAGGTCATGAGTAAATTATTCGATTATGTGAAAAAATATAATTTAGAGCCATTTCGATTATGGTTAGGACCATATTTTGCAGTTGTCATTATTAAACCAGAAGACTTACAAGTGATTACTTTTTTAAACAATTAATATAATTAATTGGACAAATGCCATTAAAATAATAAAATATAAATATCTTATTACATTTTTATATGTACAAAATAAATCTTTTTGACGGTTTATTTTTTCAATGCTATAATTTTATTGTAAACGTTTTATATATTTGGAAGAAAAATTTTGAATTTTAAAAATATTCTTGTTTAGTATAACGATGGGCAAGTATCTAAAGAATATAAAATTAATTTGTTGACTTACTTATAACTTATTGATATCTAAATATAAAAACATTAGAAAAATGGCAGTTTTAATTATATTGTATACATTTTTTAGATTGTATTGAATAGTTCAAACGCCCTTCAGAAATACCAAATATACGATTTTTTTAAGAACATTACGGGTGAAGGCTTGTTTACTGCACCAGGTAAGTTGAATACAAAAATTTAAATCATTTACATTTGGAAAAAATATAAATAAAATTCATTCTTAGTGGACATAATAAGATTTTGTATAATTTATTTAATTCAATTCAAAATAGTTTAAAACGATTATAGTTGAAAAATGGCGGAGACATCGTCGCATGATCACTCCCGCTTTAAATACCAAACTTTTGGAACAGTTTTTCTCTGTGTTTAAGGAAAAAAATAAAGTTCTTATCAGAAGTGTTATGAAGGAATTAAATGAAACACAAGCGTTTAATCTCTGGGACTATATTGCACCACTTTCTCTTGATACTATTTGTCGTAATTATACCTATACTATTTTAAATTATCTGAGATAATTATCTAATAACTAATGAGAATTTTATTTCTAGAAACCACTATGGGTTACAATCTAGACACTCAAACAAACAAAAAACAGTCTCAGTTTGCCGAAGCAATAGAAATGTAATATATACGAAGTAATAGTACTGAGGACTTGAATACTTGATTAATATTTTATAATATAATATTGTATTTACTTTAAAACTGACTATAATAACCATTAAAACCAATTTCTTATGCAATTCAGTAAAAAATGATTTTCCCTAGAAAAATAAAGTTTCTAGACTTTTTCATACTGAAACTTAATTTGAATCTTACTTTTGGTACTTGAAATGCGTAACTATTAACCTCTTCGATTTATTTATAGAGCATCAGATTTAGACGCGATGCGAATTTTCAAACCATGGTTATATCCAGAAATCGTGTTTTCACTTTATTCAAAACTCACAGGACAGCAAAGAGTCTTCGAAACAGTGAAAAAATTTCCAATGCAGGTATGTCTTTTAGACTTAAGAGGAGACTACACCAACATAACGTGACAACAAACGTGACGTCATACAAATGTAAAACCTAGCATAAACTGTTTTGCGCGAAAAGAACCGAGAAGGCTATAAAAAAAAAATACAGTTATACAGCCATAACTCATAACTATAAGAAACGAAATTATCACCACATAAAAAGGATAACTTTGACTGTGCAATATCGTTTTTATTTTTTCAATATCGGAACTACAAAAACTTATTCAAGTTTGAAAATCACAAAAATAATGGATTTGAAACAATAAGAACTTTTTTCGTAGTTCGGATATCGAAAAAATAAAAACGATATTGCACAGCCAAAGTTCTCCTTTCTATGTGTTGAAAATTGTAATTTTTGAAGGCAGTTGCCTGATCATTTTTCATATGATATATACGTACAATATCCTGCATTCCTGCAGATATTGTTACATGACATTAATATTAATTACTATTTTGCATTTTAAGGTAATCAAGGAGAAGAAATATGAATTTGACCAGAGTAAAAAAGCAATTGCTAAAAAAGGCTTAACTAACAACGGCGATGGTGAGTTATTTGAGACCATGAATTTATGAAGCTGGTGGAACCGTGTATATTGACCAATTTAAATTCTACCGGAGATAAATTTTAACTGTGGTGTTATTTTCATAGTGAAATCTTACCGGGGATGAAATTTAACTAGCAAATATTAATTTCGTTTTGTAACCAATTCGTTAAACAAAAAATATTTCAGGGGAGGGGCTTTAAGTTTAAAGATTTAATAGAATTTTACTTAATGGCAGTGGTATAAATATTTCTGATTAGGCTTGAATGCCCACAGTTCGATTATTTTATTATATTTATAAACAATTTAACTATAATTTAAATTATAACTAAAATCTAAGTATCTTGTTTATATGTGAGCGGAGTGGTTGATGAATGGCAAATAGACAGTGCCATAGAGACTAGTTTGGCTGCGGGCAGTGCAACGCGATATTCGATATTTGATAAATACAAGCAATTTGGAAAACACAACACTGGTTACTATTATAAATATTTATAATCAATATCGATGATCGCCACCGCCACGGTATTTACGTTATAAAATCATCCATATTTAAATTGTTCTCTTAGATTTTATCACATTTTGTCAACCATTTTATTTAATGGCATAATCGTTAAGTTAAGATACACGCATTCATATCGGCGATGATGATGCTCGCCAAGTACACAAGTTGTGTGGAACCGGCTTAAAATATCCAAAAATTAAAATTAACAATTTCCAAATAAAATAAATGATTGTTTAGAAAACCATTCAAAATTATTTTTGGACATATTGTTCAAATTGAACGATGAGGGTGGACACTTTTCAGATTCTGAAATTAGGGATGAGGTCGTAACGATGATGACTGCGGTAAATATATGTTATCTTATATACTTATATATATCTTGAATATATTTCGTATGAAAATGTTTTTGAATAACATGTATAAAAGTAATTATTATAGGGCAGTGAAACTAGCGCTATCACAATCTGTTTTTGTCTTTTGATGTTAGCGATACATCAAGATATCCAAGTAAATATATTATAATTCATAGTAGGTATATAATAAAAATACAAAATATTCTTTAAGTTTTAGTAACACTTTTCACGTTCAATGTTTACAGTGTATGCAATGTTATAACTTATAATATACGCAACATTTTTTTTTTATTCTGTTTTAATTTATATGGAATTAAGACATTGTAGTAACTAATTTTGTTGTTGATAAATTTGATATTTTAGGACAAAGTTTACGATGAAATTTACGATATATTTGGTGGAAGTGACCAATCAATAACTATTGAAGATACTACTAGACTTGTGTATTTAGAACAAGTGTTAAAAGAAACCCTTCGATTATATCCTGTAGGACCATTGCTTTTCAGAAAACTTCAAGACGATCTTAAAATATGTGAGTGAATTTTAAAATACACTATTTGTGTGTAAAATAATATTAAATTAATTGTATTTTAGTTTCAAGTGATTACATACTGCCAAAAGGAACAATATGTGTTATATCCACAATAAGCACACATTACAGTCCTGATTTGTACCCAAATCCTTGGTCTTTTAATCCTGAAAACTTTAGCCCTGAAAATGTCTTTAAACGTCATAAATATTCCTTTATTCCTTTCAGTGGTGGTCCAAGGGGTTGCATAGGTAAAGACTAAAGTTATATATTGTGAAATTATAATAATATAAGGCAACAATATATTGTAATACTTGTATTTACATTTTAACAACAGGATCCAAGTATGCCATGTTGTCGATGAAAGTTACTATGTCAACATTCTTGCGACATTTTAGCGTGCATACAGACATACAATTAACAGACATTAAGTTAAAATTAGATTTATTAATGAGAAGTGTTCATGGTTATCCTGTTACAATTCGACCAAGAGACAAAAGAATCCTTAACTAAAGTAAAGGCTTATGAATTTAATATAAAATTGTCTAATTTTATTGTTATTGGTTTTTCTTTTTAAATAGTACGAATAATATTGCCATCTGCCATAATAATTGTAATAATACTTACCATTATATAGTTAATAATTTTGTGTTATATATGGAAATATTTTAAAAAAACTTGTAAGTAATTATTGAATTATGAATTGTATTATAGTTTATTTTGTAGTATTCTAATATTGTAATCGTAATGATTATTATAGTATTTGAATTGTAATAGTAATTGTAATATTGCAATTGCAATGATAATTGTAATAGTATTGATAATTGAAATATTGTAATTGTAATATTGTATTTGTATTGATATAATTATAATTATTAACAAGACAATAAATATACAACATAATCAGAGGCGTACCCACTGCCCAGCGGGTAGGCCTGGTAGGCCCGGGCCTACCATGATTTTGAACCCTTAAATATGCCCAAAATATGTATTTGTATATTATACATATTATTTTTTTAACCAGGCCTGTCCTGAATTTTGATAGTGGGCAAGCCACTGTACAACATAATATACATATTTAAATTAAGAAAGTGCGTTTAAACAATCGATTTTTAGTATCATTTTCCGGGACGCAACTAGGTTATAAAAAAGGTATACTTAGACGCAAATAGGCTATTACCTGTTTTTGACCTTTTTTTTTAATCCAGACGTAATTTACCTATCAAATAAAATCTGGGACGCAAGTAGTATAATGGGGGTTTCCGTTTTCCGCCAAAATGACCCTCGCCCGTTATCACCATGGCCGTTTTCCGCCAAAGGTTGTATTCCGATTTCCGCCAAAAAAAATTTATAAATTATTTTTGAGAACCCCTGAACTGAAACCACCAAATAGTGATGATTACGATGTAGGTACGTGCTATTATTATATAGCGATATCCGCGGATAATTGGCGATTTATTGTTCGCTGACAGTCTGCATCTGTTAATCATAACAATTAATACTTATACTGTTTTTAAGTACAATTATAATAGCGTATGCGTTGTGAAACACACTGGGTAGTGGGTACACGTCCTATATATATAGGGAAATAGTAATAGTAAGATAAGATATAGATAAAAGTTTATGATCGTCATTCGTCATCGATAAACTGAGGTGATGCGCGTACATCGTGATCATTACTATTTGATGGTTTCAGTTCAGGGGTTCTCAAAAATAATTTATAAATTTTTTTTGGCGGAAATCGGAATACAACCTTTGGCGGAAAACGGCCATGGTGATAACGGGCGAGGGTCATTTTGGCGGAAAACGGTTACGCCCAGTATAATGCTCCCATGACTGCTGCCAGGTAAAGTAAAAATAATTTATATTACACTTATTTTATTTAAATATACCTTAAACTATATACTCGGTATAAATAAGTGTCTTGTTTAACATCCAAAATATCCTCTCACATTCCCCCATTTGGTATAAATTTATCACTACGTGATACTGTATACACCTCGTATATCAGTGATAGACAACAATTTAATAGTAACCTTGAATCACCACGTATTACGTAACAAGAGATACATAACTTGGAGCAATGAAGCATCCATATAAAATCAAACATGTGAGTATGAACGGTACTTTAACACCTACTTGTTTATATATCACTGAGAAAATTTCAGACGACCTGACTAATTTTCTAATTTTTATCATGACTTTATGATAGCCGGAAAATCGTTATACCTGCAGTTATATTCGATAAAACCAATCCCCAATCGATTTACAATATTAAAAAGAAACCTAATAAGTAATAGCAGTACACTTATAGAAAAAAAAAGTAAACCCATAAATCTGCGCCTCTGCCTAACAAAGTAACACTATAATCAGTGCCATATTTATGCAAGGACAAATGGGACAGTTGCACTGGGCCCACTTGGACGAGGGGCCCACCGACAACACCCAAAGCAATAAAACAAAATAAGTTTATGTTTTATTATTTTTGTATATCATCGTCATATTATTATTTATTACGGTCATTGTAAATATCTAATCTGTAGTCTATGAGATTACTCTGTGGTGCGTACCTACGTATTCAACAAATCTCAAACACACGAATACTTGTACATGATATACCTATTGTATTATATGAATTACGATAAACACTGTTTATAACTCACGTATTGTGTATATGGATTTTGCTTGGCTATTTTGGTGGCTTATATAAAATTTGAAATTGTACTGGGCCCATGATTTGGTAAATCAGGGCCCGACTATAATAGTGCTTATATTAAAATAAATAAATACTGTTTGTCTGTTTACATACTGTCTACCTTTGAATCAAACGATCCGCGATGTCGTGTTCGAGTCGGAAACAGCTAGGTATAATACTTTGTCTCCGATATACTTCGACGGGGATTCGATAACCGATTGTTTTTAAGGAGTTGAATATAGGCAATTTTAAGGCCATTTCAATAGTGCGTGCGTGGTGTGAATTTGTGTGTGTAGTATACGATGACTATAGTATCAGTGGATTCGATGAAACGGGACACCGTCTCACGCTCAGGCACAAGTCAATAACGCACCGTCGAGTGCTGGACCGCCTGGACGAATATGATTTACTACTTGTTTTTGAAATTTGTATCCGATTAGTCCAGTGTTGGGGAGTAACTTAACTTAAGTTACAAGTTACTGTAACGAAATTACTTTTTAAGTAATTTGATGGTAATTTAATTACATTTTATCGTAAGTAATTTAAATGTAATTTACGTTACTTTTTTGTAGTAATTGTTACTAAATTACTCGTTATATTTTTTTGGTTTAATAAATGTTAAGAACTTATTGATAATGAGTGTAAATATTAAAATATACCATATTGAGAACGCATTATTGTTAAAAATAAATTTGAAAAATAAAGATTAATATTTAATGTGTATTAAAATTAGTATTAATTGTTAATAATTTCATATTGTTGATTGTCATTATTTAGTTTGTGTATTGTAATATAGACAAAATGGTTATTAAGCTCCAGTGATATTAAAAAAAAAGTAACTTTTATTGTAATTGAGTTACTTTTTAAACTCAAAAGTAATGTAACTTGACAAAATTAAAAAAAAGTAACTTAAAAATAATTTAGTTACAATTTCGATAAGTAATTAGTAATGTAATTTAATTACCCAAAATAAGTAACTTCCCCAACACTGCCGATTACTGAAACGGTCGGTACAGTTGGCAAAAGATATGTCTATTTCAGTCGAAAACACAGCCGGGTCGAATCCCATTAACACCATCCACACTATTACACTAATGAAGATGAAACATATCATTCCAATTTGGGGACATCCATTGTCGAATACCATCTCTAAATTAATACTCATCCAATAAAATGTTCAACAATTTACCTTAATCATTTGAGGCATGACAGATATTATGCATTTATGCCTAAACATGGTGTTCATATTTATTTCAATATAATCCGTTGAACGTTAATTTTTATTATACCTACCTAGGTATTGTGTCATTTTTTAAAAAATATTTTATTCAAGAATTTGTTAGTCTTATACCTAATGAAGATAAATATAAATATTAAATACATAACATTTTTTGTTTGTTTGTTATTTTAGTGGACTACTAGGTAAAATACTGAATAATATTTTAAGAACAATCCCTTCTAGACATTACCCAGCCATAAGCGTAATATACTAACTTAATACCTTAAACAGTTATATATTAATACCTTATAATTTATAAGTTATAAGTTTAAACTTTAAAGTGTAACGTTTGTGTATAAATAAAAAATGCAATTCAAATGTTTTTCCGCGCATTTATTTTCTGATTAATCTTTACTCCAAGAGTCATTATGTGCGAATGAACATTTGTTCCAAATGTTTTGTATAATAAATACTGCGAAAGAAATAAATTATGGAACAAAAACGTTCATCGGAACAAAGGTATAATATGTGAAAAGATTTAATTGGATAAAATATTTTATTTTATGGAAAAAATATCAATTGGAACAAATGTCTTTCGACAAATAGATATTGGAACAAATATAAATAGGAACAAAGGTAACATTTGGAAATTAATATCATTGGAATAAGTGGACTTGAAACAAAAATGTGTGGAACAAAAGGTAGTGATCCGTTAAGATCATTGCTTGGTAGTTATCTTAGTTCATGGTTATGAATGTTATTAATTTATGATATATAAAAACAACGGGGCATGGACTAAGATAGAGTTTATCCCTATGATCCGTTGCCCGAGCCCCGTACTCAATACTACTCATGTATAGTCATGAGCACGGTCTTATATACGACCGTGGTCATGAGGTAAAAATGTAAAATCCGGATCCAAAATGATAATAATACAATAATCACCACGCATGCGCACAACCGGCGGTGCATTCCTGTATTTAGAAGCTTCGACTTCTGTGATTGGACTAGATTTAGATTTTTGTTATTGTTATTATCTTGTTTTTTAGGTTGTGAACTTGTGACTTGTAGAGTACTGGCGTAGTGGCGTCTGGCGTTGTGGAAATTATTGTGGAATGTGGACTATGGGAATCCAAGATGGACCCTTCTTGTTCAAGATAGTGTGATTACGATTTATACTTACTTAATTCATCGTTCATACAACTTATGTGAGTACTGTACTGAATATGAGTGGTGTCTGTTTGTCGTTTGACAGATATTACGTACGCTATCACTATAATATTGAGCATTGGTCTTCTTATAGTGTGGTGCTTTTATTTTTTATTATTTTAAATTTAGATTTTAGAAGAGAACTATATTGTTATCACCATTGACTTGACAAGACGTGTACTGTGACTGGCATCGTTTCCGCCAGTTTGAACACTAGGTAATAGTTTGTGTGAATAATAAACTTAGGTATAACATTAACTACATAACCACCTATGTCCTTAACACATTTAAAAGTTATTGATTTGAGTATTTGACGTAGGTTGTTGTTTCATGTTTTATGCCATGTCCACACAGAAACAACAAAAAATTAAAAAGTATTTTTGTTTTAAAAAATTGTAGATTGTATCTTGACCATGTGGAGAAATTTGAGTTTTTATTTTCAATTTATATTGGTGTTTGTTGTGGACCTGGTATTAAAAACAAATATTTTCTGGTGATGCTTATTACACTAACATAATTTAAAAAATGTATTATACTTAATTTGGTACAATATTTGTTTTATTATGAACAAAGTAATTTAAATATCATATTTTCATATCAGTCCTCAATTTGTAGCTAACAATTATTGAACTAATTTCTATCAAATATTGTTTTTTGATTCTCATTTTTAAAGTTATCGGTGGTTAGTAAATAATATTTTAAATTTTCATAAATTAGAATATGACCTATGTTTATTCATTAAAATTTTATATTTAAAAATAAATCCATTTATGTAAAAAAAAAAAACATAATTTTAGCTGATTCTGTAATTTTTATTATTTTTTTTTATTTATAACTGGCATTATTAATTTTTATTGCTATAAATATAAAAATAATGAATACCTATCCAATTAATATTTAATATTCTCTGACATATTTACTCACAAAAGTTCAATAATGTTTTTAACATTCCAATTAAAATATAATTTATATTATATTATTAAAAGTTTAAAATTTAATCAAATTCATCAAAACATTTAAACATTTTTTTTCTTACCTACAGATTTCTCACAATGGAAGAAATTGTTGTTAACTCATCAGACGCTAATGAAATCAACCAGCCTGCTGTTGGTGAATGGAAAAACGATATAAATAATATTTCCAATAATGATAACTATGATCAGAAGATAGTCGAAACACTAAATGATACCACATTAAATGATAATTCCGTATTTGAAAATACTGATATAGAAACACAAGAAAATAACTGTGGTTTCTCCAATAATGAAAACACTCAAAACACCTGGGTTAATCAAATTGAACCAAAAAACCATTATGGTAATAAAAACAATTCAGGATATCGGAAAGGGCTAGGAGGATTTAATAAATCAAACAATGGTAATAATTCTTATGAAAAATCTTACGGTTATGAATCTACTTCAAATAACGGACATGTACGTGGTCGTGGTCGAGGTCGAGGTTTCATAAAAAGATTTGATGAAGAAAATGAATCATTTAGGGATGAATATGGCTCTGGTATTAATAATCACAGTGGTAACACTGCCCCAGGTCATCGAGGTCGAGGACGAGGGCTAAATCGTGGTAGAGGTGGAAAGCGTGATCAATCATCAGGTGGTTGGTATGGGAATGGTGAAGATGGTTATAAAAAAAATGAAAATGATAAACCAACTATTCCAAAAGCAGCGTATATTCCTCCTGATATTGAAAATGAAGAGTCTATAGCTGGAATTGAGGCAGGGCTTAATTTTGATAAGTATAAAACTATTGAAGTAAAAGTAAGTGGAACTAACCCTCCAAAAAGTATAACATCCTTTCAAAGTTCTGGCTTGCGCACTATTTTGCTAGACAACTTATCTAACTGTAATTTCTCCACACCAACTCCAGTACAAAATTATGCAATACCTATTATCATTGATGGCAGAGATTTGATGGCTAGTGCTCAGACTGGTTCTGGAAAAACTGTAAGTTAATTTAATCTTTAAATACTTCGCAAATGTATAAAGTACTTTTTTTTTAGGCAGCATATGTTTTACCTATTTTGCATAATTTACTGAATCAACCAACACAATTAATTTATGATGAACATCATTGTGAACCTCATGTAGTTATTATTGCACCTACAAGGGAGTTAGTTTCACAAATTAGTGAATGTGTATGGAAATTTAGTAAAGGAACTGATATTAGAAATGGACTACTGTATGGAGGTACATCTATTCATCACCAAAAATCTAAAATCCTTCAGGTAATGTAATTTTAAATAATTTAATAATTAAAAGAATAAATCCACTCCCTTGAGTTTATATTTTAATTTTAACAAATTTTTCAATGCAGAGAGGAGTTCACATATTAACTGCTACTCCAGGACGTCTGAATGATTTTGTTGAAAAAGGTATTGTGACTTTCTCATCAGTTAAATTTTTTGTTTTGGATGAAGCAGATAGAATGTTGGATATGGGATTCAAACCTGATATAGAACAAGTATTAACACATTCGACTATGACTCCCATAGTAAGTACTAAGTTGTCATTGGAATTTACAACATGCCACATGTGTAATAACTAATATGTATTGGTATTGTGTATAAGGTCTGTCATTTTGAGCACCTCGGTAGGCATTTTTCCTGGCTTAAATATAATTAACACGTTAACTACCATACAACCGCCAAAGGTCATTTGTAATTTTCAAATTTTGTACTTTTGTGACTGCCGGCGGTTACAGTTGATGATTACTACCCATGCCACATGACCGCCGTCGGTCATAACTGTATATGGTTTTATATTATTAACTTATCCATAACGTTACAATAATGCACCAAAAAAGCGACGTGGCGTAGTGGAAATCATTACAAATTTTTTGATGTAATAAATATATTTTTAAACTTTTTTTAAATACATAGTATAATATACAAATTTAGAATGACACTGAAAAATATACTTGGTACGATGATGGTATATTGTGTGACCGCCGGCGGCCACATGGCAGTCAACATGTTAATAATTTATATACCACAAACATATACTAATAAACATTGTATAACCTACATTTTTCTTCAAAATAATTATGATTGTAGATCTATAATAACAGATAAAATAATAATTCTTATGATAACATTATTGCTGAATGTGTAATATAATTATATAAACATGTATAGATCTCCATACACAATAATGTAAAAGTTATTTGTTATAAGTTCTTATAATTTTATACCTGTATCTTATATTTGATTATAACAATCCAAATAACTGTGTTAAAATCTGTGCAGCGTATATTTAATGGCATTTAATAAGGGGTAAATTCAATGATATTTAATTTTTCACTGGAAAAATCTTGCAGGATCAGCTAGTTTATTATATGTACTAATATTTAATATTAAATAAGATATATCATGTACAATTTGGTGATGCGACTATGACAGAAGTTTTTATGAGAATAATTTTTCTAGGAGTCGAGACAGACTGTAATGTTTTCTGCTACATTCCCGAGTGAAATACAACATATGGCCACTTCTTACTTGAAACCAGATTACATATTTGTAGCTGTTGGAGAAATAGGAGGAGCATGTAAAGATGTTGTGCAAACAGTAATAGAAGTCACAAAGTTTAAAAAAAAAAATGCATTACTTAACGTGTGTAAAGAAATGGGTATGCTTATTAATGTTAAATAAGTTATTATAAATATTAAAATATTTATGCAATCGTTTATGTGTCTTAAGCTTGTACAAATATTATAACCAAAAATGTATTGTTATTATTTAGAAAATTGTCAAGGTACAATAGTGTTTGTAGAAAGAAAAAAAGTCGCAGATTACACAGCTGCATATTTAAGCGAAGTGGATTACCCTACTACAAGTATTCATGGCGCACGTGAGCAACCAGAACGAGAACAGGCATTAAGAGATTTCAAAACAAAGAAAATGAAAATTCTAGTAGCCACTGCTGTTGCAGCTCGTGGATTAGGTATTTACATTAAATTATTATTTTAATATTATAGAATGTTATTAGTAATATTTTTAAAAATTTGTTTAATAGACATAAAAGGTGTAAATTATGTAGTGAACTTTGATCTACCAAAAACAATTGATGAATATGTCCATCGGATTGGGCGTACTGGTAGATTAGGAAATGCTGGTAAAGCTATTTCATTTTTTGACCCAGAATCTGATAGTCCACTAGCACCTGAATTAATTAGAATTCTCAAACAAGTAAGTTTCCATTAATACCAATTCTAAAAAAATCAACTTAAATTGATTAATGTTAAAAATTTTATATAATTCAATTTATTATAATATCTAAATAACTTAACTCTGTCCAGCGACAAAACATGCCGTCGCCTAATAAAAATCGGGCATCCCCATGCCAAACATTGCCATGGCGGAATCAGTCTCAATAGCAGGGTTTTGAGTGAGATTGGGTATAATTGGCGCTTTCTTTTGCTGGATAGAGCATACATTTGCAATTAAAATGTTTTAAAAATTAGCATTGAAAAGAATAAAATATTTTTTTTTGAACTAATGATTTCATTAATATAAAATATAAAATAATATGTTTTAAATTATATATTTTAGGCAGATCAAGAAGTACCATCATTTCTAAATGATGCTTCTGAACGTATTCTAGCTTCTCCAGCTATTGACAATTTCAACGATATAAGAATGGTAACATAAATAATAAATATTAATATTAACTATCCAGTTGTCTTATTATTTTAAGCAAACTAAAAATTCTACATTATTTGTTTGTTTTATAATAAGCTATACCAAAATGGTAAAATACTTATATTGTGTCAATTTTTATTTTGTTTTTTTAGAATGTTGATGTCTCTTCCAACCTGGTTGCTACTGAAGAAGAAGAAGAGTGGTAGATTACTTGAGTAATTTAGGATTTAGATTTACAAGAGTATAAATACAAATTTAAAAATATGAATCATTTAATATTAAAATTCAAAAACCTAAATTTGTTATAGACATGGTTTGGGACTCAAAGCATTTGCTTTTTTTTATTTTACTTGACTTAAAATCTAGCAAATGTGCAGAATGATATGGGAATTTATGTCAAGTAACTATGATTTCAAATATGTAATTTATAATATTGTATAGTTTTTATTTTGAAATAACACAGACTGATAGGTAAACATTGACAAAAACCAAATTTTTTTTTACATAATTTTTTACCTTACTGTGTGCATGAATTTTAGAAGATAGTGCAGTCTTAAAAAGTTACATTTTTGATTTCGGATCTAACATTTTTCCATAGATGGGTTTGTTTTATATTTTAAAATAATATTTTATGTTATGGGGAGACCCTATTTATTTATTTTTAGTTTAGTTGGGAGCAGGGTAAAATTGTTGAGTTTGCGTTTTTTTAAATTATTGCTTATAATGAAAATTTGAAGCTCTTATTTTGATGATTTTAGGTGCTAGTTCTGAACCCTGGTTACAAAATATAAAGACAATATTATGTACTAACAATACCAATATACCCCGAGTTGACATTTTACTTTATTCTATTTGAACTCGTTTAGAACTGGTGAATAATATTTTCACTGATCAAAATGTTAGAATTTTTATTAGAATCTCATTAATAAAAATAATAAAATAAAAAAAAAATTAAAATTTTAAGATATTGACCGATACGCTGTAAAAAAAAAAAAATTGTATTTAATATTTTTATAAAAACTATTTTGCAGTAGTTCTGTTTTATAGGTGAATAAATCAAACATCTTACAACATATTAATTAGTTATAATTTTAAACTTATAGTTAGTTTAAAAATGTATTAAGTAATAAATATTTTATTGAAATGTGCATTATTTTCCTGCTGTAAAAGCTAATTAATTGTTTTTGTGACAAATTTTACCAACTAAATTTACGTATCCATTAAATATATTTGAAATTCAACCACATATATTTTTTTTTACTAACAATATATAACTTAATTTACAAAAATGGTTATTTATTATTTGAGAAAATTATAAAACTTTATTCACTTTATGATTTAACAGATGAAAATATATATTTTTCTTGACATTTTATATTTGTTAAAATTGTTTTTAAATAGATCAAACTAAGTATTTAGATTTTTTATAATTCTATTTTGTTTAATTTTTATTAATGGCACTATGAATAATTGTGATTTATTTTTTTATTGTTAACTGTGAAACTATAGTATAATATTTATTTTAATATTTTATTATCGAATACTGAAAGGCACCAATCTACAAATGATTTATATAAAAATGTATTTCTGATACTAATTGTTTGTTACTTATTTTTTTCAATTTATTTAAATTAATCATAATATTGTTCATTATTATAGACAAGTAAGAGATCGAAAAAGACAATACATACTCTAGTGTTAAGACAAATGATTCTTTTCCATGGATTCATACTTACTAATACTGATTTATTAATGTTATTAGGTCATTAATAATTAGTATTAATATGGATACTAATTACTACTTAATATTTGAATGGAGGTTTTTGATTACTTTAAACTGTTAATTCTACGAGATGTTAAAAATGGACTACTAGTTTACAATTGCGATTAAGTTTTTAAAATTAATAAATTAATAATTAGAATTATATTTACCAAAGACAAGTTCTATGTGTACTATAGCATTTCACTTCTTCAGTAGTTCCTTTGATGTAACCCAACGATGTAGGCCTTTAGGTTTAGGTTTTATTTAATTTTCAAACATTTTATTTTGTAGTAGTGCCATTTCATTGGAAACCCAATCATAATTATCATTTGTAGTTATATTTTTCATATAATGATTAGTTGTGAAGGAAAATATATTTTTATTTGGGTGCTTGAGTACTTTTTATGAAGCCATAATTCTTTCTAAATACTCACATGAGTACATGATATTATACACTTTAATTTTTAGGCTAGCCCAGTACTATTAAACATTTCAGTTAGTAAGTTTATGTCATTTATGATACCTTATGTTATAACTTAAGATATTTCAATTTGAATTCAATCAATGTATTTATTTAAATTAATTTGGTTAGAATCATTAAATACTTTAAATAAAAACCGAAGTTTAATAAATAATTATCATGTTGTTTACGAATGTTGCAACTGCCTGGTCCATTATAAAAATATAATTTTTGTTTTGCACTATTAAGTAATATTTAGTATGCATTTTCAAGACGTAATTTTATTGCCGCAACTTGTGTAATATCATTGAGTATAGATAGTACTATCTATACTCAATGGTAATATATATTATTTTTACAGAATAATAAATAAAAATACTCCTTTGGTTTATGAAAGATTTTTTTTATTAATTATATACTTATTAATATATAAAATTCTAAACATTTTAAGACTCATATTAATTTATGTAAAAATCATAATTTATATCATATTTCCTTATACAATGTTGTATTTTACGTATTGTTATTACTTATTAATTAAGTACTTATGTTTGACAAATAACTATGTAGTTAATATATATTAGTATTAGTAATATCAATTGAATTTTACTATTTTTTATTATTAAATCATTACTATTACTTAAAATGTACCTATTATTATTATTTTATTTGTTATTTTTAGAGATGTGAGGAATATTCATTAACTAATCATGTTCTATCATGAGCATTTTGACGATTTTCTATTGTTGGAGTATTGATTGGTTCTGTCAATTTGTTAGGTAATTATATATCATCAATTGGCATTTCATTATTATAGTCAATTGCGATATTGTGAAGAACCGAACAAGCAATTATAACATTTTGTACATTAGAAATTTGCAATCTCATCCCGAGTGACAAAACTGGAAATCGTCGTTTCCAAACACCATAACAACGTTCTACAGAATTTCTAGTACGAATTTGACATTCGTTGTATAGGTTTTCTAGTCCTGATTGAAGAGGAATGGTGTGACAATATGCATAGTGTTAGCATAGCCAGAATCTGCCACTATTAAGAGCAGTAAATTATTTTCTTCATCAGCATCTTTTCTGATAGGAAAGTCAATAGCTCCATGTCCCCGGCCCGCCCACCACGGAATTTTAAAACCAAACTTTGCCATTCGTTTGTGCTTCGTTTGTGCTTTTAATCCCGTCGTCTGTGCTCAACCCCTTCCTGAGATATACAGCTTTGAAAGTTGCGAGCAGAAATGTACTCCCAGCTACTCCCTCTTCTAAAAAAATTACTTTGTCTTGCGTATCTGATGATAAATATCCACATAATCATTTTTACCTCTATGGTCTACAGTCGTAAAACATTTGGTTTGCCAGAAAAACGCATACCCTTGTAGATTAGAAAATATTTTTTTAAGTTTTCGTGATTTTTGGAAATAAAAAAATACTTGCGACTCAACTAATGGACTCACAGCACACTAACGATATAATATTGATACAGGTAGTTCTTTAAATCAATTTTATATATATTTTGGAAACTCAAATCCATGATTTTCGACTCAATGAATTGAAATTATGTGTAACCAATTTTATACCAGACCATTGACAGCCCTATAAATAAACAGAGATTATTCATATATATCTCATAAAAATAGCACTTTTAGTTTTTCCATAATTTTTAGCGTATAATATGTAGGTACGTAAGAAAAACTGTTACTGTAACTGATAAGTGATAACTAATAATTGTAACCAATAGCAACCTTTTTTAAACAAAATACAAATTTTCGATTTTCATCATGAATTTCAAAATCCTTGTGTGAGTAAATCTTTAAATTATACTTAAATATACTTTTTTTAGAAACCTCCGTGATATAATCTTTCATTTAAAAAAAAAATTAAGACAATCGGTTGAGGAGTTTCCGAGAACATTAGCGTCATTGGTTTCAATTTTCAGTTTTATATATTAAGATAAGGACATTTTTTAGACTGATTATTAATGTACCTGATTTGTGCCAATTACAGTGTATAATGTATATACTAAAAAAAAAATATATTTATACATATTATTATAGATTTTTAAGAGTTTTTAGTCGGGTATCATACTCGTAATTTTCAAAATCAAATCCGATTTCAAAAAAAATATTATAATTTTATATACATAAACATAACACTTATATTTTGTATACATTTAATTTTATATTAGTACCATCAAAAACAATATAATATACTTTGAAACAAATTGTAGGTACCTATACCTACCTATATTGTTATTGTCTGATATATTTATGATAATTGATAATGATGTACGCATATTAAATTATTATTATTATAAACATAACATTTGTTGTTGCTTTTTAATAATCTATTCAAATATTTTTCGTTAATATATGTAAAGGTTTATTCTGTTATTTGTGTGGGTAAAAATATAGCAATAATATTATACGTAGGTACAGTTGTCCCAAAAGTCCCGTATCACCCATAGTATCTCCGCGGTGGAAAATCAATATATTTAAATGCGGTTTTTTTACAGTAATAAGTACCTATAGAAATTCTAATTGAATGGCATAAATTTCAATTTTTTTTTCAAAAATTCAAAATTTTTCAAAAAATATTTTTTATACAGTTAAGTTTTTTACATTTTGAGATAGCCATTTTTTTAATCATTTTTTTTAAAACTGTTCAAAAAAAAAATACTAAAATTTAGCAAAAATTGACCAAGTTAAAGCAAATTATGTTTTTGGTTTTCTAAGAATAAGTCATAAAAAAATCATTGTTTTAATCGATATTAATTAAAGCATACGATTCGTGTTGTGCTAACATACCTATTATTCTTAGAAATCCACCAATATTCATTTCTCCGGAAATATCAAAATTTGTTTAAATTGCCAAAAGTGTAGATGTAACTTATTACTTATTATTAAAAAAATATGACACAAAATACAAAAACTAAATTTTTAAATACTTATATATTAAACATATTACTATAAACTATTAATGTTATTTAAAATTATAACACGAAACAATAATGTGGTGTTTATAATTTTTAAAAATAAAATATCTTTTTTTAGATCTTATAGTATGTTTTTATACTTGCTAAAACTACGTTCAACGTCACATGACTTAATTTTTGCGTTTTCGATTTTCCCATAGAGTTAAATTCTGATGAATATCTTCATCCAGATTACTTTCATTTTTACATTTTACATACCTATTATACCTATATATAGATACTTGGGTATTTTTTTTTTTAGATTTATAATATTCTATTTTCTTTGTTTACTTACTTTATATTTAATCATTCATTGTTTTAGCATTTTTGGTGTTTCGCATAGGCAATTTTATATTTAATTAAAATTTTAATATTTTTATGATTTCCTCGCACACCGTTGCTGATATAAAAGTGTTGTACACTTTCATATTTGTCAAACGTAAGGGTTCCGTCATTCACAATAGTTTTGGGTAAAATAAAAATAAAATGCAAATTGCATATGCACAATTTTTTTTATAAGCATTAAAATTTAAAAGTTCAAATTTTGAATAAAATCCATCAAAGTATTGAAAATTTGCAAATTGTTTTGTGTTTAAAAATGTATAAACATTCAGTTGCTTACAGAAAACTTTTTTTTATTAATATCTATAGGAAATAAATTAAGCTAAATAAAAAAAAAAAATTAATTAATCTAACATTTCAATGAACAAATTGTAAACACGGACCTCTTTGATATTAAAAGTTGTATTATAATATAACAGCTGTGAAATTTTCATATTGTTGTAGTATATAATATCTATCATCTATGGATATTGCCAAAATAGTTGCAGAGAACGAAAACGATTAACGATTCAGTCATTTCATTATGCAAAGCTAAATGAGCGGACATGAACAAAAAACAAATTTTGTTAAGTACGGTTTAATTTTTCATAAATCACAATATTTTCAGTTCAGATGAGCTAAAGCGTATTCCACGTCGGCGCGGCGGTAGTGCACTGTGTATACGGCACGGGGATTGGCCAAACGATTTAAAGTCTACGTAAGTTTCATTTCGTATAATTATAAGACTCAAATTTACTTTTTTACTTAAATACATAATTAATATTACCCAAGTGTCGTGAACGCATATTTTATTTCCCAGCACGCAACGTATAAAATACGCGAACTCAAATACCTAACCCTAACGTCGTCGTTGTTTCGCCACCAGTGCCAGATTTGACGGGGATGCAGGGGGTGCAATGCACCGGGGCCTCAAGGATGAGTTTGTTTTAGGGGCCTCAGGTTGGTGTCCTAGATTCTCTAACTTTGTTGTAAAGTGATAAATAATTAAAAATAATAAATAATAGTCGAGAAAAAAGTATTTTAAGAAATTACCCGCACCCGTTTATTTTGAACTGTTATAAATTCAGTATTATCCTTAGCATAAACCAAGAGGTATCTAGTTGAAATGTTTTATTTTTTAAATCCATCTTCACTTTTATCAAATATCAAAAAAAAAAATGTAATTAATAGGTATATCAAATTACTTAAAAATATCAATTTTTTTAAGGGGCCTCTAATATTAGTAGTTGCACCCCGGGCCTTTCGAGACTTAGACACAACATTGTTCGCCGCCTTTAGGTTGTAAAATAATAATAGTTAACATAGGTATACGTACACGAAATAGACACACCTACATTTTAGTTTAATTTACAAAAATACACGTCATAAGCGGGTACAATTTTAATTAATATTATTTATTATTTACTTATAACTCAACACTGGCTATATCGCATAGGTAGTCGTGTAAATAAATTCATAAACAATAAAAGCTTAAAATTACATATTTATATAATTGCATTGTGTAGGTATCTACATAATATTATACATTATGAGAAAGCTTATATTGAATCTTCAAGGTATTTGATAAAAATATTGTATTATAGGTACTATTATTATGTCTAAAAATTAAAACATTTCAAATACTTTTAAATAGGTTATATTTATAAAATATAACATAATATGATATGATATAAAAATAATTTATTTACTTAATAATAGTAGTTATTAATTTCGTGATCAGCAATATCGGATTAAATGTTTGACTTGGAATCACACAAAAGGCTAGTAATTCTGGCACAGTAAATTTGATTTATAATTGAGTACCTAAACATGTTTTAATTATATTTTTAAACCTAATAGGCAATAGCAGATAATATACCAAAATAGGTAATTAATAACATATTTTTTATCGAATTTTCGATTTATTAAATAATATGATGTCAGATATCGATAGTTGTACCAGCTATTATATTATTATATCTGTGGTGTTTTCATAATGACGTACAATTTGCAAATTATTTTGTTAGTAATATTTATAAAAAAAAACTTATTTTTATATCTTAGATTTGGAAATTTAATGCTCTCTTTACAAAGAAAAATTGAATTTATTTGTTCATTTCATCTGGGAAAATTTTTTTCCGATGTGTGCTGCTCTGGGAAATTGCTTATCGATGCCCCTACCCTTAAAACTAGCTCTGCGTATTATTAAGGTACACATTATGAAGGAGCTCGTATTACGTTTTCAAGGTTTTTGGTGTAAAACATTTTTTATTAATATTTATTGGGGATAAACATTCAACAAATTGTAATGAAATAAATATTAACATTATTTTTAGTCTTACCTTTAACGCATAAATTGTTAAACATTTTACTGGCTGCGTGTTATTTCAGAGATCGTATTCGACAATGGATGTCCCCAAATTGGAATGATGTGGATGGTGTTAACGTCAAAATGTATCGGAGACAAAGTAATAAATAGTTGATTCTCATTCGGACACGACATCGCGGATCGTTTGGTTAAAAGGTATGTAAACAAAATGTATTGTTATTTATTTATTATTATATAGGTTCGCAAAAGTAGTATTACTTATGTTATAGGTAGGGGTGTGGGTTTTAAATTTTTTTTTATATGTCTAAAAATTAAAACATTTTAAATACTTTTAAATAGGTTATATTTATAAAATATAACATAATATGATGTGATATAAAAATAATTTATTTACTAATTAATAATAGTAGTTATTAGTGATCAGCAATATCGGATTAAATGTTTGACTTGGAATCTTACAAACAGCTAGTAATTCTGGCACAGTAAATTTGATGTATTAATTGTGTAGGTACCTAAACATGTTGTAATTATATTTTTAAACCTAATAGGCAATAGCAGATAATATACCAAAATAGGTAATTATAATAACATATTTTTTTATCGATTTTTCGATTCATTCAATAATATGATGATGTCAGATATCGCGGATAGTTGTATTATATTATTATATCTGTGGATTTTTCATATTGACTTGAAAATATAATATCTGGTCTCTATGTCAATTGGCAATCGTTGTGGGTGACGTATAAACACGTCAAAGTGATTCTAAAATTGCAATGAACAAACAATTATTCCGTTCCGTTCGGTTTTATTTTTTATAAATCACAATTGTTTTCATTTCAGAGCAGCTTCCTGAACGTCAGTGATGTGAGTACGACAAAGGTTTTGCCGCGGAAGAATCTATGTTTTCGTATTCTTTTCAGCATAATTCATTCACTTGAGCAACTTAAACGTCGTCGTCGTTTCACCGTGCCCAGGTCGTAAAGTAATAATATAATATACTTAAATGAATAGAGTATTATACCCGTTGAAGTTCTTATGCCTCGTAAAAACAACAATTAATATTTTTGAGCATAGAAATATTTTTATTATTTTTCGATTGATCAACACTGAACATTCCTGATGTTATAATTTTATTTTAAATTCAATATTTTTTATAAATTATTATTTTTTAAATTATTTTTCTGTTATCAATAAATGTTACCATATATTATAATATAGTCAATTTAATATATTTTCACCAAAACGTATGGGCAGGGCCGTTATTAGTAATTATGAGACCCCGTGGACTCAAAACTCATGGCACCCATTTTCAATACATTTTTTTACAGAGTACAAAAGTAATGAAACATTCTTTTTAAATATTCGAAATCTTATAGAAGGTCTCTCATAAATTGTTATTATAGAATTTTAAAAAAAAGTACGACCGTTAATTTACAATAGCTTTTTATGAGCGCCTTAAGTTCAAATTTTTAAACAATTCTTTAAAAATAATAAAATTTGCAAATTATTTTGTTAATAATATTTATAAAAAAAAAACTTATTTTTATATCTTAGATTTAGGAATTTAATGCTCTCTTTACAAAGAAAAATTGAATTTTTTGTTCATTTCATCTTAGAAAAAAATTTTCCAATGTGTGCCACCCTGGGCAATTGCCTACCGATGCCCCCTTCTTAAAACCGACCCTGCGTATTATTAAGGCACACATTATGAAGGAGCTTGTATAACGTTTTCAAGGTTTTTGGTGTTAAACATTTTTTAATATTTATTGGGAATAAACCTTCAACAAATTGTAATGAAATAAATATTAACATTATTTTTAGTCATACCTTAAACGCATAAATTGTTAAACATTTTACTGGCTGCGTGTTATTTCAGAGATGGTATTCGACAATGGATGTCCTCAAATTGGAATGATGTTAGCGTCAAAATATATCGGACACAAAGTAATACATATAGTTGATTCTCATTCGGACACAACATCGCGGATCGTTTGGTTAAAAGGTATGTAAACAGTATTTATTGTTATTTATTTTTTAAAATATACGCAAAACTATAGTGTTACTTATGTTAGGAAGGGGTGTAGGTTTTAATTTTTTTTTCTATTTTTGTCTGTAACTCCATTAAGTTTCTCTTTAATATTGTAAATCGATCAGGGCATCGATTATATCGATTATAACTGTAGGTATAACGCTATTCCGGCTATCAATTAACCCATGATAAAAATTAGGAAATTAGTCAGGTCCAATATTCCAATTTTTAGTATTTGGTCATTGTACTACGTCACCTCGTACGCTAATTTACTATGTGACCTATTAATTATAAATATAAATTAATAAACTTTTTTTTTTTTTGGTTTTTCAATCCGGAGATAGGTTTTTAACAAAATATTTTACAATAAATGACTTCTTCATTTTTCTCCATCATTCGCTATGTTCTTAAGATCCCTGTAGGAAATGACTCCTGCTTCCTGCATTATTTGACTAATGTATCTCGTCCTAGGTCTATATAATAATTAAAATCCAATTAATTGATATCGCATAATAATTTCTAGGTCACCTCATAGGTCATTTCATAAATCACCAAGTATTTGGTCATTGTACAAGGTCCCCTCTTACGCTATTTTACTAGGTAACCTAATTTTAAGGAATTTCAATATAAAGATGTTATCGTTAGGTTATCGTTATTGGTCACCTGACTAAGGAACATGCAAGATGGCCTATCAAATAGTAATTTAATAGTATAACCGGTGACCTAGCAAATAGCACTGATAGGTCACCATGCTTACATCAAACCGATATTTGCTAGGTCACCAGGCATACTGCAGTGTTGGGTGACCTAGCAAATAGTAATTTGATACCGGATATACTATTAAAATTACTATTTGATAGGTCATCTTGTATGTTCTTTAGTCAGGTTAGGTTAGGTTAGGACTACCTAGGTCACCTAGTAAATAAGGTGATCTAGGAAAATAACTAATTCATTTAAAAATTAGCGTACGAAGCTAGGTATGAAACTTATTAATTGATATCGCAATTAATTTCTAGGTCATTTCCTAAATCACCTAGTCATTGTACAAGGGTCATTTTACCTTCTAACGCAATTTTAGGTCATCTATAGGTTAGGTTAGATCATCTATATTCTATAGCGTAACCGCTATTTTACAAGGGGAAATATTAATACCTATTAGATAGGTCATCTTGCATGTTTCTTTGTCAGGTGACCTAGTTAGGTCTAACCTGTAATATGACCAATAATGATTCACCAATAGGTCATTCAGTCACCTTGTAAAATAGTGTAAGAGGTGACCTAGTACAATGACCAAATACTAGGTGATTTAGGAAATAACCTATGAGGTGACCTAGAAATTAATATGTGATATCAATTAATAATTTAATTTTAATTATTAATTAATTAATTACATTTTTTTATGTACCTATCAAATGACTGGTCACCTACTAAATGAGAGTGCGAGGTGACATGAGAAATAATCAATAAATAGGTCACATAGTAAATAAGCGTATTAGGTGACCTAGGAAATAATTAATAACTATTTCATCTATAGTAAATTAGCTTCGTACGCTTATTCACTAATTTCCTAATTTTTGAGAGCCGGAATAGCGTTATACATACAGTTATAATCGATCCCCTGGTCGATTTACAATATTAAAAAGAAATTTAATAGCTGTAGACCTATAAAAAAAAATTTAAAACCCACACCCCTACCTATAACATAAGTAATACTACTTTTGCGTACCTATATAATAATAAATAAATAACAATACATTTTGTTTACATACCTTTTAACCAAACGATCCGCGATGTCGTGTACGAATGAGAATCAACTATTTATTACTTTGTCTCCGATACATTTTGACGTTAACACCATCCACATCATTCCAATTTGGGGACATCCATTGTCGAATACGATCTCTGAAATAACACGCAGCCAGTAAAATGTTTAACAATTTATGCGTTAAAGGTAAGACTAAAAATAATGTTAATATTTATTTCATTACAATTTGTTGAATGTTTATTCCCAATAAATATTAATAAAAAATGTTTTACACCAAAAACCTTGAAAACGTAATACGAGCTCCTTCATAATGTGTACCTTAATAATACGCAGAGCTAGTTTTAAGGGTAGGGGCATCGATAAGCAATTTCCCAGAGCAGCACACATCGGAAAAAAATTTTCCCAGATGAAATGAACAAATAAATTCCATTTTTCTTTGTAAAGAGAGCATTAAATTTCCAAATCTAAGATATAAAAATAAGTTTTTTTTTATAAATATTACTAACAAAATAATTTGCAAATTGTACGTCATTATGAAAACACCACAGATATAATAATATAATAGCTGGTACAACTATCGATATCTGACATCATATTATTTAATAAATCGAAAATTCGATAAAAAATATGTTATTAATTACCTATTTTGGTATATTATCTGCTATTGCCTATTAGGTTTAAAAATATAATTAAAACATGTTTAGGTACGCAATTATAAATCAAATTTACTGTGCCAGAATTACTAGCCTTTTGTGTGATTCCAAGTCAAACATTTAATCCGATATTGCTGATCACGAAATTAATAACTACTATTATTAAGTAAATAAATTATTTTTATATCATATCATATTATGTTATATTTTATAAATATAACCTATTTAAAAGTATTTGAAATGTTTTAATTTTTAGACATAATAATAGTACCTATAATACAATTTTTTTATCAAATACCTTGAAGATTCAATATAAGCTTTCTCATAATGTATAATATTATGTAGATACCTACACAATGCAATTATATAAATATGTAATTTTAAGCTTTTATTGTTTATGAATTTATTTACACGACTACCTATGCGATATAGCCAGTGTTGAGTTATAAGTAAATAATAAATAATAATATTAATTAAAATTGTACCTTATGACGTGTATTTCTGTAAATTAAACTAAAATGTAGGTATGTCTGTTTCGTGTACGTACCTATGTCAACTATGTTAACTATTATTATTCTACAACCGGGAGGTGGCGATCAGTGCTGTGTCTAAGTCTCGAAAGGCCGGGATGCAACTACTAATAATAGAGGCCCCTTAAAAAAATTGATATTTTTAAGTAATTTGATATATTAATTACATTTTTCTTTTGTTATTTGATAAAAGTGAAGATGGATTTAAAAAAGGTGGGAAGTGAATGTCGCTCTTGTGTACAGTAGGTTACAAGTGGGTCACTGTTATGGATAGTGTTAAATTTGTATTCAATGATATATCATATTGTATACGAAAAATGATTCTGAGCGGAGAGAATCTGTCAGCATAGGGTAGGTGTATAATTTTATATTATATTTATATTGCCATTATTAATGATTTCAACCGCTCATAAAAAATTAGTTGGACTTTCCTGTAATTTTTTTTTTAAAAAGATAGAAAAACGTATTGAAAATCTTGTGTTGAATTTTCAAATCTTAGATTTAAATAGAAATTTTTTTTATAAATTTCCTAATTAAAAAAAACTGCATAATTTTGTGATTTTTACGAAAATTGAACTTTAAACGCTTATAAAAAACTATTAGAGACATATGCTCAACGTTTTTTTTAATTTTCACGTACAGCAAGTTATAAAAAACATTGTATTACGTTTTTCGACAGAATGAAAATTTTTTTATCAACAATTATTAACACATTCACATTATTGTAGAATCAATACATTCATCGCTTCGCTCAGAATCTAAAATAAAACATTTCAACTAAATACCTCTTGGTTTATGCTAAGAATAATACTAAATTTTTAAGAGTTCAAAATAAACGGGTGCGGGTAATTTCTTAAAATACTTTTTTCTCGACTATTATTTAATATTTTTGCCACACATCGGGGAAAAATTTTCTCAGATGAAATGAACAAAAAATTCAATTTTTCTTTGAAATGAGAGCATTACATTTTCAAATCTAAGATATAAAATAAGTTTTTTTTTATGGATATTACTAACAACATAATTTGCAAATTTTCTTATTTTTGACGAATTGTTTGAACATTTTAACTTTAGGCGCTTATAAAAAGGTATTGTGAATGAACATTTGTACTTTTTTTTTAAATTACATTAATTACAATTTATGAAAGATTTCCTATAAGATTAAAAATTTTGAAAAAAATGTTTGATTACCTCTGTACTCTGTAGGTACTATGATATTAAAAAAAAATGTATTGAAAATAGGCGACATGAATTTTGAGCTTAGTGGCGCATAATTTCTATTAACGGCACTGCTCTATGTTTTTATGAAAATATATTAAATTTACTATATTATAATATAAGGTAGGTAACTGATAATAGGAAAATAATTAAAATATTAAGAATTATTTATAAAAATATTGAATTTAAAATAAAATTATAACAGGAATGTTCAATGTTGATCGATTGAAAAATTGTAAAAATATTACATCCTTCATGGACTTTTATAGTGACCTCACTCGACACCCGTACTATACAGCAGAGGGGTACCCACTTACTGAAACTTTTTTATTCTATAGTTATAAGCTATTTAAATGTATTTGAAATGTTATAATTTTTGTGTATACAGTTTTCTTTCGATAAATATTAAAATAAACATTTTTTTTTTTAACCTTTTGTTGTTATGAATGTTATTATTGTGTTATATATGTAAGTGAATTAATTCAATATATTATGATAAAATACTTATAATAATAGTATAATCATGTGTATACCATGTTTTCAATATAATCCGTTGAATGTTATCAATATAATGTTTTTTTAAATTTTTATTATACCTATTTAGTTATTATATGTGTCAATTATTTAAAAATAGTTTATACAAGTATTTATTACTATTACAGTATTACTTATTAATTAATAAAATACCGATAAAATATTATGGTGTGTTTATTTTAGTTCAGTAATTTATTAATACTACGCCCATTAATTATATATTAATTTTTGAAACATTGTGTTCAAGAAAACAAAAACTAAATGGGATTCAGTCTAAATAATAATGTTAAAATATTTAGTTGTAACAAATATCTTATGCTATAGCAAGGTATACAACAATGTTAACACAATATTAGAGTTGTGTAATATACCTTTATCAGTGTTGGGAATTATCTAGATAATTTTATCTAGATAAATTATCTAGATAATTTTATTCATTTAATTATCTTATCTAGATAAAAAAATGAGTGGTTATATATTATCTTATCTAGATAAATTTAATGGTTATCTGTGTCAATTTATCTAAATAAAATATTATACTTATAAAAAAAATTTAAATTATTAAATACTAGGTAATAATATAATCGAGTATTGACGTTATAAATATTCCATTATTAATAATGAAATATAATTTATAATTTGAGATTTCAATTTTTATTTTTTATTTTTATATTCGAAATATTAAAATGATACTATTATATACCTAATATGAGTTTGCTTTCGTGTAATTGCTTATAACTGGCGTGCATTGCGATAAGCCGATAGGCTGGCATGCCGCACAAGAGAAATACCCATATTATTTATAAATAGTTTTTAGTCGTGAGTACTGAGTAGTGACCCAACAACTGCATTCATTACAAATGTGTAATGAAAATTATATGATAATATGATATTTATAATATTTATAATATTATAATAATATTTACGTTATTAATTTTTATCAGTAAATATCTCTTCGTAAAAGATATAAATAGCTTTTAATATTCCACGATTTCTGTGTTCTCTATCGTCGGTAGAAGGGATCATGTTATTTTGGTGATATCACAATTCACTACATCACGGCATTGCGCTGCGCTCTGATAGTTGTTAGTATTTCGAATTTCTATATACGATATAACGAATTTCGAATATTAGTAGTGACCGAATACTAATCTATGGTATTGACGACTGGCGAGTAGGTACAAGTGAAATTATAGTTATTTTGAAATGGACAAATATTTAAATAAAAGAAAACACGACAATACCATAGATGAATCTGAAATAGACAATGGGGATAATGTCGCTGGACCGTCTCAATCAAGTGAAATGGAATCTACAGAAAATAAAATACAAAATTACTTGCTAGATGGCAAATATTACAAAATCATATCTGTCGAAGGAACAAAAATATTTGCTACTTGTCAATTGTGCTCGAAGAAAATTATTGCTTATAACAATTCAACTGGAAACTTACTAAGTCACTATAAAGTAAGTATTATTTGTCATACATAAGTGAGTAGTCAATGCTTTAGCCGCTTTAAGTAGGTACATACATTTCTTGGAACAATACCTACTACCTATAGTAGGTATAGTAGCTGTTCATATTTGTTTTTCAAACCAAATTAATATATATTTTTCAATTGGCAATTTTGAAGAGATAGGAATAAAAATAATATAGGACATAGGTAAATCATATCTAATACGAAAAAAAATAATTTTTCTTACCTACTTACTTTTTTTGAAATACTGATTTGCTAATTTATAAATCTATTTTTCTTATAAAAAAAACTTTGTTTACTGTGCTTTTTCACTGTAATTCTGAAAATAAGTTCTATAAATTAATTAAATTTTTACTTTTACTACCAGTTACATTAATTTTGTTCTTAAAATCATTATTTTATTAAATTAATACTAATTTACAACAGGTAGGGTTAAACCAACCCACCTACACACTAACATTTCAATATGAGTTATATATTAAAATTTAAAACCCAATACATAAAATAAAGATATACAATAAATTATATATTTTACTTTAAATTAATAATTATTTCCATAAATAAATATTGTCTAACCCTTGGGATAAACTTAAACCTAATATAATATTAATAATTTGGCAGTGACAAGTGACAACTCACCAACTATTTTTTTTAAGAGAAGTATATTGTGTATGGTGATTGCCCCACTTCTTAAGGCACATTTTTATTTTATATTTTTAAATATTGGATTGTGATTTTATGAAACAACTCTAACTTAAAATTTTTCTATAAGCGAGTAGTAGGTATATGATTATAGTGTAAAAAGTTAAGATATTAACTATGGTTTTTTAATTCACGTACTTTTTTTAGTTATTACATTCAAGTATAATGAGTCAAGTTAAGGAGTACAAAATCTTGAAGATGTCTGGTAATTCAAAAAAAGACATTTTAAAACAAACAAAATTGTTCCATTCAGGGCCAAACAAAAGTTGTTCAAAACAAGAGGTATATAATATTTTATTAAGATATTCTTAGCTTGGTATGTTCTTACAAATTAACTCTTTTTATTATGATTACTTATGGGACTGTTAAGGTCTAAAATACTATAATTCTAAAATAATTCTTAACATTCAATCATAAAGTGCATAATCTAGGTACCTACTATAATTATACCTACATCCCTACATCATAATTATCAGCTTGTATTTTGATTAATAATATAGGTATAATTTGTATTACTGTAATATAATCCAAGAACCTATGTATAATTAGGTAACTATATATGTTTTAATATAATATCATACATATATTATAAACATTATAACTTAAAATGCTTTGTAGTTGAAAATTAATATTTTATATTTGAATAAATTAAAGTATTTACATTATTATAAGGTTTATAATAAAGTTATCTGATATATCTTAATTTTTTGATGCAAGTTACATTAATATTATTGGATTTAAGTCGTCCAGAAAGTAAAGACTTTATTATAGCCTCTATAAGTCATCCCAAATTCAAGCTAAGTTGGGTACCACTTAGGTATATGAAGTTATGTAAGAACCTATTTATAAGTGAATGTTGCTTAAGAATAAATACCGAAACCAAATCAACAAATTTGACTATTACACAGTCTGATAAGGATGACAGTGATGATGATTTTTTCGATAGTATTTGCAATGACAATGATTTTACCAGCCCATCTGAATCCGAATCAAGAAATTCTAATTTAGCAAATTTGCAAGCATTATCTTTCTTAAATTTGAAAAAAAAAGATCTTGACATTTTAAATGATTTTCCAGTAATTAAAGAAGTATTTTTAAAATATAATACTACCATTCCATCATCGGCAGCAGTAGAGCGGCTATTCAGTAAAGCTGTTCAAGTGTTAACAACAAGACGCAATCGACTCAGTGATGATACATTTCAAATGCTGTTATGTTGTAGATCAAAATATGATATATAAAAAATAATTTTTTTAAATTGTTAGTCAAAAAATGACATAATATTAAAGTTTCCTTTATTTTAACTATTATTTGCTCTGTTTTATTATATATTATAATTTGTTATTACTTATTAGTTATTACTAATATTCAAATAAAAATATTACATTAATTTAAATGTGTGATGAAGAAATAACAATTTTTTTTTATAATTTATGATAATAACAATAAGTTAAATAAAAATTATCTGTTTATTATACAGATAAAAATGTATTTATTTTTATCTTTATCTAGATAAAAAAATGAGTGGTTATATATTATCTTATCTAGATAAATTTTGAATGACTTATCTGTTATCTTATCCATATGATTATTTGGTCATCTTTTCCCAACACTGACCTTTATGTAAAAAATAGATGAAAATAATAAGAACTGTTGCCCGTCCATTGGCTTTTGAGGGTCATATTATGTTAGAACGCCGGTATTTATGGATAACACTATTTATATAGGAATGCGAGTGAATTAAAAAATTTATAAAATTTTTTTTTATCTGTACAAGAATATAATATGCGTATAATTTTGATATGGATAGGTGAAATATAAAAGTTACGTATGTCACATTAAACTAATTATATTGTCATTGGGACATCCATTGTCGAATACCATCTCTGAAATAACACGCAGCCAGTTAAATCCTTAACAATTTATACGTTAAAGGTATGACAAATATCATGCCTAAAAATAATGTTAATATTTATTTAATTACAATTCGTTAAATGTTTATTCCCAATAAATATTAATAAAAAATGTTTTACGCCCAAAACCTTAAAAACGTAATACAAGCTCCTTCATAATCTGTAATTATGAGTTTCTATAATACACATAATGTAATAATCAAACTGTTTAACCAATTTTAAAATATTATTTCTACGAATCTATTTACCTACACCATTATACGATACCTCAGTATTGCGTTTTAAGTTAATAACAATAATATAAGATAAAATACGTCTTATAAAAGTACCTATTTGGCTATGTTATACATCTATAAGCAGAGCCGGTTTTAAGGGGAGGGGGGGCACCGGTAGTCAATTGCCAGGGAGCGGCACACATCTGGGAAAAATTTCTCAGATGAAATGAACAAAAAATTCAATTCTTCTTTGTAAAGAGAGCATTACATTTTCAAATCTAAGATATAACATAAGTTTTTTTTATAAATATTACTAATAACATAATTTGCAATTTTTCCTTTTTTTAACGAATTTTATAAAAATTTAACTTTTGGCACTCATAAAAAGGTATTGTGAATGAACACGCTCGTACTTTTTTTGAAAATTACATTAATGACAATTTATGGGAGACTTCCTATAAGATTTAGAAGTTTTGAAAAAAATGTTTGATTACCACTGTCCTCTGTAAGTAGTAAGTAGGTATACTATATGATATTAAAAAAAAAATGTATTAAAAATGGGAGACACGAATTAAGCATCGGGGGCGCATAATTTCTAACGGCCCTGCTCTATGTTTTGGTGAAAATATATTAAATTTACTATATATAATGTAAGATAACTGATAATAGAAAAATAATTAAAATATTATGAATAATTTATAAAAATATTGAATTTAAAATAAAATTATAACAGGAATGTTCAATGTTGATCGATTGAAAAATAGTAAAAATATTTCTATGCTCAAAAATATTAATTGTTGTTTTTACGAGACATAAGAACTTCCACGGGTATGTATATAACTCTATTCGTTTAGGTATATTATATTATTATTCTACGACCTGGACGCGGTGAAACGACGACGACGTTTGTGTTGCTCACGTGAATGAATTGTGCGAAAAGAATACGAAAACAATTTTACGTAAACATCGATTATTCCGGCGAAACCTGTGTCGTACTCACATCGCCGACGTGCAGGAAACTGCTTTGAAATAAAAACATTGTGATTTACAAAAAAAAAACCGAACTCAATCATTTTTTGTTCATTGAAATTGTAGAATCAATAATGCCGTCTACGTCTGTTGCAATACGATTGCCAATTGACATAGATGATAGGTTTTATATTTTTAAGTCAATATGAAAAATCCACAGACTTAATATATTGCAACTTTCGATATCCGACATCAGTGTCGTAGCGAGCTTGAAATCATATGAAAGCGAACAAATTAGTTATGACCTATACCAAACCCCACTCCAACTGATTTATACGATGCATTTATATAAACCTTTACAATGCGGTTATACAAACGATAGCTAATAATAAAAAAGTTGGAAAAATTTATAATTTAAATTTATAAAATGTTTAAGTTTTTATAACTAAGGATTGAAAATAAAAAAAAGGTTTTTTGTAGGTTGTATATAATAATGATACCAAAAAACAAAAAAATGTATTAAAAAAATATAATAGACTATTTTTAATAGACATTTTAAGTTGAAATTTGATATTTAAATGAAGTAATATAATTTAAATTTCTGTAAATTAAACTAAAGTTTATATTAAAGTTCTATTTAATGTATCTAATTATATGTATTAATTATTATAATTCTACGGCCAAAACGCGGCGAAGCAACGAAAATTTTTGAGGTAGGTATTCAAGGTTACTTTTATTTTTAAATATGCGTTTACGACACTTTGGTAGCATTAAATATGTATTTTAAGAAAAAATGTAAATTTGAGCCTCAAAAAATACGAAAACATACTTGCGTAGACTTTGACTCTTTCGGAAAATCTTCGTGACGTATCTAATGTCCACAGTGCGCCACCGCAACGCCGACGTGGAACGCTTTAACTCTTCTGAACTGAAAATATTATTGTAATTTATGAAAAATGAAATCGTACTTAACACAATATGTTTTTCGTTATTGGGCTAATTTACCGTTGCATGAGATTTTAGAATTGTTAATCGACTTCGTTCTTTGCAACGATTTTGGTAATTGCCATAGATAATACATATTATATTATGTCCTGCGCATCAGCTGATATTTTAATAGGTACATCTTTTCGTACCAAAGAGTTCCGGTTTACGATTTATTCATTGAAATGTGAAATGACAATAACCGAAATAGCTTATAATTTTAAATTTAAATTACAATAATAATATATTAATATAAAATATTATTTGTTTGGTCATTGATTTAGATGGTGTTTTTTTGATATTAGATGCACAAGTATATTTTTACATAGGTATATTTCAACAATTCATGAATAGTGTTATATTACTCAAAAGTATCATTTTTATCAAACCTAACAAATTTGCTTATACTTAGAAATATTTTTCTGTGACGTTATACTAATTTTTCATTAATACTATAACCTTGAACTAAAATTTATAAAAAATTTATAATTTTTTTTCTTCTTACTTAAATTATATAAGCAGTTATTAACAATTAAAAGTAATCTATTAGAACCAACTATTGTGGATTATTAATTATTAATTTACAATGTAATGTTTTTATATTTGTTTAGAGAAACCACAATTTAATGAAGCAATTTCACTAATATACAGTCTATCAAACACCTTGAAGTATTAAAGAGATGAATCATTGATTCAGATTTTAATAACAATTTTTTTTTTTGGATTTAAGTACTGATACTTTTAATTCTTTTATTAAATATTTTCTAAAAAATAAACTTTGATAATTACTTTTACTTTTTTTTTTAAATCTGTTATGCTACATTATCTATATTTTGTTTGGAAAATGAAATCACTCATTACCCTGTATTATGATATATAAGTCTATCCAGGGACATAAACATTAAAAATAAATGTTTAAAGGATATGTATGTATGTTGAATATTTTTGTATTTTTTATGTGTACCAAGTTAGACTGTTAGAGTACTAAAATCTATTCAGGTTAATGTTGAACCCGAGTGGTACTCGGCAAACTAAAACTCATCTCATTTGCATATCCCCACCAGATACTTTTCACTGCAAGCATACACACAGTGATCAACAGGCTGTGTAAGTGCGCAAAAACTGTTCAATCTTAACCTGAATAGAGTTTAGTAGACAAAATTGTCAACTATGTTGTGTATACAATAAAATGTATACTTAAAAAATGGTCTTTATCCGCTTTATGCCTCTAAAACTACTATCTATAATGATTAAATTTTAAAAAACCTTTTTGAATATTTAATTTACCTACTGATATAACTGTATTTTTTTTTTTAATTGACACATAAATGAATTTTACTCTCCACCCTTATTTATATTTGGTTCAGGACAGCTCTAGTATCTACTAGGGCTGTCCTGTAGATATTAAATATTGGTAATAGGGATTTTGATAATATTATACAAAAATTGCTTTTTTAAAGTGACTAAATGTATGAAATGTAGTTCCCAGGCCATATAAAAATAGATATACATACGTATATCAGCTGACTATTGCGCCCTAGTAATGTAAACAAATTAAGTTGTTATGTCACCAGAATATAAAAATTATGACAAAAGTTGGATTTTGTGTTATCGATGTTATTATGTTAGTGAGTAATGACTATAACTATATGTTTATTGTATAGGAAAGAAGGTATAGGAAGCTATAGGAAGAAGTAAGAACCTGTAATTTTATTTTAGTAAGAAGCATTTTTACCATAAAAAATACATAAACAATATTGTTATTGTTAAATTTTCTTATCCGAATATACAGTCTATCAAACCCCTAGAAGCAATAAAGAGATGAATTGTTGATTCGCATTTTAATAATAATAATAATTTGTTTTTGTATTTAAGTACTGATACTCTTAATTATTTTATTAAATATTTTCTAAAAAATAAACTTTGATAGTAACTTTTACTTTTTTTTTAAATATGTTATGCTAGATTGTCTATATTTTGTTTTGAAAATGACATCATTCATTTCCCTGTATGATGATGTATAAATCTATCCAGGGACATAAACATTAAAAATACATTTTTGAAGGATTTGTATGTATGTTGATTATTTTTGTATTTTTTATGTCTACCTACACGGCTACACTACTAAATTCTATTCAGGTTAATATTGAACCACTCAGCAGACTAAAATTCGTCTAATGGGCATATCCCTACTAGATACTCTTCACTGCGAGCATAATATACGCGAAAGCTGTTCAATCTTAACCTGAATAGAGTATAGTAGACTAAATTGTCAACTATGTTGTATACAACAAAATCTATACTTGAAAATAAATACAAAAATGGTCTATATGCCTCTAAAACTCCTACCTATAATGGTAAAAATTAAAAAAACCTTTTTGAATATTTAATTTACCTAGTGATATAACTGTAATTTTTTTTTTTAATTGACATATAATTTAATTTTACTCTCCACCCTTATTTATATTTGGTTCAGGAATAGCCCTAGTATCTAGAGTATCCTATTCGTTCATTTTTGTTGTAATTGGTTACATGTAAGAAAAAAGTTAATTATTACTATTCGCCCCAGGTAGATTATGTACCTTGGTTTCAATTATCTCCAGGTGTCGCAGTTATAGTAAAAATAAAAATACATGTTCAAAATAAGGGTATTTTACTAGTTACAACAAATATTATCAAATTAATTTTAGAAATGTTTAGAAAAAAAATTATTAATTATAATTAAAATAATAATTATTATAAATACAATTATAATAATCTTATAAAATAAAAAAATAATTATTATCTTATTATCTGTGATTATGATAATATCTTAATTCGTAGTTTGGAGTTATGGACGATAGTCAACAATAGTCCATATATACTTCAATATTTGGTAATACAATAATTATTTATTGTATGATATAAACTATATGCTCTACTGCACACGGAAAATGAACAAGCGAGATATATAAAAAACAAACTATAAAAAAAATATTGAAGTTGGTAGTCTAAACCACAGAAAATATAAACTATTTTCAAAAATATTAAAAATTGTAAAATGAATTATCTATATCATTGACAGCGATTTAAATCCATATTTTAATAAAAATTATTTAACATATTAAGTTTGTGCCCCCCCCCCGTCCTATTAAAAATAGTTGGGGTATACTAAAAAAAAAAATAATAATAGTAGAGGAGCTTCGTATTTATATGCGTACCCACTAATTCAAGCACTGATTCTGTCCAATTTTTCAGATTTAACTTATAAGTGTTTATAAGTCATTGTGAAAAACGGATGTGTCTTTTGAATCTTGATCAACGGACTAGGGACTATGAATTAATATTCAAATTTTAAATTGAAATTGTGTCGAATATTAGTAGGTTAACTATAACGACTAACACAAATGTTACGTTTGATTCAAAACGATATATTACTTTTTAGTTTGTTTATAAAATATATTTTTCTGTTTACAATATTCCTCCTCAGTAATATCTGTTACTTCATATTTACTACATTTTCTTTTAGCTTGGTATAGGCCGCCAGTTTGCTAAAATAACAAATAAATCAACATCTTAAAATAATTTATTATATACCAAAATAATTCATTAGATATTTTTCAAGCGATTTTATAGAACAATTTGTTGAGGATTGGATTTAAATTCGGGGAACGTAACGCTCTATAATAATATGACAATAGTGTCCCAACAACCGAAGTCCATAGATAAAAAATTATATTTATGCGTCAAATACTCAGAATGAGAAAGCCAGAATAAAATAATTATTTTTATTCTATAAACAATAATAAGGATTAAGGAAGCCTCGAGGCAATAGTTTTTCTTGTAACGCGTATCGAAGGGCGTACATGTATTTTTGTAGCCAACGTCTTAGCCCTTAAAAACAATACACTTGGTAAAGAGATTTTCAGTGTTTGACCAGAATCAATTCAGCCAGATTCAAACGAGTTATGATTTTAATTTTGTGGATCGTGAGTCTTGAAGAGGTACGAGTTAGGTTCATACAAATGAACTAAATTAGAAAAAAGTTTGTGAAATTATTTTGTTTGGTTTTCTTGGTATTAAACTCATGATAAAACTACAAATGTGCGATAATAAAATGGTATTATAATGTATATGAAAAAGTAAGAATACAATTTTTGAATTAGGTATTTCACCACTGTGAAATTTTTTTTAATCTTACAAAAATACACGAATGTTGGTTCATGGTTCAACAGATGAAATTGTTTAATAGAAAATGAGATTTTTAGAAATTATTAAGATTATTAATTATTAATTCTTATTGAGAAGATTTTTATCATCGTTAACAGCAGGGGAACTATTTTCAAATCAAACAATTTTACCAGTTTTACGGTATATTTAAGATAATATACGCATCCCGGGGCAAAATTATTTTTCTCCCCTATCACCAAGATTTCTGAAACACTGTAAATAATTTTTATCCGAAGAAATTCTTTGTTAAGCAAAAGCAATGTATAATCAATTAAAAAAAATGCATTTTATAAAATATAAATTATAAATCAGATGTACCCATTGCATTATTTGTAATATAAAAAAAGTATACATAAAAACTTATATTATACACCTAACATTTTCTTTAATGACTATCCTCTTCTAAGAAAATTAAATTACCACTTTAGTCAGTTTAGACTATAATATATTATACTTAGATTAAATATATACCTATTTAACAAAATCAATATTTACCAACTTAAAATGTCTTTCTTAATTGTTGAGGAGCAAAATATTATTATTTAATTACAATTTAACGTTTTATGCGTTTTAAGTAAATTTTTTCCCATAGATTATCTTAAATAAGTTTTAACCTGTTTTCGTGTACAAAATGATCGTTTTGGTAGAAAAATTACTCGATGGTGTATAATGTACATAATAGTATTTTTAGAGCAATATCAATGTATGGATATATTTTACAACACTATTCAATTTTATAAATACCAGCATACATTGAATATTTTAATATTTACTTTAAGGCATAATTTTACTTTCCTTCTACAGTAGTTTTTTTAAATGTGCCCTGAAGTATTTGCACATTGTTAGGAAATTATTACTACATTAATCACTTTTATTAACTTAACAGGTAGCGCTTAGGACACTATATAATATAACCAATATATCGACAACGTTGTGTCCTTTAGATAATTAAATAATTAATTATATAATATTTAATTGTTATAAGATTCAAACTCACTAGATCTTGGCACTGTCTCAATTGGTCCAAAACATAAGACATACGTAGCTTGTATTTATCGTCGCCGATACAACTGTTGTCGGTGGGACGACTGCAAGCCCCGTCCACAGCCATTGACGTAGTCATTGTTTGCCCGGTTTCATCATGGTTCTCTTCATTTATATGGTTACAAACGGCTTCGGAATTTTCCTGGTCGGTTTTGTCCTTATCCGTGCCGGTTCTGGCATTGTCCGGTCCAGTTCCGGCATCGTCCATTCCGGTTTCGGAATTGTCTACTCCGGTTTCGGCATTGTACGCTCTGGTTTTTGCCTCATCAGCTTTTCTTTCGACCTGATATTGTCTGGTTTTAATCAGATCCTGTTCATCAAAAATATGATCTTTTCCGGTGTCCCGGTTAACCACGTTCTTGACACCACCGTCGTCTTCGCCGTTGTCTCGTTCCTCTGTAGGTGCAAGTGGGCTGCCGTCGGTCGTCTCTGGCGCCGCAAATATCTTCTTAGTTTCGATCGTTTCGTTTTTTCCATCGCGGGTAGCCGTAAGCGAAGCATCCTCGTGGTAGTCGATCGTCGGCGAGACTAGGGTTTCCGATGTCAGCGCGGTTTTATCTCTCTTCCCGTCCGGCCGAGATTTGCTAATGCCATTTGCAGTCAGCGCGTTTTTTGATTTTTCCACAACAGAGCCACTGTTTTTTTCTTTTGATTTTTTCACGATTGCAGCGCCACCGTTTCTTGTACCGGTGGTTTTTGATTTTTCCACAATTGCTGCGCCACCGTTTCTTGTACCGGTGGTTTTTGATTTTTCCACAATTGCAGAGCCATCGTTTCTGGTACCGATGGTTTTTGATTTTTCCACAATCGCAGCGCCACCGCTTCTTGTACCTTTGGTTTTTGATTTTTCCACAATTGCAGATTCACCGTTTCTTGTGCCTGTGGTTTTTGATTTTTCCACAATTGTAGTGTCACTGCTTCTTGTCCCGGTGATTTTTGATTTGTCCACAATTGCAGGTCCACCGTTTCTTGGCCTGGTGGTTTTCGATTTTTCAACGACTGCGGTGGCATCATTTCTGTTCCCTGTGGTTTTTGATTTGTCCACAATTGCAGGTTCACCGTTTCTTGGCCCGGTAGTTTTTGATTTTTCAACGACTGCGGTGCCATCGTTTCTGTTTCCTGTGGTTTTTGATTTTTCCACAATTGTAGTGTCACTACTTCTTGTCCCTGTGGTTTTTGATTTATCAACGACTGCGGCGGCATTGTTTCTGTTCCCTGTGGTTTTTGATTTGTCCACAATTGCAGGTCCACCGTTTCTTGGCCCGGTGGTTTTTGATTTATCAACGACTGCGGCGCCACCGTTTCTGTTCCCGGCGGTTTTTGATTTTTTCACAATATCAGCTCCACCGTTTCTGTTCTCTGAGGTTTTTGATTTTTCCATAATTGCAGCGCCACCATCTCTGTTCCCGATGGTTTTCGATTTTTCCACAGTTGCAGCGTCATCGCCATCGTTTCTGACCCCAGTGGTTTTTGATTTTTTCACAATACCGTTGCCATCGAGAAAAGTTTTATTTCTGTTATACAACTTTCTGGGTTTGTCGTCGTTTCCCTCAACGTTCGCTAACGGGGTTTTCCCCCGAGTTCTACTCGTTCCTACAACTTCTTTTAGCAGAGCTCCGGCCGGCCCCAGTCTTCGATTTTTATCCATGGTGTTCGCGGGTAATTTTTTTCGGTCGTTTTCTGTCGCTGCCCTCCGGTCTCTGCCATTCATAGTGTTGGACGTCGGATCAATGGTATTAGATTTTGATTTTCTCGTATCAACCCTATCCAACGCGCCAGTTTTCGGTTCATCTACCGCCGCCGGTTTGCGTCGAGAGATATTTTTCTGCAGTTGAATAGTCACTCCTCGGCGGACTACGTCTCTCTGTTTTCGAGATCGCATATCATTTACGGCGTTGCCGCCAATCGTCGTTTTCCGAGGTATTCGATCTTGTGACTTTACCATGCCGTTGATATTATTACTTTTGCGGGACTTGAAGTCATCACCAACCGTTTTCCGGGCGTCCGCTTTAGACGCGTAGTTGTTCCTAATTACGTTTATCGGACGTATTTGGCCTTTTCGAGAGCCAACTGGTTTTTCAAGTTGGGCGTTGCGTGCGATATTTTGCGTATTTGCGGTTTTCTGCTCTTTATCGTTCTCCGATTTATCTGGTTTTGGACGATTCTTAGCATTTATCACCGTTCTAGAATTTGCTCCGCTTTTGATGCCGTCCGACGACGTACGTTTTTCGACTGCCGCTGCAGTATCGGAGAGTCTGTTATTTGATTTTCGCGTTTCAAACTTCGAGAGTTCATATTTTTTATTTCGTGACGCCTGCACCCGTGGGTTCAACTTTCCGGTGTCGCAATAGTTGTATTTGTTTTTACCAGCGGCCAACAACGCCCTCGCTGCGGCTCCGCGCCGTCGTCGCTCGGCTTCGGCTTCGGGACTAAGGGTGGTTTTTGCGGCGTTCTCGACGACAGGCAAACCGCCTGTCCCCTTGGCCGTAGTTATCATCTCAGCCACGGCATTCACCACTCCCAATCGGATGTGATCGCCGTGAGTGTAGTCCTGTGTACCTCCGTTTGTGGATCCCGTGTGGCTCAACAACTCGTTCAGAAGCCGTTTGGCTATGCCGTCGTCTTCTTCTGGCGGGGCCACACTGCCGCCACACACCGCGTTCAAAATGTGTCCGGCTACGATGTCGGCAACAAGTCGTACGAATTCGACGGTGTTCACGTAATCCTTATCCGCGGGCCGGACGTGTTTCGGACGTCGACGGTGTTCCGCCTGCGCTGATTCCAGATCGTTGATTATTCTGTAGGTCGTCTGCAGATAGTGATTCAGTTGCCTGCACGTTTGTATAATACATTGTATGAATTGTATCAAACTATTAAAATGCATAGCTTCAGGTTATTAAAATGGAGAGGGGGTAACTTCAGGCCCATTGGTTTTTTTTAAAAATATTATTAAATATTGTTAATAACGATATATTATAATTTTATTAAAAAAAATGTTTAGCTGTTCATAAGCAAATCTGTATCTTATAGATAATAGTTTGTAGTAAATAAAAATGTTGATTATATTTTACCTCCTCCCACAAAGTTATTATGGCTATGGACTTGCATGTATAGAGTTATATGGTTATTTACCTACTCATGCACATAAATCATATATTCTCCGAGAATTTATATATATAGGCCCGGTTTTAGAGTGACATTTTATGAAAAAATTGTTTCAACTCTGCTCACAACCTTGTTGCAGTAATCACAATTTTACTAATGATACAAAAGAATGACTAAGTACATATTGAGATGAAAAAAAAAATTTAAAAATTTTTAAAATAGGTAATGATAAATTAATTTTACTTAAATTAAAAATACAATATCGATCACAAATTTTAATAAACTTTATTTTTGTTGTAATTTTGACTCAGCAAATTTTGAAGCTGCAAGACGAGAGCAGGTTGATATTTTTAATTTTGTTTGATCAAAATGACTTAAATAAATAGCTGTATAACTCTAAATTTATGATAAAAATTCATCATGACTATTGCATTTCAAAAATGTGTTTATATCACAATTTTCTCTGAACTTAATTGAAAAACTACGATTTGAATTATAATTTTACAAAAATATTTAGTGTTACCTCTAACGTTTTGATACACTGCCTATCGAAAGTATGTATGTACAATTCTGCAGCTATAATAGTGTAACAATTGTCATTATATATTTATGTTTTGCTTATTTTTGACATTCCGTGAAATCGTTTATAGTAGTCAATGGAATTCTTTAAAATGCAAATATGCATCCATGGGCTTAGTAGTAATACTGTTTTATTAGTGGGTATATATTTATAACAATTATTTCTATAGTTACAACTTACAATACATTTTTTTGATATATTTTTGTGTGGTATAAATGCGCAAATAAGCTTTGCATTTATGTACTACATAAAAATATAATTCTTTTCTATTTTTTTCATTTTCGTTTTATTGTGATTATTATTAATACAAAACAATGTAATTGGGCCCGTCCTGTACTTAATAAAAGTAAATAAATTACCATCTCATTTTTATAAGATACCTAGTAATATACTAATATATAATGCTTATAACAGGGCGTGAAATTACTTTTATTTTTTTTTCTAACAATTATTTAACAGATTCATTTTTTTTTGAAATGTCCAGTCTTTGTAATAATAATAATACTACTTCCACATTTATTAAATAAAATTGAATATAAAAAAGGAACTTATACTATATGCTAGTGGACAGTGGCATTAAATAAATCCATATTTATTTATACAATAAAAATCATAGTACCTACTTATTTTTTGTTGTGTATCAACGGTTTCAAATTTTAATTGACTGTTATACCCGTTATAATGGAGAAGAATAAAATGCTGTGGTACCTTAAGACAGCGGTTCCCAAACTTTTACGACCAAGGCACCCTTCAGAAATAGTTTGTGATTTGTGGAACCCCAATGTCCCTAAATGCAACTCAACTCCAATTTTTCTTGAACTTTTTTTCCAAGTTTAATATAGAAAATAATTTTCTTAATATTTACATATATCTGGCGGAACCCTTGAGATTGTCCCACGGAACCCTTAGGTTCCGCGGAACACACTATGGCAATCGCTGCCTTAAGATACACTATAACCAATCTCTTCTGTTTACCTAATATTTTAATAATGATTTTTTTACTAGAACCCTTTAAGATAATACCTATAACGCCTACATAATATACTACTACATAATATATAACTGCAGACTAAAAATTTAAAACATTGTAAATACGGTGATAATATGCATAACGGTAATATTGATTTGGTACATACTTGTTTTGGGTGCCTAAAGATTTTAGATTATTCTTTAATTTTTTCAAGTTTCTTGGGTCTAAAAATGTAGTGGTTAGTGTCTGATGACTGAGCGTTATCTTAGGTTTCACTGGATCATCCATTGCTGTCATATATTAAAATACTTTAATAATTCGCCTTCATCACTATATACATTACAATGTACACTATACAGTTAAATTAATCAACGCGTACATTGTAAATTGTTACTATACATAATATAATATACTATTAAGTCCACGGCGTATCCCTTGTGTTACACCTTCAATTTACACGTGTGAATAATTGAAATTTTAGAATAGAATTTTGGAAATCACGGCGTTTCATGTTTATGTTTTATCGGTGTCGATAAAACCATCTGAGAATCTGTTTACGGCCCACGTCGCCGTTGCTGTGGAAGACAATCTCACTATATGTATACATAATATATATATTTATTGGTACCACCTACATGTTTGTACAAACACAAAATATATTATATTATATAATTTATATATTGCAACTTGAAGGATGTATTCGGGACTTCGTTTCATGTGATGGGACGAGTAGAGTGAAAATCTTAATGTTTTCTCTTTATCCGAGAGATAGCATCTTACGGGTAACAACCACCAAAAAAATTACTCAACGTTTTATTTAAAATTTTCAAATATTTTTCGAGCATAATTCACAGCTTGGGGACTAATTGAAAACGTACAACTCGTTATCTAGTGCATATAAACACGCTGACTGCCACGAGGGGACATTTTTACCTCACGCGCGGCAATGTTGTCTTTGTAGACTCGTATAGGGTCAAATAGCCCCAAGTCGGTAAATTGTGTCCCCCAAAATAGATCATATTCATACTATGTAAATTGCGGACCATGTACTTTTATAATATACGTAAATTGCGTCCCGGGTATATTTGGAATGTACGTAAACTGCGGCCTGGGATATTCCGATTTCCTGTCGGCTGTATAATTTAATGATAAGTATATTACTCTTTGATTGATAATAATAATATGTTCACTAATATAATATTACTAGCAGCCAGTGTGCATTTAATCGGAAGATCTTATGCACGAGGCTTTACGTTGCTCTACAGTTAAAAATGTTTTCAGTTTAATAAAAATGGACGTTATGAAAAGCGAAAGGAATAAAACGTTGAAAGTAGTTGATGGTTTCAAATTTCGTTTCCACAAATTCCTAAACAATTTAATTCAACATTGATGTTGCACAGTTAAAACGTGTAAGTGTTTTTTGAAATTTAATGATAATAATATGTGTATAGATAGTTTTAAAGATCACAATAATTTTAAAATTTCGGAACAAATAATAAATCGACAGAAACTTAACAAAAATTTAAAAAGAACAGCCGTTGACGATATGTTTACCAACTGGCCATCTAAAATTATTCATTTTGAATTAAAAAATGCTGATGTCAAATATTTAACTACTCATGCAATTACTCAAAACATAAAGTTCATTAAACAAAATTTACACAATGCTCAAGCTTCTATATCCTACCTAAATCACCAGCCACTTTTTTGGAATTACACAAAATTTTTGACAACAAAGAATTTAAAACAAATAAAAATGAAAATTGTTTGTTAGTTAATAGTAAAGAAACAAATATAGTAGGTTTCTCTACATTAAGCAATTTAAAAGTGCTATGGAAATCAGATACTTTATTAGTAGATGGTACATTCAAAAGTTGTCCGAAATTATACCTATCGTCAACTATTTACATTTCATAGTACAATAAATTAGTCTTACACTCGTTTATATTTTACTACTTTCGAAGACTACACAATGCTATTCACAGGCATTTCAACATTTATTAGAACTAATGTTCTAGAGTGCAAAAAAAATAACTTACGATTCAGTCCTATTCGGTTGTATGCCGATTTTGAAAAGGCTATACCTATTCACAATGCTGCAAGACATGTTTGGCCTTCTATTGAAGTAAAGGGTGTACATTTCACCTTGGTCAAAGTTGGTACAGGAAATAACAGCAACTGGGGTTAAGTTATTATTACAAAAACAATAATACTGATAAAGGAATTTTTTTAAATTATTTTTTGGACTTCCTTTTTTAAGTCATGATACGGTTGAAGATTGTTTTGCGTATGATATAATGGCATATTTAAACCACAAGATAATAGGATACAGTACAATTTACTGACTACATATTTAACCAACGACGCAGAGTTTCCACCACAGATATTTGTATCTTCAACGATGTTCACAACAAATAATTGTGGATCATTTCATAAAAAATTGAACAGCTCATTCAATTCATCACACCCAAACATATTCAATTTCATTGACATTTTAAAAAACATGCAATGTGATACGTATATCACATTGAGAAGTCAGGGACAAAAAGCAAAAAAATGACTGAAAATGAAACATGACAAAATGTATGAACTACAAGCAAAAAAAATTTACTAGGTTAGACTATGTCTATGTGCGGAAATTTTCTTACAAATTTTTACCAGTTTTAAGTTACAAATTTTTAGTAATAGGTACATTTTTTAATCATAGGTACACATTTTTACAGACACTTTAAACTTTACTTTTAATAATATATTTTTTGATTATGAACAAAAAAACAGCAAAACCAATATTTTTAATCATAACAATATTTATACAATTATATTGTCAGTCCTAAGTCTGAAAAATGAGAAAGAAAATATTGATTTTGCAAAAAAAGCCTTAGACGTAATTTACGTATGAATAAAAGATATGTAGGTAGGCCGTAGGCATACATACAAAATTATACACAGACCGCAATTATTTACGTATGTATAAAATATACCCGATACGCATATAAAAAATTTTAAATGAGACGCAATTTCCAGCGACCCAAATAGCCGCTCAGATACCGTCAAAATATCGTACTATGAGATTTTTTGTTATCCGTTGAACAAAATGTTCCATTTAGAATTTTGTATTATTCAATAATCAAAATGACCCCCAAAAGCAAGAAATATATGTGATACACATATCTCACACATCTTATTCGTGGAATGACACATATAGTTATATAAAGTACCTATAAGGAGCTGAAAGTTAAGAAAAATCCTGTGACCCAAATGGTCAACTGCACACTAAAATAGGCGTGGCGGTGGCACTATGGCAGTCAACGCGTTAAAGGGTTTGGATATAATTCTATTTTTTTAACGTTTTTTTCCAACGCGTAGGTGTTTATATGCATAACATTGTTGCACCATGGGCGCGTAATAAAAGTACAATCGTAAAAGGACTGATCTTATTTAAGTATATTATTGTCCCTTCATGGCTTCATCAGTATCAAATATAATGCATACACAATAATATGGTTGTAATTAAAAACGAAAATGTTTAAGACTATAAAATTTACAATTTATTAGTCATCGTGTATATTATATTATTATTAAGTATAAGGCATACAGAAGAACAAAAAATACATAACTAAAAATAAAAGAGAGATGAGTGAAATAAAAAGATTTTATAGACAAAAAAATACAATTAAACGTAAGACGACCACGTGACGTCTGCTTACAAGATACAAAATTAGCTAAAATCAACAAAATTAACAATACAGCACTGCGTAGTGTATACCGGTGTTGAAGTATTATAAGATCGAACCGTTCGAAAAACGCGAGTATTTACACCATTACACATACAAACGGAATAGTTTAAAACTTTTAAACAAAAATATACAATACAAATACTTTATAAAATTTTTTATACTATTTATATGTTTTATAATACAATATTATGCGGGCAATATAAATCGACATTTGCATTAGTTTTTTGAATATCGCTATGAGTATTTTTCAATTTGTTTTTTTTCATCAACATAAACGATTTTTGTTTGACTTAATTGCAAATATCGCTTCACCGAAATGATCTTTTAGGAGGTAATAGTATATATTATTTAATTACTATATATTTTTAAATTTTAATACAAATAAAAATTAAAAAGAAAAATAGGAATCGGGTTTAAATTGCCTCACAGGCAACAGTTTGCTTACAAATAGTGTTATATACATAGTATAATGAATATAAGGAACATACAAAAAAATTATTTCGACTACCCAACAAGAAAAGTGAACGCTATGTACATATTTTTATAGTTCTAATAATATCTACGATTATTGTACTAAAGTTTGAGACTTAAACCTATATCGAAATGATTTCACACGTGTATTTTTATGCTACATCATACAATATTACATTACATTTATTGGGAAGCCGATAAGTAGGCATATAGTCGTAATAATACAACTCGACTTTTCCCACTGCAACCTTTGACCATAAATTTAATATATTTTATCTCGACGTATATGGTCAGCTAGAACGGTTTGTTTCGCAAGGGAGTCGTCCCGTTGACAATGTCGCTGGTGGGCGGGCGAGTGAGATGAAAGAATTCGTGACGTTTACCACATGTTAACTACCCACTACAATCGACAATCGTGTTGTAGGTACCTACTCATGTTTTATATAATAACATATCATTTATAATACGAACTATATACGAACGCACATAAACGCGCCGCATACTTTACCGGAAGACCTATCAAAACGATAACGGTTGTTCGTTTGTTTGTTTGTTTTTTGTTTGCTTTCTCTCGTTCACCCGCCGCAGCGCCGCCTCCGCACACTTCGCCGTCGTGGGACAATCACTCGGCGACCATCGGTATTATTTCTGAAAATCGACTACCGACAACAACAATCGTACCCGCAACAGTATAATAATATCATCATACACCGAATGTTACACACATAGGTGCGCACGTCGCGTCATATGTATTATTTTATTATTATATATTGTAGGTAAAGGTAAATGCATCATAATGCACGTCCCTTACGAGCGACCACCTTATATATATACTTCAGAGCAAATGATATCGGCTATACAATTCGGAATGTGGCATTGTGGCATTTTTGAGTTATCGTCGTCGCATTATACAGTGTATATAATATAGAATGGTATAATACTATATTGTCACCGCGATCCACTATATGCATTCTGATTATTATAGATTTTATAATATTATTTAGGTATATAGCTCTGATAAAACGAAAATGTCGCGTTGCCCTCGACGAATGATCCACCTCCGCGCAACGTTCCAACACAAATCATGACGTGTAATATTACTATTCGTAGGTTTTATGGTATATTATTACAATACCTAATAACATGTCATGTTATGTTTGTAGTATAACAAAAATGTAATAAATGTACGGCGTCGTGTTGTAGCGCAGAAATACGGCTATAGATAGCTGTAGTTTTGTTCGCGAGAGTCCGTTTTTCTTCATCTCAAACATATAGATTTTCGAATCCGATTTCCGAATGAACTATTATATATAAGACCTGACGGTTTTCGATTTGTATATTATTGTTTTATGTACATGATAATGTTATTTATGTTGTTATGAATCGTCACAAAGATAATTAGTGTAGATATGGCTATTATATGTGCACTAATTCCCATTTCAACTGCTCGTTGTAGGACTTCCGCCGGACGCCTGACAAAGATGATATTATATCACCGACAGACTGCGCCGGCAATCGGTACCCGTGTGTAATAGACGCATTTACAGCTAGGAACCTATGACGATGACGCACTTCACCGCTTAATGAACTAAACTACACCGACCGAGATTCGAGACAGAAATATCAATTTTTTTTTTTTAAAACTGCGAACAATGCACCGCAACTTATGCGGGTAAACGTGGCGGGTTGGTTGGGTTGTGGGCGATCGTCCGGATAATAGGAGAGAACGGCGAAAAGTCGTCGGAGTGCAATGGGTCGACCGGAGTGGATCAGTACCAAGTGTAGAACGGGGGATGTGTCTGTCGGGGCTGGTAGTAAGCAGCTGAAGTGGGGCTCATCTGGCCTCCCATGCAGGCGGTCGGTATGAGCGCAGGCTGAGGGCTTATCCGGGTCGGGTTCATAGGCGGCATCTGATGGTGTCCTCCGACGCCGCCGCCAATGCCGATGCCGTGGTGGTTGGCCAGCGCCGACCAGCTGGACGGGCTCTGCATGGACACCAGTTCGGACGACGACACAGTGATCAGGCTGTCACCACCGTTCGTTCCTGTCAAAAACGCACAAAAATCCAACTTTAAAAACAGGTACATAGTACGTACATAATATATTGTTATTATAGGTATATGATATAACAACACGATATAATTATTACACTAATTCGTTGATTAATAATGCACTAGATAATCAAATCAATTGTTATGCCTCTGAAAGAAAACTTTTCCAACTATACAAATATAATACTATGAATATAAAACGTAGGTATCCCGAAGATTTCGTATGATTCAATAAGAGGTTTATTAAGTGTGATATTTTAATATTTATTAGCAAATGTAATGTCTTATATGAGAACATTCGTGAGAAGCAAAAACCATTCTTTATGCGCTCTTTTATATGTATTATAAGCTAACCGAGAAAGTGCTAGCACAAAAAAATACACACACAAATAAAGTAAAAACCCACAATTCCGGATAGATTATTTATAATAATTAAATAATACTCCACAGGCTTGTCTGAGTGTAGAATGTAGATATACTCGCGTTTTATGCACGGCTCAGGTATAAAATAGTATGCTGTGACGACTATATTATCTACTACTGGTAGAGTCCGGTACGCCCGGAGACCCGCCCTCATATATAATTATTCAGATATTACACTTAGTGGAAGCGCCCACAAGTGTCATAAAATATACCGGACCCAAAATAGCAAATTACTTTTAATAAGATAATAATTGCATACTTCTAAAACAATATTTAAGAAACGATTGTTCGAAACGCTATTTAGTTTAATTTTTAAGATAAATAGAAGTTAAATTAATGTATACAAGTTTAAGTCATATAATTATTTATTTCATTTGGAATTTAAAATTGTTGGTGAATGAAGTGTTATAAAAATGAATCTCATGGTGTGTCAAAAAAAAAAATTTATAAAAAAAACGCTTGCAGTCGACTTTGCATCAGCCACCAGACTTGTTAAAAGGTTAAAAGTCCATATTATTATATACCATAGGAAAACTCTATATTTTCAGTAAAATCAGCCTTTCACAAGGATGAGTCCATCTCCGAGTACAGCATTTATACGTTATACCCTAGCTCCTCATGGGCCATGACTCTTTAATATACGCACATGCATGTCGAACATCGGATTCACTCTGCAGTCGCAGGGTGACCGCTAGGAGTACTGGAGATGAATATTACACGTCTTATATTTTGACTTACCGTTCGATTGTCCCATGAGCGTGATGTTGGCCGACACCGGAGACAGTTGATGGTGCGTGATCATCGTGGGTGCCGAGTTGGCAGCCGCTGAACCGATCTGATAAGACTGCGACGCGGCAGACAGCAAGTTCGGCGACGAAGCCTGGTGATGGCCGCCGCCCGGACCGATGTGCAATTGTGAGAGCTGACCGCTTCCGTTCAACTGCCCCATCTGTAAGACGACACGGAAAAATAAAATATAATTAAAACTTTGTATTATTATAATATACGAATACGCTATATAAATATAGGGCTAGTGGTATTTAAAATTGTTTTACCGGTTAGACGGTATTTTCGGTGAATCTAAAACGTCTTTCCAACCCAGAAAACGTAATATTTCTTTTAAAAGTTGTAATGTTAATAGTTAAAATAAAAAGGTTACAAAATATTTTTTGATACAGAGGAGGGAGAGCTTTAACAAAAATAAAAAGGGTATTCAATAAATAGCTTCTTGTTCTACAAATTGTTATAGATCACGATAGATCAGAGTGTTCCTATGACTTCCTAGCTTTTTTGCAGTCGTGGTCCACCACATAGTAAAGTAGGACTTCAGACCATTTGTTTCAGTATGTGGTTTAAACGCTACACCAAAAATAGACTTTCCGGATATAATATTACGGACCGGTATCCTTTAGAGTTTAGATTATCGAGGACAGACTACATGAATACGTTATTTTCGGTTATTATACTTTGTCACGGCAATTACCGAATCACGATGTACCGATGTTCTCGAATACCGAAAATACAGGATCCCGGAAAATAAACAATACCGGTAATTACGCCGGTGTAGCAAAAATACCGCCAGCCCTACAGCTGGTCACGCCGCACGCGATAATGTAATGACATCGAATCAATATATTATCCAATACGACGGCGACCGTACATTGTGATGATACGAAGCAGATATATTATTATAATGCGACATTGCGACATTGCGACGGCGAGACCGGATCTCTGTAGTCTATATTATTCTCTACTCTCTGGTCTACACACAACGATAATGCATAACGTTATAATATAGTATTTTATACACTTATATTATATACCGTATTATGTATACCGCGGACGGCGGGCGTCCGTCACCGCAGCACGATAATATATTATATATACGGTTATAAATAACTCAGCTACCCCGCCGGTAAACGGTGTCACCGCGACCGAGACCCTTTTTACGACGTCCTCGCAGCCTGCTCGGTCGGGCATCATGAAAATATATTATTATTATATATATATATAAAATATACATATTATATTATGTACAATACGAGTACATAATATTATAAGCATGACGTCGGCGGCAATACGTTTTCCAGAAAGAAAATCATTAATGTTACCACGTGCGCGGGTCCCGTTGTATATTATGTATAATAATAATTTAAAGTCCTATCGATCATCGCGATAAAATTGTCACATTTTATTATTATTAATACCTACAGACCCACAACTAGCAAAAAAGCGGAGACGTCGGCTGTACTTTGTATGACGTATATTATAAACATACATATATATATCTATATACAAGGCGATACACCAAGCGTGACCATATCCAATATCCATGTTTTTTTTTTAATAATGAATTCATTCGAATTCTAACTATTGGAATTTTTAAGTACACTTAAAGATTCATTTATTTAGATTTGTATATACAGTTAAATAAGTGTCCTGTGTCGATTTTAATAACTTTTTTTTCAAATGCGAACCAACCTTCTTTACTGTCAACTACTTATTAAACAAATGATTTTTTTATATATCTAAATCAAAATTTGAATGAGTAGTTTCTGTGTTATTAAAATGTATATACTAAAAGGATAATTGGATAATAGTACTTTAAAATGGTCTTAAAAAATTATAAAATATTGGATTAACTATATTATCTTACTCAGACAATTTTAATAAATTATAATATATGTCAATAGATGTATTTTAATAACCAAAATTTTTAAAACATCATAGTCCCCTATATGGTTTTATCTTTCATTATTATTTATTTATTATCAATGGCCTAAGTACCTACATAAAACGAAATAACTCAAAAACTAATCGTTCAAATCTCGTTTTAGATTCATCAAATTTTTAAAATAAGTCATCTGATTAATAATCTAAGGGAAAAACAGTGATTCTCATTTGTAAAAATAAGTTGATATTGGTATACAGGACAGTCTCTAAATATTCTAAATGGTATACAAATGACAAATCTAATAGTATATTAAAATATATGGTCCATAACCCCAAGTATCTGTCTATATTTAAAAGTTCTAAAAATTAGAATTTGATTATTATAGTATATAACTATCATAAAAATAAATGTATGTGTGTATAAATATATAATTATTATATATTATACCTATATAGGAAACATCGAAGGGGTTTGAAAATGAAATAGATCTTGATGATGATGGTGGTGTTAGGGGTTGATAAAATTTTGAAGATACTTTTCTTGTTTATGAAACTTAATAAATCATACTCTCTAGCAGCACCAACAAAATTTCATATGAGCTACGAGAGGGTTTAATTCATATTTATAGGACTCGAAGGTAAGTACATATATTTTATTATGCCTCCCTTTTTTATTTTCTAAACGATCACGATGATGATAAGGAAGACGATGAGGTGGATATAAAGGTGGGGGTGGTATGTTACGGGAATTATAATATTTTATTATGAGTTATGACTTTCAGGTCGTAAGAAAACTTACTTGAGAAGTGAGCAGTGACGACGTGGACGTGTAGAGCGGCGTGGTCGGGTACGTACCGCCCGCGATTCCTATGTACGACGTGGCCGTTGCCGCTTCGGTGCTGATGTTGCTGTGAGGCCTGTTGTCGTGGTCGATTAACGACGTGGCACCTAGACCGCTGTACATCATGTTGTTTTGCTGATGTTCGTCCTTGATCATCTGCTGTTGCTGTTGCTGTTGTTGCTGTTGCTGTTGCTGCTGATGATGATGGTCGTCATTTTCTATGTATACATTTAAAATAATCATTTATTATAGTTATCACTATAACTGAATACTGCAGTATAGCCATGGCCGTAGACAAATAAGTTTATTTTCATATGTTATAAATAAATTCAAATTGACCAACTATAATGTAGGTACTAATAGACACTAAGTAATGCGTACTTTGTAAAAAAAAAATCACTTCAAATTTTCCTAAAATAGAATTGTAATTAAATAATTTATAGTAGGCACCTGTAAAATGAATAAGTTTTTCAACTCGCTAAATGCCTTTATAAAGGGACGTAAGAAAATAAATACTTTTAAATGATTTCGGATGGTTTTTCATTTAAATAGGATGGATTGGATTGAAACAGATCGAATTAATGAAAGAAACGAAATCATATTTTATAATAGTGTAAAATATAGTACACACGATTCCTCGTACCTTTGTATCCGTCTGGCGTCGTGTACGGTTCGTGCAACTGTTGCGGCGACATTATGTAAGCGGGCGTTGATGACGAGTTCGGGCCCGACGACTGTTGCTGTTGGTTCTGTTGCTGCTGAGCGGACGGCGAGTACCCGAGGGCCAATCCCATGCCATAGCCACCAGAACCTGGAGTGGAACTTCCGGTGTTGCTAGACATTTGCTTTCTCAGTCTGGCGCGCCTATTGCTGAACCATACCTGCAGAAACACACACACACCGTCAATGATATAGGTTTGCTAGGTGTATAATATAAAAATTGAAAAATTAATTTCTAATGTTTATAACAACATTGAGTAGTGTGGTATTGGACCAAAACACAATTTTAGTGGTACACACTACAGATAAGTTATAGGAACGAAATTATAGTATTAACATACTTATTATAAAACCATTTTTATCTTTAGTTTGCACTTTTTAAGTTATACCATCTTTTAAATTTGAAATCTAACTTCATATTTTACATTGCCCAAAAATTGTATAAAGTTCCAATTTTTCTAGTGACATATAAATCCATATATTATATATTATAATCACCTGTATTCTGGCTTCGGTCAGTTTGGTGCGCTGCGCCAATTCTTCTCTGGTGTAAATGTCCGGGTACTGGGTGCGCTCGAACGCCTTTTCCAGCTCGTCCAACTGCAACGCAGTAAACGTGGTCCTGCTGCGGCGCTGTTTGCGTTTTAGCGGAATACCAGGTTCCGAATCACAGTCCGAACCGTCTGAAGTTTTACCTGTATAACATATTGTAATGCAGGAAGATGATATTTTATGCAAATCGAACCAATTACAAAAAAAAAAAAAACCAAATGCCTTTATCTGTGCGCACGCTGAATATTATATATTTGCCACTCCGCAGAGAACGACTTTATGTCACAAACAATTCTTAACATACATTTGGTGCAATATACATATACTCTGTTCCACGAGAGAAAAGGACCTCGTTTTGCGCATCTGACGTCTGCGATGTCACAATTTTTTCCATTTTTTATTGCCAAGTAGCAGGCCAAAGCTAGTCTTTGCCAACCGCCGGCGAAACATTTAACATTCGTAACCAAATAGGCAAAAGTAATGGGAGATGAACGAAAAAACGAGTTCCTTCTCTCCTGGAACGGAGTATAGTATGAAAATATGAAATGGAAACCGAGTGTTCACTTTTAAGTTTTTAAGATGTCTGTTGTTATTAAAATCGTTTCCATTATTTGAAAAATTCACGAAAATAAGTTCAATATTCACCACATTTATTTCAGCTATTTGGACATCAACTTATGTATACCTACCCACACTTTTCTAAATGTAATAAATTATTGATTTGTTGATTTTGAAATTAAATCTATATTGTTTTAACAGTTATTTCGTGTTGAATTTTATATAGGCTCACTAAACATAAATTATAGTAAAAAAATACCTATAACTGCAAAATCGATAGTCTTCTATCCAACATATTTTATCATTTAGGTATCCGTTATCAAAGATTTATAATCATCACGATGATTCGATGACTGATAAAGGGTTCACTTCACGACACGAACGTCCAAACTTCAAAATATGAATATAATAATTATTTGGGTTTAAACTTAAATACTTTTAAAATATACTAAATGCACTGCAAAAATATGCACTTAACTACACTGCATATTTATTATAAATTATTTAAAATAGTAATATGATTCTCTGTACTTCCACCTACAATTGTCAATTAATATGTAATAGTATCAAGTATAATTAGGTATCGTATAAAATATAATAATATATTGTTGGTCATAAAACCATACCATGGCCACACGGTTAAAATATCAATCACCATGTTTATTTATTTGTAATCTTATTTTTATTTTTAATTTAGTATGCATAGAATATGGAATACAATCTCTCAATATGCAAAAATATCCGATTAAAACTTTCTATAAAATACTTAGAAATGTGATCAACCTATCAAGAAAAACACTCAAATGCATTAACGTTTGAGCTGTAGTTATTATAAATATTACAATAACAATGCGGCAAATAAAATCAGTCGTTTTAATAACACGAGAGTAAAAAAATACGAATTTAAAATTAATTTCGTGGAATGAACGTATGAATATATTATATTATACCTATAGATTATTCAAAACGAGCAAGCGGGTTTTTGAACAACTGTACATAATATAATATAGTATTATTATTATTATTATAAGTATAGGTATACCATCCGACTAAACGTATGCCGAGACGAACACACACACACCACCACAACAGTTTAGGATTCGAACGTGTCGGATGACTGAAGTACGTAATTTCGGCAGACCGCAACGATTGGGTTACACAAAGAGACCGACCGGCGGCGGCGGTGGCAACGAACATATATTTTGCCAGCGATCGCTTGTTTTTGTTTTATTGTGTTTTCGTGATGCATTATTAGTGCTTACGCGTGTGTAGATGGGATGGGAAAGAAAAAAAAGGCGGCGCACTGTTCCAGGTTTCGTATATATATAGTCGCACGTCACGGGCGGCGGAGGGAAACGAAAAATCATTTTTCATAATAATTTAGCGAAAAAACATCGTTGTGGGTTTTTGGCGGCGTCGCGGCGGCATGCGGTCACACAGAGTCGAAGGCGCTTACGAACCGTCGTCGTCATCGGCGGCGGTCCAAAACCCAAAATCGGGTAATGGATTTTAAAATAACAATAACGCTATGTGGCGCTGCACGTCGTCGCGGCGGGTACATTATATATACCATTATTATTGTTATATTATATTATATTATATTGTGTATGGATGGATGTACTAATGACGTTTGCGGTGCAGCGAGAATCGGCTTTTCTGGTTTTCACGATGCGAATACGAGCCGAAGACGATGATTGTATATAAATCTATATTATAATATGACGATATTCTGTATCTACACACAATTATTGTAAACGACCGTCAGGTGTATGATATACCGGGGTAAAGTGCGTGCCGCCAACGAGCGTTCGGTTTAGATAATGCCGCCCCGCAGATAGTGTTCAAAACTAAATCATTATCGAACAATATTATTATATTTTGTCATAATTTGTACATAGCACGTCATACTATTATACACTATACACTATACAGGTACGAGTATACGACGCGTGTAATACTTTTTGGTCGATGGTATTTGCCTAAAGCCGTTTTTGACTTTCCCCTCGTAAGTCGTGCGCAACAATAATAGTAAGTTTTATTTTAAATTGTTGTAGTTTTATTTAATCTTTGACACATAAACTAGTTATGAGATTGCAGTATCTAGTAATGTTTTATAAATAAAATGTTTTAAGGAAATAATTTCGTGTCCACAAATGTTGTACACTTGTAGTACATCGTTTATACAATATATTATACTCGTGCATAACACAAACACTTGGGAGTGTTCGATTTTATGTTTTTGTTTTTTAAACGCATGTGTCTTAAATTTAAAATAATAGTATTTCAACATATTGGTTTGTTGAAATTCAGCTAAATACTTTTAATCAATCTCAAAAAACTTTTGTAGTTGGTATAGGTTACTTATTTATATCATTGTAAGCCCTGTAATTGTATATAGTTGTTGTTCCGGGGTTTTGAGTTTTGTACTGTTGGTACCTGCACAATATAATTTATTCATCTATCGGAAAGAAAACAAATATGTTTTTAATGGTTTTAAACGAAGCCATATCTTATATCAATCATGTTTTCGACTTGTGTGGCTTATCTTTTCAATACCATTCAAGAACTATTGTTGCGTGGTTATATGGAGACGTGGTCACTAAAATTTTTACTACGATAATTTAAATATCTCTAGCTCACATATTGGAATTATAATAAATGTTTAACGGCGGAACACTGCAGTAATAGAGTATATGCCGTTTCCATTCCATCAAAGTCATACTCTTAATATATATATATATATATATATACACAAGTCTGAACGAATGCCAAACACAATAAAAACTGTTTTATTATCGCTTCATTAGAGGAGAACTAAGAAAAAAAAAATCGGTTTCGCAAATGTGTTGTCACGGCCACAATATTAACGATTTGAAAAAGTAACTATAATATGTGCTAAGAATAATTATTAATGGACTGTCGAACTTTCATCTTAATATCACAATTTTGTGTTCTAATAATCCTTAATATTTTCAAATCGATAAATTATTTATGGATATTTGGATTGCTTGTATTTTAAAATAGGTAGATGATTTTATGATGATCAATACTTTTCAAATAATAACATTCTCAATATATTTTATTAAACTCACGCCAGATTTGCATAATCGCATAAATAGTAATAGTGACAGTTTTGTCAAATTATCGAGTACATTATGAAATATTTTTGTCTTTAACGGTTCAACAGTTTCGTATCCAGTTACAACTCGATTCATGCCTTAAATATAATTTTTATAACTATACAGCGTAGGCAAACGTGTATATTTAATGTAGGTAAAGTTGCCGAAATAAAAATATTATGTAGGTATATTGCTTGAATACCTATACCTATTATATTTTTAAAAAGTAAAACTAAGATGCTGTTAGTAAACAGCTTCCTCCACAAGTCATTCATGTTCAAATGTATTTATTGTTTTAGTTAATAGAATGTAAATATTTTTATAAAAAAAAAAAGTAAAAAAACTTACCGTCGCTAACTTTTTTCTCCGAAGCCGAATCATCGCCATCGTGGCCCCTTAAAAGCCTCGATATTGCGCTGATAGACGGGGCACTTCCTCGGTCACACAATCCTTCTCTAATCAATCTATAAAAAACAAATAAAATAACATAGAAAATCATTGATACCCCGCTTTATTGCACAATATTAAAATAAAGACACGTATTTACTCCCGGGTGAAACTATTGGTGTGTATACTTTATATAGGTACCTACTTTATTTCATGTACTAACGTTTTATTCACACCCACGTACTCTCTCGATGTGTATATATACAAATACAATTATCGATTTAGGTATTATTAGGTCATATGTGCCTATACACAGCCATATTGGTGCATAATAGCTAGGCAGTATTGGAGAGTTGATAAAACATTCTGATGCTATTTTACTTCGACTACTTACAAAGGTTTTGAAACCCATGCACTAGCCCTCCTACCGTGTTTTGAAGAATTGCAGTGCTGTACATGTGTTTTTGTCCGGATTTAAAAAAAAAAATAATAATAATAACAAATACGTAATAATAAAAACGAAAGGAACGAATTCAAAAAGCAAAAAACGGTAACATCCCCCTACTGTGGTAGTGTTATAAATTATAATACCGGTAGAAAACTGTTTTCAAGTAAAAAAAAAAATCACAAAATAAAATAGGACACACTCGAGTGTATCGTAAAAATAAGAAATAACGATGTCCGGGAGAGAGGGCCGAGTGTATATATATACGCATACAGACATGTCACAATGTATTTTATTATTACATTTTGATAATAACGTCAAATAATTGCGTAATAACCGAAAACAATTGGATTGCACAACCGATAAAAGAGGAAAACAATAGACCGAGTGGACATTTGTAACGTTATGTAATGAGATAAATCGGTGCTGTATTCGGAAAGGTGTTCGTACATTGCAATACATGTACCTAATCATATAGTTTATACCTATAATAACTAATCTCATTTCGGAAGGGATGATAGATTTAGTTTATTTCAAAAACTTAGAAGTTCCTGTACTACTGTATAGATAGAAATAATATATAATATTATTATTTATATCTAGTAATGTAATGTTTTTCATAAACTTACAATTTTCATGTTACATAGAGAAGGGAGGATTTAGGACACTGAAGTAGGTATTATATATTTTAAAACATGAATTTATATTACATACACATCATATCTAAATGCACATAATATATACCCAACGGATGGACGGTCGGTTTTTATGTTTAAGTAGTTGACAAGTGTACATATAAATTTCAGACTACTTTAAGAAACTATTAATTTATGTACGGAATTTTATTGTTGTACGACGTCTTAACAAGCATGAAATAACCAAGCAGTGCACACATACTGGACTACCTAACAATACGATTGTGAGAAAAAAATCGAAGTTGAATAGTGACAAAAAAAGGAAAAGGACCCAAAGGTCATAGTCTGAAACCGTTATTTATGGCTCTGTACACCAAATATGTATAGTATATAGGTATACATATTACATATGTATACCTATATGGTATTGTATATGTAGCGGCAGCAATCCTGCATAATAGTATATAAGCTAGTTTAGTGTCAATAAATTTAAATGTCCTTCAGTGAGTTGAAAATTGATGTTTAAAGGGTGCAGCAAGGGTAAAAAGTCTTGACCCTATATTATAAAAGAAAAAAAAACATCCCATTGACAACTGATGATTGTATTAAGTATACATACATAGTACGTAGATTTTATGTCTTGTTTGGGAAAAAAACCACCGAGCACTGAGCACGCGTCCCTTTTATAGAATATACATAATACATTTTAAAACTAATAAACCAAAATCATTGCCGTGTAGTTTTATTTTCTTTTATACAAGAAAAAGAGTTCCGTTTGAAATTTTAAGAGAAATACGTAAACACTAACCTTTTATTATCGTGATATTGGGCGGGCTCATTGTCATTTCTGAAACAAAAACGGGATCATTCTTAGAGCTTTATTCAATTTGAAATACAGCAAAGAAATCACTTAAAAACTTAATAACACAAATTAAACTAATTACACAATAATACGGATCGGTGATTATCTATAAAGGTACGCCCTTAAACATTTTTCGGTATAAATGTATAATATATTCGAGAGGCCGACTAAAATCCTCCGGAGAAAGCGACTATATTGAAATTTCAGTCGGCAAGGTAATATATATAATATGCATCTAATATTTTATTTATATTACACTGTCATCGCGTAGATTTTACATCTTACAATATTTGTGAGGGACCAGTCATAATAATAAAAAAAGTATATAAATTATGTGGTTCGATGAGCGTGTACGGTTCACATATTTATTAATTGCACATTCAAAAAGTAGGTAGGTACAGCCGGTACAGGTTTATAACTACAGCAAAATACTGATAGAAATAAATTGCTATATTAGCCATATGCCGTTTGAAAGTATTAATTTATTATATATAATATTTTTTCTATTGGTACGTATATTTTATATGCTATTGTTGTATTGCCTCTGCAATGTAAACTAATTTTGATTGGACAATGATGGTATTACTAATAAATTATCAGCTTCCTAAAATTACTTATATTATGTATGTGAAGGGTAGATATACTTAATATAATAGTCTATGAATACCTAACTTATAAGAATATACCACTGCAGGAGATATCGAAGAAACTTCAATCAATCAATACATAATAGGTATAGACAGACGCAAAGAGATATTTTAATTATGCCTTTTTAAACGTTATCATTGGGAAAACTAGTAGCATATAAAAATAATGGCATGTATGGGGTATATTATAAATTGAATAGGTATTTATCAAAATCAAAATTCGAACTAATAGTTTTTGAGTTATTTAACTTTTTGTACTAATAATGATAATAGGTCCATGATAATGGGTTCGAAAGATATAGTGGCTATGGAAATTTGAATATTTTAGTAATTTAAATTAATTTATATTTATATTATATCAATATTTATAATTTATAAAAATGGTCTAAGTATAATAAATACTAGATCCAATATTACGTATATTTTACATTTTTGTAATACCATTCTTAAGGATTATTATTCTTAGGTAGTATAAATATTTTAATAAATGAAAAATTACTCGTTCAAATTTTGAATTAAGTAAGTACATCAATAATTTAAAAAAAAAATAACATTGAATAATTTATAGTAAAAAAAGGTGGATTTTTATTTTAAAAACAGAAGTTTGTTTAAGGACATACCTTAAGTAAACAAAAAATCTCAAGAATTTAAAAATATGGCCTTAAGTATATTTAGCATTTCCGAAAATAAAAATTTGAATAAACTCATTATTAAATTAAAAAATGGGGGTGAGCATGTTTGGTCAATCATCCTGTATAACTATTTTTAGGTATTAAGAATTTTTAACTCTGCAATGAAATGTCGTTTATTGAGCAAGCAGTACAATATTAGGCAGTAGGTAGGAATATTAAAACAGTGGTTAGGGTGAATTTGGAAATCTGATTTTAGGCCGCCACTAGTGTGATGCCGATATATTATATTATATTATATTATTTAGAATTGTTAGGTGTGTGATATTGATACATCGTTGGTAAGTTTTTTCTAACTTTTAAAAACAAGTAAACAGCGGTTTAATCGGTCTTAATACAATTATATTTTCTTGAACACCCAACGCACCGATATATTGCATAAGATTCGATGCCATTGATGCAGCAGATATATTATATGGTGTACATTTATACTTTATAGTATACGTATCTAACGAATACTATTATTATGTTTTATGTATATATAGGTACGTTATACCAACATCGTATATTATACCTACTCATATGGTGCAGTTCTAAGTAATAAGTATTTAATATATTATTATTATTATGTTATGTAAGGTATACCTGTCGCGTATTTCCCAGCTGAAAATTCCGGGATTTTCCGTTTTATACTCTTCGATGCGACGCTCCACGTCCGGCGTGGCCACTCTAGGCTTGCTTCCGCCGATCACGCCCGGCCGGATACTGCCAGTCTCCTGGTAGCGGTTCAGGATTTTCGACACGCATCCGTGTGACACGCGCAACTGTCTGGATATGACGCACGGGCGCACGCCGGCCGCGGCCATCTCGACGATCTTCAGCCGGATGTGGTTGGGCAAAGGCCTGCCGTTGATAAACACGCCGCCTAACTGGTTCACCCGGCCCTGGCCTGTGGACACATCACACACGCACGGTAAATAACGGTATCACACAATAATATATATTTAACAACCAGTCACGTAAATTATACATTATATACCTAGGTGCGTTCTAAGACGATTTAGAGATCCCGGAAATGCTCAGTATTTGTATATAAGAGATAAATGGTATATTGATATATAATATATAATATCAGAGGTAAATCCTTTCAGTGGTTTCTATCGATAACCTTAAATATTTGAAACATTTTGGGTTTACTGCAGTTATCCCTTTTGTCGTGCCATTGATTTAGCTGCATGTACCTACATATCGCCACGGCACGGTGGTTTTAGGTTCTATAATTCTATATATTTCAGGCGTATCATATAAGTATATAACATAATAATATAATCATAAGTTATTAAAACATTTACTATAGATCATTTAACAATATATTATTTATTCATGGTCACTGGTCAGCGAAAGTTTTATACGAATTGTAACGTTGATTAATAAGAAACCGTTTTCAATAATCGATATCATTAGTGGGTAAGTATATAGGTATCTTACTTATACTTGTTTTAAATTGCTTTAAGTTTGATTCCTTATAATTCATAGATAGTGTTTTATTTTTATTTTATATGACCCATTACAGTTGATTTCTATAAAATAGCGCAGGTATTTACCCGAAAAATAAAACGCTTAGGTTAACCTAACCTACCTACGGTAAATGTTTGAGCAACTTTTAGTTACGTTGACATAATCTAATACACATTGGATCTACCTGTTGTAAACCCGTTTCCTGTAACAAGGGTTCAGAAAAGTGTTGGTCGACTGAGATGTCATACAAGAATATTCAAAATTGTACTACACGACAATTTTTTATTTAGATTTTCTATATTATGAACGACAGGACATTCTATATATTTTACCCTGCAGCTGTTTCAAATATAATAATATGCGAACTGTTCTAGAAGCCAGCTCTTTATAGCCTAATTACACAGAGAACTGCAGTTGAACGATCTCAGATGAGTAGAGACATAGTATAATTAAATTACAAGAATAGTTATCAATAAGTATAATATATAGGACACGTTTATCGTTTATAATATTATATAGGTAAAGCACGGATGCTGTTACTCATGCACTAATATAGGTTTTTCTATGCAATACGCCAATACCTATATATGGATTTACAGCTGTAGGTAGAAAATCGAAACGTGATCGTTCGATTTTATTAGCGCGCCCTAATTATAATTATATATAGGTACCTAATATATGTTGATACCACTTGCATGTGTACAGCTGTCGTATAGGTATATAATAGTATAATGTATATAAAATATCAATATACATAAGGGTACTTGCCTTGAAATGGGTATCCGGTAAAACAGGGCCTCATCATGCCGTAATTGGTAACCGTCATATTTCCGTAACTGTGCAGCGAGAAACGTTTGTAAAGCGGACGAACATCGAGAAACGAAACTAGCGAATGTCTTATTTGTACGTAGGTTTAAGATATTAAACTGAAATAAAAAACAACCAGAAACAAACAACTCGATATTGTATTAACAAAAACGCACAAAAAATGTATATACACAAAAATATCGGTACACTCTCGGGAGGTATAGGTACTATTCGGTAATTTCAATAAAAAAAATATAGGTTTATTATACTATAGTGTTCGTATATTATGTATATTAACGTATTATTATATTATATAGTAAATATAACACCAAACGCGACCGGAATCGTCAGACGATATTTTCTCTCCGCGATGTGTGTATATAGCAATACGACGGCGACGATAATTTTTTATACTACTGAGTAATTTAAGTGTAATATCGGTGTACGACGAGATATTATTATTGTACCGAACGCACAGAACGCCGCCACATTGGTGTCCCGAACAAGACTGGATCCCGTGTTCAGGCGCACCGGCGGTGTAGGGCGTGCGACCCGTGCCCACGGGGGCGTGTAGTGTTCGCCGTCCGTCTGCTGCCGTCGACCAATGGCAGCCCGCCGCCGGAGCGCGGAGTGTGAGATTTCCCCCAGTTTCTGATGAGTTATATTGTAATATATTTTTATTTTATTGTTTACCCGCACCACCGTCTACCCCCACCACGCGAACACGGTTACAGCGACCACCATCGTATATGTTAACCCGGTATACTATAATATTAAAATATAATAATATGACGTGCTATACAAAAAAAAAAATATATGTGTTTATACCGCTTGTAACTGTGTAAGTATATACATAGTTTGTCTATGTATCAATTTTACATTCCCACACCACCCCATAGCTATATAGTTGAGCCGCAGCTATTTTTATATTGTATGAAAATGAAAAATATATAAGAAAACGATTTACGCCGTCTATTCTGCGGCGAACGGCGGAGACAGTAGGTAGATGACGTTTCTATATATAGGTATATATATACCATTTTCTTATATTTTTCATGTACACACACTATACAGTATTTATGTTTATATTGTATTCTTCTGAAATCTAAAACGCTTTAATATATAATATAGGTACCTATGATGTTATGACGTAACGCAGCACTGCACGACACGCGCGATAAAGATTTCGAATTTCACAGCCGCGCCGCACGCGACGAGAAATACGCGTATTATAAACGCTGTGTTGCTGCCGACTGCGGTAACGTAGGTAGGCGGAAGGTAGGTAGGTATCTTTATAGGTAATACCTTTTTATTTTACCTATTTGTATGCATTATTATATCTGTATAGGCATAATATAGTACAGTTATTGGTTCCTACTATATAATATACTATCATATATAAGGTTTAAAAAATAGTTCTTCAGCAACTTTACATAATGTAATGAAGGACCTACATATATTTACAAGTGTATATACCTACATGTTGGATATGAGTATATGAATGTATGACATATTGGCATATGTAATGTATACAGGTTATACTATGGGTACGCATTATATATATTTACTTATAGTATATATAGGTACCTATATTATTTCTGATTTCGTTTATATAAGGGGTTGTTCTAACTTCTAGATATAAGACGCAACAGATAATGCTGTATAATAATACAATCGTTTTTTCAATTTACCTCTTGATGATGTACTATAATCATTAAGTAAACTCTCGTTTTGTCAAATCTCAAGGAAAACAGCAGGAAAACAAATCAAGATATCGAGTTTTATTATTGATTAGTATTTAGTATTAGGTATATAATGGTGGATTTAAGATTCAGATTTGGCCATTTAGGTCGAGAAATCAACGTTCGACATGAAAATAGTATCCTTATATACTGCGCGCATATACGTACATACATTATACGCATACCAAAGGTATACCTATACAATTTTAGGTGATTCAACGTTCTATATTACACCATGGTGTGCACACCTTATATACCCTATACATTTTATATACTATTGGTGCTACTTCAATATGATCTATCTACTTCATTATATATAGGTAATATACATATATGTATGTACATATTTAATATTCATATATATCTTTATATATATATATATAAAAGAACAAGCCTTTTTTATGTACCAATTTTGTGACGACGCTATTTAACTTTTTTCCAATTTTTTTTCACAGAGTTGTTCCAAATATCTTCTTGAGTGTCACCACGTGGCCCAATTTCGATTTTAAAGGGTTGAAATCGGCAAAAATAATTTTTTACGTGTAATTTGTATATCTTCATTCATATAATAATATTAATAGCAGTCGGCCGATAACGGGAAATACGGCACGGCCGCGTTCCGAGGGTTTCCGTCTACCTGGACTCTGGTCTTTTTTTGTGTGTGTATCTTATCGGCGGGTGGATATGAATAATATTGTTTCGACACGACACTACGACAGTTAACTACTGACGGTCGTACGTATCACAGCACGACTGCAACCGCTATATTTATGACGTAGGAATACAAAATTTTAAACTACAAACTAAAATATAACATTTTTATTGAGTATTAAGAGTTAGTAAGCCATATTAGAATTGAGAAATTGCGTATAGAATCATTTGTAAATATTATTATTATTATTTTTTGTTTTATTTATAATTTGCAGCTACTATTACTATTTAGCACTTGATAGCATTAAGTAAAATAAATTATTTTCTTATTTAAGAGGACGCTACAACCGCATGTGTTGTCTCCGTCTTTCAAGTGCGTAACATAGCAAATTTTACGCTCAGCAGATCACGCGAAGCTCCATGAATTTAAAATTTAGAGTGAATTGACCTCTTATAAAAATTAAAGGTAACATTATTATCGAGGGCTTCTCATTGGCTTTTTATTATATTTTAATTTAAAAGAGAGTTATGAGTATTTTAAAATTGTAAATTGTTTGTATATCTTAAAATACTTATAACTATCGCTTTAAAATTAAAATATAATAAATAAAAAGCCAATGAGATGCCCTCGATAATAATGTTACCTTTAATTTTTATAAGATGTCAATTCACTCTAAATTTTAATGCTATGTTACGCACTTGTAAGACAGAGACAACACATGCGGGTGTAACGTCCTCTAAGTTCTTCTTATAACACTACAATGTGAGTTGATTTAACAACTATTTCATTTTGAGAAAGCAAAAACTACGCACGGGCGAAGCCGGGTAATTCAGCTAGTATCTTTATATAATTTTAGTTTTTGATATTTTCCATATACTCTATCTAGGTACATAATAATATGTTATATATAATATATTATTATTAGCCATACCTATCTATAGTATTTATATAAGATCTATCGCATCGAAACCTTCGAGTTATTCAAAACAATATAGGTAGGTACCAAGAATATTATAGCGTTACGGTGTTATCCTATTGGCTATTTCAAATAAAATATGTTAAATCGTGTGAGTTTAATAGGTACATATAGTACTTATACTATTGAAGGACTTAAAAAAAGTATACATCATCAAGGAAAACGTGTTTTAAAAGTCTATATACCTAGCTATATATATATGTATAAAATACGCGTTTATACATAATATATATATTATGTATGCGATATAGGTAGTGTTCAGTACCTATATAGGTATAATCTACCTATATATGTAAACTATAAATTTATATTATATACATTTGTATAATGACGTGCGCTTATAACACTTCTGCCTGCGCGGAGGTGGTAAAATAATCAAACAAGCAATATCTATATAATAATAAGAGAAGTAAAAAAAAAAAAATGTAAAAAATAAGAAAAAGATTTATAAGATGAAATCTGGCAGTAAAAAAAAAAAAAAAAAATGGTGGATCGTGACGAATCGAAAGTAAGGACTTTCACGGGAAACGAAGCCAAACAAAAGGTTTTGAGATGTTCAGCGGACCGTGCACGCATCGAGTGCAGCGCTCAATACCACACAGCCCGACAACTCGTACCATTTTTTTTTTCTACTCTTTGTAGCCCATTATAATACCTACCAAACTATAATGGTCTAATGTATTATATAGCCCATTATTATTAGCCTATGTTCCCTTTACCACTTGATAATGATATTACGCCGAGAAAGTGTAGATATCAAATTATATATAGGTATATGAGGTATGTACATATTAAGGATATCGCGCAGGTCAGCCGCATGGTGCGCGCGTTGCGTTGTCGGATAACGCGCGAATCTTAAAATATATTATATGCTGCACCCGAACGTATAGATACTTGAAGTTATAACGTCGAATTGTGCGTTTGGGCTTTGCCTGCAAATGTGCGCCGTGTAGGGTAGCACATTCTTTCTATTCGTGCTCTCCTTTAATCCCGGATTGATTTATGATTCTGACGTAAGCTGATTTTTTCTCGGTAAACAAACGCAATTCGCATTTTTTTTTTACACAAACAGCCTATTTTTTCCCTCCTGCTGTGGATTTTTAAACATTACGCAAACCCTACAGCTACACACGCTTCAGTATATTATTATACTCCTTTTGATATTTTTTCTTTTTATTCACTATTATATGTATTTTATTGTACCTTTTGGGTCGCTATATAGGTCCATCTAGAAAAAACTCCCGTGATGACAAATTGCTCAAACCTCCCAAGTCGAGAGTAATGCAACAAAACTGTGCAAAAGGCAAAAAAAAAAAATGTTTTTGGCAGCGTGCAGAATTGACCTTGCGAATGGTCACCCTTGGGTATTTATAACGTGTATTTTTTTTTTTGTCACTTTTAACAATGCGTTGTATATTGTGTAGGTACCTATAAAGTATATGTTATAAGAAATTGTGACTTGAGGACAAATTGTTTGTTCATATAATATATAATATATATATATACCAGATACCTACTTAATCTGCAGCAGCAACAGCGGGAGTACAGTATATGAAAATATCCAAGAAGAATGCTACAGATGTGTATGTACATCACTATACACCATAAAAAAGTATTTCGTCGTATTTTTAACAGAGATAATTTTGCAAAATAGTATTATAATATATGTCTATATGTAACCAATACATCGTATGGATATTATATATATTGCATATTTATAATTTAGTGTAATTCAAATAGATATATAAGAAGAGAAAATGCTAAATGTTTAATATACTAAATTTAAATAAACCCGTAGACTGCAAGGAAGGTATAATCTAGATTTCACTGAAAAAATAACCATTAAGTATGGGTATTTTAAATTGTTTGATTAAGTAGAGATATTCGTTTTGGTTTAGTAGGTACAAACATTTCATTAGCCGCCGAAATATAATAAATAGTTTTGCAAATTATTTGTATATACTGCTACCTATTATCTATTATATAGTGGACTCGGCCCATTATTTAAATCAGTTTGTCTTTAAGAGTTTTTCGGGTAAAATATATAAACACAGCCCGTGCACGAGAAATGACCTGTGACTGACTGGTGTGAAAAATGACGGAATATTATGTTTGTCTGTCTGACGGTGTCACAGTGAATAGAAATCGCCACACTCCATCGATTTCCTTCAAACAATAACCGACTACTTATATACATTGCAAAGTATACTTTTGTTTTATGTTACGTGGATATGTTTTCGATTGTTAATTTTAAGTATAGTTTCACAAATTTTACGAAAATCACAACGCAATAAATTTGTAGGTTTGATCTAATGATCTATAAAGTACGTATAATGGTATAGATTTATAATACATAGGTATTTTCTTGTTCTTCCTATAACAATGATAATAACATAATACCGGAAAAGAATATAATCTATATGTAGTATATTATGTATATTCTATCAACAATTTAATAATATGAATAATATTATATTGTGTGTATAGGATTTTTAATATATTTATTGTATTTAATATTATTTTACATTTTATATACTCAAGTTAACTTTATTATATGTGTCTCATGGCAAAGTTACCAGCCTGCATTTTTTTAATTTTAATTTTTACTCGTATACAATATGTCTGGTGAAGGTATAGCAGCTAGCGTCATTTGAAAATAAATCTAAAGTTATATGTAGAAAAGCCCTTCAAAGGGTAGTTCTAACTCTTTTTGTTTTTTTTTTATTTGACTTTTTTCAATAAATCTGAACCTAATGCACATTTCGATTTGATAAAAATTGTTTATACATTTCTGGTTTCATTATCTATGTATTTTATTTGATAAAACAATTAATTAGCTTCAAAATGAAGTTGCCCATAATGAAAAAAAGAGTTACTCCGCCCCATTCACTCTTTAAAGGATTTATTTTCATAATATGATATAGTAAAGTAAAGTTATGTAGGTGTTTTAAAAATATATTAAAACCAGGGTAGTTTTAACTTTTAATCATGTTCACCCCACTTTTTAGGATTGTTGCACATAAGGAGGTACAATATTTCACTATTATTCTTTACCTACTGTTTACATATTATTGTTCATAAAGATGATCGAGAGATGACTTCTTTATTGAAAAGAAAAATGTTCAATATAATAGGTGGAGGTGCAACATGCCAATTGTAGAACACGAGCTCATAATCTGAAAATCTAAATAGTGTCGGTCCACTTGGAGTAAAAATGTGTGTAATTTCAAATTATTGTGTTATTTTAAACAAAACGCTTGTATGTGACATGTGTTAATTTATTACCTATTGCAGTGTGATTCAATTAGATTTTAAAATTGTAATGAAGGTATATTTTACATTTGAGTCAGCGTTCGGGAATGGTATTATGTAATCAAGAAATAGGTATTATTCATATAAATATTTAGGGATTAGGTATATAATATAAGAATCTGAAACTATACCTATTCATATTATCATAACTATTATTCTTTGTAAAACATTATTAGAATCGTCTGATAATAAATATTTTAGTGGTTCATTTAATTATTATACACGCTTTTCGCAAGTCCTAACGGCTAACGTAAATTAAAGTAATAGGAAATCATTTTAGACCTTCATGAGTAATTGAGTTTTCTGGCAATTTGATAGAAAATTATGAAATCTATGACAAACGATCCGTTACCATAGAGAAATAAGTATTTATGTATATTATATATATACGTATTAGTTTTGACGAAATATAGATAATAGCTATACCTATATTACGAGTACAAATTATTTTTTTATTATACTTAGTACGCTGTAGATGGTTTCTAAATATGTTTTGAAACTTCCAAAACACATTATTTATGTCTGCTTTTAACACAATAATTTAATCATTAATAACATTTTATCATTAGATTATATTTAAATAGAAATATTGAAGTACATTTTTAATGTTTATATAATTATATTGGTGACAATTAAACATTTTTTGAAACATTTTCAGTACTAGCTTAACTCTTTAAGGCTATTATTTGTTTAGTCTTATAATATTATACAGGTACCTATATTCTAAATGTTAAAACCTATAATGTGCCTTAAAACCATAAATTAAATGTTACAAAAATAATAAATTATTATGTGGTTTACAAGTGTTTGTTACTAAATAATACGTTTTTTGAAAAACCATAAAAAAGTTGTGTTATTCTCAGAGTATGTTCGAACCTAGGACAAAGAAGACCCTATTACCTATTTGGCAGTTGCCCGTTTATGTGGTTACCATTTATCTACCTTTTTGATTCTGAGTGACGTCTGCAGTAATATGGATTGGATTAAATTAGGTGTTTTTCACGAATGTTTTGTTGTTACCAAAATAATGTTTATTATTGGTCAATAAATCTTCCTATTTATAAATGTGTATATTCAATATTGTACAATGTATTTAGGTATACGTAGATAGAAAATTATACACATTCAGAGGTAATTTTTAGAAATTGTTTAGTCGTTTGAGAAAACTAAGAAAAACTACAGGCATAATTCAAAAAACTGTAAAATAAATATAAAGGAATATTAGTAAACGTCTGTTGTTATCAGCAATTTGACAGCTATCATAGCTCTGGTAAGAATAATTTATTATTTTATTTACTTTTAAAGATAATTATACTTAATATTTGCATTGGTCTAATGCATATCATAATAGTATATTTAGGTATGTAACTATTCCTAAATCATATATATTTTATGTGGCTTTATGTGTCTCCCAACAATGATTTAGAAAAAAACAACCTTCAAATTTTACTAATTTTAGTTTATTTTTTTTGGAAGATTTTTAAGCTGAATTTGAATTTAATTTATTAACAGCAGATGTGAGCCGGATGTAAGAAATATTTTATCTATGATTTTCTATTATACGCTTTATACTACGCCCATCTACTTCAGAGATTAATTGATTTACGTTTTAGAGATAGAAAAACTAGACACTGGGAAGAGAAATTCAAAATTGTATGTCAAAATAATACTTAATAACTTATAAGTAATGATCAAAGAATATTTATTTAATACAAGTGGTTCTAGTGGCTCGTACATGGTACTAGAGACTTATTAGTCGATAACTGAGTTTTTCATCTGAGTACGGATCAGATTAGGAATTAGTATTATGATACATTCAAAACAATTTTCATAACAAAAATTCAAAATCTGAATTGAATCAAAATAAAATATTTTTGTAAATTACTTATAGCATTTAATTTTCTTGGCACCAACAATATATCTGAATAACTTTGCGGTACCTGGGATAAATGTAATTATGATACATTGATAAGTTAATTAATATTGACATTAAAAAAAACCATATTTATTTAGAAAATAAAGCATAGATATGTGAATAAGTACACGAATATATTATGAAGTATTATACCATCTGAATTATATAATACATATCATTCATATTATATATATACTTTTTGTGACCTTTTGCATATTTATTTTTTAAATAAATAATTATACCTATTTTTATTTTTTACTAATGAATATATAAGTAATTTATTAGTATCACGCTTTAAAATGTTAAATGATTACCAATGTCAACAATTACTCTTATTATGAGTAATTATAAAATCTAAATAGTATCACTTGTATTATAATATGTATAAAAAATTAAAATACATTAAAATGTTATTTAAAAATAAATATGATTCTAGAATTAGGTTTTAAGAATTATAATGATTCCTTAACAACCAACATTATAACACATCAATTAGTAAACTATCAGGTTTTAAATTTTACAAAATTGAATACTAACTGGAGTGAAAAACTTGGATACATCATGGTAAAGGCGAGACAATGTTATTCCAATATTGCCACTTGCCAGTGTTTCAATTCAAAGGCTAAATATTATCCGTATGCTAAATTTTGAATAGGTAACTTGGGTGGATTATAGGAGTACATAAATAAACAAATATTGCAGATTTATACATCGATAGTTTACATTAATATTATTAGATTATTGTTATTAGCTAAAATATTTTACAACAGTTTTTATCAATTTATTCCAAAACCGTTAAAAGGAAACTTATAAAATGACTTTTTAAAATATCTTGTCCTCCGCTTTTGTCCAATGTCTAGTTTATATTTAACAGTTTAACACGTTATGTACTCAATATGTAGGTACGCTGCATGAAACATTTATAGCGCTCCTCTATCCAAGAAGCTGGGTTTAGGAAACAGAAAAAAATTAACAACACGTCATTGTCAAGCCAATAAATATTTAAATTCCCCTCTCCACTCAGATCCTAAACGAGTTCAACGATATAAAAAATTTAAATATAACTATATAACATAAATAACAAAATATAAAACGTATGTGTATACCCAATTAAATGTTGAGCCATAAAAACTTTTGTTTAGAAGCTAATAAAAATATAAAAAAAAATAGTAAGAAATTACAATATAGGTACGTAAATAATACACGTATCTATATGTACCCCTACATATGTTTTTTGCGTAGATACGGGCCCGTGACGCGTATGACACGAAGGACCTAGCCTTCCCAATAATTCATACCCATTACAATATATTATAATATGTTATATATTTTGAAACGTTCTACGGTCAATTTATAGTAATTAAAATCCGTGTTAAAACGTCTGAGAAATATGCAACCGATAAATAATAACGGCTGTATCGCATTGAAATGGATGGAAAATATTGTTGTGTTTGTGGTGTAAGCCGTTAATAGACCCATAAGTGCGGTCAGAGGCGGCGTGTTTGTGCTCGCGAACGGCTTCTGAGCAGCGTATCACGTTACCTATATATGCACCGAGGTCGACACGCCGTGCCGTCACCGCTGCCATCCACATGCATCAAAATATAGCCGCCGTGTTGTAAAAAAACCATTTTAAACGTAATACTTCTCAAACTCGCTTGATAATAATATTTAAAATACTACCCAAATTATTTATCTCGAAAATGTATACGCGTAATATTTTTAATCAAATCAATAGATCCAATACTAAAAATTGTATTCTTATTGAATAAGAGGTACCTATATTCAAAAAAAAATATTCGATATTAAGAAAAGTAGTAACCTATTTTAATACTGGTACTCAAATAATTTACGACTCACAATACTGCATAATGCATGATATATAATGCGCACTGCACGCAAGACTCTGCAGACAACTAAAAGTAAATGCAATACCATTCGAACTCCTATATTGTATAACACTTTTAGTGCAATGATGAGGAAACGTTAGGGGGCTCTAAAATGTTGATCGATTTTTTGAAGTATATATACTTAGCATAACTATTGCACTCGTTCATAAACAAAAAAAATTAAAATTAAATAGAAAAAAAGATTCCAAAAAAAGTAATTGACTATTTATTGTAAAAACTAGTTTCGTCCATTAGTCAAAAGTAAAACGTAAAAACTGTTTTAATTGTAAGATCAACACGCTTTAAAGTATTGCATTTTTTAGAGTACCTACACTAGTACAGCACAATTTATAGTTCGGTATCGGCGTAAGTACCTACTTCTTTTCCTTTTATTCACATAAGCATTTTTATATGGGAAAAATAGATATTCGTACTTTAGTTTTTAAGCTTATACTAGTTACAAACAAGTATACAATTTAGCGGACAACTTGTAAGTACTATTTCACTTTATAGGTATTATATAGGCCGTAGGTAACCTATAATATATTATACCTACGCCGATGACGGTCAAATTATGCACAGGCATGTCAGACATATTTTATGTATACGTATACCGCGACGAGTAATTAATATTGCGGTAAGATTTTGGAAAAAGACGCGATTGAGAGAAAAATGAAAACGGAATTCACCGCGATATCCCAAACCAAAAAAAAAAAAAAATCCTGAGCTGTCGTCGAGGCGGATGTAAGAAACAAAAAAAAATTGTATAAAAAATTAAAAGAAGACGCCCCCGCCACACGGTCTTTTACGCGGCGGCGTTGCACGTGTTACAATAACAGTATATATATATATATATATATATAGGCTGCACAGTTGCTTTTAAAAGGACTACACGCCGCCGCCGCCAATGGGCTCGAGCGTGTCTACCGAGTGTAAAATCGCACGACTCATGACATTTTGAAACGCACATTACGTGGGTAAACATCTTGTTTAACCGCGTCCACCACGCAGGTATACGCGCGGTATATAATGTGTACAATGCGTATATATGTATGTATATATATATATGCTGTTATATTATATACAATGCACACAACACCGCGCGCGAGCGGCGCACACCATTCGATCCGCCGCCGGATCGCGAGTGATATATATTAACTGCGTCGCCGCCACCGCCGCCGCCGCCGCTGACGTTTACAATATGATGTGTGCTATAACGCTGCGCGCGTAAGTGTGTGTATGGGGTTTAACGTTTTTGCGGGACGCACACACTTATATAACTGTTTAAGACATACATCTGTGTGTATATATACTAATACTACGCTATGTAGATAGGTATGATATTTATAATATATAATATTTGTGCATATATGTATATACATTTTCAAGTCAAAGAGAGACCGCCACGCGTCACGACCCTTCGCGCGCGTATCTCATGTCAAGTACGCACTACCCTTATTTTTTGGTTCGACGGGTCCGATCTACGTCATATTATATTATTATACATATAAGCATAGGTACATGTACTGGTGCACGTAAGGTTCAGTATGGTGTCCGCAATATAAGTGATATTACGTCATATCACAACGTGATAACGCGTTTTTTCAATCGAATATTTTATTATACGTATTATATGCTTACAGACGTCTTTTTTAAATGTATTATTTGCTATGATGACAATATTAAAGTATTATTGTGCAACAATGTCGCCTGTTTGTGAATAAAATAATATTAAGCAACAATTTGACCACCATGTAATCTTATACCTATTGGTAGTCCATATTAGTTTTCAGTTAAATTATTTTATTGCTTACTGGTTTATTCATTATATTATGATATTATACATCATTACAGCATTAAAATATAAAAATATGTTATACTGGCTATATATATATATTTGTGCTAATATGTTCTAGTCGACGCTGAACATCGATGTTGAATGTATAATTAATTATTCCACAAATTATTACAGTGTTTTATTTTTCTCATGGTTGTTAACTTCAAACATTTACAAGTATATAATAATACTTAATTAAGTAATTTTTTCATCAATAAGTAATAAACTGTTAACATTTTATTAGTTCAGTTAAATATTTGAATTATCTATCAGTATATAATCTGAATTCATAATATAACTGTAATCTATAACTTAACAATAGGAATAATAATAAAATTTACCTTATCTATAATCTTTAAATTATATATAATTCTACAACTGTACATGTGTATATGTCACTGAACTCCTCCTAAACGGCTGGACCGATTTGAATGCATTTTTTTTTATGCGTTTGGGTGACGCCCTGGATGGTTTAGATTCGCAAGGAGGTGAGGTGAGGTGCTCACCAGGGATTTTGAGATTTACGATGGAAATATTTGTTTATAAATGGTTGCTATTGGTAACCATAGTTGCTATGGTATGTATAACCACTGTTTATTTATAGGGTTGCCAATGGTTACATATTTTATAACTATTATAATTAGTACTAGGAATATGGCATACACACATTTTCGCAAATAAATTTATAGAAAAAACAAATCTCCGGCATAAGACACCGTTGTGATGTTTTTCATGTGCCCAATATTCTGATTTCAATTACTATTAAGCTCCTCGCGGATTCTTCAATCCACCGCAGTTGGATTGTCATACTGCTCGCATGTTTTCGGCAAACTAATGCAGTTTATTGCCTGGTGGTTTAGATGCATATTATGTATTTCACTTGAGGTTAATCTTAACTTAATATTTGGCTCAGGCCACGCCGGGTGGGACTAAATTCAATATTGTTGTAACGATATTTTACTTAGCTTATAATATTTTAACCGATATATTATAAGCTAAAACATAGGTATTGTTCATACACAGAGTTGGCATTATTATTTTTTTTTAATGGACAACGAAGTGCACGGGATCATCTAGTATATACTATAAAGTAGTACTACTGGTGAGACGGTGGCAGCGGCGGCGCGGTGACGGGATGGTGAGGCATGTATTTATAGTGAAACGGTGACAGTGGGGCGGACGCGGACGGCCCGAGGAACACGCTGGACGCGGTGGCCACAGCGAACGACTGCTGTTGGATTAGTTACGCGTAGAACTCCGCGTATCCGTTGCTGCCGGTGATGGTCGGCTAGGTGATGCGGCTGTCCCGGTAGAGGACTCACCGCGACGGAGGATACCGGTGGTGAGGTCGTTCGGTCCGCGACGGCGGCTGTGGGACATATACGTTGCGGGCACCGCCTCATCGTCACCACCGTCGAGGTTGTAGTTAGGTGGTGACGATGGTCGTCGTCGAACGATGAGTGACGTCTGTAGGCGCCACCCGAGTGACGATGCTCTCGATGGTGAGCGGTTTGGGCTTTGTACTGCTGGTGCAGGTTAGTGGATGAGGATCGACGACGATAACAACGACTGTTGACGGTGACGATCGGCGATATAACAATATCTGCGGCCGGTACGGCGCTAAAATTACGCGTTTTGGTAAAATCCTCGCTTTCCACCAAGTATAGGCTATTATATATTATTAATACAATTTCCATTTTATCCATATCATTTGTATAATATATTATATTTATTATTTATTACAAAATACAATATCATACATCAAAATGTGTTTCTATTATTTTATACTATTTTACTTTATTTTTATAAATAACTTTATATTTTATTTATTATTTGTGTATTTACCTCCCCTATTCAACGGGCTATATGTTGAAATCGTGTATATATTAACATATGAGGACAATTATTGGTACATTTTGCTCTAGTTAGTTTGGGGGGAATTGGTATAAAAAAAGGTACTTTTGGGGGAAACTGGTACATGCCTGTATGATCAGTATGATCGTCATTAAATATAAAAAAAAAATGATTTAATAATAGTGTCTCATAAAATAATGTAGGTACATACAATCTTATAATGTTATTATGCTATAAGTAATCTAGTTATCTATTATGCTAGATAATCTGATAATAGGCTTACTATACTCATTATAAGATTAAAAATAATGACAATTAATCGGATTATTTAAATCAGTTATATCTAAACATGTGTATATAGTTATAAAAACAGTTAACTAGTTTTAAAAAACATCGTTTATATTATTAGTAGGTCTTTATTCATCAACATTATTTTAAAATTAATATACCTAATCATATTGTATTATTGTGAACCGTGGTATATATAATGTAGATATATATTTAAACTTTAAATTCTTGGATGGAAATTACCATAGCTGCAGGTCGTATATATAAGGACATTGACTTGGAGGCTTACTCGAATTTTAATGCGCCAATAACTGATTTCCATTTCCATCTATTATTATGTATTTATTGTATTTATTGCTTAAATTATGCACCGTGATTATATTTCTGTGTATTATTATATATTACACATTTATATTATTACGATTTCACGCTGGTCGCTACAGGCATCCGGTCATTACGCATCACAAACGACGTGTGTTAGATATTTTATTTATCCACTGCATACACTCATAATGTAGATAAACTAAAATATAGGCTATATTAAGATACGCTCCAAACTTAGACAACATTTAAAGTTTTGTTTCTGCTCTTATTTACCATCATATCCTTAAATATATTATATATACATTTTCTACGGACAATATATCAGGCAGTTCTTCAGACAGTGCTCTACATACAATTGTTCATTGACGATATTACTGCAGGAACAGAGGTTGCGTTAAGATGCTGTCCCCAGAAGTCAGAATAACTCCATACATTGTAGGTTTTACACAAAACCAGTTTTTGACAAAATCGATTTTGTTAAGTAAATCAAAAACAAATAAACGTAGATAATTAAAAATTCCACCCTGAAAATTACTTTTATATCAATAATTTCATAAAATGTATAGGTATAGGCGGTACTCTTAGATACTCTTAGTTATACCTATATTATATAGGCAGGCAGACCATCATATGTTCGCATCAGAATCGTTTTTCGTGTGCAATGATATATATCTTTATTTATCTTTTTATTGAGTGCGGTATATCCATAGTTACTAACTTGCTCACCTTTTTATAATTTATTTTTCAAAATGTAACTATCAAGTTTAATCTGTTTTAAAATTATTGTAATGAATATTTAATAATCTCCAATAACATCATATTGTATACATGGTTATAGTACAAAAAAAGACACGTAATCTATAGACAACTAGTATATACATTATACCTATACCTACAAATTAATACTGAATAATTTAGATCACTTAAAATTCGAATTACTCAAAATTGAAAAGGCCATCAAATATGTACGAAGATTTGAATATAATATGCAAATTAAAAAGACTTATTAAAATATATAGCAGGTTGAAGAGTTTATTCAGAAAATGATCAAGAATAAGATCTCAAGACTATATTACGTCAATAAAAGTTGTTCAATAATTTAGATTTGTATAGTTTTAAAAATTGTTAATAATATAGGCAGTAGCTGATATAGGTTAGCTAGGTTAATAGATTAATACAATTTCGAATAAAGAACAATCATATATGTGGGTACAATATAAATTTTACAATTTTTCAAAACAATTTATTGAGTATGTTTTTTAAATGTTTGTGGCAGGGAGGATTATTGCGTTACGACAATCTTATATACTTATATATATAATATATATATACAGTATATAGTGAACATTTATAAAACAATCGTGCATGATGCATCTTAATACAATATATTATTTATATGCATATATTACCGGTATACATCCTGCTGCAGTGTACTACCTTTAAGACTGTGCGCGATTGTTGTTTTGTCGTAAGAATCTATATAATATTATAACCTTTATAGGTACGACGACGTGCAATTATATTTTATTCGACCGCGGACAAGAGAAATGTGGGAGGAGTCGAACGGAACGACGGTGCCGAGGCGGTGCGCGGGAAAAACACTTTCACCGGCGGAGCGCGATTGGATAACGTCGTCGTTGTCGTCGAAATCGCGCATTGTCTTTACAATATATATTATTATTATGCCTCTCTATTATACTTGCCGTATTTTCGTTTACCCCCACCCGCTCACCCACCTGCGAACGTTTTATACCGTCTACGCTGCTGCCACTATAAGCACTCCTCCTATTGGTGTAACATATTCATGAATATAAAATATTATAATTTGTAGGTATTATAACATTATACTTCAATACACTTGCCTAATAATGCGTGAGACACACGACAGCCAGACATTGAGGCACTATATAGAAATATAATATAAAATAATATTATATAGGTGTAGTACTACGTGATGTGTCGTTAAAAAATGCATTTTTATCGAGCTGCACATACAGGTATAAAATATATTATGTATACATATACCTATTGGTATATACTATACATTCATACACTTGTATAATATTATGTTGGTTGGTGCCGCCAAGGACAGCTCTCTCTCTCTCTCTCTCTCTCTCTCTTTCGACAAATTGGCAAAAAAAAAAAAAATGTTTTTCTCCCAGTTTGTTGTTTTGTTGCGTATTGTTGTGCCGTAGGTATGTATATATATATTATGTATATAGGTACAGCTGCTCTCACTTGACACGAATCGGTGTTTTTTTTTTCATTCAATTACGTAAAAAACAACAAAACTCGTATCGAAACATTTCGACAGCACATTAAGTAGTAAGTTCCTATATAATAGATATAGGTGCCTATATGTACATACTCTCTCGTTAGAAATATTTCTGAAATGTATTTGAATTAAGTAATTCAAACACTTGAACGAAAAGGTATTTAAATATATTTTCAAATACATAGGTATTACATACCTATTATTGGTAGGTACACATATTCAAATAAAAATTGAATTTTAAAAATGTGTTTTTTTCCATTTTTTTCGTCTTATATTTAGCGAAAAAATATTGTGTATATAATGCCTCGGGTAGGTTATAGGTAGGCGCTCTGGTATATATAGTAAGTACCTACCTCGGAAGTAATTTACATAAATAATTATCTTTTCAACATTTTTATTGACGATTCATTCAATAATTCAAAATGTAATTTATACTTTATAAAAACAATCAACTTGGATAATTCGAGGTGACTGACAAGTATTTAATTAATTCATTAATATTTTTTGCATTTGCAAACAAGGTTATTCGTGAAAATAGGTGCATCATGCGGAAATATTGTGTTCAACAAGGGCATTTATTAGAGAACGCCTAGATATTTATATACCAACGTCTTCAAACGAATCGGTGAAGGACATTAACGGTAATATTTAGGTTTCAATGTTTAATCCATCATTTATGTATACCTCTATAAGAAGTGATACTCGACCAAAATTAATATTATATAAATGCTATAGCGATATAGTTGATAAAGACTTGAAATATTTGAAACGTAATATTGTTTATTCCTGAGTCCTCTATAAATCCTTCATTTGCAGTTATTCGCGAGTAGGCAGGATGGGTATTTCGGCAGACCTATATACGGATATATTATTTTTAAATTGCGAGAAATTAAATTATATACCTATACCTACTTAACACAATACAATGGTAGGTACAATTAATTTGATAAATAGATATATATAAAAAAACAACCTTTAGTTCAAACTCGTAAACAGTATAATAATACATTTAATTTTTTGTTTTTTTCTACTGTATTGATTCAAAATTAATTTCTATTTTCAATAAACTGGAGCTGTCTGCAACTTTATCGCATTTGAATATTTCATTGAGGAAATGTGTTCAGTTTTCAGTAATAATAAAAAAAACTTATAGGTATTAACGCAATTTAAAATATTTATATTTATTTCACAACTATATCTACAGCACTTCGTATAATTTTTCTATGGCCTATTCGGTAGTTCTAGCACTTTTTTTTATTATTATTACAATGGCTGTCGGTTTGTCCCAAGGTTAGCGGGTTCATCGGGCGTAACGGGCGTATATATATATATGTTACCACCCAGCCAAGTATGATATTTCGGTTCACGAGACACGGCGGCCTCGGTATTATCTATCCAAAAACCAAGGACTAGTGATAATGGCTGGTCTACATTCCACTGGTTGGCCATATTTTTTTTTTCATTTTTTATAGAAATTTATAAATGTAAAATCACATATTATATGTACAATATGTACATATAGTAGATAGTAGGTACCTACTCATAGGTATAGTGTATAAACATGTTGGTATTGACATAGTATATATGGAATTTTCCTACTATATCATATGATTTATTTTATACGTTTGTAAAATATTCAAACAACATATCATATCTTTAGGTATATATATTATAAAGTATAACTCTGTAGCAGTATCTAAATTTGTGAAAACAACACGACTATATAATGTTTTAGAATAATATATTCAATATATTTATATAGACCGACGTAGGTATGATGTGTACCTTTATTATATGCTACATGTTTTATATTCATATCTGCAGTCTATGTTTATTATTTTACAATAATGTGATTCATCGAATACTGCACGAGGATACGGATCAATGGTTCGAAAAAACATACAATACAAAAAAATAATGGTACAATGATATATGTCCATGATTTGCCAATTCGCGTCATACATATATTTATGGAATAGTTAATATGTATAGTTATGTACTGATGTATATAGTTGTAGAAAAGTCATGTGGAGTTGTGCTTGTGTATACCGTGTCGAAAAAAATAGTTACAAACAAAACACGGATGAAAAAAATACAAACAATTAATAACGTATTTCAATAATACCTAATAATACTTAACTGGCAATTTAAGTTGACCGTAACTACCTATTAATTATTTACCGTTAGTATGTAAGTAAATAGGTATTAGGTAATCAATCTCGACAAAAATACCTCAATAGTTGCTATAATGCATAATTATTGGTAGGTATTTGGTATTAAAAAATATTCTGCACCAATGCATTAAAAAGTGAATTGTTAATCAATATATTAATTTACTTATCTATTTTATTATTGAATCTTTTACATGAATTATGATATCTCGACCATTACAATAAGAGCGTTTTAAAGTTTAAAAGTCTTAAATAAACGAGTCCTTACTTTCAAAGGAATTTTTAAAAAAACTCCTCCATAGATTCCACTTACCAAGGCTACTGATCACCTCTCTCAACCCGACTCCAAAACATATGCGGAAGCTATTAATTAAAAATCAAGATATATACACGGAAAATCCATCGGCTATCTTTTCTCAATTCATATCTAATCTAAATGCGTTAATTAGCCCACTAATGACTCTCCTTTCATCTGTTTTAAATGCACTCGTTGCCAAAAATATTATTTAATATTTTTCTGTTTCTTTTAATCTCTCTTTTAATTATGTTCTGTTGTTATTACATTACAAATATTATTTCTTTACTTATATAATTGGGTTTAAATTAAGCCATGATAATATGTTATGAAATACCTTTATTATTAATTACGTTATATTATATTATGTCCGTTTAACCTTTACTTGTATCAATACTATAAAAAAAAAATTGTGACATTATTTTGTATACTTATATATTAATTGTTGAGCTATAATAGTTATACTACTGGAAGCTCTTTAAAATAAAAAATAAAATAAAAAAAAAAACGAGTCCTTGTACAAGAAAATAGAATATTGATCAAAATAAGCAAGCCCGTGAGATATTATTTCATTTTTAAAGCCTTAATATAGAATGAAATGTAGGAGGACTTTCATTATAGTTGGCCCTTATTGGTTTTTAGCGATAAGTTGTTAAAATGAGAAAAAAATAATACTGAAGGAACAGAAAGCATTTTTTTAATTTGATTTTGTTGGTTAGTATAAGTTACAAGCTTCGCCTTCGCAGTCAGCTAATTGATATCTACAGGTATATGGTACAAAGAATGTCTGTGTGCGGTTGAGCTCTAAATTGAAGAGTGGTAAGATAGCGAATTATTGTGACCTAGTCGCAGTCTAAACAACGTGTAGATTTTCACGAAATATAGTACGTATCGAGTACCTCTAACATTATAACTGTATATAGATCTTCGATCTAATTGATTTTGTTCGGTAAAAAACATAGATTTTGAACCGCTATATTATTCAAGCGATTGGAAATACTATACACATAGCATAATGTAATATATGTTTGTTTCTACGAAAAATCAAACATTGTTTAGTATTTTACGTTTGTTTTATACATTTTTTTTATTCAGAAATAGGCTAGTGTACAAATGTGTATTATATTTAGAGTATAATATGATGTGGTAATATATTCAAATAATATGACTGCCCGCATCGGCTATAGATACATATCACATGTACAGAGATCGCCCGTATAAAAATTGCTTATTTTAATAAAAAGAGGGTTTGAAACAAATTATCATGCATTATATCATATTATTGAAATATCAATATCATAAATGCATAACTACAGAAAAAATAAGTGCATGTATCTTTGGACGTCAATTGAATAACAATATGTTTTGTTGTTCGGGGATAATGTATATTTTCCGTACATAAAAAAAAAATAATCAAGTTTTCTACTTATTATTTATTTATTTTAACATTACCAGTATATTACATTTTTAACACTTTTATATTTTTGATTGATATAACAATACACTATCTGAACAGAAAACAGTCACATATAAAAAGCCAAAAGGCCTCGGAAAAAAGAGGAAATATTTAGTTTTCGTTCCAACTGTAGACATTATTATTGTATTATAAACTAGAAACTAAAGTTGTTACTTATTATAATAAATACCTATAGTCTATAGATTAACATTTTATAACGTTTTATTATTCAAGACTGTAGTTCGATAAGTTTGGTAAAACAATTCAACAAATGTGCATTAATTCACAATGCTGATGCCTGTTATTTATATTAATAAATAAATGTAAAAAAATAAAAAGTGCTAGTAATTAATGCTATTATTTTTCTAATTTTTTTTATAAGTACCCCGTAGTGTTTCTAAACGAAGTTTTACATTATGTATTAAGTGAAATTGTTAAAACTTCAAAAGTGTTGCAAGTTGATCTGTTGAAACAATGGATATCTTAAAATCAAATGTAGGCATCCTATAAAGGTAAAGTTTCTAAGAAAAAATTAATACCCTAACCCCGGGAAGTGTTATAAAACAAATACAACACTGTTTATAATCTAACAATTTTGAGTTGTAGGTTCAGGAACAATATTTCATTTTGTGGTTGAAAAAAATTGAAATTGAAAGAAAACCATAACTATAAAAGATAGTTTTTTCTGTCATATGCTTATTTTCCATTATTCTAAAGAATTTTTTTTAAAGTAATATTTTATCACGTAATTTTTTGTGAGGCTTTTTTACTCATGACTTACACTATTATAAGTATAAAACCGATATAAATATAAATATAATAGCCATCCCGCACTGCTTTGCCCGAGACAATCATTAAGTTAAGATTAACCTCAAGTGATTTACATGGGCTGCCGTGTGGCCGAATATTTTAAGTCTTGCAATGTGTAAAGTGCATGCGTGGACTGGAAAAAAGGGCATGGGGTGCTACATAGGTCCGCGCCTGGTAAAGTGCTAACTAAAATCCTGTTTCCGAAAGTTTTGTTTTCAAAATTTCAGAATCGTTTATAGCACAAAACGGTTTGTAATATATAGGTATGTTACAATAGTCAATATAATATATATTTGTTATTACTTATTTGTTACATGTTTTCGGAATATCTATATACTTATTATTTAAAATAACAAGAGCAAACAAATTTAATGATAACGCTGCATATAAAATCATACGGAATCGTGTATATAAAAATTAAATTTTCGAAATCCTGTATGTATATCAATATAGCTATTAAAATCTTCACTGTTTACATGGATCTAATAGCCACAGCGTCGGATAGTAAATAAAATACGAGCAGTTTACTATCAGGTTGGCAATCCACCTATGGGACGGTTTTTTAAATTAAATGTCCGTGGATTTACCCTTTCTTAAACTCCGTTCAATGTGAACCGCACTGATTTTCAACATACCTAGTTAGGATGTAGGTTGTTTTGACCAAACATAAGATACATGTATACAATTATACTCAATCATATAAGGTTATAACTATTTTATTTTATTTAAACAATGGCAACTCTATGTAAAAAAAATATTGGATTTCCGTCTGTATGAACCTGCAATCTTTCGAATGCAATTTTTTTAAAACGCTTTCTTATTGCACATCTAGATTATGAGAGGAACCACTATTCCAAATTTCAGGTTCGCACGTTTTGTAGTTTTTGAGAAGTAGTGGTCAGTGTAAAGTGACCTGCACATTTTTGGCATTTGTACATGCGTATAGTTAATTCATATTATATTCATTTTTACAATATTTATCATTAAAAAACAATTGACGATCTTATAATTCGTACAGTACAAATACTTGAGATACTTGAGAGATTATTATTCGTTGAATGACGTTAAGTATAAAGCCGTAATTAAGGTAAACGCGTATTAATAAATATAGGTTAATATCGTTAATAGTTTCATAACTATTATTGGTTATACAAATTTTAATGCACTGTATTACTCGTATGATTATTTTACTTTTTCTAAAACTATAAAATACGGCATAAAAAAAAAAATTAATAATATTGCACTAAATTACTTTGAAAAATATTATTATTAGTATTATTAGAGGTTTTTAGGCGTTTATTGGTGTGCATGGATATTAAACGCAGGTATATTTATTGACAACAAAATAAAATGTAAAAATATGTTAATTGAATTTCTCAATTAATATATTTTTTTTTAGAGTTATGTAACTCAATGAATATCTGTTTCAAGAAACATATAGTTTATCCCGCTGCGTCAATTAATTTTAACAATTGATTATTAGTAAAATTGATTACAGCCACGAGGCTGAATGATGTTACTAAATATTACACGGTACTCATTATGTACACAAAAACGTATTTTATAATATAGAACTGACGAATTATTTATGCGTGTCGAAAATACTGATTTTTGAGATGGACTATTCAATACGTCATCATCACTGATTTTCGATACGCTAATACACGTGTCAATTTTCATTGCTTCGTTTCTATATGGACAGCAACCATTATCGACTATATAATTTGTAACAGTAAAATGTACAATATAGTTGTACAATTTTTGTATATACAATTTAAATATATAAAACATTATCAACAATCAATATACAATGCAATACTAAATTTTACATTGGTAGCTACACCTACACTAGACTTATGAAATATTTATTTTCAAAATTTGTCTTATGAGGAGGACGTTTAACATAATCGTCACACAAAATGTAAATACGTGGATCATTATTTTATTGCACAATGATAACCGTTTCAATTACTTTCATTTACATCGATATTGTATTTATATCATATAGGTTGTCAACAATAAGCAACTAATAATACATTATTTTTTAATATTATTACTATCAATTGTTTTCAACTTTTGCAGCTTTTCCTCACTTTTGCCGACTATATGAAGCATTGTTATTGAAATCGACCTGTAGTTCACAGAACATGTATATGTATAATATGTATTATGAACACCATAATGATATATAGTAGTATACACATATATGATTTACACGACCCAAAGTAAACGTCGTTTCGAATTAAAATGGTTTTCGGAGGTCTTATCCCGTTTATTATAAGTCGTTCGCACGGTCGAAAAAAAAGTTGAGCATGTCTCTTTACAACAAGATTACGTAATTATAATATGGTCAGTATTTTTACTCTTCGCAAGTGAATTGAGGACCATAAATCACAGCCCGCCATCTATAAAATATATTAGGAACTAGTGTATTACATATATTATATAATATATATTGTATAGGTTTATAGTTAATTATTATTCCTGCATAATATTCATAAATATTATTCAAATGGATGATATGCTCGTATATAATGAACGACGGCCGACGTGTCGACGTCCCTATATAAATCGAAAATCGTCTCGAACACAATAATATTATATTATAATATATAGTACGCGAGCTTATTGTAACAACCCGACATACCTATCTATATTATATAACTATTTGAAAGAGAGTAGATTTTTGTCGTGAACAGTGCATAATATTATTAGTAGGTAATAAATAATAATAATGTAATATAAAATGCCTTATACCTCCGTACAATGCATCACCAACAACAGAACGCGATTGGACTGCGTGTGCCGTGTCCGACGATGTCGTTTAATTAACTTTTCGGGAGCATCGTAGGTAAACACCGTACGTAATCGAGAGATGAATTTTATTATTATTCTGTATGTTATATTATTATTATTATTATTATTATTATTGTTCTCTACGCGTTTCCCGTTGTACCTCGACCGTCGGATGCCAGACGTGCTCCCGAGGTGCCTATACATATTGTATATAGGTATATTATATAATATATATACATATAGGAACACGGACTCAATGAATAGGTCTGGGGTAGAATTTTCGTGTGTCCGTCTGGATAGTCCTCTATCTCTTTGTATCTCTCTCTCTCTCTCTCTCTTTACAGGCGTATAATATAATATAATATAATATCGACAGCTCAGCGTGTGACTATATAACAACGACGACGACGACGACGACGACGACGACGACGACGACGACTATGACGACAACTACGATCATGATGGTGATGATGATGATGATGATAATAATAATAATAATAATATGAAGTATGGATATGAAGTATAATGTATAGGTAGGTATATAATATAATATAGTATGGGTGTAAATGAAACAGGAGCACCCGGGTAATTACACGGCAAAATTACCTGCCGACTACTGTACGCACCTTCTATATACGTATATACCGCGCATTGTGTTCACACACACACACACACACGAACGCATCTCTCGTGTGTATACACTCAAACGTATGCATGTATGTATGTGTGTATGTATATATATACTCGTATATATATATATATATATATATATATATACTCCTCCGCCTGCGCCGCCACAGTGTATTTCTCAACGAAATTGTTTCGGCTTGTTGCACCGACCAGCCCTGGCTCTCGTCGTCATTGTCTGCTACAAATGTGTTAAAAGAACACTATATTATTGTGTACGAGATGAATTTTTACTCATTCTATACACAGTATTCTATTATATCTATTATATTATTGTTATTATTATTATTATTATTTTTTTTTTTTACCTCGCGACTCGATGGGTACAGCATATAATATATATACCCGCCAACGGCCACCTCGTTTTTGTATAACGATCATTCGCGTTACGATATTATGTTTAGGTATACACTATATATTTATATACATACACATTCGTGTTATATACAATATCCGATCGCCGGACGGCTTGCGACGACGACGGTTTTTTTTCACCGTCACAATTATCATATTATTATATTATCGGACCTCGCGTGGTCGTCAATTCACATCGCATCTCATCGTATATCGACAATGTATTTATTTTTAATATTATGTACCCATACCAACTTTACACTGCTCTGAAAATCCCGAAACACTACACGTCTGACGTCTACACAGCACAGATTTATTATTATACAGTCATAATATTATAATATAATTATGTATATAATATTATGATATGCACTGTATTTTTGTTCGTTTATTTTAATGTCAGTCACATATAATAATACATACCACTATTTTAAATTTCAACAATTATATTCTATAATCAACAATTACACGTTACTTTTGAATAGATATAAAGCATTTGTCATAAATCAATTAATTGGTGATCCAAAATTCTAAATAATAACCTGACATGACTTTTTGTCCAAATTTTCTCATCAACTTTAGTAAAATATTGTTCTCTTTCGAAAATATCAGAATTCAAATAATTCCTATCCATATATGTATAGTATTGTATTTTTCAACTTTGTTAATATCATTGCAGAAACTAACAATAGTCAATAGGTACGATGTAATAAATAATAATACATAGTAATGTAATGTAAACGATATTTTGCTCCATTTAAAATCTAAAAAATGTATAGTATATAATATATTTATATATATAGGTGTACACGTTGGAACAATATTATTCACTATAAAATTATTTTTCCGACGAATCTAAATATCAAAATATAATATAATCATTTTTTGCTGGATATTGTTTTTATATATTTTGGAAAAAAAACAAAAGCAAATCACGTTAGAACAAACTCTCGTTATTTGAACCTAGGTACCTACTTGATTTAACTTTCTCCAAAAACATATTGCCTGTTTGCATATAGATTATAGATGAGAGGTAGATAGTTGCAAAAAGTAATAACAGAATATTATCGTTGTAGGTAATAAAAATCTAATATCATATATTATAAACATTTTAACAATCATACAATTGCGATGTTACAGAATAGCTACTGAGAACTAAATAACAAATATTTTAATTGATAAATAAAAAAAATACATCAAATCTTCTCATCAAATAAATTTTAAAGAAATATATATTATAAATATTTTGAGTTTTTATAGGTTCAACTAAAGTGGCTTATAATATTCACGTATGTTTATCAAACACGGGTCATAACACAATAGATTTATCAAATACCTAATCTCCAAATAATGGTTATTTATTAATAATATTGTCTCAATTTTGTTTCAGCATACAATGCGATGTGGTTCAAGTTCTATACAACAGGATTAAGTATTTATTTAAGTGTTTTATGTGCAATGAGTAATCATGAAATGTTCATTACATCTATAGGTGCGTGAATTTTATGTATAGGTATCTACGTAGTACGTATCATCAAGTGCACGATGCAGTCGTTGTTTAGTATACATGTATGTTGGCACTTTCCGTCTTTCTTCGTGTGCGAGTCGTCCGTCTAAGTGCGAATTAATCCGCAGGTCTATAATATAATAACTAATAAGTAGGTATAGGGTCTTTGCAGTGCATGGATCGTAGTGTCGGGCTGTTACCGCTCGAATTTTCGCGAGCTTTATATTTTTTTAGTCGGATCTGTATTGCGTTGCGGTTCTCAATAACAATAATTCACTCCATAAAAATAAGCGATCTGAAATTGGGTGGCTTCGACGGTTTCGTTCAAGTGACTTTAATAGTTAAATTATTTTTATTATTGCCACTCACATACGCACGAACGACGGGCCACCACCACCGCGATTGTTGTGAATATATATATATATAATTTGATAATATAGTGAGGGAGAACCCACATGAGTATAGTCGATGTTAACAGTTAACGACAGCAAACTGCAAAGGGAATTTTCAAAACAATAATGATGGTAAAAAAAACCATCGCTATTGCGTTATTCCGACTAATGACGATCGGGAAGACTCGTGTCGTTTACGATTATTATTATACTGTCATCGCGGCTGTTATTATTAATATTTTGTTGTCACCTTATATACGACATTTTATAAACCTCATTTGTCCATCGCTTAATGGAAGGCTGCCATTTTATTTTAATTTTTTCAGTTACTGTATAGTTGCTTCTAGGCGGACAGCTATCAATTGACTTAAATAATAAAATTATTAGCTTATGAATTGTGGACTGTGCCACTGTGGTCGACAGTAATATCATGTACGTACTACGTAGATGCTAGTTGTAGACTGTAAAGGGATGGCCTATATATTATTGTCGGACGGAAAGAGAAACCATGTATATATATATATATATATATTATATAGTTAAATTAATTAAGGAGAGACTACTAATTTATTATTTCCTATGTATGCGTTAATTAATGACAACTGCTGCTTGTGAACTACACGATAATAATATGTGAAGTTCACGTTAGATATAAAAACCAATAAATTATAAATAACTTAACCAAAAGTGCTATACCTGTTGGAATATTTTTACTATAATATTGAGGACGATTGCACGATTGCTGCTTGTAGTGCTTATGCCTATATGAGATATTAAACTAAAAATTTAGTCTAGAATATAAAAACCGATGAAAATAACTAAGTAACTGAATCGTTGAGTTTATAACTGGTTTATTGGAAACAAAAAAGCTTTTTCAATCAATTTATATGGATATAATGTCTATACCTCATAATCCATTTCGCTTTATAAAAACAATCAATTAAATCATTTATTGAATACCATCATAAATGTACATTGTCCCCACCCCCCCCCCCACCAGTAACCTGCATGTATACCCCTTCTACATCCGTACATCTACAAATTTATGTCTTTTTCACTATGTCCTTTAATCGTATAAAAGTCAAATAAGTTATGAATAAGCTACTTCTTTATTTCAGTCTAATCTATACAGGTATTGACGTCATAGTTTTTTTTCGTATTGATTAGGATCTTTATTATTACGGGGTTATTATTAAATATTAATGCGTTTTATGTGTCACATAATAATATAATAACACAGATACGCAGGTATATATGCAAAAGAAAACTCGTTTAACGTTGTATATTTATTACATTTTATTTTTATTCATTTTTTATCAAAATGTCCACGTAACCGAAATTCCTGCGTGTATATATCAACTTATACACGTCAAGTTTGCGCGCGCGTTGGATATTTTAATGAGTTTTCGTCTTTATTTGTGTTTTTTTCTACGTATTTGTGGTTTTTTTTATGTATTTGTTTATTATTATTATTATTGTTATTGTTATTATTACAAGTAATGCATGTGTATATACGAATAATTATATTTATGTATACATAGAATATAATATATATTTAGTCTAATGTTCGGTTTCACTTAGTTCGCGCATCAATTGATCTATTGTTTTGTTTTCACAATGGCTGCAGTGGATCTGCCCGGCCAAGGCTCATTTTTAACATTTTCAACATCGAACTCTTCTCGAGTGAGTGACCGCGCGGTGAAAGCTGTCATGAATTGCCCCTCGTCCCTCCCCCGCACCTGTTGTGAGTTGTGACATCAACTAGCAAAAAAAAAAAAAAAGTAAAAATAAAATAAAACGGGGAAAAAATACAATGGGCTGCGATATCGCGATAATGGATTCAGTCCAATGACCACCAAAAAAACCAAGACATATGCAGCAATACGGATAGAACCTATAGATAACTATATGTATATATACATAGGTATGTTGCCGGTAATACATGTATAATAATATACAAACACTCGGTGTTGAAAACTCCACGTTGACTTATTCATATTTTTTTCATTGCCCTTTATGGAAGCTAACACCGAGTATGTTTTGACGTAATGATTATGACCGAATAATATATAATATAGGTATTATATACTCGAGTATAAAATAGATAATATAAGAGCAGGCATATATGAGAAATTTTCTGATTTGTTGGTTACACGCCGCGAAATAAAAGACCGAATATGCTTATCGGCACCTACCTCTTACATTATAGGTACCTACTAAGTATACATATTATATTTTTTTTAAACCCAACTACCGTGCTGTCGCTGTTGAACTGTCAGAATGTCAGATACCTTATGTTTGGATAAAATATATTTTGTGTTATTTTTTATATAGCGTAAATACTATTTTAGATGTGACGAGTCTCATCGGATGAGAGGTTTTTAAGGTTAATAAACGAGATTACATTTTATTAAACACACGTCAGTTTAGATACCTATGATACATTTTTAAAAAATGTACAACATAAATACAAAATTTAATAGGTATAATATGTGTATTGTTTTTTTTTTCTTAGTTTATAATACTATACCTATAATAGTGGGTATTTAATATTTATACCTAAAAATTGTTGTCAACATTATTCTAATTAAACAATAATGCAGCTACCTATATGAATTCTAAACACAATACTTGGTGTTCCTGAATAAATTCATAATTGTGACTAGGTATTATAATAATGAATAATATATTATTGTGTGTGACGACGGTATTTATGTAACCACTAACCAACGATATAATATTAGGTATTGTATAGCATTGTTTAGCATTGTATACCTACTTAGAACCTATGTACATTTACCGAACATATTGCTGTTGAAACGTTTTATTAGAGAACAGTTGAAAATTAATGTAATCAATTAAACAAAATACAATTTTCATAGACACATTTCTCTATTGTGTTAATAACAGTAATTTAGTGTTGTTTTTTTTTTGATGATAAGAAGTGTGTTTTTATTAGTTAAAAAAATTACATTTTCAAATATAAAATACTCGGTTTAAATCATTGTTATACAAATATTAAAATACTTTTTTCCATGGGTAGACGGTTAGTATGTTTTTAAAACTAAAGATAGGTAATAGGATTTTATATAAAACACATTGTTAAGCCGTGTCTAATTAAACACCTGCAAGATGCAGATGGTACATTTTTTTTGAACTTATAATGTATTGGAGTCAACTTTTTTTTTCACTTATATTAATTTATTAATCATTATTATTCATAAATAGTATTTTTCTAAGCATGATTTTCTTATATCTTATTCTCGATACTGGCTTGTGACCTATATAAATTTACTAACGCTATTGAACGCTGTCAGCTATTTTTCAATTGTTGTCCGAAATGTTTTAAAAAAAAATTTCTATGTATATTGTACGACATTAGTATTTAGTACGTATATAATATTTTACCTATAGATTATTGATAAAGATTTTCGCTCTCTATAAGGAATTTTTTTCCTGGCTATCGGCTGTTTCACATAATATATATCTACTAAAATAATTATAATTTAGGTAATTATACATAAACCCTTTATAAATACGTTTGTTTCAAATTCGTTGGTCGAAATCGCATCTGATATTTTTTTAATAGCAAACTTTAAAAATTTGAATTTTTTAGGACCACGTTCAAGAGTGTTGGTGTACAAATTAGAAAATATTGCAAAATATTCCGAATAAGGCCGATAATATGATCAATATAGGTACCTGTATCATATTGTGCAAATAGTTTGGTAAGATGTTTGTTGTTAAAGCTGAGACGGTGGTCTATTCTAATTTCATTTAGGTAGTTAAAGCAGACGCGGACATATAATATATAATCGGAAGTGCAGGGGAATACGTGTGTAATGTGTATGCATCTACAACTGCTGCTGCTATTTGCACCATATGTCGGCGAAGAAGACAAAGGAAACAAAATGCATGTATTTCGAAGGCCCTCCGAGGTTCGTTAATATTTATATGTACGGAAGAATATCCAAAAATAATACCAAAGAGTAATTTTTGGGGGCTAAGAATCTCGCAACGTAATATGTCATCGTAGACTATACTGCAGTACGGCCTAAAGGCTATTTAATTCATAATGCATCATAATCCGCAATATATAATTATTATAAAATTAGTATTTACCGCAGTTTCGAGGAATAATGGTCGACGTTTCAAAAGGAATGCAGTATGTATTTCAATAAAATGTACACATTTGTATTATAGGTATATTGTAAAGATACGTAAATTACTCAATGAGCGCTATACCGCTGTACCGCGGCTATACATATTTTTTTCAGTACTAAATAATATGAAAAATGTTTATTATAATTTTTACGGGTCTTTTTATGTTACCACGAGTCATTAAGATTTTACTACGCGTATTGGAAATCCAAACGATTTAAAACTGTTAGTGACGGTTAGTGCCAAAAGCAATTTGCTTTCGAGCGATTTTCAACTGTTATATATGTATCACAATTTCATTAATATTATTTTAAAACGAATCGTTTTATTTAAAACCAATTCAAATGTTTAAATTGTTTTTTTTTTATTTATTCTTCAAGAAGATAACAGATCCCAGTCCCCACTGAAAATGGAGGCCTTTGAGTTCATAATTTTAAATACGGCAAGTTCATTAAATAGTTATAATACAATTAAACAATTACAGAACATTTTTATCCCATAAAATATCAATATAAATAGATAAAAATAATTTTTAGGTTTTACATAATAAAGTATAATGTAGAAAAATTGTGTAGTTAAATAATACAATATATTATAAAGATATGTAATTAAAATTATCTTCTAATTAATAATGAAATGCAATAATAGGTACATTTGTTGTAAGTATGTCTATATTTTGTTTTTGTAGTCATCAAAGTCTACGTTTTTTTTAAAAATCTTTAGAGAGTTACTATTTTTAATTGCTAATGGTAATTTGTTGTACATTTTTGGACCGATTTATATGTTTGTGGATTGAGTTAATTTTTTGTGCTTGGTTGGTACTTTGATATTATTAGTCTAGTATTATACCGTAGATTATAGATTATAGTAAATACTTGTGTATACTAATTTTAGGTATAATCTTATTATGTTTAAGTCCTAATAATTATTTTAATATATTTTATAATAAATTAACATACGTAAATTATTTTATTTTTAAATAAGAAAGTAAAATGTGTAAATACTGAAATGTTTAAAAAAAATACTTTTATCGTTTAAGTAGATAGCTTACAATTATAATTGGTTAAATTATTATAGGTATCGTTTTATTATTCCTATCAACTATTATAATTTAGGTATAACCTATTATTTATAACTGCTATACTGCTTTCCGAGTTTATGTTTTACTATTAATTTCGTAGTGTACAGCTACATGCACAAACGCATCTCTTTTAGGTCTTTATATATATTATATTGTACATTATTTTATTTTATAGTGGAAAATAATTGTTTTTATTTTTTATATAAAAATATAGTATAATGGTTGTATTGTTGAGTTGAGTATATAACTGGTAGTGTTATTAATCAAAGTCAAAATAACACAACTGGTTTGAACAAATGGCCAACAGACAATCGTCGGTACCTATAGGGCTTATTGTATACACACTTTTTTTTCCGACACTATTATATTGGGCCTTTTTCATTTCCTGTAAAAAATTGGGTTTACAATTGTTAAAACAAAAATTACCGTCATTGGAGAAATATGTTCTATTCTATAATTGGAGAAATACTGAATATGAAGTATCGAGCTGGGTAATTGGAGATACATAAAATAGAAAAATAAATAGTTTATGGTCAATGTTTTTGAAATTGTATTACTTAGTTGTTGGTAGCTTAAAATATAATCAATATATTTAGATAATGTTTACAAACTTTAAACTGTAAAAATTACCCTAATCCATGTTTAATAGGCACCACTATTTGATTTTCAAAGACTACAACAAATAATATTATAATATTATATTAGTTATATTTTATATTTAATTTCATTAATTTATTTTATATTTATATTTAGGTACGCATTTCATTAATAACTAATTTTCTTTGGTATAGGTACGTCATAAGAATTATTATCAATAGAAAGGTGTTTCTTGTTTAAAAATATAGAACTTTTAACCATAGTTACATAGCTACATCTGAAACTTTTTATGAAACAATAAACAAACTTGTTTGACTTAATAGAAACTTATCACCCCTAAAAACTTAGTGCCAAAAATCTTATAAATTAAAATGTTGACTACCTACTATATTTATACAATGTTAGGTTTTATTTGAAAATATTATATTATTTTTTTTAGATTGTATAATCATGACGATCGTGTGAGTTGGGCATGTTAGGCCGTACACGTTGTTAGTACTGTGGATTTAGTGCTTAATCCGGCGCTGCCCAAGATAGCAGTCAAGTATTTTGTCTGATGGCTGACGTTGCATCCGCTATTATAATATCTGCAGTCAGTATAATACGTATATTCATAGTAGTAAAAGTTTCTACCGGTTTAAAGTATTTTGACTTTACTAAACCAGGCGCCATATCCTTTCATTCAGCTTATTCTTGTGGTAGGTACCTATAAAGTATATGATAAAGCAATGAAAGCTTTTTTTGATACATTTATTTTTCCAGATATTATATTTAAAATAATTTTTACCAATACGTTTATTTAATGCAAACGAAAAGTATATTTTCACTAGATTGGATATTATAATCGCCGTGGTGTTACATATCGCGATATGCGTATAATGTATAAAGTTGTTCTTTTATCGCGCATAATAATATCTTATATATAGGAATTACTATAAGAATTTTTAATTTTTTTTTTTATAAAAACATTTAACCTACGTACCTACATATTATTTTATTACACGCTCGCTACACTGCATATTGCGTTATAATAATATTATTACAGGCGTATTACACCGTGTAAACGCGTTATAACGGGGTTATTTGGCGCGTTATTCGACTTAACAGTTTCCGTATTTTTTCCGTCGATCACCGCCGCCGCAGCAGTCCACGTCCGTCGTATACTATACGCACAATCATTATCGTATGGTCAGACACTCGTCGTACCCATTATAATATTATATCCGTAAAACGTATACGATGTGCATAATATATACCTATATGACCACGTCCATATTATAATATATACGTAGGATGAATAATAATTACGCGAGGCCGTGCCGAATTCGCGTGTTTTACGCGCGTCGAGCTGAAGAAGATAGCACTCTCGGACACCGCCGCCGCCGCGGGACGTGTATTATATTATTATGTGCCTGCCAGCTGTATACTGTGTCGATCGCCGGCCGAGATCGTTTGTATAATATGTATTTTGTATTTTCGGTGTTTCTTTTTTTTTTTTTCCCCGTTTCTCCGACGACGTGCGTCCGCCACCGCGTATATACAACACAAACAGGAAATTATACGGTTTGAAAAGCGATACCGTCTCAGATGTTATATCCGAGTAATTTGGATTTGTGTCGGCGGCTCTTCCCGTTCTGGATGACCCATGCAAATTCAATCGATTACCGACGCGCCGCCGCGCGAAACGTTTCGTTGATGGACTGCGGGTAAATATAAATTGCCCTCTATATTACCTGTATAGAACAACATATTTTTGTATTATTATTTACAGACATTTTGCCGAGTACGTCACAATACGTATACGACGACGAAGAAATTGAGATCGATGCGCTTCGGATACACAATATAATATATGTCATATTATACTTGTATTCAAGGCTAGTCACGATAACTAATAGGTATTTTTAACTCGTTAAGTTAAGCTAATATAGATAAATGAAATTTAAGTTTAAATTTAAAAGTTACAAGTTAAATAAAAGAAAACAATTAACTGTAGGTACTTAGTTAAAGATCAGTTCTATTTTTTTTTTTTTTTTACTGAATATTTACACCCGTGCAAAATATAGTTAACTCTAATAAAATTATAAAAATAAAAATTGTACTACATTATATAAGAGTAATATTAACAGTAAAAATATAAAAAATTAAGCCATCTTACGATGATCCATACTAACAGAAATTATTAATTATTTAAAGTAATTTTTGATTAGTTTATTTTTTAAGGGATCACGATTCACGGCACAAACGTATTTCTAAACTTCGAACTGAGTTATCTGGTTATTGCTGAGAGATTTTTCAATTAATATGTTTAGGTGAGATTGTAATTTTCTTTGGAAATATATATAAAACTATATTTATATAGATTATTTTGATCCCTATTGGGATCTAGAAACAGTTCATTTCGACAGTCTACAATTTAGTATTTATAATACATCTAAATAATATTTACGATTATTATTATTTTTATAGGTATAAAAAAAGTTATACAATTTATATAATATATTTTAAATCTATGGATTTCAAACCTATTAAGAAAATTGAACTAACTCGACTATAAAATTAATTAACTGCAGATTAGTATCTGCATATCATGGAAAAAATGTTAACTTAGAATAGTTACTTTGAAAAAAAAACTAGCTCTTTATGTAACTTAGATTGAAGTAGCTAACTTTAACATTTTAACACTTTAATTCCAAGTTTTGTATATATTCATATGTATAAGTAGTACCTACACTTAAATATTTACGACGAGAGCTATATAGATATATAAACGGCAGGGATGTTCAACCTTAATTTTATACTCCATACCACTCTCCGGTGTTCAACATTTACATATTTCGTTTCAAAGAAAATCCCTTTAAACAGTAATGTGCAACTAAATATTAATCTATGAAAGTTCCTGATTTCCTGATATGCCAATCTTATACCCTTGGCTGTACATGTATCATATTGACTATTCCTATTTATTCATATCCACTATCCAGTTATGCATGCACGTTTCTAATACCTACCGATTATTTTTATTTTCTATTGATCTCAAAGCAAAAACCCGACATTTATGGCCATTAGTTATAGACTTATAGTTAAGGTATATTCAGTAATTTACAAATATACTTATATGATAAGTACATTAAAAGTAAACAGTAGGGTAACATATACTGGCTTTTTTTAAAGCTAATTCTAATTAACTAAGAGTTAGTGATATGTTTACATCTTTTTTTTATATTGAGTTTTACAGGTTTGTTGTTTTTCAGAGGTGATCATCTTGGTGTTGTTTTAGATGTTTGGTCATAGTGCAATGTCGAGGATCTCATCTATTCCGATATTTTGTCGACCTCGCTCGTACTTGAGGCATTCAGTTATATAATATGTTTCACAGTCTTTCCTTTTAATAGAGCTATTTATCCACCGGTCGGTAATTCTTTTAAGTAGTTTTAACGATGTTTAGTTTGGTCGTTTGTTGCTTCTACCAAGTTTCTTATATAGGTACTAATTATACGTACGTACGGCTTATAGTGACTGACGAACTGCATACAGTGTGTTTATACATGGTCACATGGGATGTGTGCGATAACATCATTCGTAAAAATATATATCGTATTTTTCAGTAAAAACTTAAATAGCTAACGAGTCAATTTTAACTTGGACATTTCGTCAATCGCGCCACTTATCATGCAGTGACCTACTCGTTATAATGTTATAATCCACGGAATTGCCTAACGGATTGATACGCGGAGAGTTGATCGTGGTTTTATGTCTGGATTTAAAATTCTAAGTTTGGATTTTGGAAAAAACGATTTGATATGATTTAAAGTTTTGAATTTATAGTAGATATAGGTAAATAAATGGTATTCGACCAGCATCTCTCGATTCCCTCCAATTCACGAACGCGTGCGCTGTTTTAATATAACGCATAATAATAGTATAACGTTATTATTGTTATCGTCGTAATGGATGAGTAACTCTTATGAGCAGGATTTTTTTCGTGTTTTAGACCTGTGTATATAAATGTAATATACCTACGTTTGTTTGGTTTTGGCACGTAAGCAATTTCGACGTGGGTATTTCTGCATGTATATAGTATGTTTACTAGGTCTATTATCTATATGTATAGGTACGATTCTTGTAAACGAAAAAAAAAATCCATCCGACAACCTATTATATGATTTATAATAGGTTTTTCGTGATTTATTCTAAAACGAATGGGTTATAAATCAAATAATATAATAATATGTATATTAAAATGTTGTATTATTTGCAATAATACTTATATAGTTATACCAAGTACCTGCATTTTTTGGGAAACGGTTTATTATAATAATGACTAATGAATAATATATTTCACCGAAACACGAGGTGGATAATAATATTGTATGCGTCTATAATATACGCGTACTAGCATGCATCAACTACCTACCTATTAATAGTACCTAGTACCTACCTATATTCCTACGGTGAATCACAGAATATTAAATAATAATCGATCTCGATGAATATTAATTCTGTTAATTCTGTTCGATACAAATCACAGAACAACGTTTATTTTTATTTTTCGTACTGCAAGTGATGAAGTAAATGATGATCGGCCGATACAATAATAATATTATAGCAGCAACTTTAAAATACGTAAGTGATTCAAACGTGTTAGGACCAAAACTCAACGAGAGCTCAACTCGAGATGTGTACAAGGAGAATTATTGCAGTATAAGTACACAATGTAATATTATATTTTCTCATACAAAAAAAAATACAATATTATACATATATAGACATATATAGACATATATAGACATATACGTTATTAATTTATCTATATGATCTAGTTTAGTCGTTGGCTATTATGTAATCAAGCATCTTCTTTCTATTTATAATAATAATATTGTTCTTTCATAGAAAAATAGTTCGGTCCAATAAAATGCAATATATATATCCACCTTCTCTATAATATGTGACGGTGACAAAGGAAAAACATAATATATTATATAGTTGTATTCAAGATAGTCCATATTGCCTAGATTAAAGATCTACAATGACATTATTGTGTATCCTTACCCTTTTGTTACAACGAATAGTGTTCCCATATATATATTTGGAATAGTAAAAGATTCAACTTCACAATATTTCAGTCGCTTTTTTAACGTCAGTGAGTGTTGACTGCAGCAGTCCTCAATATAATAATACGTTTATGTTTCCTTATAAAATATATATTATGTGAGACGTGCAGTATACTACAATGTATTACAATAAAATGTACGATGTATATTATGAAACATTCCGTGAAGATAGGTTTATAATATTATATATTTATATACATAAATGTAAAAATACAATATATAGATAAGTAAAAAATTATTTTTATGACAGTTGAGAACAATTTCAAATAACACACATTTTGAACATACTTTTCTGAGAATTTGTGTAATCAAACTAATAAACTAAACCTTAACAATGTATTTAATACCTATATGTAACAAAAATAATTTAATATTCATTGACAGGCTACTAGTAATATATATCATAATAACCTACGCTGTTAAAGCTTTAATTTAAAAAAAAAAAGGTCGGCTGCTCTGCTATACGTGTCGAGTAGGTCACTATAATGGACGTGTTAAATTTGAGTTCAATGATATAAACTCATTGTATACGAAAAACGATTCAGTGCGAAGACTTATCAGCCTACATCACTATACTTTATTCAGAATAAGAGCGGTACCGAGCGGCTGACTTGTGCGCATGGGCGTGGCTTTGTTCTGAAGCTTTTCCTTGCGCGCCAGCGTTGGTGGGAGAAGCATCTGACCACCGCCGACGAAATCCGGTCACCGCCCAGTACCGATCTTATTCTGAATAGCAGCGGTTCCCAAACTTTTTTTTCCGCGGTGCTCTTTTAGGGGCCCCAAGTTAGCCACGGTGCCCTGCTATACGTTATCATTGATGCGGTGTACAGTTTGGGAACCGCTGCTGAATAGAGTATAAGTGTATTTTATAATATTATTGCTATTAAAGTAATTAATCTTACTATTAATAATTCAGAAGGTTGAATTAATGTTTGCCGAAAACATTGCATTTGAAAATGTCATTGAGTGTATAACATATAATGATATAGGTACTTTAAAAAATTTCAAGCACCCACAAAAAATATTTTTAAATTACAACGAAATAACTAACATTGTTATTCTTTATTTAAATATCTAATTTCGTCCAAATTTGAACTTAAAATATCTATAAAAAACAACCATAATAATATATTTTTTTTTTTTTAGTTATACTATCAACTCAACAATTGTTTAGAATTTTCAAAAATTACCTCTCAAAAGTACCAACTAGATGCACTTTCCCACCAGAAAAATTACTGATGAAAAAAATAAAAGCATTATTTCGACTATACTTATACAGACAAAAAATAACACACATCATTGTAAAATCAATACATATTCTTCGTTTCGCTCAGAATCTAAAAGGAATAATTAATTATAGAGTATACTATCCAGCTCAGTGGCGTGCTCACGGGGGGGGGGATCAGGGTGTCATATCCCCCCATTGGATTTTTTTGTAATGATTTATTATCTACATGAAAAAAAAAATTAGGTTTAAAATTCAAGATTTTGGTTGTAGATTAGATCGCGTTCTTGTATTATAAATTCGATATTCAAGTGCGTCATGTTTATTGTCTCCGCACTCAGCATAACTCATAAGGCCCGTGTCAATATGATGTTCTAAAAATAAACGTCCTGTTAATTGTTATTTCAATTTTTCCCGAAATGTTGAGACAGAGCTGATTTTATTACTATTAGTATTTATAACATATTTATATTGCATTTGCATTAATTTGCTTATTATCGTCTAATAAATTATACTAAATTAAATATAGAAGTTTTCAATTAAAATATTATTTATAAATTATAAGCAAATATATGAATAGGTTGTACAATGATATACATGTTTATAGCATGATATAATATTATAGTCGAATACTCAAATGCATATTGTCATGCATGTCTAATTATAAAAATAATAAAGCAGAGCGACGGTGGCCGATGTCGACCCATAGTTGACCGGGCGGCCAAAATGGGCAAAATTTTATCTAGATAATTAATCAAATAAATATGTATTCAATTAAAACATTTTTTGAATAATTTTAAAATATTATTATTCGAATAAAAAATTATTCGAATCATTCTTTTTATAATTATTCGAATTATTTTTTTTATAATATTTTGAATAAAAATGTATTTAAATAATTTTCAAACATAATTATACTAGAATAAAATATGTACCTTTTATAGAATGATTATAGTTCTTCAGCTTCTTCTAGTATGTCTACACTCTATATGTATATAGTATGTACCTCAGTAGTAACTATTGTTTATTATTACTTTATTTATCCATATTGAAGACGTTATTATTGTATTTAGTAAATAGTCCAGTTTCAGTACTACATAGTACATAGTCTTAGCTTTATTATTTGAGTAAAAAATCGAATAATATTCAAACATTATTATTCGAGTAAGAAATTATTCGAATAATTTTCAAACATTATTTTAGTAAAAAACAATATTCGAATAATTTTTTATCTTCGTGTGCGCAATTGCGTTTATTGACCAATTATAATTTTCATTTATCATTTACTTTTACTATAGTACCATATTTTTTGTACTTGTACAGTGTACACTCATTGTTTCATAATAAAAAAGTAAGTAAAGCTAGATATTCTCATTTAGTTAAAAACGAATTAATATATTGTATATTAAAATTAATATATTAAACTTGTATGTATATAATGTATTTTCAAATGGAATATTGTTTGAATAAAATGAATATCCCCCCTCCTTTCAAAAAAGCTGAGCACGCCACTGGTCCAGCTAGCTACTATTATAATATTGTATATGACTTCTCAGATAACCGAACAAGTAATAGATATTAGAGCTAAGCCAAGACCCCATGGTTACGCAAATGCTTGCGACACAATTTATACGTCCAGAAAAATTAAAAATTAAACAAACTCCTCCTCGGTATACGACACGCCGACATCGCTAAGAGTTTGAAGAGAAGAATAATTATTGATTATAGTTTGATCAAATAACTTCCGCACCGGCAATCAAGTAACGTCATTTATTCGTTTACTTAATATTTCTTTTGACAATTTTATAGGTTTATCGTTGATACAAATTGATATAAATTCGTGATCTTCTCGAGTCTCAACGTTCCGATCAACAACCTACGATATGAGTGATCTTTCAACTTCAAATATCTATGACATACAAAAAAATGCAGATAACCGCAGCAATATTAATAACGAATTCTAGTTGGGAGTTTGGGACTTCTGATTCTGTATTCTATATAAAATATAAATGGAGGTATAATAATAGGCACAAATTGCAGTGGTGTGCTAAGAGTGTATATACTGTATATTATATACACTGAATTCTAAATCTAGTACCACTAACCCTATAAAACGCCTATATAGTACACATATTAAATATCAATTATTATAATATCGTCTTGAATAATTTGTTTTGATATATTTTCAGTTTACGTCATCAAGTAGTTATAATATTTATATATCTACTTGTATATTTATTTTAACAGTGAAGTATTAACTTTGTTTTTAAATCTCCATTTTTAAAAACGTAAGTTACATGTAATTCAAAAATGCACGCAGTGCTGTTACCATTCATACTGCCCATATTTGTCCATCCTTATGTATAATAATGTAATCTATCCGAATCTAAATCTATTGACACATAATTTTTACATTATAATATAGAATTTGATTTCATCCGAAACAGTTTACTTTTCTAGAATTGTCTATGTACAAAAATATATAGGTAGGTACTTATTTATCGATAATATTTAAATAATATAGTTGCCCTAAGGTTTAGCACTTTTGATAATTGCAGTTATTTATAGACAATTTGTGCCTATGTGCAGGTCCGGGTAGCATCAGAGGTCTCGCAGACATAACCGACGAACGAAAAATATAACTTAATGGTGGAATGGTGTGGTCGGTGGGGTGGTGAGGGTGACGTGTTTCGATGTAAAATCATCGGTTCCTGTGATACCCCCGAACACCTACCGTTCTCGTATATAATATAGGTATACACGTATACATATTTCGATATTCCAATTATTCCGCGTTTGTTGTACGCCGAACACAGTAGGAGTTGATCGAACTTGTATTTTACAGACCAGACCGCGACGTCGGTATATATAACTTGCACAACTACCATTGTTTGTAACGCATACACGGTTAATACACGCGTATATAGACCTTTCCCACAACTATAATATAGATAGGTGTATATAATATATATATATACACGCTTCCTCGGTGGTATGTGTAACACATTTTCATTTTTTATTTTTTTTCATTTTAATTAATGATGTCTGGGGTAAAAATTTCAAAAGAAACGGCTACCTGTTACCTCCGTTGTCTTTTATTATTGATGGACGGACGCGGACGCGCCGTGTTCGTATACCGCGGCAAACGGTGTATATATATAATTATTATTATTATTATTATTATTTTATAGAAAGTGCTGACAGGGTACAAGTGTACATAATATATCTATATATTATATGAATAAAAAAACAGCTAAAATATATATATATTAGGTAGTAAGTACCTATATATAATATATATATATATATCAGTTATAAATTAACCATTAAAAACAATCTACTTTATATATTAGAAGAGGATTCAGGATAATATTATAGAATATCAATTCCTTTCACGCGTACAGCTATACAATATTAGGTACATTTAGTTATTGAACCGTTGAGTTATTATATTGTTTCAATACAACTAGCTTTATGATTGTATATAGTATATACTATAGAATATACAATATATAATATTATTTGTTATTCGTATGAATCTATATTATTCCGTTTTCATAAATGGTTATATTATATTAATATATTATAACAGACGACGGAAATTCGCTACGCCTTAATATTATATTTACCTATTAATATTTTTACAGTTTTTAAATCCACACGGCGATTGTAGTTGTATTATAATTATTACTTTTTTACGTTTTATAGGTACAGTTATTTTCGACGATTATTTATTACAATAAACATGTACACATAATACGTATTATAGTACGTATATTAGCTACCACTATATGTAATTACAATTTTTTTATACGACGTTATTACTGCAATTTCAGGTTTTTAAATTTAAATACATTTTAGAGTTTTACGTATTTTTCAGTGTCACTTCAATTGAATATCATTATGAATCATGATTAATGTTTGTGGTATATGTGTATTGCATATACATATATACTACAGGTTAGTCGAAAAACTAAAACAAAATAACACATTTGACTTTGATAAAAATGAATAAATAAAGGTCATGATGAGTTATGACTTGTGTTATCCAAAATTATAAATAAACAATTTTCATTTTTAATTATAAGCTGCAATAGTGTAGTATCTTTCTACACATTTAAATAAATAAAATTAAACCATGAGATATCTACAGTGACATAACAACGTATTTATTTAATTTTCCGCTATCCATTTTAATAATATTATATGAAATTACAGATATCCAATAAATCTACGTTGATACATACATTTGTATAAGATTTTATAAATATAAATATTTACTTAATAGTTTTTATTTAATGTTTCAAAATAAGGGATGAATTCAGTAATTTAATAGACATGCACATTTTCCACGTTGATACAAGTTTGTGTTAAGCTTGGCTTAAAAAATGTTTTGGTCATCTAAACCTAAATTGATCAGATCATATTTCTACCAACTTATTTAAAATAAATATTTATTGATACAATCACTGTTTGTTGTTAGTACTGTATACATTAATACATTATAAATCAGAGACTGTATTAGTTTAATTTATTCATATGTTCTATTGGTACCTGTATTTAACTATTACCATTGATTATAAATACTAGTATATAGTATTTATAATCAATGCTATTACTTATTAGACAGGCATTTTACTGTGGGTATTATAATATTAAAGTACTTATTACTTAAGAGTTACATTGTGTGTTCGTGTATATATTTTATAATCACTCAAATAAGTCGTCGATGTGTTATTATATTGTTGTACGATATGCTCGAAAACGATTTGATTGCGTTGAACAAGTAAAAAAAAATACAGTTTTCTTAGCTATACCTACATATTCTTATACCTGCGTTGTTTTCTGTGCTGCAATAATAATAATAATAATAAAACATTTAGAAACGTTTGTAGACATCAAGTGCAATCGAGTGGATGCAGTTGACAACAGCAGCACTGTGGGTAACGATAGTAGCAATAATAATAATATACAACATTTTAAGAGCATAAACCATGACGGAATTGGGATATTTTCGTCGGGTTCAACGATTCTTATGAAAGCGAAAATGTATAATATTATACGCGCGATAGCGGATTTGTGAAAAAAAATATAATGTTGGTATAAGTAGTATAATATAATAATAACGATGACGATGCCGATGATGGTAATAATAATTTAACGAATAAATTACCGTTTTCCGGACGCTCTTATGTGTCTGCACTTCAGCAGTGTATAGCTGCAATGTAGCAGGATACGGTGCGCTGCAACGTCGTCCGACGGAAAGGAAAAAAGAAAAATTAAAAACAGACTGGTCGTATTAATTATTAAATATTAAAATAACATAATATGATATAGGTACGTATATATACATAGTGCGTGCGCGTATATAATATAAAATAAATATATAATATGTGCCACGTCGTCTGTGTAACGATGTTATAATAATAATATCGTGTTTGGTGGACTTTGAACCATTTATTTCTTTAAAACAAAATGATAAATGTCATTTTCATTATAATATCCTCTCTAGATCCTAGTCAAAAACTATTTGATTTATAGAAAATATACATCACCGTCTCGTGCAGACTGCAGACACGAGCGACGGTGACAGCGCGTCTTCGCGTGTGTTCTTTTCGCCTCGGCGTTTTAAAGCGATAAGCGAATTTGTTTCGTAAATCCGGCGGCGGCGTACATAATAATAATATATTGCCGCCGCGCTGCAGAGCATGTGTGCTCGATGCATGTACAACTACACACGATACCGTGTCGTGAACTCGTGACAGTTAGTCACTGCGTATATGATGTTTAATAATTAATATTTTTATATTGCAATGTGGAAGACCTCGATCATTAACGCACCGTGTAATTCGGCCACGGACTCGACGATAATTAGTCCTGCAGGCAGGGTGGTCGTCCGCGGGTGAGTTGGTCTCCGCGGCATACCCTCGCCGCGTTATAATTACTATTTCTTACGACAATTATTATTATTATTCTTATTATTATTGCGTTGCAGTTCTCGGTTTGTTTAACGCCGGTCGCATGATGTGTAACAATAATATTATGGTTGTCGTTAATTGGGGTGTCGCTCGTCCTACGACTGTCACACACGCACACGACCGCGACGAGCAGGCCAAATTCTCGGTGACCCAATTTGTAATCTTCTGTCCCGTTTACAGGGTCTTTCGTGCAAGGGAAAAAACGACCGCTCTCTTCGTGATGATTTATATGGTTCGCGTTTGCTAAAAAATAAAATCGTCAGTCAGGAATGATGAACAAATTGTATGCTAGCTACATCGCACTAGGCGGGGCCGATAAGTCGTAGATTAATCGTAGTCCAAAAAAAGTGATAAACCGAATAAGTGAATAAATGATATAATTATGAAATAATAATAAATACGAATGTTCGTAATGTCCCAAGCCATTATGTACTAACGGAATAAAGTTGCGCTGTCAGAGGCATGTAACAATATAGGGATTCAAATTCGTTCAATAGTGTTACTCGGCATAACCTTTAAGTTGGGCACGTATTGATAGAAGACCAATTATCAAGGAATTAAGTATTAATATAATTACGATATTTTATATTTTATGTTTAAGTGTTAGTAGGTTTGTTATAGTAAGTTTTTCCAAAGAGTGCGTTTCACAGTTAAAACCTTATCTATAAAATTACATCTAGTGCAATAAATCATAAAAAATTAAACAACTTTTATCGGTATAACAATAAAGGGTGGTCACCTACTCACCTACAACTACTGTTTGAGCAACAATAATTGAATAATACGTATTAAAATATAAGCACGCCGTTCTCACAGTGGTCGATGGAAGTCGTGGAAAAAAGTTATACCTACCGATCACATATTGTTATTATTATATACGGCCATCGGGCCATACGTGGATTTAAATAAGCGGTTAAACTGATCTAGTAACACAATGAATTGTTTCTATTGAAAACGGACGATCGGTGGCTATATAATGATTTATGATTATAGTGTAGGTAGGCACGGAGGGGGAAAACGTAGATGCATAATACTCTCTCTATAAATCGAACTCAACACAATGGCCGATAGGTATATAGTAGTAGCGGTAATAATGGTATTAAAAAAATGACAATGAAATAGCCTAATGAGAAAATCAGAGTATTCTGCCATCCGTGAGAAAGCAGGATCCGACGAAGCCAAATATTAGTCAGCGTTATTCATTTTTGTAAGATTTTTTTCAATGGAGGTATATATATTTTTTTCATTTCATTTTTTATGCGTGAATTTTGAACGCTGACCAGAGAATTTCTCGTATAAGGTTTCGATTATTTTCCTGTCACGTGCTCCTGATGTGTACATTGGCTACCTATATGTAAAAATCCATTTAAAGAAAAAAAAATATTTCAATAATAATTATTTATTTTTTTCAATATTGAGTATATCAATAATAAAGTAGATACATTATAATTTTAGTAGGCTGCACATATTTTAGCCAAACTCGTCAACTGTAGGTACTTACTAGTATGAAGGTTTTTGCAGTTTGTAAAGATAACAAAATAAATTTTCATTTTACATATTATTCATCGAAATTTACGTACTAGATACTCTACAAAATAAAATACATTTGGAGTAGGTGTAAGGCAGTAACTCTATCCATTATATTAGCTGTTAGTACCTATAGGCGTATTATAGCTGATTTTTTTAATTCATGTACATCAAAATTATTAATCTAAACAATAGGTACCTACGTTATTTATTTAATAAATTGTAATTTCAAATTTCATTAGCAACATTGACGATTGATTAATTTTATTAAATTTAATGTTTATAATGTTTTTTTTTTTTTTTATTTAAGATAAAGGCTTCAACAACATCAGGTTATTAGCCTATGGTTACAACAAAGATAATATAGTATATACAGATATTTACAATTTATGGTCGAGATGGATATAGTGGAAAAATTTGTAGATTGCTTCGAGGTGTTTTCTTCACTGAGGGCGAGTTGGAGGGATGATGAGTTCTTGAAGATAATAATGTTTTATATTGACACAAATGTACGATAAGTACGATTCGCTTAAAAGAATATTAGGACGTTATAGTAAGTATAATGCCTAAGTGTTTTTAGTCTTTGCCAAAAAAATCTTTTTAATGAAATTATGCAGTACACTGTCTGGATTGGTTTTTATATATGACGCGTGTATGAGAAGTAACCTCAACCTATATCTATATGTATTATGTATATACACACTGTACACGTATACATTTTATGTTGCTTAACAAATGGACATCTTTCGGGGCTTATTGAATTTAACTGAATAGTTTTTTTTCTTTTTTACTATAATATATAGTATACTACACTCTATATACTATATAATATACTCCCGAAATGTGTTGGTTCGTTGGGTGCAATGTCTTTGCAGGGTGAGTCCGGCGTGTCGACTACCTACCGTCGGGATCCATAGCTGGTTTTTTTTTTTATTGTGCGATCGTGTTGTACGGTCTGTTGTACATAATATATATATATATATAAATACAATATGTATGATGATGTAGAACCGATTTTTTTGGTACCATTTTTTCAGTCTTATATAAAACACATGTGCAGCGTCTGTGTTCTGCAGTAGGTAGGTACAATACTTCAAACGTATATATTATAATAATATATTATATTGAAAATTGTACAGTAAATAGCTAAAATGTTCCATATTATATATATCACGCGTAGAATTGCGAATTGTCGCGAAGAATGGAAACAAAGTAGGAGATTTTTACATTAAAATATAATATGTATAATCATCGATATTTAAGCGGTTTCAGAAGATTAAATTATTTAAATCTGTTTTTATAATGTATATCGCGTAAATAGAACGGGTAAACGATGTCGAACGAATGCGATTTAAATGATAATATAGTATAATATAGTACAATAAATACTATACATAAACACGTGTACCCGTATACGTATATATATAACAGTACCTATACAGTATACATGTCACATAATATCCATAGTATTATATTATTATAATAGCTGTGAAATTCGCGTTATTTTGTTGTTAAAACATATATTTTTACATGAACGTACTGCAGGTAATAATATATTATTGTTATTATGTCATAAACAAATTTTAGCGTTTGAGGTTTACCGCGTCAGGCTGACCAATATTGTAAATTGAGTGTAAAAAAAACAATTTTCACCGATAGCATTCAATACAGTCTATATATAATATGTACAAGACATCAAGCACACACACACACACACACACACGCACGCACATAATACCTAGCTATACCATTATAGGTACATACAATATATACAGAGTGATTCAGATTTATCAAACATGCTTATCCCATGTTTTCCTTTGATATTTATTCAAATCTGATTTTTGGAATTTTTAAGTATGGGTTCTCTTAAAGACCATATTTTCAACATGTACTTTACTTTTTGTTGCCTTTTAAAAAATGTCTTGTTGCGATAAGAACTAGTTTTTAATTGAGAAGCTCCTTTCTTACTGTAATTTGTTCAAGCAACTGCATTTTTTAAATATGTTGATGTACCTACCTACCTAAATTTGAACAAGTAGTTTTTAATTTATTAATCTTTGTACTCTAAAATTGATAGTCGATAACAATAGATTTAGAAATATGAGGCTATAATAGTTTGAAAATTATTATAATGACTTATATAAATATAATAAAATCTTATAATTTGTAAATTTTGTCTGAGTATAATAAACATATTATAAAACATACTATAAAATTAAATAATATTACATACCTATATATAGATTCTGTATATATTTGTATGTAAAACCATCATTATTGACTGTTATCTTTACCTACTTCATAAATGTTAGTAAATTAGAAAATACTATAGTTTGAATTTCGATTTAGACCAGTCAACATTTTCAATAAAATCATCATAGTTGTAATTCCCAGCAAAAAACCATACCTCTTATTTGGAGAAGAAAAGTTTGTATTGCCACTAGATTGTCCTCAAATACTGCGAAAATGTGGTTTTTGTGTGTATAATTATAAATGCATGAAATCAGAATTTGAATAAATGCATTATTAAACGATAAAATGGGAAATGAACATTCTCGGTGAAACACCCTGTGTATTTACAATAAAAAGTTAATTAAAATACGACGTTTGTCTTCGGTATGGTATAGGCCCGGGAGCTACAGCTATTACCGACTATATATTACATAGTACGTACCTATATATATAATTCCACATAATACGGTTCCCACCACACATAAAATACGTGTACGTATACTGTATGTATGTACATAATATTATATAGTACACAATATGTATATAAGTACTTTGTAAATTATAAATACTCGATGCAATATACCTATATATTATAGGTAAAATGCGTATGCGTACATGGCGACCGGAATACCGGATGAATGGGAGGTATATACAATGTACTATATATACATATATTCATATACTTACCTATGACTACGATAATACGCGGCGAGCCTGCGAGAGTCAATATATTATTATATAGTCTTACGCGCTGGGGGTTTATATTATTATATATTATCCAGTCTACTATATAAGCGAGTCCCGATCAGAATGAATATGACGTGTAAGATATTATACATATATATATGTATCATGTTATTATTTTTATTACAATGATAATGATACGCTCTACTCGAACCACGAAAAAAATAAAAAAAAATAATAATAAAACACGCACTCACACGCGCGTTTGTCCCCTCCAGCTCCCTCATAAAAATCGTCTGCTTATAATATACGGTACCTATTCATATTATATTATATGCCCCTCCCATCGTCCGTTTATACGTGTTACACCTATATATATATATATATATATACAGGGTGATTCACCAAGCATTCTCACTCCATTTTTTCATTTGAAATTTTATTAGAAGTTTGTATTTTAAGTCCTAATTTAACTCCTTAAGTTCCTAGTACAAAAAAATGTAAAGAATTTGAAAATATGGTCTCCAAATATACATTTAAAATTTCCAAAAATCAGACTGAAGAAATTGATAATTGAATGAAAAAAATGGGGTGAGCATGCTTGGAGAATCATCCGGTATATCATGTAGGTATATACAATAATATCATATTATACGATTTATACATAATGTCATGTGTATATAAAATGCGTATACATACTGTAGGTACTGCATCGGCCATTGGCATTGGCTAATATAATAAGTCGACGGAGACGCGCATTATACACAGCCCATTGTTGTCGTGCGTGTGCGAGGTATATACAACACATACCGCGGATTAGATCGGCGGCCATTCCCATGGATCGTCAACGATGACGATGACGGTAATGATAATGATGACAACGATGATGATAATAACGATGAATAAGAAGTTATCTACCTGTATACGATACGAACCGGCAAAAATCTACGCCAGTATCAAAATTTCCATTATTATAATATACCTAGGTATTATATTATTATAATTATTATTTAGATATATATAATATTGTATAAAGACGATTTTTATCCCACTAAATCGAGGAAGTTGTCGTAGTCTTCTTTTTATCTCTTTCTATCTGCGTCCTGATGCATGAATATAATGATATTACCTGCTATAGGTATGCATATATACTACATATATATAAAAGCGATCTCGTGTTTCCGTTCTGTGTATTTAAATTTCCTTCCATAAAACGGTGTTTTTCAGTGATTTTTGAAAGAAGGAAAAAAAATTGAGAAAGTTAAAAACGTTTTGAGATGGTGAAATGTATAATACTATAATTATAGATAACCGCAAAGTATAAGACATTATTATATAAATTAAAATATTCCTATAATATGGGAAATTTTATATGTGTGCAATAAATACAAAAAATCAGAAAAACAATCTTGTCGCTTCTACTGAGTTCTACGTTTATTCCAACGTACAGCTACAACAACAGTAAACCATTATTTAATGCAACGATTATCGTTTCTGTTAATTATTACAATTTACAGTACCTACATCACATACTGGGCTATAAATTCACAACTATTTGTTCCTTATCATTTCAATACCTTTACAAAAGTCAAAAACCAATGGCTAAAAATCTCTAAAAATTAAAGTATTTTAGCAAGTAGACATATCTTAATTTTATAATAAAAAAATACAACTTTCCAGAAAGATACGTTAATTTTTATCACGAGCATGGGTCATATATAGTACCTACGTTGTCTGTGCATATGTCAGTTATTAAATCATTATTCTTAATTGTTGAAAAAAGGATTTTTAAAAAAAACGAAAATTGTTTTCAATTAAATCGTATTCAGTAAATTAATTTGAGTTCATTGACTATAGATAAAGAATAATATTTTAGTCGTTAAATCTTATATATATCAAATATAAATCCTCATTTTGGATGACGCAATGGACATTTATAGACATTGTATAAGAATATTATTTCTGTTTTACTTAAACGTATGGCAAGCCGATTGGTAAATATATTATTATTATTTTTTTTTTTTTTGAAACGAATCCAAGGGCTGTCTGGCGTTTATTTTCGTTGCAAAACCCGGCACTTTTCAATTCGACTCGGTGTAATATACTGCATTGCATATAAATATATATATTTAGGTATATATTACTTTTAATATATATAAATACTGCCTACATACTACATAGCAAGTGTCTAAGTACGACCGGCGAACCGTTAACTTTGACACGAAATATCTCCCTCCTTACCATTGTACTGTGAAATAAGCCTATGTTTTTCTGACATTATCTGTTTGCAATATAAACGCTGCAGTTGTATACAAAACGAATACGAGTAATTCCCTTCAGGGTTAAAAAAAAAGGAACGTTTCTCGATAGGAAGTTATGACACATTTAATTTACCTACCAACCTAATTTATATTATTATTTGTGTTTGAGTAGTTTGACAGATTTTGACTCAGCTATATGTCACACGAGTCACTATATGCGTGTTGTTATTTTTATAATAAACAAATACATTGTTATTTTTTAAAGAAATATAATTATTATTATTATTACCATATATTTTTAGTTTGTATTCGTATACGCCAATCGGTCTTAAGCAAATATCAAATTACCGAATTGTTTGAATGACTTATCTCGTTTAATCTACGATTCGACATTTGTAGGTCAAGTCATGATGAAATATTATAACCGTTTTTGGCTACAACTTTAATTGGTAGTTAGTATTTTTTTTAATGAAAAAACACACTAACATATTATTAACTATATCAAGTAATTTATACATTGTAACTTATTTTATACCTAGTTAATTGAATTTACGACAGTATAAAATATAAAAATAAATAAATAACTTAACTTATCTATAAGCGAGACCGCCAAATTAAAGTGGCCATCTTCTGCAAACAATACCTATTATTTTGATATAATAAACGTACCTGTAGATAATGATTGAAGTATACTTATTGGTAAATGTAGAAAAATATTTTATTTCAATTTTATCAAGTTCATTTAATATAACATAATATTAGGTATGTCTATGTACATACGCGTATTATATTTTATGAACAATCTCATGTTTCAAATATTACCCATTTTAAATTGGCACAGTGCATTTTTATTTTTGAGACAAAAATAATAAGTCACATACAGATTTACGGGCGTGGCAGTTTCGCTATAGGTGCCTAGTAATATAGCTACTAGTTTTTTTTTAATGCAAATATAATTAAAGTTTTAGTTGCTTGTAGTGTAAAACCTAATTTTAGCTAATAATGTAATAAGACGCGACTTATAAAAATTAATAGTACAAATAAATGAAACATAACAAATTCGATAATTCAGTAAACATCTTTTTGTTTTCGTGTATATTTAGTACTTTTATAATGTATTTAGGTATTTAGGTACTTACAATGGAATTTAAAGTACATCCAGATGGACCATATAATTAATATAATAATCTCTGGTGTGATTACCACTTTACTTTGGTACCGCTGAAAAAAATTCAACCAAAGGCCCACCTATGATTAAATAATCCTTAATAATTCTTGAATCAAATATAATAGTAATCATCGATCCTTCAACACAATTCCACTTTTTATACTGCCTTCAATATTCACCTTTCACTAACAATTACATTAAAGACAGTGTTCGCCTTTATGACTGCGGTTTATCCTTATGGTGTCTTATATTGTACTTTCTAATGTTTTCAACAGAAATCTCACAAATCTAATGAAATTGATCATCTTACTGCAGGTATTGATAAGAAAGTGAAATTTAGTAGTTAAGTACCTTCCTAATATAGTCTCCCTAAAAATATCCTTATTAAATAAAACATACTCATTTGGCCCCAATTTAATATTTTGTTTAATTCATTTAAAAGACTATAATTATGATTTTCATTAATAATAATAGATAATACGTACTTAATAACATCTATACAAATATTATAAAATATAAAATATTTAAGAAATAATCCTCGTGGTCAACTTCTATGTACCTAATATAATATATTTTATTCATATTTTACGTTATTATAAGTTATGTTAATATGTAATGGTTTCCCTATATCACTATAACTGTCGTTATACTTTATATATTATAGGTACACTATAATCTTATCCCAATTCAACCTACAATGTCAACTACCGCAATTAAATGAAAACTACACACACAATTAATATGAAAATGAAAATATAGTCGCCAACAATAAGTAGATATAGGTACCTACTTATTATTTTATGCATGATTTACTTAAACCAGTTAGGTACATCGAATAACGTTTTACAGATTGATATAACATTTGGATTTATTTATTTCGGCGTGGTAATGAAAAATTGAAAACCAAACATATCTTTCACCCCCCCCCCTCCTTTCCACGTCCTTCAACCCTAACGGAGTGTAGCGTTCAACTACCCACTGAATATTTATATAATATGTTATGGAGGTTCAAAATCGTGCTTTTCTCTGGTTTCCTGCCGCAGCAGTAGCGTTATAATAAAATCTACCGGCAGAATTCATTAGCAGTCAGTGTTATTTTTTTTTCGGTCGTTGGTTTATGCGCGTATATGTCGTCAAATATTTACGATTAATGCACGCGACCCGGTCCGGGGGGCGTAACTTGCGCGTGATTTTTTTACACGTCCCGAAGAGTTTCCGGCCACCATATCCAATCGGCAAAAGAGTTTCCGCTTCCTGACATCGCTAGTTACACCGACCAGAACTAATTATACCGCCACAACATCATCATACACACATATAATACATATACATTACACCACACCACATATTATGTAGTTCAATTGCGGATTTTTATTTAAACAATCAAGATACGTCGATACGAACATTCAAAAAAATAACGAAAACACAAACAAACATCATGCATTATAATATTATATATAGCTACAGTATTCACGATATTACGCCTCGTGCCAGCATAGATTGAAAACGTATATTATACTATTGGGGAATAGTAAGTAGTATATTTTCATAAATAAATAGAATAAATAAATAAATAAATATAATAAAAATCGCATAACTCATTGATAATAATATTATACAGTAGGTATAACAAAAATCGAATAATACATTTTTTAATACGATTTTTATTATATTTTAGTATCATTATATCTATTTATTTATGAAAATGTACCTATTTTTATTATTTTGTTGCCTAATCCATAATATAGCTGAAGTATATACACTTACTGACATCTGAACTTTTTTTTCCGTGTAGGAACTTACATATGTATCTTTTTCTGACGTGTAGGAACTAATATTTTACTGACATTGTATTTTACTCGCTATGCCTCATGTAGGAACTTACATTCGCCCATACTGTTATAGTGTATTCACTATTACAGATTCTGTCTATTTATACATATACATCATTTATGTCAACTAAAAGTCTAAAACCATTGCATATTAAATCGAATTTTTTCGTGTACGAACGCGATCTGTTTAAATTGTCACACTTATTATTGTTTGTTAATTTTTGTGTATAATTGAAAGTAAAGACAAAAGAAATTACAACACTTCAAATTTAAAAAAAAAAATCTAATTTATCATTACCGATTTTTTGTTTTTTTTTATCGTTATAGATTTTTAATTTTCTTAATATACCATCCTATATTTTTGGTTTCATTGTCCGATAAAATAAATGTAAAAATGTCGATGTATAAATATCGGATATTGAATAAATAGTGGTTTTTATTTTTTTATTTTGACAATAAGCACTTTAAGTTTAAGGATGATAAAATTATACATTTAAGAAAAACTCCAAAAAAGTCGTGGACCACTACACTTATTTTTTATATGTCAAGCCCAGCGATTAAATTAACTATAGTTAACGTATACGTATACCTACATCGTGTATGCAGGTTACAATATTATGATCTTTACTGTGTCGATAGTCGATACGCATACACCGAATCGGAATACAAACCATTATAATTGTTGTTATTCGAGCTCGAACTCGTCGACCGAATTATAATTATTGTTGTCGTCCGTACACACGTTATCGGCCAATATATTTCTGCGTATCCGTCCCGGTAATTATGACCATCGCCAGTACACGGACACCGTTCAAGTTGTTGAAGTGTCATTGAGGGATACCACCGATGAATGGAAAACCGGAAGTAGGTTCACGATCGGCGAATCGGACGCGTGGCTGGCACCCGCCGCGAGATGCCCAGACCTGCAAATCTGTTGACGGATCTAAACGGTTAGGGGTAACTATACTGCTTATTACTGCTGCAGTGCTGCGTGCGTTCAATCGACGTAGCGGACACTCCTCTCACACATCTCATCTGATATCTGTCGACCACGAAACAACGACCGACAATATGATTAATACCTATTATATGTATTCTACTATACTGTTGTAATATGCATATAACTGACTTATATCATATAAGTCACAATTTATAAATACCAAAGCTACGAACTAGGTTAAGAAAACATGCTTGTTGTACACAATTTAGTATTAAGTCTTAGTCAGTAAGTTTTAGTAGATGTAGCAACATAGAACTAAGTTAATCTGTAATATATTAGATATAAGAATGTACAAGGACAGAGGCTCTTCAGCTGTGATCGCTTGATGCGGTTACTGCTGGACAAATTGTAATAAATAGTGTTCTATGTTGATTATGTTTACGTAAAAGTATACTTCGGAAGCGATCTGGGTATCCGGAAATACATACTATGTATATAATACTCAACATATTACAACATATTATATACTCATGTAGCAATTATTAATTTGAAAGATGAGATATATTTTTTATATTTACCGGGTTTTATAAAAATATTATATAATGGTTGTTAATAAAACATTGGGCTATTCTATTCTTACCATTGGGTACCGTACACTATACAGCTATAAAAGTTTAAGAAACAGTTTGTAAATATTTAGTTTGGTGCGAATACTGAGTTGTGAAGACTTAGACATTAGATTGAAATTTAACGTTTTTTATTGCTAAACAATATTAATTTCCCGTATACCTATATGGGAATTCCAAGTGAGTCACTGTCAAAGTGAATGTCTAAATATTTGATTGAAAAAAAATAGATAAAAAAGTAAAATGAAATTGAGCGTATTTAGTGTGAATCAAATGTACAGCTAATAAGTGACAATATAGACCGATATAAAAATATCCATTATCCAAACTCTAATTATAATGTATAATAATAAACAATATGATTTTTCTTTGTACGTCAAAGCATGAGAACGAATCAACTGAAAAGAAACACAATTATTTGTAAAAAAAAAAACTCATAATAACGCACTCTATTTTTTTCTGTTTAATTTCCGTTTGTTGTATGCGAATAAAGCACAATTTTTCGTTAAAATACGTGTTATAATACGATATTATAATGTATAGATGCATTAGAGCGTCGATAGGAAAAAATAATAAATAAGTAAAATAAAGCTATTTATGTATAGTTTATAATATTATATCTAATACTTTCTCTTTTCTTAGTTTTTTTGAAACAATATTTGGTGAAAACGGGTTAACGATATTTAAATTCACGAAGAAAATCCCGCAAACGTGTACAATGTCATAATATTCATCAGTGTAGTTGGTTATTTTATATTGTGTCAAAGTCGCACGCACTTTAGTAATACCCACAGCTCGATATTGTATTGCTGTTCGGAATTGATACTCACTTAACGACCACTGCGACTTGGGGGATGCGATGACCTTACACGTGAAATATCGGTACCTCTTGCACGCGATGATAGCGATAATGCGTATAATAATGATAATGCGTAATACCGTGAATAACCTATAATATTAATAATATGGTCGTTTTACGCATCGAACGACGCGACACTGCGACAATCGACGTATTGTAACAATATAATTTATATATTTTATTTATGCGTATAATAATGCGTATAAAGACGCTAGCGGGGAGCAAAAGGACGTGTAGGAGGAATGAAGTAAAGTGTTGGACAGCAGCGCAGCAGCGTCGAAAATCGGTTCTCTACGGATACTCGTGTGCGGGCGTATAATTATTATCAAAATAATAATAATAATATAGGTAATATATTATTGCAATCTATGGCTATATAACCTGACAGCCGTGAAGTATACAGCGGCATTATTGGACATTGGATACCTATTTACAGGATGATTCACCAAGCATGCTGCTCGCTCCTTTTTCTTCGCCAATAATATATAGTAATTCAAAATCTGATTTTTGGAACTTTTAAAGATACCTTAGCTGAAGACTATATTGTTAAATTCTTGAGATTTGTTGTACTACTTAAGGAGTGTCCTGTGGAGATAATAAGCTTTGTTTTTCAAATAATAACCACTTTTTTCTACCTACTGTAAATTATTTAGCGGGTAATTTTTCTGAAAATATCGACGTATCAAAATTTAAATTAAACTAATAGCTTATATTTAGATTGATTTAACTTTGTATTTTAAGGATAATAGGTTTTTGATTATAGGTTTGAATTATATGAGCTATTTGCATGACTTGAAAACTTTAGTAATTAATATTAATCTATTAACATTTATAATTAGATCATAAATAATTTATACTTGATCGAATATTACATATTCTATTTTATAATTTTGCGTAACCGTTTTTAATGACTATTATTCTTAGTATGACTTATAAATATTCCAATAACTGAGAAACTATTTGTTTGAATTTTGAAATAGTTACATAAAGTGTTCAAATAAATAATTTATTGAATAATTAACAGTAAAAAATAGGAGTTCTCGTTTGAAAAATAGAGTTTTGTATCACTAGACCACTGTTTAAGGTGAATCACTCTGTATGTTCATTTGAGCGATTCTGTGTGCGTGAATGTATGTATCTAGGTGATATTATACAATATTATAATATGTATTATATATGTTTGTGAGAGATAGAAAAATTTGATCCGCTCGTGTGGCGCTCTGAGGTGGCTGTCGGAGGGGTGGTCAGTGGGCTTGACAAATTTTACGACCGGCAGACGGAAAATTTAACCGTTCGTGTGTGTATGTGATGCGACGTTGACCCATATAATATTGTAATAATATGAAGACGATGTCCTGCAGTGGAAAACGAGAGTGCGGTGTCGTCGATGTCCTTGAATATAATATTACATTAATACCCATCATATATTATATTATTATGGTACACCCAAACCTATAAATATTATTATAACGTCCCGGACGGAAACCGTAACGCGCGCGCGCACACATTATATTATATTATATTATCATACGCATAGTATTAATATAGAGACGAACGCGTATATTATTATTCTAGAATATATAGGTAGGTAGGTATGTATACGTTGACGACATTATACGATCACGCCTTTTGTGCGCGACAACTGTTGCTCGGGGGAAAAAAAATAAAAGTAAACGCAAAAGGGTTGTTCGATGAATAGACCGGTCGACGTACCTATACCCGTTTATATTATATATATATATATATAGGTACCCATACATATTATATTATTACCATCGTGTATACCGTACTCGATATTATTGTATTGTATATATTACACTGTACGGCTGCAGTTATATCATGTCACCGCGTGCGTGTACACCTTATATCTACATTATATTATTATATACCTATATAATATTAAATTATACGACACGTCCGATCGTAAAATATATATCGTCCATCGATCGCGGACAACCGTAATCGCGCCCGCGGAGACGCAAAGTACCTGACGTCTTTTTTTCTTCTTCTTCTTCGTCTTCTTCTACTGCTGTTCGGCCGTCGACGGTGCTCTCCGCGCTCTCGTCCGACGGCGTTGCAGCACGACGGGTACATAATAATATAATAATAATATGTAGAACGACATATTATTATTATTATTATTATTATTGTTGTAGTCTTTTTGTTGCGTGCCACGGCGGCCGGGCCTGCGTGCAGCGCCCGCGGGGGGGGGGGGTCGGTGTAAGGTGTATAATATAATGATAATAGTAATAATACACATATTATACGATTATATTGTAACACGTTATCGGCGTGTCCGCTCTTTCGTCGGATTTTTCGGTGAACAAATCGTTAACAGCGGGGGTGGACGCACGGGCACCGTATGATCCGTATTATACACGTTATATATTACATTATACATTTATACATAGCGGGCGTTGGACGCGTATATTACAATAATATGTATATTATCATGTAATATATTATATTATATTATATTAAATGCATAATACGCACCTATGGTGACGACGAGAGGATTCCCACGCTCTTCCGGGTTCGATGTAAACACGCGCGACGTATACCGTTCGGCGGCTAGTTCGGCGTCGTTATTATTATTGCGCGGGAGCGCAGGTCGTGTGTGAACCGACGACGCGCGACGTACACATTATGATTATTATTAGGTACTGTAATAATTTAGTGACGGTGTAGTGGTGTAACTTACGATGCGTATATTAAATCCCCGGCTGCGTCCGAATTATTGGTTCCCGATATTCTAGAAGGCACATATCCGAATTGGTTACCGATAAAGCCTTTTGAAAAAGATGAAATGTAATCTAGTAATATTATTTAATATTAATATGAAAATTTTCAGACAGCTGCACCACTAATATTGGCTGGATATACAAGTTGTATTAGTATAGTACAAACATCTAATTGTTTGAGTCATTTCACAGCGAGTTCAACAGTAGTTTCTATTCCGAACATCTTTCAATTCATTGTTTAAGTTTAATAGTAAACAATATTATAATACATTAATGATCAATAAATCACAGATATCTAAAACGAAAGTAACACTTACATACCAAATAACATTTAAACCATAATATACTCTTTAATACAATACAAAAAGTGATAGCTTTATTTAAGCAAAAAATACAATAAAATGTATATTTGTTTTTGCGTTTTAGTGAAATTATATAAAATGCATATAGCCAAATAGGTATTTGCAGCATACCTGTTACACAAATTCAATTAATTTTCTTTTTGTAGAGTAGTTATCGATGAGTTTAAATGACATGGTAATACCTAAAAAAAAAATTTTAAAAAATGGTTCTGCGATGTAGAAAAAGTGTTTGAAAAAATAGTTACCTTGCCTGCTCCGTACTAGGACTCTAAATTAAGCATTAAGCACCAAACATTGCACACCAAACATTATCCGAAACTCTTACTTGGATATTCGAATAATTTTAAAATACAAACAAAATAATTAATAATTAAGTTTTTCTAATGAGTTTTTCTCAAGAGTTTTTTTTATATTTATTAAATAACAATAAAATTGTTTGTACGACGACTTACAGTGTTTTGAGTACAAACATATTTTCCAACAATTCAATATATAATAGTATGGCTTAAATAATACGATAAGGTATAGGGGTAGGAATAGCCATAGTAAAAAACAACCTACAGACATCGTTTAAACTACCCCATTCATGTTCTATATATACAGCTGAAGCAGTGGCTATACTCCTGGCCATCAAGTTCGTTAACAAAAATGAAAACCAAAAATACATTATTTTAAGTGACTCGTTAAGCTCTCTCATCAGTATAAAAAACAAATTCAATCCTAGCGATATATAGCAATACAAATTCAAAACCGACTTGAAGAAGCAAAAAAAAAGAACAATACCATAATCCTTGTATGGATACCTGGACATATATAGGAATAGAAGGCAATGAAAGGCAATGAAAATTATATATATATGTACCTTTTTTTTATATATATTTAATGTAACGCTAATGGCCTCAGATGTCGAAGCGGAAATTTAAACTTAAATTTAAATTTCAAGATCAATAAAAAAAAAAAAAAAATATTTATTTATATATTACTAGAATAACACGTTTAATTGAAAATGTATTTATCTGTTTATTTAGCGAGTTTCTTTATATAAATATATAGAACACAGCATTGCAGGCCTGCCTAATTGTAGAATGCACAGAAAGTTATAATGTAATATCTCATATACGAAATTCTAGTCGTGATTGAATTGCCCATGAAATACTCCCGGATCTATACTTTGGAGTTTGGGCTAAGAGCGCTTAATAGTAACAAAACAAAATAACACATATGTGCGCAATAAACCATGTGTACAAATAAATACGTATACTAATATTATAAAAATATAGTAATCTTTTTACCAACCTTAAAGTTATAATAGAAAATTTCTAAGTAATAATAAAATATTATCCATTCAACTCCATATAGTAATTACTTTATTTACAGTAGTGCAGTAACATATAGTATTGTATTGTATACGCTTTTTTTTTACTGTACTCACGTAGATAAATTGCTATTAATACATATTCCAGAAATCATAATATTCTTTATACTAGTTGTCTACTAGTAAAAATCATTAAGTATCGGCATTCGGTATAGTAATTTATTATCGCATTAATCAGTAAAGCATTGCAAGTTTCCTCACCACCTTGGCTCATTAAACGACAATCGAGTGCCAAATCGATGTCGTGTCAATGTCGCATGAGGTATTGCAAGAGGCGCGTTTTTTTTATTGTGGTGTCCCCTTGTAGGCCTAATCCACATAGAGGATAATGGAAGTTAACTGCCGGCCAACGATAATGAGAGAAATCATTGGAGATTTATTATGACGTTATACATTGTTGTAGCCAATAAAATAATGCAGGTTGAATTAAAGACTTATCTAATAATTTATCTTTTCACTGACCGAAATTTCTCCCAATATCCCCAGTGCCAGTGTTAAATTCAAGACATATATCGTCATCGGTAGTCTTCAAAATAGGACCTAGAGAAAAAAAGGTAAATTTAAAACATTACCAATTTCCCCATACTTACATAAAATAAATATAAACATATCCCATCTATTTGGACATATCATTTGTCTACTGAATTTAACACGACAGTATTCTATTTCTACCTATATCATGCATTTAATAATACTATAGCTACTACTAAACTAATACTAATTCTAGCCAATAGTTGAAAATTAGGTATAGTTAATATTATTTTTTAAAATAATTTACCAAATTAAACCTATACATCGTCACCATCGTCACCGTCATAATTACTTATCTTTTCTCGTGCATAGTTTAATAACATTAGTTATACAATTAAAATTATTTTCACATATCATTTTTAATTCATTGTAAAATTGTATTTCTTGAATATAGCTATAGCTTGATGTTTAGAAACTGAAAACATCTGAATAATACATTTAATGAATTATAATCATATCCCATATGGCATATGATAATAATATATTCTTGTATTTTTAAAGATAATGCACTAATAACTGAAAAATAAAACATTAACATTTTCGTAAAAATAGTTATTTAACAAAAAAATAGACTCTCGAAGTATTGAAAATAAAATTAAAATAAACTTGTCGTTGATTAAATACATAAAAAAAATATAACTTATGAATTTTTATAGAATTAAAATATTTGAGAGTCAAACACTTTATGAAATAAACATTTTACTAATACTTTCGTTATTATAATTGGTAATGAAAAATATGCATTTTAGCCAGCACAGTTTTTAATTTTTTCCTTAATTTCAGCCAACATAATTTTTAACAAGCCAGTTAAATTATAAATTACAATGACTATTATTATCATTTTTATCGAATTATTTTATTATAATATTTTGAATATATCAAAATAAAAAATAAAGTATTGTATATGTTAAAAGTATAAATACATATGAAAATTAAGATTTACATATCTTAAGGTACAATAATATGCATTTTATAACTCAGTATAAAACATTTATTCTAACAAACAATGCATAGAACCAAACTAAATATTATAACTTATAAAATAATATTCATCTACCTTTTACGGGAAGTATCTTTTTTATTTCAACTCAACTAATCACCATCACACACTATATTGTTTATAATGTTCACTTTATATAAAAACAATAGGTATAGTATCACTTCAATAAATGTATGGTGTATGAACCTGATTTTTTTAGATAAAAAGATAATCATGAAAAATAGTTTTACGGTAAATTGTTTGCAATTGTCTATAATAATAATTGTCGTAACTCTAGTATCAGCAATTTTTAGAGTCATTGAATTGTGTACTAAAAAATGTAGCTTATTTTCCAGCCTCCATGAGAGCTTTTTAAAACCATACAATATAAGAATAACCTGTATAGAACCCGTTAACGTACGATAGTGCTATAGTGGATGCATGTAGGGTATTTGCTACAATACAGTAATTATTTTCAAAGCTCGTCTCAGTAAACTTAATTTTAATCACATTTTAGATTCTGAGAGGAGCTATTCATTTACATGAAGTGTGATTGTTTGTTTTAGTGTCTGTCATCACCTTTTTTTTTATACATTATTATTGTATTATAACATTATCCTTTTTTCTGATTTTCGTTCCTAAAGTTTTTCTGACCAACTCAGTGGTGTATAAATAAAGTGGTATGTAGTAGTGATTAGTTGCGTTGAGTTCAAATAAAAAAGGTATTTCTCATAAAAGGTAAGTGGATATTATATTAGGTTTTGTTCGATTGATTCAATAAAAATAATAATCTTAGTTTTAATTTAACATTTATTTATTAATTAAACCGACTTATTATATGTTGGCTGGAATTAAGTCAACAAATTAAAAACTGTGCTGGCCATAACGTATATTTTTCATTAGGTACCTATTATAACAAAATTATTAGTTACATGTTTATTTCATTAAGTGTTTTAACTCTTAGTTATTTTAATTCTGTAAAAGTTCATAAGTTCTAAGTTTAAGTTTTTTCATCAATTGAATTTTTGATTTTTAATGCTTCCAGAGTCAATTTTTTTGTTAAATACCTAGTTTTTTTACAAAATTAATTTAAAAATTTCCTTATTCAATTATTAGTGAATTGTCTTTCAAGATACAAGAATATATCATTGTAGACACGATTATTTAGATGTTTGATATTGTTTCTTATTATTCAATATTCATACCAAGCTACCTAAGTATAATCAAGAAATATAATTGCACAATGGATTAAAAATGACACGAGATAACAACTTTTAATATTACATAGCTAATGTTGTTAAACTATACAGGAGAAAAGAAAAGCAATTGACGATGATAATGGTGATAGTATATGCTATAAGTTTTGTTTAGTTTTGTAAATTTATTTTTAGAAATAATATTAACCGTACCTAATTTGTTTAACTACTAGCTAGATTTAGTATAATGTTACTAGTCGTCGTTCGCGAGAATAAACCTTCTATGTGAAAAAAGCGTAGTTTTCAGGTAACACAAAAACGTTTAAAAAAAAAAAATCGCATAGGAGTTTTTTTCATAAACGATTTATAGTTGGTAAAATATAGGAGGATGTTTCTATGATAAAGTAGCACATAGGAGATACTTCATAAACTTTTTAATTACGATTTATTTTAGGTACCACATAGGAGAATTAATTAATTATTTTTCATTAATTCTACTATGCAGATAGCACATATGAGATTTTATCAATAAACAGCTTATTTTTTCCGAGTCCAAGGATACCAAAACCTCAAAATCGTAAATTTGCACATAGGAGGTTTATTCCCATGAATGACGTAATATTAGTATAAAATATGTATAATAGTAGCTTATATAGTGTTATATGAATTGTTAATAATTGAAGTATGTATAATACCTATATTATATTATATTATACTAGGTAAAAATAAAATACTGCCATGTTAAATTCATTAGATAAAAAATATGTAAAAATAGATTGGATATGTTTATATATACTATGGAGTATAATATTTGTAATGTTTTAAATTTAACTTTTATTTCTCTGGTCCCGTTTAAGTACTATTACCGATGACGATAAAATAAATACAAGTCTTGTCGTCTTGAATTTAACACTGGCACAGCGGATTATGAGCGAATTTCGGCCAGCGAAAAGATAAATTATGAAATCTAAGTCATTATTATAACCTGAATCGTTATATTCGCTAAACAATGTAAAGTATAATATATCTCAAATGATATCTCTAGTATTATCGTTGGCCGGCAGTTCACTCCTATTCTGTTCCTATTATGTGGATTAGGCCTACAAGGGGACACCACAATAAAAAAAAACGCGCCTCTTGCAATACCTCATGCGACATTAAACACGACATATATATTGGTCGCGTGATCGTCGTTTAATGAGCTAAGGTGGTGAGGAAACTTGCAATGTTATACTGGCTATTACAATAATATATGCCAACATTTTAAATTACCATACCGAATGTCTATGACGTCAATTCTTCATATTATGATTTCTGGAATATGTAGGTATTGATGAAGATTTATCTACGCGAGTATAGTAAAAGGAATCGCTTTACAAGTCCAACTATTTTTACCCTCCGAAAGTACGTGTGGAGGCCCCATTACAGTGATGATGATTGTGGTAAGCAATGTAATAATTATAATTTATAATCCTTGTGAAACTACACCGTTCATAATATATTATTTACCGTGTATTTCACAACAATATAACTCAAATCGAAAAAAAATTGATAGTCTTAACTATACAATATGATTATCGCATTAATAATCTGCTTATTAATCATAAATACATCACAGCCTATAAAGGCAGTTCTAAGTTTAATAAAAAAACTGTCGTGTGTTACCTATATATAGTTTTATTTGTTATTTATCATCATACACGATTATTATTGTCGTATTCGTGACTTTTTTCGAATATATATAAAATATTGAAGGTCACTTCAATCTAAGCCTATAGGTCTAAACAAAAGTCTGAATTTTGAGAGAAAAAACTTCCAGCAATATAGTCGTGTCGTAGCGGGTTGTGCAAAATCACCCAGACGGGGTGGCGGTGTAGTACGATAATGAGGTGTTAGCGGTAGTGGCGGTGGCGTTTTCGGAGGATTGAGTGTGCGCGGGTGGCATTATGTCGTCGCCGTATACGTCATATTGCACATAATATTATATTATATTATCATGTGTATAGTCGAACAGTCCGACGGCAGAACAAATCGGTAGTCTGAGTCGGCTGCAATTGCTGCTGCAGCGGTCGAAAAAGGCACCGACCGCCGCCGCCGTGTGAGTTTTGCGCGGCGACTGACTGTGGTTGCAAAACAGGCCGCGCTCGTGTATACCTATATATTTTTATCATAATATATTATATTATATACGAAATACGCACACGTTGGCATCGGTTTCACGGACCGTTTGTGCCGGTATATCGGTCTCCTGGCTGTCTGGCAGCGACCGACTGAGCACGACGCACACACACTCACACACACACAACTATGCACACGTGTGTATGTTATACATCAAATTATTATATGTGTTTTAATATTATACGATAATAACATGACCCACAACACGCACGTACGTGCGCGCGTAATATAATATTGAAATATGTTATTATAATAATATGCGAATGTGGTGCTCGGGCGCGAGTGAAACGGGAAAACATTATCCTCTGTTATAAGCAGTGACGTTGACGGGGGGGGGGCGGTGAGTGTGATGGGGGAGGATTTCTGGGCGAAGGGGGCGGCGAAAGTAAAACGAAATCGACAGAAATATAATATTTGTATATACCTATATAGCTTTATTGTTAAAACATGTGTGTATGTGCGGGCGCGCTAGCGTGTGTGTGTGTGTGTGTGTGTGTGTGTGTGTGTATGTGTGTGTGTGGTATTACACTATTATACCTACCGACTGCTGTAACTGTATATAGTATGTATATACATATTACATAGGTGTAAAAATAAACGCGGGGGCGGTACGGCGGAAGCGGCAGCGTTCGCATAAAAACTGTTTTTTCATCATCGCTCCGCGCTGCCGTAGACAACAAAATATTGAAAAGGACCCGTTGAAAACTTCGTTCACGAATTTTTTTTTATTAGAAAAATAGAAACATTTACAATTTGAATTCAAAACGAGTAAATTTGATAAACTTATGTACTAGGCGTGATGCATGATAGAAGAAGACATCTATTGACACTACTTCAATAATAATTCTTTTATTTTGTTTTTTTTTTTTTTTTACTTCTCTAAGTAAGTAAATCTCAAGACCAGTATCGTTTAAAACAGGGATGGCCAACCCACGCAGGTAAGGGATGGCCCGCCTTGGAAAGTTTTGCGGCCCGCGACATTTATCAAATATTTACAAAAAAAAAATTATTAATATATTATTATAAATAAAGCGTAAAAATATGTGATTACATAAATATTTTGGCTGATGACCTTTTATTTTTTTTTTTTGGCAACCCTATATGTGGCCCGCAGGATTGTAATGTATTTACAAAGTGGCCCGCAAGATCATTTGGGTTGGCCATCCCTGGTTTAAAACGACAAGGGCTGTTGTCGGGAATAGTGGCAGAGGATTTATTAGAAATTAATAAGTTAGGTTTACGACATACGAATCAACATGTAAGACATGCTTCATATAGAGATAACGATCAAGTTAAAATGTTCTTTGCATAAATTGTACTGGTACAATGTCCATGTAAAAATGCCTAATATAATGCGTATTATATAGTCCACAATAAAATTTAAAATACAATTTGTAGGTATACGACGTACATACTTATGCATAATACATTGCAGCATGCGTATTTGTATTAATATATTACGTAATAATATGTGCGTACCGCTGACCCGATCAAAAGTATTATTCTTTTTCTATAATTTTACCACTTTTTTCCAAAGCGTTATAAGGATTAATGAATTTTATTCTGTCCTGGGAACGTAAAATTGATCATTGCTGACTTTTAGATAAGAAACTTTATCGTTTTCAACCTTAAAAGTGTTATTGCTTGATCTGCTATATGTTATGGTTATATAAAGAAATAATGAGTGTTTGATGATAAAAATAATCATCCTATATCACTTATACCTACGATTAATTTTACGACTGTACGTACCAAATAGACGTACCTCTCTTGAAAAATCAAAATTTACAAACAATAATTTAATTTAATAATTATTGTATTGATATAAGAATCTTAAAAGCGAGTTGTGATGAGCGGTCTTCCACGATGACCCGATAAAAGTATTGATAACACGTAAAATGAAATTTCTAATACATTTTCGTTTAAAATATACCTGTCGATAGACGCTAATAATAAGACATATTCACCTACTGGATATAATTAACCTATTATCAGTGATTTTGAATTTTTGTATTGCCAAGCAACTGTATAGTGTTTATGTATAATTTATGTACGAACACCGTGTTACATTTTATGAACACGTCATCTACCACTTTACTATCGTAATCTGTATGTTTATGGTAGATAGGTTCACTCGTATAATAAATTATGTGCTCGTGGGTTTTGACATCATAATATTATTAATTTTTCTAAATCAAAAGGATTTTATTATGTCCGAATCGTCGAATTTTAAAGAGTTTTTTCAGTCGTTTGTTCAGACAAATGATTTCTCTGCAATAGAAATTGAACAATTCAGCATCCATAGCGAGAGGAGCTTATTATCAACTGCGGATACAGTCGATTCCAAATCGACCGAACAGTCGCTGCCGAAAAACGTAACAGACGTCAAAACTAACAAAACGGTTATTGGTTGTGAATCGTTGGCGAAAAATCGCGTTCGGCACGAATATCCGTTGACAAAATGGTCTAAACGCACGATAGCCGCAAAGATTCGTACGGAACGCGATAAGAAATTTGAAAATATTAAAAGGATTAACGAGACAATTACACGTGGTGCCAAAGTCATCAAAGTACATACTATAACTGGGCTTTATTTCTATTAAACATAATATATGATAAAAATTTATTTTATTTCAGAACCCCTCTGGAAAAACGCAAGTCGACCAATTGGAAAACCTTAAAAAAATAAACAATGACCAATTGTACCACGACAGAAGTTCTATTTAGTATGCCATTATATTGTTTTCGACGTATTTAATACACATCTATTAAACTACATTTTATCCATAATATTTACTTTAGTAGCGATGACATTCAAAGCACATCCCTTAATACCAGAATAGAAGCTCTTGAACTTAATTTACAAAAAATCCAGAACGAGTTGATGATGGAAAAAATAAGGCTCGGTGGTGATCAGGAAGAATTATTAAATACATTCAAAGATCATACTAATAACGTGTCTGATGAAAAATCTATTCATACAAATATCGATGATACAAACTACGAAATTGTCGAAAACGATGTTTCAAATGCAGTGAGACGATAATATTAATAGAAAATATATCAATAGAAAACACAATATGAAATAAATATTGATCTAAGAATTATTTTTGAATTAACTGAAGTTATTTTTTAAGTATGGTTTTATTAAACATTTTTTTTAGACGGAATCCGCGTTAAAACTCATAGATGACAACACGACAATTGTTGATATTTGTTCCTTGAACGAACATGCTTTTGAAACAGTTTCAAATGTGGAGACTAGATTAACATTCAGTCCAAATCCTATCGAGTTTAGAGTTAGTTATAAATACTATTAACTTGTTTTTTATGAGAACCGTATTTATTTGTGTGGCTCTTTAATTATGTAAGGTGATGAGGAGGTACTCAAATGACATAATGGGAACTAGTATTTTGGAACAACAGATAAAAGTTACCAACCGTAGTAAAAACACTGTATCATGTCTGTATAGTCATTTGTTTGATCCAAACTCAGTACTTAAAGACGACATGAATACCATAAAAGTACAAAATAACGTATTATTTAGATCAAAAGGCCAAAATGAAATTGTTTTATCAATGGTCAGGTTAAACCAACCACTTGGTGTCGCGTGCAGCCCGCTACAACGATCGTTTACTTAGTGACATTTAAACCGACAGTATTGCCCGATTCCAAAACCTATCTAAGTTTTCATGGAGTGAAGCTAGTGTTTGAAACTGTGAGAAATAACCAACCGGATTTAAAAAACGTGTTGAGTATTCCAGTCAAGTTTTGTATGGTTAAACCGGAACCGGAGCTGGTTACCAAAACGATAACGTACGAAAATATTATCTATTATTCGGTCGTCGATATACGTCAAATAATATTAAATGACTAACTAACTAACTGCGCGTGCTCTTTGAATATCCAAAAATGTTTCAGTTTCCCGATTGTACGCAACTCAGACGAATGTGATAACTCCAAACAATATTTAATCATGAAAAATAATGGTGATGCCGATTGTGTTTTTAGCGTGCTTACAGAGACCGAGTTTCAGAAAAAACATAACATCAGTGATTATATAGCAATGATGATATTATTTTATGATATTAATAATAATTTATCAAAACAATTTTTTGCATTAATGAATGTCATTAAAAATTTAATCATTTAAATAGTGATTAGTTAAAACTGATTACTAAAAAAAAACCTATTTAACTTCACATATATTTAATGCCGTCGATAAATAATATTGACATTGATTATTATTTATTCGCTCTTTAAGCAATTTCACCATCATACTAATGTATTATATCTGACTCACACTCATGTATACCGGGTTGCATGAAAAATCACTAAACATTTAACGAATCAATAGTGAGCTAATGATCCCTTAAACGTGATTTAGTGATCAATTAAATTTTATCGAACCATTAGGTTAGCCTAACCATAATTTATTAAATTAATAAATTATTCATGCAGCCCGGCATTAGAATGTTATATTATTTTTTATTTCAGGTTTCTCAGGTTATAACTTCCATGAAACGGAAAAGGACGACAACGGCACAATACCCAATACTATTATTGATTATGTTATTCATAAGATGTTCAGTAACTTTATGTGGAGACATCATATTAACGTGTTTTTACCAGCGAAAAGATCCGTAAAAGTGCCAGTTATATTCAACCGAAACTTTGCCCATTCATCTGTCACTGAATGTTACATAATCGCCTTCGATAATACAGATTATACGATTCCGAATCAGGTATGATAAATTGAATAACTTTCGAAAAACGTTGGGTTAGGTTATAACCTGACGTTAAGCACCGTCTTGCAATAATTGGGCGTATTGCGGCGTACATTATAATATGGGTTCAGACGACGTCACGTAATATTACCGAGTTACAGTTATTTCTCGTTCCATTCCAGAGGGTAAACGTTATCGGTCGGATCGTAGATCAACAAATTCTCGTGACTCCCAGCGTAATCGACGTCGGACTGTGCTACTTGACCAGTTCCGTTCAGATGGTCAGCTTTCAGTTGCGCAACACCAGCAGGGTGGTAGCGCCGTACGAAATCAGACTACCGCGGGAACTGTCCAAACACGCAGAGCTCAGCCATTCAAAGGGATACCTCAAAGCTGGGTCTTCGCTGGAAGTTTTCATTCGGCTGCATTTAAAGTGCATATATAACATTCAAATCAGTATAATTTTTTTTATAAACACCAACACGCGTATCGTTACCTATAACGTTAGCGAATCCAATCATTTTAAGGTACGACATGTTGCTCCCGGACGAATGCAAAACGTATTTCGACGCAAAAAGCGGTGCCCTGGATTTCCCGGTCCGAGTTTATCCGTCAAACTGTAAGAAATTCCACGAGGTACGCGTCTTGGCGGTGGTGACCACGTCGTTTGGTCTAAAATTAACCCCCGACCCTTTGGATTTCGGTACTGTTAACACGACGGAAACCGTTGTTCGGAGTGTCATGTTGGCCAATCGTTCAAGAACCAAAATGGAATACGGATTCTTGAAACTGCCAGAAGTAATACGACGTTAACAAATAAAAAAATATTGATAAAACGGTGAAAAACATTCAGTTTATTTACACCATTTTTAGAAAATTTCCATATTTCCTAGTGCATTTGGAACTATATTTTCCGGTGAACAAATTTGTCTGCACTTGCATTATAGCCCCGTTGCAAGGGACTTGCCGCAAAACGTTCATACGCACGATGATGATTTCGTATTGACATGCAATACAGTTACCGGTCTCAACGCAGAAATATGTCCCTTTAAAAACGATGCAACTTCACAAGTAAGACGATCGAGTTCAACATATTATATTAATATATGTGTACAATATATTAAATGCGATTTAAAATTACCGCATATCAAATCAGATATTATTTTAATCGCTCTGTGAAAATTATTTTGATTTTATAAATAATTATTTTATAATAATTTTGGATGGAAAATATTATTGCTGTGATCGGTAATTAGTGAATTAGCTAAATTATGTAGTAATAACAAACTATATTTTTGTGTGTTAACTGTGCATTCAGTTGAAATTCGTCTTCAATATATTATATTTTTTTTAGATGAATGAATCAATTGATGAACATATATCAAATACAATTATAAATAAAAATCCAGCAGCCAGCGAAAACGAAATAAAAGAATTAAATCATGGATCAGATAAGTTAATAATTTTAAGTGTACATTGATTATCAACATATTTTGACTTCATTGATATAAAACAGGATACACGTTTCGATATTAAAAGACGAGGTTGAAGTATGCTCATTCGACGAAAATGTTATCCTGAATGAGGCTACTGTAAGATGCCATGCAACAATTCATGATGTACCTGTAGAACTATCCGTCCAAAAAATCATATTTGCAAAAACTCATTTCACGTCCTACTCGGTTTTTAAAATTGATTTAAGGTAGGTATATTATATATGTCTATATATCACGCCCGTCAAGTTAATTTTGAGATTGTCATTTATAATAAAATTATAATCAAAATAAATTCAAGAGCATCGAATTTGGCATCTATAACCAAACATAACATTAATTCAATTCCGGATTTCAAAATTAGATTTGAGTTTGTCTCGAATGATTCTATGGTAGAGTTTAAACCGAGGAATGGAATACTACATTCAAAAGAAGTTGATAAATTTATATAAATTTATTTTTTGTATTTGTTATGATTATGTTTTTATATTTAGGTTATTACTATTAGTGTGCTATTTCGACCAAAGCTTGATAATGAGATCCAAAGTATTTATGAAGAGTGCCTCAATTCTGATGTAATAAAAATCAAGGTCGATCAAATTTTAGAGGATAAGAATTCTTTCATAAATCACGTTAGTATGAATAATTGGATTTATTTTTAATGAATAACCTATATATAATAATATGTACTTTCGCAGTATTATTAAAAATTAATTTAATAACTGTTACATTCAACAGATTACCACGCACACACTATTTCTTCACGAGCAAATGAAAGTATTTGAAGCCAACCAATCATTTTATTCATTGATGTTTGATACAACGAAAATCATTTCTGCCGCTTGCTTTGTACAATTCGTTAATCAAAAATCAAAAGAATATTTTGGGTATTTTATTAGTTGAAGTAATATCAAAAATTAAAATAACTGATAATTATGTATTAACTATTAACACCTACTATATAAGTATTCCAATAAGCATTTTGAATTTAGATAAGTGAAGTAGTAGTCATAACTTTTACCGTGTACTCTTAGCTATTTTACTATATTCATCTACTTTAAATTAAAAAAAAATAAATATTTATTCTTATAAATATATATTTTTAAGATAAGTATGTTGTCATTAAAGAAAACCAACATAATATAATATGGCCAAAATAAAATAATGTATCGTTTTAAAAAGTTACTGTTCAAGCTGTATAAAATATAATTTTTTCTTAGTATAAAATGTATTTATAAGATGGCTAATAAGTGTAGCCTGTGCAGTGCCAAGTGAATCGATAGCCCATTTGCCTGGAGTATGTAATAAAATAATATAATATTATTTTAAACTTCAATAATAATATAAGTCTGATTGTCGAGTGTCTTGAGTAGTTACTGTTGTGCAATGCAAAATCAACTAAGTCTAAAATAAATAACGATTTATTTATATAATATTGTTATTCAAAAATTCGTTAGTTCAAAGTATGTATTGACACGAAACATTTTAACCGTAATTGCAGTCGATATACGCTCGTATAAAGCCGGTATTTCACTGGTTCGTCGTCGGTCGATCGACAAGACGACAACTACTTTCATTCGATGTTTACCGACTTATTGTCATTCGGGATTGTTGGTCGTTCGACAAAAGGTGTTGATCAACCGATGTCGAACAATAATATTAGTGTAATACCGGCTTTAGAAACACGAAGTACCTAATACTAATATAGTAATATTATTATATATATTTTAAATCCGTCGTTGTCCAATACAATATTATAATATAGATTTTGCACGGAATCGTTGAAACTGAGTCTCGTGTGTCCGACAACAAAGCCCAACATATTCTTGTTTAGTGATCGAATAGATTTTGGCAAACGGACCATGGACGTCCGTCACAACGGATGGCTGTTCGTACGGAACGCGACAACGCGCCCGGTGCCGTTGAGAGTTTCACCGCCGAGCCCGGTCGGACCTTTTTTCTGCGCATTCGTAATAATAAATTATTATCCATTGATTATATCACTAATGTCTATGTGTCTCATCCTGTATCCTATGAAATCGATAGACTGACGGTAAATTTTTTTTCTCGTATTGTCTCATTAGGCTCTGAACGGTGAACAGTTATTATATCCCGACCGCACGTTGCCGATCAACATTTCGTTCATACCCGAACACGAGGCGGAGGTGAGTGACTATTTAGTGCCGTACCGTACAATAATTATACATTATGTTAGCCGTTAACGAAAAAACTTTTTATACAATTCTCATTACAGAATTAATAATTATATTAAAATGACGGAATTAGGTGGCTATAGCTGGTGTCGCGGTGCAAAGACGATTGTCACATTACTTTTTAGTATGCTGGTAATACTCTGTATTGGTACATCCAGGCATATTATATAATATTATATTATATACTGCCCTGCTACTGGGAAAGTCAGTAACTACAAAATTAGGGTTTGATAAGATATCCTTCTGCACAATACCATAATAAATAACTAGGTAAGATAAAGGAAAAACGACATATTATAGAGCCTAAAAATTAAATTATAAAATCGTACATTTCCCAGAGAAAAACGCAGTAAATAATAATTCTTACAGTACAAAACAGTTTGTATACAGACAGTTGCTGCCCCCGTGATTAGGACTCAAAACGCTGATGCTTTTACTGCGCATTATCTATTAGTAAGAGTGTAATACTATATCGTCTATAATATAAATTATAATTTATAATATATCGTCTATAATAGACTCTATTATCATAACAGTTGTTATATTAATTGCAGTATCTGATAATATAAATAATAATTTCGCTGTCACGAAGCTATCTATAATTTTATAAGACAATATCTAAATGTAATTATTAACAATTCATAAATATATTTTTGATCTATTATTGATTTGGTTACTGAAGTCACTGAATTTTCTGTTAGCAATACTAAATTACATGAATAATAGATACTGCATTTCATAATTGTACACTAGTATTTAATAAGTGGATAATAAATGTCTATTATACTATAGAGTTCACTCTACACAATAATGTCTTTATTATGAGAAAAATTTCAAAAAAAGTATATTCATCCCAGAATTAACAATTTTTTTGAATTTCTGGTATGACTTGCCAATTATTTCAGAAAAAATGTATACTTATAATATTAATTCATTTAAAAAAAACAAAACACAGATTCATTTTCCCAACATTTTTATTTTTATAGTTATTGCTTTTACCAGTAGTAGGGAAGTATAGTGCACTAAATTGGACCGTTTTAGACGTGTTTCCTAAAAATGATTAAAACGATCATTCATTTAAAAACATAACAAATATGTGAGCTACTTATTTACATGAAAAGTTTTTTTTTATCTTAATAGCTAAAAACTTCGATTTCATAATCATTTACCGATTTGTCCAATTTAGGTAGGTAACCACCCAAAACATATATAAGTAAATAAAATAAATTATTTAAATAAAACTTCTTATAATTTTACGAAAACATCTTTATTTAATAGGTATTATACATTTAGTGTAATAATAACAAATATCAATAATCAATAATCAAAAGTAAACGGAAATGAAAATAATATATTAACTTTATGTCCAATTATTGCCAAAATATTCAGTATTTTTAGCCTTTTGAAGTCATAAACGTACATCAATAAAATTGTTCATAAATAATTTCTTGTGTAGTTTTAGAACTTATCACAATTTAAATCGTGTATGTAATGACTTTATATTACTATATAGTATTATATATAATAAATGGTAATACATAACAAAAAATAAATTGACAGCAATAGTATGTAATATTATAAACACCTGCAAGCATCAGGCTATAATAGTAGGCTAATAAGTTATACCCAATAGGTACCTATTTTATATAAATTGTCGATGAATGTAAAAATGAATCGAATACTTTTTATCGAACACTATTGTATTAAATTACACAAATACAACTTAATATAATATAATATTATTAATAAGTATCATGAAAAAACGACATATTCAAAAGTAAAATCTTCCGGTTTTTTTAATACGTCCTGTACATAATATTATTATAATATATTAAACCGTATACGCTCGTACGCGTACGACCCGAAAATCAGTTACATTTCACCTACATCATACTTTTGTGTCTGCGAAAAGGTAAACGAAATGTTGGAGGTGAGTTCCGAAACGATGCGGTTGCAGGTCATGGTGTCCGGTAGCGGTATCGGGCCGTCGTGCACAATCACACCCGACGACATGTTCAACGTAATACAAACTACGCGCAAACACGCGAACAAAGCGCTTATTTTTCGGGTAATAATTGTTAGTTTGCATATATAATTATTTTATATTGCTGTCTTAGATTTTTCATGACATTAAAATTTAATATTAGTGATAAGCGTATGTTAGTAGTTGAATACATATAATGATGTTTAGGTACCTACATTTTATTTTTTTATGTTTATTACATTTTTCAAATTATCTAGGAATTTATTGCATATTATTTTATGTACTAATTATAGATTCAAATATATTAATTATCTTATATTAAAGTAAGTTACACATCACGGAGACAGAACAAAAAAAATACACAAAATGTAATTAAAATCAAAACATACACACAAGTACAAAAAGGAATATTACCACTATTACCAGTGTCACCAGGATGATTACCACTATTATTATATAGGTTATCGGTGGCGTAATTACATAATTATGTGAATATTCATAAATATTATAATTGAGTATATAATGTATATAATATAATGTATGTATTGTACGTTGTACCTATATTGTAAAATATATACCCAATGGTATTATGTAATTATTTGTTTTCATGTACGCATATTGCATATACATTTCTACTTTTACAGTTTTACTTATATTATACGTATCACGGTATAATGGGTGTTGAGAGGTGCTATTATGATACATTGATACATTATAAAAATATGTTTGGTGGTAATAAGTAAAATGTATAGCAATTTTATCCCCCCTCCCCCACTACACAGACATGATCAAATTACGCAACCAAATTGAACATTATTTCAACTGTATATATGTTTTATGATTCATAATGACGAAAAAAATCAACAAGTCAATATATATGTCATACATTGATTTGGGCTTATATATTATATCCAAATAAATTCCAATGCTCAACTCATATACTATTATAATAAAATATATGCATACGTATAGGTGACGAACACAAGTGGGACAAATGTCCGGTTCAACGTGCAAATGGAATGGACGAGGGTGCGGTCGATGCCGATGGCTGACGACGAGGCGTACGAGTTCGTGGAAACGCTGAGAACGGCGGAGCGGACAGACCCGGAGCAGCGTGCGGCTACGGCATCACAGTTCAAAGGAGCGGATTGGGCCGAGGAATCCGCCGACGCCGGTAAAGGTGCGTTTGACCTGGGTAACGGCAGCAGGCCACTGTGGTTTTGTTTGGACCCGAAAAGGTCGCAGTACGTTCAGGTGACTTTAAAGCTTCCTCGGAACAACCTACAACCAGACGACGAGAAAGTTAGCGGCAGCGACGAAGAGTCGTTAGAGTCACCGGACGAAAGCGAAAAGGAAGCGTTAAAATCGCCTGACGACGGTTTTGAGACGGAGTCGGCCGATCGCGACGATGACGATGATCGAACAACCACCGCCTTGATCGTCTCCAAACGTCGAGTCTACGCAGCAAAGTTTAACGTGCACGTAGGCCATTTGGTACTCCGAAAGTTCTACGTGTTCGGTTTTGTAGACGTGGATAGAACTGAGGACTCCTAAAGTCTATCGAGACAGTTGTTATTGTTATTGTTGGTGTCGTACAATATTATACATAGTATTCATACGCGATGTATATAGTGTCATTACTCATTGAGCTTATTATACTGCGATAATATGGCCTAATCAAAGTCGGAACTGATTACCACACGAAGTAGTTAATGTTGTTTTTAAATTATTAGGGATAAACAGGTAAGGTAAGTAGGTATTGGTTACATCCTGGTTACATTATACTTATGACAGGTCTATGATAGGTATGATAATCTTGATTAGGACATTGTTAGCCGTTAGGTTATTCGTACCCCCGTGGACTATAAACTATGAAGACATTATTCTCTTACCTATGCAAAGTATTAACCAAAAAAAGTTTAAATTTCAATGTAGGTGGATAAATATCATTTTATTAATATGTCTCGATTTCCCGTTATTGTATACAACTTTTTTGTTCTTGGTAATCATAATGTAGTTCTTACGTTACAGTGTTATACACTTATATATCAATGTATATTAAACTAATACGCCAAAATCATGTAACATTTTTCGAAATTATTGGATGACGATATTATAAAGTCGTTATATAGTTATTACTATAATCATAGGCGCAAATAGGGGGGGGGGCTGGGGGGCTTAGCCTCCCAAAAACTAATGATTTTATTTTACTACAAAATACATTGGAAAAAATAATCACTATTCGCACATCACGAATGTTGAAGGCCGTTGTCGTCATCCGCCGCTGTCTCTGACTTGGATTCCGATTCGCTGTCGGTCAGACAGGCACCACTTCCGCCGTACCGGACAGATATTGTTATATCGCCGATCGGTACCGATCAGTCGTTGTTACCGCCGTCGATCCACAACACCATCCACGTCCACTTCGATAGCCAACAACCTGCACCGGCACTCGGCAGTACAAGCCCAAACCTCTCACCATCGAGAGCATCATCACTCGGGTGGCGCCTACAGACGTCACTCATCGTTCGACGACGAACATCGTCACCACCTAACCACAACATCGACGGTGGTGACGATGAAGTGGTTCCCGCAACGGTTGTCGTCGTCCCCTACACCACAGCCACCGTCGCGGACCGAACGACCTCATCACCGGTATCCACCGCCGGTGAGTCTGCTACCGGGACAGCCGTATCACCTAGCCTACTATCACCAGAAGCAGTTCCTCCACAATAGCTATCATCAATGGCAACAGTAGAGGCGGCAACAAAGGATACGCGGAATTGTACTCGTAACTAATTCAAAAGCAGCCGTTCGCTGTGGCCACCGCGGCCGCAGCCACCGCGGCCAGCATGTTTCTCGGATCGTCCGGACGATTCCGCTCCACTGCCGTCGTTTCACTACATTCCTCATCATCCCGTCACCACCGCCGCTGCCACCGTATTACCAGTAGTACTACTTTATAGTATATATATATTATATGTATATAAATGCAATTTCTGCTTGAAGTCTTGTTTGCCAAATTTTGCTCTACAGATGTACCTATCGTGTATGTAACTTTTGAAAAGAAAATATGTGTTCGCTGTTTGGTCTATATTCCGGTATACAAAACACGTGGGGTAGAATTTTGCGACGTATAGTCAGTCGTGTTGGTTGCGATCACCGCACCGCATATCATATGAGATCACCCATATCAATACATGCGTTTTGTCCAATGCAGCTATCGCGTGCATTATATTCTAAACCTTTCGCTTCCATCACAAACAACTCAAAGTCGGGGGTTTAATTCTGCGGGGTGGGTTATCGTATCATTAGATTATTATATGAAAGCGTATATTATACAGGCGTTCGGGCATAGGCGCAAATTATTTTTTATTTTACTACATAATACATTGGAAAGAATAATCACTTTTCGCACATCACGAATTCACGAATGATTTGATAATATGCAGCACTGATAAGAATCGGTCGGCGGACTTATTGTTCGGTCGTAGAATAGACATATATTTTACTCCTTGTTTGTACGAATTTATCTTACGTACATTTTGGCGTTAATTCCAAGTCTGGGGAATATCTTATTCACAGTCATGTCTGCAGTTTTAATTTGTAATGTTTTTTTGTTTAATTAAAAATGTTATTATTTTCTGTAAAAAAATTGATGTTGAAAAAACAATAATATTTTAGTATATTATATTATTTCGTGAATTTGATTTGTGATGGTATATAATATATATATGTGTACCCACTTATATGTTTATGTTTATTTATAATTCAAGTCGGAGCTCAGCGAAGACATTTTTTTGGGGGTCTTGTGATAATATAAAAGCGTCATAAGAGTATCCATTATTCTAACCTGAGCTACAGCTCCCCCAAATTTCAAACACTATTTGCGCCTATGACTATAATATTAGTTAATAAATCTTGTCAAAAAAAGTCTTTCATCTTAAAATCGATATGTTCTATATTTATCAAAATTATAATATCTTCTTCGAATAACATTTAAATGCTTTCGGAATTAAACGAAAAAAACAATCAACAATATATTATTAGTATTTGTTAAATTCATATAAAAAACTAGAACGACAAACCTCGTAGCATTTTAAAAACATCATAATATATCATAAAATGTATTTATGAATAGAAACTTTAACTTATTTCATGGATTTTAAAGTAACATATAAAAACTTATTAACTGAGCAATTAATTTACAGTTTTTTAAATAGCCTAAACTCAAATGTTTACTATTATTTCATTATTTTTATACCAATCCATTATTTAGGGAAAGAATTTAATTTAAGAAATTAATTCTCTATGTATTTAATAGTAGATTTTTATTTTATTTTGGTTAAAAATGTGTGAGCATATTGTTTCTTTTTTATGCATTATTGTTACCGTTTTTCTATCTACCTCATTAAGTTAGGTAAAGTAAATGTCATATATTAATGGACTCGCCCAACATAAAACAAGTTTACTTAAAGATTGAGTCAGAGAGTATTTTGTAAGTAAAATTCCTCAATGTATTTAAATATTTCTGAAATAAAGTTACTATTTATTTATTTATTAATTATATTTAATACATAAAAAACAATATATTGTTTCAGAATCTGATACAATCAGAAATCAGTGATATTATTTGTAATTATAACTTACAATAATGATAATTAATATTATACAGTTGTACCTAATATAAGTGTACCTACCTATACCCGATGCCGTATAAAATAACTAAAATACAACCTAAAATTGTGTTTGCGCTTGTTTAAAATGTATTAATACGATATAATAATATATAATATCATTAAAAACGTCAAGACGGTATTGATTACAAATATAAGATCACGATCCACTATTTTGTTCAGGACATAGTGCAGCTATAGTCGGACACAATAAAAAGAAGAAGATCGTCAATAGCAGATTTGACTGGTGTATTACCTATATATTTATATTAGTTTAAATTTGAAAGTAACGATAAATCTATAGACGTTCGAAGAAAAATCAGAGCTCAGCTTATTTTAATGTCTAGAATTTGAATACTTAAAGTGCACTTTATAGTATGGTAAAACAAATTGACAAATGTAAATCAATATTTTAGATACAATTTAGACAAACTTAAAACCTAAAATTTGATGTTTGAACCTTAAATCAACATATTTTACCTGTAAACTAAAAATATTAAATACAATTTAATAAAAACGTTTGGGGTGAGCGGAATCCACAGCATTTTCGACATTGATTTATCTGACCCAGACTCTATTATACCTATTACAGTATTATCTATATAAATTAAAATGCTATGTCTTTCAATTTTGTGTGACATAATGACTGTGTTCTTGGTCCTTTTGGAATCCCCGTCAATTTGATAACTTTGATTTACGACCTTCAAAAGACACTGTATTTGTATTTCAATTTTTTGTTCAATTTGTATATAGATATATATGTGAGAGACGCAATATTCATCACTGTAAATCGTATGTCTATATTATAACTGATAGTTATACGTATGAATGTTATGATTGCGAATAAAAATAATAATTTAATAAGTGTCAACAATTTATTTTAACAACATTTTCGTGTCAGTACCTTGAAGAATAAAATAAATAGAATAAAATGGTTTATTTGATGGTATTTAAACTTTAAGAAGTGAGTAGGTACATTTCAAATCAAACCATTCGTCCGTATCATTAAATGTCTATACAAATTTAATTCTAATGACGAAAAAAAACAACAACTTAATTACAAATAAACGTGGAAATTAAAATAAAACTATTTAATTAAAAACAGCAAAAAAATTAATTACAATTTATTATTATTATTATTATTTTATTGTTTTACGCCGTGACAGGCATTAATTTAAGTACAATATTTTGTTGCTAAAATTAAATATAACAAAAACAGTTGAATAATATAGTAACAAAGAAGAGAAAAAAAACTATAGTATAATATATGAAATAAATATCTGGTAAAAATGTGGAAGACTAGGCTGAGTTGAGGCTGCGTAACATTCTGTGGAGAGGGTGGTTGAATCCATAGGAGGTGCGGTGGTAAGGTAATTGATAAAGGGAATGATTTCTAGTAGAGTGAGACGGAACACGGAACGAGATAGAAGAGAGCAATTCAGGAAAATTTAGAGATCCCTCGAGAAGTGAAGAGATGAAATGATGGTCAGCCCCTGCGCGGCGAGAGGCTAAAGAAGGGATTTGAGATTAGAGGAAATGAGTGAGTAATCATGTAGGGGATGTTTAATTTTTAATTTGAAGGCAGCATAGGATAAAAATCTATTTTGTACTCGTTCTAGTCTCAGTTCATCGCGCGCTAGGTATGGGTGCCATATCACTACTCCATATTCTAAAACGGAGCGAACTAAGGCGAAATAAAGTATACGGAGGTAAGAGCTAGATTTGAAATTGGCGGTATTGCGTTTAACAAATCCTAATATTTTGAGTGCTCTACCGATAATAGTATTGATATGGTGATCATAAGAGAGCGTGGGCGTGAAATAGATACCAAGGTCTTTAACAAGAAATATGCGATTAAGAGGAGAACCATTGAGGAGGTAGGTGTGGTGGAGAGGTGAATTACTTCGTGAGAAGGACACTACGTGGCATTTATCGATGTTAAGTGTAAGATTAATACGTCTTACCCAATCTGAAAAAGTATCAAGGTCGGATTGTAAGGAATGACAGTCAGATGGAGAGCTTATTTTTAGAAGCTTTTTTTTTTTTAATTTATAACATAAATAATTAGAATACAATGAAAACTGAAGAAAAATAAATAATGATTTAGATTTAGTATTTAAAACAATAATACGATTTTTTTATAATTAATAATAATAATTTGATTTTAATTTACTTGCGTGGTTGAAAAAAAGGCAGGTATCAAATTAATCAGGTTTTTGAATAAATTGATGGATTCATTCTAAAAATATACATATAATTAAATTTGTATAATTCTTTTGAAAATAAACCATCCCTGTTTTTTTTTGGGCATTTCAAATTTTTAATCTTAAAATTATTTAATTTCCTTAATTATTATTGGTTTGGATTTGAATACAATTTATTAATTTTTTAAAATAAAATAAAAAAAAATATTTATATTAAGTCAATTTTTAAGTGCATTTCTATTTACTATGGTCTAAAGACATTGATTTGTGCCATTTTTTTGTTTAGTTTATTGTTTTATTGTTTAGAGTGTTTTTGGTATTTTAATGGTATTTAAATCCTGGCTCTAGTTATAAATTATCAGTATTGTGCTCAACAAAATTATTTGATTTACTGTAAAATATTTATTATTATTTATTACTAATGTCTAATATAGTAATACTACATAATATTATTATATTAAAATAAATAATATAATCAATAATTAATCGTTCTCGCCTGAAATGTAATGCATAAAGCATTTTATTTATGTTGTGTGTATACGAGTTGGCCTATACATCAGGCCTTGTATAATCGACATCCCATTAATCGTATTAAACTATTAAAGTGTAATATTTAATAAAGTTCACTATACCAATATGTTTCACTGTACACCCCCATAGATAAATCATTATTACTTATTAGTTATTACTTTTACTTACAATCATACCTATTGTTCTATTTTCAAGTTTATTATTTCAACCACACTTAATGCCAACTTTCAACAATCAACAGCTTTTTCAACTTGATGACACTTAATTCAACATTTAACTGACAATACCAACCTACATATAGACTCTTTTAATCCTCACCTATATTACTAATAGGGATTGTGTAAAAAACTCAAGCTATAAATTTTTATCAACATTTTTATAAAAAATCGACAATTTTAAATGTCTATTAATAGGTAGAAAATGTTCAAACTATAACTTACAGAAAAAGCTGTACCTAATATAAACATTTGTTGAAAATTTTAAGTATGTACGCTGTACGGTTATTTGATTTTGAATATTTACAACATAAGAATATGTAGACTATACTAATTTTATAATTTATAATTTATTATGATTAATTTAATTCAATAAAATGGCAGTTAAGGTCTCAAGAAGTTAGGCGTTGTCGGACGTATTTGGTGAAATTCTGAAATTTAGATAACTATGAACTCCTGAGTCCAAACAGATTCCGACCTTCGAGTTTCGGCCATATAAACTAAGTTAGGTATAATATTATAACTTAGTTTATATTATATGGTCGAAGATGTCGCCAACCATTTCTTATCGTTATCACTGTTTCTTATCAGTAATCGGCTATTGCCTGTGTTATTATATTCTTGTTTTTATTTAATATTTTATTCCATTTTTACATTTTAGTTTTTAGTGTATTTTAAAATAATTACTAATTATATAGTTGCCAATTTTATATAATTTCGGTACATATAATTATTACATACATAAGTTAATAAGTAATTGAATCATTGTGCAATATGACGTTCGGGCTATTACGTTATAGCTTGTGTACAAAATTGAAATTGCCTATTAATTACCAACACAGTTTTATAGTCAATATCCCTCGTTATAGGACACGAAAGCCTTTATTTAATGAAACTGTACGATGGATGAGCACCAAAAGTACAACAAAGGCAACAAAACAATTATTTTCTGAGTCCAAAGTCCTCAGATTGTACTCGCTTGCAAAACCAGAAAAAAATAGGCTCATATGCAAGTTAAATACAGTTGGTCATCGGTTAGTTTTTATTGATGACTGTTTTTTTTCATTTATTTTTCAGGTGCTGTATGTTTTTTATTAGTATCTAGTGCAGTTACTATGGCGATTCCATTTTCTTTTGGACGAATTGTTGATATAATTTATAAGTCTGACATTACAGAAGCACAATCTAAATTGGTTACAATATGTACTATACTGTTACCTATATTTTTAATCGGAGCTGCGTGCAATTTTGGACGCATATATTTAATTAACACATCTGGTAACTTAATCGAACAATTTGCTTCTTTACATTTATTTTAATAAACTGTAGTAGGTACTACAGCTTAAATATTTATTATAATATTTAATATTCTAATAATTTTGTGTACACAATATGAATTAAAAATTATGGTATATTAATATCATTTAAATTTAAGGTAGATAATTAATAATAATATATATTTTATAATAAATATTAGCTGTAATAATGTATAGCCCTAGAAAAATATTTGAACCCCCATTGCAAATATACTTTTCCCCCTAAATTTCACATCCTTACATTAAATTAATTTAGTTAAATCCCTAATTTCTAGATAATATTCTATAGATACTTTCCAGTTTTCTACCCAAAGACATTGTTAAGTCTTATTTCTTATGAGGATGTTAGAATTTTTATCACTTTCTGCTAAACCATAACTGTATAAATAGTATTTGAATAAATTTGAAGTGTAAAATATACATTATTTTTAATGTGATCTTGGAGCCCTAATACAAAAATGTGTGCCATTGCAGTTACATCCATATTATATGTATTACATTATTACATGGGACAATAATCTATTTAAATTTAAAATAATTAATTATGTCAGTTCTAGTGATTTTGCATACTTCCAAAATTATATTTTTATTAATTATTATTCATTTAATTTAATAGCTGAATGTAACTTTTTTTTTATTAATTATATTAATTTTTTTTAATAGGTTATAAAATAACAAAAACACTTAGAGAATTATTATTTAAATCCCTTTTGTCACAAGAAACTGCATACTTTGACCGTCATAGAACTGGAGAACTTATTAATCGACTGTCATCTGATTGCTTACTTGTAAGCCAAACCATCACTACAAATATTTCTGATGGACTACGTTCTACTATAATGGTTGCCAGTGGTGTTTCTTTTATGGTAATTTACATTTTTTACAATTTTTTAATGTTACAGAATATAATGATTTTATGTATATTATTATGTATTTAGTTTTTTGTATCTCCAAAATTAGCTTTGGTTGGCTTATCTATAGTGCCTCCAATTGCTGCATTGGCTGTGATATATGGACGTTTTGTACGAAAAATTACACGATCTGTACAGGTAAAAATATAATGAATAATACATACAATTATACATGAATATATTTTTTTTTTTTTTGTTATTAAGACTAAACTTTAGCAGCTTGCTTTTAAATTATGTTTATTTTTTGTTACATTCTTCCTTTTTGTTTTTTTACAAAAATAAATAAATATTAAAGTTCTATTTATTTTAATAACTCTTGGATGTAAAACACAATTATTATCAAATATCTTTGGTTCAAAAATCTGACATTTAATATAATTAAAAATGTAGCTTTAAAAACCAGAGGAACTTGGGATCTGTATTGTAAAGTTTGTTTTGAATGTACTTTATCATTAACTAAGTTGCTGTAATGGATAATATGTTAAATTTGAATTAAATTATAAATCAATAAGTAATCATTGTATACAAAAAAAAAAGATTCCGAGAAAAGAAGACTTAGAGAGATTAGCATATATTTTTTAGCATTGTTAAATTATAATATTATTATTGTCTTAATTCGTTAGGTTGAACTAATATCAGCCAAATATATTGCATATTACTTATATGTCAATACAGCTGATATATCCTTAAATGGTATAAATAGCTTAAGATTAATCTGAATATTTTGAATAATTCTTTGTGTATAAAAAATAATATATTTTATATATAAAGGTTTAAATTCCTTTGAGATTTTATTTTCTGAATTATAAAAAAATGACTAAAATTGATTGAAATCATTTATCTTATAGTGCTTAGTGCATTTAACATTTGAATGACATTTATTATAATAATATTCAATTTTTAAATTATCTTAACTTAAAACAAGTATGTTCTTGCAATAGCACTTTGTATACTATTATACAAACTAAATATTCACTTAAGTGTGTATATTTATCATTCTAGTCATATTTTACTATTTAGTAAGTAGAAAATTATAGAGTATTGAAACTTTAGGATTCGTTAGCTGCTTCAAACCAAGTTGCTGAAGAGAAAATATCAAATATCAGAACTGTAAAAGCATTCAGTCAAGAAAAAAAAGAAATGTTTCTGTACGGGAAAAAAATGAATGAAGTATTGCAGCTTTCTATAAAAGAATCATTCATGAGAGGGTTGTTTTTTGCTATGGTAACTTAAAATCAATATTTTAATAATTAATTATGGTTTTTATCCTATTAACTTATATTCTAATAGCATACTAAATGTTTATTGAATTATTTGTTTGTTAGACAGGATTTGCCGGTAACTTCATAATTATATCAGTGTTATACAGTGGTGGATTGTTGGTCAGTGAACAAACTATTAGTGTAGGGGAATTGAGCTCATTTTTATTGTATGCAGCTTATACAGGAGTATCTATTGGTGGTCTATCAACATTCTATTCTGACATTAATAGAGGCCTAGGTGCGTCATCAAGAATATGGGAAATTATTGATCGTAAACCATCAATACCTATTTCTGGTAGGTAATTTTTTAACTTTTAATTATTATTAACTTATTTATATATTTTATGTTTATTTACATGTATACATAAAAATATTAATTTTATAGGTGGACTAAAACCATTGACTGATCCTAAAGGCGATATAAGCTTCCAGAATATTGTATTTAACTATCCAAATCGACCAGATGCTCCTATTCTTAATGGATTAGACTTAGAAATACCTAGTGGTATGATATATGCATTAGTTGGTCATAGTGGAAGTGGAAAAAGTACATTAGGTCATTTATTATTAAGACTTTATGATCCGCAAAGTGGTCAAGTATGTTTAGACAAAACAGATTTAAAAATGTATGATCCAATTTGGTTACATGGTCATATTGGAGTTGTTAGTCAAGTAAGCTTCAATGATTTCTCTGAAAGTCTTAGAACTACTACTAATTTATTGTTTATTTTGTATTTATTAATTTTTGTTCTTTATAGGAGCCAATTTTATTTTCTGGCACTGTTAGAGAAAATATTGCTTATGGTCGTGAATGTGTGACAGAAAATGAAATTATTGATGTCGCTAAAGAAGCTAATGCATATGATTTTATTGTAAAAAAATTTCCAGATGGATTTGATACAGTTGTTGGAGAGCGAGGTGTTCTATTATCAGGTGGCCAAAAACAAAGGATAGCTATTGCTAGAGCATTACTAAAAAATCCTAAAATCTTATTATTAGATGAAGCTACAAGGTAATTATTAACCTCATAAATTATAAGGAATTTATAATTATTATTTTTTATTTAATTGATAAAATTAATTCAGTGCATTAGATGCAGAGAGCGAAAAGTTAATTCAAGAAGCGTTGCAGAGAGTTTCTAAAGGAAGAACTGTATTGACAATTGCACATAGGTTATCTACTATTAAAAACGCAGGTAACTAACTGATTTAATTATAATTGCAATATTTAAACATAATGTTGAAGTTATTTATCTGGATATAAATCCAATTAATATTTAATTTTCATGAAAAATTATTATTTTAATATTTTTATTAATTTTAGATAAATTGGCTGTATTATTCAATGGAAAAATAGTTGAATTGGGTTCATATGATACCCTTATGTCTATAGAAAATGGTTTATTTAGAAAACTTAACAAAAATCAAATATTGACAAGTTAATATTAGTATAAAACAAATATAAGGTATTAAGGTGTATTATAAATGTGCAACATATTATTGTTATTATTGTTATATTATATATTATATTTGTACAAAAAAAAAATAATTATAACTATACATTTTTATTTATTATGTTTGTGATTTTTTTTAAGGATAGAATATATTATGATCAGAATATTTTTTTGTTAGTATAACATTTTAAAAATTACCACCATCAATAATTAATTAATAACATTTCATTTTTATAACATTATACACAAATAGGTAGTAGATACATGACTAAAATCAAAATACATAAAATTATATTTTTGTGGTTTTTTTTTCTTTAGTTCATTTTTGAAATGTAAAATCATTTACTTTATAGTTCATCTTATACATTTTAATTTTGTATTGATTACCGCACTAAAAAATAAGGTTTTTCTCATTAGAAATTCATAAATAAAGATAAAAAAATAACAAAGAAGGCAGTATGTACATAAATGCATGCAGAAGAAAATAAACTATGTCCAAATACTAGAACAAAAGAAGTAACTGATCTGGAACAAGTGACTTTCTTTTTGGTAATTAACACAATTAAAGATAATATACTTTATATTCTGGTAATTAATATTTTACAGAGCAGTTGTCCAACAAAATTCAAATATTTAACATTGGTCTCAAAATATAATTGATATTTATACTATGTTAAGTACTGTCAGGCCCAGTACTGGAAACTTGATGACAAATAATATAATCTTTAAAAAAACAATACATTTAATGTGTTTATAAAGTTATGTTTTAGAATTTATGATATTTAAATGAGTAATATAAATGAGGCGTAATAGGGTAAAAAAACTAAGGGGGGGGGGGGAAAGAAATTACATTATAATATTATATTAACTTATTAAAATATATATGTATATGTATTAATTTATACAGATATTATATAATAATATAGGTACTATTATAATAGTTTTATCTGGTATTCTAGAAAAATGTCCGAGGAAAAAATGTCCACGGTAAAAATGTCCGAAACCAAGAATGTCCGAGTTAAAAATGTCCGAAACCATGAATGTCCAAGATAAAAATGTCCAAGGTAAAAATGCCCGAAAAATAAAAATGTAAAATAAAGAATAAAAATGTAAGTATCGAAAAATAATAAAATGGGAACAGGTTGTATATGTCAAATATACTAATAATAAAATGACAAAATATCTGAATACCTGTGAAGAATACAAAAATAACGAAAGAAGTATTGAAAACTTTTTAAAATGTATAGCATTGACTTTTATAAATTTTAAATAAGTAATATTATATAAATTATATGAATTTTTAAAGTTTATTTCGTACAATTTTACCATGGACATTTCTGGTTTCGGACATTTTTTCCTCGGACATTCTTGATTTTAGACAATTTTACCATGGACATTTTACCTCAGACATTTTTACCGTGTACATTTTTTCTTCGGACATTTTTACCTAGATTCGTTTTATCTATACATAGTACCAGTGTTGGGAAGTAACTTAATTTAAGTTACAAGTTACTATAAAGAAATTACTTTTTAAGTAATTTGATGGTAATTTAATTACATTTTTTTGTAAGTAATTTATATGTTATTTGAGTTACTTTTTTGTAGTAATTATTACTTAATTACTCGTTACTTTATTTTTTTTAATACATACACTAAAAAGCGATCAACAATAGTGACTGTAGACAAAATAAATTTGAAAGAAAAGTTAAATATTTAATATGTAGCAAAATGAGTATTTATTAATAATTTCATATTGTTGATTGCCATTATTTAATATTTAGTTTATGTATTGTCGTATTGTACACATGGTTATACTAAGCTCCAGTGATATTTTTGAAAAAAAGTAACTTCTATTGTAATTGAGTTACTTTTTAAACTCAAAAGAAATATAACTTGACCAAATAAAAAAAAAAAACTTAAAAATAATTTAGTTACAATTTTGATAAGGAATTAGTAATGTAATTTAATTACCAAAAAACAGTAACTTCCCCAACACTGCCTAGTACTGAATTGTAGTACCTTAAGCATTAATATTTTTTTGGTCATTGTTGAAGAAAAAACATTTGTTATAATATTTATTGTGGTACACCATACACGGCGTTAGGTACTCACTTAGTCACTTCTCTAGTTTTTTTAGTGTATACTCTCTAAGTGACGATATACGTGGATATTCAAATGATGTTTTCCCCCGTATATCTATTAGAATTTTCACTGACGAAAAAAATATGTTTTATATTATAATTTATAATTTCCATTTCTCAGATGATATTTACTATTTAGTACATCTCAACAATTATTAGGTGATTATCAAAAAATATTTTGAGAACATTTACCAAATCACCAACAATAATACCCTAAATATCAGATACCTAAATAAATATGGATGTCTATTTTTTAACTCGTCATGCTTGAAAATTGTAAATTATAAATTAATATTTTATAAAAAAGTATGATAATAAATAATGTGTGCGTGTGTGTGAGTATGACGCTTACGGGTATGAGTACATATTATTACTTTTATATTTTATATTCTTCGTATCTTAACCATATTGTCCATATTTTATTTATAACAATGAGCGCGTCATGTTAATTAAAATTATTTCGAATTTTTGAAATTAAGAATAATTATTGTCTAGGTCACTAACTAAGTAGTACCTAACCCTTCTTAGACTATACAAATTATAATTGTTTTTAGCAGGGCTTAAGAAATACTAAATGTATACAATACAAATTAAAATATACAGGTACCTAATGTAAAACATGATTTTTAGTTGGAATTTTTTTTTTTTAATGATAATGTTTTTACATTGGTTTTTAGACCCAACTTTATGAAGAATGCATAAACCCACAAATATTTTTAGCAATATCACAGAATAGATTTAATAGAATTTAATCTAATAGGTACGTATTCAATTGGCGACAACGTGGAATTGTAGAATGTGGATAACTACGTAACGCCGAGTCACTAATAAGCACAGATTATTTGAAATATAAAAAACATAGGTACCTACATATTAAAAAAATAAATATTTTATTTAATAAATATAGTATTTTCATATAATCTGTTTAACATGAAATATACCTAATCACTAAATAGTAAATAGTAAATACCTACTAAATACGATATGCCTAAATTATAAATACTAAAAAACATTTAACTAAACTAAATACTGATATTTATCTCAATATAATAAAACAAGTCATACTTGTACGGCTTTACAACTATTCAAAGAAATATTAATATCGATAGAAGTATTAAGGCATCTCTGTCATCCGACATCCACACGCGTAACATACTAACATAGCAAATCATATTCCTAGTTCCTACCGAATTCGTACTATACAGTCTACAGCTTATTTATAGTTAATAATATTAGAGCAAACTTACATAATATCGAAGTTGAAGAGAAAAATATAAACCGTTCGTTCAGTTTTTTTCATATTTTTTAAATGAATATAACTTGCTTAAAAAAAACTCTTTGTTTGAGCACAGTTTATATTCTCCTCTACAAATTCGATAATAATTGCTACATTTTCTCTAATATTATATTAACCACAAGTTAACTGTAGTAAAAAATAAAAATCCGGTACGTATGTAGTTTTACATACGTTATAGTATAAATAGTTAACTATAATAGATTAATAGGTAGCAAATAGCAAATATCAATGTGGATCTAATATTCTAATGATCTATATTTTATAATTCTATTTAGATTCACCTTGTTTATAACTTTTTAATAACGATTACCTACTGAAGTTATCCGATATTCAATACCAATATTTATACCGTGGAACCGGTTCGCCTGTTGCTCTTATTTTTACACCTACATAGTGACGTCCGTTCAGCGTTCGTGACGTCAACGGCGAGTCGCGGACCGTCTTAACGAATCGTGATATTCATCTCTGATAATAAATAATCTTTTATCATCACAATTCACAACATTCGGCCGTGAAAGATGAGTCACTACACACTATTTAGTCATAATATACTATATAGTGACTACTGACAACTGACTAGTCACCACAGTCGATCCCTATGCTCGAACATTAGCTGTGTGTATATCCTATATAAGACCATTGTTTCATTTTTGACGACGCACTGTTGCAGTCCTTCTCGCAACCAAAGTTCAGCTTCTAGACCGCGTCCAAAGTCAAGTCATTCTCTTGTTCGTACTTGATTGCGTTCTCTGTTCACGTTGTTTCGTCCATTTCCGTCGATCGCGTCATGGCCCAAGCTCCATTCCTCAATCCGGTAAGTTTCCTACACCATATTATGCTTCCTATTATAAACTTGTATTGATAATGTTTCTAATTAGTATTTTGTACAAACAATATTGTACACACATCCCCCAGTCAATAATCACAGCAAAACCATTTAAAATTTGTTTTACAAATATAAGTATATAATATATAAAAAGAAAAAACTTATTTATTAATTTTTTTTTTTTTTTTACATCAAACTGGTCAATTATTAATAAATAATGCATTAAATAAGATCCATAAATGTCGTTATGTACTATCTTTGTTTGGACAGTTGACTTAATCTTTTTACCACTTTTTATCCAGCTCTCAACATATTGATCTAATTTAAACAACTGAACTCTAGGAGGTCTGATAAAGTTGAGGAAAACCAATGAAGATATTATAATGCTCTGTAGTCAAAGCATTTATTTTTAATGTAATTATATTGTTCATTGCACTGAACAATCTCTTACATTCAGAGGAGGAAATTGAAATTTTTTTAACTGCAGTTAAAAGAGGATTTAGATAGTTTATTTTTAAGGATTCTTTTGTATCTTTAAATTCACAGAATCCTTAAATCATAGTCTTTTTTATCTAAAATCTTGCAACTAATCTTCTAGCACAATCATGAGTCATTTACATGCTGAATATCAACATTACCAGGCCAGTTGGTATAATTTAATACATCCAAATCTTTTAAAAATTCATCAAATTAATTTTTATTTAACATTTTTAATTAAATATTATTTTATTTTGCATCAGAAAAACTAAAAATTTATCAATTCAATAATAAATGGTGTGTTCTAGTGTTCAGTAAATACAGAAAGGGTACGCTAAAAAAAAATAAAAATGGGAACTCTGTCCCCCTCCACATAAATCTAGTACTAAATATAATAATATTGGTGTTTACAGTATTCTACTAATTTAATTAACTGATTAATAATTATAAACAGTAATTATTGACAAACACTTTTGATATCTTGTTTTTCAGACTCTCCCATTTGTTGGACCGATACAAAATGGTTTGAAACCAGGCACGCTACTCAGCTTCCATGGCACATCGTATCCATCTTCAAACAGGTGAATATCAATATTTGATATTACAATATTTAATTGTGATATGATCAAAGCCAAATTAATATTTGCACCATTTTTACTTTTGTAATTTTTTTTGTGTACCTAGGGTCTGTATAAATTTACAAATTGGTCCGAATGTTGCTCCTCGAGACTCTGTTGCCTTGTTTGTTGCCTTAGACTTCACCCGTAACTTGATTGTCAGAAACTCTATTCAAGCACAAAATTGGGGCGTGGAGGAAACTCATGGTCCACCTGTGGCCCTCATTCGAGGCCAGCCGTTTAAATTGGACATACTGTGCGATGCTTATGAATATAAAGTGAGTTTGAATAAGTAGTTAGATTATAATATTTTGAATTATATGCAGAATTACATTGTACTAAACTTGCTATTTCATATACTAGATTGCATTTAACGGGTCCCATTACACAGAAATGAAACATAGAATACCATTTCAAAGTGTGTTATATTTAGCTATTGATGGAGAAGCACAATTACATAGTATACAAATAAATTCCGGTGGAAGTACACCATTTAGTGGTCCTACAATGTCGATGCCTGGTAATCCACCAGGGTATATGCCCATACCCGGGCAGATGCCAATGCCCGGTCAAATGCCTATGCCTGGACAAATGCCTATGCCTGGACAAATGCCTATGCCTGGAAGCTATGCACCTGGACATATGTCATCAGCTGGTCATATGCATATGCCTGGAGCTCCTCCTGGAACTGTTCCGCCTTATGCTTCAGGTTATAGTGCCTATCCTGGTCAAAATCATAATTCACCTTATTTACAGGTTTGTTACCAACATAATCATTTTCTTAGTCAATAAACACTATTTAATAACTAACTTAGTACCTACAATTATTTTTTTTATCTGTTTGTTATTGTAATTTTGGTTTTTACTAAAAAAAATATAACTATTGTTGTTGATTTCAGTAGTGTATGATTATTTAAATGTATTTGTTTTAAATATAGAAACACACAAGTTCACCAATTAAACATGCTATCAATCAAGGACTAACTAATTATGCTATAACTGGACATATAAACCCTGTAAGTGTGTATACTAATGTAATAATATAAAATGGTAAAGTATTTCAAGTGTTATTTTTTGCATGCCACTTATTGACAGGTTTGTTGTCTATGTCTATCATATATTATGTGCAAGTTACATGGCCCTAATGCGCTACATAACAAGTTTATTCTTTCTTAAACCAATAATATGTTCTAAGTCAATATTAAACTAAATATAATTAAATCTAATTAACTATAAATATTTGTATTTTTTCTTATTTTGAATAAACTATGGAAACATTGTGTATGATAGAAGCGTTTGATTTCTTAATTTCAAGACATACTCTTAATTATGAATATTTATAAATTGCAAACTTTGAACATGAAATAAGACTCAAAAATACTTAAATAAATTATAAAAAGAAAAGAAAAGTTATGTGATATTCTTTAAAATTTGATTTATATTAATTATTGACCTAGAATCAACATTATAAATATTCCAATAATTGGTGTTTTGGTGTAATTTGATATGTTTGTGTATAAAATAGAGTAGGTAGGTAATGAACAAAAATTAAAAAATTAAAATGAGAATTTACACTAGTCATTATTATCTTAATTATATTAATTTTCTTAATTGTTTAGCGTAAAGCAGCAAAAGCTCAAAGAAAACAAGCAAAAAAAGCTTTGAAATATGGTATTCCTGTAGCTGGAGTTGCTGGAGCCGGCGTTGGTGCTTATGCTATGCACAAAGCACATAAGCATAAAGGGTTTAAGCACAAGAAGGGATCAAAGTCATCAAGTAGTAGTAGTAGCAGTAGTAGCAGCAGTAGCAGTGATTGAATGGATGTTAGTTACATATTTTTGAGTTGCTGGTTAACAATTTTATTGTTTTAATATGAAGTTCAATTGAATATTGGCATAACAATGATAGTATTATTTTTCTATTACTCGTCATAATGAGGTTTAATATGTGTTTTAATTAAATTTTATTTATATTTATTGTATGAAACATAATTTTTAGGTTTCTACTTATTGTTATTGTTGTGTAGCCGCTTGGGCTCTGATAAAATGCAATGTTGTGTTAAATTAATTTTGTAATCGTGTGTAAAGCTAAGTTATTTTGTAATACTATTAAATTAATAATTTCAATTTATTTTGCTTATTTTTCCTGTCCATGAATAAATTGTAGAAGTGTATATATATAATTGGATAGATGTAATTAAACAACTTATAATATAATAGTCTCTCTTTATGTTACTTTAACTATTGATCTTGTAATATGCAGATTAGTATATCAACCTAAAGTTATTCTATGAATTAATATGTTATCAGTTATCACGTATCCTATAAACCTATTATAACATAAATAATTAGTATTTAATTTTTTTGACTAAGTTCTTAATTATTTCAGTATTTTAATACTTTTGTGGTAAAGTAGCATACTGTAGGTCTGTAGAAACAATTTAATGATAATCTTAGGTGTTAGGTACCGTTGATATTTGATATTGTACTTCAAGGATTGTTGCAAATGTCTTATTATTTATTTTAATTATTTAAACCAATATATTAACATTTTCATAAAAATAATATTTTAAGGTTCTGGTTCTGAGTTTGGTAATGGTGGTCGTTTTAGTCTGTTACAAGTAATCTATTTAGTATTTTCAATTTTGTCATGCTAATATTAATATTGCTATGTACCGGTAGTACATAACATATATTACTACTATGTAAGCGTCAAGGCATATCATATATTAAACTTAAAACACAATTATGATAAGTAGATATAACTAATGTCGACAGAGTATACGATACAATGACCTCGAAAGGGAATAGTAAAACTAGTTGTGCAAATAAGTGTACACTATTCTTGGAAACTGTTATAATAAATCATTTACATTTACATATTTACCATTGTAATAAGAGAAACCATCAAATTAAATCACCAAACATTTAAAATAAATGTATGGATATAACCTGTCAAGAAATAGGAACAGTCGTAGGTAAAAATACTAAGAATTATAAATATATTATTTTTATCATTGTGTATAAATTGTTTCAATCACACTGTATAAATAATGACCCGTAGAGAGAAATATTTTATATTAAATAATAAAATATCGATGCGCAGCATCGCCACCACAAGAACATACGGCACGTGCACACATTGACGTCCGAGCGACTAAGCGTGGGAATCTCCGAAGGACTCTTGTACCAACACTGGAGGAGTACGGGGATGCCATATATAAGGGAGCCCGAAACGGCCCAATTTCAGACGTGATCTACCAAAGCGACCCCGAGCACCTTCATGTCAATCTATTCTCTGAAGTCTGAACTATTATTTCGGACTTAAAATATTTTCGATTAAAACTCAGAATATTCTAGGGACTTGGGAAGTTAAATTATTTCAAATATTAAATTCTGAAATAGTTACAGTATTAATTTAATAAAATAACCATTAAACTCACATTTTAATAAAAAAAAACATTTAAATAATTTTCCTACGCTCCTTGGAATGCCCTCCAACGTTTATCGATAATACACAAATTCCCTCTTCCACACAAACTAAATACCTGGGTCTAACGCTTGACAAACGCCTCACTTGGGCTCCTCATTTAAAAAACAAACGCAAAGCTCTCAATTCGAGACTTCACCTTCTCAGACCTCTACTCCGCTCCAAGCTCTCCCTCAAAACAAAACGCACAATCTACATGGCTCTTCTAAGACCCATCTGGTACTATGGTATCCAACTTTGGGGCTCAGCGAAACCGTCCAACACCCGAACAATTCAGGCTTTCCAATCCATTTGTCTACGACTTATAACAGGCGCTCCTTGGTGCATCACCAATGACTCACTACACAAAGACATTTGCATTCCAACATTAAACAATCTTGCTTCACTCACTTACAAAAAAACACATAAAACTTTTAATACTCACACAAATCCTATTATCACTAACCTTTCATCTAAACAAATTCCAGGAAACCCACCCAGACGCCTCAAAAGGAACTAGTGTAGGGACCTACTCTCTCCCTAAAACATTTTCCTTCGGGGTGCCGCTAATGGGCGACTTCCCCTTCCCGCCATTCTAATATTAACCATCAAATTTACTTATTGTATAACTTGATAATACAGATTGTAAATATAAATTGTTTTCAAATACAAAAAAAAAAAAAATAATTTTAACCAGTTCACAAATTTATTTCAAAAAATCCTAACTCATCATCCAAAGGTTGTTGTACGCCAGTGGCACTCTACAATAGTACAATATATTATACACTGCGTGGCGGCATCCGGTCACGACGCTAAAAATAAACCTTTTTTCTTTTTCTTATCACATTTTTTTTTCCATTTTTTCTCATAATTTCAGATTGAGATATTGGAATTTACCCAATATATTGCCTACAGTAATTTATTATGTGGAGGATTAAAGATATTCAATGCAATTTTCCATAAATAAATTGGAATTACAAAGTTTTAAAATGCTTACGTACATTAGTACACCGCGACCGGTGAGGGCTGGTAGGGATGCTATAGCTTTCCTTGCCCTAAAATATATTTTACCCAGTCGGAAAAAATTGTACGTTTTTAACGTATTATAAACATTTTATGCAAATAAATGTTAATATTTTATAAATAACATTTTTTGTTGTTTACATTAAAATTATGCAGCATCAATAGTCTGTTCAATCATATATTTATAATCAATGGTATTACTGTATTACCTAGCCATTAGGTACTTATTATAAAATGTTATTAACAAATGTTCGTGATGTGTAATCGTCTCATGCAAACAAATGTAGGTACCTATACCGTGAATTTTAATTTTGAGTATAAACGCTATACAATTAAACCAGTTTATTTATACAGTATTATAATTTATAAGTTACCTAGGTACCTATGACTATAGTAATATTTAAACCGAGTTTTTCCACAAGTGTTAATATAGTCAACTGTTGATTTTGTAATTTGATGCATATTGTATGAATATCAAAAAGTAACGATTAATGAATTATAGACGAGTAAATAAAAATCATTATTTAAATCTATACTGTAAAATTATTTTCTTTTCTTTAGGTACCTACCTAGATTATAATATTTTATAAGAAAAACCCTTATTTTAAATTGTAATTAGTGAGGTACAACATTTGTTGTATGATAAAAATGATTGTTGTCCTTATATATATGTGGTTATAGGTAGATACAAGTATACAACATTACAACAGCTAAAAGGTGTTACAAGTATTTTCGCCTCGAAAATCCTAAGGACGGACCAGCTTACGGGTAAAGAAGGACGACGTACATGTTGTGCGTTAACAAAAAGTTGTTGCCAACCGCCCAACCATCAAAATAAAATTGTTTAAAAAGAAAAAATGCATGATTATAACCAAAAATAATAATATATTATTACAAATATTACATTTGTTTTAATATAATTTCCCAAACTATACTATAAATCTTAAATACTCTAAAATATGGTTTATAAAAAATTAATATTTATTACATTATTTGTTTGAAATAACATCTGCATTTTTGACAGTTTGATGTTTTTATATACCAACATAGGTACTTTGATAATAATTAAATAATTAATAAATAGTTAATACAAATAACAACTAATATTTATCATAGGTACAATAACATCAGGCTTATTTATGTATTTATACTGGCAGGTCATTTAAAATGATTTGTTTTTTTATAATATTATAGAATATAGTTGACTGTTTATACAAAAATCACATTAACAAATTTAGTTCTATAAAATCACCTTTTCATTACCTATGTCAGTAACATTTTGGTCGGTCTTAATTGAAATATTAAAATATATTTAATCTTAACAATATTACAATGATTTTTTGTTTGTTATTTGTTTGTCTCCTCGGAGAGTCGATTGCTTTAAACGAAATGAGTATGTATATTCTTTTGAATACTTAGAGCTATAATTAAAATTATCTCTCCCAAGTTCCACCAGAACAATGAAGCATCACGTCATCAAAATGGTTTTTTTTTTATATTATATAGACATACTTTGTTATATTAATTATGTATAGCCATTTAGCCGTATAGGTACTATATTTGTGTTTAGTTATGTTTAAATTGTTCATAAATCATAATCGTTTTAAACCGTAAATCGCTGTCACCTAGTTATTTTAAAGAAGTATGGCACAGTTCATAAATACTTCGAGTAAATATTGATTTTATTGATTATAACCAGGTCAAGCTATAATACATTTTATTGGATTATTAGGTATTGATCTTGTGTTTACTAGGTAAACTTTATTTTTCATGTAAGCATTATAATTACCTATAGGTAGTAAGTACTTAAACTAAGAGACATTATGAAATATGCAACGAAATAAAATCATACCAATCTAAATCGTTAGATGTAACTTTAAGTGGAAAGCTGGCTTGAGTCCACAAAAATTGTTTGGAGATTCAGATTCTTTTGGGTAAATGTGTATTATGAATACATAACATTGTTAGCTTTGTTTTTTGTTGTACCTACCTACAATTTTAATACATTAATAGGTGTCACATAGGTCACCGTAATGAATGTGTTAAATTTTAATTCACTAATATAAGACCAATGTGTAAAAATTCCCCTTTTTCCAATCCAATACATTCATCGCTTTGCTCAGATCTAAATAAATTGTAGATATTAGGTATGGAAAAACATAGTGTTTGATATAATTAAGATTTACAATAATAAATGTTTTATTTGTGATCTATCAGTAGTTATGGCTCTATGAATTCACAATATTTTTGAAAGAATTTACTATAAAAGTCGATACACAACATTGCTATGATATGACAGACTAAATAAAAATATTCTATGAAATAATATGATATTTGTGTGAGATATTTGTTACTTTCGATCAATGTAATGTTATTACGTTATTTGGGATAACAATTGCTAATTGTACATAAATTACAAATGTGTTCTATACATTAATATTGAAATTATACATTTTAACAATATTTTACATTTAAAAATAATAATTTTTTATGATTTAGGTACAGGATGCGATTTTTCGAAATCAATCATGTGCTATTACACAGGAAATTTGAAGGAATCTAATTCAGAATTAGTTGACCTAGAACCCCAAAACATACCATGCGATTGTGAGGTAATTATTTACAGTCGATTTACAGTCAACACAGAATCCATATTAAATGTAGATACAGGTAAATTAATTTTTATAGCATAATATGTACATGGTATTTAAATATTAGCTTGGAATTATATTATTATTAGGTAATGATAATATCGTGATATTACTTGATTTGCTTGGCGCTTGTCATTTTATAACATTATTTTATTACCTTAAGTCCTTGAATTATTTTAAAGGAGTAGATAGTTTCTGAATATGTGATAGGATATTTAAAGTATAAGTGATAGATGTAGCTGCTTACTACCAGTATCGTCTGCAGATGTTACAAGACAGCTACCAATAGCCATCAGACCGTAACAAGAAAATTTTATGTTATGAAGGATAAAAGTGTTAGATATAATAAAAGTGTCATTCACGCCTAACATAGGTACAGAGCGCTACGCTAAAGTACATAATATGACTTCACTATGGTTATTATTTTAAGAGGACGATAAGATTATAACTAGTCGATTAACATTAACTCATTCAATGGAGTTTATCTAAAACCATGGATATGGAGGATCCAAAAATATATTTTTATAATAATGAACTTATCTTGTCATATTTTTAAAAAATAATGGTGATTAAATCTAAGAAATTTAGTTGTTTCGTCAGTAATATAGTCAAATAATGATATTTAAAATAATTTAAATAAATAAAATAAGTAATTTGTTTGATAATTAATTTAAATTGTTAGTAACTTCAGAATTTATTATACCAACAGATAGTATAAACATGTTTTAGCGCATCTCAAGTCAGTGACAGACTTAAATAAACCTGTGATTGTGGAACTTTCACGAGATAATAAGTACTTGGATTGGGGTGAAGTATTGCGTCCTGATGGCAATGTCGAAGAAACAAAAATGTTATGTGATTTCGCATTAAAAAACAAGGTTAAAGGATTCCTTGTTGAGGGTCTTACGCCAAAATGCGTATGTATTCAATGTGTGTTTTTTAACTATCATACATAAGGATATTGCTATAACATAATAATTTAATATTAATCAGTACTAATATCATTGAAGTAAAGTAATTGTACATTACCTAGTACTTATATTTTTTTAAGGTTACTTATTAGCTATTACTTAGTTTTCTACCTACTATTTAATAAAGTATCTACTGAGCATTTTCTAATGTTTACAATTCAATCTTTACTTGTTTTTGTGTGTTTTAAGATGTATATTTCATTTAACGAAAATGTCGGAAAGAACATTATACCTTATTTAAATCAATTAAAATGCAGCCCTGAGTTCATAATTGGTGTTTCTGTAGATGCAGTTGGATCATCTATAAAGAATCCATCTAGTACGTGTAATTTGTTATATTTTGTATTAATTATAGGATTTTAACTTTTTTTTTTGTTATTAATCATCGAATTTTGTTAATTTATATAAAATGTGAATATTAAAAAGGTCGGCAAGTGGGTACCGCTCTGCTGTACAGTGGGTGTCGGCGGGGTGTCACTGTAATGGATGAGTTAAATTTTAATTCAATGATCTAAGATTATTGTATACGAAAAACGATTGAGAGCGAAGATGGTCTGTCAGCCTCATAGTGTATTTGATATTATTGCTATTAATATAATTAATTTAACTATTAATAGTACTGTAGGTCAAATTAATTTTTGCAGAAAACATTGAATTTGAACATTGAATTGAGTGTTTAAAATAAAATAATATAATATACTTTAAAAGTTTCAAGAACCCACTAAATATATTTTTTTATTACAACGAAATAACTAACATCGTTTTTCTTTATTTAAATATCTAATTTTTACAAATTGGAACTTAAAATGTCTATAAAAATCAATCATTTAAATGTATTTTTATGATTTTTTGGTTACACTATTAAATACTTACGAAAAACCTTGTTTTAAATGTTCAATCCTTAGCTATAAAAACTAAACGTTTTTTAAATTTTTAACTACAAATCAATTTGCAAATGTTCGTTGATAAATTTTGGTCAAAATTTGAAGTTTAAATGCTTCTAAAAAAAATTGTGGATATGTATTTTTAATATTTTTGAACAGCTATTTTAACTATTTATGAGACGCCTTTTATTGAATTTTCAAGTAATTTGATCCAACAAACATTTTTTTAAAAAACTAAAATTTTCTTAAGCTTACAATAAGCTCAAAATATTTTTAATTTTTTTTTGTATAGAAAATGATAATCTAAATATTTTGTGAAAATTTCAAATGTCTACAATTATTCTTTTTTGAATTACATTAAGATAAGACAATCGTTCCCGGAGAAAACGGGTGTCTATAAACGTTTTTTGAAATATAGAAAACATATAGAGATCCTTGTATTGAATTTTCAAAACTCAGATTTGAATAGAAAATTGTTTTCAAAATGTCGTTGTTTTTAAGTATTTTCTTGAAATTTCAACTTTAAATGACACTTATAAAAACCATTAAACACTTATAAAAAACTATTAGAGACTAATGCTCAACTTTTTTTTTAATTTTTACTTACAACGAGTTATGAAGAACATTGTACTTACTACATTTTCAAGTTTTTTGACCAACTGAAAAAAATGTTTTTTAGAAATAATAAAAAATAAATAAAAAAAACCTGAAAATTGTTTATGCCTATAAATAGCTTAAAAAAAGGCAAAATTGTTTGAAACATTTATAGTTTATAGAAAATGCTTACATAAACATTGGTGAAAATTTCATGTATCTACTGTCATTATTTATTTTGTAACACCAAAAATCAAAATCAATTTTGTCAAAAATTCGCTTTGCGAAAAAATGGCCGCTATTCCTTATTTTTATTTGTGTTACCCTTACGCGTTTAAAAATGGTTGGGAATTTTTTACTTTTGACCCCCCAAAGTATTAACTAGATTCACTTTCCTATCAGAAAAGATGCTGATTGCTGATGAAGAAAATCGGAACATTTTTACTGCACTAAACCGTGATGACAGACACACAAAAAATTTTTTTTTTGAAAAACACAACATAGTAAAATTAATACATTTTTCTCTTTGCTCAGTGTCTAAAATTAGGTATTAGAAAGATGTTTTCTCTTTTTTTTCTTCAATCAATATATTTTACAATTATTTTGGAAAATAAACATATATATTTTCAATTATTGTTGATAATACTTTCTCATCATATAGATATTTTTAAAATTTTAAATACAATATCCCAATACCCTTAGGTATTCTTTGCTATTTATAACGCCATGACGCCATGCCGATAATAAAACTATAGATATAATTTCAAAAAGTTTCAGATTACTATAGTAAATTGTTTTATATTCAGGCAAACAACGAATTAGTTATAATATCGTATAGTATTAAAGTTATTTAAACTGTAACCTAAAATTGTCAAATTAAGTATTTAATTATTTTTATGCATAAAGTATATTTTAACGAACATTCTAATCTTTTTTTAAGTGTATAATTTTGCTGAAATGAACAAAATAGTAACCTTCTATGAAATACAAACGTATATGTTGAATCCGTGCAAACCAAAACTGTATAATGGAGGTACTCCGATTACAAAAGTCGATCACGGTAGAAATTACGTTTATGGAATGGTAATTTGGTAACTATATTTAATGTCGCATTTGTTAGTATTGAAATTGCTCAAAGTACTCGAGGTTTTTATGTGTAAAACGTGTTTGTTTTTGCCTTTTGGAAGAATAGAGTTAGAAATTGATCCATATTGGGAAAATATTGGAAAATAGATTGACATTGTTATTATTTCCTATACATACTGTAATGGTTGTTTATTTAATAAAGTGTTTACATTTCATACGTGCGTTAATTTTGTGTATGTCTGAAGTAATCGGCGTATACGACACCATACATAAATTATATTTAAATTAAATGGAAAGATATGTCCTAAAAAATAGACATATTAAGACAAAAGTAAGTTTTGTCATTAACTAAAAGTTAAGATACAAGTCAAATTTTGGAAACTTAAACAAGACAAAGTACATAAAACTAACCTACATGCTATATTACATTTAACGTATTATATACACGTACGAAGTATTCACATAGGTACCGTAATAATTTTTCAAACTCTATGCTGTTGCTATAAAATCCCATATGTACATTGTACGTACCAAAATAGTGTTTCCTAATACCTTCAATAATGTAAATAGGTAAGTACAACTATCCTAGTTCCTAGTATACAGGGTGTAACAGGTCTATTTGACTAATGCAATAACTTTTTTTCTATTCAATATTTTTAAGTTTTTTTTTTTGTAATGATTTGTAGAGCTCTGCGCTATGATTTGTACATTTTATATTTTATTTTATTTTTTTACAACAAAAATAAATAATTTAAATTTTGTATTTAATATTTTTCTAATAATCCAAGATAGCTATTTCATAAATAAGTATTTAAAAACCATTTTGGCGTTTAAAACTTTTAATTTGGTTAAGTCGTTAATTTTTAAACAATTTTCAAAGTGTGTTAAAATTTAAGATTATTTCTTGCTAATCACTGTTACTGCTGTCAAAGTTATTGCATTAGTCAAATAGACCTGTTACATTCTGTATATTAATCAATTGACTTTAAATTGTTTTAATTTTGCAGTAGTTTAATCCATTTTACCCATTTTATGCAAATATTCTATCATATTGTTAACCATCTTCCTCTTCGTCCATTCTGATATTTTAATTTAATGCTTATTAATTTTGTACAATTAATGTAATTTTAACTGCTGAACCAGCATGTACCCTCAAAGCCTAAATTAATAAAAGCTTTATAAATATCTTGTTGCAAAATGAGAATATAATAATCGATGAGTGATTTGGTATAAACCATGAAATTTTAACTAATATATTGTCATACAAATATTGTTTTAACATGTTCTCAATTGATAATTATAGGAAGAAGTAGTATCATTTCTCAAAGAATCGAAAATAGATCTTACAAAAACTACGTATGATATTGAAATGTATCCAAACGACATAAGTTCTTCAACGTTTAATTCTTATTCACAAGTATCGTAGATTGAACTATTTTTACTAAAGTAAATTTAATTATTTTATTATTTGAAATGTTTTAGGTATGTAAAGGAGACAACTTTAATTGTTCATCGTGGTGTGTACAAACTACAAACAATCTTTTTAAAAAGGTAAAATGATACATTTTGGTTTGAAAGTATTGGTTTACAAAATGATTTAAAATATTTCCAGTTTTAACTTTTATGCAAATATTTATATAATTATATTATACCTATATAATATATCATATTATATATTCGACAAATGATCGTTTTACTATTTAAGATATAATTTGATTACTATATATTAATTGTATTATCATATTTTATGCACTGACTAGATAGGTTTTATTGTATCTCAAATATATTTTCTAGATTTTATAATGTTTATAAAATAAATTTAGTAGGTACATATTTATTTTGATAAATTTTGATATTCAATATTTAAAAAAGGTCGACATGACGTAGGTACCGCTCTGCTGTACAGTATGTGTCGAGTAGATCATTTTTATGGATGTGTTAATATTGAATTCAATGCTATAAATCATTGTATACGAAAAACGATTCTGAGCAAAGACGATCTGTCAGCCAACATAACCAAGAGTATTCTATGATATAATTGCCATTAAAATAATTCATATTACTATTAATAATACAGTATAGGTTGAATTAATTTTTGCAGGAAACATTGCATTTGAAAATGTCATTGAGTGTATAAAAAATCATAATATATTTTAAAAGTTTCAAGCACACACAAAAAATGTTTTTAAATTACAACGAAATAATTAACATTTTTATTCTTTATTTAAATATCTAATTTTATTAAAGTTAGTATATTTTTTTGATTTTTTGGGTACACTATAAACTAAGTACGAAAAACCTTGTTTTAAATTTTCAATCCTTAGTAATAAAAACTAAACATTTTATACCTTTTTCACTACAAATCAATTTCCAAATGTTGGATGATGAATTTCGGTAAAAATTTGAAATTTAAATGCTATAAAAAAAAATTAGCCCAATGTATTTTTATTATTTCTGGTTTATTATTTAAACAACTAGTAAGGAATCTTGTATTAAATTTTCAAGAAATATTACCCAATGAAATTTTTTTTATCAATAATTAAAGAAAAAATTTAAAAAACCCGAACATTTCTTAGGCCTACAATTAGCTCAAAAATTGTCAAAAATTTTTTTTTTTGTATAGAAAATTATAATCTAAATATTTTGTGAAAATGTCAAATGTCTACAATTATTCCTTTTTTAATTACATTATGATAAGAAAATCGTTCCCGGAGAAAACGGGTAAATATCCAATGTCTAATTTCAAAAGTTCATAAAAAAACGCCATAAATATATGCGTTAAGTGATTACAAAACTAATTCTAGCCCCAAAACCCAGTTAAATTGGACAAAAACGGGAAAAAAAATTAAACATAAAATACAAACAAGTTAAAATAAAAAGTCCGTTAATTTATGTTTGGATAAAATGTAGATTAGTCTTAATGTAGCCTATAAATCACATAGCTACCAGGTAATACTCATAATATTTGTTTTTAGTAGTAATCATAACATTATCAAGATACCTATCAGCGCATTACCTATCTTCAGATTGTAACCGTAATACGTTATATAAATACTAAACCTTGATTATGTATTATGATAAAAAGTAGGTAGGTACTAAAACAAACGTATTATAAGTAGGTAGTTATAATATGACTCTATTGTCCAAAATATATAAGATATTTTAGATGATAAATAATTCGTCTGATTTAAATTATTTTTACATTTTTTACATTTATATAATTATATTTTTGTTTTTTTTTGTACAGGGAAAATTTGTAAGTGAACAAAAAAGTGGAATAATTGTCAGGATAGTGGATCTTGATGACGTTAATAATGACTGCGGGTGCACTACAGCGTTTATCGGATTTCAAAACATAATTGCAGGCTTCCGCGGTGGTTCACAAATATCATGTGCGAAGTATGACGTCCAATCTGCTGAATATTCAGTTCAATAATTAGCTATTTCACGAAGGATTAAATAAATATATAATTTTATCAACAATTTAAAATCGCTTTTACCATTGTCCACGCAAACAAAAAATCAAAATATTTTTAAATTCAAAGACACAAAGTGGTATGAGGTATTTTTTTGGTCAACTATAATTCCAATTTTGATCTTGTTTTAATAAACAGCAGTAATTCGTTTTAAGTCATTTTATTATATTTTATATAATAAAAAAAAAAAATTAAAATTACATTTTTTGATATAATATTTAATGCACATGTTTGCTAAATACAATATGTTAAATTTATATGTATGTTTTTCTATACTGTTATAGAAATATAATATTTTTTTCCATCTAATAGAAAATTAAGTTAAGTTATAACTATTTCAACTATATAGGTACACTGTAATTATTAAATACATAAAATTAAATTTTCAAATCGTAAAAGCTTGTTAAAATTTATTAAATTGTAGACAAAATGATAAAGTATAGGCTGAGATGGTTTAGTCATGTTATGAGGAAAAGTGACACAAAGGCAGAGAGAGTGACTATGGAAATAAAGTAGAAGAAAAGAGAAGGATAATATTGCTGAATTAGAAAAGATAGATAGACAAAACAGTATAGTTAGTAAGTTAAAACACGAAATTAAAGATAAATACATACATATACTGTGTGGCGTTGGCCGCTACCAATGCGTTCTGCGTCTGAGTGGAATCACCGACAAAATATCGCCGGTAAAATATCGCGTGACCAAAATATAGCAACTAAAATATCGCGAAACCATTATATCGCATGAAATAAATATCGCCAGTATACATATCGCCAGCATGAAATATAGCAGTAATTTAATTATAAATAAATAATATATTTCAAGCATATAATATTGTTAGGTATATTAATATATAGTAGAATTTATAAAAATGATAAAAATAAGTATAATTTAATAAAATTGATATAAGTAATAAAAAAAATTAAATATGTATATTAATTAATGGAAGTATATATTCAATGAAATACCTTGAAGATAATCTTCAAACTCACGATTATGATAATCTGCTACTACTTTCTTTACTCGTTCAGCCCTACTGACTGTCTTGTTCTTTTTATTTGGAGTATTTGGATTTCATACTATACTTTGACTTATTTTAATTTCCGTAAAACTGTATAAAAGTGTGAAACTGTAAAAGCGTCAGTCACAGTGACAGTACAAAGTATTACTAAATAGAAACTATAAAATGAAAAACCAATGTACTTGAATGCATTGCTAGGTAAAAGTTGAATATGATTATAGATAAGATAAAGTTAAATGCAATATAGGTACAGACGCGATAATAATGTACAGCGGTATTATTTCTTTACGATATAATGATTTCGCGATATTTTAGTTGCGATATTTTGGTCACACGATATTTTACCGGCGATATTTTGTCGGGGTACCGTCTGAGTGTAAGCAACGCCCGCTATACTACTAGTTCTCGGACGGGTCACCATCCAGGTTTTGTAGTCGTAACAAAAAAACTTGCTACACATACATACACCATACACGTGTTAAACTTACAGTATCCTCCCCCACAGTTCCATGGGCTAATGGCCTTAGCTGTCAAAGCCTTAACCCCAATAAAAAAATTTAAAAAAACATACATATGCCACTTCCTACAATCCTATATGACGGGGAAAATTAGATAATATCTAAGTTCCAACACTGAGGAAAAATTATATATCTTTATAAGTTCCTACACAGCTTTAAAAATTAGGCATACAATTTCCTATCCACACATGATGATTGTGATAAGAGATTACATACAAATATGACCAAAAAGTTGTAATCTATCACAAAAAAAATGTAATAAAAGGAAAAATGCCTAATTAAAATAATAAATAGAAAAAAAAATTAATAAATTATGCACTGGACTTTGCTGACGACAAAGCTATTCTAGTCTCTAGTTCTGACCCCGATCTAGCCTCCAACTATGTTCAGGACTACTTCCACCTTCTCCAAGCCTGGTACAAGGAATGGGGAGTCAAAATGAACGAATCCAAATTGATTCACTGTACATTTACGCTTCGGCAGGGAATATGCCAGGCTCTCCTCCTTAATAACCAACCCCTTCCTACTGCCCAATGTGTACGCTATCTCGGAGTCAATATTGACCGTCGACTTACCTGGGCAGCTCACATCAAAAATAAAACCCGAACACTTAACAATCGTTTTCGCCTTCTTCGGCCGCTCCTTACTTCTAAAAATCTAAAAATACCTACTAAATTGTTGCTATATAAACTACTGCTCAGACCCATCTGGTCCTACGGATTACAGATGTGGAGCTCAGCTAAAGTATCAAACACAAACCGTATACAAAGGTTCTAATCCAAAGTTCTTCGCGTCATCTCTAAAGCTCCCTTTTATGTCTCCAATAATACCCTTCACTCTGACTTCAATATACCCACCGTCACTGAATTAGCCAAGCTCCACTATAAGCGATTCAATAACAAGCTAACACATCATTCAAATCCACTTATCGTCCAACTATCATCTGAAACTATTCCAGGAAATCCCCACAAAAGGTTAAAAAGGCATTGGTGTCGTGACCTGCTTATGTAATATAATATATAAAAAAAAAAAAATGTATTACTACAGCTATAATCTTTATTACTTATTATAACTTATAACCTTTATAACTATTATGTAAGTACTTATTGTAAATATTATTATTATTATTATTATTATTACTATTGTTAAGATTAAAACCATACATTTATATCCAAGATGAAATACCTCCGATGGGAGGCCTCTTCCCTCAGTCTCTTCTGTCTGATTTTTTTTTTTATTTATTTATTTTTTTGTTCTTATCTTATCACTTAAGCTTGTTATTCAATAATTGTAACAGATGGCGTAATATAAAATTTTGTTAAAAAAAAACAAAAAAAAATTATGCACTGTTTTTAATGGTGGTGTTCCCGTAGTAGTGTAGCTACGTATATCATTTTACCTAGGTATTGGTCATATTTATAAAGCTCGCAATTACATGTATAGCTTTTTAAAGTATTAAATAGGATATCAATTTATCTTTGGTTTAAAGAATAGGAAAGATATACACAGACTATGCCTGCAGGGTACAACGTTTTACAGATAAAAAAAATTACACAAGTTAATAAAATGAAAAAAAAATTGAACCCGAAGGTATTTTCGTATTAAAAAGCAAAAAAGAAAATTCAAAAAAAATTGTACAGTTATAGAAAATAATATGAGACTGCAGTCTTATTTCCAGTTTCTTAATACTAAAAAATTGAACAAAATAATACATTTTCACAATGTATTGGTTATTTATAGAGATTGCAATGCAAAAGCTTTTTAAAGAATTTAATAGGATATCAATTTATCATTCGTTTAAATAATGAAAGAAATACACAGACTATATGCCTGCAGAGAACAACATTTTAAGGATAAAAAAAAAATTACACAAGTTAATAAAATGAAAAAAAAAATTGAAAGAGTGACCTGGCACCCGAATGTATTTTCGTATTAAAAAGCAAAAAAGAAAATTCAAAAAAAATTTTACAGGTATAGAAAATAAAATGAGACTGCAGTCTTATTTCCAGATTCTTAATAACAAAAAATTCAAACAAAATAATACATTTTCACTAGATAATGATTTTTTATAGAGATTGCAATTCCAAAGCTTTATAAAAAATTTAATAAGATATCAATTTTTTATTCGTTTAAATAATGAAAGAAATTCACAGACTATGACTGTGTACTACTACGTTTTAAGAATAAAAAAAAAACACAAGTTAATAAAATGAAAAAAAAAATTGAAAGGGGGACCTGGCACCCGAAGGTATTTTCGTTTTAGAAAGCAAAAAAAATAAACTCAAAATAAATGTTACGGGTATAGAAAGGAGATGAGAAAGCAGTTTAATTTTTATGTTCCTAATACCAAAAAATTCAACAAAATAATTAATATTCACTAGGTTTTTTATAGAGATTGCAATTCAAAAGCTTTTTAAAAAATTTAATAGGATATCAATTTATCATTTGTTTAAATAATGAAAGAAATTAACAGACTATGCCTGCGGGCTACCACGTTTTAAGGATGAAATAAATTACATAAGTTAATAAAATGAAAAAAAAATTAGAAGGGGGACCTGGCACCCGAAGTCAAATTCGTTTTAAAAAGCAAAAAAAAAAATTAAAAATAGTTTCGGGAGACGAAAGTTGAGACTTTAATCTAATTTCAAGTTTGGTACGCCTAAAACATTACATTATATAATTAGTTTTTTAGTTTTCTTTAATTCGTTATTTCGTATAACGCTATACCGGCACTGATTGTCTGACTAAGACACGTCTGATATTCCCTCATTTATATTTAAATGTTTTCTTTCATTGTTATGTTTACAATTTCGAATAGGTATCTTGGTAAGAAAAGATCATTGTAAAGCTCACGACCAGTGATGATAGTCTATTGTCATCACAATATAGCTGAAACATTGCTTCAATTGGTTGACCTTAGACCTATATACTAGCATCGTAGTATATTGTCTAAGGACTTGTAATTTACCTTCTTAGACTGAGACTTATCCAACCAGGCTTTTGGATAGAACGGTCTCAGTTGGCGTTGCCGATCTCTTGAATTAAGTGTTATCAAATTGAACCGTTGATTGTTGCCTCCCTAAGATACGGTTTTCTAGACGCGATTGGTCGCCGCGCCGCATCATCGATCCGCACTGACTGCTCATGGACAGCACAGTCGTCGGCCTGAACGACTTTATGGCTGTCCCATAGCAGAGCAGTCGTCGCAGCTCATCGCTGCGGTCTTAAGCGGCGATCAATCTGTTTGCGTCTAGGAAACCGTACCTTACAACTTGAAAATACCATACAACATGTAATTATGATTGGATGTAAATTATATTAGGATTATGTAACTATTTATGATTTATGCGTTTGTTGTCTCAGTCATACGAGTCACAAGTGAATGGAACATTCAGCAAATCGTATTTAGCTTCGTTAGTTTTAATATTACATTGAATTTACCTATTATTTTTATTTCTGTTTTTAGTGAATTTGTATACGATGAGGTTTGTTGCGGACGTTTGATTATTTTTGGGCCATCCCATAAATCACAGAATTTTGTATTTCCTTTATGTCTGTCACTAGGTAAATACGCTTTCAAATTAATACTAATACGAAGCTGAACTTAATTTTACTATGTTTCTGTTATGCACTTATATTACAAACTTAAACACTTGGAAACAACACAATATACAGGTGAGACGTATTACAAAATTCAAAATTTATCTATTACTCGAATTTAACAATAATTGTATATTATCTATAATATCTAATTTCACATACTTATTGTCAATGATTACTATTAAGAAGTAATGTTGTATGGTGAACTATAATATCTAAACAATATGTACGATTTTACTCTTATTATTTGTATTTATTTACACTTTTTTTTGTATACGTTTTTGATTCTAAATAAATTTGTTTTTTTGCCTTATTGGTCAATAGTATTTTACAGAGAAATCCAACTGGCATAAATCAATAAAACTCCAACAGCCAGAAAATTAACACCAAACCACACAATATAATGTTTCGACGGGAGCTTCAGTCACCCCGTGATAAACCATAATATATGTATACAAGAACCTCATAAGCAGGGGCCGTCGTTCCTTTGGATACCAACGGAACACTGTACACAATAATATGACATACTGTCAAACAGTAATATAATGTCTACTTAAGAGTTAAGAGTAGTATTTCAACCACGTCAGAGGCAAATTACTTTTTACATCTTATAGAAATCATAACATCATTTATTAGATATATAAGTAAACGAGTTCTCGTATGTCTATTATAGGTACAACTTTTATGTTGAAGCATAATTTTTTTTTTTTTATTTAGATAATAATTAACAATACGTATGTGACAAGAAATATTACCTATAATTAAGTGATTACTCATAATAAATTTGAAAATAAAAAAATAATGTCAATCATTTAATACCATTATTCAGTTTTTATGTACTTATAACGTAATTTAAATTTTGTAGTTTATGAATTTTTAAATCTCAATTAAAGAATATTTGAATGAATAATTGAAATAATATATAGATGTCAATACTTAACAAAAATAAAAATGAAATCGATAACTGACCTAACATAACTAATAAATTGTTAATAATTGATTTTTATTTAAATTGTACCCATAATTAGCCCATGGTACCCATAATTTATTAAGTTTATTAAATTTATCATACTATTAAGATTTAAAGGTTTCTATCACAGTGGATTATTTCTAATATATAATTTCTAACATAAACCGTGGCTGTACGACACTGACAACTTGATAATTAGTTATTAGCTCATACTCATAAATCATTAATACTTATAACTTTTATATCCAATTATACCTGCTTTTTTACTTTTAAGTTCAATATTTTAACCACATTTAATGTCAAATTTCAACAATCAACAGCTTCTTCAATTTGATGACACTTAATTCAGTACTTAACCGACAATACCAACTGGGGTTTTAGACTCGTTTATCCTTGACTATAATAAGTCAAGGTTTGTGAACCTACTAAAACGCAGTATCAGCTAAAGAGTCTAGTGAGCTTTGCAATTCTAGATCCATTCCTACGTATTCGAAATTGTTAACCTGACTGTTCGTCTTCACACTTCTTCTCCCATTCTCTCACAACACAGTCACCTTTGCCTTATACATCCATATGTTATGTATTCTGTCAATCCACTTCTTTTTCCGTCTTTCCACCCCCCTTCTTCTCACTAAATTTACTTCCACGGCAACACTCATCATTCCCTTTCATACACAATACACTACCCATTCTCCTCCATTCATCTCAGTCACTCTTACAGGTCATCGTACCTGATAATCGGAGAAAACGTTTAAATATTACTGAGGCAATTTTAGACCTGACTAATTACCTTATTTTTATCATAGCTTTATTGATAGCCGGGATAGCGTTATGCCTGCAGTTATAATACAAATAGTTGAAATGTTACAGGCAATACGTGTCCCCTGATCGATTTAAAATATTAAAAGAAAACTTTATAGCTTTAAACTTATAGAAAAAAAAAGCCTGTGAGGTACACAATTTCTAAATACAACCATGCCTGTACGTTTTTGTAAAAATATTATATTAAATTTACTGTATATAAGATAACTGATAATAGAAAATAATTTAAATATTATGAATAATATTGAATTTATAATTAAATTATGACAGAAATGTTAAATATAGATCGATTAAAAAAAATTAAAAATATTTATTTGCTCAAAAATATTAATTATGATTTTTTACGGGACATATAAGAACTCCACGGGCATGTATTTATTTAGGTATATTATATTATTATTCTACGACCTGGGTGCGGTGAAACGATGACGACGAAGACGACGACGGTTATGCTGCTCAAGTGAATGAATTTTGTCCAAAAGAATATTTCAATACAAACTTATTTGAACATCTTCCCTTCTGGCGAAACCTGTGTCGTACATACATCGCCGACGCGAAAAAAACGGTTCTGAAATGAGAATTTTTGATTTATAAAAAACAAAACTGAACTGAACGAAATAATTATTTGTTCATTGAAATTTTAGAATCGTTAATGCCTTGATTAATGACGTGCAGTGGCGTACACACGGGGGGGGGTTGGGTGTTCAACCCCCCCCCCTTTAACTGAAAAATAATTATATATTTGTATACATAGGACAGATTAAACGGATTGGCAATGTTGTCTAGGGTTCCCAGATTTATTTTTTAAAAATACGGATCATTTTAAAACATACCTGTATAGTAGGTATATACAGTGACGTATTTACGGGGGGGGGTGGGATCAAGGCGACCAAGGGGATCGATCCCCCCCGCAGGAGTGTATATAATATGCATCATTTTTTGGAGTCCTAATTTTAGACCTCTAACTTAATAAATATATATTCCCCCTCCCACCAAGAAAAAACCTAAATACGCCATGTAATACAAGCTTTCTCATAATGTATTATATTATTATGTACCTACACAATGCAATTATCTAAATATGTAAAGTTATTTTTTACTTAATTAACTTTTATTGTTTATGAATTTATTTACACTACTACCTTGTCTACCTATACGATATGGTCAGTGTTGAGTTATAACTTTGTGAATGAGACTATAAGAGTAATATTATAATATATGATAAATTACCTATTTTAATAGTATACTAAAAATATATATAAGTACTAAAGTACTATACTTTTATGTAATAATTTTAAATTAAATTGTATCTTATGACTCATGAAGTGTATTTCTGTAAATTAAACTAAAATGTATGTATATATTTTATGTACGTATACCTAATACCTATGTATTAATATTATACTATTACTCTACAACCGGTATGCGGAGAAACGACGATTCGATTTCGAGTATTTTATACGTTGCGCGCTTGGAAATAAAATATGCGTTCACGACATTTGGGTAGCATTAAATATGTATTTAAGGAAAAAATTAAATTGAGTCTTAAGACAATACGAAAAGAAACTTACGTAGACTTTGAATCTTTTGGCTATCCCTCGTGCCGTATACACAGCGCACTACTGCCGCGCCGACGTGGAAGAACGCTTTAGCTCATCTGAACTGAAAATATTGTGAATTATGAAAAATTAAACCGTAGTTATAACAAAATCTGTTTTTTGTCCGTGTCCGATCATTTAGCTTTGCTCAATGAAATGACTGAATCGTTAATCGTCTTCGTTCTCTGCAACGATTTTGGCAATAGCCATAGATGATAGATATTATACTACAGCAGTATGAAAATTTCACAGCTGATATATTATAATACAACTTTTAATATCAAAGAGGTCGGTATTTACGATTTTTCCATTGAAATGTAAAATGACAATAAACAAAATAGTTAATAATTTTTAATTTAAATAATTATAATAATATAAAATATTATTTTTTGGCAATTGGTATAGTTATTGTTATTTAGATATTAGATGCACAAGCATATTTTTTTTATGACTAAAATATAAATTTGCCTATACAAAACACCTAAAACATTGAATGATTAAATATAATTAAATAATTTTTTTACTAATTGAACTTTGAAGTCAACTGTATAATAAAATGGTATCATTATCATTTTTTATTTTATTTCTTAAATTGTTTAGTTTTTAAGTATACAAATTGCATTAAATAGCCTATATAGCCTAGCCTTTATAACCCCCTTTTATTTTACGTATATAGGTTGTTGAATAATTACCTACTTTCCTCAACGGTTAAATCTACTGAACGGTGAATGTAAAAATGATGGATATCATTTACTTTGGTTTGGTCAACAGAGTTATAGAGGTATGTTTTGATATATTTTGAAAAACGTCTATCAGATTCACAAGATGTGACAAGAAAAGCCAAAATATTGTACTTGCACAGTTGCACCTCTCGCTATAAATGTCTGGCCACACTTATGTTTAGGAATACATCCTTTAATCTTTATTTCACTTATCCAGAGACCAGAGCATTATATTATATATATTTTTTGTGTTAAGTATCCATGCTATAGCCCATAATTGTACTTCTGTTTCAAAAACGGCTTGATCTAAGTCATTTTAATATAATTAACTTGATTTGAGAATTTTGATCAAAAATCCGATAAGAAATAAAAAAATTAACATTAACTATAATACTCATATGGGTAAAAAAATCAACCATTGAATTGTTGAAGTAGGTATATTATCTATGAAAGAAATTATACCTGTATTTTTGGTGTTGGCCATACTATAGGAATATTTATTACCTAAATACAAAATCCATTGACTTCGACCTGTGTTCTCATTATTATATTTTTAAAATTCAACATCACAGACCAAGGTTATTTCTAATAAATTGTAGTTGAGAAATTTTGAGTAAAATCAACTTACAAATAACATAATATTGTATTCATTAGAACATTGAATTATTTAAGACAAAAAATTTAAAATTACTGTAGGGCAATGTGTTAGAAATAATAGAATTAACACATTTTACGCTATTTAAAAATTGTATTTATTTTATTACTGTTTCGCATATAGTGCACTTTGTTGTCAACTTTACTAATAGATTTAATAAAAATCCACCTCACACCATTTATTCTTTTTATTACAAGATATTTTATTTTCATATAGGTTCAAAATAGTTGATTTTTAGAAATATTAAAATGCGATGAACTTGAAAAATAATATCATCACACAAATTACATTTTAAAATATTCTCAATTCACAATAATAATAAAAAAATTACAAATAAAATGAAATTATTCAATAGTGGCTTAATGGTATTAAAAAAATATCCATCGTTTTTTCTAAATTAAAATAACTAGTAGTCATTACACAACGTTTGTCTTGAAGTGAACAAATATTTTGTTTTTCTCTATTATGAAATATATATTTTGCCGAGCTTTTATTTTTTTTATACGCATATAGCACTCTTTTAATATATTATACGTATATATAGTATATACCTGCGTGTGTGTCGGACGGAGTGCAACTGCGACGCGAATTATTTCTATCGCGTTTTATAGACTGAAAACCTTTGTATAGTGCCGAGTGCCACGGTGCAGGTGTATTTGATCGGGCACGTAATGACGACTGTGATGGCAGGCGAAGACCGTTCACTGGAGCGATGGCTGAGCAGCTAGAGCAGTGGCGTACCCAGAATTAATGATGAAATTTCGTTCTGTGCGGCTATTGTATATCATGAGCGGTTACCTACTTGTCCACTTTTACCATTGTCATAAGATCATTAAAATCGACGCCATAGTCATAGCTAATATTATAAATTATATAAAAACACATATTATATAGTTATAATCAAGCCCGTCATCACTTATAATATTATTCACAAACTATAATATATTATATCCTATAAAATACACTCCATATGTTTCAGGTGGCAGACCTCATTGTGATACAACCTGTCGTTCAACGACTGTTTCATGAAGATTCCCCGGTGACTAAACCACCCGGGCAAGGGGCGTACTGGACCCTGCATCCGCACACTCTAGACATGTTCGAGAACTGAACGTATCTGCGGCGCCGCAAGCTGTTCAAACTGCCGGCCGCCTACCGGGCGTTGTTAGAAGCTATACGTTCGACAGCGGGCAGGCCGTTATCGTCATCCGCCGCTGTCGCTGACTTCGATTCCGATTCACTGTCTGTCGGACAGGTGCCACTTCCGTCGTACCGGACAGATATTGTTATATCGCCGATCGGCACGGAACAGTTGTTATTACAGCCGTCCATCCACACCACCATCCACTTCGATAGCCAATAACCTGCACCGGTAGTACAAAGCCCAAACCTTTCACCATCGAAAGCAACATCACTCCGGGTGGCATCACTCATTGTTCGACGACGACCATCGTCACCACCTAACCACAACCTCGACGATGGTGACGATGAGGTGGTGCTCGCGGCTGTATGTAAACTGCGGCAAAATTTACCTTTTTCTAAAAGTCGATATGTAAACTCCGGCAACAAAAAAATTAAGATTATACAATCTGCGACAAAACCGATAAGATACATTATACAAACTGCGGCAATTTATTTGATATACTTTCTATATATATATCATATCATACTACCTAAATCATAATCATATATTATGTTAATTAGGTCTCTATTTTATTATTATTTTATTTTTTAAATTACAATTTTTTTTTGATTATAAGATCCCTACTATATTTTAAAATAATTTTTATTAATAATAATAATATTTTTCAATTTTAAAAATTGGTTTTTCTTTATTTTTACGCCTAATACTCTAATAGCCTCTAGATAAATAGCTGTCATATCAATATATCATGTGTTATACCTAATTAAACGATAAACGTGTATATAGGTTATCGTAACTATATGTATATATAGTAGGTATATATAGAAGGTATATAAAATAAATTGCCGCAGATTGTATAATCTTAATTTTTTTCTTGCCGCAGTTTACCATCTTCCGTGCTCGCAACTGATGACACAAGGTCGTAGTCGTCGTCGTTCCCTACGCCACGGCCTTCTCTACGTGTTTATTTTATTGGATTCATGCCCTTATACAACATTTTTATTTATATCGACTTGCATATATGAATTATCAAATTTTTTAATATAATGGCCTATAATAGTATAGCGTTAATTTTATTTTGGAGGCTGGTTTTATTATATGATTATTTAATTTACTTTACTTTTTATACTTTTTATTTTTATTTTTTATGTTTAACTTTTTATATATTTTTTAATACTGTATTCTATAGAATTGTTTCTAGTTATGTTGATCAAATAATTGTTGAGCTGTAATAGTTATACTAAAAGCTAATAAAAAAAAATAAAAAAAATAGTATAGCGTAATCTGTACTCAGTGTACTCTGTAGTAGCAAACTAGCAAATAATGAATCTATATTCTATAACCAACCTTCGGGCTTCGAGTAAAGTGGTGCAGCCTGGCGGTTCACCAAATTTGTGCAACTGTGAAGTGTTATCAGTCCATCACCTTATCTCCTCTGCATTTTTTTGTCTTCAATCAGCGGAGTGAGCGAGCGAGGGCCGAGGGGCCACGTGGGCATCGCTGTAAATAATTTCAAGTTTGGCGTCACCATTATTGTTCTAGGCGTCACTGATCAGGGGCGTGCCCAGGATTTCTTTTTGGGGATGGTTTAGTTTAACCTTAAAGTTTTAAAGTTAAACTTCAATACTTAGAACAATATAATTCAAATAAATTTAAGTATATACTGTATTAATAAAAAAAATAAGTTTCAAAATAATAAAACGTAAGAGTACAACAGATCACCAATCATGGTAAACACTAACTAAATGAAAGATTGTACATTTGTACACAAAGTAAGAGTAGGTTTATTTTACTGTTGTTGATAACGACAAAATTAAATTGAAAATACTGTGTCGGTACTCGGTATTGTCAGTTACAGAAATGATGTGAAAGATTACAAATATTTATGATTTGCTTTCGTTGTAATAAAATTATTATTATGTCATCGATAAGACCCATACGGCAACGTGAAAACTGATTTCATTCAATTTAAAGCCGGGTACACTGCACTTGTAACATTGGTGCGTAACACAACGCCGTAACGTAACATCTTTTGATGCTATCGACATTTACCGACAACTCTTGGAACGCGCGAATGTTGCAAGCGTGTACCCAGCTTAACGTAAAACCCCAAAAACAGCGATAAGAACCTGCCATTGTACCACGAATATACAATATGCAGAAATGTACTAAAGGGAATAAAAACCAAAGATCGTCAAATATTGTATTATTTTTATATTAATTTTTATATTATCGGATTTCCCCATAATATTATGTTAATGTTATTTTTTATTTTGTAAATATCATGAAGTTGAAAAAAATAAGCCAGTCAATTTGGGGGTGGTTTGAACACCCAAAACCACCTCCTCGGCACGCCCCTGTCACTGATGGATCGTTGGTATATGACACGGACCATGGCTATAGATACTAGCATGTATTATAGTACTATAGCCATGACACGGACTAAGATAGAATGGACTGATATCGAATGTCTTATCAGTGTGACACAAATGTTTCTCTAGACAAGGTACCAGAGTACACTACATTCAGCGCCATCTATGGAGAAATAATCGTAACAATTTTATTTCTATGAACTTAATCATTTTATTAAAACAACTTAACAACTAGTAAGTTAAAACTGAAAATTCTCTAAAAATCTAATATAAAAATATTACAAACCACAAATTGGCATCTTACAATTACAACTATACATTATTAAGTGTTTACTAGTTTTGAACATTTCTTTTTCTTTGCGTTGACTTTATTTTGATCTTTGTTTGAAATTAGTGAATACTGTCGCATTCTCACTGTTATATAATGAGTTATAATGTATGTAAGAACTTTATTCTTGTGATCTTTACATTGAATAAAAGTACAACACAAATAAATCTTTCAAAATTTGGTAAGAATTATTATTAACTTACTGGCAAAGGAGCTAGACATACTCGTTTTGTCAATGGTTCTTGGTTTTCAAATAATTGTTTTCTACATGGTTCAGTATAGCTATTTTGTACAGAATGTGGTTCAGTTATGTTTGTATGCTTTTCAAATACTGATGGAATTACTCCCTTTTTTAAAGCAACTCGTTGCCTGGTGCCACCAATCTTAAAAATATAAGTGTTAAAAGCCACCAATGAACTATGTTTAGTTAAACATTATTATATAATGCCAAAATATTTACTTACAGCTTGTATTATCTCTGGCAAAACGTTGACGTACTGTGTTATAATATCTTCTGCAAGAAAATATGTTCACTACAAACATGGCTAATTTTACATTTTTCATTACCATTTTGATCTTGTATAATTGTATGCAAGGCTATGGCATCTGTGGTTGGAACTTTTTGATTATTTTTATTACTTTTACAAGTAATAATGGAACATTTACGAGGCATGTTTCCTTTCAGACGTAACAAAAAAATTAGTGGTTTTAACTAAAATACCGATATTTATTATTTTTAAACATTTTATAAAAATGCATTGGCGGGAACCACTATTTACTTTTCTATCGTATATTATTATCACTAGATAGCGTTGAACATAGTGTACTTGTGATAGATGTGCAGTGTAGCGGGGCAGAAACATTTGGGGATCAGACCCCACCACCTCGCCGTCCCTACCGTTACCAGTCCATTCTATCTTAGTCCGTGGTATATGATGATATAATTCGTGGTATAACGAGAGGATCAAGAGCAAAATTCAGCGACCAATCAGACAATAAGCTTCCTTATCATTTTCGGACAACTGCACCCGACCGGGTCGTGCCTGCACATAAATAGTAAGTATCATAAAAATATGAATTCAAAATTTCTGATTAATAAATAATATTAATATTTAATATCAGATCACAGTTAAATATATTATATAAATTATAAATATACATATATTTGTGTATCAAATAATCTGATTTCTATTTTCTTGTTTTGTTTTTCATTTTAGTTTCATCGTGACAAATTATTGTACAGCTAATTCGTCATGGTTTTAATAAAACTATTAAAATGAACGTAAGGTAATCTGTGTTAAATTAATTTCTAGAATCAATAATTCATAAATAATCGAAATTGGACTGTGCGATCGACTGTATCAATTAGGCGTTTTGTTGTATAATTTCAATTTTTCTCAACAATATAATATAATTCATTGTTTGGGTTGTGCCGAAAAATGAAGAAAAATAAAAACTCAATGGCGGTATGTATTACAGTTTACAACTAATTATTATTATTCATTATGTAGCTACTAGGTTATAATTCAATGTATTTTTGTATGTCATAGAACATAAAATTATTCAGTGTTTAATTATATTTTCATAAGTATAGTAAAATATATTAAATAGTATTTTCCAACCTTTTTGTAACTACATATCACTTGAATATGATGTAAAATTTACTTTTATTTTTAAGAGATTACTGATTAGGCAAAACATTTTGAATTTTAATGTTGGTATTTTATTTTTCCATATAAATATATAATATTAATACAACAACAATTAATATATTTTGGATGCCAAATTACAGAAAAACAAGACTAAAAAAAATGAAAACCCAACAGATATAGAAGCTATAAAGAAAAAAAAACTGACGAGTAGACAAAGAAAAGCACTTTTAAAAATTATAGAAAAAAAACAAAAGAGCCAAAAGGTAAAACTTGTAATTTTTATTATTCTTACATATTAGATTTTGTTACACTTCATAACAAATTTTATTATTTTTTTTTTAGAGATCTGAAATGTTAAATGAATTGAAGAGTCTAGAACTTTCAGCACCTTCATTGTCTTTGATGACATCTATAAGTCAAACACAAACAAGTGGATTGAGAAATGCATTAAAAAAAAAAGTAACAATTATACAATTATTTTAATTTTATATTATACAATAACCATTTTAAAACAAACTGTAATAAAAAATTATACAATTCTAGAAAAAATGTCAAACAGCTAAACCCATTGAAGAAAATAGGAGCTCAGATGAAATGACAGTTGATGAAGATGTTGGTTCGGAACTTGACGAGGATGAAATTGCATAATAATTTATGTTATTTTAAATCATTCTGAAGAAAGTCTGTAACTATTAATTTCACAATGGTGGCCATATTAATTTTACTTCTTTATGTGCTGCTTGTGGTAACCATGTTAAATATTCTTCCAATAAATCTATAAAAAATAAAAATTGTTGTTAACATATAAAATTGTAATTATTTAATAAATAAAAATTTACATGTTGGCTTTTTTAACCAATGTTCTTTAATTTTTTTGGCCGAATCATCATGGTTTTTGTTCAATGTTTGTGTAAGCAAATAAAATGACTCTTTTAAGCTAAAAAATTTAAATTATTAAATAACATGATTGTTTATATGACATGGAATAATATTTACTTACAATTTCAGCCAAGGTTTTACTATGAGATCAGGTTCAGATAACAAATGTTGTCTATAAACTTGCAACTGTGAAAAAACTTTACCACTCAGTATAAAAAATGCTAACCAACAATATTTTTGTTCAATGTCAGGAAATTCAATTTCAGCTTGTGGTAATGACCACCCAGCTTGACCTAGTAAACATTTAATTTTAATTCTATTAAAATGATGGACAAAAATTAGTAAAATAAATTACCATAAGTTGCATTAACTGTACAGAATATTTTCCCAGTTTCTTCATTATACCTAGGCGTAGGATCGTCTAATACTTTTAATGTTTTACATAATTTATTAGCATACACAGGTAACCATTCTGGTTCAATTGCAGTGAGGCCTTAATAAATACATTATTATAAATTAATAAATGATAAATCTCATTTTGTACAATCATTATAGTTCAAAAAAAATAAACATTTTACATACCTTTAATATACATTTTGTCTTGTACTTCAAATATCTCTTGATAAACTAACCATTCTGGTTTACTTTTTTTTAATACACTACTATTGTGTATGTATACTATTGCTGTTAAATTGGAAGCGTAATAAGCAGCTTTATTTGGCCTTATGCCATTTCTATTTAATTCATTCGTAGTTAATCGCCTTGCAACTCTATCCAACATACCAGCTAATACAATTTGACGTATTTGTTTCACCTATAGACAATTAATGTTGTATTATTGTAAAACTAGAGTAATTCAAACCTGTCATACTTGTGTTGGTGTGGGTGGTGTCATGTCTAAATCAGTATTTAATTTTAATGAAGGCACATTTATGTTAAGTTGATTAATTAATTGATTGTTCAATTTCCAAGCTTCCAAAATTGATTTTTGATGTAACCCTGTTTTGGTGCAATACTCTTGCAGACCTCCTAAACCCGATTTTTTCATAGCATGGCTTGCGCCACCCATAGATCGTAGTATTACCATTAGATCACCTGGATATAATTTTTAAAAAAATAATAACAATAAGTAAGTATACAATGTTGAAATGTTATTATATATATTGTATATAAATGTGGCAAAATAATGTTGATTATAAATTTTAAATTCAACTGTTTAACTCTATGGCCAGGCACACACCAATACAGTGTGAAACAGGTGGTCAGGTTATTTCAGTGGGTCATGAGTCATGACTGTTTTTTTCACAGAATTAGTGTACTTACGGTCTATACTCAATAATAAATTACAATATTAATATTTTATTTGAAAGTAGTTAAGAGGAGCAAAACTAGTACCAATTATAGATAAATATGTTTTGTTATCAGTTTTTACCTAAGAGTAAAAATTCGCCTTTGTTTAACCATGACAGTTTGGTTTTTTTCCAAGCATCAACATTGTCACCAGGTAAATATTCTTGAACAGACATCGCAGAAATTATAAACAACATATACTGTAATAAACTACGATCTTTACTCAAACACAGCATCTTGGCATAGTGAGGGGATAATGGAAAAGCTGCCATACTTTTTCCCAGAGGTGTAATACTGTTGATTTCTAAACATGTTTTTAAACAATTAGTTATTACATAGTTAAATTAATATTAAATTTATTGAGTTTACCAGCAATATTTCTGTCAACTTCTAAAGCACCAAGTGTAACTAATCTTTTTTCTGCTTCTAAAATAGTCTGTTTATCTGGTGGTGTAGGAAATGGAAAACTAGTAATTTTATCAATTTTCATTGATTTCATTTGTAAAATTACATTATCAATTGGAGTGGTTTGAATTTCAGGTAAATTCCATTCTGGAAACTCGTCATTAAACAGAGCAGATGAAAATAAACTATCAGGTAAAAACAAACATATACTTTACAAAATAATTTTGTCTTGATGTAAAGTCCTTATAAGAACAATACAAATAAATAGTAACATAATTTCTATTTAAAAACCGTATACTTACCGATAACAGTGTCCTGGAGACGTTCTTCCAGCTCTTCCAGCTCTTTGATTTGCTGAAGCTTTACTTTCCCAAACAACAGAAAATCTCGAAACACTTGTTAATGGATCATATTCTCGAACTTTAGTTTTTCCACAATCAACAACATATTTAACATTGGGTATAGTTAAAGAAAGTTCTGCTACGTTTGTACTTACAACACACATGCGACAACCCAAAGGAGGTGGTTCAAATATCTAAAAATATAAAATATATAATCTTAGAATGATTTGTATATAAAATAGTTAATAAGTAAATTAACAAATTAACCTTTGATTGTTTATGGGCAGGTAACATTGAATAGAGAGGAAGCACCCAAAGTGGTGTAGAACTAAATTTCATAATTTTACTTGGCATACTATCTTCATCTTCGTCATCATTACTTGAGTTATCCGAAAGAATTAACTCATCTTCTGAATGCATTTCAATATCATAATCATCTAAATCAATATCAGGCAAAGGTTTTCCAATTTCTTTTTTTATATTTGGTTTAGATTTGTTATTTGAATCTATTTTAGAATGTGTTTCTTGATATGGAAATGCTTTACGAAGCTTTGATACCAATTGTTTTACTTCTAATTTGCCTGGAAGTAAAGTATGTATTTTTTTCAACTTAATTATTTGTATACAATATTAATAGCAAATAAAGAAACAAATGCAGTTTAGCTCCGCAACTTTTATTTTCAAAAAGTGATTATAAGATGAAATTGTTAGTATTTATGACAAGTCAAAACTTTTTTAACTTTTTGAGTAGTACCTAAAATAAAATAATATGAAACTTCAAAATATGTTATTAATAGTTTTTACATATCACGTTTTTTTTTAGTCATAAAATGTTTGACCCAAATATTAGACCAGCCTATTTTTGTGATTTTAGAGTTCAATCAAAAATATTCTTCAATTTGCTAAGAAACACCATTATGAAAATGTATGACTAATTTCTTGTCAGAGATCAAAACAATTTACACAAAAAAACCAATAAAAATATTGAGGTACTCAACTGCATTTATGAACAAATAACATATAAAGATATACCAGTTAGGAACACTAAAATAGCACCAGCTGGTAAATTGGAATGAATTTTATAAATTTTATTATAAGCTTCAGCTAAATAGTCATGTGGGGTTCTCTTGTTGAAATGAATTGTCACTGGAAACTGTCTTGAACTCAGCTACATTAACATTTCAAAATAGTTTAAATTAAATAATCTATTATTTTTTTTGAATATTTACTTCAATAATAGGTGGTGGTTGAAGAAAAAGTTTTTCGTTTTTTGAAAAATCATCAACTTTAAGGGTAGCAGACATAATGATTAACTTTAATGGACTAGATCTTTTTTGACGCAAGCGAACAATACGAGATAAGATACCAATCAATATATCAGAAAACACTCGTCTCTCGTGAGCTTCATCTAGTATAATTGCTGAATATTTGTTGAGCAAAAAATCCTGAAAATTATCATAAATCATATTATTTTTGTTACTAGTTTAGAACAATATTCAATCAAATTTACATTTTGAATCTCTTTTAACAAAACACCATCAGTCATAAACTTTATTTTTGTATTAGTTCCTGCATTTCCTTCAAAACGTATTAAATATGATACGACATCAGTTGTTTCATTTAACTCTTTAGCTACTCGTTGAGATACAGATATTGCAGCAATACGTCTAGGTTCTGTGACACCAATCATTTTATTCCCACTAAAAATTAACGAATAATACATCATTTTTGTTAGTTATTTATTTTATTAGTAATTGTAAAACGTTTAATGTTATTTATTTATAATTTATTTACAAAATTCAGTATTGAAATTATATTTGACATAAAAGTGTGTTTACTTTGAATAGCCAGCTTCGTATAAAAATTGAGGTACTTGGGTAGTTTTTCCACTACCTGTTTCACCAACTACAATAATGACATCATTTTCACTGATTGCTTCCATAATGACTTGTTCTTCACCAATAATCGGTAACTTTGAACGTGACTCTATAATTGCTGGTGTCCGATTGATTGGTAGTGGTTGCTTTTTAGCAGCAGAATCTATTTTACCACTCATAATGACTGATTATGTAAAAAATATACTATCGATTTGATAATTTAATAATATATATTATGCTAAATCAAAATATAAAACAAAATAAAATAAATGTTGACATGTTGAAAAATGTGAATTATTTGAATTTCTCACGTGGTGGTGGTGTTTACTTTTTGTTGTTTAGCGGTATGTGATAAGGAAATTTGATAAGCACAATGATAAAAAAAAATTGAGTTAAATAGTCATTGACAAATGACAATTAATTATAAACAATGACAATATAATTTATAATGTTTATTTTTTTCCTCTTTTTGAAATGTATTTGACTGTGGGCGCCCATTTTCCTCCTCTTAATTTTTTTTTATTTATTTGAATTTTGAACCTAGTTAATTTAATACTTTTTTTAAAATTATTACCAGTTATTATAGGATGAGGTCCAGGGGACTTTAAATTAATAATTTATTTGTTAATAAACTAAATATTGTGTGTTATTTTTTAGTTTAAGAATCAGATTAGACTGCAGTCCCTATAATTTTTACTTCTACCTATATTTAATATTTACCTACACCTATAGATAGTACATTGACTTAAACCTGTATAACTTCTAAATTGTGGTTACGACCCGTGCATCTACTGCACCTATAAGACATACTATTGTAGGTATCGCTATACATCTGTAAATCGTAAATGTATAATATTTTGTATAATGTCGACCTATCATATAAGTAATATAATAAATTTAATTACCATTAACTATATTTAAGTAAATATTTAATCATACCTACTCATATTTTGTAATGATAAAATAAAGTTAGTTTTTTTTTTTTATTCATTTTAATAATAATATATATTTACAATCTGTATTTACAAGTTATACAATGGGTAAATTTAATGGCATTGATTGGAACTTGGCAGGAAAGGGGAAGTCGCCTATTGGCGGCACCCCGTTGAGTTATTTAAGGAGAGAGTAGGTCCCTACACGGCTACACCAGTTCCTTATAACTTATAAGGCGCCTGGGTGGGTTTCCTGGAATTTGATTTGATGAAAGTTGAGTGATAATGTTATTTGAATGAGTGCTGAAAGTTTTGTGTGATTTTTTGTAGGTGAGCGTAGCAAGTTTATTTAAAGTTGGCATGCAAATATCTTTATGTAATAAATCATTAGTGATGTACCAAGGAGCACCTGATATTAATCGTAGGAATATGGACTGAAAAGCCTGTATTGTTTTGGTATTTGAAAGTTTGTCTGAGCTCCAAAGTTGAATGCCATAGTGCCAGGTGGGTTTTAAAAGAACCATGTAAATTGTCCGTTTGGTTCTCAAGGAGAGCTTAGAGCGGAGTAGGGGTCTAAGTAAGTGAAGTATCGAATTTAGAGAATTTAGAGCTTTACGCTTGCTTTTTAGACGGGGCCCCCAAGTAAGACGTCTGTCAAGTATATAAGAACCAGATATTTGGTTTGCGTTGAAGATGGAATTTGGAAATTGTTAATAAAGGTTGGGGGGCATTCCAAGGGGCATAGGGTGAAAGTAATTTGTGAGGATTTAGATGGTTAAATTAATTAACTTTGATTTTCCAGTCGTAGATTGTGGAACCAAGTGTTTAAAACAGATAGGTTGTTTTGGATTTTTTGGGCTGCTTGGGTAGGATCTTTATCAATAGAAGTGGCATCCGTAAATGTACCTAGTAGAGTGTTTACATTTAGAGGTAGAGTAAGTATTATTACTTATTATACATTTATACGACAATAGTGCAAACAGGCAATTTTTGATGAGTCTATGTAATATTGTTGTTACATATTGTTATGACAATTTAATTTTTTAGGTATCGAATACAATTTACCACCTAATATGATGAATACTTAAATACGTATACCTATATCTACTCAGACCTGCGTCCGCAAACACGATCTCCCCTCTTGATTTGTGCCAATGGTAATTGTACAACGTTTACAAGCTTAAAAAAACGACTATAGGTACAGACGTACAGTGAACCGTACTTTGCAGTAATAAAGCCATGTATATGGCGGCTATGTGGGTAATAGCTCAATTAAAATAGATTTACATGTAGGTACCTCTTTATATATTTTGAATTTTAATAGACTACATCCTGTTTACGCATATTAATGTAGGTATATTAATATTATGTGCATAATTTATTAAATTGAGATATTATTAAATTGATGTTTATCTGGGGAACAAAATTACTGTCTATAAATCTATAATTCATTTAATTTAAACGTATAGGTAAATGTATTACTTTATTATAGCAAACACTAGTGCAAGGTAACTATATTATAATATATGTATGCGCAGTGCTGCAGTAGTTTTTCGGTCAGTGAATAGAGTAGACGATACTTACTCTATTACAATAGTTACGTGTGCATACTAAATTTAATTATATTGTTTTATGTAGAAAATACAATAGATTATAATTTATTAGTTATTCCGCGTATTAGTGAAGAGAGCGTGTGAAACATCTATATTATATATGTATTAGCACTCGGTCTACATTTTTTGGTATTTTTTTGATATAAACACGATGATAATGACGATCTCGGGAATTTATTTCGATCGTGTTTATCGTATCTAACTGAACAACTCAATGTTAATAATATAATATATAAGCATTAATAATAGTATATAACTATAAAATATATACCTGTATGCTCCGTAACTGCACTGCTGCAATCTATATATAATGGCTGATGATCTGAACCAATACATTGACAGTTACTCCAAACAACGGTGGAAGGTTTTCGTCTTGTTGTTGATGGCCGGCACACCTGGGATATTCAATGCCATACAGATATCGTCGTACGTGTTCCTTGTCGACAAACCTTCATACTGGTGTGATATACCGGATCTAAAATCAGCAGGATGGAGCGACCGGATGATCATTAATGTTTCCACGCCGTAAGACTATGAATGAGGATATTTGTTAAATTATAGATAATCGATAATTAAGTACCTATTACCTACTAGCCACTAGGCGTAGGTAGTAAATAGACACTTCCCTTCATAAGTTGTTTTTTTTTTATTATTGCGATACTATACAGTTATACAAAATGAGTAGCCAGTATAGGTACAAGCTTTCGAGGGGTTGACTGGTTTGACTGTCATAAGCTACAACTACCTACCTAAAATAACTGTATGCAATTTTATATCATCGTTTTTTAAAAAAAAAAGATCCCTGCAACAGTATGTCTGTATATATAGCTTAAGAGGACGTTGTACCCGCATGTGTGGTCTCCGTCTTACACACATACGCACATTTTCGTTCACTAGTTTCAATAGTGTGCTATTAGTTTTGATATTAGAGTGAATTGACCTATTAAAAATTTTAAGGTAAGATTATTATCTAAAGACCCAATTAAGCTTTTATTGATATTATTATTTTTAAGTAAGTTATGATCTTTTTGAAACTATACATTTTAAAATGATCATAACTTACTTAAAAATAATAATATCAATAAAATGGGGCTCTAGATAATAATCTTACCTTTGAATTTTATAATAGGTCAATTCACTCTAAATCAAAACTACCTGCACACTATCGAAACTGGTGGACGGAAATTTGCCATGTAGGTACGTGTCACGTGTGTAAAACGGAGACAACACATGCGGGTACAACGTCCTCTTAAATCTCAACACATGGTGACCAGTGCCCAGTGGGTAGTGAATAGTGATTAATAGAGTAATGAGCAGGGTTCGGGACTTATAGCATTTGCATACTTCTTTTATTTATTGTAAAATTTAGCAGAGTGAGAAATAAATTCATTTCTCAATGCTGTGATACTAAATCTAAACATTGAATGTGCATATTTTTGCATATTTCATAGATTTTGCCAGGAAAGTGATTATTTTTGCGTTATTGTGCTTATTTGGCATATTTTGGAAAATTATTCAAAATTTAAACTTTACAAATTTTAACCAATCTAAAAACGAAAATAATAATGCTATCTTATGTACCTATTTGCTATATTATACAACTCACAACTCCTTATAATTTTCGTGGTTAGAAAATATGATGGCCCGTATTGATTTAAATAAAAAATTTTAATTTTAATTTTTCCAATAATTTTATAGTTGACAAATAAAATTCAAAAAACTCGGAAAATCAAAAAACAAACTAACAATTGGTTGTTTTTTTTAAAATTGTTTACGTTACACTAATTGTAATTAATAATTATTAACAAAATAATAAATAATAATAAATATATTAAATGCATATTTTTTAATTTTTGATGCATATTCTAGGGTTTTTAAGTGCATATTTTAGCGCTTATTATTGTGTTTTTAAGTGCTATAAGTCCTGAACCCCGGTAATGAGTATAATCTACGTATTGCGTCTAAACGTATTACACTAATACACTATTACGCATTTACGCATATTATAATCCTAATATTCCCATTACATTCCGATCAAATACCACATACTTCAAATGTACTTCCATGAATAATTATATAGTCCTCATCAAAAATATAGCCGTTACAGAAATACAAAGCTAAAGACCAGTTGATGAAAAAAAAATCAGCATATCAAAGTACCTATGCTTTATATAGTGTGATATTTACATTTCGGCCAAGTCTACTCTTTCTTTGGCAATTTAGTGTTAATCCTACGACCTACACCTCACTCCACTAGTCCACTACTATTTTTAATGAGCAATAAATAATAATGCTCTTTTCTTTGTTTTGCTTAACACTTGGTCAGCTTCTGAATTGGCCAATTGTGATTGGTCCAAACTACCTTTCATTATTCAAAATCGATATTTTTTTGTAATGAAGTATAATATATCTTTAAGTATAATATATTTCATCTAATCGTGTTTACATATTTTATAACTGAAAAAAAAGTATATGTAGGTATGTATTAATTTTTTGATGATTTTGGTATTATTTTTTATAAAATGCTAACAGAAAATTATTTAAAAAACCCCTTTTAGAAATTTTAAACCACTCCAGTTACTGTTAATAGTTAATACCTACTTATATAGCTGTACAGTAAACGTAATTACAACTAATTTGTCAGAAAAATATGAAATAACACTACAAAAATGAGTAGGTACAAAACCAATATGCATGCACCTTTATAAACGCACAAATAATTTATTGATATTATTTTTTAGATATCAAAATAGTTCATCAAAAAAAATTGAAGAATGTTCCTATTACAATCAAAATTATTCAACATTTGCCAAAAATGGTTACAATTGGTCAATGAATAATTTAAATACTGCCGATTCAAAACCTTGTCAGTATTATAGTTACAGTAACAAAGAATCAGTTGTAACTGAAGTACGTAAACAATTCTTAAAAATCATTAATCATTTGTGAACATTTTACATTTTGTTTTATTTAAACTATCTATAAAATGTTTTAGTGGAATTTAGTTTGTGATAATGTATCGATGAAGTCCAATGTCCATGCAGCTATGGCTTTTGGAAAGTTTGTTGGTGGACTTTTATTTGGTTCAATTTCGGATGTATATGGAAGGAAGTTTGCTTTCAATTTGGCCGCTTTTATTTACATGTTTTCAGGACCATCTGCTGCCCTGATTGATTCATATGTATTATTTTTAATCGCTAGATTCTTGATAGGTGTAGCTGGATCTGGAATTTATGAATCGTCTTACACAATACGTAATAAAATAAATAAATTATAAATACATATTATATAACATTAAAAAAAAAAACTTTATGTTAATCCTAGTGACTGAGCTGACAAGTGGTAAAACTCGTACTTTACTTTGTCTTTTGATGAATATGTCGTATCCAATTGGTTATATTTTGTTATCAATTATTGCTTATTATGTACGGCCGTGGAGAATGTTGCTTTTAGTTTTGTCTTTGCCCATATTTGGATTGTTGATACAATGCTGGTAACAACTAACAGTTTTATTATTTAATTTTACATTATAATATTATTTCGCAAATTATTTGCAAGTTTAAATATATAAATATATTGATATTTATTCAATTGTTGGTACAATAAATGATAATTAATCAAAATATTTATGTATTGTTTAGGTTTCTACCTGAATCTCCTAAATGGTTGATGTCCCAAGGTAGAAAAAGACAAGCTTGGGTGGCAATGTCTAAACTTGTTCCATCTGCAGTTCATACTAATATTGATAATGATGATCAAAATAATGTAGAAATTAGAAAGGTTTGTCAATTCATTTTTTTTTAAATTAAGGATTAAGACAATTTTTTGTATTCTTGATTTTTTTTGTACTATGTAAGGAGTGGCAATTCAAACTTCTGTTTTTGAAATAAAAACCATCTTTTTTACTGTAAATTATTTATTGGATCATTTTTTTGACAATACTGATGTACCTAATTCAAAATTTGAACGAGTAATTTCTCAGTTATTAAAATGTTTGTACTAAGGATAATAGTCCTTAAAAATGGTTTTATAAATATTTATAATATATGTAATATTGGATCTAGTAGGTATTTATTATACTTGGGTCTTTTTTTTTACAAATTATAAATGTTGATTGATTAATATAAATCACTACAATTTTAAAATCACCATAGCCATCATATCTTACAATTCCATTATCATGGACCTATAATAATTATCCTTAGTACACAAAGATAAATATGTCAAAAACTACTAGTTTGAATTTGTATTCTGATATGTCAAAATTATCAGAAAAATTATCCACTAAATAATGTATAGTGGAAAAGAGGAGTTCTCACTTATCGTTGGACAAACAAAAGTTTGTATCTCCACGGGACACTCTTTTTAAGTAGTACGAAAAATATCACGAATTTGCAATATGGTCTATTGGTCTTTAACTCTTTAAATATATTTAAATATTCTAAAAATCAGATTTTGAATAACTACATTATTGAATAAAAAAGGGGGTGAGCGTGCTCGGTGAATCATCCTGTAATCTGTATATAATATACTATTTACATTTAATCTTAAATTTAATTTGAATCTTACACATTTTGACATTTTGTGTAATATGTTTAATGATCACTTTTATTAATAAATATATTTTGTTCAAACAAAGTAGACGAACAAGTGTATAGGAAAATGTATGGAGTTTTTGTCAGCTTATACGTCATTGTTTTCTACATCGGACTTGTCAGCAAAAACAATTATTTCATTATTTTGTGGATTATCTTGTGGCTTGTCGTATTACGTTATTGGTAAGTTGGATTGGAAAATGTATATTATATGTTTATATATTTAAAATATATAGTGTTAAAATAAAAGTATTTCATCGGTTTATTATAATCTCGAATATTCTAAAATAAATACTGCACATGAATTCTTGAAATATTTTTATCATTTTTTCAAGAAATCCAATTAATTTGATTATTTTATTAATTAGCATTGAACGGGGATAATATAACTGCTGATCGTTACATATATGTTGCGTTGAACGGAGTTGTTGAAGGTGTATCATACGCGTTAACTGTTCCTTTATTTCTTTATGTTGGACGAAAAAAAGCAGTTTCATGCTTTTTTTTTGCATCAGGAATATTGCAACTGACATTATTGGCAATACCACTTGGTATTAAAAATATTTAAAACCCGAATATTGTTTAAGCCATTTTATTATTAATATTTAGTATTTTTTTTTTTGTTGTTTTTAGAAAAACCAAACATTTTATTATGTGTGACTTTAATTGGAAAATTTTTCGTGAGTGCCTTATTTTCAGTCATTATACTCTTCGTATCAGAATTATATCCAACTACAATCAGAAATACTGGTATTGGAATAAATTTGACTTTTTCTCAAATAGGATCTATTATTGCACCATATATAGTCGAACTATTGGTATATAAATAATGACAAGTGACAATCGTGCATGATTTATTTAAAATGAAAGTTTTCAATTTTTTATCTATGTGTTTATACTTAAAGGGAGCTAAGGCATGGTATATTCCAAGTACAATGTGTGGGACACTTGGTATCTTTGTTTCAAGCTTGGTTCTGATGTTGCCCGAAACAAAAAAAACGGTATTACCAAATACTCTGGAAGATATGAAAAACACTAATTCTGTCAAATTCAGCAACTGTTTTAAATTTTAAGTGGCTTTCTCAGATTTCTTTTCTTCCTCGTACAGTGGTTTGATTTTGATATGCACTTAATTTTATTGACAGTTCAAAAAAGTTAGCATATTCAGTTGAGAAGGTAAATTTGTTACACTTGTTTAGATGTATTTAATTTGCTTTAGGTGACAGGTGGAAAACAATAATGATATACATTTGAATAATAATTTACTGAGTAAAAAAAATTGCTACCTAAACTTATATTACTGTTTGAGAAATGCCAGGTAGTTTTGGTTGTAAATACATTTTTAGTTTATTATCATTACTACTTATATATAGTTGATTTAGTTTGTACACATAAAAAACAGTAGCGCCGTAAATTAAATCTATTTTTATATAATTTTAAAATTTGGTGTAATGTATAAAGTATAAGAAACATGACTTGGGAACAATGAAATGTAAGTACCGTAAAGTAAGTTGCATAATTTATTAATATGTGCTATATACGTATTGTTTATAGATTATCGTAAACTAAAATGTTGCGAGTCAAATTTATTTTTCTATGCATTCTTGTAACTTTTTACTATGAAACATGATTATTATCAACGATGAAATTACATAATATTTATGACATAGATTAATATAAATAACATTTAATCAATGATTATTGCTTATTATCAGAGCTCGGTACGTAATGCGCTAAAAAAACAATGAAATGTGTGCAAAGTCAATACATATATAAACATGTAGTATGGCGTATGCACTATAAAAATCTTAAGTAGGCATCTATTTTTTTTTTTAAAGTAATAATATTAGGTATGCATTTTCTTTTAGGTACAACCATTAAAGTATTTTTTCATTTTTAAATTTAACAATGGTTTGGATTAACTGTCCATGTAACCATGTGTAGGCATGTATTATGTATTTCATTATGTAATATTATCTAACCATACATATAAATATTTAATAATTTATAGTTATTACATTTCGCAACTTATATTCTTATAAATTTCAATATTAATTATTTTAAATTTTAGTTAATAATTTATTTATTTGATATAAACGCCTTTGTAGGTTCAAGTACAATTTAGACACTATAATTTTGTTATAACTTACATCATAAATCATAATGCATTTTTGCATTTTAGATAAAAACGGAGCGACGATGAATGTATTGCTTTAACAATGAGATGTGTTTTTTTAGTCTGTCATTACCTTTTGGGACAAAAAAAAATGCTTCGATTTTTTTTTTTTTATCAATATTTTTTTTAGTAGAAGTGAATCTAGCTGGTACTTTGAGGGTCATAAGTAAAAAATTCATCAAATATTTATTGGTGATATAAACGTATATCATTATTCAGCAACTTGTAACTTTAAATGTAACTACCTAACTGTAACATGTAACCTGTTACAAATGCCCCAAAGTATCTTGTAACTATAAATACCTACCTACACAAATGTAGTATACCTAACCTAACCAGTAACCATTGTTGTAAATTATATTATACCTACTATACGATATGTAATCTAAAGTATTTTGTATTTTCGTATATTTTTATTTTTCTGTCACAATAATTTTTAAATTTGAGCCCACTGCAAATATTGTATATTATGTGCATTTTTAAATTCACTATGATAGTATAATGTACACATCACTATAATCACTGTATGAAACAGTTTCACAGTTTGACCTTCGTTTATATAACGCTATAATGGTATATACAAGTATATCAGCTATCATCTATTATATATGTCAATTATACATTTTATATATACGTTGTATTTTAGTAACTTTATATAGTGTCTGTGTGTCTATATGACCGTATACAGTAATTAAATCGTAGAACGACTAAATACTGTCAGTTGCTAACAATTTAGCATGTGTCATAGTCAATACGCAAGTCTTACGATTCGATACATAATCGCATAATAGATACGAATTAAAAAAATTACAATTTTTATATTTTATACATACAGGTGTATAATGCATAAAGAAAAATAATTAAAATTTCTCTGTACTACCCTGTGTGATTAGTGAATGTAATTATTTTTCACCTTTTCTGACACTATTTAAAGATAAGCTTATATTCAGTAATCAGTACAATATATTAAGTAGATGTTTCAATTTCTCCGTTAAACAAATAAGAGGTAAGATAGTAGTAATAATACCTTTAATATAAGTAATTTTAATTTTAAGAACTTTCCAGAATTAATTTTTATAATATTATAATAAATAATTGTTATCAATTATTTTATTTTAATTTATAGGTAATCACAATACTACAATATAAAGATTACCTATTATTATAAACAGCTATTTTCTTAAACTCAAACTATAAAGCTAATATTATACAATCAATTAATTTTTTGCAAGAAGTTGATAATTTTATAGAAAGGATTTATATAATTTATCATGAACAAATTCAGTATAACTATAATAATTTGTTGATTTGTCAATTAAAAAACAATATTTTCAGTAAAATATATTTTTAATGTTAGGTATTTTTAATTGAAGAAACTTGTTTTTTTTTAATATTTAATATAAGACAAGAAGGGCTTGCTCCACGTAATTAAAATATAGAAACATATAGGTATATAAAAATAATAATATTATATGGTTATTATGGAGTGGACATAAAAATATAGATATTGATAGGTGTGTTAAAAGGAAAAAAAAATTCTAACACAAACAAATGTACCTACCTTAATAACCTTAATTTCATATTTTATATTATAATGTCACTGAAGATAATCTGACCATTTGATTAAAAAGTATAAATAATTATTGTATAGAACGGAAATAAAATGATAAAGTAGAATTTATTTATGTGATTCAAATGTCTATTGTATTTATTCTTATTATATTTATCTTATTTTAAGTGGCTAAAGAAAAGTATGCTAGTTATTTAGTTTATATTTCTATTGAAACCTATCTACGCCATATTTAGGTAGGTATCAATTATTCACATCGTAAATTGGACTAATTGTCTATTTTTTAAAATAAAATAAAAGATATATTAAATATTAATCATGTAATCATGTCCTTTCGCCTGCTTCTGAATACGAATGTTGGGAAAAAATGTTCTCAATAAATAATAACTTTTAAAATTCCACTCAGTTTATACTATAATATAGTAGATAGTAGATACTATATTATAATACTAGTATTTATATATTATTATCAATGGTATATCGAAGTTACGACAAAGGTGAGACTGTACTGGCATTTGGTGCTGTATTGAAATTTAATTGCTTCAATGTTTAAATTTACATTCAATTTATAAACAATAGGTACGCATAATATTACCATGCAGATTACCTAAGTACACACGTATAAATTGCATTGTATTAAAAAAAATATAGGTATAGATAGTCATTACAATTCTAAATAAATTAATAAATAATAGGTACCATATTATATAATTACTATTTATTATATAGGTAGTTTTTTTATGTTTTATGTTAGTAAAATTTAAAGGAAATTAATAATTATAACTATTAATACCTACTATTGTTATTACCTACAAACTAATACAAATAAAACAAATGTCGGAAAGTGGGTTCTGCTCTGCTGTACAGTAGGTGTCGACTGTCGAGAGTGTTTCACTGTAATGGATGTGTTAAATTTGAATTCAATGATAACAATTATTATATATGAAAAACGATTCTAAGCGAAGGCGGTCTGTTAGCCTACGTAGCTATGTATATTTTATGACATTATTGCTTTGTTAAAGCGTAATTCATTTTACTATTAATGATAATACAGTAGGTTGAATACATTTTTGCCAAAAACATTGCATTAAAATGTCATTATGAGTATAAAATATATAATACTATACTTTATTTATACATTTTATAAATGTTTAACTACAAATTAATTTACAAATTTTCGATATTTTGATGTCCAAATTTGAACTTAAAATGCCTATAAAATGAAACTGTTTAAAGTAGGTATAAATACTATTTTCGAGAAATCTTGATTAAATTGTCTATCCTTATAAATCCTTTTATCCTTACAAAATAGTTAAAACATTTTCAAACTAACCTAGGTTTGTATTAAATTTTCAAGATTTATGACTCTACAAACATTTTTTTATTGACATTAAAAAAAAAAACCAAATTTTTTTATGTTTATCAATAGCTCAAAATATATTGAAAATGGTAACATAAACATTTGGTCAAAATTTGATGTATCTACTGTTATTTAATATTTTTGTGTTACACCAAAAAATCAAATCGATTTTGTCAAAAATTGACTTCGCGTAAAAATGTCCGTTTTTCGTTTTTTTCTTAATTTTTTTTCTGACGTGTTTTTAACCTATTGGTAATTGTTTACTTTTTACATCTCAAAGTACCAACTAGATTCACTTATTCTTACTGGAAAAGATACTGATGAATCAAAACACTTTTACTGCCCCAAAAGGTGTTAAAAGGCACAAAAAAAAATCACATCATTGTAAAATCAATACATTTATTGCTCCGTTTAGAATTAAAAATAATAAGTATACCTACACATTTAGTCACAATTAAAACTGTTATCGCCTATATAGTTTACCTATATAGTTGATGATTTTCTTCATGTTTAAAAAGTATTTTCGGACTATTTATATTATTATAATAATATATCTTCCAACTTCATATTATAATCGTATCTATACATATATATATACAGGGTTATTCAAAATGATTCATCCAATTTAAATAATAAAAGCACTTTAAATCGGATGAATCATTTTGAATAACCCTGTAGTATACTTGTATACTGTGTAGTCCTACCTTAACCCTCATAATATAATACTATTTATAATTTATATATAATACAGCCATTGAGCCATATACTATAATAATAGGTACCGTACCTACAGTAACCTATACGTAATATAATAAGTAGTTAGTAGGTAATTAAACAAATAACCGTACGATAATAATATCAAACCTCAAAAATTGTACTTACTGTAGGTTATAGGTACTTAGGTACCTTTCATAATTCATAGAATGAATATAGGTATATTAGGTATATTTGTGTATTTGGGAAGGAGCTATAAATTACAATTGAGATAAGCATGACATAAATCATAATAATGAGTTAAGTCCATATAAAATTGTATTGTAATTATCTGCATTTATATATGATTTATTAAAACAATTATAATATGGACCATTTTGAACATTAACACTAAAGAAAACCATTTGATCAGTGGCGCAACCAGGATTTTTTTAAAGGGGGGGGTCCAAAAATATAATTAGGTATTTTAAATTAACATGCAAATTTAATTATTATTTTATTGTTTGTTTAATGTAAATATTGTAATTATAATATAAAATTGAATGATAGTTAAATGTAAAAAATAAAGGTAGGTATGTGCAATGTTGTATAGTTTATAAAATGAAATCTAAGCGATGTTTTGTACTGCTTAAATGATGTATTACTTCCTCAGGTGTTACACTGACTTCGTAGTGGATATTGAAAGCAGAATATTGTTAGCACCCATTGAGTCTTCTTTTTGATGTGCTATTTCTCAAGTAACTTTTGATTCTTTTAAGTGTGGAAAATTATCTCTCCGCCTCACATGAAGTAATTGGAAGTGTGATAAGTAGGTATTTGCAATAGCTTATAAATATTTAGGAAGAAACCGGGATTGCATTCATTAAGTGTTTGAATTACACTATTATATTGGATATTACTGTCAGTCAAATAACGATTCCATAAAATAGTTTCTGATTTAACTTGATCAAAATCATTAACATCGTTGGCATAAAACTCGACGAGTTCTCTAAGTTTTTCTTCATCAAACGCCGAACTTTTAAGTAACATTTGAAATCCACATATTATATTTTGATGATAAACAAAACGATAATTTAATTGTTGTACAAACAAATCAAGAAATGGTAGAAACAAAGTGATTCTAAAATATTCTCCGGATTTTTTGTTGGAATATTAGCTCGGTTTTTTTGACGCTTAGCTATTCTAGGCATTTTAATAGAAAGTTCAAAATCATTTAATCTTTTATTGATCTCAACAAATAGTTTGTTAAATTCGGTAGTGGCGTTTACCCTAATAAAACCCAATTGATTTTTTACTAGATTAATATGTTCAACAGCTTCCACCAAATCAATATTTTTATTTTGTAAATATTTTCAAAGAGACTGTGTTTATTGAAAAATGTAATTGAGAATACCAAGGGCTACATTAAATTCAGAAGATTGCAATGCCAAAAGCAGTTGATTAGCTTTACTCGATGTATCAATATCTTATAACTACCTATCATACGTTTTTATTATCATAATATCACAGAAGCTCAGTACTGAATCGAATCAATTATTCATTTTTATCAAACATTTTTATTGTTTTAGAAAGATACGGCACACGGTTCAAGGGGGGGGGGGTCCGGACCCGGGGACCCCTCCCCCCCTGGTTGCGTCACTGATTTAGATAACCATTAAATTATACCAATATGAGGCTCTACAGACTACAGCCGCTACAGATATAACTATTGAAGAGCCATTTTATAAAATATGTACCCATTTATGTAGGTATAATAAAAAACTTAGAGTTTAGATGATATTGACACTTTTATAATATTGGAATTCGTGGGACAGTCGACAGATGTATCATGTATGAAGATTGCTGTGATTGGTAAATGTAAAATTTCCTCCTGGACATTTTTCCCTCGTACATTTTTGACATGTATATGTCTTATGACTGGGGTCATTCTATAAATGTATGAGACACCGAGAGCGTTACCATGACGTCATGAACCCGACTCTACTCACCACCATCGATACACGTTGTCTTTGAAACTCGTTTTTTTATTTTTTACACTTGTAGTAGGTACCTACCTAATAAATTATTTAAATAAAACCAATATTGGATGATAGTTGTCCAATGATGTGGGCAGGCATAAATTATTGATATTTGTAGTTTAAGCTCATAACTTCTCATAATTATATTAATAACTTACGTTTTGAAATTTACGTAGGGGCCTATCAAAACTTATCACAGGCCGCGGGTTGGATCCCCTGGTCTACAATATTGTAGGCGGTATATTCCGTGTTCCTAATTAAACTTGAGGGTTCATCTAGTTTTCTAACAGAAATGTTTAATGGTCGTATGCTGTATATACTATATGGATACAAAAATTGGTATTTACAAATTTACAATCTACTTCTAGCCGTAGTACCAGTGGCAGAGGCGCAACTAGGCCAACATGGGGACCCAGTGTCACTTTAAATGAATAGGCCCTGATTTAAGTTGTTTACACTTATCATTGTGGGGTGTCATAAGAAAAAAATCAGGTTTGACTCTTAAATTTTTATGTTTTTGTAAAGAAAATTAGGTAAACTTAATGACGGACATGACATATAACACATGATGATGTCGGTCTTAGATATTAGATAATAATGTTATACAATTCATTCGTCTTTTTTTAAATTATAATATTATTATAAATAAATAATTTTATTTTGTTGTCGTACTTTGGGAGATTATATTCATACATCAAAATGTCATGATTTTTATATTTGTTGTGAAATTTACTATCAAATACGGAAATAAATTATTTTAGTTGGGCCCCGGTGATAGACCACTATCCTCCCCTCCCCCCCCCCCGTAGTTGCGCCACTGCTTAGTATACCTATCTTACAAAAGAGTTAGTAGCTAGCAGGACGTACCTAATTTATTTATAGGTACTTACCTACAACTACCAAAGATTAAATCTGATTAAATTGATTTGATTTAATCTGTGCAACTACTAAACTACTAAACTGGGTTAATATAGTAGACACAAATAATATTATATTATAAGTTATTTTGTTATTGTCATAGAATTATATTATTATATTATTATTATTACCTCAACAATTTTTTAGATTTCTTATTTTTGGCTTGTTTTTTCTAACTTGTTTTATACTTTTATCACTGAGGGCTGCGGGGAGCCTAAGAGAATATTCAAAAAAATTTATTTGGCGAATTATTACACAATCAGCCATTTTTTTTTTACCACTGATTATTTCTACAATTGATATTTGAATTTGATGTTATCATTAAGTTTTATATCAGTTAAAGTGTTAAAAAGAAAAATCGTTATTCATTCATGTAGTCACGTCCGAGTCTCATAAAGTCATTCGTCATTACTCATTATTTATTAACTTAGAGATTTAGAGAAACTACTATACTATGACGGCAAACGCCAATGTCGCCAATAATAATTGCCAAACGAATACAATTTATGATGTAGTTATACCTGTTATGTTATATTATCACTTTCAGCTGAGAATGTTGAGTTCTGAATGCAATTATGTAAAGCCAAAATATTGGTGATTACTGTTGAGGATTGCTGGCTAATTGTATGTGAGGTAAATAATAAATCTTATATTAAATTATTTTATAATATGATTTATTCATGAGATTATATTTTTTAATTTTTTAATTACACAATGACGATCATTACTTAGGTGATTGCCACATGTTTACTGCTTACTGTAGTTGTGATTATTTTGTTTTTAGAGTCAATCTACTTTCATGCACCACTAACTGTAAAATGGTGGACAAATTGGATAAATATATCGACAGTTACTCCGAAGAATGGTACCAAGCATTCCTGCTATTGATGATGGCTGGCACTCCAGGGATATTTAACGCTATACAGATCTCATCGTATGTGTTCCTAGTTGACAAACCTTCGTACTGGTGTGATATACCAGTTTTGAAAGCGGCAGGGTGGAGTGACCAAATGCTCTTAAATGTTTCTACACCGTAAGACTAAGATATATTCAAACCAATCAAAATACAATCTAATAAAATAGATAACAAATAAAATAAAATATAATCTTGAATATTCAGTAAATTAAAGTTACGTTTTAAGTGATACATACTTGTAACTTCAATAGAAAAACCTTAAAAGTTGTGAGGGCTTATCATCCAGTCCTTCCTAGTCTTGTTAATTTTAATAATAATCAAAATTAAATGAATTTGTAAAATGTAGCATTGTGTCATTGTAGCATGTTTTTTTGAAGAGAGAAAAGTAGTTAGTAGGTGTTAATGTTACAAAACAGAAATTACTAAGAATTTAAAACAATGATCTATAAATCTAATTTATCTTACTAAGACAAAACTATCAATGCTATATTTTAAATGTAAACTTAATTCAGAATTTGGAGAGATAGCATTCCATTAAAAGAAAGTGAACTCTAAACAAACACAATTATTACAGTAACTATAATTAAGTTATGATTAGATATTATATTTCAAATGTATAACATGCCTAAATTAGAAATGAATGCTATAAGATACATTTTAAAGTATCTAATTTAATTCTACAGTAATTTGAATTTAAACCAAGTAGTTATGTAAATTTCATTTTCTCACAATTTGTAGTCAGTCTTTAAATATTTAAAGAATTTCACAAAACTTTAAAATATTATGTGTAGAAAACTGATTGTAAAAATAGTTCAATTAGAAATTAATGCTAGTTATTAAAATTGTTAATTTAGTATAATAAATAAATATAAATTTAAAAATATAGGGACTTAATATTTCAAATATTTATTAGTTTTTGTTTTAATAATAAAAATTGATACCAAATATATTCATATCATATTTTTAGGCATCAAAATTATTCATCAAAAAAACTTGAAGAATGTTCTTATTACAATCAAAATTATTCAATATTTGCCAAAAATGGTTACAATTGGTCAATGAATAATTTAGAAACTGCCGATTCAAAACCTTGTCAGTATTATAGCTATAGTAGCAGAGAATCAGTTGTAACTGAAGTACGTAAATAATTCTTCAAAATGATTAATCATTTGTGAACATTTTACATTTTGTTTTATTTAAACTAGTTTATAAATGTTTTAGTGGAATTTAGTTTGCAATAATGTAGCAATGAAGTCAAATATTCAAGCAGCTATGGCTTTTGGAAAGTTTGTTGGTGGACTTTTATTTGGTTCAATTTCGGATGTATATGGAAGGAAGTTTGCTTTCAATTTGGCCGCTTTTATTTACATGTTTTCAGGACCATCTGCTGCCCTGATTGATTCATATGTATTATTTTTAATCGCTAGATTCTTGATAGGTGTAGCTGGATCTGGAATTTATGAATCGTCTTACACAATACGTAATAAAATAAATAAATTATAAATACATATTATATAACATTAAAAAAAAAAACTTTATGTTAATCCTAGTGACTGAGCTGACAAGTGGTAAAACTCGTACTTTACTTTGTCTTTTGATGAATATGTCGTATCCAATTGGTTATATTTTGTTATCAATTATTGCTTATTATGTACGGCCGTGGAGAATGTTGCTTTTAGTTTTGTCTTTGCCCATGTTTGGATTGTTGATACAATGCTGGTAAGTTATTTAGTTTAATATAACATGTTTATATAGTTAACCATACAAAAGCACGTTTGTATTTGATTGTTTATAGTAATATTAAATTTTATTGTTAAGGTTTCTACCAGAATCTCCAAAATGGTTGATGTCTCAAGGTAGAAAAAGGCGAGCTTGGGAAGTGATGACTAAGCTCGTTCCTTCTGCTGTTCATGCTGACTTAGATAATGATAACCAGGATATGGTAGAAATTAGAAAGGTTTGTCAGTTACAATTTTGTAATTTACGATCAATCACATTCATTATTACATAATGTGAGATTATGTACAATGTACAATATTTAGATTTACTTTTAATACACTTTATGTAAGATATTTAATGATCACTTTTATTATAACAAGTATTTTGTTTTAATAAAGTAGTCAAAAAAGAGTCAAGGGAAATGTAAGGAGTTTTTGTCCACTTTTACTACATTGTTTTCTACTTGGGATTTATCAGTCAAGACAGGTGTTTCTTTTTCTTGTGGATTCGTTTGTGGCCTATCATATTATGTTATTGGTAAGTTAGAATTGTTAATTTATTCAAAGTTACATAAAATTGTATCTATGTACTAAGTCTAACTTACAAGGTAATTTTATAACATAAAATTATTAATAAACAATAATTTTAAATTTGTTTGTGTTATATTATGTACAAAAATGTACTCACTTTATTTAAATGACTATATAAAATGACGAGTCATAAATTCTCTCATCTGTGTTAAATCATGATTACATTTTGTTGGATACCTTGTATTAACTATACAAGTTATACATTTATTATAATTTATAATATTTCTTTAGGTTTTTTTATATATCATTAATTTGATTATTTTGGTATCTAATAATATACTACTTTAAATATGATTAATTAATTATTGTTACCACTTTGTGTAGTCCTAGCTCTTTTTGATTCTTTTTATTCATATCTTAGTATTAGATGTGCTGTCTTGAGCATTTAGTGAAATAATAAGTGAGCCAAGATAGTAAGTTGTGGTTTACAGAATTAAAGGCTTTGGATAAATGAATAAATAATAATAATACACTTCTAAATAAACAATGATATTTGGTTATCTTGATAACACAAACATTTCATAGTAGGTAAATTTAGTAACTTTATTGTGCCATATATGTATAAATTTAATGAAGTCAAAAAAACATTATCTCGAATGTACTAAAATAAATATACTTTTTTTGTTTTAATTTATAAAGCATTAAATGGCGATAACATTACTGCTGATCGGTACATATATGTTGCATTGAATGGAGTTGTTGAAGGCTTAGCATACTTATCAACTATTCCATTACTACTTTATGTTGGACGCAAAATAGCAGTTTCTGTTTTATTTTTTGCATCCGGAATATTACAGCTTGCATTGTTAACAATACCACAAGGTACATATTATATAACATGAAAGATAAAAATACACTTGTTTTTAAATTGTTATACTAATAAATTCTTATTTTTTTTTTTTAGAAAGTGCAAATTTTTTATTAGTTGTTGCTTTGCTAGGTAAATTTTGTGTGAGTGCCGTATTTTCAGTTAGTTTGCTTTATATATCAGAGTTATATCCAACTACAATAAGAAATACTGGTCTTGGAACATCATTGACTATTTCTCAAATAGGATCTGTTATTGCACCATATGTAGTTGAATTATTGGTAATAATTAATAACTAATAGCCATAATGCATGGTTACTATATTACAATGGTTAATGTTGAAATTGACTGTAAATTTAATGTTATCTAGGGAGCTAAAGCTTGGTACATTCCAAGTACTGTATGTGGAATATTAGGCCTTATTGTTTCAAGTTTGGTTCTAATATTGCCTGAAACAAAGGGAACAGTATTACCAGATTCTCTAGAAGATATGAAAATTACAAGATCTGTTAAAGTTACCAATTGTTGTAAGTTTTAGTGCTTTTTACCATTCTGTTACTTAAATAAATTTTACTTTTGACAATATTAACTTGCTGATTACAATTGTTTAGACAGTATATCCTATACTATTGTGTTATTGGGGAACCACAGTTGAATAGGTTAAATATTTATGAATTATAATTATTAAAAAAAATTAAAATTAAATAATTTAAATGTGTTAAATATATATTTTAAATACAATTTTTAAAGAAATGTTGCAAAGGATCTCAGTACCACAGATTATTTTTACCAAATTTAACTAGAGAAATTGTTCTAACTAAGGTGTTGTAGTTTATTTTTTGTATCTCAATTCGAAGATTTTATTTATGTTATTATGAAAATGATTGAATTTAAAATGCGTTATTAAATTCCTATACATATATTTAGTAAAATTTCTTAACAGTGATCAAGTCTTGTATACAATAATACATTGTTAAATTATTAGATATGAATATTTCAGTAGAAATGTATACTTACTGCTGCAGACTAATGTAACTTTATCTATGTTATTATTTTTATTATAAAATAACTACTAACAACCAATATTTATGTATGTTTAATGTTATGTGATGTGTCTTATTCAATTGTTGTATTTTTAGTTATATGTTATGTTATGATGTTATGAAATAACCCTAAAAATTACCTATGCTAGTAGATATATTTTTAAATGTTTACTTTAGTCTGTTAATTTATAATGATTGTTTGTTTTATTTGATTTTAATTATACATTGTTTATTTAAAGTCGAACATTTATTTAACAAGTATATTTTATTATATTTTAATTGGTCCTTTTAGTGCTAACTGCAGCAAAGACATGACGTTCAATGATGATAAATCTACCAAAACAGACTAAAAAAAAAAATAATAATAATAATTCAATTTGTTCTGTCTATTATAACAAAAGTAATTTAGTAGAATGTTGATTATTTTACTAACCAGTTGATCAAATATGAAAAACAATTTATGAATAATCAATCGAATGATTCAAAATGTCTTATTTAAATAAATAAATTATAATTCAAGAATACATTTAAAATTGAAATATAATATTATGTATAATTTATGATACTAATTTATACAATTATTTATTCTTAGTTCCAATTAACCAAATTCTATAGTAGGTACCTTAGTTTGAATAATCAACACTCTACTGTGGTATTTTTTTAACCCAACCAAACAGTACTTACATCTACGTTTTGTAATGTGTTTACTTGAAGCAGATTGTCTTTTCTAAAACTTAAAATCGCAACTGCCAAAAGTGGCAATACTTCCAGGGAATCATAAGCTATAACCATGTCCCACAGGTTAAGTAATTGTTCTGTAAGTAAATGTCCACTAAAACCCTTCATGAGCCATTTGAATACCACTCTGATACTGACAAGTAATGAAACAACAATTATTGATTGATTTTCAATATGTAGAATTATAGAATATTTAGGTACACCGAGTAATAATTGACAGTAGGACAATGTCAACAAGTAGGTAGTAGAGGTATATTAGGTACTTACGGGTGAATGTTGTGGCTCATAAAGTGTGACCAAATCTCTGTCTCATGTCTCTGTAAAAGCCGTTGAAACAAAATGCATAGTCCAAGTATGCTTTGCGGGTGTGAGCTTATTTCATGCAATCTGAACCAGTAACGCAAGTAGAACGCTCTGAACGTGTAATACAATGATACAGGGTCGTTGAATAAATAGCAAACGGGGGCAGCTAAAAGTGGACAACAAACGACGTTTCACTTTTTGTAAATATTATCGTCGTAATCAAAAAGTTGCAGTTTTACTGAGACAGTGTTGTACTCATAGGCGCAAATCGTCTATTAATATTAACTATGCTTAAAACAAGCACAAAGCAAAATATACGAGTCAATTTACTGGTCTAGGACGTTTTGGAGCCACTGTTTTGTTCCTGTCACCGCTTGCCCGATCAACACATTTTAATAAATCATTTTTATGGTATAATGATATAATATCGTAATTCATAATAGGTTTTTGTCTAGCAGCAATGTAGAATATAATACATCTAACAGTTTATTTGTAATAAAAATAAAACGTGTGGTAGGTAAGTGCATTTAAAATTAGATACCTACCTAATCAAATTTAATCAAAGAATTATTACAAATGTAAAAAAATGGAATATTAAAAAAGTTTAAAAATGCATACATTTAAAATTATTATTCTAATATAATATTATTGTTTGCTTGTCTTCTTAAAAATAATACAATTTTATTTTTATCATAATTAAAATTTAGAGATCAACTTGAGAAGTATTTTATCGTTATATTTTATACCTATATACCTACCTATAATATCTATACGAATAGTGTTAATCCGGGTCTGAATAAACTACAAAATGACTTACTAAAATTTGAAAATTGGTGTCAAATAAATTCATTACATATAAATGTTTCAAATTTTCTCAACTAACCTTCACCAAACGTAAAAATTTGATGAGGACATGAGGTGCCTATATATAGGTATCTACCATATGTTTCCATGTAATTCTGTATACCTATTCAGTATTCTATTACGGGTATAACTTTGCTCAGCTTTCAAGGGCCACTATAACCATAAGCGTTTTCTACAGCGCTGTTCGACTATTATACTATAGTCTATATAGGTAGGTACATATATATTACGTATCACGTATGTACCATGTACGTGTCTTAATTATCTAAACCTACGTATAAGAACAATTTTGTGGTACTTTTTTATTATTGCCCGGAGGCCTAAATTGTTGATTTGCGCCTATTATGATAATTATCCTTTGTCCTTACTCCTTACCATACATTGTGAAACCGTGAAAAGGTATAATTCCGTTGGGAGGATATATTGCCTCCATAGGTGGTTTACCCTTCAACGACGTAAGGATTGGATGGCTAGTCGAGTTGTTGAACACTGACAACACGTCAGTGTCACGAGTAAAACACAACATTATCTAAACACAAAACACTGCAGGTATAAGAATATTACCTAGGTATGCAATTAACAGCCAATTATATTATTAGGTAGGTTGTAGGTATAGGTAGGTAGGTAAGAATAATAAGTTATCCAGTATATATAAGTACTAATGGCGTATTGAGGATTTTGTTTGGGGGGGAATGTATATTTATCCAGAAATTCGAGGGGGATTTCTCAACACCTATCAGCTGTCCTCCATATAGTTTTAATTTTTATTCTATGCTATATAATTATTATATTGCTGCTACTGGTGCCACATAAATATATCATATAATATGTGCCATACATGATTACATTTAGTTATACCTATTGGTATTAATATTAATTTAAAAGGTTATTTTCTCTGGATTGACATTGGGCATTTCAGAATTTGAGCATTAATTATTATTATTGACGGTGGTCATCACTCTTCGTAAAAATATTTGGGCGTCGTTCATAACCTCACACTTTCAAAAAAAGGTCGTCGTTCAAAACCGCACACTTTTATTCCTTAATCCTGGATATTTTCCCCAAATCAAACAGTTCAATACCGCACACATTGATTTATATCAATAACGTATACATTTATCTAAAATAACATTATCATTTAGTACCGCACACCAGATAATCATATTTAATCAAGAACACAAAATCATAAAAATAAAACTTTCGGGATTATACACATATTGCTAATTAACTGAATTGAAATTAATTTAATTAATTATTTAAAAACATTAGGGAGTAAATTAATTTCAATTTATTTATATATTGAATTGCTTTTAATTAATACATAAATATTTTTGTAATAACAATAAAATATGTTTAATTTTTAACTGTCAATCAAATGTGTGCGGTTTTGAACTACCCACCTTTCAAATTTCACTGTTTAACAATAGAATAAATGTGTGCGATATTGAACGGTGTGAAATGTGCGGTTATGAATGGTAAGTGTGCGGTTATAACGACCGCCGAAATATTTAAACGTCAACTACCCATTACGTCCATTTTCAACATTATGAAAATAGTTTAAAATACTCCTGTGGGGTTCTAGCTCATTCCAAAATTATGAACAAATATTTTCTTTAGATGCAAAAGTTATTTTCAAAAAAATTGTCAAGGGGTCCCTTTGGGGCCAAGTCCATAGGCGTAATCTGGGGTAAAATCTTGGGGGGGGGGCAGTGGCAGTCTGTGGTGAAACTAAAAATCTATAAGGTAGGTAGGTATGAAAAAAAAGTGTCTTCAATAAATAAATTAGCAAGTATTATATTTATTAGTTGGTAATAAATTAATGGACAATATTTAAATATAAAAACAAAAAGTATATAAATACAGGTCAAAAGCTTATACGTATGTGGTATGTACTAACAAAGAAAACGTATATTTAAAAAAGATTACCGTTTTATTGCAATGTATTAAAATTGTAATAGTAGACATTTTATATATTAATATTAATATTTTATTTCAATACAAGTCGTTACTAACCACGAATTGACTTCGTCGAATTCATCTATTACTTGATCAAAATCAACTTCTCTATCCCTTTCAATGTAGAGAGTTGCGATACTACTCAGTCTTGTTTGGCCCATAGTAAGCCGTAGATATGTTTTTAGTTTCTTTAAGGAAGAGAAACTTCTTTCATTTGAAGCTGTGTTTGTAGGAATTGACAAAAATATAATTAAACATTTCCTATAGTTTTCAAATCCACTTTACAAATTATTTTTCTTAAATAAATCTATTCTATTTTCCAATGAATCTTTTAATTTCACTGTTTTTTAACATTTTATTTAAAATAGACAGCTCTTATTTTAATTCTAATTCATCTAAACTGTATGTTGTACATACTTTTTTAATAACCCCATTCGATGGATTTTCTTCACATAGTACTTCACATAATGCTTGTAGGATATCAAGATCGTTTTCAAAAAAACGATTTGATGTATCATTAGTTATTTCGGACAACTGCCCCAGACCCATCATGACTAAATAAACTTTAATACAATTTATTTAGCCATGATTAATATACGATGCATTGTGCTGTAGTATATTTTTTTGTTAAAATAAAGTTAATTTAAACTGAAGACAGGGGAGCAAAAAGACACTATTGCCCCCTCGGGGAAATATCTGAGGGGGCAGTTGCCCTCTCTCGCCCCCCCCCCAGATTACGCCTATGGGCCGGCCAACCTTTACTTTAATACGCGACATTTATTATAAGTCGTTATGTATAGGTACAGTATACGTCTTATAATCTATAATATTGTATAGGTACAAATAGTATAATATAAAATCACCTGGTGTAAGACGTCTTCGAACACGAAGTATTGGTCGTCGTTGCACGCTGTTAGTTGAACGTCTTTTGTGATCAATTTGTCGATCAGCATATCGTAATGCAACACGCGTTGTTTTAATTCCGAGTAATGTTGCTCCTGGAAACAAACAGGGACGAAAAGTCCGTTACGCAGGTGGAAAATATTTAATAGTACGAGGTGGGTGTAATAATTCATACCGAAGTCTTCACACAGGATCCTAGAATCTGTGCCCAGAGCTTACCCCGAAGACTGCGCGGTGCGCCCAATTTTAGAAACTCTTGACACACTGGAGCTTGCTGATGCTGTAGAACTGTAAAATTAAATATTACTTGTTCATTTTATACATTGGGTACCTACACGCTTAAAAATTTAATAATCTAACCTTTTTCCCCCAAAGCGATTCGTTCTTGTTCTCCCTGTGACGTCGATCCGCGCGAGAACGTCGTCGGACAACACGTCAAACCTAACAGCAAATCGGCAGTGGCCAAATCCCTGTAATGATGTCTCTAAAACGGACGCAACATTATAAAACTATTTTAACTGCAGCTACAGCTTACATAATATATATGGGTACTGTTGACTGTGGTGTATCCGAGAGAAGTATTTATCTACAGACCACAAATATTATCCAAGAATATATATTAATTATTTTGTAACTATTTTCATATATAGTGAGTAAAATGACGTCATAGTGTCGTACAATCGGTTTGTAATTGATTTTGCATTGGAAAATTTAACAAAAATGTTGATAGTTAGAAGATAATAATTACTTATTACAATGTAGTTGATTGTTTGGTGAAAAAATACTTCTATTTAATATTAGTTTGAATTACGCACAATACGCAATGCACGTGAGCTTGTCTTAAATAAGAATACAAGAAGAAGACTTCTTGGATACACCACTAAGTAGGTATTACTGATTGTTCAACATTTAAATACATATAACTATATTAGTAATTTGATTTGCTTGATAAGTATTAAAGTATCTATAACGAATAATAAACTCTACCTAACTATTAAATAACTTACAAGTTCTGGTAGTGTCTTGACTTTCAGCGGCAAGTACGTAAAATCCCATATCATATCATCACTAAATAATATACCAAAATTATTTGAAAACTTTAGTCATTAATATTTTACACTAAAGCCGTAGGGGTCATTAGGATTAGGAATAAGCTTCCAATGTAATTATGTAGGTAGTAGGTACCTATGTAGGCTATATTGTTGTTTCAATTGGTATTATACATATTATATAATTATATATATATATGTTCATAATATACGAGGCTTATAAGCTAGAAATTATAATCTTTGTCTATCTGAATTGTCTATATAATAAAATATTTTTCCTTCTCGGACTATATGTTATTGAATCAGCTTTTCCAAGTTCTAATGATTTAGGCAGTGAATAATATACAGTATATATCCGCTGTACCTATATAATATGTTTGATTCAGTATCAATATATATAATTATATAAACCAATAACTATATAATTAATCAAAATATTCACAAAATTTTATTTTAAAAAAAATGTCTATATTCCTAGTTTCTATTTTTTAGAAGTATCTATAACACTTTAACAGTATAGGTAGGTACTTACGATATCATTCGGTAATTAGGATTATGCAATGAAAATAAAACTTCTAAAAAATCTTTTGGTGCATATACCGGTCTCAGTCTTTCTAAACCTTAAAATAAAATAAAATGTATAAATATGTGTTGTAAATGGATATCTCGAAAGTCAAGAGGAAAAAATATGCATAATATTTTAAATTAAATTTGCATAATATAATAACAAGCTGCATGTAAGAACTGTAAAAAAAGAACTATCCTACTCGTATTGTATGTACTGAGTTCGTTCCATTTTTGTAACATTTCATCTCGATCAGTACTGGATCTAAGACAAGATAGATTTATACCTATTTCCTCGCACATAGATTCCAATGATTTCTGTATTCTTCTTTCCCACGTGATCTGTACATATACGTTAAACATTAAAATTTGTTTTCTATCCATAGACCATAGGCGTGCGAAGTGTTTCAACTTTTCAAGTCACGAGCAGTGAACATTTTGCTAACGGCACACGGGAATATTACATTTTAGATATAATTTATAATCTTTAATCTTATTCACAGGTTTAATTCTATGTATTTATTATATAATATATGATATTATTGATATTCTTAGGTCACGCGCCCACGCATATTTACTAATTCACCGGTCAAATATAATTTTAAATTATTAGTCTAAACTATCGTTACCTCTATTAGCTTTAATGGTTTTATACTATACATAGCCATATAGGTTTAATGAGTATCATTAAATCATTTATACATAACATACCTACTTGAAAAACTATTTTCCATTTAATTCATAGATTAAGGGTTTTGTTAAGTGATTATACATTTCTAATAAAAATTGTTAACTGCACAATCTATATAGGGTAGGTCGCTGTAGTTAGTCTTGGTCTGCAGTACGCACGCCTTGGTATGTTTTTTTTATTTTTCATATTTTTTTTCTATAATATAATTGTATATACTATATATTATTATACGTTACTTGAGCTTTTCTCAAATAATCTAACGACTCTCTATTCGTTATTTCGTCTCTAACCACGATTTGCTTATTATTCCCATGACTTCTCAACCAGTGGAATACCGCATTTCTCAGATTAGTTTCCATGCTCCCTATGTTCACTGCTTGCACTAGGGTCTTTTTAAAGTCGTCTATGGATACGTCTTGAGAAGCAGCTAGCATCTAAACCAATATAATATACGATTTGGAGATGTAATAATTGAAATAAAACTATAGAACATTGCAGCATTGCGCTACGGCCAATACGGAGTTAATATTAATTATAATACGCGTGATGCTAAATGTATAGCGGCTTCGTGGGTGTCAATATATTGTGTCGCAATCGATCACTGTCGCGACTCACGATCATGAACCTTAGGTCCGTGATAATATTTTAATTCGTGGTGCCGTCGTGTCGATACATAGGTAGTAGGTACAAGGTACATACATTTATTAGATGCGGTCGTTCCGTAATTCCATTTCATGAACGCGAACAAATACTCTATGACGAATAGGTATAATATCCGGAGGAGCGATGTTATCGGAGTTTTTTATATGGGGCGCTCACGAATTGCCTCCCATCTGACCCTCGAATTGCCTCCCGTGATTTTTTTTTTAAAAAGGTTACACGAATTGCCTCCCGAAAAAAAAGTAGTAACCCCCTTGTACTAGAATCGTCTACGATAGGTATAATTAATCGATTTAAGAACCTTACATATTAAATAAACTGAGAAAATAATACATAAAATACTTACATTTTTAAGCATCACAAATATCATTAAAAAATTGTAACTTGTAAAACACGTATACATTATGTAACAACTATAATCTTAAAAAAAATACCATGTAAAACTAAATGTCAAGCTATAAAATATTATGGATTTCATTCATTTTCTCCGAGTCTTTCTCACAATTGTGAATAAGCTTACTATTTTCGAACTGGATTTCATTCCACTTATTAGTTTTTAAATAAGCAGAACATATTTTTTTTGTACACGTCCGTCGCTTAACGTCATTGGCTAAATTTTTTTGGAATCCAAACTTAAAACCATCACAAATTAAAATTGTTTTGCCTTTTTCACTAATAACGTTCATTTTTATAACACTGCGTGTAATTGTTATTTACGAAACTGACTGTGTTGAACGGTGATGACGGACTAATCTTTAACTGATAATCGGTGATCAACAAGATTGTTGCATTTGGCAAATTAATCTGCCTGGGAAATACTGTATGTCTTAAAATAATATTTTTGAACATTATGGAAATCGATATCATCGTTAGTAAAAACTATCGATAATCTAAGTATACTATGGGAGGCAATTCGAGTAGACTGTTTGGGTATACTTGAATTGCCTCCGAAAACAGCCGGAGGCAATTCGAGTGAAAAAAGGTTACCTACCTGAATTTGGGAGGCAATTCGAGTGTCACCTTTATATGTATACTCTTTAAATGATTAATGATTTTAACTAATTTAAATTTATTATTAAGTAGGTACCTAACTTGCTCAATGCTCATATATCATCCTTAATATCATAATTTCAGACAGTGGCATACCTACCTGTCGAGGGACGGGGAGCATCTAATTAGTCACTAATAATATAATGTTAGTAATTATTACCAGCTGGCAGCTGCATACTATTACCAAGTTATTAGAACTTGATATTTGAGAATCAATCATATTGACTTGTTGAAACATCTAAGACCTAAGTAATAATATCAGTTCACAGTTGCACCCCTCACACACAATATATACTATTTAATTATAATAATATATAATTCTGAGGTGTAAATTTGACGTAGGTAACCCAGATATTAACTACAACACGTAAACACTATATTATGCACAACTGTTCACTGTACAGAACAATATACTATATTACTATACTGTGTATAGTACCTATATGGCTATATCTACTAATGTAGACTTTTTAAGTTATAGGTACCTACCTTTTTTTTGTAAATGATTATTATTATAGCATAATATAATAATTATATATGACCATCATCTAAATGCCTAAATACATAAAAAACAAGAGAAGTCGTTCTACTGTGCGTAGTAGGTGTCAATTGTGTACCTCGTCATCGAGTAGGTCTCTGCAATGGATGTGTTAAGTTATAAATTAATACATTATCACTATGCCTATACGTACCTACCACCTACGATGAAAAACGATTCTGTGCGGAGACGGTCAGCCTATATACGTTATTCGTATTTCTAATATTTATATTTATTTAAATTATTTTATTATACTTATTATTATTTAAATTATTTTATTATACTCGTATTGACGTATTAGATTAATATAATTATATTGCTATAGTAAACGGTAGGTTTAACTAACTTTTCTCAAAAACAAATTTAACACATTATATAGAAATTATTATTTTATATAATACTAGCTGTCCCACCCGGCGTTGCCCGAGTCAAAGATGAAATAAGTAACTAGTAAGTACCTAAGTAATATCAGAATATTAGGCACACGAAAAACATCGCAATGGTGGCCTGTGCCAAAGATTTATTTTTTTTTATAAAAATATATTTAAAAATATGAATATATGCCATATTCCTATTAATTATAATAATTATAAGATATGTAACCATTGACAACCCTATAAATAAACAGAGATTATTCATATATATATCATCAAAAATAGCACTTGTTTTTCCAGAATTTTTAGCGTATAAGGGAACGCTATTTAATACGTACGTAGGAAAAACTATTACTGTAACTGATAATGAATAATTGTAACCAATAGCAACTATTTATAAACAAAATACAAATTTTTGATTTTCATCATGAATTTCAAAATCTTTGTGTGAACACCTCTTTAAATTATACTTAAATATACTTTTTTGGTATAGGAACCTTCTCCGTGATATAATCTTTCATTAAAAAAAAATTAAGTCAATTGGTTGAGTAGTTTCTGAGAACATTAGCATTAAAGGTTTCAATTTTCGGTTTTATATATTAAGATTAAGGGCTAGTAGCTGTTAAATTTACGTATATTGTATATAGGTAATTCAATATCGACGTATAGTAGAACGGTGTAAATAGGTTCATGTTTACGCATAGCTTAAAATTAATCTAAATATTTTGAAAATATCATTGTGTATAGAAAGTGATGAACTATGTAAAAATGGAATATTTTAAGATTATACGATTAATACTTTTTGTAAAATAACAAAAATCGTTTGAGAATAAATCTTGATTATATGTTTGAACTTTGAATGAACTTCAATCGCTTAAAAAAAATGTATATGTAAACTATTTTATATGCTCAACTATTTTTTTTAAATTCCAGCACAAATGACTTTTGAAGAATCTTATATTATATTTTTAAACTTTATAAGTGTTAAAAAAATATTAAAATAATTTGTAATTTTCCTGATTTTAACAACTTTTGTAACACATTTTAACCTATATAACCTAACTTAAAAGATTAAATTTGAAAAAGATTATAACAAAATTGTGACAGTATATATGTGTTATATTTTTAATGCTTTTAGTGTTTTTAGTGCAATTTATGAAGATCATAGTATTAAACTTTAAAGTTTTTTTACCAGGTAACGAACAAACATCTTATCATTCATAAAAAGAAAAAAACTAAAAAAAGTCGAACATTTCAAATCCGTATAATTAGCACAAAAAGAGGCTGAATATTTTGAAAATTATTTTATGTCTATAGAAAATGTGTAACATAACAAATTTTGTGAAAAATCTAAGTCTACAGCCATTCATTTTTAGTTACAACAAAACAAAGTCGATTTGGTCGAAAACTTATTTTGCGTAAATATTACCGTTTTTTCCTAATTATTTTTTTTTGTTTTTCTTGGTTATTTTTAGAAGTACTCCAGAAATGACCTTTAAAGTTAATGATTTTTACCACTGAAAAAAACAATGACAGGCACACAAAAAACCATATCATTGTAAAACCGATACATTTATCACTCCACTCAGATTCCAAAAGCCGCGGTAAAAAAATAAAATTAATACCTAACATTTATGTATATGTATGTAAGTATGCGTTAGATATGTTACATGCTGTATGGCCTGTATGCACCTAAATACCTAATAAAGATGCATGATTATGACACGTGACTGGGATAAAACAATATTGAAGATCTCTGTACAATTTATTAGGTAATAACAATAATAACCAGTATAGTAGATATTATAGATTGAACGAACCAGAGTTTTTTTACATGCTGATTTCTTAAAAAAGCGAAAATGAAAATATTTCACATCTAGAAGAATTTATTATAGGAGATAATAAAACCTAAATGCATATCACTGTAATATAAAATATTTAACGTTTCATTATCGTTAGAATTTCAAACTAAATCAATTTTGATTGTAATAAACATTGTTAAATTTAGATTGAAGGTATATGAGTATAATGCGTTATACATATATTATATTACCTGTAAGTCTTCATAAAATTCATTATAAATATCCATTTTTTGAAGTTCTTCAGCTAGTTTTTCAGCGGTTAAATGTAAACTTTTGTCTTTTAGTTCTTCCATATTTAATATTTTTTTTATTTTTATAGGTATTAATAATACCTAGATAAAATTAACCAATAAAGTATAAATAATTTTAAACAAAAGGTTCTAACAGAAGTCCTACACTCATGTGCTTTACTTACAGGCTGAAACTTACTATTTTACTGTACTTATTGATGCAATAATCATAAATGTCACCTTGGCAACAGACAGTATTTTACTATTTTATTTCTACATGGACAAGTTTATTTTAGTTTAATATATTTATTATCACTGTGATGATACAAATATGTTTAAAATATGAAGAGTGTTGAATCCAGTTATATTTCAGATGGTGGGAGGGGGGGGGGTGGAAATTCCACCTGAAATTTCATCCTCCCTGACAAATACAACTGTTAATAAAATGTATTTATTAAATGAACAATACTAGTTAGAATCACTTTTTTCTAAATTTAAAATGTCTTAATTGTAATAACTAGGTAATAAATAATAATATAGATCATAATACTAAAATGTATGTCGAACAAAAAAAAGTGAGACCCCCCAGAAAAATTGTCTGGATTCAACACTGAATATGTTGAATAGTGTATAAAGGTATAGGTATACTCGTATACATGTACTTGTTTTAAAAAAAATTTTAAATTATTCAATACTATAATTAATTATAATAGATATTTACTAGAAATAAATACAAAACCTTTGATTCATATCATAGTTTATTATTAATTATTATTAAGCTAACTATCATATAATTGTATACAATTGCAAAAAAAACGTAAAACATTTGTTTTACTTTGATCAAAATAAATCTAGGTACCTACTTTATATACCTAATGTATAGGTAATCGTGGACATATACTAAGTTGGTACTTCAGAAGATCACAATGTGTTAAATTTAGGCACTGAAAAAAAGTATTATTATCTATATGTTATTAGATAGGTACATTACAATATATTTAATAAAATTTATTATTAATTATTATTATTATTAAATCAATGGTTTAAAAATTACACCTGTAAATCCTACAATATATATTAGGTACACATTTTTATTTATAAATATAAATTTATAACTGTTAAAGTATTAATTATACATTGGTACATATGTCCTATAACCTGTAATATATAATATATAAATGTATTAAACAATATTTTGGATAAATAACCGATAGCTTAGAATGGTTATATAATATTCTTAAATGTACGTGGTTGTAAACCTGTATAATATATGTTAGTTACGTATATCAATTATGCCAATAAAATGATTTTTGTTTAAAAACATAAATTAATTTAACGATGGTTAAAAAGCCATATGCCCGTATTCCGTAACCCACAAAAACATAATTTTCCAGGAAATACCTAAGACATGATGGTATTTATATTTAATATTTACCATATTATTTTTTACCTAATTAATAATTATTTCTGTGAAAAATTATAATTGTTAATCAATAGTTAAAGACTGAGTTGGGAATATTATTATGAACATTATACAAATTATCTTTATGACATTATATAGTTGAGGGTTATATATTTATACCATTTAAGTACCATTTTACCACATAGTCATTATGACAGCATTCATATATTTATAAAGTGATTTGTTTAGGTTACTTCAATATTGTAAAATAAAAATATTTTGTTTATTAAAAGTGATATGAAACGATTAATTTTTTATAAATTGTTTTATTTTAACCCTTTTCAGAATGTGATGAAACAGTTCGTTTCGTTTGAGCTTTGATGGTAACTTTAAATGTGATAATTCTTATTATAAAATTGTATGTATAGCTTCATAGACCTTAATATATAGTTATATCACAGATTATATAAAATAATTTATAATAGAATTACATAATTATATAATATGTGGTTATATACCTATACCTACCTAAAGTTTTAATTGTGTATGTTTAAATTTTAAATTTACAACATTTGGTACCATTTTAGTCCATTTGTAATCATCCACTGTTGGCTTACAACGTTAAAGTAAAGGAAAAATAAAAAATTATACAACAAAAATCGAATTGTGGATTATGACACTTGGTAAAACACTAGAAAATTAAAGGAAGTTTAATATTTTGTTGAAACTTTATTTTCAACCCAAGTGAAGGTTGTGGCTGTTTTACTTTTAACAACAGATAATTTAATATAAATCAAACGTCTTATTATATACCTACTCAGGTACTCTTATTACTATATCAACTCATTAATAATTTATAAATTAGCATTGACTTTATAATAAACATATTACATATTATATTTCTACATATTATACAGGGTGTTCCTTGTCCTCTTTGAGGGGGTTTGTGTGATTAAAGGAGTTTTTATGAAACTTGTTATAGTGATAGGTTGCAATTATAGATATTGTTGAGGTTGTGATGTAGAGTACGGTTACTGACATACCAAGGGGCATTAGAAATGACACGAAGAGTTATTGATTGGAATGCTTGAAATTTGCTTAAATTTGAATATTTAGAGGTTCCCCAGAGTTGGATGCCATATGTCATTGCGGAACGTAGTATTTGTTTGTAGATTAATAATTTGTTAATTAAAGAGATTTTGGATCGGAGTAGTGGTCTTGATTTGTGTAGTTTGAAGTTAAGCGACGTTCTTTTTGCTTTTATGTGGTTTTCCCAGGTTAGTCTTTGTCAAGGAGGAGACCTAAATATTTAACAGAATCATGCATGGGGTTTAACTGGTTATTAAGGTGAACAGAAGGAATATTTTTAGGACTGAGGATAAAGGTGATTTGGATGGGGGGCTATACAAAGTTAGAAAATATTTCAGTCGAACTATATATCATCCGAAAATAAATTTATGAAAATATTTTATCCGAAAAATATTTTAATAGAAACGTATTTTATCCGAAAATTATTAAATACGAAAGTTAATTACACGAAAAATATTTTTTTAGAAAATATTATACACGAAAATAAGAAATCCGAAAATATTTTAAATTTTTAACCAGTGTCACCAAAAGGTAGACTAATGTGAATTATCTTTATAATAGCAGCACCAGTTCGCAAACAAATGTACAGATATTATATCTATGAACAAATGTAGCAAACATGCGCCTATAAAAACGCATTATTTTAAATTATTGAAAACAATGGCATTGCAAATTCGAATTTATTATTTTTAAAGTTTTCTATATTGATACAGCATTAAGAATTTTCGTGAGTTTATCAGTGTCCAATTGTACTACCGAGAATTCGTATATTCATGCCTCAAATGCGTAAAAAACTATTTAAGGTCCACTCAACCTGATAGGAAGTTGAACAGTTTAAGCATTATTTTAGTTAAAGAATGAAATATTAAACGAATTGAATTGCAAAGATTTAATTGACACATTTGCAAGAACCAAAATAAATGTCAACGTAAATCGATCGTCTAATTAGTAATTTATTATGTAAGAAATTTAGAACGTATAAAACATTTTATTCCTTTTTTTCTAATCTTTTTCAAATTTAATTGTTATGCTTTTGTATTTAAAATATAATTAAAATTTGTTTTGTATACCTACCTAATTAAATTTTATTTTATCATAATTAAGGGCGGGCATTTTCAATAGGCCCACAAGCAGTAAATATTTAAGTACGCCTCTGGATACTGATACTCAATTGGGCATCGGGCACTGGGCAGTTCGGCCCACCGAGTGTCCGAGTTAGTGTTGAATCCATAGAGTAGTAATACTATAGAGTATAAACTTACAAACAATTAAAACTGAATGACTAAAAATAGTATGTTCGTAAAACCTGGTGAATCTGTGTAAAAATTTAAAAATTGCACTATTACACGACACACGTTTATATATTTGGCTTATAAAAAATGTAATAAATCCTTAACTTTGTTGTTACCATATACCTTACCAAATACAGTTATTCGCTATTATGAAAATGTATGTAAATAAATATAAGTGTAGTTAATTATTTTCCTATTAATATTATTATTTAAAAAAAATATATGTATTATTATTCTATGTGTGTGATTTTCTGTGGACCTGTGGGCTGTGGTGGTTGGGAATTAAAAAATGTGCATGGGTGGAAATATGTTAAATAGTCTATATAGTCATATAGAGTTCTGAGATTATTACTTTACTACCACATATTCTATAGATCTTATTAAACTATTATTCAAATACTGGTATTAAAATATATATACTATATATTGTACTTATAATAATATAATATATAATACGTAACTACAGTAGCTTTTTTCTTTATATCAAATATTATAGATACCCGAAATACCTGCTATTATAACGTTTGGGAAAATATTTCATGAAATGTTTTTTTTTAATTCACAAATTTTCTAAGTCGCTTTATTTTTAAATTTCATATCTAAAATTTCTTTAGTCCTAGTTTATAGGACCTATATTTCCAGTTAATATTTTGGAAAATTGAAATTATTTAGATTAGGCCTATGCCTAATATACAAGAAACAAACAAACATTTTTTTGTTTTGTAAACTAGCCATTTTTTTTAATATAGTACATGTATTAAATTTCTTCTGTGAATTATCATTGGCAATTTTTTTGACAGTTAATTGCTCATTTTTGAAAAGAATCAAAATCTCGAAGTAAACCCATTGGATTAATGCAACGATTGAACTCTGAGTGATGTATACCTATGGTGACCAGATGTAAAAATTTAAAAAAAGTACATTTTAAAACTTAGCTCCTTCTCTGTCGTAATTGCCCAATACGTATTCTATATTCTACCCGTTTTACACATATTTCTATAGACCATAGGTAATCTCCTTCCATAAAAATTGTTTTTTTTTTCATCTGATTACTCTATTTATTTTATTATTAATATCAATTATTTGAAATTATAATGTCAACTCATTTAGTGTGTGTCTTTATGATGAAAATACTTTGATATTAAAAAAATTTAAGTGAACTTACTAGAGTATACATTTTTTTTTAAAGGTAAAAATACCAAGTGTAAAACTTAAATATATACGATTTAGTATAATCTTAAATCGTGCTACCATAGAATATAGTAGAAGCGACAGCTATCAAAATAACATTGATCACCGAAAAATATTTTTGTTGACCTTGAGCTGGAGGCTCAGCATGATGTTGGCAGCGGATGACCGGTATGATGTTGTAACCGTATCGCAATTTAAACTCGTTTTGCTGGCTAATATTTTCAAATAATATAATTTATATATAAAATTACATTACAATATTAAATTACAATACGGTTACAACATCATGCCGAGCCTCCGCTGCCAACTTCATGCCGAACCTCCGGCAAAATGAAAACAAATCGATCAGCTGTTTGACTGTCGCTTCTATTATATTCTATGGTGCTACCAACCAATAAGAATGCTTTAGCCTTTAGGTCGAACCATAAAATATAAATTAATATTCAAATTATAAAAAACAGTAAAAACACATAAACACATATTACTATATTAGACCATAATAATTTTTAAAAAAAGAGTACAGTACAATATCGTGTACTTAATACTATTGTTAAGGACACTAGGACTCACGTCAAAAAAGAGTAATGCCTTGCGAAAAAGAGTACCTACGTCTGGTCACCACATAATATATACCTTCTTATTATTATCTGGAGTAGGCGTACAAGAATTTATAAAAAATGGTGACAGTAGAAGCTTATGTTTTAATGTTTTATAATATTATGTGATACATTTACCAGTTATGGGTTGTATTGCCCTTACAGTGGACTACACTTCTGAAATATTACAATTCCTGGTATGAGGACTAATCTAAGTGGCCTACTAGTGTTATGCAATAGCCAAAAGTATTCATTTATTTTATTTTTCAGTGATTTTAAGTGATTGTAACCTATTGGCTGTATTTTATAATACATTTTACAATTTTGTAAGTGGCTAATATTGTATCCGATGACAGCCGAGAAAAACTACAAATAACTATGTATCTACATAAAATTAATTAAGAGGCCGTTCTGGTAAATTCATGTTTTCTCAGCCTTTTCTGAGCGAAGATGGTCAGTCAGTCAGCATATGATATTACTAAGTATATTTGATGATATTATTATTGTGATTTGTGAATAAAGTCATATAAGTCATACATTTTATCGTGTATAGAGAAGGTTAATATAAACATTCAATGAAAATTGCATGTATTTACAATAATTTATTTTAGAGTTAAAACTAAAACCTAAATCGACAGCTATAAGTTCCTAAAAAGTTAAAAATAAAATAAAAATATACATAAATGATACAATATACTATTATTTATAATACACCCAGCTATATTATTACCTACTATACAAATAAAACTTAAGACTAATGTAGGTATGACCTACTGTCCTACTCAATTCATTCATTGAAGTTATGCAATAATTACTATAAAACGTTAGGCCTGTATTATGTAAATATTTTATATACCATTTGTAAAATAATAAAATATACTTTATAGGTAATTGTAATTATTACTGCTTACTAAATATTAAAACTTGTAATGGAATAATAAACCTATTCAATATTTTTTGATCAGATAATCAAATCATAATTAATATAACCATTATAGGTACCTACATACCATAATATTTTAATGGGTTTAGTGCCTACACAGGTTTAGAAAAAAAAAAGATATACCAACCATAATCGTATTACCACTGAATATCTACTGGCTATATTAATTTTGAAAACCAAAGTGCATGAATTAAACTTTTTTTTTGCTTTTGCAGTCCCACTTTAATATTATCAAAGCTCAATGTAACTCTCATAATATTACAGGAAAATGTGTAGCTAATTACAAGTTACAAAGTAAGTCATATAACTCCACAACCCTGTTATTTTTTAATCATATGCAGGGACACCAGGGACGAATTTAAGTTGAGTCTTAAAGCTTTTGAAGAAAATTGGCATAGGTACAAATGAAATATTGATTACAATTTTTTTACGCATTAATTGTAAAAAATATATAAAACAGATATAAGTAATATTATAATTATTGTATAACCTAACCTAACCTTTTTTTTTTATAGATGATTTAACTAAAATGTATCCAAGAATAAATTTTACCTCCGTGTTTTGAATAGTTTCAGATAAAACTATATAATATATACTATATATACCTAGTCTACTAGTTAGTCTCGTTGGTCACCTGTAACCCGTGTAGTCAAAACAAACATAATGTGAATAATGTATGAAGGCTTTAATATACATATAGATACACATTTAATATACCTAATCGGATGAAATCAAGTTAAATTAACTATTTAACATAATAAATGGTTTTTAAGTATAAATTTTTTAGTATTACCATAATTTTATTTAACTTATTTAACTACCTAATTTACTTTTTGACTACGCCTTCCTAGAAATTTATATTTTCAGTACCTATCATTTTAAGCTGGGTTCAGTCTAGTTATTAATGACTTACAAGTTACAATCTACCCATAAGGGGAGCCAGGGGAGGTACTTAAAACAATATACATATCAATATGTTCTCTGTGAAAATGTATGTTTTTCAAGCCAAGATTATATATCCTAGTAATAATATTTATAAATATTATAGTTAAATCTGCTAAGGTAAAACATTTTTTCATCAAAGTTAGAAGGCTGATTTAGGTTATTAGTATCTGTACCGACTATACATAAATACATATTTTATTTACCACCCACACCCACTACATCATATTTCTTAATTGGGTTAATAATTAAGGTATTGTTTTAATACGATATGAACAAATAATTTTAGTTTTGGTATTGAAAAAACGAAAAAAATAAAATAAAAATATAGGGATTCGAACCAATTACCGCTAAATTGTTGATTATGACTCCTTACCCATTGAGCCACCTAAATTTTCTGACAAATTATGGATCGGATAATATATTTTTCAATTAAAATACGATTCGGATAAAATAGTTTTCTTCGTAAATATTTTCTTATAATATATTTTTCGGATAAAATACATTTCGTAAATAATATTTTCTGCCTTCTTCTTTTCAACGATAATATTTTTCTGCTAAAATACGGTTCTGGCTTTTTTATTTTTCGACTAAAATACTATTCGGATGAAATATTTTTCTATTAATATATTTTTAGGATAAAATATTGTTCTGACATTGTTATTTTCTGATATTTTACGCGCCCCCATTTGGATGGGTTTGCATTCATTGATTTTAATTTTCCATAAACCTAACCAATCTTGTAGTTGAGTTAGGTGGTCTTGAAGGTTGTTTGTGCCAGTGATTATATCGCAGATCGATAGTTTTTTTTTAGAATAGTACACCTGTACAGTGTACATGTACATACACAAATATTAAACAATTCATAGAAATACAAATGTAAACAATAAAACTGAAAGAAAACATAAATTTTCAAAAATTATTTTAAGAAGTTATTGAATACGAGAATACGACATACATACGTTTATAGGGGAAATGTAAATAAATTCAATTTTAAAAATCGAAATAAGTAACACACAAAAAAACCAACCACCAAAGTTTCAAATAATTTCGTGTAAGAACAGAAAAACAATTAGGTAACGTATTCGACAATTATGGTTGTCACCAAGAAAAATAATTTAAAAATAGTTTTTTTACTTGATTATTTTGTAGTTTATCAATATTTAACTAATCAATTAATATAAAAACAATTTGACTGCAAAATCATTTGTCAATTTTCGTGAATTTGATTATTTTTGTAAAAATTGGAAATTCAAATGTTTATAAATAAAAAATCGTGCAGCCTAATTATCTTTAATATTACTAAATACCTACAATCACAACTCATATGAGGAACTTATACTTATACTATTTGTCTATTTATTACATTTTTACATCCTTGAAATTCACGACTGTTAAACTTATGGTTAGGTTTTAAAAGGGGGTGTGGTGGTGAGGTCACTCACTTTTTCATATTTATAACTCTGGGTGGGTATCCCAAGTAGGTAGTTGCCCCTCCTACAAAAATTTTAGTTCAGTGCCACTGATCTAATACTATTAATATAATGTAGGTGGGTACTAGATAGCCGATAGGTTAGTAATTTTATCTAAATTTTACAATTATTTACGATACACGATCGAACTAATTTAGTTACCTATGATGGCAGTCAGTTTTATAGAACAAGTTAAAATGTTTATGACAAGGCAGTAGTTTATTATAAAAATGATACAGGATACTTTTTAAAAATTGAAAATATTGACGATGCTTAAAAGTTTGATATTTTGTGTAATCCATGGGTGCCATTTATTTCTTATAATTTTTAAAATGATCTAAAATTAGAAAGTGGTTGTTCGTTTAGACACATATGCGGCTGGAATGCTGGATGAGAATAGTTCATGACTATCGTATTCGGCTATTGATAGCGTAAAAGGAAATCTTTGTCAATTATGTGTTTTATTTAAGCCATATGTTCATAAAAGTATACACGGTTACATATGGGCCGCTTATACTGAACAATCGACAATATTATTGCTTTCAAATTTAAATTGAAATACCAAACTGTTTGGAAGTAATAATTTTACTTTGTCATTAACGTATTGGACAGTATTTCGTTAATTTTTTTCATATAATATATCTAAATATTAGGTATGATTTTGATATTTGCTGAGAAATTTGTAATCGAATAAAGAAATATGGGTTGTAAATCCAGTAACGTATACTACTTATAAACCTTATTATTTATGTATTATACAATAATATAAACAATTAACCATATATTAAATTTAAATATATTAAATTCAATAAATATAATGATTTTTAGAAATGAGAAAAAATAAATGATTATAGAATTTGAGAGTATCTAATACTATTTTTCTGACAATATAATATTTATTTACATTGTATAAAGTAAAAATGAATATATATTCTATAATATAGACATATTATTACCTATACATATTATGTAGCTTTATCCTAAAGAAAAATCATATGTTCAATATAACTGATGAAAATATCCCTGAAGTAGTAAGTTAGTGTTGAATAAATATAGGTAATTTTCATACTTTTATCACACTAACATAATTTAATTTCAATATTAATTATTTTCTGAATACAACTCATAAACTATCATACCTAATTGTGGCATTTTTGGTTTTAACCTTATTAGTAAGAAATTATAACCACTTGATTATTATCTAGCTCTAATAACATTTTCAATTAGGCATGTCGTACGAAAGGTTTAAACGAAATAATATTAGATTCATGTCTACTCAACAAATATGTATAGAAAAAAGAATGCACTATTATAAATTAAATAGATAAAATAGTCTGTATAAAATGGGTTTGGACCACTTGTAATTGTAGAATATGGGGTATTCTTAAATAATTTTTTTTGTTAGGTACAATGTACATATTACATAATTACTAGTATAGTTTATCTTATACATGTTTAAACTCTAAATAAAGTTTTTAGAAAAGTGTAAAATTATTATTATAGTATATTATTTACTTTGTTGTGGTTTCAAAAATTTCGTTATTGCTCTGTAGCCACGTTTTCCATCGACTTCGTAGTTCACATTTCTGATCATACCATTAGGCTCTAGAAAACTATATGACCCTCTTACGTAATCACCATACTTCGATTCCCAACGATGTGTTACAACGCCCGAGAGCAAGTCATTGATATTGTAGTGAAATTCGTAAGCTAACTGTAAAACAGACCATATGTCCATATTATGGTGAATATAAATACTTCCACTATTTAAATAATTGTATTGTTATTGCGTTTGCATAATTAAATCATGATTCATAAATTAATGTGTATGAAATAAATGTAAATACCTCATTTTCTTGAATTGGGACGTAGTAATTTTGAGAAAGTGTTTTCGGCCATAAAATGGCGAATGAAAAAATAAGCTAAAAACAAAACAAAATTTGAAATAAATTATTACATATTCCTATACAGGGCACAGGCGTCAGAAAATATCTCACGCTTGTGATCTATGGACTATGATTACTAATCATCATATCTATTATACGTCTAACTATTACAATTTTTCATTCGTTAACGGGCCATTTAAAATGTATGTTTAAATTATTATTGTTAGGTATTATTAATTTTAAAAGCAAATTAAATATTATTGTATTCGAGCAAATTAGACATTTTGCAGGCGGACGTTACCAATAATAAACTATAGATCTGTATCATTTAACTTTTAAAATTAAAATTGAAATTTATTAAATTAGTACTACTTTTGTTAAGCGTACAGTTTCAATTTCCTGGTTTTAAATTATTATTATTATTATTTATTTTCATTTAAAATAGAAATGTATACATACATGTATAAAAATTATTCTCTAAATATTATTGTCTAAATATTATTTAACTTATAATATAATAAACATATTATAATAAATTGATGTCGTACGTTACCTGCAGGACAATAATATTCATCTTCTCGCCAAAATTAATTTAAGTCTTCATTGATTGTCGGCTGCCTGTTCAGAACTATATCGAAGCGGTGTCGGTCCAAATGGTTTTGTTTTAATAAAGTCATGTCTAGGCGTCGAGCTTACAGAAAATTATATGTTTGGTATAATCTAGGTACCTACAGGGGAAATGAAAAAGCAAAGAGTGCACTTGATGCCAAATGTCAAGGTGATTATTAGATCATCTTGAACTCGCTCGTATAAAGAGAATGGACCGAGTAAGCCCTGGCGAATACAGCTACATAACATTGATGCGGTCTACGAAACGCCCCCGCGTTTTATTCAATGTGCACTACCTGTCTACCTATACAATATATTATTTCCGATGACCAACTATACCGCGACTGCGGTTTATTTTATATATAGGTACGTAGACTGCGTGTGTTTATTACTTAGTTAATAGTTATATAATAGTTTGTATGGAAATGTAATAACTAAATGGCGTGTTGATGTGCATTTATATATAAAATATTAACAGTTTATACTATTCAAAACATAAACAGCCTCGATCTAGAAATATTGGTTAAAATGCGTATTATTATTACTATTTCAATGTAACTTTAAAAATGTCATAAATAAAATACTTACCTATTAGTTATTAGTTACGCACACGATCGTGTAAATAAATTCATAATTCAAATTATATTAAAAGGGTTTATATTCAAAAAAGTTGATGATTTAGTCTGGTTGTATAGAATATTGCAGGAGAGTATTAAAGTTTTAAATTTAAACCTAACCTTCGAAAGACGAATTTAGGCTGGTATGAAAATTATCAAGAATTTGTTAACACTTAACAGACGCTTGTTTATCTGTATATTATATTATTTACTATTTAGCCATAATTTATGATACCCACACCTTTAATTAGAAATAATATTTAGATAATATACTTCCCCCATAAATGTAAGTATTTTAAGGATTTCAAGAGAATATCATTGACTATAGTCGTAAATCATAATATTTAATTTTTGTCTTTTATACCTAATTCTTTTAACATTACTAGATAATTAAAAAACACATTGGAAATACTACTTGCTGTGTGGTTTTATACATATATCAAACTCAATCAAACTTTATATTGTAATATAATAATTAATACAGTGAGTTCGGCTTAATGTGATCACTGGTTTATATAATCAACCGTTTATTAGAATCAAAAATGAAAATCCCAAACCAAATTGTATGTTACTAATGTTAAATTGACCTTTTATTAGAATCTCTAAATACTGGATAATTGAATCACTTTTATGAACAATATTATCGTTTTTATGGTATTTCAAACTGATTAATTTTTAAAACCCAAAAAACATGAATATGAATATTAATTTGATTTCATTTAATTTTAGGCTAATATGGAAATAAAATTAGTAAACTGTCAAATACAATCAAAAATAGATAGCTTCTTTAATTTGCAAGGCTGCGGGCAAGTTAACTAATTATTTTAACTCGTTCATTCAACTTATCGAAATATAATTTTGTATCTATGAAATTCATATTAGGAAAAATAATTAATTAACGTGTCTTTAAAATAAATTAACTCGTTAAGTTAGAAGTTACTTTTAAAAAAAAGAAACTAGTTAAGTAACTTAACTTTAACTTTTTAACTCGTTAATGCCCTGCATTGTTAATTTGTTTTAAATGTATTTATTTAATTTTAATTTTAATTCAAGCATAAATTTATACCTAAATGAAGAACCATTAAATAGAAAAATGTAAAAATAAATAATTTTATGTGTTATAAATTATTAAATATGTAATTATAAATAAAAATGTTATTATATTTAAAAATTGAATTATGAAAAAAAAGTTGTAAATGTTTTATAGAATCAACCGGTTAATAGAATCAAAATGACCTGCACCAAAGTGATTACATTAAGGATTAAGCGGAACCCACTGTAATATACAATTTAGGGTAGCTCTTATTTTTGAACTTTTGAATTTCTTATTTCTCACCCCCCCCCCCCCCACCATATTTTGTTCATTATTATAAGAAAATAATTTGAGTTAAATATGGTCATGATTACTCACTTCCTCCATGTGTCACAAGAGGGCTGAAAATGTCCAAATAGGGTATAGTTTTTATACAAAAAATGATAAAAACAAAATATTTTATTTATTTTGGAAAATTACATTTTTATTGGAATTGAGTTATTAAAATAATCAATAAGTACATAATTAAATAAAAATAATATCAACAACATTAGAAATAAGAAAATTCAATATGGAAATTAAGTATTATATTTTTTAATTAATGACAATGTTAATTTTTACTATCCGGATATTTTTTTCGATAATCATTTGCCACCTGTAAAAGATACTGTTTTTGGTCTTCATAATCTGCTAATACTATATTATATTCTTCAATTAATTGTACGTCGTTTACTACCATAAGGCTCTTTAACATTTTAAGCCCTTTTTGATAATCCTCTCTCGTTCCCCATGTATCAGGATCAACATTGTTAAATTCCGTAGAAATAGAAAACCTTGAAAAAAAATTCAGGGTTTCTGGCGATACTAAATTAACAAAATCCTTCTTAAGAAACTCTTTAACTTCACTTGAACGAGTATTAATTTTTTCCGTATTAATATCTTCAATTTCATCAGTATAGGTAGCATTTATCATTTTTAATTTGGTATCTTTTGGTATACGAGAAACAAAAAATGCTAAAGCTATAGTTTCAGGAGCAATGTACCATAAATGTCCACAACATTTTTTTATGGGTACTCGAGATATATATCAGAATCTGGATATTGAAATAAGCTAATATGTTTATTTAGTTCCCGTTCTAACTATGGCGTTCAACGGCCCAACCATAATCTCAAATAGGGAGGGGCTTGAGCCCCCCCCCCTGATTCCATCTAAGCCCCACAATATTTAAACTTATATTAAAATTGAATGTATAATAATCAAATGTGGTTTTCGACTGCTCCCTATGGCTGTACACAATATTGTCAATATCAATTTTTTTTTACTGATTACTTATTAGTTATTACCTAGTTAATAATACATAAATGTGTATTAAGTAATATTTTTATTTGATGTATAGGGTGTGGGGGATTTTTGTTGAAAATATCGAAGGGCTTTAGCCCCCACTAATATAATTCCCTATTTGAGCCTATGGGCCCAACCAGGCAATTTAACATAGTGGAACAAATACAATCCTAACATAACAACATAATATAAAATACCTATTATTTAGGTAGATTTCGAATCTTGTAAATTACAATAAGTACATAACTCTGTCACAGGCATGCTATCTTTAAATAAATTTATATTAACTACTTAATTTAAACATTTTATATAGGTGCCTATACTAATAAAAATACAATCATCAGCTTCCCAGTACATGGTACACCGATACAAAAGTATTATTAATACATATTATATAAAAAGCACATAACATATAAATATTCTATTTAGTATTTTTTCCTTTTGGTACCTATTATATTTTACTAACTATTTTTGCAGCATGCAGGATCTATCAATTATCATATCTGAAATATGCCGATTCATTATGACTATAGTGGCTACTAATTACTATCCTCAGAAAACATAGAAAATATCTCTCATCTAGTTTATAATAAGAAACCCGATGGTTAGATAGCTGAATATCAAATTCAATGGCAAAGTAATAGATAAAATTTGTAATATCTTACAAACTTAAGCAAACAGTCAAATACATATACTAGTTGAACCATTGTTTTGAAAAAAAAATTCATCGATATACAACAATCAAAAAAATTTGTGAAAGCGAAATAGAATACTAGAATTATGTTTATTATTTGTTTAAAATATTTTCAATTTTGATTTAGTCATAAGTTCGACCCAAAGATCGCCAGCACTCCAAATTCCAATTTATTCATCTCACGGTAGCATTCTGGAATATTATTCCATGCGTTGAATATAAGTGCCTCCACTCACGGTATTTCTATTAGACTATCGACTTATTTTTTTTTTTATATAATAAAATATTGTTTTTACGGAACTGGAGAGCTGCCACTTTAGATTGAAAGAGAAGCATGTGGCTCGCGAGCCGCAGGTTGCCGACCAGCCGACCCCTGGTATAGAGGAATCATGAATTATTAAAGTATATTATTTATCTTGGAGTACAAATTGAAAATGGTAGCGTCAATATCGTAGGTTCTGTTATTAAAAAATTAAAAATTAAATAGTTCATGGTCAATCGTGCTCACCTTTCGTACATTGCGTGATGTATATTTAAGGAATAGGTAGGTACATCACATTCACATAGCTGATCGACATTATATTAATTGTTGTGCATTCTGTAAGTATAGTCACTTGCAGTATAGTTGTATATTTGTATGTATAGAAAATAAACTTAGACAATTGCTAACAACATGTTGATCCTTGATGATATAATTTATAAACCATGAATTATTTAAATGTAATCCCAAATAACACGAACGTCAAGTTGATATCTGTCGTTCAAAATTGACTAATTTCAAGGCTGATATAATAATACATTGTGGTAGGCACCTTAACGGCTTACCATAATACCTTACACATAGTATTATGGTATTCCTGCCTAGTATGGCTAGTACCAATTTTGATTATATATTATATATATATTATTTTTTTAAATATATTTTTTTGATTTTTTGATTGGTTACACTATTGAATACTTACGAAAAACCTTGTTTTAAATTTTCAATCCTTATAGCTATCAAAACTGATCATTTTATACATATTTAACTACAAAATAATTTGCAAGCCTTCGAGATTTTGATGAATTTGGTCAAAATTTGAACTTGTAATGCTTATAAAAAAAAGTGAGAATTTGTATCTTAAATATTTTTAAAACTGCATTTAAACCACATTTTAATTTCTTAATTATAAAAACTGACGATTTTATATATTTTCAACTACAAAACAATTTGCAAATGCTAGATAATGAATTTCGGTCATAATTTGAAGTCTTCTATTTTAACAACTTATGGAGTCTTTTTTAAGTCTTCAAGAAATTTGACCCAACGAAATTTTTTTTATCGATATTTAAAGAAAAAAAATTTGAAGAAACCAAACATTTCTTAGGCCTACAATTAGCTCAAAAATTGTTAAAATATCTTTTAATTTTTTTGGTGTATAGGAATTGGTAATCTGAACATTTAGTGAAATTTTAAAATGTCTATGGTAATTCCTTTTTGAATTACATTAAAATAAGAAAATCGTTCCCGGAAAAAACTAGTGATCATCCAATGTCTAATTTCAAACGCTCATAAAAAATTTGTTTGAGTTTCCGATAAACTTTTTGTTTTTTTAGAAAGGTAGAAAAATTTAAAAATGATAAATGATAAATTATTAATGTCAGTTAGTTGGTTTGATTAAAGACTAACTGTTCCGCCCAACGTTGCCTGAGCCAAATATTAAGTTAACCTCAAGTGATTTACATGAATCTAATCCACCTATATGTAGCAATCCGCTGCATCGAATCGTGGACAATATGCAAGCAGTATATAATCAGGTAGGCAATCCATTTGCGATGGATTGCGGATCCTAATATAGGGGTGTAAGTGAGTAAAATCAGAATTAGGTAGGTAGGCACATGAAAAACATTGCAAACGTGCCAAAAATTTATTTGTAAAAAAAAATGTTAATATGCACTATTTCTAAAAATTATTATAGTGTTATAAAATATGTTACTAATAGCAATCCTATAAATAAACAGAGATTATACATAAATGTCATCGAAAAATAACTTTCAGTTATCCAGAATTTTTCAATTTTCAATTAACTTAAAGATTTAAATTCAGCTTAAAAGCTGCTCCGCGATGTACTCTTCATTTAAAAAAAAAACAAGATAATTGAATAAGTAGTTTCAGAGAACATGTGAGAGTGAGACATGGATTTCCATTTTCCCATTTATACATAGATATAATATTCGGTTTACGTTATAGTGATGGTGTACACGTAGTGGGCGAGATTATTTTAGATTCTGAGCGGAGCGATGAATGTATCTACCTATTGATTTTACAATGAAGTGTGTTTTTTTTTGTGTCTGTCACCACGTTTAGAGGAAAAGTGATCCGATTTTCTTCATCAGCATCTTTTTTGATAGGAAAATGAATCTAGTTGGTACTTTGAGGGGGTCAAAAGTAAAAATTTCTCAATAGTTTTTTATAGCGCCGGTAAAAACAAAAAAAAAATTAAGGAAAAAATGAGAATTATTTGTACGCGTTTATATAAGCAATTTCTATACACAATACAATCTTTAATATGTTTTAACTTTTTTAAACTATTTATAGACATAACTAATTTTCTATTTTTTTTAATTTTTTCAGTCTGTCAAAAAACTTGAAAATATAATACAATGTTCTTCATAACGTGCTGCACGTGAAAATTAAAAAAAGTTGAGCGTATGTAAGTATGTCTCTAAAAGTTTTTTATAAGCGTCTAAAATTAAAATTTCGACAAAATACGTAAAAATGACGAAATTATGCAATTTTTTTAATTAGGAAATTCATAAAAATTAATTTTTTTAAAATCCAAGATTTGAAAATTCAACTCAAGATTTTCTATAAGTTTTTCTACTTTTCTATAAAAAGAAAAAATTTGTCGGAAACTCAAACAAATTTTTTATGAGCGTTTGCGAGCTAAATTGTTGAGCTAATTATAGGCCTAAGAAATTTTTCTACTTTAAATATCGATAAAAAAAATGTTGTTGGGTCAAATTTCTTGAAAATTTAATACAAGATTCTTCATAAGTCGTTTAAATAATAGACCAAAAATTAATTTTTTTTATAGAAAGATAGAAAAACTTATAGAAAATCTTGAGTTGAATTTTAAAAATTTAGATTTAAATAGAAAATTTTCTATGAATTTACTAATAAAAAAAAACTGCAAAATTTCAATTTCGATTTTTATGTATTTATTCAAAATTTCAAATTTAAATGCTTATAAAAAATTAGACATACGCTTCACTTTTTTTAACTACCACTTACATAACAACTTATGAGAAACCTTGTATTAAATTCTCAAAGTGTTATACATTTTTCAATACAAATTACATTTAATACAAACTGTATAATTTCTTGATATTGATGGCTTTTGTAAAAATTTTAACTTTTAACGCTTATAAATTTTTTTAAGTGTTTTCCTATCAAATTTTTTTACAGTTGTTGTAAGAAAAACTTATTTAGAAACTAGTGTTGAATTTTCAAACCTTAAATATAAATATAAAATTTTTTATGATTTTTTAACTACAAAACAATTAACTAATGTTTGATATTCTGATGACCATATTTTGACTTAAAATTTCTATAAAAAATTATAATTACAATACATCTTTTTGATTTTTTGGTTACACTATAAACTACTTTCGTAAAACCTTGTTTTAAATTTGCAATCCTTAGTTATAAAAACTGAACATTTTATAAATTGTTAACTACAAAACAATTTGCAAATGTCCAATGAAAAATTTCGCACAAAATTTGAAGTTTAAATACTTATAAAAAAAAATTGGCACGATGTATTTTTATTATTTTTGGTCTAATATTTACAACAAATTATATACTCATTTCTATACCAGAGTACGAGTACCTACTGACTAACTTTAAGAGGACGTTATACCCGCATGTGCAGTTGTCTCCGTCTTACAAGTGCGTAACATAGCAAATCTTACGCTCAGCAGATCACGCGAAGCTCCGTGAATTTAAAATTTAGAGTGAATTGGCCTCTTATAGAAATTAAAGGTAACATTATTATCGAGGGCTTCTCATTGGATTTTTATTTTATTTTAATTTTAAAGCGAGTTATGAGTAAAAGGTCTATGATTATATCTGTGACTATGAATGATATTCGTATAATGTTATTATGTTAGGTATTATGCATTTATGCGTTATTATGTTCAAATAGGAAAATGTAACATTCGTACATAATACTATTCGAACACTCGACTAGTTCCCTTTAGTGACCCACTCGACACCTACTGTACAGCAGAGCAGTACCCACTTGTCCTCCCTTTTAAACATTATCATCACTTGACAGCATTAAAAAAGAAAGAATATAATAATAATAGATTTCAATTAATATACATTCTAATTTATTGTATCTTGTATCAAATATAGATAATAAAAATAATTTAAATTTAATCTATTTTTAATATTGTGTTCATAACTTAGATCATATACAATGGATAGAGCCATAGCCTATAGATTACACATAATGTCGATGATGTACATGTTAGCAACGAGTCGCCAGTTATATGACCTCTACGGCGCATGAGCCGCTAGCAACTAGTCGCATATTTATCTCAAACTATTTATTCGTATTTCTTATTAAAAGACAATAATCTATTGTACGTCATATTACATTAAACAGATTTCAACTTATTACCAATTCAATAAATTCTTGTTAATTAAATATTTTAACATTAAATATGCAACAAATCACTTGCGCATGCGCAGAAAGGTACACATAATTGGCGACTTGTCTCTAACATGTACATCAAAATATTGAGCTGTGGCTCCATCCATTGTATATGATCTAAGGTTCATACAATCCATATAGTAGAGTAATAATACTATAAGTCACAGATATAATCAGTCAGCAATAAATTGTTAACAAGAAAAATTGATAATATGCAAAAGATAGTTTTAGAATACAATTTGTAATTTATTATTCAATCTTTAAAAACTTAAATATAAATAAATCAATGTTTTATTTTTTAAGCATTTTTCCAAATTAAAAAAAAAGTTAATAATAATAGATTTCAATTAATATATATTTAAATCTATCGTGTCATAAAAAGACAACAAAAAATATTTAAGATTAAAACTACACAAATAGTATATACAATTGTTATATTAATAATTTAAATCTATTTATTTATCTTATTATTAAATAATAATTTAAAATGTATGCAGTAAAGTCAGTCAGCAATAAATTGTTATACAAGAAAAATAATTGTAATCCAAAAGAATATTTTACGATATCACTTGCAATATCGATTCAACCTTCAATAATATTATTTGTTGTGTTGGTTTTTTGGCAATACATACTTACTACTAGGATCATAACAGTTAACATTATTTGTAGAGTGTCCAATGAAGTAAGGTGGTCGCAAGAGAACTGGAGGTTTTGTTAGCATAGTTGATGACCTCACTGCTGTTGGTAGTTGAAAAGTTGGTGGTCGCAAGAGAACTGGAGGTCTTGTTAGCATAGTTGATGACCTCACTGCTGTTGGTAGTGGAAAATTTGGTGGTCGCAAGAGAACTGGAGGTTTTGTTAGCATAGTTGATGACCTCACTGCTGTTGGTAGTGGAAAATTTGGTGGTCGCAAGAGAACTGGAGGTTTTGTTAGCATAGTTGATGACCTAACTGCTGTTGGTTGTTGAATAGTTGGTGGCTGCTCAACAGGTGGGCGGTGATAAACTTTAGTTGGATGCAGAACTGAAGATGATAATGTTTGAATATCATCTGGCGAGTGGGAAATTACACTGGTTAATAATGACTTTGTGTATGTTGATAATTTATTTTGGACTGTGGATGTACTCTTAGTTGGTATTATATTACCTCTTGATTTAGATACTGAATCATATAACGGAAATGATTTTCGAGGTCTGATGGTTGTTAATTTACTGCTTACTTTTGATATAGGCTTGCTTGCTGTGACAGTAACTTTTGGTGAAGCAATTGAACCTTTATGGGTTGATGAACCAGTAGTAGTCGTAATATCTTTGATTATAACTGGTTCAATATTAGATAATCGTTTGCTGTACTGATGTAGATGCGATGAGGGAAGTATAAATGGCTTTGATGCATTAATATTGTCTTTAGGGTGACCAAAATGATCGTATAAAATTGTGATTTGTTCATTGTAATAGTCTACAGAAAATTTGCTAGCTGTTTCAGAAACAACCAGTTCTCCGTTGTAAAACATTCGATAGTTTTCCATCAGATACAGAAGCATTTCTGACTCATTGCCTATCATGGAATACATATATTTGAGCGTTTGATCTTCAGAATTATCAATATAATATCTTAGGTATGAAAATATTTCTTCGAAATAATTTTGAATTTCGTCTTGTGCATCAAAACCATCTTCACAGATAACCGATCCTAGACGAGGAAATTTATATTTATATCTTGATTGTGAAGTCCTTTTATCACTATAAATTTTTGAGTTGTTAATAGTATTATTATCATATAACATTTTTAAAGTCTGTGAATCATCAACTATAATTTTACCGTTTGATATAATTCCAATATCTGATACTTTTTTATTATTGAATTCTTCTTCATTATCGGCTATAATTATACATTGAGATCCATTATCAGAAGGTTCAATTTCATCACCAGATACAATTATATATTCTACTCTTCCATTCCCACTCTCAGACACAAATTCACGTTTTTCACCATCCAATAATATTTCACAATTAGATCCTTTTTGAACATCAGTTACAGTATTGAAGGTACATAATTTTTTATTATCAAACTCATCTTCATTATCTGATACAATTATACATTGGGATCCATTATCACCAGAAGGTTCAATTTCATCATCAGATACAATTATACATTCTATTATTCCATTCTCACTTTCAGACACAAATTCACATTTTTCACTATTCAGTAATAATTTTTTATAAATAGATCCTTTTTGAACATCAGTTACAGTATTGAAGGTACATAATTTTTTATTATTAAACTCATCTTCATTATCTGATACAATTATACATTGGGATCCATTATCACCAGAAGGTTCAATTTCATCATCAGATACAATTATACATTCTATTTTTCCATTCTCACTTTCAGACACAAATTCACGTTTTTCACTATTCAATAATAATGTTTTACAAATAGATCCTTTTTGAACATCAGTTACAGTATTGAAGGTACATAATTTTTTATTATCAAACTCATCTTCATTATCTGATACAATTATACATTGGGATCCATTATCACCAGAAGGTTCAATTTCATCATCAGATACAATTATACATTCTATTTTTCCATTCTCACTTTCAGACACAAATTCACGTTTTTCACTATTCAATAATAATGTTTTACAAATAGATCCTTTTTGAACATCAGTTACAGTATTGAAGGTACATAATTTTCTATTATCAAACTCATCTTCATTATCTGATATAATTATACATTGGGATCCATTATCACCAGAAGGTTCAATTTCATCATCAGATACAATTATACATTCTATTTTTCCATTCTCACTTTCAGACACAAATTTACTTTTTTCACTATTCAATAATTTTTTACAATTAGATCCTTTTTTAACATCAGATACAATATTGAAGGTACATAATTTTCTATTATCATACTCCTCTTCATTATCTGATATAATTATACATTGGGATCCCTCGTCAATATCTAATTCAGTTTCAACATCAGATACAATTATACATTCAGACTTTTTTATAACATCAGTCACAGTTTCATAATTTTTATCCTTAACAATATCTAATAGAGTTGTATCTTCTAATATATTTTTAGCATTTGATATAATTTTACCATCTGGTGATTTTTTACTATCAAATGCAAATGTACAATCCGTTTTTGTTTCAAATTCAACCTCTGCAATTTCACTATCCGAATCTGAATTCAAATCATCCATGCTTAATACAACTATAAAATCGGTTTCTTTTACTTCAGAATCTGATGTTTCTTCACTTTCAGTTTCAGAAAATGTTTCAGAATCCAATGAAATGTTAGTATCACATACATCAGTTTTAAAATCTGACAAACTATCAGAATCTGATAAAATTATAGAATCTGATAAACTTTCAGAATCGGATATATCTTTGATCAACAGATTTTTATTTTGCGCATTTCTAGAAAGTTTTTTCTTTTTGTAAATTGAATGAGCATTTTTTCGATTTTCGTAGGATTTGGCAGTATTATTGCCTGTGGAATTATATTCATAGGGACTGAAAAGATTCAGTTTTTGTTTCTTAAAACCTTTATGGCAAAAAACATTGCTTTTTTTTCTTTTTTTAACATTTGTGTTATGTGGTTCTACTGCTGCAATAAATGAACTATTGTTAGGCTTATTTGAACAAACAGTTTTATGAATCGTATTTATTTTGTTCATACATTGATTACCTTTGTTGAAATCCATACTACTATTTTGGGACACACTACTTATAGAATAAACATTCTCAATTTTTAGCGTGCTTTGACCGTCTTGATGGGAATCAATAATCTTTGACTCGTTTTTAATGTTAACTTGACAAAGATTTTGATTTAAGTTAACATTATCAACTGCTGGATATTGATTAATCTCTTCTTCATTTATAAGTCTCGTCATTTTATTAGCCGTAAATATTTCTTGATGTTCTGCAGAATCAAATTCTTCATCCTTAGGTTCTAATTTTGGAAAATAAAGATTTTGTTTCACTACATTTAATAATTCAGTGTCATTTTCGTCATAATCAGATTCATAATGGTATGTTGCAGTTATCAAAGGATCCGAAAATATAATTTTTGTTGAGCGAACAATCTTTTGTTGTTCTTCTTCTTTTTCGTCTTTTATCTTAGGAACAACAATGGGAAGTGCTACATAAGTTGATCTTTGATTTAAATTAAAATAGTTATACTCTGGTTCTCCATATATTCTCAAGCAAGTTGGAATGCTGAAATTTAATTAAGTTTAAAATATTAATAAAGATGAATACATTTCTATAAGATAAGTCATACTTTGACATGATATTTCCCCGATAACGTAGCAAGTTAATAGTCGGCAAAGCGGGATTTATTGGAGAAATATGTCCTTTACAAGTCACACATATGAACATGCCCGGTTTAAGTGTTAAAGGAAGTCGATTGTTAAACAATACAAAATTCCATGTATCGTACATATCCCAGTCATCAGCGTTAAAATGTCCATGTAGATTGTTACCACATATTTGACATGATGTTATTACATTAATCTAAAGAAAAAACAATAATATTAAAATATGTCCAAGAACAATATTTGTTAAGTATATTTACTTCCGCAAAATGGTGTTCACAAAGACAAAAGGGAAAATTCAAGAAATCTGGAGTTTTTTTCTGGGATGGAACGAAAACGTACTTAAAAATTAAAAATTAATAATTATTAACATTTTTTTAATTTATTGTACAAAGCATTATTATTATTTACTTACACGGAAATACTCAAATGTTGATATCAATTTTTTAATATTTTCGCACTCCTTAACAGACATTTTATGACGATAAACTTGATTGCAACAATGTAAAGAACATCTTCTAGCCTGAGATTTGTTTTTTGATAAATTTTTCTTCACATGACGTTCTAAATGTTTATGTCTTTTTTCTTCAAAAGATAATTCACCTTGTTTTTTAGCCATTTTTGACCTGTAACATTTTTCCAGGTATTTCCAACAAAAATCACAAAGGCATGAATCGCCTTTCAAACTAGTTTCAACTAAAATCAATAACCAAACATTTAAAATTAGAACTGTTTAAACATAATGTCTTAATCTAATTTATGTATCCATATTATTTCAGGGGAAGTCAGACAGGGAAAAAGTACAAAATTGGTCATTAAAATATTATACTTAACATATACATTTAATATTGAATATGTCATCATGTCATAACATTCTTAGTTAAAAAAAACTGTTGGTATCTCCACAATTAATCATTTAAAATTTATATGTGCCTATATTTATATGGACCTTAGGTCCTTAAATATGCATGCACAAATGAGTTAAAATATAGTCAAATATGAAATTATTTATATAAAATGTGATTTAATATTATTAAAAGTCAGAGGTAAAAAAGTCTGGTATACAATATGTAATAATATTTAATATAATTTATTTCGGGTTATGTAATAAAAAAAAAATGTAACAATTTATACAAAAACCATATAGGAGGAACATATATTATATACATATATAATAATTTCTATTAGTCTAATTTACTGCAATATATAAATTTTTTTAAAAACTTTTAATTACCTGGTCATGTTATACAAGAACCCAAAGGAATTAATTATTCATACAAAAACAATATACATGTACAATAATGATTTGTATCAAATATGGACTATTCGTTAATTTTGCCAGGTAAATCATTTAGTTAAAATGTATATTAATACTAATTGGAACGATAATTGTGTATCATATCGTATTTTTCCTTTTACCTAATTATACAAACCAGACTCTTTTACCATGGACTTTTTTACCGCCGATTTATATAAAACATATAGTAAAATATTGAGAATTATGGAAATGTATTAAATGCTTCTTTAAAATGTTTGGCATTGCATCTGTCTATTTGGCAATTAACACTTATACTATTAATAGTAATTAGTAAATATTATGATATGATTCTTATTATGAAAATTACCAATGGCAGCTATTGTCTGTAAATAAGATAAATAAATATAATCCTGTTACAACAATTAAAGATTATGTGACACAAAATAAAACAGACAATGTATGTGGAAAAACCAATTTTAAAATACAAATTGTAAAATAAGATGGTACAATATATTAAAAAGATTTTAAATGTTTACTTTTTAAGAATTCGTTTTGCTTGTCAATACTTTTTATCTGATTAATGTGATAAGGACTGTCAAGTACACGGAAAACCTTACTACACCATACACAGCATTCTAGGCAAATGTGTGGTGATAATATTTGCCTGAAAATATCAAAATAACATACTATTAGGAACTAACAGATCATCACAACTATAATTATTTTTCAAATATAATCTGTAATTTACAATACATGAATAAGTACAATACAATATATGTAAAAGTAGATCTAAAAGTACAATACATGAATAATAAGTCAACAATTAAATTGGAATTTACTCACAGTAATGGAAATGCAGTTGAAGGTGAACTTGTATGCATACTTGCAGCTTTACCTAGACAAAAATATAAATACTTGTGTACATACTACCGTACTAAATAATGCATGTATTAGCGTTAATAAAATAAAATACTACACAATTTTTTGTTCCTAAAGATACCTTTGAGAGAACTACTCAACATATTATATAACATAGATTAATATAGTATTTCCTGCCTTTTTTTTTAGATTCTGTGCAAACCAAGGTTAGGTATACCTAGTAATGTAAGACTTTATTTTTGGTATCAAAGATACATTAATAGACAAAAAAATGATTTAATTTTAAATTTCTGATTTTTAGACATTTATCACCTATCAAAATCCCAAAAATTTTCAAATTATTATGTATTTAAAAATTTGTAAAACGTTAAATTTTAATATTTAGGGCTCGAGAATTTAATACAAAGTTACTCATAACATCATGCAGTCCATATAACAATTTAAAAATATTGAAAATTCATTTGCTCAATTGTTTTTGTATTTAAATAAAAAATAATAATTTTACTTAGTTTGTTACGAAAATGTTAATCTTAGGGACTTAAAATGTTTTGCTATTCTGTATATTAATTTCATTTTGTACTCCAACCAAGCACTGAGAGCTCTAAAGGTGAAAGCCCTCTCAATAAATGTGACAAGAGGTCCCAAGAATTTTAATAAATAAATAAATTTTTTTAATTTATAAATAACACTTACCATCAACTAATGATGTATCTGAAAGTTCCTATGTAAAAAAAATAAAAAATATGATATAGTATGTATTACAAATGGAATTAAATAAACTAATGTTATAGGTGTATTCAAAGCCAATAAAATAGTTAGGTTAGTTACCTGTGAATTTGATTCAGAAGCATTTAATAAGGTAAAATCTTCTGAGTCAGTTTTATTAAAAAATTCGTCATCATTTTCTTTTTTGATATTGCCTATAATCGCATCAAAAACTTTTTCACTAAAACCTTTTATAATGGAAAACTTTGGCTCAGTAAAATTATTTGATTTTTCTTCCGAGCTGGTTTCAGTTGCGTTATTAATACACTGATTAGTGTCAGAGGTTTTTTTCAATATATAATCATCCATTTTAAATTATTGATGCTATTTTTTGCCTTTAAAAAATATTTTATAACTTGAAGTATGATCTGAAAACAAAAATAGTCATTAAAAATATGTCTATAGATTTTTAGGTACAAATATTAAATTGAACATAATTAAATTTGTCTTTTTGGAAACATGTCAATTTGTATGGTATAACATTGTAGTAACCTTAATAGTGAGGAATATTATTAGAAGTAGGTAGCTAGTTTAATATAACCACAGGATACCAGACACCGGTTAACAGGGACAAACGCTTATTCTGGACAATTCTTCGATTACCAAAATAAACATATGTTTGTTGTATAAATTTAAACCGCTTTTATGGGCCATGAAACTGGATAAACGGGAAGTTTTAATATAGTATATTATATCAATTATAATTAATAATCTGTCAATATTTGGGTTATCGAATTATATTATTTAATTCAATTTATGTTATATACATATCTTTATCGTATGTATGTTCAAATGTGACGTGAGTTAAATATTTAAAATAATTAACTTTTAAATATTTATTGCATCAGTTGTTAATTGTGTGTGGCTCACACAATAATTAATTTAATTTATATGATATGTTTGTACATATTAAAAATAATAAAAGTATAATAAATCAGTAACAAACAAATTTTATTTGGAATAAAATAACACGGAATCGATGTGTTTCAATAAAGTGGAGTCGACTGTATTATATTTTATTACTTTAAAAATATTATAAACCTAATTTAACAATTTAATAGGTATATGATTACAATTAATACTCAATTAAAAAGGCACCAGGGGCCTTAAACACATAATTAATATACTAAGGATTATGAAATACTATAATAAGTTATTAAATTGATTGTGTAAATCAAATTACTTTTACACATAAACATGGGCAGCTGTGCTTACATGTCAGCTCTATGACGTCAAGCGGCTATTCTTAACTCTCATTATCTCGTTAAATAATTATTTTTTTAACTTTGGATTTTTACCAAAACGGTTTTCATTATTTTGACTATAATAATATACCAATAAATTAAAAATTAAAAAAAGATTGTAGTGTTGTTGTCTTTTATTAGTTTTTTTGTTGCTTAAAGTTCTTTGCCTATCTCATTATAAATCCAATGATCTACACGAGGACCAATCTAAGATGCTAGGCTCTAGGCTATAATTAAGTTTAAACTTTTAAAGCCTAGGTCAGTTGCACATTCATTATAGCACAAAATATCAAAATCCGAGATTGAATATTAATAGACTAAAGGAGAGCATACTCTAAAAAATTACATAACCTAAATAAACTAAATGTAATGATAGACCAAGCAATTTAGACCATTTGCTAAACTATTAAAAATTAAAATTGTTTTATGATTTAAAACAGTCAAGTGTAGTGATTTTCATAATACATAATTTCATGCCATCAGCAACACAAAGTAGTTGGTAGTGATTTAGAATAGCTTAACCTCTATTAACAAACAGAGCAAACAAGAAGGGAGATAAATGTCAACCTTAAAGAACTTCTGAGGAAGCCAAGAAAATCTTTGACTTGATACCATATAGATACTTTAAGTCTGTAACCCACTGATATCTATCGTTCAGATAAGATTTGAACAGGTGACGAGGGGCATAACAAAACAGGCAGATTCAAATAAATTAATAAGAACTTTGTGGTCAACTTTGTCAAATGCCTTCTTTAAATCTATGTATATAACTTCAACCTATGAGTGTTTTTGGAAGGCATTGAAAACCACATTACAGAGAACTAAATTACAGGTTACAGTAGAACGGCCAGGTCAAAAACCATGTTGCTCTCCAATATGGACTCTATTCGCAAATGGATGAATGTCATTTAGAACCAATAAATCAAATATCTTGGAAATATGAGACTGAATTGATATAGGTTGCTACCTTGCATATCACCTTTTATGTATTGGTATAACTAAATTTAATTTTAACATTGTAATTTATAACAAGAATAAAAAACATTGCATAAATTGTAATTAAAATGTTCAATAACATGCATTAGGTGTAGAAAAAAAAATGTAAAATAATAATAGATGTAGGCATATCAATAGGAGGCAATTTATGGATATCACTAACTAAATTTGTAAATGGACAATTTTTTACAATTAACATAGGTACAACCTACATTTACAAATCATTTATATTTTTAATTTTTTTAAGTAATACACAATTTTTTCTTATTTAGTACAATAAGAGTGTGAGAGTAGAGAAAAAATAACAACATGATAAGCATGACGGAAGAAGCTCATTAGTAACACTTTCTACATTATAGTATAAATAAAAAATATTATCTGATTTAATTAAATTTCAATATTCCTTAGGTAAAGTTCATTTGTGATGGAATTAGAAACAAACATCTTATATCATGTACCTAGTTTATAAGTTCACGCTGCAGTACAGCAGACGCTGAATATACATTTTTATAATACAATAGCATATTTTTTCCCATGTAGTAGCAAGTAGGACAGTAAGTACTTGATTTATATCACTCCTTGTAAGTTGTAACACTATTATATATTATCAAATGTTTATTATGATACACATTTAGCTTCTGTATATCTTTGTACCTCAACGATTTGAGATACTTACAACTTTTGTTTTTAGTTGTAGTAAAAGGTTAACTACCCTCAAAATATCCCAATTAAAAATATCCTATATACAAAATATCCCCAGTAATATTATTCCTTATTTTATATATGTATATTTTTATTATTTATTATTTTATTCTGTTAAAAATATTACATGATATAAATATATAATTATTGTTAATTAAAAATATAAATAATTCTTTGATTTTGGCAATGTATATTTTATTCAACCTACCTACCTATAACTATATATTTTTAGTGTAAGACTTGTAGGTACCTTAAATTATATACTATATGTTGGTAACACTAACATACTTGTATTCTGAATAAAGTATAATATTATAATAGGCATGTATGGTTATCCCATTTTTGCTATCTTTATAGTAAACCGCGTAATATCTATGACAATTAGTACTTGTAATACAAATACCTATATTTTGATAATATAATAAAAATTATAAAATATAACAGCTCAAACGGACTGTTGCAACTGTCAAAAAGGTAAAAAGCTACTTGCATAAGATGGATATTTACACAGTTTACACAGATTCAGTGAAAATACAGTAGAATCCGCTCAATTGGGATACCACATAAAGGGGACAACCGCTTAATGGGGACTAGTCCCGAATGAATGTATTCGTTTAAATCAATTTAACTTTGTTTATTTGGGACGAACCATTGGTTATAAGGAACAAAGATAAGTGTCCAACTCGACATTCTAACCTATACTTGACTACTTACTTATCAAAACTGTAATTATCTAATCTTCATGGCTCTATTATATTTTTACATACATTATGTAATAATTTTATGTTACGTATATTATTTTTGTTAAATTTCTTTTTCTCCTACTAATAATTACTCCTTAAAGTTAAGAAATAAAAAATATTACTCTAGAGTTTCTGCCACCAAATACTACCTTTCTCATTCAACCACTCGAGATATGGGGAGTCAAGAGTTTAAAAACTCATTACCGTGGGCTGCTGGTAACATATTATATCATTTTGAAGGCTATTGAAGAGAATTTAGTACCTTGCAGCCAAACAAAGTATGAATTAAGTATGTTCATCAATTAATTTATGGTAAATATATATAATAAATCAATCAACTAATTTATGATATAATTATACTACTAATAATAATTTTTACACAAAGTATAAATTAAGTATGTATTTTGTAAATAAAGTTATTATGTAGGTACATATTATATACACTTAAATAGTTTCGGTTTATTAGTTGTTCGGTTAATCAGGACAGTCGGATAATGGGGACCAAATAGGTCCCCGCCCAATGTGTCCTAATAAGAGGATTCTACTGTAAATGTATTTGGCGCTGTGTTGAGTTCATACATTGTAAATGTAAAGGTCTCTGCCATACATCTAATGACGAAGAATCAGGTATGTCAAAACAGAATACAATATATTCTTTATTATAATTATACAGTAAAATTTTAATAAAATACAAATCTTCCAAAACATTTTCGATAATCATGTCGTATTTAATACTTTTAACAATTTATATTCTTATTCTGTCAAAATCAAACTTAAATGACACATTAAAAAAAAAAAATTTATTTATTAAATATTGTAGTTCATAGATATGTATGTATTAGTATTTTAATTATTCAAATTTTGAATGTATTTTAAGCATTCAAACAATTATTTTCAACTTTTTTTTTAAGGTTTAGTAAAACTATCATCATTCTTGAACTTTTTCTTGTTTTTCTTGAATTTCAACATAACGAGAGTTTAGGTACTGTATATTTGTATTAATAAAATAAAAATAAGTACTTAGCTTTATTATAGCTAAAACGTCAAGTGTACCTACAATAATTTATTGTAATCAGTAAAATAGTTTTGGATGTATCCAGAAATACTGTTAGTAAATTATCATCAATTGCTATATTATCTCGGACTGTACGCTGAACAAGAAGTATAGGATTAATGATTACCCTAAGAATCCAACTAATATTACTGATTTAATATTGCCTGACCAATAAAGGTAACCAAGACAGGGATTCCACTTTTGTGACACAACAATAACGAGGAGGGTAAAGATAGCTTAATATTTACTACAGAAAACAATTTAGATTTTTTAAGTAGTGAATCAGATGTTTGGATGACAATGGAACTTTTAATCTGTTCTATTAGTAAAAAAAAACCGGTTATTTTTTCATTTCCACCGTTCCTGGCGCCACAACAATAAATGTTACATGGTAACAATAAATTAAATTGTTGTCTATCAATGCTGGTATACGGTGTGTAATTGTGTATCCGTAATGATTTTTACCAAATGGGGAATGTGAGAGGATTTAGATGTTAGACAAGACACTTAGTTATATCGAGTATAGTTTAACATGTATTTATAAATAAAATAAATGTAATATAAATTATTTTACTTTACTTATCAAAATAGTTATACCTATATATGGTTGGACTCTGATATTACAGAATGAATGAAAAATGATACGTCTGTGATATATGTTTAGTATACAGTAGGGTCACGATAATCCGAACACAGGCTAATCCGAAAGACGCGGTAATCCAAAAGAGCTGGAGAATTATCCATAGCTTTATTAATACATACCTATTATGTATGTGTATCATAATAATAGTATTTTCCGGTAATAAAATTTGTCGATTACGTTTGTACATCGCACGTGGACGTCGTTTAGAAATGAACGTCGATCACGTTCGTCAGTTGTGTGTACATAAAGATCGTATTTAAAACATTTATTTGCATATTTTTCTCAAAATGGCTCCACCACGTAAGCATGTTACATTAAAATTATTACAGGATAAGTTAGATAAAGGGAATAAATAATTATAATTAATAAATGGACCAGCTACAGTGCTATCTCAAGACAATTTGGGATAGGTGTATCTACCATCAGTGATATAAAAAAGAACAAGGAAAAAATAGAGAGTTTTTACATAATTAATACAGATAAAAATACATTTCATAATTTAAATTACAATAAAATTGATGATTTTTTAAGCCATAAATAATCCGAACAAATCAGTAATCCGAACAACCCCTTTCCCCAATCTCGTTCGGATTATCGAGACCCTACTGTATCACTAATTACTATACGTATTATTATAATTATAAAAATTTGAAAACGGAAATGGTGTTCTATACCATTACACACCCATGTTTTCTCAACTTCCTTCATACAATACACTCTTGTAAAAGAAATGCTACATAATATCCTTTAATTTATATTTTAATTACTGACCAAACTAAAGAAAATTCTTTAATATTTTTAAAAACTAAGAAACCACCAAACCTGAGTCCTGAAGCTATCAATGTTATAGGTGATTTTGAAAATGCTTTTATATCAACTTTAAAAAAAAATTTCCTACAACGGTAATTAGAGGTTGATTTTTTTCATTTTATACAATGTGTTTGGAGGAAATTACAAAATAATGGGCTACAGGCAAAATATGGTCAAGATTCTGAATTTCTATTTCAAGTTTGATTTCTTTGTTCGTTAGCATTTATACCACCAGGTAAAGTAATCGAAGTCTTTGATACGCTTATTAAATCAGAGTATTATACACAAAATTAAGAACTATTAGATAGAACCTATAAATATGTATTTTGAAGACCCGTGGATCAGGCATTTAGGGCGGAGAGAACGAAAAGGAGTACATTTGAATCAGGGGCGTGACCAGGATTTCTTTTTGGGGATGGTTTAGTTTAACCTTAAAGTTTTAAAGTTAAACTTCAATACTTAGAACAATATAATTCAAATAAATGTAAGTATATAGTATATACTGTAATAATAAAAAAAATAAATTTCAAAATAATAAAACTTAAGAGTACAACGATCAACAATCATGGTAAACACTAACTAAATGAAAGATTGTACACAAAGTAAGAGTAGGTTTATTTTACCGTTGATAACGACAAAATTAAATTGAAAATACTGTGTCCGTACTCGGTGTTGTCAGTTACAGAAATGATGTGAAAGATTACAAATATTTATGATTTGCTTTCGTTGTAATAAAATTATTATTATGTCACCGATAAGACCCATATGACAACGTGAAAACTGATTTCATTCAATTTAACGTAAAACCCCAAAAACAGCGATAAGAACCTGCCGTTGTACCACGAATATAAAATACGCAGAAATGTACTAAAGGGAATAAAAACCAAAGATCGTCAAATATTGTATTATTTTTATATTAATTATTATATTATCGGATTTCCCCATAATATTATGTTAATGTTATTTTTTATTTTGTTAATATCATGAAGTTGAAAAAAATAAGCCAGTCAATTTGGGGGTGGTTTGAACCCCCAAAACCACCTCCTCGGCACGCCCCTGATTTGAATGATATTGACTTGTGGAATTGTTATCAATCAGTTTTAGACAATCAGCCTCACACAAAAAATGCCATTGAAGGGTGGCACCAAGCATTTAATGGATCTCGAGGAGCTCATGATGTATCAATAAGGAAATTTATTAAGTGTCTCCAATTAAAACAAGGTAAATAAATACAGTTATATGAAAAATTATAATTTTTTTATTTAACTAGGTAATATAACAATTAGGTATGTAGGCCTTCAAGAAGCAAAAGTTGAAAAAAAGATATCTGGTGAGCTACCAGTTAAAAAAAAAAGTATACAAGAAGTTGGACAAGCAGCGAAAAGAAGTAGGTCTTAACTATGAACATTCTACTATATTTAACTATTTAAAAGGTATAATATTTGATTTTAAAAAATGAATGTATGTTTATTTATTATTATTTATTTATATAATTCAAATTATGCTATTTGGAAACATTTAATCTAAACATGACTCTAAAACATTTTAATTGTGTTTATTTCATTTTAAAAAAACATTATTTTTTTAAAGAAAATACGTTAGGTAGGTTGAAATATACATTGCCAAAAGCAAAGAATTATTTATATTTTTAACTAATGACAATTATATATTTATATCATGTAATATTTTTAATAGAATATATTATAATAAAATAAGTATGAATTAAGGAATAATTGGGGGTATTTTTAATTGGGATATTTGTAACGGGGGATATTTTGAGGGTGAACCGTAATAAAAACATGTATAATACAAATAAAACATGTTTTTTTCCAACTCTGCATAGGATAATCAATATTGTGAATCATCGTTGGTTGTAAAGAATTTACCAAAACCGTCACCGCCGTGCATCAGATTTATCATTATACTACGAGCAGTGTCGGTTTGGATCACCTCAACTGCCAAGCTTCGTTATATATTTCAAGGCAAAACTATAAACCCAATAAAATTTAAATCAGGAGTGATTCCGGAGCACAATTATTTCTCAAGACAAAACAACCAAGCGAAACCAGTGTTTAACAATAAGATACAATAACTGTCTGTGTGAACTTACTGCAAAGTGGCACTGGCACAGAGTTGAAGTGGATCTTAATTCTTGATGCGATGAAATATATTATACTGTGTCGGACGAGTCAGATTGCAATGGCGGCACACGGACACAGCGCATCGGCTCACCTCGTGTGCGGTGTGAATTTGTCGATCGCAGTACCGCCCAATGCACAAATCGTGCAACTGCTATTGAATTCCAGAGGTTTAGTTTTTATAAAATCGTTGTACTTTAAAACTATTAATATTTTTAATTTTTGACCACGAAGCATGTGGAGATGTGGATTTCGATGAAGAAAAAAACACTTGTAAATTGTGTTACTTAATAGTTAATACTCGTACTTAGTAGTACCTAGTACCTACAGCGGAGTAAAGAATGATGCCTTAAATCACATTGATCATTGGTCACTAATGGCAAGAGGCGTAAACAAGAATACTAAAAGAGGTTAGAAATGAGAGAGACAAGATTAGTTAGTATATACCGAAAATATGTTAGAAGAGTAACGCGATAGACGCGTCGGGCACTTTTCTCGAAATCCCATGGACTTTATAATAAGCACCAAGGAAGTATGGAGCTATGGAGGTACATAATATAAAATGTTAGGTTAGTTTATATTACTAGATTACTATATTATCTATACGCAGGGCTAAAAAGTAAATAATATTATTAATTATATTATTATTATTTTAACCATGTTGAAAAGTTAAAATTAAAGAGTTAGAACATAGTTAAATCATAATAATGTTATATTACTAAATGCGACCCATCACCAAGACCAAAGATGAAACAGTAAAACTGGTAATGGCGCTACTACAAATTAAGGAATCCAAGATTGAAGATTTAACATATCTTACCGGTCCCGAATTCCCGACTCAGCGACTCCTGAATCCTGATAATTCAAAACACGAGTCCTATAATATCATACATTATACATTATACATTATACATTATATATATTTTTTGTACTCTATGATCATACCAGCTAGTACAGACTACAAAATATTCTGTTATTCTGTGATAATAGTATCATTGTTATATTCTATGACAGTATCACAATTTTTTCCTCACTTTGGTATAGCGTTTTCCACCACACCGCACCGATAGCATTCTGGAGTACTGGTGCGCACTGGATGAATTTTTTATGTTTCACATCACTACACTCCGCCAGTTTTTTGCACCGAGTGCATTGATAATTGCATGAGCACCAGTGGACGGTGGGCTTTATCATTTTCCTGATAAAACTGATACAGCTGTATAATATTGATATAACAAATTTTACCATTGTATTTATAAACATTTTTAATTTGTTCTGTCATACTACACATGATATAACTAACCTGGTTAGTTATATACTTATATCATGATATTAGTATACTACATATAAAAGCACTGACCAAGCCATTGGTAATGTTACTAAAATGATATATAGTACACTTGAAGAAGGAAAAAAATGCTCAACAATTTATCTTGATCTCGCTTAAGCATTCAATACTATGGACCATATTAAGCTTCTAAAAAAAAGCACGATATAGGTATTAGTGGTTCGGCTCACTCACTATTCAAATCTTACTTAGAGCAAAGGAAACAGACGGTTAAAATAAAAGATTCCATCTCTAGTGAGCAAACTATAAAATGTGGTGTACCTCAGGGTACAACACTTTCTCCGGTACTCTTAACATTTAGTTAAATGATATAAAACTACTCAACTTAAATAGCAATATTATTTGTTACTCCGATGATACTGTGTTGATTTGTAGTGGTTTCACCTGTAAAGAAGTTTTCTCAAATGTTAGGGATGATTTATTGTCCATTAAAATGTGGCTAATTGAAAACAACTTATTACTAAATTTAGACAAATCGGCCATAATAATTCACTCCCTATCTGAATGTACCCTACCTACCATAGGTGAATTAAAAATCCATGATGAACATAATAAATTGTAAAACTTTATTATTAAAGCACTGCCAGTGTAAATCGGTTACTATTGTCAAAAATTTCAAATACTTAGGTATTGAAATGTGTCATCACAGAATAGATTATTTTCACATACAGAGTGTCCCAGGTCTATTTGACTAATGCAATAACTTTTTTTCTATTCAATATTTTTAAGTTTTTTTTTTTTGTGTAATGATTTGTAGAGCTCTGCGCTATAATTTGTTTATCTTATATTTTATTTTATTTTTTTACAACAAAAATAAATAATTTAAATTTTGTATTTAATATTTTTCTAATAATCCAAGATAGCTATTTCATAAATAAGTATTTAAAAACCATTTTGGCGTTTAAAAATTTTAATTTGGTAAAGTCGTTAATTTTTAAACAATTTTCAAAGTGTATTAAAATTCAAATTTATTTCTTGCTAATCACTGTTACTGCTGTAAAAGTTATTGCATAATATATTATTATGTCTATGGATGGAACAATATGTTTATAGCATATTATTGTTCTATGGTTTATAGATAAGTAAGAAGTGATAAAAACACATGTTCGCTATTTTCATCAACTATCACGTTTAAATATAACTGTTTAATATTATAGACTATAGTAAGGATTATACCACAGAAATACAGAATAGACTAAATAATAAATAAAGTTAATCTATTCTGTGCTTTCACACTGTAGTACTGTACACAGTGACAGTTGACGGTTCATCGTTTTGGTCATGGTCAGAATGTCAGATGTTGAAATAAATGTTTACTATTTAGTGTGTTGTTCAACATTATAGGTAATATTCTATTAACTGCTTTAGTAAGTAATATTAAATTTAGTTCATAAATACATTGATTTTGTTATGTAGTGAATATTATTCTAAAATGGATACAAACAATGATTATTTATTCGCTCTACAATTGCAAAACGAGTTGGCCAATTCCGAGGACAATAGGGAACTACGCTATATGGATATGAACAAATCTACAACCAGTTTGGCTGCTCGGTCTTCTAGTGGTAGTATAATTGATTTGACTGATATTGATACTAATGTTAAAAAACAAAAGCGTAATGCTATCGATAATGTATCCCGACCAATTAAACGGCCATGCCCTCAAAATGTAGAGGCTACTGAAAGTGTAGTAGACCTTTCTTGGGAAATGTTGGACCCAAATCCAGATATACACGGTCTATTTTTGGCATTTAATCGACAGTATTTTTGGAGTACATTGAACTCAGTCATGATACAGTGGAGCAAAAGGATGACAGTCTGTGCTGGTTTATGTAGATATCAAAATGGATTTTGTTCCATAAGCCTTAGTGAACCACTGTTAAAACTCAGGCCTCGAAAGGATTTAGTTGAAACATTATTACATGAAATGATACATGCATATTTGTTTCTTACTAATAACAGAGATCATAGAAATAGAGATGGACATGGCCCTGAGTTTTGTAAGCACATGTATAGGATAAATGTAGGAGCTGGTACTAAAATATCAATTTATCACAATTTTCACGAAGAAGTAAAGTTGTACAAACAACATTGGTGGAAGTGTAATGGACCATGCCAATATAATAAACCATTTTACGGATATGTAAAAAGGAGTATGAATCGTGCACCAGGGCCAAATGATAGATGGTGGACTATTCATAAAGCTAATTGCAGTGGAGTTTTCGTTAAAGTCAAAGAACCTGAAGGGTTTGGATTGAAAAAAAAATTAAGTGTCCCGAAACAATTTGATGTTAAACCTGTTAATAAAATTACAAATTTTATTACAATATTGGATTCTCCTATAAACAAAGTTAATTACGATGGTTCTGAAGTACATTCTAAATCAAAAGAAAATTATCAAAAGCTTCAGTTTGATGATAAATCAAATTCACCCACAAAGAAAGTTTCCGAAGAGAATGCTAAATTGTCTCCTATACCTAATGAATGGGATAAAGATAAACAAAATGATCAAGAGGATTTATGTTTGAAAGATGTAGATGAAACTACTATATGCCCCATTTGCAATGAACCTGTGTTTACAGACTGGTTGAATAGTCATTTACAAAATTGTGATCAGTTGAAAGAGATGTTTGGCAATGAAATTAATGATAAATGTAAATGCCCAGCTTGCAATGATACAGTTGATAGATCCTTAATGAATGAACATTTAAATAGTTGTAAAATGTTGATCAATGTGTTTGAAAATGACTCTGTGGATATTCCCGATGATACTAGTTATGTGAATTGTCCATGTTGTGATAAAATGGTCAAAGAAAGCAATATTAATACACATTTAGATATTTGTATGTCAACAGAATTATTAAAGCCAAATGATGATAAAAATAATTTAAAATGCCCATGCTGTGAAAATATATTTAAAAATGTTATAGAATTGGATGATCATATAGATGATTGTTTGTCAGTATATTAATAATCATAATAATTTATTTTATATTTTACTTTTATACTTAATATACCTATTATTTACGTTTATTTTATTTTTTATCTTGATTGTATCTAAAATAAAATATAAATGCATAATGCTTATTATTAAAATCCAGAATTTATTATTTTATATTTTTACAGGGATTTGTATAAGAAGTATTTAGGTAAGATAAGGTCAGAGTTCATACCCTTGTGCTTTAAGGGGACTTTCTTGTCAAAAATTACATGTTTATTTGAGGAAGAAGGTATGGGTATTCTGTGTTTGTTATAATAACAAGCAGGTACTACTATTCATACTTTATATCAGTGTTATATACTCGGATCTACTTCAGCCAAGAATAGCAATGTATCACTAAAATTATTTGTGGGTTTTTTGATTTCTTCATGTAATTAGGTCTAAAAACCTTATCATTAAGTAAAAAAAAAAAATTAATAAGTGGCTAAATTTAATGGTAGTAAATTCTAGTGTTTTGGACATAGATTGTATGCTATTGTCAACAGAATCAAAAAATATGCATAAGGTATTAAGTTTCAGTGTTTGGCTGTTTCCATAAATAAACTGTGTTTGGGCTTCAAAATGAATTGTAAGCTAATTTTTGACATTTTTTTTTATAGCTATCCGTATTTTTTTTTATGCTTAGAAAAACTATTTAAAAATCAAAAACTGATCTAGTTAAACTATTTAGACTGATTTTTCAACTACAAGGTGCTCATAGAAACTTACAGAGAATAATTTGTATTTAAATCATTATATAATTAAGAGTACTTATAAAAATACTTTTTTTTTAACTATACAATATTAGAGTTTGTTACCTTTTTTCAAATTTGAATTGAAAGTATAATCTAAATTTAGATATTGTTTTGACAAAACATAACTTGTTTATTTTGTATACTGATAAACTACAAAAACAAAATCAGAAATATCAGTTAATGTTCTTATGTTATTGTAGTAGTTGAAAACAAAAATGTTCTTAAAAAGAGTTTTCTTTTTGAACTTGTATCAACAAGTGGCTTCAACTAAATATTTTAGTACAAAAAAAAAATTCTGCATACCTATAATACTTTTTTTTTTTAACAAGTTACAAACATAATACTATACAGTTTATTTTAACAAAGAATAAACATACATGTTATTGATATATTTTTGTATATTTAACTACATCATAAAAAATTGTATTTCAAATGTTATTCATCTTAATACTGCTACATAAATTATATAAAGGCCGGTCAAAACAATAAAGTTAAATACATTTTTCTCTATTATATATAATCATAAATTTAATACATAATATAATATATGTAATGCCTAATGGTGTATTTCTATTCCAAATGTAGATTGTACATAATTTTTTACAGTAATATTGAAACAAGTTAAATCCAATACTACATTTGGGTTACATAAAAAATTATTTAAAGGTAACATTTTTCTAGTAACAATATAGATCACATCATTAATACTTACTTCGATTTCATAATTAAATTAAGAGATGATAGGTGAAAAATTAATTTAAAATTAAGTAAAATGTATTAATTTGTCTTATTTTAATGATATGATCAATAACAAACAATATAAATTTGTGACAATATATTAAAATATAAGATATGCCATTTTGAATAATAAATTATGGGCATAAGATGATGCAGAGCAATGTTTCTAAACTTATGATGTTTTAACAAATGTTCATAGTTCAAAAATGTTGAAATTAATACTAAAAGCAATTTAGCAAAAATGATAAAACAAATAAAAAAAGTTTAATCAGTTTTAGAAAAGATAATGTTTTCTTATACAGTTATATTATAACCCAAATGCGTTAAAAGAATACATAAATATATAACAATGTAACCATAAATAAATCATGTTTATGTTTATGGTAATAGCATTTATTGGAGAATATATTAGTAATTTATTTCTAACACATACATTTTTAATTAATACTAGGCCTAGTCTTACAAATATAATTTAAAATGCTGTATATATTCTGATACATTTTATGCAATGTAATTTGGACAAATGGTTTACAAAAGAATGGTAAACTCAATCTTGGTTATTTATGATAAATTAATGTATAATTAATTAGAAGTGTGAGACAAAAATTTCATCCTTTTCTTCTAAGTCTATTATCTATTATATCTATAGCAATTTCATAGGTTTACAATTTTTGTACAATAAATTTTAGTATTAATCAGATTTTTAAATACTTCTAAATATATAATAATAATATATATTTAATCTTATTTAAGTATTATATAAAATAAATAGTCATTTTATTAAAAAATAATAAATAAAATAAATAGGAACTAAAATTGTTCAATGCTATTATATTTTCATCAAGTAAATTATATTATATATTGAGATTAACTCAGAGGTAAATATTATTTATTGTTAATCTTCAACAATTGACATTTTTTGGTTTTTTTTTATATTTTATAAATATTACTGTAAAATATAACATAATATGGTTTATACTATATATAACATACTGATTTAATTCAAGCCACTATATAATTTTAGTTTAATTAATATAATGTTATTATTTATTGATTGAATTCTATTGTCATATCAATCAAAAATACCAATATTTATACCTTTCAACAAAATTAAGTGCATTTATAATGTAACCAATAAGCTGTAATCAGTAAGTTATTGTTAAAATAATAAAATTAATTGTTCATAATGCTTTTGATTTGTTAAGTTTTGTTTTTACAATATAACGAAAAATTCTATGCCGTTTTATAATATATATTGTGTATAACATTACACATTCAATACATTTCAGAACAATATACATTCATAATGTTTCAAAACAAAGCATACTGTTGGCGCCACAAATAAAATGTTGATAATTTGTTAAGAGGATGTCAGCGCAACATTTGTTTTCTCTCTCAGATCCACGCGCAACATAGATGAAAAGCTTTTATCTAAAATTGTTTTTTTTTATGGTTTTTGAGTAATCTTATAGTAAAATTACCTATTACAAAAATTATATAGGATAATATTTTTGTGGGTATAGTTTTATATTTAATTATTATTTGACTTAGTATTCGACTTTCAAAATAAAAATAAAAATTCGTAAATATAAATGGTTTTTTAAATGTTTTGAGACTATATTTAGTAGACAAATCGATATGTCATACCCTCAAAAATATTATTCTCCATCATCGCTGTCATCTGAGAGAGAATACAAACAGTGCGCTGACATCCTCTAAAGGAACATAATTAATTTATAATGTTACAAATGTATTTTGTTCCGGAACGTAACTTTTGTATGTATATACATAACATTATTTTATATGTTATAAGGCCCCTGGTAACAAAGTAAGATGACCTGTTTGTAAAGACGAATAAAAAATACTGTTTAAAATGTGTAGAATAGTTTGTTGATTTAATCAGTATGAGACATATAGTCTAGAACAGTGGTCTTTATTTGAGGCCTACAGACACATTTAAAGCACAGCGTGTATTTTTTAATTCATTTTTAATACAAATGTAGTCCAAGAGAATTAAAAAAATTAATAATAAGTGGCCCGCTGCCTAAAAAAAGGTTGAAGACCCCGGGTTTAGATTATATTTATCAATTAAAAATTAAATAATTACTATCAGAAATAATAACTTGATTTAAAATGTTTTGTCAATTGCAAAAACAAATGATAGTATTATGTTGAAAATAAAATTAGTAATATTCCTAGTAATAATTTATTCAATATTTCTGAATAAAATAAAAAAACAAATAAACTTTACTACATATAAATAAAAAAGAAAAATATTTAATAATAATATAAATAGTTAAAAATAATGATGTATAAAATTTCAACTAGAAAACATAGCTTAGTAAAATAAAGTTTTTTAGAAAAATGACTAGATATTTACTAAAATCTATCTTATTTAAGACCTTGTTAATTGTTAGTTTTAAAATTTGATCTAAGTTTAATAATAATACAAGTTTATTATATTAAGTACCCAAATTAATGAGATATTCAAAATTTACCAAAAATATAATCATTTTAAAAGCAGGTTGGATGGACAAGATTTTGTTTCATTTTATTCACTATAATGTGAGTTATGTGTTGATATTTTTCCAAATATGGTAGCAATGATTAATCATTGGATATGATAACATAATAATTCAAAGTGGTGCACGGTTAAGTATAGTGTCAACATTATTTTTCAAATTTAAAGTGCTAATAAAAATTGTGAGTAACAGAAAAAATTTAGAGTTAACATTGCAAAAATGTAAAGTTTTAGTATTTATGAACAAATTTAATCGTAAAGTCAACAAGGTAAATCATACATTTTTAGTGGAAGTTAAAATTATAGTGATTAATTTACTAAATATTTTAATTTTTGTTAATTTGTACATTATAAAATGCATTTTGTTTGAATAACGTGCCATATTATGAAAAAGTTAGAGCACTAAAATATTAATAATTTGATGGGAAATTATCCAGACTATTGAACATTTACAAAAATTAATTTTATAAGGTACTGTCTATATCACTTTTCAATAGTTATTTGAGAATTGAAAAGGCTATATGAAACTTGTACTGCCCTGGAAAATTATGTTTTCATTTGGACAAACACAAATAATCATTGCAAGACCAATAATTTTCTCATGACTGTTTTGATTTAAAATTTTTTTTTTTTTTAAATATATACTTTTATGTAGGTTTTTTACTTCCTCTTGGCTTAATACTTTCACTGATTTGCCACATGGCTTCTTCACATAAAAACTCATCAAAATTGTTAAAGAATGCAATGATATGATCATGTTTCTTGAAATTGTAACATCTAAAAAAATATTTTGAAATAAGTATTTATTAGTATAATATATAATAACATATTGTTACCCTTTTTTAAATCTCTTCATATTTTCAACAATATTAAACTGTTGCCATCTTTTAGAAAAATTTATTATATTATCTGATATATAATCATTGTTGCCGATGTGTACAAATGTTAAATCTTGTAATACTAGTCCTCTGAAAAAAAAAAATGGTTTTTAAATGTTAATGTCTCATTAAACAAGAGTTTATTAACTATATATGGATAATGCACTTTATAGTAAAACAAATATCATTTCTTCAAATACACTTTATTTTTAACAATGTATCCAATGTTCAGTATTTTGTAATAATGTTAATGTAAGCTGAACAACTGTCGCAGAAATGCATTTTTCCTTTTAGCGTAACTACTAATACAAAACGGACAAGATTTACTTTAGTAAATACTAAATAATGTACTTTAGTACTCTAGTTATTATTGAAAGCTAGACACCAGTACTATATGAACTATAGTTTATTGTAGTCACATGCAATTAAGTTAACTTAAATTATCTTAATATGTATGTCTGGGTATATTATTGTAAATAACAATAAATTAGCTATAGCAACAATTTTATTTTAAATTTTTAAGTAATATGTAAAAAAAAAATGTACAACAAAACAGTGACAGAGAGTTATTCAATATTATGAGCCAGACTCTACTTCTGCAACGATAATAGAAATGAGTTTGATTAATATCAACATTGTTAATTTGGCATAACTGTATTAGAATAGAATTTAAGAGTACGTTTTACCAGCATGTATAGTCTCTGTCTTACTAATAAATAACATAACAAATGTTATGTTTTGAAGAATCTGTTTTTTTATTATTAGAGTGAATTGACCTATTATCAAAGTTGAAAGAGAGAATATTTTGAAAGTATTTATGAAATTGTTGAGGAACTATACGCTTCCTCTATGGACATATTCAAAAATTAAAATTAAATATAAATTAAAGAGAGGTCTGAAGAAGGAATTTGGTAGCTGTGATAATAATTAAGTATTTTATACTGTACATGCTAATCATACAATTGTAAAACACTAAAACCAATAGTTTTTTCAAGGTGGAAAATGGTTTGTTCAAAGGTTTTGTATTAGGAAATGTATGTACAGTGTGTTTAAAATAAAATAATTTTATCTCGAATACCAAAACTGGTCTAGACATAATCATTATTTATGTTAGTTGGTTGATTATTTTACAATTTTAATTTTAATTTGTTAAAATTATCTTACATGTAAGGGATGCAAGGAGGATTTGTGTCAGCTAAAGCTTGTCTATAAGCTCTAAAACTTGATGAGCTATCAATCAGCGCACAGTATTCTTTTAATCCTTCAGTAATATATTTTTGCCATTCTAGACGTCTTATTGGTGCACTATCTAAGGCAGATAGAAGGGCTAAATATGAATTAAAATTATTCATCTTTCTTAAGCTTTTCATTATTTTGATAAACTTTAAAACATAACGTTCACGTTCTTTAGCTTCATTTTGTTCTAGTATGCGCGACCTTGCCCTAAAAAAGTATTATATTACCTATATATATTATGATGTACCAAGGGATTCACCAAGCATGCTCATTATGATTTTTCCTTTAATATTAAATTTATTCAAATTGCGATCATAATAAAGTATACTTAAGGACTATATTTTTGATTATTTAGATTTTTATTCCATATAAGTAGTGTCTTGTGGTGATAAAAACTTCTTTTTATCAAATAAGAACTTAATGTTTTTACTGAACCTATTTAAGCAGATGATTTTTTTGTTGACAATTTTGATGAATCTAACATACGAATCTGAAGATGTCGTTTCTGAGTTATTAAAATGATTATACTAAGGAACCAGTAAAACATTTTTTCTATTTTTGTATCTAGTATTTACTGTTTTCATTACATTGACAATTTTTACAAATTATAAAACGATTGATACATAGATATTAAATAATAAAATGTCATAGTCCATATACCTTCCAAAACCAATATCATTCAACTATCATAAAAATTAATTTATATTCTTTTAAGACTATTCGTTGAAATTCTGATTTAGATACATCAAAATTATCAAATTAGTCAAACTGGGAAAAAAGTTCATAGAAGAATTACAGCCAGCAAGATTAGCTGGACACTTCTTAAATGGTATCTAAGTATTTGAAAATATAATTTTTGAATACATACTTAAAAATCCCAAAAACCAGAATTTAATTAAATATATTATTAAAGGAAAATTTAGGGGTGAATATGCTTGGTGAATCACCTTGTACAACAAAACAAAATACATTATACACTAATTTATCAAAGTTCATGTTTTCTTTAATAAGTAATAACACATACCAGTATGACATTTTGTTAAAATGTTCTGTAAATTCTGTGAGATTTGGACTACGTTCTTCATTTTGTTCCTTAACCCAAATTAAAACTTCAGGTATCTCAATTTTCATAAACAGTTCTGAATCCAACATTGTCATTTGTTCAGCAATAAGTTCTGTTTTATAGTCTAATAGAGTGGCTTGACGAGTGTATATATTTTGAGATGGTAACAGGGCATTAATTGAAGTGTTATGCACCAATTTTGCCTGATACCTTTCTAAAAGTTTTACTCTAAGTGCTTTTGCCATGGTTAAATCCCCGGCACATAATAGTTGATATACAAATTCCATAAGAATTTGCAGCACTTCATTATCTAAGTCTGTTAAACTATAATCAATTGAACTTTTAAATAATAATTCTTATGATTTTTAAAATTTGTATTTACTTACGTTAAATCACTAACTACTCTAACCAACAGAGAAAATGATTCTCGACCAGCTCTTTGCCTGTTCAAATCACCAGAGTTTTGGAACCTTTGGTGTCGCATGCATAGCTTTTGTATTAACTCTAAAGGTGATATAAATGTTCTATATGTTGTTAAAAACGCTTCTTGATACATGAAATCTAAAGTAATGGCAAAAATATTAAAAAGAAATACAATAGTTATTTAAGTGTCTTCACTCAATATTAAATTTCAAAAAGTCTAACTTTTTGGAAAATATTAATTTTACATTATTTTATGTCGTTGCAAAGCAACAATTTTTTACAATTTTTTGTCATTATCATTATACTTTCTGTGCGTAGCAAGTGCTTCTCTGCCATACTTTAGGTGTTGCATAGGCCACTGTAATGAATGTGTTAAATTTGAATTAAATTTTATAAAATCATTGTAGGTATACAAAAAAGTTATTATGAGCAAAGACAATCAGCCAGCCTATATTAACAAGTATATTTTAAGATATTATTGCTATTAAAATAATTATTTATTTTCAAAAATATTGGATTTTAAATGTAATTGTATGTAAATAATATAAAGTACTCACAAATAATATTTTTAAATTACAACAAAATAACTGAGATCTTTATTTTTTAAATATATAATTTTGGCCAAATTTGAACTTAAAATGTTAAAAAACTGTTAATATATATTTTTTTAGATATTTATGTCACAGTGTGAACAAAATAAAAGAAACATTTTAATACATTTTCAAACGTTTTGACTCAACAAATTTTTTTATCGATTATTTAAAAAAAAAACTAAAAAAAATTGAAAATGTTATTGTGTATAAAAACAATAAAATAAAGATTGAATGAAAATTTAATAAATGGTTATTTATTTTTGAATTACAATAAAATAAGAAAATTGTTCCATGAGAAATCATTAGTTTACAGCTGAATATCCAATGTTGTAAAAATGTAAACTTCAAACACTCATAAAAAATGAATGTGACTTTCCAGTAAACTTTTTTTTTTGTCATAGGTAGAAAAACATGAAATATACTAGATACAGGCTGGCAGACTGTCTCGGCTCAGAATTGTTTTTTGTATACAATGATTTTAGATCATTAAATTCAAATTTAATATATCCATTACAATGATCCACTTGACACCTACTGTTCAACAGAGCGGTATCCCACTTGCCCACCTTTTTTGTCAGTCATTAATAACTTTCCGCTATGACATCGTTTAGTCTGCACATTTGTTAATATTCCAAAAGTTAATAATTTGTTATCTTACAATTTTGGAATGGATTTCCTCGGCAAACAAAAACACAGAGGTTGTGTTATTTCTACTAATGAAAAACTAATAATTTGCAACCATTGTGAAAAACAATTAATCATTTGTTAAACAATTTCACTAAAAAAAATTATTGTTTTTTATGAAGTAGGTACATGATTCAGTTTAATGTAATATAAATAATTGTTGAGAAAACAATTTAATTTTTTAACTTTTTTTTAATGTTTGCATGTTTTTAATTCATATTATATGGGTTATTGTGGTACTTTGTAGAGTATAAAAATCCTTGCTGTGGTTATAAGTATTTAAAGTCTAGATAAATGGAGTAGTGGACTAATATTTGAAGAGTACCCTTTATGTCACTATTCCAATCATCTGAACTTTAATTACTTATATCTAACTAATTAAAGAGCTCATTCTAAATTCAATATTTATGTATTAAAGTACTCCAAAAAATATTCTGCTTCAGAATATGAAATGTTATGTATTTTCAAATAAGTTAAAACTTTTAAAAATAAAAAGTGTGCACTTAGTGCAATACAATTTTAAATGTTTACCATTTTTAACGGCGTTTGTGGCATGAACAACAAGAGCATCTGCATGTCCACCACGAACAAGTGGTCCATCTTCTTCTGGTTTTTTAAATACTAGCCATTGAGATACATTTAATTCTTCCATAATGCTAACTTCGTTAATATCAGTTTGTACAGGTTGTTCAGTAGCACATGGTGTGATATCCCTGTAAAGCATATTATGTTATACTAAGCAATGGCTTAAAAACTAAAAATACTGGTGAAAAAAAATTATTCATTTGATAATTAGTGTTTGTTAATCATCAGTCATCACTTATGTACATGAAATCAGTCAACAGGCACAAGATTTAAAAAACACATGTTATGAAATAAAAACAGGCTTTTTTGTCCTTTATGTAAACTGCACAAAGCAGTTCAAGAACATGGCTCGGCCATATTTTAAATTGCATTGGTGGCAGTCAATTTAAAAAGTTGGATATTTTGTTTCCAAATAATGAGATTATACTATACTACCTATATCTAACTGTTCCAGCCAGTGGCGCAACTAGCACAAAATCCTAGGGGGGGCTATAGCCCTACCTCAACATACCAAAGGTAACCTGTGGGGGGCAAAGCCATCTTCATATTTCAACACCATTAAAATACCGACATTTACTTTTTAATTATATTTATATGCACCATAAAATAATTATTAACATGTTATTTAAGTTTAAAAATTCATCTTTCTTTTATTAGTAGAGGTAAATTGTTCTAAAATGGTCTCAGGATCAATTTCTTTATCTATTTCAATACTCAGTATTGATAAATTACTAAAGCGATCTTGATCCATTGTAGATCTCAAGTAGATATTTATTCGCCTCATGGCAGAAAATGCACGCTCAAATGTTGCAGAAGAAATTGGCAATATATTTGGCAACTTGAACCATCTTGTAGAAATTTGGAAAAACTTTCCTGAATGAGATTAAAATAAGTTGTTTTTTTATTATTACAGAATGCATTTTTGAACTTTTGAAGACAGCCATTTCATTTTTCAGATTGCCTTTTTGGTAACTGATATGATCATAGGAACGTTTTACCTAAAATTGGTGCTATTGGTTAGGACACCTAAATGATACACAGTGTCCTCATAACGGTGGATATATATATCTACCTTGGTCCTCATAACAGATTATCAAGTATCACTTTCAATCGCCAATCAACCAGTCAGTGTGTACATAATACGAATGATAAAAACGTGTATCATAGAAAACGTAAAATATGAGTATAGGACTCTGTTATATTAGCCACAATTTATAGAAAGGTTGGCAATATAAAAAAATATTAAACTTTAAAAACTTTCCAAAAAAAAAAAAAAGAAATACAGCTGAATTTTTAAAGGTATATTAATGTTTTAGGAATCAATTGAATAATTTATTTTGGGGGTGCTATTACAATCTTTGGGGGGCTAAGCCCCCCCCCCCTAGTTGCACTTATGGTTCCAGCCTTAAAAAGAGTCAACAACTATTTTTGATCTACTATTTTAAATGATAAATTTAATTCATTAGCTGTTCTTAATGTTGAAAATGTTTTGCTAGAATCTATTTCATGAATGAATGTATTGACCAATTTGCAAAATAGAAGTTAAGGAAAGCATTTCGACAAAAAAATAAAAAATCCATTTTACTATTTTACCTAGATTATCATTTAGTATTATGTACTAGTTTTTATAGTAATACATCTTTGTTTACTATTCAATTATTATTCTTATGGCTCATATAATAATGTGTAGGAGAATTTAGATTGAGATATAAACAATGGCAAAAAAATCACACTCTGTTCCATCTAAGAGTGCACTGCTTTAGTGCATTTAAATGAATCAAGGAACGACGTCCAGGTCCATAGCTGAGTGTAAAAGATCTGTAATTGATCGCCATTAGTTGGCTAGCAACAATGACCGACGAATCTGGAACGGATGGTGGCAGCGCTGTCTATGGTGGGGATGCATGCGCGAGTTTCGACCAATTATTGCCTGCAGCAAGGTGCACTCTTAAATAGAACAGTGTTTAGGGGTATAGGGCGGAAATTTGCAGGTAAGTGAAATTATTTCCCCCAAGGCGCCATCTATTTTGTTAAGGCATAAATGTCGTAATCCTGCCCTGATGGTGAAAATAAATATATAAAATAAATAATCATGTGAACTATAGAGAGTTAAATCTCTAAAACACTACTTACAAAGTTTATTTAAGTAATGTTTGATTTAATTTAACCTTCAATCTATAGTTAGTTATATTAAAAAATATTAATTAATTAATAATTTTAGTTCTCTTACTGAATTTCTAAACACTGAGTTTGAATTGGAGTCGATATAACTTCTGTTATGTATACTTTATTCGGAGAATTAGGTGGTGTCAGTTCTCTGTAAGGAGATGTCATTATTTTACCTAGTTTAGGCGGTAATGCTGGTGGATCAGAGTCACTGAAATGATGAAATATTTTTTTAACCCAAATAGCTTCTTGAATTTAAGATTTAAAAGTATGTTACATACTTGGTAAAATAATATTGTTGACAAGAATTTTCAACACTATAACTTTGGATTTCACTCTGATACTTTTGAGGTGAATGCCAATTACTTTGATGAAGCATTGTGTATGTATGAACAGAATGACGTAGAAATTCTGTAGTATTCCCATGTGTACAATTGCCAAACATTTCCATGTATGCCATTACTAAAATAATTAAATGTTATAAGTATATTATAGTTTATAATATTCAAATAAAAAACTAAATTCTATATTCACTCTAAACTATTCTCAAATTAAATTTGATATAGTCTCTTCTAACTAAATGATAACCAACATGCACAAAAAACCTTTATTTTTTAACTTCTTACCAGAATAGGCCACCGAATGAAACACTAAAGAAAAATAAATTAATAACTATAAATTGATTTATCAAAAATTCATAAATAATAATTATATTAGAAAGAAAATTAAGATTTATATCATTAATTTAACATTATCGTTAATTATTCAATTTTAAATAAACCATGATCAATATTATTATTAAAAGAAAGAATTTATTAATTGATGATTAAGTTTAAAATCAAATAGACATAATATTTACTAACTGAATATTTTTTATCAAGGTACAACAAAAGTCAATTAATTTTATTTATTTATTTGTTATAAATTAACAAATATTTAGTAGGTATTACATATTATTATTATTTAGTATTAATATTTATAGATAATGAATTTCAATGATGGTTCACCTCTAGTATAAACATACACCAGTACTTCATACCTCTAATATTGAAGAAAACATTAAGCTTTTTAAGATTTCTGGTTTCAAAAAAGAAAAAACTATTTATAAGTAAAATATTTATGTTTCCAGTAATATTATGACACTTGTAAAGGTATGGAAATATGGAAGTCTCATGTACATATTTTATTTTTATTCTGAATTTTAGAGTAAAATAATCTCGTTTTAATACAACTTACTATGTTTCTTTTTCAGTGGCAAAGGTGGTGGATTTGAAGGATCAACTGTGGGGTTATCAAGTGATGCAGTATGTGTTAAAGCTTGAATACTACAATGACTGTTATTTCTATGGAAGTTATATTGTGTGGCCATTTCATCCATAGATAAATTGTCATAAGTAGACCTCAGCCTTTGTCTAACTATTCGTTTTTTTTCTGGCACCGGTGGTGGAATCTGGTAAAATTCAGACTTTAATTAGGTATTGAAATACAGAGTAAACACATTTATATTTCAAGTTGAATGAAAAAATAAATTACTTCATCATTTGATGTTGAACAATTCATTTCGTTAGATACTACAGTTCTATTAGTGATTTGATGTATAGTTGTGGATTTAGAATGTGTCCAAACTTGATTAGATGCTTGATGAATAAATGCAGTTTTCTTTTCTACCATTGCTAATAAACATAATTAAAATATATGTTAAAATTACAAGAAAAATCAATCATTCTTTTAGTGATAGAATTACAAATTTTTGGTTTAAAAAAAATGCTAATGATAAAATTGATATTAATAAGCGTTGTGACATTCAAAGTTGCTTTCAGGCATCTGAATATTATAATATCAATCAATAAGTAGCAATATTTTAAGTGATATACAGTGGAACCTCTATAACTTGATCATCTATAATTAGAATTTTCAATAAATCGAAGGAATGTTTTGACCCCTGCGCCTGTGAATGTACATACAGTTTTTTCTTAAACTCAATTTTTTTTTTGCCCCCAACTGAATTGAGTTATTGAGGTTCCACTGTATAATATAATAGCTGTGACAATTAACAAGTATGTATAATATGTATATGCAACATAGGCGCAAATAGGGGGGGGGCTTTGGGGGGACTTAGTCCCCCCAAATTTCGGTCAAGTCCTCCCAGTTCAAAATCTAGTAATTAGTACTAATTTTTATATTCTGTGGCACTAAGGTTATATTTTATATATAATTTTCAAGAAAAAAAAAATAGCTAAAACTGGTGACAATAATATACCAGTTGAAGAAGAAAATGAATCTCACTCATTGCTTACTGATGTTAGTTTTAGCCCAACACTCGCAAGTCGCGGCTACGATATCCATCAGCTCAGCTACATGCGAATGATCCTTAAGTGCCAAGAGAAGGGTGAAAACTTGGTGAGGTCAACTATGGATCAGACTAGGTTCTCAACTCTATCCTACATATTGAGAGGGATTTATCCAATAATATAAATACAGAAAATGTTTTACATGTATTTGTCGAAAAAAAACGGAGAATTTTGTTAAAATAAATATATTCTAAAAATGTAATACATTGTATTTTTATATCGATAACGATAATTGCCGAGTGGGTTAGAGATTTTATGGAGAGCGTTTCCCTCCAACATTTGTTTTACCTTTATTATGGCATATGGATATGGGGAGGGGGGCTTGAGTCCCCCCAAAAAATTTAGTCAATTTGCGCCTATGATATGCAAGTATGAACTGGTTTACTAAAACATTTAGTCACAGGTATTAATGGCGGATAATGATATATTCATCTTGACAAACATCAAAAGATTGTTTTATATATGTTTTTTTAATAATAAACTGATTTTTTCCTACGTTTTTTACTAATAGTTTTAAATAAACTCTTTGAAATAGGTTTAGAGTTAATTTTAACGGTATCTATAAAATTGTATATACATGTTATAATTATTAAGAAACACTTACTATGTTGAGGGGGGTACTCGGAAAATGGAGATATTCGTTTTTCATTGCCTTGGTCCACTGAAGCAGAACTGGAAGAACAGTTACAATAGCCACATACATGATTGGCATCATCTAATAATTCATATAATCAGTATTAAATATTAGTATTTGATAAATGTGTACTAGCATATCATTAGCTTACTAGTTAAAAAAGAACTATCATCATTGCACATAACAATGTTAACTTCATCATCATTTAAAATTGAATCCAGCGAACCAATTGATGAAGACCGATCAGAAAGGCTTAACGGCTCTAAAGATAAGTTGCATATGGTATGCTTGGTGTTATTATGTCCAGTACGACGTTTTGGTGGCAAAGGAGGGGGAGAATTATTTTGGTCAGTCTTTTTTAACCATGTTCTATTTAGGATTAATTAATGTTTATCATTAAAAAACAATATCTTTACCATATATATATCACAAATATTAATCTTACCGATCAGGTAAAGGTGGTTTTGAAGGAGGGTTACAGTCAACCGTATCAAAGGAATGATTACTTGTTTGTTCTAATATTTCTCTTTCCCTTGGTGTTAATGGTATATCTGGTAAAGAAACTCTTTGTTTCAGTTCATCAGGAAGTTTCAATGAATCCTCATCTTTGTACACACTTTTAAGTACACCGTGGTTAAGTTTATCATTAGTTAATGATACCAAGTTCTATAATTTATCAAAAATATCAGTTTAACATAGTTTATATAAAATATACAGCTGTATACTATATAGATAACAGAATAATAGATGTGTGCCTATATTATTTTAATACCTGAATCGCTAGCTCAACCAAACGAAGTATATCTGATACATTATCTGTATTGATCGCTTTTTCTCCAAATATGAGAACATCATCACATAGCTTAATCAGTTGTGCTACACTTTGGTACACTTGATTTAAAGCAGATACGACCAGTGAACTTTGCTCATTAATATCGTATGATTTAAACACCCCACAGATTGTTGTTACTGTTTCTAAAACTACTGTACCATTTCCAGGTAACATTTCTAATTTATTTTTTGTTACTACATCAAGGAAATGTTTTAAGGCTATCTGAACCTGAAAAATTATTTTTTCATACATAATATATTAAGTAGGTTGTTATTTAAATAAACATTAATAAAATAGTAAATACAAATTAAGATACTTTCAATAAAAATAAATGATATGATTAAAACTTACTTGTCTAACATGAAAGTCAATGTCATTAAGGGACCGCTTAGGACTACTTCCCGATGAAGCGTGTCTTTGCTTAGGCAACCCATTTTTTGGTGAACCACTCCTGGAACTGATGGCACTATGACTAGGTGATCGCATGGCAGATGATATAATATCCAATAAATCTTCTTTAAACGAACGAGCTCGTCTGGCAAATTTATTACCACTACCAATGTTACTATTCCATTTTTTGTACTTTTCATCCGGGACAACTCCTTATAGTAAACAGTACAAATTAATATCACATTTATTTTTGAAAAAATGTACAGTAATAAAATATGGTTAAGGTAAACTCGAGATGATACAAAGTCAATATTTTACACTATACTACTATAAGTATGTTATTACTTATTCATGAACCATTGATGCAAGAACACAGACTACAGAGTCAGAGATAAAGAATCTAAAAATAGAGCGTCTAACCGAAGTGAGTGGGGTACCAGTTTATGACACAACACACAATACGACTAGTGACTACACACTACACAGTACCTATAACAGTTGTACATAAATGACGATTGTGGGATGATTATACACATCGACTGTCTTAGACTCTCAGACATTGAGACATGCAGTTTCAAACAATACTTCCAAATATCACTACTCAAACGAGTCTGTCGTGATTTTTAGTTTGAACACTCCAATTTCAGTACATACCTATTTTGCATTCAATATAATCCAAGCAAATAGTTTTTAACATATAATACTCGATGAATACGTGTATGGCGCTTACGTTATTGGAAATATGGAATCGTTAAAACAATAGATTGTATAGTATTGTTCCTACCTACCTACCTACCTACATATTTGATTATTACGTCACGTCTACTACAGTATCAATGATCAAGGTTAAAAAAACTTATCCATAGTCATTAATTTAATTTAATACAGATACAGGATGTACGTATATGGTACAATATGTACAGTATATATTATAGGCACTAAATGAGTAACCAGATTTGGACAGAATTCCGACGGATACACATTACACATATGTCATAAACATATAGGTAGGTCGATACAAAAAACAATATTGATCGGTAAACTTAATAATATTTTATGCAATAATTATTATCAAACAGTTTAATAATATTCAGTAGCATTCAAATAATAAAGTTTATGGACTACGTATTACGTATTTACGTAGATAGTAAAATATATTTATTTATTAATTATTTAATATTTATACGACGTTCTATACTCCTATCCGCATACACTGTTGTTTCCGTCTTGCTAATTTATAATAACATAAAATTGGAACTGCTGAACGTAAATTTGTTATGTTGTTTATTTTTTCATTCATTTTACGGAGACATTGATACAACTAAATGCAGATGTGACGTCCTCAATGATTTATTTAGACTTGTATTTATTAAATTACTATTTTCGATAAATTATGTATACATTTTAAGATTCTTACTAATGTAATAAATAATAATGTTTATTAAATATTAACGTGTTTCATAAAATTCTACAATTAATAGGTAAGTACTTAACATATAAATCAATTCATCGGAAAAATATTTCCTAGAATACTGTTATGTTATGCTATGCGATTTTCTAATAATTAATGGATCATACATTTAGGGCAGGAAATCCGGAAATTCGTCAACTAATTACTACCATGCAACAAATATTTTGAAAAAATAATTTAAATATAACATTTTTTGTTCTTATTTTAGTATTACTTAATTGGCCACTTTTTTCTATTGACAGTACTTTTGATGCTGATTAGTGATTACTATAATTATGCAAAGAAATGTGAGGAAACAAGTAAATAGTAATTTAAAAGTTATAGCCGTTTAAAGTTTGCGATTTTAATAATATGCGTGGAACTTTGAGTTAATACTTATAAGTTATTAATGTTTAATTATTACTACATACGATACACGAGTTATGACCAGTGGCGTCATTTGAGGGGGGGGGGCAAGGTGGGCATTTGTCTAACTGTAAAATCAGTCCAATTGTTGGGCCGGTTGTTGGTGAATTAACATGATTATAATTTTTATAACTTTGAGGAAATATAGTATTGTGTAACACTATATAGAACCTTTTTGACACGATAATAATTAATATTTATAGTGTTTCACCTCAAATATATAGACGCGGTATTATAATCTAAACATTTTAAACACAAAATGATCACTCTTCAATTTATCCACGATTTCAAAAAAACGTTTATAATAGAAGGTACCTTTTAATTTTTTTTGATTTTTCAATAAGGTAATATAATAGCAGTCGACAGTTGTGTTTCATGTTGCAATTTACAAAGTTCGACAATTCAAGAAAAATATAAAATTACGTCACTGAGATAGTGACTACTGCTCCTTCACGTCTTTTTTGCTATCTATTAAATGAAGCTACTTTTGTCTCATACGCGTATAAGTTATGTAAGATTGGAATCGTATAGAGATAAAAATATAAGTAGAAGTTGGCTTGAGAGTGAAATGTAATGTTTTTTTTTGGGTTCAGTCATTTGTGCTGGTCAAAACTTTTGCACCCTCGACCCTCCTATTATAAATTTAAATGCCGCTACTGCATAAGCGCAACTAGGGGGGGGGGCTGGGGGGGGCTTAGCCCCCCAAATTGTAATAGCACCCCCAAAATAAATTATTCAATTGATTCCTAAAACATTAATATACCTTTAAGAGGACGCCATACCCGCATGTGTTGTTTCCGTCTTACAAGTGCGTAACATACCAAATTTACGCTCAGCAGTTCACGTTTTATGACGTTAGCTTAAAAATTAGAGTGAATCGACCTATTATGAAACTAGATGGTAAGAACTTTATCTATGTTTTGTTGGACATTTTTTTACGATAATTCAGTTTTTAAGTGAGTTATGTGTGTATAATAAATGTAAATTAAAAATGCTTATAACTCACTTAAAAACTGAATTATAGTAAAAAGATTTCCAACAAAACACAGATAAAGTTTTTACCATCAACTTTTACAATAGGTCGATTCACTCTATTTTTAAGCTAACGGCATAAAACGTGAACTGCTGAGCGTAAATTTGGTATGTTACGCACTTGTAAGACGGATACAACACATGCGGGTGTGGCGTCCTCTTAAAAATTCAGCTGTATTTTTTTTTTTTTTTTGGAAAGTTTTTAAAGTTTAATATTTTTTTATATTGCCTACCTTTCTATAAATTGTGGCTAAAATAACAGAGTCCTATTATAGTAATAATACTCATATTTTACGTTTTCAATGATATACGTTTTTATCATTCGTATTATGTACAGACTGACTGGTTAATTGGCGATTGAAAATGATACTTGATAATCTGTTATGAGGACCAAGGTGGATATATATATCCACCGTTATGAGGACACTGTATCATTTAGGTGTCCTAACCAATAGCACTAATTTTAGGTAATACGTTCCTATGATCATATCAGTTACCAAAAAGGCAATCTGAAAAATGAAATGGCTGTCTTCAAAAGTTCAAAAATGCATTCTGTAATAATAAAAAAACAACTTATTTTAATCTCATTCAGGAAAGTTTTTCCAAATTTCTACAAGATGGTTCAAGTTGCCAAATATAGGTATTGCCAATTTCTTCTGCAACATTTGAGCGTGCATTTTCTGCCATGAGGCGAATAAATATCTACTTGAGATCTACAATGGATCAAGATCGCTTTAGTAATTTATCAATACTGAGTATTAAAATAGATAAAGAAATTGATCCTGAGACCATTTTAGAACAATTTACCTCTACTAATAAAAGAAAGATGAATTTTTAAACTTAAATAACATGTTAATAATTATTTTATGGTGCATATAAATATAATTAAAAAGTAAATGTCGGTATTTTAATGGTGTTGAAATATGAAGATGGCTTTGCCCCCCACAGGTTACCTTTGGTATGTTGAGGTAGGGCTATAGCCCCCCCCTAGGATTTTGTGCTAGTTGCGCCACTGCGCTACTGGTTATGACTTGATGAACGTTGCTACTCGCTGTGTTGCATCTTGCGTGTATTTACGTAATTACGTAAATGTTTACTACTGTTTAGACGTCTAGTATTTATACTCGAGTTAGGAGACCGGAGCTGGTAGCCGTAAGGAGCGACTTACTTGTCATACTTTTACTGACAAAGTTACACCTGTTAGATAACCCATCTACCCGAATGGTAGGTTACTCAACCAATCCTCCTCCCACTATCAAACATCAATACTTTGTTCCAAAAGAAAATAACCATTTCGCTAACCGATTTTCGTTTGGTAACTGGTAAGGCGCACCACTGACCACTTATCCGGTGTAAGCGGGATTACGCGATTCTCGAGGAGTCAACGCTTCATTCAAGAATTCAAGTTAATGACGATTATTTTCTTTTGGATCATCGTATACTTTAGATTGACTATTTCCACCTCCAATTCCTTATATAAGTGGATTCGGAGCTAAACCCCTATCCAACAAGATGTCTTTAGGACACCGTAGCCGGAGGGAGCGACTACTTGTCAAACTTTAATTGGCAAGGTTACACATTTTCACCTATTGGGCCTACCAGTCTACTTTCGATGAACGACTCCCCAGATCACATAATACAGAGAGAGCGGAGTTTTCAACAAATCGAGGGATACGCGACGGTATATTGTACAGAGTGATCCATTTAAGTGTTTACACATATTATTTCTAAAAATTTCAACCTTCTAGACAATTTTTTTTACATAACTTGAGTAATTATAAACGATATTTCTGAATTTTCTTAATTTCTTTTTTACTATTTTAAATTATTAGCTTTTTGAATGATAACATACATTTTTATTTTAAAATTTCAAAGCAGAATATTATTTGGATTTCGGAGTACTTAATACTAATTAGTAATTACTAAAATTGCATACTCTAATTGACTATAAGCCTATAACTTTTAAACTAGGTACTCATTTCAGCACATTTTTTTGCATTTTTATATTAATAGAACTGTCAATTAAAAATAATGCACCCATTAAAGTGCATTAAATGCATTCAATTTTGTCTCCTTACTTCTTTACTCCAGTAGTATCTAGTACAATACTAGATGTCTAGATTAATATATTATACTCCGGCAGTCCGGCCCACGAGAGTCCGATCGTAATAAAACCGCGCATCCGTCTGACGGTCGCAAGCCGGATTTTCTCCCACCATAGTTCCATTCTCACTACTCTCACTATAGACAATGCGCAGAGACGGACGAGTTTTTACGGTCGGGCTCTCGTGGGCAGGAGTATAAACAAAATGACTATCTATATAATATTCTCAAGTATGCTTTAGGTTAAAATAATATTTATTTTTCTTGTTTTAATAATAATTGTTTTTAGATCATTTATGGAAACTAAAATAACATAAAAATAACGAGATGTTTGATTAAAAATAAAGTATAATAAATAATGACAAATATAACAATAATTTATTTTTGAAAATCCAACTTTATAAAAAAAGGTATTCAAAATAAAAGCACACACCTTTTAAGCTCCTTATGCTATATGATATTGAATTTGTATATAGGTACTTTTTGGATTTATTGTAAAATCATGCCAGTGGCTAATAGTATAAAAAAATCAACCAAAAAATATAGTATACTAATATGTGTATTTTAATACGACAAGCTGACACACATTCCTTAACCATAACAGCATGTAAGCATTAATTTAGAAAACTAGTAAAAAAAAGATACTCTTAGAGAGACCAGAGACTGTTGGAAAAATTGTCACATTACAAAAAGTAATAATGTAGTATGATTTTAGAAATGTATTAAACTTTGTTATAAATATGGAGTGATATAACCTTTAGAATGATAGTTCTTAACTCCTAAATTAAGTTAAATGTAATAAAAAAATAAAAAACAGTTTTGGTATACTACTAAATTACAAAAGATAATGTTTCTTTTATAAATAGAGTTAAATTATTCAAATAAAAATGTTTTCAACATTTGACTGTAATTTAATATTTAAATATTCTTGTAAAGTTGTAAACAGGTGATAATTTTCCATTTTTATAAGTTCAGGAAAATTCAACAACCTACCACAAAGTACTGATTTGAAATATTTTTGCTTGAAATATTAACATTGAATATTATTAGGCAATTATGTAATTATAAATAGTATTATCAAAAAAATGTCTTTCATACATCAGTGAAAATATCAAATATAATATGTTGAAATTCTAGTATTTGACATCAAATTCATACTTGTTTATAAAATGTACAAGCTTCTTAGGAGGCAACACCAACCGCCCGGTTTTTGCAATTTTACTGGAGATCAAAATAAATATTTTTCAGTGCCAATTTATAGTCTCTTTAATATTGAATACAATTTGACCAAAATTGTGGGGTGTGTGTTGTCGGGTTTGAAGCAATAATAGTACAAAATTAAATAGAAGAGCCAAATGAGTTTCCAGATTAAGGTGTATATTGTTTCACATAACAAGGAGGGGGGGGGGCTTAGCTCAAACAAAATTACTCTAGCCCCCTCAAGATAACATAATCTTTAAACTCGTATAATATCAATTTAAATAGAACAAATAATAATGATGAACATTGTAAAGTAGAATGATGCATGCAACACACATACATTCAATGCTAATGACAACTATATTACCGCAATAGACATAACTTCATAGAACATAAGACATTTTGTAATTTCTGTTTGTTTAATGTTTTGTAAGTGTATTTATATTTTGATGACAAGTTTTATATTGATGTATTTCATAGTGGACTACTCTAATAACAATCCTAATTCAGTCAAAATTAAAAGTGTATTGTATACCTATTTTTATAACCTGGCGAATAATAATATATCTGATTTTACATTTTAAGGAAAGCTTGAAATAAGTCTTAAACACTTTCATTAGTAATAATAATAAAAAAAATTATTATTTTGTTATTTATTTTTAGTGGTTGGGGCAACGCTCTACTTTTTAGGAAAATGTATGGTATGGCTTCAGCCTCCCCTCAGAATTGTTGAGCTAGCTGTGCCACTACATATTCATTATTTACAATATATCTGAATATTGTATACTTTATTTATTACATATTGCTGACACATTTTATTATGTAACATATTTCATATCTCCTAAAGAAAACAATTATTATCAATAAATTAATTGTATTTATTAAAAAAATAACTTTAAATGATGTTCAAATGTTCTATGATCTGTGAAGACTTTATTTAGTAAACATAAGCATGCGTGTGCTTAAAACAATCTACAATGTTTACGTAACTGATTATTATACTTACTACATTGCTCAATTTCATCATCTTTATCAGAATCATGTTTATTCGTCGAAGACATGTTGTTATAAACCAATCATACGACGAAACAAACCATAACTGAATGTAATGCATTGTTGATCATGTTATGTGTCGTTTCAGTTCAACATGATCAATCAAATTACTGATAATCATTATCAGTTTAATGAATTGAAATATAATTAAAATGAGTTAAAAAATAACTAGTTAATAAAAGGTATGTGTAGAAATGACACTTGAACTAGGTAAAACAACTGTACTCACCATGACTGATTATGTTTAAATACTGAATGCTGACTGTTTAATTGAACCAATCTGGTACAAAAATTAAATTGCTCCATCATAAATTAGTACTTTTGTATAGAAATTCATTATTTTTTAAACTGTCGCAAAATTATTAAGAATTAATTCTTAAATCTTAAGTCTGAACTATATATATAAAAAGTTATGAAATTTGTTGGCGTTTAAAAACATTTTATCACATCATTATCACTATCACATAATATTGTTTTTGAAACCATGGTATGAGTACTATAGAAATCTTAGATATTACGTTTTATACCAATTTCGATACACCTTGGTTGTATATATTTTGATATCGAATGATATCAAAATATCAAATTATCATATAGTATAAACTATAAAGTATGTACTATAGGTCGGTACTCTGCTAACATATTATTAGGTACCTATAATACGTATAAATGTTTATAGTTGAAAAAATGTGGATGAAAAAATTATTCACAGAAATACAGAATAATTATAAGTATTATAGTTTGTGTTTGTTTTGTAAATAATTTTATTTTCTTATTTTACATGCTCATTTGCTTTTATAAATTTTTCTAACCAATCAATTACTAAAATTGCATGTTTAAATTATCTTAATTTTTTTCTTATAATTTAATTTGTTGAAATTACATTTGAAATTTAAGCAATTGATGCCGAACGAAGACATTTTTTCTTCTTCCTATTGCGTTTCATCAGGTAACAAATATCTGTTGTCTATTACTAACATACTTAAAATATATTAACTGACCACTGTTGTTAATCATAGGTTTTGATTGTGTACTGTGTAGAATATTTTAAATTGTATTTATTAACTATCTATAATTTAAATGATATTAAAAATCATAATTCTCAATACATTAAAATACTACACGGATTATTGTCATGATGTTTTTATACCATGAATCATGATATAAATAATATTAATTATAAAACTGTTGGTTTTTATTTAAGATTACAATGGTTTGTGAAAATGTTTTAAGTATTGAGTACTGAGTTTATATATTTTATAGAAACATTTTAGTAGCCATTAAGTTATTTTATTTTGCCTATTGAGTCTATATAGTGGTCAGTGATGTCTCTTGACACTTAATGTTATATATGTTTTTACTTAATTGTAAACATGTTTATTGATTTATAACAAAACAATTATTTATCAGTTTTATTTATTCAAATTCAATTAAATTCATTTTTTAATTAACTGAGTTATGAGCATGCAGTGTGTGGATTGCGGGGACGGGGGAACTGCTTCCAAAGAGTCTGTGGGACAATTATTTTAGTACACTCTAGGCTTGCACTTAAAATGCATCTTTGGGCAATAATTATTGTTTGTCACTAAACAAGTTGATAAATAATTAAGGTAATACAATGTCTACAAATTGTATTTATAACAATTGAAAAATTATTTAATAGCATAATTCTATTGTTTTTTTTATAGTTTTGTTATGAATTTATAATAAAAGCAAAAAACTTAATTAATGAATTTAATATTAATTTTACTGATATAGGTACATATAGGTTTATAATTTATAAAAAAGTAGTTATAAAAATCACAAGAAAATTATTAAATTATAAACTATTTTTTTTTTTTTAATAATAATTACAGTAAAGTCAGCCATAATTGTGATCACTTCTTTGGGTAGATATTTTTATCGATTAACAATTTGATATTGGTTTTTTTTGTTGCCTAAATGTTCAGTATTTTTTAAAAAAATGACAAAATCCTTCTTTAATATTAAAAAAAAAAATTCTATTCTATTTTACGTTTATATTAAAGTTTTAATTTATCGAGTACTTAATAGTTTCCCAATCGTTTATTTCAAATCTTTGTTGTTGATTAATTAGTAATTACTAATTACCTATCTTCATTCTACAGTATATACGTATAAACTATAAAGATCGTCTATGATTTGATTAAAAAACGATTTTGCCAAAAAAAAACAATAATTGCCAATTATTAAGTGGCTACACTGAACGAAATCTAACGTGTGTATTGTTTTAAAAACGTAAAAATTTATTGACTATGTTGTTTTTTATCGTAGCCGGCATAATAACGCAGAATAATATTGTGAATTTTATTCGGTGATAATAATATGTATAGCTGCAGTTTGAAGTTGCCGGTTTTAATATTTATTTTGAATGAATACTAATAATAATAATTGTATGAAACATTTAGAATACTCCTTTATTTTTTAATTTTCGTTAATGAGTTTTTGTATCCGACAAAGTAATACGTACGTATCTGTATAATATATTATTGTTCTTTTTAAATTAATATAAGTAATGTCAATATTAGATCCTAGCGATATTTCTACTTTGCCTTGGTATGATAAATTTGGTAAGTATTTTATTTTAATTTTAATTTTTACAAGAAGTATACAATATTACCTTAGGGTTAAGGTAATTATCTATTTTTTTTTCACTAATAGTATTTAGTATTTTTTATAGCTCTAAGAATTATATAATTTATTGTCTTATTGTGTCTCAAATATAGGGTTTTTATAAGTGTCGAAAAGATTTAATGATGTGTTATTATTTTATAATATTGAAAGTAATTTTCCCACTACATTTTGTATGTAGAATTATTGAACAATTTTTAATGTCTATAATGTAATCTATGGTGCCATAGATGCCTATGGTGGTGTATGTCATATATGATGTTCACGTATAAGGTTTAACCGACGTACGATTATTATATTTGTTTTAATATTAGTATTTTCTGTTTAAGGTTTATACTTAATAGATTATTATATAATATAGACATATTATAGTCGTATAATTGTTTAGTAAATTTACACGTCGATAAATGATAATATTCAGTTTTTAATTTTTAAATTAAAAGTAAATAAACTGCCGCTTGGCGCTCATTTGCTTCCGAGTTTAGACAGTTTAGTGATAGTGCAGTACTGTGTATAGTCACTACAGTGTTCCTCATGCCACAGGCTTGTACCCGGATTAATATAGGATCATTGACCCGTATGGCCGTATATATGATATTATCTTGAGTTCAAGGACATTACTTGTAATGTATTATTACACTTAAAAAAAAAAATTCCATGAATTTGCGATACTTTTATACATTTTGGTATTGATAAATAGACTAATGTATTTTTTTGGTATAAATCTAGTTAAGCACCCACTCAACATTTTATTTTATTTTTTTTCGAAACCCATGTAATTGAACGTTCAAAAAATTATGTTGCTAAAAAAATATTTTGGAAATAAATAGTTTCTGAGTTATTTATAAAAAAGTATTCTTATATCGTATTTTCGTAAAAATCTAAATTTAGATATTTTTTTTGAAGTTTTAGTAGTTGACATTAAAAAAGAACATTTTTTTTGTGTAATTTTTACCAAACACTTAAATTCAATGTTAAGATTTTTATCCTGAATGTATGACCTTAAAACATTAATTTTTAATTCATGCATAAAATATTAATATTTATTTTCACTATTACAACATATATACTATATTATGTTTAGGTATAATAATAATTGGTTAGAGGCACTTTTCGGTTATCTCGACTACCTTCGATTTACCAGTAATCACAGTTCGGTTATCTCGATTACCGCTGTATTAATATTAAATGACATTTTTATTTTAACAATTATATACTGGAGTCAATAGGGAGCGTTCACTTGTCATGCTTTATTTAAATACTTACTACTACTGTCATACCTTAATCTGTTTTATTTTACAAAAAAAAAAACTGTAGATTCCTCTGTAAATCATAGGTTAGGTCACCTGTCATAGTGTCATGTTAGCTTAGGTCTACCTCAATCAACTCTCCCTCTCCCCTAAGTAGACTTTTTTTTAGCCCAGGAAGGGTTGGGGGCCTTGAGTTTGGCGACCGTTGCCAATAGGCGTAGAGACTTTTGGTATAAATCTAGTTTAGCAAAAACTAATTATTTTCAAAATATTTTTTTTGGCGCCATCATTTTTAAAACGTATAAATACACTGGCTTCCAAAAAAATCCATCATTTCAAGGGGGTGATAAACAAAATGTGTTCCTAATAATTGATACTTGAACTTGCACAATGAAATAATTGTTTTATGAACTAAAGTAATACAGGCTGAAAAATAAAAAAATTATATTTTATATTTTTTTAGAAATGATGGATGTATTGGTTGAACCTAAGGATGAACTATTTGAGGTAAGCTTATATAAATGTTCAGTTAAATCAATAAATGGTTTTTTCTAATAATCTCAACTATTTATCTAATGCAATTATGAATATATTGATTATTTATCTAAATATTTTGTTAAAAAATAAATAAATGTACACCTATATTTAATTTATAATTATCAATAAATGCTGAAAGAACATTATTAATGTTTGTTATTAACTAAAAATTAAAAAGTCTATTATCCATTTTAGTTTGATGAGCTTAAGATGGAACCATTGTCACCTTATTTTGGAGATGATATAAAATTTAATACAGAAGTTAGCGATCTAGATACTGATTACATGATGCAATGGAACATTGAATCATGTCTTGAAAATGGTAATATTGTTTCAAATCTACTTTTATCTGAAAAATAATTTATTTTTATATTTCAGGTATTGATTTAGAAAAAAAGTATACATCACCTCCTTTATCCCCTTCTTCAAACGGGTCAATGCCGAGTGGTGATTCACAATCATCATTTGATTCAAACCAAGTATTTGCTATAATATATTTATATAATATTTTAGTTAATTTAATATAATTATTTTCTTATTTTCGTTTTTGTTTTAATAGGTTTTACCAAGTGTGAATAATGAAAATACAATGTGTCATACTAATACTGGCATTGCTCTAAAACCTATGAATGGAAGTCAAACATTTCCAAAGTTGAAAATATTTCCAGCTCCAATTTTTAATGCAGCTTCTAGAACTAATAATATTTTAATAAATAATAATTGTAAATTATATTTTGACAAATTATTTTTTAAATTGGTTTTGTTGTGTTTTAATATTGCTATTTTATTAAATTTACTAGTTAATGTTTCTTCAATGCTGACTAATCAAACTAATCAATCTCCAGTTACAATTTCAAAATCATTTGGTAATTAGTATTATAAAAACTTAATTAGGACAATAAGTCCCCTGACATTTAGTCTCCAAATTAAAGAATAATCATAGGCAATTCTTTATGAATTTTAAATAAACCATTGCAGAATAAGTAAAAAATCTATTTCCAATACTGATGAATATCTCGTGGCTAAATGTCAGAAATATAATAAAACATCAATTATATGTTTTCAATATAGTTAATTAATACATTTTTAGCAACAACTCTCCCACGAAAGATCATCCTAACTCCAGATCAATTTTCAAAAATAACCAAATTCCAAAAACGAAAACAGACAGATTTAAATGTACCAGCTGCAATACCATTAGTAACAAGTACTACAGAAGTAAATACTCAATTAGCATTGCCAGTAGTTGAGATTGATTTAACAAAGTCTAAAAATTCTACTACTACTTTACAATATAATCAAGTATACAATTTATTATTAAAATAAACAATAAATTATTTATGTTTAATATATTAATCGTTTACATTATATATATTTATTTATATCTATTCATTAGTTAAGTGCAATAAAACGACATCAACGCATGATACGAAATCGAGAAGCAGCAAGTTTATCTCGTAAAAAGAAAAAAGAGTATGTAACATCATTAGAAGATAAAATAAGTACATTGGAAAAAGAAAATTTGGAACTGAAAATTGTTAGTCTATTTTATTTAATAGTACTTAAATATTTACTATTCATTTTAACTAAAACATAATTCCTTTCTTCTTAGGAAAATTCAGCTTTGAAGGAAAGACTCAACATTTTTGATAAATTATCTTCAATAACCGACAGACCTATCATCAAAAAAGCCAAAAAAGTTACAGCTATATTATCAGTAGTTTTAATGATTTCTTTAAATGTTGTACCTTCAGGGTAATTACTGATAACATATATTAAGTATATTTTTAATTGAAATAATTTTATTTTTCATAGGCTCTTCAATACAAGACAATTTGACAAATCAGAAATGCGAATGAATCTTGGGGAAAATTACAAAACAAAAAATATTGAAAACATAAACTTTCATAGCAGAAATCTGTTATGGGTCAGTGATTTTGAAGACACTAATTCGTCATTGAATGCTACTGCACATTTGATGTGTCCAACATTTATAAATGTATCTGAATCAAAAAGGTTGGTAAAATTATTTTACTTAAATTGATTATAAATCCGAACTTAGATATTTAGCTTAATAAAGTGTATATGAATATTTAAAAACTTAAATACTGTATTTTATAGTTTGCTTCAATTGTTTCAAATTTTAGTTGATGAACAATGTTGTACAATTTAATTAATATGTGTTGTACAACAATTAAAACCAATTATAAAATTATAAAATAAGTCTCTATAATAATTAGTTATAAAATACAAATGTATGAATAATATTTTGATATTTTTTTCCTATTGTTAAAATACTAATTTCCATATATTATATGATTTTTATTGTTGGGTTGGGTACCTACTTAATAAAAATATTCAATATGTAGTACCTATAAAAATAATATAATTAATTTACACCAACATTTAAATTTTTTTTTTCTTAGTGTTTATGAGATATATAAATCTAAGTTGGAAGCAAAATAATCAACTGATCTTATTTTTAGAATTGATAGTGAACTTCGAAAATGGATCGAACCAAAGAATTTGAAGTTGTTGAATGATAACTTATCGATGGTTTATGTTGAACCTCCAATTATAAGCACTACTATTGAACATTCCAAACATAATGAATACATTGGAAACAAAGACAAAAAAATGGAAAGATCACATAAAAAGAATTTTAAGTAAGTACCTACATAAAATTTCAAATAAATTAAACATATAAAAGAAATTTCCTTTTGAGTTATCATATTTTAATAATATTCAACTCATAGAAAAAGAAAGCATGTTCCACCTAACAGTGATTTCATAGAAATTTTTGGTCAGTTAAAGTTAAATAGTAAAGAAAGTTTATTTGACTCCATTGAAAGGCAAGATGATACATTTTATGTTGTATCTTTTTCTGGTGATCATTTATTATTACCAGCTAGCCATAATGCTTCTAATACTACCCTTCGTCCAAAGATGTCACTTGTTTTTCCAACTTTATCATCAAATGGTAAGAATTAATATATTAAATCATATATTATAATGTATTCTATAAATGCACTGATGTATCATAAACATAAATATTTACATTAAAAATTTTTTATAGGTTCGGATTTTGTTACTATGATTCAAATTGATTGTGCAGTAACTGATACAAAAACATTACATATTCGAGACACTCACTTAAGACATAATAATGATTTTAAAAATAATGTTTCTTCAAACTTAAAACAGCACCATGGTATTAAATTATTTTATTTTTATAAAAGAATTGAATCAAACATTTAAATTTTACTTGAAACTAAAAAGATTTTTAATATTTTTACAGGCCATAGAAACAATGTACCACACAAGCCTTATTTTGTACGACAAAGTTACTCTGGTTCAATGTTTAACAAAATTAATCATGAACTTCCAAGTTACTAATATTGCAATGTATTTTAAATTCAGATATCATATCTCTACAATTTTCATTTATAATTAAATGCGATTTTTCCTTATAAGTTTATCTATTAAACCATATACCAATAATATGAATTGTTATGTTTACTATTTCCCACAAAAACTGGCATTCAATCGGAAAATTACACTAATGATATATGATCTAATTTACTTATTTTTAGATATGTTTTATATTCATAATTGAAAGTATCATATTATGTAGTAAAACATAAAAATTAATAAAAAAGAGATTTTTTATTGATAATTTATTATTCAGTATTTGATTTCATACAGCTAAGTAATTTAAAGTTTTTCAATTCCTTAGAAATTGTCATTATAATTAATGGTTTAATTGTGTCATCTTGAAAATTTTAACTTAGAAATATCCTAGTCTAAGTCTACTGAATGATTTATATTTGTATTATTTTGTAATCTGAATTGTCTAGATTGTCAATTCATAAAACAATAATATTAGAAACTAAACTTTGTAAGTTTTTTGGTTGTTTTAATCATTTAAAATTAGATTTTTAAATTATGGTGATTATTGTTTTCATTATTGTCCATTCCTACCAGTATTACAAAAAAAATTAATACATAATAATATGTATCATAAAATATGTCCTCTTTTAATTATATCATTCAAATTTAGATTGGTTAATTTCCTAATATTTATTTTAAACTTTGAGTTATTAAGACTACTTTATTATTATATAGAATAGACAATAACAATAAGTAGCTTATAACTGCTGACAATAGTTATTCTTTAATATTTGCTTCATCCGCTGTAGATTTTTGGTAGATATATTTAATATATATATTACATGATAACATATCAGATTGTCAATGCTATTATTAATCTTGATTCTATATTATACTGTACTAAAATTACTTTTTATAAGAAAATATGAATTTATAGATTGGTTTGTAATTTTATATAATATTCCCAAGTCTTATTAGATATAACCATAAACAAGCAATATTATACTATGAATTAATTAAACAAATTTTTTACAATTATATTACGATCAAAGTAATATAGGTATCCGAGGTTGTTTTATTTAGATTTGTTTATTTTATATTTTAATTTATGTTAGAACAAATTTGTTTATGTATTTCTTTAATGGTTCCTTAAAAAAAAAAATGTGGTAGATTTATTTATTTTGGTTTTAAGTGAGATTTTACTATATTTATTTTTATTTTTTTATTTTAAATGTATAAATATTAGTGTGATTTTTGTTTTGTATGTATTTTATACAAATAAATGGAACATATTTCTACATGAAATGTGTTTGATCACGTCTTACTTATTTCCACTGTGACATGAAGATATTAATTATGATTACATTTAAATCAAATTTCATTTAAGGCAAAATATGTTATTTCAGTATTAAAGATTATATTTAAAGTTATTTCAGTATTAAAGGCAATAAAGGAAATACAAAAGAATGTGCATACATTGTCTATAAGAGTTAATTCAAGCTATCTAGAAAAAAGCCAGAAAATAAACTTTTTAACCGTCAATGTATAGTTAAATTTTACTACTCCCCCCCCCCACACCACAAAAATCAGAAGTTGCCCATATAATAAATTTAAATTGTATATAATAATTGTATTTTTTATATTTTTAGGTTGCTGTAGCCTATAGGCTATAAGGATAACTTATGAGGAATAGCTTGTATTAAACTTTAAAACTTTTTATCTTAAATCGAGCCATAGAATAAAAATAATAGAACCGAGCCATCGAGGTGGTAAGCATAGAGTAATATTACTCTATGGTCTATAGCCTGCAATGCTATTGTTCTATGCTATGACCGTGGTATTTACCATTTATAATCAATGATATGACCACGGTATAGAAGATTATCTTCTTTACCGTGATATGACCGTGACTGTATAATATTATAGAGGTTCCGTGGTTGTAGAGATATTTATGCGATATTGAGATCGTATTCACAGACAAACATGAAGTCTCTTATCTTATTGTACAATTGTACTTCTTATCAGTTTTCAAAATATAATTTTTATTATTACCATTTTTAATTTTTAAATCTGAAAATTTAATTTTAAAATGACTACTCCAAGATCAAAGTCTCCTAAACCACAGAATTCGTTTAGGAAAGATGATAGCAAAGACGAGACAACATTTTGGGACAAAATTGGGACATTAGGACGTAAAAAGCGAATAAAGGAAGGTAAGCACTATAACGTTACCTTATATGGTCATCACTAGTGCCCGAGAATTATAGCACTAGAAAATTATGAAATAGGTTAGCACATATACATAATACACAATGTACACGTCTTATAAGTACATATCGTTGTCAGTATTTAATTCATTTTGCCCAACAGACATTTTTAATTGACATTGTTACAGTGCAAGAAGTTCAGGAAGAGGGTAAATATGCTATTGACTCGCCAGGCAATCCAGCTATGGCTGATGTCCCTCCTGAAGAATATACTCTTGGTACTTGATTGTTTTATATTTACTCAATACTTAGAAAGAGAATTGTAAAATTATTTGTATTACTTAATATTTTAGAGGAAAATGAAGAACGGACTATGGTGGAACCAAAGTCCTATTCTGATCCTAAATTACAAGAGTTAATGAACATATTAATTGATTGGGTAAATGATGTGTTAGCTGATCATCGGATCATTGTTAAAAATCTAGAACAAGATTTATATGACGGACAAGTTTTACAAAAACTATATGGTAAATAAATAAATGTAACTTTAGTATTAAAGAATTTAATAAAAATAAACTCTGAAGAAGAAAAATATGATACTGTTTATTATTTCAGTATTAGTTTTGATTTTATAATAGATAAATAACCCAAAAATTATACAAAATACAATGTACTAAACTAGTTGTAATTGAATTTACGCTGTGTCTAGAACACCGGGCGCCCGGTTTTATATTAGAGCACCGGGCGCCCGATCATCCTGTAGAGCACCGGGTCACGCTGTAAATATAAAACAAACACTTATCCATTGTTGTATGACATTTAATATTATGGTATAAGAGTTATCTGATAATAGTTAATTAATAGTTAATACAAATAATATATAATAATAATTAATAATATAAATATACGAATAGTAAATATAAATAATATAAGTTCACACAGGTTCTTTGAGTAACTACGCTTTAGGCTTCATTTTATGTGGACGATCTCCGCGACACTTGGGGAAAAACCATCTACCTTTTGGTTTTGTTGATAATGAAACACAAGAAAAATGAAACCATTCTACTGGACATAAATCATTATCGCAACATATCATCTCTCCGTATGAAATCTGTTTACAAATACAATAGATTGGTTCATGTGAATCAACAGCTATATCCCTATTTCCATTTTTTTTTGGGAAAAAAGGCCAAAAGGCGCAATTTTGACAACAATCGGCCTTCCTAAAAGGCTTAGAGCTGGAAGAACACTAGCTCAAAAAACAGAAACCGAAACTAAAAAAAATGGAAATAGGGATATTATAGCTGTCGATTCACATGAACCAACCTATTGTATTTGTAAACAGATTTCATACGGAGAGATGATATGTTGTGATAATGATTTATGTCCAGTAGAATGGTTTCATTTTTCTTGTGTTTCATTATCAACAAAACCAAAAGGTAGATGGTTTTTCCCCAAGTGTCGCGGAGATCGTCCACATAAAATGAAGCCTAAAGCGTAGTTACTCAAAGAACCTGTGTGAACTTATATTATTTATATTTACTATTCGTATATTTATATTATTAATTATTATTATATATTATTTGTATTAACTATTAATTAACTATTATCAAATAACTCTTATACCATAATATTAAATGTCATACAACAATGGATAAGTGTATGTTTTATATTTATAGTGTGACCCGGTGCTCTAGACACAGCGTTGAATTTATATTGATATATTTGTATGATTAATAGTAATAATTTTTAGAAAAATTGACTAATGAAAAGTTGGATGTTCCTGAAGTAACTCAATCCGAGGAAGGGCAAAAACAAAAATTGTATGTTGTTCTTGGATCTGTAAATAATGTGAGTAAACATTGAAATTTAAACCCATTTTGTTTAAAAGTTATAAACTCAGTAGATTAATATTATTTTTTATAGATCTTGGGACTCACAGGTAACAGACTTTCACAACAAAAATGGAGTGTTGAAAGTGTTCATTCAAAAAATCTAGTAGCCATTTTGCATTTATTGGTATCACTAGCTCGTCATTTTCGAGCTCCTATTCGTCTTCCTGAAAATGTCACTGTTAATGTAGTGATTGTACAGGTGTTTTGAAAATAAATATATACATTTAGACACTATATCATCATAACTATGATTCATTCTTTTAAACCATGAATAATATTCTTATAGAAACGTGATGGAGTGTTGAAGAATAGAACTGTAATTGAAGAGATCACATCCAGGTACGATGATCTTGGTATGAGATGCGAGCGTGATGCTTTTGATACATTATTTGATCATGCACCTGACAAATTAGAAGTGGTTAAAAAGGTATAAAACACTCAATTTTTTTTTAGTTTTATTTTTATTGACTATTTGAATTTTTCAGTCTTTGGTGACATTTGTTAATAAACATTTGAACAAGATTAACATGGAAGTTCAAGATTTGGATACACAATTCCATGATGGTGTTTACTTGACATTATTAATGGGATTACTTGAAGGGTTTTTTGTTCCACTATATTCATTTAATTTGTCACCTCAAAATTTTGAACAGAAAGTACATAATGTCAATGTAGCATTTGATTTAATGCAAGAAATTGGACTAGCTGCACCCAAAGCTAGACCGGAAGGTAACATATCTTATTTCTTTGCCAAATAGATTTTTATTGAATTGTCTAGGGTATTGAAAATGGCCCAGTCTTAAGGAGTTTAATATTGACTATAGGGGGCAAACCTTTTTCGGTTCACTTGCCAAAGTGTTGTGATTCAAGTATGAAAAAAAATTCAGATGCCAATAATATGTTTCTATTAGTACTTTATAAGTATCTATTAACATTTGTTTCCCAGTGATTGGGGTTTATCAGTTGTGTATTTTGTTTATCACAATTGTTTCAATGAAACACAAGCAGTTTTGGCTTTATCCAAAACAACATTCCCACTTTTTATTTCATATATTAAATGTTTTAAATTTCTAAAATATATAAAACATTCTAAAACCAAGTTTTTGTGAAGTTAGAAATTAGAGGACATTTTTATTTATTTTTAAAATTGTGTAATATTAATTATACTTTTCTGCTCATTGCTCGTTGATAACTTTTTTTTACATAATGGATAGAACTGAGAAATTTGTTTCATTTTTTTTGAATTCCTCTATCTTTTTTTACTTTAATATAATGATTTATTCATTGCTATTGATCAAAACTCAAAATTATTTTTATTTTTAAAAACTTTTAGTTTAATTTATTCAATGTATCAGTACTCAATAGACAAGAAGTATGAATGATTTCAAAATATAAGTCAATAATTATTAATTTATGTTTGTTTATTTTTTTATATAGATATTGTAAACTTGGATTTGAAGTCAACATTAAGAGTGCTTTATAATCTTTTTACTAAGTACAAAAATGTATACTAATCAAACCAGATTTAATAATTGAACATTGTTAATTTTAATAAAAAGTAACATTTATTTAAATGACACCATTGTTAATTGCACAATACATGAGATATGTATTTAATGTATGAAAAAATGTAACTGTGAAATTATCCAATAATATAGTGACCTACAATAATTAGCTTGACAATCAAGATTATAAATATATTTTGCTATTATTTATGTTATAATATTATACTATAGGTACTATATTTTATATGTAATTGTTATAATAATAAGACAACAGACTAACTAACTAATTTTATGTATTTATTAATTTAGTAATATTGATTAATATTTAATTGTATTATAACATTTTATATTTTATTGTTTCAGTCACAAACCAAAATAAATTGTATGTCTAACTATAGTCTATATTAGCATAAACCTAATGGCTAATACTTGTTTGACTCAAAAGCCTTTAGATTTTAAATTACATACTTTTAAAATTTGAATGAACTTAACATCCTGTTTATTTTTGGTAAATTAACTATTTTTAAAAATGAAATAACTAACCTTTATGGTTTGAACTATTTCAATAAAATATTTATTATCAAATTAACAAAATGTGTCAGAGATGTGACATTAAAAAATGTTTATTTTAGATCAAAGATTTAATGTTTTAGAAGTTTTTATTTCAGGATAAAATAATGAGGTTTTGCTAAGAGGTTCCATTAGAACTTTTGAAGTAGGCCAAAATGATCTTATACCATTGGAACTTATAAAATAGACCTATTAAAATTGTAATAATTGATAACTCAGTATTGATACAAACTTATTTTCATGTATATTTGCATAGTAATAAATTTTGATACATATTCATAAAGAAAAACATAAACAGTAATGAAAATAATATTACTTATATAACACTTCTACAGAATCACATCTCAGTTTATTGTTCACTTTGATAAACTTTATCTTACAGCTATGTTGTTGGTTCAAATACAGTTGTTTTTTGCAAAAAACTACTTGATCATCAATAACACTGCTAATCCATGTGGTTGACGGGAAATACATTGCAGATAGTTTATGGGTTTCAAGTATAGTGTCTTGTGTTGAAACAGTTAAATATGAAGTAGAATTGTGTACTTTACTACAATATGAAATGGCATCGCATAAACAAGCACATAGCATGTGTGCTAGTCTTGTAGTTTGATCACTATCTTCATTCATATAGTAATTATTTAAGTCTGATACTAAAATTACATGTGGCACATTTGGACTGGTTTCATGTATTGAACAAGTGTACTTGACAAGATCTTCCCACTGTGACAATGTTCTAGATATGAAAAATTAATAAATGTGGTTTAATATTAAAATTAAATAATCAATAAGAAATCAATTGAATTACAGGAATGTAATGCGATTCAGTGCATGTACACTAGGCGGCTTGGCACCATCTAATGGAATTGGTAGAGATTTCATCTGAGATATTTGAATGTAAACCACTCGATATCCAAATTCAGACCAATATACAGCGCTCTATATATTGTAAACAAACAAAACAACAATATTAATATTTACAACTTGACTATATAAAAAAATGTAAATGTTTTAGGTTTTGAGGAATAAGTATTACACTCTTACAGTTTTTTTACCTTTTTATTATTTTCTACCATGAACATACATTTTGGGTAAGTTTAGTAAGATCCTATCCATGACCTAACAATAATCCTAGCCAAAGCCGCAACTTGGGAGGGGGAGGAGGCAGTTATTTTAGTTTTACCATTAGCTCTTTTAACTTTTCTGTTTACATAAAATATTGATAAACGTTTGTGGGATTTAATGATTTCAAAATGTAGTAATTCTTATACCTATCAACATACAATGTTATGTTATATACATTTAATTAAATATTGAATACACTTGTATTCAGTATTTCGGTCTACTTATATAATGTATAGGTAATATTATTGTGTGTTCCAACTTATCAAATATTGAAATATTAATAAACATATAGTATATTGTTATAATAATATACACCTACATTAATAACAATTAAAAGTACCCATACCTAGACTTTTTATAAAAATATATGTTGATACTTGATACTGATATTATAAAATATTTGCAATATTTGCATTATATAATTGCAAGTAGTGCTCTTTTTTTGTTAAAATTATATTATTATAATGTAAACTTTAACTAGTGTCATTTTATATAAATTTTTTTTTTAAAACGTAACATTATAAAAAAAAATTAAAATATATTACCTACTTCGAATAATAAAGACTCAGAATAAGCTGCTGATGTGCCACAAAGCAATGTACATTTTATTTTAGAACTATCCATAGAAAATACGCTATTTAAAATCAGGAGTAAAAATTAAAGACTCGAATAACACATGTTTACATAGTATATTATGTATATTATTAATTAATTGATTTACAAATAATACGTGAAGTCGTGAACCATGAAACCGTGATGATAAATTGTATTGTATAATGTATGTGCGTTAATTTACGTGAGCCGAATCAACATTTAAAATTTTAAAATGTTATTTTTATCACTTGACACTTGTTGACTGATATTTGAGAATAGAGATACAGATTGCAGGCCAGATATTGATATTGATATCAACACAGCACGATTAAAGATAGCACTATCTTTAATCGTGATACACAGCCATAGACCTTATAGGTACCAAGTACTTAGTATAAGGTCTATGTACATAGCACGAATTAAAATAATATAGTATATTTTAATTCGTGATACACAGTTACAGAATAATCACAGATTATATATATATAGATATATATATAATCACAGATTATATATATATAGATATATATAGATATAGTATATCTTAGTCCGTCTCTTAAACTATAAAATAAATTAAGAAATTACATTATAAATAAATTGTCAATCTTTTTAAATTAGTTAAAATAAATGTATAAATGTATAATTAATACTAATTATTATAATAATTGTAAGAAATAAATCAACATATTCATAGTATAAACTATCATAGGTATTTATAATAATTTTATGAACTATATGCCAGACATGGCCCGCGGGCCGTCTATTGCCGACCCCTGCTATAGGTAGTATACTATGGGACACTATAGATCCCATAAAGAGTCAAGTAGGTATAGTAGGTAGTCCGGACTCCGGTAGTCGTAGTCCATAGGGCACAGCCTTCATTAAAATATACCATATTAAACGTAAATAGATGAATTTATGATCAGATTATATAGGAACATTTGTGTCATAATTATAAAAACAGTTTCCAGTAACATAACATTATGTTTAATATATTATGTAATATTCCATGATAACGAATAAAATGGAGGGCGCTATTTTGTCGGAAAATACAATTTGGATAGGTAACATGTATTTATTCTGAAAAATATTTCGTTCGAAAATATTTTGTCAGAATATTATTTGTTCTGAAGTTTACTATAGCTTAGAAAATTTAAATGTTGGGAAATATTTGTTTGGAACTGTATTTATTGTATTGTTTATTACTGTATTTTATTTTTATAATAATGTGTTCCAAATATTTGGGTTTTCGACCAAATATTTTCCAACTTTTGATGTGCCTGAGTAATATAGGTGTACAGATATTTTAGGTTCTGAGCGGAGCGATGAATGTATTGAATTTAGGTACAATGTTGTGTTTTTTTTTGTCTGTCATCACGTTTTAGTGCAGTAAAAGTGCTCAGATTTTCTTCATCAGCTTCATCTTTTCTGATAGGAAAGTGAATCTAGTTGATACTTTGGTAGTTTGGTGGGTCAAATGTAAAAAAATTCCCAATAGTTTTAAACACGTTGGGAAAAACAAAAAATTAAAGAAACACGGGAATTTTTTCGCAAAGCAAATTGTTGACAATTTTTATTTTTATTCTTAATGATGTAACAAAAGAAATAATGACGTTAAATACAGTACATTTTCACCGAATGTTTATATAAACATTTTCTATACACCATACAATTTCAAAATATTTTGACTTTTTTTGAGCTATTTATAAGCATAAAAAATTTTCGGATTTTTCTAATTTTTTTTATTATTGCTGATAAAATGTTTTAAATGGACAAAAAACTTAAACATTTAATACCAGGTTCTTCATAACTTGTCGAAAGTGTAAATTAAAAAAAAAAGTTGACTGTAAGTCTAATGGTTTTTTATAAGCGCCTAAATATAAAATTTCGACAAAATGCGTGAAAATTTGCAATTTTTTTAATTAGGAAATTTATAAAAAAATGTCATATATATAATTCTACAGACTACAGTGTACGTATGTATGTCACTGAACTCCTCCTAAACAGCTTTACCGATTTGAATGATTTTTTTAGTATGCGTTTGGGTGACGCCCTGAATGGGATAAGATTTCACATGCGGTGGTGAGGTGAGGTGGCGAGATGCTCACACAGGGATTTTGAGATTTACTATGGAAATATTTGTTTATAAATGGTTGTTATTGGTAACTATGGTTGCTATATGGTATGTATAACCACTGTTTATTTATAGGGTTGTCAAATGATTTTTCAAATGCAATGTTTTCTGCAAAAATTAAATCAACCTACTGTATTATTAATAATAGGTAACATGAATTACTTAAATAGCAATAATATCATAGAATACACTTAATTATGTAGGCTGACAGACCGTATTCGCTCAGAATCGTTTTTCGTACAGGTACAATAATATTTATATCGTCGATTCTCAACCAGGAGTCGTGAACCCTCCTGGAGGTCGCCAACAATTATTTTTATGGTCGCCGTGTGAAAACTTTAGAAGACGCAGTTTTTAAAAATGCTTCTACTACACTATACAAACCCAAAAAAATCGTTCTGATCATTGTCATCTGGTCCAAAATAAACTTAAGTCGAAAATATATCAATATAACAATACATTAAAGAAAAAAATTTTATTGATCCATTTATACCTGCTAAAGCAGGATTCCTAAATAAAATAAAATAAAAATAAAATGCAAATTACAAATGCGCAATTTTTTTAAGCATTAAAAGTGCAAATTTTGAACAAAATTCATCAAAATATCGAAAATTTTGCAAATTATTTTATGTTTAAAAATGTATAAAAATTTAGTTGCTTACAGAAAATATTTTTTCATTAATATCTATCGGAAATAAATTAAGCTAAATAAAAAAAAAAATTTAATTAATTTCAATGAACAAATCGTAAACACCTCTTTGACCTCTTTGATATTAAAAGTTGCATTATAATATATCATCTATGTGCAATATTGCCGTAGCATAATATCTATATTATCTATGGCTATTGCCAAAATCGTTGCAGAGAACGAAGACGATTAACGATTCAGTCATTTCATTGTGCAAAGCTAAATGATCGGACACGGACAAAAAACAAATTTTGTTAACTACGGTTTAATTTTTCATAATTCACAATATTTTCAGTTCAGATGAGCTAAAGCGTTCTTCCACGTCGGCGCGGCAGTAGTGCGCTGTGTATACGGCACGAGGGATAGCCAAAAGATTCAAAGTCTACGTAAGTTTCTTTTCGTATTGTCTTAAGACTCAATTTACTTTTTTCCTTAAATACATATTTAATGCTACCCAAATGTCGTGAACGCATATTTTAGTTCCAAGCGCGCAACGTATATAAAATACGCGAAATCGAATCGTCGTTTCTCCGCATACCGGTTGTAGAGTAATAGTATATAATATTAATACATAGGTATTAGGTACGTACATAAAATAGACATACATTTTAGTTTAATTTATAGAAATACACTTCATGAGTCATAAGATACAATTTAATTTAAAATTATTACATAAAAGTATAGTACTTATATATATTTTTAGTATACTATTAAAATAGGTAATTTATCATATATTATAATATTACTCTTATAGTCTCATTCACAAAGTTATAACTTAACACTGACCATATCGTATAGGTAGACAAGGTAGTAGTGTAAATAAATTCATAAACAATAAAAGTTAATTAAGTAAAAAATAACTTTACATATTTAGTTAATTGCATTGTGTAGGTACATAATAATATAATACATTATGAGAAAGCTTGTATTGCATCAACAAGGTTTTTGATAGAAAAAAGTATATTTTAATATTTATCGGAAATACACTATATCTACAAATTAAAACATTTCAAATACTTTTAAATAGCTTATAGTTATTAAAATATCTAACATAATATTATGAGATAAAAATAATTTATATTATACTAAATGATAGTATAGTTATTAATTTCATGCTCCGCAATATCGGAGTAAATGTTTGACTTGGAATCTTACAAGCTGCTGGTTTTAGCAGTTATACCACTTTTTTAAACTATATAAGCTATTTTGGTTAGTGTCATATCACATTTTGATTTAAAACAATGTGACTACGAACATGTTTGTTATAAAGTTCGGATATTTCATCCGACTTCAACATAAATTCCAAGTCAGATATCAATAGTTGTATTATATTATTATATCTTTGGATTTTTCATATTGATGTGAAAATATAATATCTGTCATCTATGCCAATTGGCAATCGTTGCAGGTGACGACGATGACGTATATACACGTCATTAATTAAGGCATTAACGATTCTAAAATTTCAATGAACAAATAATTATTCCGTTCAGTTCAGTTTTATTTTTTATAAATCAAAAATTCTCATTTCAGAACCGTTTTTTTCGCGTCGGCGATGTATGTACAACACAGGTTTCGCCGGAAGGGAAGATGTTCAAATAAGTTTGTATTGAAATATTCTTTTGGACAAAATTCATTCACTTGAGCAGCATAACCGTCGTCGTCGTTTCACCGCAACCCAGGTCGTAGAATAATAATATAATATACCTAAATAAATAGAGTCATACACGACCGTGGAGTTTTTAGGTCTCGTAAAAAACAATAATTAATATTTTTGAGCAAATAAATTTTTTTTAATCTATCTATATTTAACATTTCTGTTATAATTTAATTATAAATTCAATATTATTCATAATATTTAAATTATTTTCTATTATCAGTTATCTTATATACAGTAAATTTAATATAATATTTTCACAAAAACGTACAGGCATGGTTGTATTTAGAAATTGTGTACCTCATGGGCTTTTTTTCCCCATAACTTTAAAGCTATAAAGTTTTGTTTTAATATTTTAAATCGATCAGTAGACGCGTATTGCCTGTAACATTTCAACTATTTGTATTATAACTGCAGGCATAACGCTATCCCGGCTATCAATAAAGCTATGATAAAAATAAGGTAATTAGTCAGGTCTAAAATTGCCTCAGTAATATTTAAACGTTTTCTCCGATTATCAGGTACGATGACCTGTAAGAGTGACTGAGATGAATGGAGGAGAATGGGTAGTGTATGAAAGGGAATGATGAGTGTTGTCGTGGAAGTAAATTTAGTGAGAAGGAGGGGGGTGGAAAGACGGAAAAAGAAGTGGATTGACAGAATACATAACATATGGATGTATAAGGCAAAGGTGACTGTGTTGTGAGAGAATGGGAGAAGAAGTGTGAAGATGAACAGTTAGGTTAACAATTTCGAATACGTAGGAAAGGATCTAGAATTGCAAAGCTCACTAGACTCCTTAGCTGATACTGCGTTTTAGTAGGTTCACAAACCTTGACTTATTATAGTCAAGGATAAACGAGTCTAAGACCCCAGTTGGTATTGTCGGTTATTAAATTAAGTGTCATCAAATTGAAGAAGCTGTTGATTGTTGAAATTTGACATTAAATGTGGTTAAAATATTGAACTTAAAAGTAAAAAAGCAGGTATAATTGGATATAAAAGTTATAAGTATTAATGATTTATGAGTATGAGCTAATAACTAATTATCAAGTTGTCAGTGTCGTACAGCCACGGTTTATGTTAAGAAATTATATATTAGAAATAATCCACTGTGATAGAAACCTTTAAATCTTAATAGTATGATAAATTTAATAAACTTAATAAATTATGGGTACCATGGGCTAATATGGGTACAATTTAAATAAAAATCAATTATTAACAATTTATTAGTTCTGTTAGGTCAGTTATCGATTTCATTTTTATTTTTGTTAAGTATTGACATCTATATATTATTTCAATTATTCATTCAAATATTCTTTAATTGAGATTTAAAAATTCATAAACTACAAAATTTAAATTACGTTATAAGTACAAAAAAACTGAATAATGGTATTAAATGATTGACATTATTTTTTTATTTTCAAATTTATTATGAGTAATCACTTAATCATAGGTAATATTTCTTGTCACATACGTATTGTTAATTATTATCTAAAAAAAAAAAAAAATTATGCTTCAACATAAAAGTTGTACCTATAATAGACATACGAGAACTCGTTTACTTATATATCTAATAAATGATGTTATGATTTCTATAAGATGTAAAAAGTAATTTGCCTCTGACGTGATTGAAATACTACTCTTAACTCTTAAGTAGACATTGTATTACTGTTTGACAGTATGTCATATTATTGTGTACAGTGTTCTGTTGGTATCCAAAGGAACGACGGCCCCTGCTTATGAGGTTCTTGTATACATATATTATGGTTTATCACGGGGTGACTGAAGCTCCCGTCGAAACATTATATTGTGTGGTTTGGTGTTAATTTTCTGGCTGTTGGAGTTTTATTGATTTATGCCAGTTGGATTTCTCTGTAAAATACTATTGACCAATAAGACAAAAAAACAAATTTATTTAGAATCAAAAACGTATACAAAAAAAAAGTGTAAATAAATACAAATAATAAGAGTAAAATCGTACATATTGTTTAGATATTATAGTTCACCATACAACATTACTTCTTAATAGTAATCATTGACAATAAGTATGTGAAATTAGATATTATAGATAATATACAATTATTGTTAAATTCGAGTAATAGATAAATTTTGAATTTTGTAATACGTCTCACCTGTATATTGTGTTGTTTCCAAGTGCTTAAGTTTGTAATATAAGTGCATAACAGAAACATAGTAAATTTAAGTTCAGCTTCGTTAGTATTAATTTGAAAGCGTATTTACCTAGTGACAGACATAAAGGAAATACAAAATTCTGTGATTTATGGGATGGCCCAAAAATAATCAAACGCCGGCAACAAACATCATCGTATACAAATTCACTAAAAACAGAAATAAAAATAATAGGCAAATTTAGTGTAATATTAAAACTAACGAAGCTAAATACGATTTGCTGAATGTTTCACTCACTTGTGACTTGTATGACTGAGACAACAAACGCATAAACCATAAGTAGTTACATAATCCTAATATAATTTACATCCAATCATAATTACATGTTGTATGGTATTTTCAAGTTGTAAGGTACGGTTTCCTAGACGCAAACAGATTGATCGCCGCTTAAGACCGCAGCGATGAGCTCCTCGACGACTGCTCTGCTATGGGACAGCCATAAAGTCGTTCAGGCCGACGACTGTGCTGTCCATGAGCAGTTAGTTAGTGCGGCTCGATGCTGCGGCGCGGCGACCAATCGCGTCTAGAAAACCGTATCTTAGGGAGGCAACAATCAACGGTTCAATTTGATAACACTTAATTCAAGAGATCGGCAACGCCAACTGAGACCGTTCTATCCAAAAGCCTGGTTGGATAAGTCTCAGTCTAAGAAGGTTAATTACAAGTCCTTAGTCCCAAGACAATATACTACGATGCTAGTATATAGGTCTAAGGTCAACCAATTGAAGCAATGTTTCAGCTATATTGTGATGACAATAGACTATCATCACTGGTCGTGAGCTTTACAATGATCTTTTCTTACCAAGATACCTATTCGAAATTGTAAACATAACAATGAAAGAAAACATTTAAATATAACTGAGGGAATATCAGACGTGTCTTAGTCAGACAATCAGTGCCGGTATAGCGTTATACGAAATAACGAATTAAAGAAAACTAAAAAACTAATTATATAATGTAATGTTTTAGGCGTACCAAACTTGAAATTAGATTAAAATCTCAATTTTCGTCTCCCAAAACAATTTTTAAATTTTTTTTTACTTCTTAAAACGAATATCTTTGCAGGTGCCAGTGTCTCCTTATCATTTATTATTCACTTACTATACATTTTTAAACAATTAAATTTATTAACCAGCTTTAACCTCCTCTTTGCAATACTTGTACAATTCTTTCGGTTGTCCAGTCCCCTTTCAATTTTTTTTCATTTTTTTAACATGTGTAATTTTTTTTATAATTAATTGCATTAGCTAGCAGGTGACCGTCTATTTTTTTCATTATTTAAAGCTTAGATAAATTGATATCCTATTAAATTCCTGTGTAAAAAATTATTTTAAATTATTTTTTTGCTTTTTAAAACAAATTTGCCTTCGGGTACCAGCTCCCCCTTCCAATTTTTTTTTCATTTTATTAACTTGTGTAATTTTTTTTTATCCTTAAAACGTGGTAGCCCGCAGTCATAGTCTGTGTATACTGTATTTCTCTCATTTTTTAAACGAATGATAAATTGATATCCTATTAAATTCTTTAAAAAGCATTGGAACTGCAATCTCTATAAAAAAAAAAACCAATACCTAGTGAAAATTCATTATTTTGTTAATTTTTTGTTATTAAGAATCTGGAAATAAGACTGAAGTCTCATATTATTTTTTATACCTGTACAATTTTTTTTAAATTTTTTTTTTGCTTTTTAATACGAAAATACCTTCGGGTGCCAGGTCCCCCTTTCAATTTTTTTTTCATTTTATTAACTTGTGTAATTTTTTTTATCCTTAAAACATTGTACTCTGCAGGCATAGTCTGTATTTCTTTAATTCTTGAAACCAACGATATATTGATATCCTATTTAATATTTTAAAAAGCTATATGCAATTGAGATCCCTATAAATAACCAATACATTATGAAAATGTATTATTTTGTTTAATTTTTTAGTATTAAGAATCTGGAAATAAGACTGCAGTCTCATATTATTTTCTATACCTGTACAATTTTTTTTGAATTTTTTTTTTGCTTTTTAATACGAAAATACCTTCGGGTGCCAGGTCCCCCTATCAATTTTTTTTCATTTTTTTAACACGAGTAATTGTTTTTATACTTAAATGCATTAGCTAGCATGTGACCGTGTATTTTTTCATTCTTTAAACATTAGATAAATTGATATACTATTAAATTCTTTAAAAAGCATTGGAACTGCAATCTTTATAAAAAAAAACCAATACCTAGTGAAAATTAATTATTTTGTTAATTTTTTGTTATTAAGAATCTGGAAATAAGGCTGCAGTCTCATATTATTTTCTATACCTGTACAGTTTCTTTGAATTTTTTTTTTGCTTTTTAAAACGAAAATACCTTCGGGCGACAGGTCCCCATTCCAAATTTTTTTTTCATTTTATTAACTTGTGTAATTTTTTTTATCCTTAAAACGTGGTAGCCCGCAGGCTTAGTCTGTGTATTTCTTTAATTATTTAAACGAATGATAAATTGATATCCTATTAAATTCTTTATAAAGCTTTTGCATTGCTATCTCTATAAATAACCAATACATTGTGAAAATGTATTATTTTGTTTAATTTTTTAGTATTTAGAATCTGAAAATAAGACTGCAGTCTCATATTATTTTCTATACCTGTACAATTTTTTTTTTGCTTTTTAATATGAAAATACCTTCGGATGCCAGGTCCCCCTTCAATTTTTTTTTTCATTTTATTAACTTGTGTAATTTTTTTTATCCTTAAAACATTGTACTCTGCAGGCATAGTCTGTATATCTTTCATTCTTTAAACCAAAGATAAATTGAAATCCTATTAAATTTATTAAAAAGCTATATGAATTTGTGATCTGTATAAATAACCAACACCTAGGTAAAATGTAGTATTTTTTTTAATTGTTTGTTATTTATAGAATCTGAAAATTCAACTGCAGTCTCATATTCTCTTTTATAAACTTGTAAACATTTTTTAATTTTTTTTTTTTTGCTTTTTTAAACGAAAATGCCTGCATTTGCCTGTGTCCTCTTTCAAATTTTTTTTTTCATTTGATTAACTTATTTAATTTTTTTTATACTTAAAATGCATTAGCAAGCAGGCGTCTGTATATTCTTTTCATTATTTAAACCTAAAATAAATTGATATCCTATTTAATTCTTTAGTTAGCTTTGCGATCTATATAAACAACCAGTACCTCTAGTGTAAATGTAACTTATTTATTACAGATTTTTACTTTGTTTTTTAATTTTTCAAGAACTTTATACAGGTTTTTTAGTAACAAAAGTGGTACTAAAATCTTTAGCAGACTTTCAGGCATAACCGTAAAAGTTTTTGCCAAATCAGTTTACCAGTTTTCTCGGTGATCGCGTAGAAAACTCCTTACAATTTTATATAGTAGTAAAGATTACTTATAATATTCTAAATAGTATATAATATTTATAATATGTACTTATATAATTATAATCAAATACATATTTGTTTAGTTATTGCAAAATGATAACTCTTGATTAATGATAGAAAATTATTACATAGTACATACACGATTCTATCTAGGTATCCTATTTTAACACACATAATATCGAATATTATATAGGTAGTGAGTTTACCTACTACACTCGTGTTTCAACTTTAAAGAAACAAAAGCATAAAATACAATTTTATTGTTAGTAATAAGTTGTGCGTTTGTAGTGTTTGCTGTTGGCCCTCCAAATGACGTATATTTATTAATAAGTAATAACTTTTATTATACCTATTAGACTCTTGAAGTTTATCATTGTGAGCATCAATGCGACTTTTGCTACCTCGTATTTTAGGAGGTTATTTGATTTTACTAACCGTCTGATTGGTTTTTGTAAATTGTTCGTTGCTTAAATGATGAGGAAATTATATGACATCAATCGGATCATTCTAATACATCATTAAATCAGATATATCAGCTTCTTCAAATAGATATAGGTATTTAGGAGTCCTATTTTAGCAGGTTAGTTGATTCTGAAGCATTTATACTATTCAAGTAGCATTATTGATAGATTTTTGACTTAAGTTAAACTTGAACTAGCTGACAAAGATCCGAAAGATATTTTCTGTCTTCGTAGCTTAGATTTTAAAATGAATTTGAATTCAATGATATACATCATTGAATTCAAATTTAACACATCCATGAAAGTGACCCACTCGACACCTATTGTAAAGCAGAGCGGTATCCACTTGCCAACTTTTTTTTATGTTATATTATTAAACATCATTGTTTTAACTATAGTATGAACTTTGTATTGATTTTATTGAAAGTAACGTATAATTGTTCAATACATTTATATAGATATTTAGAATTATATGTACAATTATATACAATTTTAGTCTTAGGTATATCTTATATATAAAATTCTCGTGTCACAATGTTCGTTACCATACTCCTCCGAAACGGTTTGACCGATTTTTATGACATTTTATATGCATATTCAGTAGGTCTGAGAATCGGCTACTATCTAAGTTTGTATGCTGTGCGATAAGTGGTTCCGGAGTTATGGCCTCTTAAGTGCACAATATTAATGGGATTTATGTTTATTTATAGGGTTGCCATTACTTATATATTTTATTTTATTATAATATTAAATAACAAATTCAATAAAGTCTTAATCATATAAAAAGTGCCATTTTTTACATGCAACAAACACTTCTCAAAAATTTCAATTAACTAAAAAATTGGACGTGTTTTTGGTTCATATAAATTAAAATCGTTAAAGAGATTCAATCAGAGCAATCAGAAATTCAAAACCTCTGCGGAGACGCGATGACTCTACTAGCTGGAGATTTTCACTAAACGCTGTCAGTCATTCCTAGATCAACAGCTAAAAATGAAATAAAAAGTGCACGGGATCGGCTAGAGAAATTTAATATGCGATTGGTGTTACAAAATGACAACTCTGTAATGTTTTTCACCTACCTAATTCTGTTTTCATTCAATAAATTACGCAATTCACGGAGTCCGCAATCCACCGCAGGTGGCTTTCCTTCCTTATAATATACTGCTCGCATATTGTCCTTGATATAATGCAGTAGGTTGTCCACCTAAGTGGTTTGGATGCATGTAAATCACTTGAAGTTAATCTTAACTTAATATTTGGCTCAGGCAACGCTGAGCGGGACAGCTAGTATTATATATTATACATTTATACAAATAATACACAACTATTAAAAAATAATCATACAACCAATTGGTCTATATAAGATACAGTTTCTGTACGATTTAATATTTCAATTTAATTATATTTTCTATTAATGTTTGTACTAATTTCTCATTATCATATTAAAATAAAATTAGGGCCATATATACACTCGTGACCGGCCCATATTTTGAGCGGCCCACTGAATTGACTTAACAATTGTATGTTTATTTTTAAGTCTGTAATCACCTTTTAGAGCAGTAAAAATGTTTTGATTTTCTTCATCAGCATCTTTTCTTGTAGGAAAGTGAATCTTGTTAGGAGGAGTCAAAAATGTAATTCTCAGCTCTTTTCAAAAGCGTCGAGGATAACCTAAAAGAAAATGAGGGCAAAACTGAGATTTTTACATAAAACTAGTTTTTGACAAAATCGATATTGTTTTTTGGTGTAACTCTAAAAAGAATAACTGTAGATACCTTCTTGAAATTTCTACTAGATGTTTATTATCATTTGTTTATTATCATTTTATACACCGTAAAATGTTGAATTTATTTCGATTCTTTTTGATCTATTTTTAGGCATAAGATATTTTTTTTTTGTAACTGTCGATTAAAACTTTTTCACTCTACCAAAAACTTGAAAATTTAATACAAGGCTCCTCATAAGTTATTGCTCATTAGCAATTGCAAAATATTAAAGATATATAAACAAAATTTTTTTTTCTTATGAGTTTAAAGTTTAAAATGTTGACAAAATTATATACGTTAAATGAATAATAACAATTTTAATTATTTTATTTTAATCTTATGATTATATTTGTGAGTACTGGAAACATTTAAAGTATATTAATATATTTCATACCTACACACAATGCCGTTTCCAAATTAAATTTTTTCTGCAAAAATTAATTCAACCTACTGTTGCTTCTACTAATGTCTAATAGTAAAATAAATAACATATTAATACCAATATAATATCATAAATTATACTTCGTAATATAGGCTGAATATTTTTTGGAGTAAACTATTTTGAGCCATAATAACTTTTTTCAAACTCTTATTTTGGGGAATTTTCACACATGAGTAAATCTTAAATTATTTATCATTCATATAATGTTCATATAATGTTCATAATTTTTTTCAGACTTTTAAATTTTATCAATTTTATATTTTTAGTTGTCAGTTATTTCTTTTTTATCTTGTATATATATCATATGGTCATATGGATATTATGGCTAATTTATTAATAGTAAATTCATATTTTTATATTGTTTCAAATCTTTAACATGTATTTATTAATTATCTTAATAATTTTGATGTTAATAGGGAACTTTTTTTTAGACAACTTAAATTTTAATGTAATCTATAGAGTGTAGACTGATAACCGAACTTCCATTAACGGAAAATAATTGTTGAAATCTTGCGATGAAAATAACATCTGTAATTTGTGGTACTTTTATAAATGTTGTCAATGATTATATTTTTTAAATGTACGTGGGTTGTACCTACAAATTGATGTTTTTTAGTTAATATTGTAAAATGTAACTTTCAACAGAAAGTTTAAATAATATAATAATGAATTTAATTTTGAAACTTTTATTTTAAATTTTCTGACTTGATTTGGGTCATTGTCTGATTGGATTTTAAACTATATTTTTAGGAATCTTAGATGCATACTGCGCAGGATTCACAGGACTATATAGTTGAAATACGATTATTGTATACATTCACATTTATTCCGTATGGCCATTGGTCGCATATTTTATGATATAATATAGTGATTTATATTCGCTAATTTATTTTGATTTATTAATTTATTAATAACGTCAAAAAATCACATTTTAACACTATTTACCTATTAATACAGTTTTAATATCTTTATTAGACAAACTTGTCTTAAAAACCATTTCAAGATATAGGTACACTTAATAAAAAAAAATGTATTCCAAGAATCGCGAGAAAAATCACTTGAAAATATACTATTGACCCCTACTAGTAATACTGTAATGGATTTGAAACTTCAGGTGTCAACCACTCAATTCAACGTGTAATGAAATTATCCCGAAAATTCTAGGAATAATACTTAATGTAAATATAATACAGCGTTTAATGTTTAATGGAATGTCATTGATGTTTTCTTTTGGAAGTATTTGTTCATGCTAAGAGTGAACTATTTCATGTTAATGTTTTCCTACTTATATATTTTAACTTGAAATTTCTTGATTAAATAAAAAAAAAATGTTCTAAGGTTCCGCTAAAGTTAAGGTAGAATGAGCTTGACAGTTGTAGACGTTGTAGTTCAGCTGTTTATTTCTTTTCCTAGCGTTGAAATTGATGTCATGTCAGAAAGTTGTAGAAAGTACCCATAGAGTGTAATTAAGAACGCGTGTTTCAAGTGTAAGCTATACATAGGATAGTGTGATAGTCGAGAGATCACAATACGTTTGGGAATGTTTCTAACGGGTACTATCTCATCAAGTCTGCAGCTCTTAAGGGGCTTCCACAAATCACAATACATTTATTTCGACGACCCATACGTTACACGTTCATTTAAGTAGGTACCACGGTTCTATAGTTAGAATCCTGTCAAAAACTTCCAAAATGGTTACTTATTGGTTGAACTTGCAAATAGATTCTAATTTCTAATGATACTATATTCATTTACTTATGATTATTGATAAAGTATTTAGAGTTAATCATGCATTTATCATGTAAATTGTATTCCCTATGCGTCTTACGTGAACCAGAAAATATTTTTCTAAACCAATATCAAAGATTTTGAATGAAATACGCGTGTTACCATTTACATATGTGTTATAGATGTATATATTATATATTGTATATTATAATATAATAATATATATATATATATATGTGTGTAAATTATGTAGTTTGCCACAGTGCCAAATTGAGAAATCAGAATCGTTTCTATATATCAAAGCAAAGCTCAAACCACAATAGTTTCAACAAAATGTTTACGCTTCAACACATTTTGCTGCTTCTGAGTCCTGAGCGTGTCCATGCTATGTTTAATGATAATCAATTAGTCATAATATATGGTATATCATGCATGTGATTAGCATCTGGTCTCAAGTCTTGTTCCGATAATTTACCATGCCAAATTATAAATATTTTTGTATCGGTACACGCTTTGACTTTAAATTATTCAATTCCATCGACCGATTATTATTCATAGACACATAATATTTGTCAAATATAGGATTTTACTAATTTGAGTATCTAACGAATAAACTATAACGTGGGTCTGCGAAGATAAATAAAAATCGCACCAACCTTTTGTGCTATAATCTCAAAGTATAATAAATTAATAAATATTATTATACTGCCGTGGCTTCATGTGTTTATAATCATACTGTGCTGTAGAATTTGAGCCAATAATATAATATATGTAGCAAACATATTTATTTATATATATACATATATTATATAAATTTTGATCGTAAAAACATGCTGGAGCTCGGTTAAAACATCAATGTACTTTTCAACTCTATTTCCCAAAACCCCATTAGAGCGCTCTGTATATTTCCAAAGCGGATTTGGCCTCGTTCATTCTCTATACGGCCGTAAAGCTTTTAGCATGTACCACCGTGAACACACACACACACACATATATATATCATATATACATAGATAGGTAGGCGCGTACACACACAAGTTAACAGGACTTTTTGCGCAAAGCCTCTTAATTCATGCTCGATAAACTCTCCGTGACGTATGTATACTATATACCAGTCAATTTTTTTTCCGTTTTCACCCGCCAGCCGATTTCTGGTGGCTGACCCTCGGGGGACTGTCGTACCCGACCCCCGAACACCCACCACCCCTCCACCCACGTGTATTGGTAACAGCTGCCATTGTTCCCGCCGCATTATTCCTGAGGGCACTGCAGCCGACTCTTTCCCCCCGCCACCACCACCCTCCCAATCGTTCCCGACCCGTCTTCGAAACTCCCGCCACCGCACCGATCCACCCGTCCCACGCACACTACTTTATTGTTATTATAACGATACTTTATTGTGTTTAAATATTTGGGTTAGGATTCTATTAAAACCGTATAGTTTGCGCCCGCTCGTGTGTGTGTGTGTGTGTGCGCGCACGGTGGCGGCGCGGCCCCGCGGAACTCGTTAAAACACTGATTAATATTTATTACGGCGAACCCACCTCGAGGATATTGTTTACACGGTTTTTAACGAGTTTAAGGGGGTTTATGTATACTGAGCCCGGAGAAACGCGTCATTTCTTATAACTATATATATAATAATCTAGGGACTTAATATTATATATAAAATATATATGTACGTATACATACGCGTGAGATGCTATTAAGAACACGTTTATTTTGCTGGAATCTCGCGGTGCAGAACGATACCTATACGTGGTCGTTTTCATTGCCATTTTAGTTATTATCGTTTCCATATACTGTTCTACCGTTGTGCTCCGTTATGCAATCGAACGGTTATTTTAAACAGGCATAGCAATAAACTTATACATAACGACAAAAGTGTATAACATGCACTATACACTGCAGTACGAACCTAAAAAATGGAATAGGACGAAGACACTCCACTGAATTTTTTTTATAAAATTTCTTTATCAAACGTTCTTTATAGTTATGTTGTAATTTTGCGAAACTATCATTAGATATCGTTATTATTTAATAAATTATTCATATATTGTTCTATAATATTAAATAAATATGACCCGGAAATCAACCCCAGGTTATGGGGTCTATGCGTCTAAGCCTCTATAGTCTTAATAGGTATTAGATACCCAATATTCATGGATGGCCACAATATAGTTTAGGATAGATATTTTGAAATTTTTTTTTTTCGCATACCTTTCCTGTGTATAGTAATTATATATAAGAGTGGTACGTGAAAATAATTATTATTATGGATCGGTCAGGGATGGACTTAGAGGAGGTGGAGTTTAGGCGAGGAAGCACCTTTTTACCCGCATAATAAAAACATTGTGTTTGATCGAGTATGATACAATTTCAAATATAGAAGAAAAAGTTGTAAAGATTAAAAGACAGAAGTATTATATTATTATTTTGTTTATATGTACTGAAAATTTTAAAACACCTTTGTGAGTCTGAAAACATTTTTGACGATGGAAAATTTAGTCATGCTTCTAATTATTTTTATCAATATTATATTATACATATTTTCAAACATTACTTTTAAATACCGGTTGTATATTCATTTTTGATATCAAAATCTAAAGATCCGTATACTCGGAAATAAGATAAATCATGTGTTACTAAACAACATGTACAATTTTTAAATGTACAATTCCATTCAGATTTTAAAAAATCAGCTTATAACGCAGTTCTTAATTCATTTCCGGGTTGACAATTATTGATGTTGTCAGTTTCATGTTGGTTTAAACAAATCTTAAAAATTAAAAGGTCACCCAAACGCATTCTAATGTTTTTAAAAATCACTCGTCCAAATGCATTATGATGAATTGTTCAAAAATATTGAAATTTTTACGAATTCACCTAAACAAAAACCACCCCAGGAGGCCTAGGGGCCCAGGCCCGATTTGTTCCCCAAGACATAAAAGTGCCTACTTTACTATAAGTACTGTATTTATAACCAATGTAATATATTGTATTTGTGTAGTTGCCCCTCCCCCCAGAATTGTGCTCTGGATCTGTTCCTGGGATGGGATATAGGTACCGCTAACTACCATAAAAATAGAACAATTCAACATTTCAATACATTTTTAAAATTTTAACAATAATAAATAATAATGTAGGTACATTTAACAGTATATTTAGTACCTAATTACTCAAAACATTAAATAATATTAGATTGATCTATATAAAATATGAGAGATTGGATGTATATTCAAATAAAACATTTTATGTAAAAATTGTGAAACGTTGTAATTAATGACGTATTTCCAATCTAAGAGTATAAATAATTTATTCTGAATATAATCAACTTTTGTTGACTTATAATTTTTATAGTTATTATTTATATTTATGATTCGGTGTTGTGAGTGATATGTAGTTTATTATATTTTAATTTTTAAGTTTATTTAACGTCATAATAAAGAAATATTTTTATACAATTTCTAATGAACTTTAAAATATAACAAGACTAAAAATGTTCAAAACAACTTTAAGATTTTTTAGTAAAATCTAAAAAAAAAAATATGAATAATTATTATAGTAGTGGTAAGTACTGTAGTAATGATTTAGTATAGCTAATGTCATTATAACATATTATTTTTGTATACACACAAAGTGAGCAAACTAACAAATATAACACGATGGGTTCTTTTCAGACACTTTAAAAATATCAAAACAAATTTTCACTAACCCCTTTAATTTTTATTTTGAAATTAGTTTCTTTTGATCGTTGTTTTTAACCGAAATCTAATTTGCTCGTTTTGTAATAACGATATGGACGGTCTTCTTCTCTTGCTATGGGCAACGCGTTATTATTATTATTATTATTATTATTATTATTATATAGCCCTCTCTGTATCTATTAGGGGACTTTAAAAATTGCTACTGTACTATGTAAAAAAGGGGTAACATGTGTTTCGAAAAATCATAACGATAAAAACGAAAAATCAACAGATTACTATATGACGTTGATGATGTCGCGATCCCTTTCTGGCGGCGCTATATTGTAAGAGGATATTACATTATACACAGTGCCGCTATATTGTTTATTGTTATGAACAACAACGACTACGGGCGTTAACAATATTAGAGCACGGCGGCGAACAGGGATGGTTAGGGGTGGTGTAGTGTGTAAGGGATGCGGAAGGCCCCCGTGGGGATAGACCGTGGCCGGCAATAAGGGGAATGAGCGGGACACCTGTTTGTTGTAGTCCATTTAGTACGTACTGTATATTATATATGGTAAGACCCTTCGATTTCGGGTCCCTAATGTACAAATAATCTGGAGGGACGGAAAGAATATAATTTTGATTTGATATGTCCCGCCGCCGCCTCCATACCATCTGCAGTATACAATATTGTGTGTTGTTGGATGATATTCGCGGTTATTATCGTATATACGAGGAAGATAACTATGAAGCAGAAAATTTGAAGAGATAAACCGAATTGTAAACAGAAAGATTAAGTTGGAACAGGACTTTCGTACATGCTTTCTACGAGTCATGTGATGTTTAGATTAGAATAGGTACTGTTATTGTATAGTGTTGTGCAGAGGACGATGTAAAGTATTATGAGATTTCATTTTGTCATGCCGTGTTAGAGTACCTAGATACCTAATACAGCAATAGGAAAATAGATAAAAATTTTATATTGTATATTCAAATATACTTGTTTATATGTAATTCCGTAATTTTTGAAAATGTTATGTTGCAGTTAAATGCAGTTTTATCCATTTATCTCTAACTATATTACTTTTACATTAGCCGATTACTATAGAATAATAATAATTAATAAGTAATGACTATTGTATGATAAATTTCGGTAAACTTATATTAGGTATATTATATATATTATTTACACGGCATTAGATAGAATGAATGGTTAAAACAATCTTATGCGCACTTTATACTTTGATACATTTTACTATTTTAGATATCCCTGTAACCAGTAAAAATATCTTAAAAAAAAATAATTTTCGACCAAATGATTATATTAAAGTTGTCAGTCTTAATAGACTTAATAATATTTAGTAAGTACCTAAAGGAAATCCAGAAATATATATGAATATGATGTATATGAAATATAAATATTTATGAATAATATAATATAATAATAATAATAATAATAATAATAATAATATAAATATATATGAATATATGAATATGATAAAATATGAAAAGTCTTTAAACTTTTAAATAATGAATTTTTTTAATTGATTTGATTATATATTATAATTATTATATCAATTCGTTTCACGCCATATATGTTTTTTTATTGTAATCCTTTAGTATATTCATTAAAAATCTTAAAGTGAGTAAAAAATAATCTATTCTCCAAAACTTTATTTTTAGATATTGTCAAATCTCAATATTATCTACAGATAATACAGGCATGGCAAACTTAAAATCAAACTCAAATGGGTCAAAATATTTGAATAACAATAAAAAAATAAACAATAAGTTTATTGACCTTTTTTTGTTCATAATAAGATGAGGCCACTTTTAGTGTAGAATTGAGATGGGTGTTAATTGACCGGGATCTAACAGGAGACTAATTGTTATTGATTAGTGAAAGTAGTTGTTCTACTATTAATTATTATGTAGACTATGTTCTACTATAGTAGTATATACTATACTGAACATAGAAATAATTTTATTTGCAAATGTACAAGTTTCTCAATTGATATTTGATACTAACACTCATTAAATAGTTTAATTGGTGGTAGAGTACGTGAAATGTATAAAATAATATGTAAATAGGTTACTAACATATCTATGTGTACCTCATCTTCTATAAATTAATCTCGACCTTTTTTCTCTCTAAATTTTCAATTAATTTATCAATGAAGCCATTGTGCAAGTATAATAATAATTTGGAACAGTTACTTATCTTATTAACTTTAATGCTCATTTTAACATTGTTAATAAAAGCTGGGCTGGGCTCACGTCTCACGACTAGTGGTTTGTGGAAGCTTGGTATCATAATAGTATAGGTAAAAATAATAAATTAAAAAAAATTGGTTTGAAAAATTCTATGCTCAATTGTGTTTTATTGAGTGGAGCTATGGGCCTCAAAAAAAAAAGGTTGAGGGCTGCGTGTTGGACATGCTTGATCTACAGTAATATTGTTTTTATGATGTTGTCTATATTTGCAGAACGATATAATATCAAAATTATTTAAAAATAAGACGCGTGGCTCACTTATTCGCTATTACAATACATTATTTGAATCTATAATTATTATTGTGGTATTAATTATAATTTTACTAGATACCAATATACCATTAGATATTATGAAATCGAACTATGATTTTCGGCGTTGAACGAAGTAGTAAATATTATTTAGGCATGTTATAATGTTGGGTTCTTTTTTCGGTACCAGTTGACTATTTCTTAATAAAGATTTAATAACATTTTAATTTAAGTTACATGACGTACATGCGTAACACATACTTTATAGATTGATAATTGAAAACAGATTGTAAAAGTACAGATTTTATTTTAGAGCGGTAAAAATAGTATTAAAAAAAAAAAAAAAGAAAAAAAAAATTGAAGTTAAATCTTAGAATCGTTTTTGTAATGTAATGATTTTCTATTACATTCACATTGAACTTTCTCACCTCATCCATATGCCTTATATATAATAACTGACTGATAATTAAAAAAAAAAAATATGATATGGACATTATTATTATCTTAGTTAATCTTATTGACAAAACTGACAGTACATCGATGCCTTTATTTGATTGTCTATTAGTTCTCTACTTTTATATTATATTATTCGCTATATGAAAAAAGGGATATTTTTCATATTGTGATAGTGAAATATTTAAATTATATAAAAATGTGCGATATTCATAAATCTGATCATAACATTAACATTAAAATATAATAATATATTTTTTTATAAACTATGTAATATGCATAGATATCTATGTTTATATTATATAAAGGTGTCCAGGATATAACACTAAAATAGAAAACACAATAAAATACTTAATTTTTTTTGAAATGTTAATTTAATTATTAAACTATTAACTACCTATATATAGTAAGCAAAATATCCGGTTTAGATATAAAAATAACAAATGTCATATGTGGCCTCCCATTATGACGTCGTGGAGTTGAATTATTCAGTTGTTGAAGTTTTTGATGAGTTGCTCACAAACGCCTGGCTAGATTTATAAAATAATTACCAGCAACCAGCCGAAACAGATATATCATATAACAGTGAAACAACTAATTCATTAAAAAAAAGTTTTCTTATTTGAAAAACCGATTTTTATCGATTTCATTGTTTTATTTGGCTCAGGGGCGTCATTTGGGGGGGGGGGGTCAGGGTGTGCGGTGGCACCCCTTACATTTAAAAGATTCTCAATTGGCCTGCTGAAACAAGGGAATCCCCCTTGTAGATCCGCTCTATTTTTAAATGGCCTGGTGAAATTTCAAAATGGCACACCCGAAAAAAAAACTGAAATGACGCCCCTGTATTGACTATATATTATATGGAACTAACACTTTAAAATGTATTCATAAATTGTATAGTCTAATATGTATCAAACTTAAAGTAATTATTATATGTAATTATATATATGAAGTAATTGTTCCATATAGTCAGTGATCCAAAAAAACAATTACACCTAATAAAATTAATTTTCCAAAAAAAAAGATTTTTCTGAAACGAATTTAATTGTTTCACTGTTTAATGATCTAACATTTTTGTTTCAACTGGTTGTTGGTATTGATGTTCAACTCTTTATACTGCTGCAGCCTAACGTCAGAAATCTGAAATTATTATTATATTTTTATAGATTCAATTTCTCCCTTTTAAGTAGAAATGTTTACTTTATGCTGTAAAGTGATTAAATAGTCTAATCGCTTTTCATAAGTTAACGTTCTTGACTACAAATAACATCGTTCTAGTTGGTGTACTGTCCAAAAATATCAATTTTTTGAGTCTTCTATAATAAAATTGTGTTATTTGATTTTAACTGTTCACTAGATTTCAACGGATTACACCGTAATTCATCAAAACGTATCAATAATAAACACACGAGAATAATGTACATGAGTTTTATAGGCGCATGTTAATTGCACCGACACATTTCAAAACCTTTTTTCACGTAAATTCCACTGGTACGTTTTTAATAACTGAAAAAATGTAATCTCCACCGATTACAACTATTTTTAAAATAGCTCAAACACGCCAACAATATTTAAACACCATCATATTTTCGCCATTCAAAGAAAAAAATATCACCATGATTCAATTCGTCAAAACTGCATCTAATCATTACAAATCTCAATTTTTAATTTTAATAAATTATATTTTTTTATTAATTTGATTTTTATTTTCTTTAATTATTAATGAATTAATCATTATATATTTTTAGTGTAATGAAGATATATATGTATCTACCTATATTATATTATTTTATGAACCAATTACTGGTTATTATTGTGAATTAGTATATTAGTATAAAAATATATAATAATATCGATGTCTATATATATATTATAGATAAATGTAATTAAATAATATTAAAATAAAACTTATTTATTTATTAATTAATACAATTTAATCGGTGGAGCTTACATTTTTTTTCAGGTAAAAAAAAAATACTAGTTTATTTTACATGTAATAAATCTAACCCGAAAATCGATTACCTAAAAATCGGTGTAATTTACAATCGGCAGATTTTTGTTTCGAGAATATAACAATATGTCTTTACATTGTAAAGATTAATTAATTTACTTAGTTACTTGAGGTAGGTACCTATTTCTATGTATATTTATTTGGGCGAGACACTTTTCGACCAAAAACGTACCCTTCCCTTTTCGGCCGATTCACTTTTCGACCAAAAAAATATTATTAAATAATAATTATAAGTCTTTATATAGGTAAAAAAAATAATAGTAGTAGGTTACAAATAAATAATGATAATAATTACATATTATAAGTCTTTATGTTATACATATCATAAAAAAATATTAAAAAATATATAAGTTGTATAAAATACTAAAATGTATAAATGAATACCTAATAATATTTATAAAAATAATTTTTAATGTAAATAAAAAAGTATGATAATAATTACAATTCCTGTCATAATTCATTTTTTTTTACTCACTTTTGTTAGCACTGTTTAGGTTAGGTCGCTGGTTCACTACTTTTTAAAGTAGTTATTTGAAACTAACTTAACAACATTATACCTACAAATATAAAAGTATACAAATATTTACTTTTAGGTAACTATAAAGCATAGCTATATACTGTACCTGTCGATTTGTCCGTTTTGATAATCTAAGTTATTATTATAGGTTTTAATAATTGTCGATTTGTATAACATTAATATTGTGTATTATAGTAAACTTTTTTTTTTTGGTCGAAAAGTGAATCGGCCGAAAAGGGAAGGGTACATTTTTGGTCGAAAACTGCCATGCCCATTTATTTTATAAGCTATTTGGTTATCCAGAATATTAAAATTATATTATTATTATTATTATTAATATAATAAAATTAGATTTAATTAAGTTCTCGATCTTTCAGTATAATATATATTAATTGTAGGTATATAATAAATCTGAATCTAATATAATAAACATATTTATTCATTTATATTACTGACATGTTTTTAAACATTTCAGGAATAAAATAAATTTTAAATTTTAAAAATATTATCTTTGTTTAAGTTTTAGTGTTATTAGTTATTATATAATAAATAATAATTATTAATAGCTATAATATATAATTTCATTAATGAGATATAAATTGTATTCAATTATTTTATTTTGTTGTTTTGTGTTTTTAGTGAAATAAGGAATTGTATTGTGATATGTATTCTGTCAAATGCAAAGACAAGTAGTTTCTTTCTTCAAAATATTTTTTTTTACCTTGTAATTTTATTCGGTATGTATATAATATACATATAAAAAAAATCATATGAAAATGTAATGATCCAAAACAAAAACAAATATACATCCGGTTGGGATAGGGGCGAAAAATTAAGTCTCACGAGAGACACGGAAAAAAATAATAAAAATAAAAACCTTCCTGTGAAAAGGAAAAGAAGTTTCTTGGTCGGACGGTCGGTCGGTCGGTCGCTAAATAATGCACGAGTTTGGCTGCGGCGACGGTACCGGAAAATCTCAGATTCATCAAAATTTCATCAGTAAATACCAGTAATGAGGATATCTAATAAAAGTTTAAAGGAAAGCAGATAAAAAAGTTGTGTTGCCAGATATACAGTGAACCGTATTTAGATAAACAGCCGCGCATTGGCTGACTGCTCATTCCCAACGCCCCAAATGTCTTTCACTCTTTTCTGTTTTCTTCCTTCTTCTTTTTATTTTATTTCATTTTTAAGGTTTTATATCAACGACGTACTGTAATTGAAAAGCACTCCGAAAGTGAACTTTTTTTTGTAAAATAAAAAGACATTTTCTTTTAAATAAGTGTGATAAAGTAATTTTCAATAGTTCCGAGCTATGAGTTGACATTTCTTCACATCACCAAACTTTAAAATTTTATTAATTTTACGACATTTCAATAGCTGCAATTTTATTACTTTACGCATGTAGAAAATTGAAAACATGTTCGAAAAATATGTATCGATCACACACATTTTATCGTATGTGATTATAATAAGTAATAAATAATAATACATGATGCTGCTACAAATCACATATGGCATTATAAAAATATAAGTATTTTGATTTTCGACTAGGTATTTTAAACCTCATAGTAGTATCGAAATTCTAGAGTAAACAATTTAATGATATTATTATTTCATATACACGTATTCCAATTTTAAATTTATTGACAATAATATTAAACTATTTATTTATACTTTGTTATAATATTGGTAAATTAATCTTTCGTTACTTTCGATACTTCATACAGGGGCGGATCCACAGTTGGGGAACTTTGGCCGTCTTTGGGTCAGGCCATTTCAAGAGACCGCACTTATTAGAGCTGAAATTGTATTAAAAATCTATACCTATTGTAACAAAAAAACTCAATATGATCATATTAGTGTATGTACATTAAATTTTTTAATTTATTCATAATAATCAGTAATCACTGAAAACGTTAAATTAGTTTTATTTATTCGTATGGATTAAAATTATAGTTAAAATACAAAATATCTAACATTTATAATAAGCATCGTGTACAATTATTGTATCGCAATAGTTTTCTTCTTTTTTTCATTCGTGCAAAGGTTTTAATGACTTTGTCATGATAGTTTATAATCACATAAACCTAATAATAACAAATAATCATTTGTTAATTTGATTTATGTTTAAATCGATGAAAAATCGATGAATTTCATCTGAATTAATTTTTTGTTCCTGAGACTCACCTTGATCCTTGGAACGTATAAAAAAAAATCATTGATGATTGATGAAAAATTATTGTTAATTATTAACCATTTAATATAATATAGTAGAAACCTACTATACAATACTTTTATTTCCTCTTATAGATTTTTTTTTCATTCATAAGTTTTCTAGACCCACCTAACAGACGAGTGCTTTTGGAGGTGGTTTGCTCGGTTTCAATGGTTTCATACTTTAGAGTTGAACGGTGTACAATATTTTAAAAACAATTATTTATTAAAACCATCTAACACGTAAATAAGTTCATAAATCGAATCATAAGCATAACACTTTTCCGTCAACACACATGTCGTGATAGACCATGGACCATGGACGTCGAACGAGGATATTGGTATATTGTTGACTATTGAGTCTTGAGTTTGGTGCGATTGTATAGCAATTAGGAATATTATATCACGTTGGTGTGGAGGTGAGACGGGGAGATATATAGACATAGTCATAGACTTTATATGACTATGGATTTACATCAGATTATATAATAATTAATATTATATTATACAGTTTCGTCAGTTCTACGAACGCACTTCGCAATCGCCATACACAATAGACATTTATATACATTTATATTTGTATACTATATACATATTACATATAGACACAATGCACCCAATAGTAATAAGTAATAATTAATAAGCGATACTAACTTATTTTCGATTTATATAAATATAATCTAATTTGATCAGCGCAGCGAACGTACAGATACGTCTTACATATAATAAAATATAATGAACTCAACTTTCTACTAAAACGATATAAATATATAATGTATAATATAAATTATGAATTGAAAAAGTGTGAATTTGAAATATACATGGCATTCAGTTTTCAAGTAACTCCGATGGTCCAAGTGTCCAGCTGCCTACGGTCTGAAAAGAGGCAAAGTCGCTAAGAGGCCAATTTTGTCCGTAAATATTAATTGTGGCTCGGTTGATCCCTTGACCCCCCCTAGATCCACCACCGACTTCATATTTATCAGAAAATATATTTATAAGCTTATATTTAATTAAATTTAATACAAATAATATAAGTTTAACGAATTTTTATAACCATATAGGAATAGGTATGCTATAATATAATTATTAGGATAAATAATTATTTTTTTAATTGATTATTAGAAATTAGGTAATTGCATTTTTTTTAATTTGACTGAAACGTGCAATGCTTGGAACGATGAGGTTTATACATTCTGTCTTAAAAATTATGCATTACCGCCAACCGGTCTTTTTCAACACCATTTATTAATAATAAACCTTGTTTAATTATTTTTAAACTTTAGTAAACATATTTTAAAACATACCTATACCAACAGTTTTCTACCTATCTATTTTTAAAATTTGAATAAATCGTTAATTATTTACTGTTTACAATAATAATACTATCGTTGGTTTATTTTAAGTAGGTATATTTTACTAAAACTCTGCAAGAAACTTACATCAAAAACGCAAAGGTGTGAATCGTGAATGGTCTATGCACAAGTTAGTGAAAAGTTCTTTACTATACGTCGTCTATACTACTATAGTATGTTCATTATCCACTTTATCACGTCAATTTCAGAACTAATTTACCGGAGTATCAAAGGGATGACTTGGAGGTGCGGTAAAAGACACACGGTGTCGGCGGGTGGTTGTGCTGGAAGCGCCTGATGGTGGTGGCTGATGAGTAGGGTGGCGGAGGTGGAATGGACGGCGGTGGTGCCGGTTCGGGGGATACAACCATTATAAGGGGCGAATGAGCCCGCACACTATGGATATTTAAGGCCGTAACCCAGGCAAAGGTGCCATAATTAAATATGTAGTAGAATTGGCCTTCGTGTCTCGTTGGCGTGGTTGGGTGTGTCATCAAGGATGCAAATAGAATCGGAGTAGAGCGGAAACCGCAGGAGACCGGACACTCGGTCGGTTCGAACGGCGGTGGAAGCAGCGAATATACCTACCTGCAGGAAACGAAAGGTGGACGAGAAGTAGGGGTGTAGGAAACCGTTGTCGAGATCCTCATCTAACCCCTTCACCACATACCTCTGCTGACCAACGGTTTCCGGTATGCTGTCTGCCCATCAATATTAAATCGGCCAATGGTCAAGACCTATTCTACACGAGATCCTTTGCACCACTCCACCTCCTACGTCTCGTCTTATATATCATTTCTCTATCACACACACACACACACACACACACACACACACACACACACACACACACACACACACACACACACACACACTCTCCTCTCTCTCTCTCTCTTCCCCCCTCTATCTTTATCTGTATAGTGTACATATTTGATATTATTATATACCTATGTAATATAGTTTACATGTCTCATTTATAGATAAAGATACGTTTATACATGTATGTGTGTACGTGTGAGTATTTCCTCTCTCTCCGTTACCCTCTTACACACACGCACACGAAGGTACAACGAAGGTTTACGTTGTATTGAGAGGGTATTTTCAGCGGGGGCGCCCCGGGGAAATAACGCGCTTAGACCATTATGTCTCGGTGGTGGTGGCGGTAGTAAGATGAAAAGGCGTTTTCCCCAAAAACGCAATTTGACCGTAGAAATTGCGTGAACGGTCGTCGCGACGATAGTGCTATGTCGTTCGGAGGTTTAAATACATCTATTGCATACACGTTGCACCGAGTGTCCCGCTGCGTGACGTGGTTGGTGGTTCGAGCACGTTTTTCTTTTTTACCGAATCGAACGAGACCGTTGGGGACAATTTCATTATTTTATGCGTTTAAAATAAAAATAATACACACCGTGTACAGCTATAAAGCTTGTCACGTGCACACCACATGAGTATATACGGAGTAAAACTAGAATGTAGGTTAAAAAATATTAATGGTCTGGACTGATATATTGTTCTTGAATGGTGTTCGTGAGTTTGTTGTGGAAATTGAAAAGAAACAACTGTGGTTTTTAAAAAGAAACGCATGTATGAAAATGACTGCGCATGCGTGCAAAAAACACATTTAAGACGCCGTGTAAATAATTGCTGATGTGTTTAACTGATTTTAGAAATAAGTCACGTACGGAATGTGTACCTAATAATATTATGATACAAATAATATATAATATTACATTTTCAACTAAGTTTAAATGATTAAGTCAGAATAACATTAAAATATGAAAGAAATAACATTTTCTTATAGCTTAACAAAATAGGTATTAAAAAATTACATAATTATATTTTTAGAAAACTAGATAAGATGGGGATGTTGCCGATTATAAAGACGCATAAAGCTAAATCGATAAAGTACATCTATAGATGTAAGTCTATTTTTAAAAACTATTGAATATATTATCATCTATAACTTAAAAACTTGTCATAAATATTATAGATATTATAACACATTTTTAAAACACGTTATAGGTACTAGTTTCAACTAAGGGTAGGTACCAATCTATACCGAAATCAGAAGAGTTTTATATTCTAAAGCTCAAATGTCGAGAAGTTCATATTTCAAATAAACTTACATTTTACACAAGTAATAAACATTATATAAGAGGTATTTTTTCAATGAAAAATATAAATATTCCAATAATAACTACGAAAATTACTTTTTTGAATTTAGTAAAATTACAGGTACATTTTGTAGTTAAGGACTAAGTAGTTTTTACACTTAAAGACCGAAAGGTGTATAATAGTGAAAAATTTAGGTACCTAAGACTTGTTTTTAATTTTAATTTTAAAAAATTGTGAAAAATAGCTTGATTCCCCAAAAACGATTATTAGGTATACATATATTTTATGTTATATTAATTAATCCAGTTAAAGAAAGTAAATCAATTGAAATTATAAATGCTAATATTAATTTTTTATTTATACCTTTTATAAAATAAATATATATATTTAAATAAATAAATATATATTTAAAAGTAAACAAAAATATATATATTTATTATTTATATTAAAAAAACTTTTTAGATTCAAACTTTTGATTTATTATTATATTTACATTAGTTGTTCAGCTTTCTTTTCAACTAGGATTAACCTTGTCCATAGTGGAAACTAGCTTAATGAGTCATGGCTTTTATATCTTTTGTGCACCATAGCGATGTTTACACATTTGGCGATTTCGTGATATAGATCAGTAGAACTTCAGTAGACGATGGAGAGGGTGTTTTTTTAGAAACATATTATCAGTAAGCGTAATTTTATACGCGCACCCTTGTTTAATACTTCAGTTGTTTAAGAGATACGCTGTGAACGCACTAGAGTACTACCTATGTAGTATGTTTGACATGTTTGAGTAATATGTAAAAACCATAGTTTCTATTTGTAAAATACAAAGAAAACGAATCGATATGCATTTGTACATCATAATATTTGGTGTGTAATATCTATAATATTTAAATAGTAAAAATAAAAGATAAATTATAACTTACCTGCTAAGAAACATAGTGTGCATAATTGATAATTTATTGTAAAAACTTTTATTTAGGATATTATTTAATCCCATTTGTGGCAACTTTTTGTTTTTTTTATTTGGAAAATTAACAATCTATGCTATATGCATATTAGGAAAATATGATGACAGATGTATACAGACTACAGAGTTTTTTTTCATTTACACGAATGATAAAATAAGAGAAGGGATGATAATATGATCCAGTGATAGAATCCAACGTGATTATTATTTTTTTATGTGCTTTCTTTAAGTATATATTTTGCGTTATATTGGTTATTGTACATATTTCATAAAATCATAAGTTTGTTAATGACAGTTGTAAGTAATGAAATGAAAAGATTTATTATTAATTTGAATTCATTTATAAACGAAGATATTTATAATTATATTTACATTTTGTTTTAAAAATAAATGACATTGATTATCATATTCATAAAATTTATTTATTTTTAAGTAAAATAAGTTTTTTTCTCAATAAATTAGAAAATAATTTTTTGTTGCATTTTGTATAGAAAACGATTTTTTCACTGCTTCGTATTTTCAATGTTGACATCAAAGATCAAAATGAATGATTTCTTGAAAAAACGTTATTATAAAAATACGTCACATATACCGATGAGTGAATTATTTTTTTATATTTTTAAAAGTATGATAAATCAAATTAAATATAATAAATCGGTTATTATTATAAAATCCATTGCAAAATTAACAATAATAATGATGTACACCAAAAATAATATATTTTAATAATACATAAATTACTATATCAGTTATTATTAAAAAATTAAAAAATTAATTTAACTGCAACATTTGAACTTTTATAAATTTGAGTATATGTGTACGCTTTATTACTTTTTTACTATTAATTTTAATATCTAGATGTTATGTCTAGGTAAAAGGTATTATATCATATTCTAACTTTTTGTTTTTACTGTTTTCAGTGCATGTACTGAATTGTTATATACATGGAGGTAATAGAAATAACTGACTTAATAATGAATTAACTTCAATTCTAATCAATATTTTGACATTTTTTTTTTTATATAACATTTATAGATACTTGCGCTATATTTGAAATACATTTTTTAATTTTTAAAACTGAAAATAAAAAATTTTAAATTTGATTCAATTTTTTTCGGAAACATCAAAATGGCCAATTTATAATCTAATTATAAAAAAAATTGTTGATGGTAAAAAAAATTTCTAAGTTAATTAGTTGTTTGTCTTATACAATTTTTTTAAATATCAATGTTTTTTGTAGTAAATTATTTTGAACCGTTATAACATTTTTCAAAATATTATTATTTTTAAACATGAGTAAATTTTAAACTATTCATTATCCGTATAATTTTCATAATTTTTTCATACGTTTAATTTTTATCAATTTGCAATTTCTATTTGTCAGTTTTTTCTTTTATACTATGTATAATTAGTTTATTTGTCTAAAAATCACACTTCTTTTTGACAATATCTAGTGAATTTCTAAAAATGATAATGAATGGGAAAATAATTATTACGACATGCAATTTATATTAATTTAATACTTTGAAAACCTTTGATATTTTTCATTGGCTTTTTAAGAAAATATAATTTTTATTAGAAGCTTGATTACCACAAACTCTAATTCCAAAAAACAGTCAATTTCAAGTAAAAATGAACCCATGCTCCTATGCTTTAATCAACTTAATACATACATAATGAGACAACGACTGGATAATGCTTTAATTGTCACGGAAACAAGAATTCAGATTTTATCCTTTTATTCTTCATTCTAATTATATTCTCGGAAAAGTTTTACCTGTCAAATTCTCGTTTGACATTTTCAGCAAGGCACTGAGTTCAAGAAGTTTGATAATAAATCCATGTACAATAAAATATGTATGTATATTATATTTACTTATTTTTTTAAATATTTTTATAACGAACTAATTTTAGACTCTAGGCAAAGCGAGGAAGCAATTAGTTATTTATAATGATGTCGTGTTTGTGTTTTTCTTATTGTTATAGGTATTATCATTTGTCCAAGTTAAAGCAGTACCTACTTGAAAAGTTTGATTTAAATCTAACAATTGATTCCAAAATTAATGTAATTTGTACTTTAAACATGTTGTTTTATATTTTTAAAACAATACTGCATTATGGTAATATATTATTATTTAGTTGTTGCATAATCGATTTGAACCAAATAACCAATTATCAATTTTGATTTTTATGTTGAACCTTATTATTTAGATAATAATCCCTTATATAAGTATTGTCAATGGCCATTTATTTTAGCTCTGTACATAGATATTGTAAAACGTTTATAAAGTTGAAATTTTTGTTTTCAAAAAACAATTATTGTTAATTTTGAATTAAATTTACAATGAAGTACTCTCAAAAATTGTTTTATAATATTATTTTCAGAAATGAAATTTTTAATCACTGCAAAATAAATTGTGTTCATAAGCAATGAATATATTTTTTTTATACTATAGTGTGAATATTAATACTGCATACATCTAATAAATTGTTATTAATTTTATTTTACCTAAGACCAAATATGTTAGTACATATTAAATTATTATTGAGAAATATTTGATAATTTAGCAACGTGATGGCAAATGTTATTTTCTTGTCGATGATGTGTTGAGTGGTCCGTACCCTTATTCGTAGATCGAAAAGTGCAGCGCCTATAAAAAAAAACCGCTTTTATAAATCGACTACCTAAACCCTTTCTCTGGCCATTGTCCGTACTTAAACAAACCGTCTATACTTCTACTGACATGGCAACAATAGACGAGGTCGAGCGTTGTGCACACAAAAACAGCTGTACAATATGAACACTCAAAAGTGTCGTACTGCGAATATGGTGGACTTTATAGTCACGCGCATCAGACAATATCCACTGTACATTCTATTTTTTTTCGAGTGTTTCATTAAGCGGAACCTATAGTTTTAATGACGCGCTTTATCTTTAAAAAATATTTTTTTTTTTATGGAAATTGACAACAGCTTAAACCCCCCATTCTAAAAACATAAACATTCAATTTTATTTTATAGAAACATAATGGATATATATTTTATTTAAAATATTAATAATTCATTAATTCATGATTGAATTTACAATTCATGTTTTAGTCCTATCCATATTAGAATGTGATAAGATTATTGTATGGCTGAGTTATTTAGTCACCATATACTTTGCGCTATACAATATGGATTGATCGGAATTGTTTTCGAACTGGTTGTTCCTTAAGAATTTTTAGTCTAATCTATAAGCATGACCAATTCGTAAATTGTAAATAAACATATATGTATATCTACTTTGTTATCTACACGTTACAATGTTTAATTCATTTGGTTCAAAATAAAGTTGATGTTCCTCATCATTTTTTTAATAAACTAAACTTTTTGATTGCTTGTTATTGGATCTAACACTCTCTTATATATTCTCTCTAGTAAAAATATAAAAATATGAATAATAAATTTGTATATAACTGCTTCTACGTCGTATCTAATGTCTTTATAAATAAGTCAATAATTTGCACAATTAAAAGAAATTTAAATTATATCCAAGACATAAATAGCCTACTAATAAATAATAAGTGTTTAACTATACATTATCTATCGCCTTTTGGTCTAGTATGAAGTCCGTAGTGCCTACTTTTTAGATAGGTACTGAGAACATTTAAGTGTTGGCGTAGGTACATTTTATACTGTATAAAATATAAATATCAAATAAGACCAAGTAGTAAGTACTAAAGTCTTTTAAAACAATATATTATTTTCGTTTGTTATTTAGTAAACACAGAACAATCAATTTATTTGCATTGACAAACTAGGTAATGAATTATTATAGTAATGATTTTGTACATCTATAATCTATATACATATGTCTATTGTCCATATCATACAATTACAGTATTTTATAGTATAGCAAATATGATATCAACGCTATTAGTCTATTTAAGTATTACTATAATATTTTAAAATTACAAATATATTTTTTTATTTATAAATTATATTATACTATTAGGTATAGTATAAGATTACTTCACCAATAAAGTATTTTAAATGCCCGTTAGGAAATATAACTATATATTTTTGTACAAAACTACGCCTGACAGAAATTTACAAAAACAAAAATACATAACTGTTGTTAAATATTAAAGATAACAAATAAATTATAGATTTAATGGATATATTGTACTATTCAGCTGAACACATGATTTGTTTTAACGAATGGATATAGGAAATGTCACCTACATAATTCGAATAAATAAAATTTATTTTCTTTTGATGTGAAGAAATGTCTATCATGTATTAATGTAGATAATATAATGTATATATATAAACTTATATGCATAGAAATATGTTTTCGTGGTGATTAAAACAAGACATTTACGCATTTTTGTGTTTTTCCTAGTGCTCAACTTCTTCATGTCTCACGGGATTGCCGAAGTACCTAACGTTGGATTCTGTAACAAAAAAAAAACCGTCAGATCCCGTCATCTCCTTTTAATCCCTTTGGAAGAAGGGTTGAACCGGTAGAGCGGGCTGCGGATTGGCCTCCGGTTCTACCACCGAATCCCTATTCGCCAATTCCGGACATCCGCTCAATAATTAACAACCCCCCCTCTTTCGTCCCACCGTAAATATCAACCCTGGTCGGGGCTGTTTTAACGCACAGTTATGCCAAAGGGTTATATCATTGCATTATCATCGTTTTGCCCTGGTTATTACCGTTGTAATTATTATTATTACAAGTTGTTTTAATTTAAAATGAAAATTCGTTCTCTGGTACTCCATTATTTTTTACGCCTCCCATTTTAATAAACATAAAATATTTTTAATATGATGAAATAAAAATAAAACTAGCCTAAACATCTATTCATTTGTGATATTTGAACATTATGATAATAATATGCTCTAAAATGTTTTATTAGTATTTAAGAATAGGTAACTATTAACATTTTATATTTTAGATCTTTTATTGACAAATTAGAAATAAAACTATTAAATCGTATAGAATAAAATAGCAATAAATAAAAGAAGGTTTGTGTAAATTATATGTTATAAAAAAAATTATTGATTAAACTACTAAAGTATATATAGGTCTTTATGAATCAATATTATATTATTATTCAATATTTAATATTGTTATTTATAACATTTTAATATTTTAATTCTGTATTATTCTTTTTTTATAGTAGAAAATGTATCTTAGTATTCATACAGCATTCAACCGAATTTGAATGTTTTTATGGGAATTATACTATCATAGACGATAGAGAATCTATTTAAAAGTTGTCCCCTGGGTCAAAATGTTGAAATCATACTACTAATTTAACTTTACACATTTTAAAGATTTTACACATATTTACAACGAGCGAAGAGTGTCACAAACAAAATATCTGTATTCTGTATCTGAATATACGTCGCAAACGTTATTGTTAATTTGTTTGAAACTATATTCAGTTATATCAATTTTATAATAAATATGTGTAATTTTTACTTCTAATCATTAAATTGAGAAGTTAACTCGTATTCAATAAGTATTTTACTTGAAAAATGTATTATTTTAAAACTAGTGCATTATAGTCGATAGTGGTTATTCATTATTTTTTATCAGTTACTAAAAGTATTAAAAGTTATGTTAATGTAGGGTGGATTTAAATTTATAATAATTAAAATTTAATTTGATTTGTAACATCATTTTAAAATATGATGATGAAATATGTATAACAATTAGATTCACCGATTCAGAACAATAATTTTGTTCTGAATCTTTTGTTTTACAAAATATGTTAGCATCTTGTACGTATAATGTTTTGAATCAATTGTTTTTAAAAGAGTTACTAATCATTCAACTTAAACACTATTGGAATAAACTGCAACATTTTTTTTTTTTTAAATAAAATGAATTAAAATTAGATAAATACATAGATTGATTAAAATTATCTACCTTCTTAAATAGTTTGTGTTGAAATTAGACAGTTAACCATTTAGAAATGTATTGACAATTGGCATTGGCAATTGATATTTGGCATTAACATATTTGCAGATAATTTTTTTTTTTTTATCATAACAGGCATAGAATTTAAATAAGTAGGACCAAAGTTAAGCTTACATATTGCTACACATAAACCACCAAAAAAATTAATTTATACATTTACATTAGGCGGGTAATTATTATTAATAATAATAGTGTAGTGTATACATATTATACATATTATACATTTTTTAAAATTATTTTTCTATTTGAACAACTATTATTACACTATTTTGTAATAATATGGCAAATAAAATATTTTTTTTATATTATTGACTAAATTTTAAAATTGTACTAAAATTGCATATTATAAACAAACTGTGGTATTTTATAATATAACGATAATGTTTAATTTATTTAAAAAAATTATATGTTATTGAAACGTCCAAAATATACATTTTGGATTATACATTACATATTGATTGTTGTTGTAGTATTCACACAACACTTTTTATTAGGATTAATGAATAATGTATCATTGAATGTTGTATTATAATACTGCGCCGCTTATTGGACTCACTTTGGAACATAGCCATTTGAGTCCATTATCCATATGAGTCAATAAGGCGAATGACCCAAAACAATTTTTTAAATTAAAACTCATATACTTAAAAAATATTTATTGATATGTATAAATGCAATTAAAAATAAAATAAAATAATATGTATGCATATTTAAACTGTTTTAATTTGTTGATAAAAATTCATCTAGGGTTGATTGGATTTTCCCTTCTTCAGCCAACTTTATTACCATATTTTCGTAGGATTTATGTTGCTTGAATACGTCAAAATCGCCTCTTTGCTGAATCCCTCTACGTAGAATTTGTAGTGCTTCTAGCATTTGATAAAAGCAACCGTACCGGTACCGACTTATATCGCATTTATTTTTAGGTATTTAATACATGTACATTGTACATATTCTTTTTATTTATCTAATTTTCAAATTACCTATTAACCGATGTGTGAGTAGAATATACGACTTTTTTGCTGTGTGTTAGTATATGTGCAAATCGGAACTAGTCGTTTGAGTCTAATAGGCGAATGAGTCAATTAACCATGAGTCCAATAAGCGGAGTCCACTGTATTTAATAATTATATATATGCTATATATATATTTAATATCTTTTCGTAAGTTTTAAACTATTAACACACTAACACAACAATATAATACAACCTTTATAAACAATATTTTTTTGAAAATATTTCATGGTATTCAAATATATAAGTTTGATTTTGTTTAACATAATACAGCAGACGCCGCTTATAAGACTTACAGATCAGTAGCTTGTTAGATTCAAAATCGCTTGAAAAGTCCGCTAGAAAAAAATCTTTTGTGTTGGTTATTACCTATCACTGGTTTCTAATCATGCCATATACTATGTATGTACGACACATTTTATCGCATTTAAAATTTATAAAAGTTTAAAATCTATGGAAGTTAATTTGTATAATATGTACCTATTTAATTAACAATAAGTATTTATGTACTATATATTTATAATTATTTAATAATATCTAATATGTAATAGGAAAAGTAAGTAGCAAAATAAAGTGAATAATTAATTAAAATTTTGTTTTTTTCCCCCACTTCACCTATAAGTTTCAATTGGTTATAAGACTCACTTTGTGCTGGTACCAATGTGAGTCTTATAAGTCTACTGTACTATTTAGTCATGGGTTATACCTAATACATTAATGAAAATGCAAGATTATTAGATAAATATTGTTTGGTTACCTATATTATATTATTATTGTTTCAATTATTTGGCTACTGGCATAGAGATTAGAAAAAAATTAAACTTTTATTAATATTTTGGATAAATATTAAAAACTAAACCCAAACCTAGTAAATAATTGTAGAGTATTTTTAAAAACTAGTTCAAAATTGAAATATCTAGTTTTCAATAAGTATACTTTAAATACAAAATTAATTATGTCAATTTTGATTCTAAATTATAATATTTTAGAAGTTGCTATTACCACCTACAATATTATATTCATTAAGCACTTTTATTTATCATATAAAAGCTATAAAGAAAGAATCGAGGTATTTCCTGCAGATTCTAATCATGTATAATCAATTAATATACGTTCAAACAATCGTTATTATTTGTATTTGTAGTTTATAGTTATAATACCTGTGAATTAATTTTCAAAACAATTTTCTGCACAAAAAGGTTTGAAAGGAACAAACGGTTTCGTATCCAAGTGTCGGTTACTGCGAAATTGGGGGTTGGTTAATCAAGACGGCCGCTGAATGTGTAATTAATTTATTTTACGACCTCCGACATTTTACTAGCCCCCGGGGTACATAAGAGAAAAGAAAAAAGTACCAAGTTCATTCATTGTCGACAAGGCCGCCCTCGTTCACAGAGATCGTAAAGCACACAAGAAACACCGGTATATTGCTTAAACAATTTTTTTCATCCTAGCTAAGTTGCTTTTTTTTATTGCACAATAAAGAAAACCCCTACGAAAAAAATAATAATAATAAGGCAAACAATAAAAACCAAATTATATCCAACTCCACGGCCACACAAATTGCCGCTTGCTTTGTAATTCTTATCAATTATGTTTATACATTACTTAAACATTTTTTTTCGTTATACACTCGTATTGCTTTTAGTCGTAATATTTTATTTCACCATATAACTCAAATAAAAACGGGACGACAGCACTGCAGTTTATTTTAGAGAAAAAATGGAAATGACCCCTTCGAACATGGTATTCGTATTTTTTTTTCGGAGGGGCTAGGTACCATATTACTACATTCGATATAAATTATAATTATATTAACCACCGGGGGATTCGAACCCCATATGCGAACATTTGTGAGTGTGTGTGTGTTATTTTTATTCGTTCGTATAGGGTTCATTTTTATTCCACTCAATCTGGTTGTATAGCAGGTGGCTTTTGAACAGGTGAGCACCTGCGATCTGAAATTTGCGTGGACAAACATAACGTGACAGAAGGGCTGGCCGCGTGACGAGTTGTCCGACCCTATGGTCAGTCCATCAAAGGTCACTGTAAAATCGATCGAGTAGAATATTATATTGCAGCGTTTGATGATGTCTATAGATCATTCAATATATTTTTTTTAAAATTTGTTTTGAGTTTTTTTCATGTTGTATTTTATTTGTATTCTTAAAGCATTATAGAAAACTGAAAAATTGACACTCTCCAACCTCGTATGGTCTATGATGTTGTTCTTATTTTTCTTTTGAGATTTAATTCTTTGTTATATTTTATACAAATATTACAACACTAAAGTTTAAAATGCCCCTATAAAATATCGATATTTTTTGTCAATCACGTGTCTGTGATTACCTTCTTCTAAAATGTGTCATACTCAAACTTAATTTGTATCCATGCACTCACCTGAGTGTTATTACCTACTTGTCTATACGATAAATATAATTTACCCTCGGATAATCAAATAATTTTTGGTTTCTTGAATCATATTTTACATCAATGTGGGTTTTACTTTTTTATATTAGACCTTTAATACGTTTCCTTGGCACTAAATACACTTTATTGTCCAAGCCATTTATTTTCTCTGAATCCTTCATTATAATGTTATTCTATATACGCGTCATGCTCTAAAACACGCAGAGCTTGATTAAATCGTTTTTTTTAAATACATTTTTCAAGTTAATTTCTTAATTTTTTTTAATCCATACTTCTAACACTATTTACTTATATTTGAATATTTGTGCAGAGTAAATCATTCATAGAATGAATCTATTACCTATAAAGTTTAATAATATATAAAGATGATACTAAAAATCAACAATATGTTTAATTTTATTGAAAAAATCAAAACAAAAATTTATTTTGTTTGAGTTATTGATCATTGGGGGAACTAAAACTTTGCTTTATATTGTAGTATCTCGCTTCATAGTCTTTAGTTATATAACTCAATAAAGAACATGGGTATGCTATTTAAATTTATCTTAAAAGTGCGCTAAATGTAAAACAGACCAATGTTTTTTTAAAGGGCCACTTCAAAACATTTTACCATTATAATTCACCACAAAAATAACACTAACAAGGTCTACAACGTTGTGATTAAACGTTTGTATTTATATACTTAACGTATATTATGGATACTACTTTATCCGTCTTAAAAAATAATATATATTACCTGCATAAAATATTGATTTTGCTGAAAATATATTAGCCATACCTATAAGTAAAATCGACAAAATCATCGTATTCGATTGAACAAAAACTGTAGTATAAATAATGGATAGGTTGATGTATATCGATGGACAGTGGCATAAACATGACATGTTTTATTTTATATTATATTTTATTTTTTCATCTACAACTAAAAGGATACAAGTCATCTTATTCTATTATACAATGTCTATTTTTACAAAACTACAACTGTACATATTGCCTAACATTACAATTTAATAGTCTAAATAAAGAAAAAAAATACATCTCCGAGTCCGGATTAACAATTTTGGATTAAAATACGTTATTATCTATACAAAGGAGTTGTTTATTACAACATTGATATAATAACAAAAATATGTTGTTTTATTACGTTATATATAACACAATAATATTGTAAATGTCAAAATTTCACTAGTTAATAACATTTTCTGATAAAGTGTTAGGGTTCTCGGAGAAAGAAACTGCCGAGTCATGTTAGTGCTTGTTTTGACAAATGATTTCAACAGTTTTTCCATAGGGACGGGGAGAAAAAGACCGTTACAAAAACGGGAAGTCTATTAATAAATTTAATTTTAATTGGACATCAATCTTTTAATGCAGTGAACGTAACAAGTAAAATAATATTTTCTGAAAGTTACAGATTTATTTTAAATATATATTTTTTGTTTATATTTATACATAAATAATAATAAAAAAAAACTAAAGAATACAGTAAAAATAATAAAAAAAAATCACCATCATAGATGAATAGTTATTAAAAATTATATTGCACATTTCCATTCTCTTATTTTAACACTGAAGAGAAGAACACAGTTTCGACGAAAATTACGAATTTCAATAATTTATTTACATATATTATACCTAATAAAGATAACGATATTGATCCAATGTATGTACAATTTTCGTGTCCCAATAGCAGTATTTACAACAAAATGATTTTCATGTAAGCGCGATGAGACAATATTTTATTATTTATTAACGTCTTTTGTACATGAAATTTGTTAATAACGTATGAGTGATTAAATTCAAATGAAAATCTATACATGATGTCTGCGCGTAATGTTGATGATTGTAATGTATCCATTAAGTAGGCAAGTACACGAGCAATATTTTTGTTTAGTTTGATTAAATAAACTGAATATTATAACTGTTAAAATTATGTGCAACATTCAATACGAAATTTGTTCTGTTGATATCTTGTAATTTAAAAATAATTAAATAGGTCCACTTAAAATACGGGTTACAAAATAACTTTTAACAGCGCATTAATAATATTGTTACATATGTAAAGTATTCCATACAAATAGCTTTGAATGTGATTAACTGTTAAAAAAATAAAATAAAATAACTTCAATAATAAAATAAAATAATTTCCATACATACCTATAGTCAAATACATAATGATACAATAGTTTTGTTGTACAACTAAATTATACGGTGTGGCTAAATATCTTAATCTAAATATCTTTACACCTTTAAATTTGAAATAAAATAATTTACGTTTTAATAATGAGTTTAAGTATAATTATAAGTCGTCAATGCTACATTTATATTGCTGTGTTATAGACTATAGTATTATATTTATTTTTAATTTAGATAATGTTAGTGCATTTTTGTTTTTGTTTGTCTTCCGACTTCAGTTAGAGAAACTCGATATTAAAGGGAACCTTAACTACATCGTCAAAAATAGTATCTTTGAGATAATCGTGTATTTAAATGAAATAAATGTATTTTTAAAAATTTTTTAGAAATAATAGTCTTAAAAAAACCTATGAATGTAATAGATTTTTTTTTAAATTGTTTAAATAGGTTGTCATAACTTAAAAAATAAAACCACCAAATTCCAATTTATAAAGCGCTTTTACAAGGGTATGATGTGTAATCGTATTTTATGCACTTGTGAAACTAAAAATTGTTAAGAGGACATTATTTCAAATGAATTAATTAAATACTTTGAACACAATTCACATGTATTATGTTTTATCATTATTTTGTTAAATCAATTGAAAATATACTAAAATATGCATTTAAAAATATAATTTATGTATTATATAATATAAAATTTGAAAGTTATATAGATTTGCATAATACCTACATTATTATTTTATCCGCTTAAGAAATGCTTGGTGAAAATGAAATGAAATTAATGTACCTATAATAACAAACTTTATAATATCAAAGTTACTAGCGGGAATTTATTTCGTCAATATTAATTTGTATTTTATTCTTTTAGACGTTACACTATATTTTGGTGTAAACTATTTTGGAACGTGTTTCAATAATTATCTCATCATCTGGTATTTTTTTATCTAAAATAACAATGTAATTAAAATGTGATGTAGGTCACATGCGTGGTACCTTTGTTTATATAGGTATCTACCAACTCGAGTAGCAGTTAAATAATATTATATTGATTTGCTTTAGATGTTTTTAATTGATTGTTGCCGATCTGATTTCAACAATACAATAATTTGCAAGGTAGATATGCGTTATATATTAAATTTTTAGAAAATACTTGCGTGTGCATCCGAAACAGAGACTTTGGATTTAAATTTATCATAAGTACGTCATATCAACTATAAGTCATTATTGTGTATTTAGGAACATGTTATTATATGATAAGTGGCACTTATATTGTACACGAGAAGCTGATTCAAATTTGTACATTAGATTTACTAATATAATAATTATAGCTATATTATAATATGAAACTACCGTGGACGTTTCATAAGATAAAACTCTCAAAAAAGAAAAAAAAGTCGAACCGAAACCGTCTGAAGCTTTTACAGAGAGAGAGAGAGAGAGATATAGAGAGAAAGAGGCATGTGTTTGAAAAGTTGGTCGTCCAAACCTATATATATATATTATATACATTTTATACACAACTATGGTTTTATATAGACGATAATAATTAATGTTATAATAATAATAATTTATACTATTGTTATATAGAAATGATTATTTCCGGTTAATGCAACTAAAATGAGCACGTGTCTTAGGAAGGGATTCAAGTGGTGACGGATGGCGGCGCAGGATCCCGTCATCAGTGTTGGGCCGCAAACTTCATGCGCTTTTGCTTTTGCCTCTGATTGCAGAACCACACTCTGACTACGTTCTTTTTCAAGTCAAGCTTTTCCGCTATGGCTGCTATCTTTTCGCCCGACGGCCGTGGCTGCACGGCGAAGTAAGCTTCCAGCGACCGTTTCTCGGGCGCCGCGATCGACGTGCGCTTCCGCTTCTTCTCACCTGCCGGCAGCACGCTGGGCGCGTCCGGGTCGCGGCGCTTGTTCTTGGCCTGTGCCTCCGCCTCCTCCAGCCACGCCTGCAGGATGGGCTTGAGAGCTATCATGTTGTTGTGGGACAGCGTCAGCGACTCGAACCGGCATATGGTGCTTTGGGACAGTGCGCCGACACCTGGCAGCTTGAGGTTGGCCAGCGCCTTGCCGACGTCCGCTTGCGTCACACCCAGCTTGATCCGCCGCTGCTTGAACCGTTCGGCGAACGCTTCCAGCTCGCGGGGATCCGTGTCGGTGTCGGGGTGCTGGAGCCCAGCACCACCGCCAGCGCCCATCATACCAGCAGCTGCGGCTGCCGCAGCCGCTGCCGCCGCCGCTGCGTGATGATGATGGTGGTGATGGTGGTGATGCGGGTGGCCGTTCGGGCCGGCACCCGAGTGTGAATGGTGGTGATGGTGGCCGCTCATCATGCCTGCGCCGTAGACACCGGGGTGGAGCGGACCGTGGCCGGACCCGTCCGACATCGGCGTTAACGTGGTCATGGTCGACGACGATATGGGTTCTAGGAGATCGAGACCTTCCATACCGGGGTGCATCTGAAAATAATTTGCAAAACGAATGTCGGTAAGAATAATAATAGGTATTGGTACGATTACATTTTATGGACATTAAAATATTTTGGATTCACGCCACGAAGTCAATGCGTATATAGATGTTGGAAAAATGATCAAACAGAGTCGATCTATCAACTGTATACGTGCAGTGAATGATAAGTTAATGTATTTTATTAATACACTGAAGAGTTGAGAAAATATTAGTCTTCCATAATATGATGTTCGTACCTACTCAGTAAAATTTTTCGTTTAATGAGAACGTATTTTTTTCTCAAAATGACAATTTAAGATTATAAGTTTTATACCTGAACAAGTTTTAATTAGAAGTAAAATTATTACCACCAGCAGAAAATCGGATGAAAAATTCTAAAATAATACAAAATATCATATGGGAGACCATACTTTTTAGCATTTCTGTAAAATATAAATCAACTACGGTCAATATATTTTTAGCTCAAGTGAAACCACAAAAAGAAGTTTAGAATTAATAATGGAATTTGATTGATATTTTCGGCTAAATACAAATGGTAAACAGGGAAAAAAGAAAATTAGCCGTATTGACAAAAGTATAAGGAGACCACTATTGAAACTGCGAGCATCAGTATTTTCATTAATCACGGTTCTGACTGTGTAGATAATCTGTACAGTACGGGAGTACACATTTTATGGTCCAAAAAAATTTAGACCGGAGAGGCTGGACTATACTGCAGTTCGTGTTCGTATAATGTATCTATATATAATTTATTATTCGACTGTATAACAGTCATGACTCATGGTGGTGTGATCACCATTAAAATACGTAGACAAACGACCCAGCACCTACTAAATATGCAGATAATAATAAAACCGGGTCGATCACCAACGTTTTCTTTATTATGTATAAGTTCACCTACGCTCATTCAATAGCACGGGGTTTAATTAGTTCCCACACGAAACATATCAGGTAAACGGTTACATATTATGTAAGGTCCTTCACAAAAAAATATACCCCCACGAAAAACATTTGTATGTTTGAATTTAGAATTTGTTTTTTAGTCCACTACCCTAGGTAGGTACATTTTTTAAACAAAACACGATCCGCGGTCATTGTCATATTATTATGTTGTACGTATGGTATATCGCGATAAGCGCATATCAGTAATTATATTTATTGTACGTCATTTGCAGTTGATTGAACGCGCACGGCGCCCGTAAAATCCGACGATAATGTATGCGGTGTTAAATTTATCGCGAACATTCGCGGTGCGTGTTATTCGTGTTGTGCGTGAAACTAATTTTAATCAAGATTGAAACCCTCCGCGGTGGCTCGACGAGTTCAGTGCGAATATTATGATATAGGGGAGAGATTATCGTTTTGGCAATGATGGCGCCCCGCAACCGCTTTACGACGAGTTTGGACGCGTTGCTATGTGTGGGCAATATGCATACACTGGCGTATAGGTACTTAACTTTCTCTCTATATATACATATATAAAAATATGTGTGTGTGTGTGTGTGTGTACATGTTGGTACCTACGGAATGCACTGCACAAAAAATAAAATAAAAACAACAAATACGTGATGAGATTGTCGAATAAATAAAACGAAAAGTCGGCGGCGGTATTATGTATATTATGGCACACGAATACACATGCACAGGATCGGTAAAAGTGTGAGAATTTGCATTTTATACGACGCGCGTATGTGAACGTATGTGTGTACGGAATTGAGAAAAAATAGCGGCGAGCGTACGTCGCGGGAATTCCACACGTCGAGCAGGGGGTAGTGCATGTTGTTGGTGGTGGCGAGGGTTGTTCACCACGCGTGAATCCGATGGGGAGAAATTGTCACTGGCGAGTGTATAATATGTATATATGTATATTATATGCGTGTGTGAAGGTAAACCTATATATACAGTACACATCATAGGTATACATTATATACTATACCGTTACCAATGTGTGTATATGGTATACTATTGTATTGTATAATATATATATATATATATATATATATATGAATAAAGTGTTACACATATACACGGTGCAGGATGTGGGGTCGCGTGTGTCACGCGTATATGCATACACACATATATATATATATATATATAGATTAGAGTAGTCGTCGGGGTCGACGACGAGAGATATAGTTTGGCGGGACGGGTAACGGGGAGTACAGCGGTGAGGGGCCGAAAGGGATGAAACGGCAAACGCAATCGAATGAATAATTGATTTGGATTGTTATTATACACACACACACACACACACACGCACGCACATACGTTCTCTTTCTCAATACCGTCGTTGAGCACACGCACGCACTCACACACACATACATGGCTCTTGTCGTCGCCGTTTACCCCTTTCGATTGGTTACGACGACGACGACGACGACGACGCGAGGAGTATATTATTATTATTATTATTATTATTTATACACACACACGTACACTCAAACAGGGCTCGTTTTTGTAATGAGGTAATCGGCCGCGTACACACAAACGCGCGACGGTTATGCGCGCGCTGCACCCTCCCCCCACGCGACGGTTAGTCACAGTAGTGCAGTCCCCGCGCGACGTATATTTCATCATTAACTTGGTCTCTCGTCTCCCTCTGGCGTAGTAGTGCCCTTCATCTCTTGTGGCACACGCACGCGTAAACACCTATATACGAGTATTGCTGCTTCTGATGCTGTAGTGAGAGGGATAAACAGATATAGATAGATAGCGAGAGTACGAGAGAGAGAGACAGGCAGACATTCAGACAGACAGAGAGAGAGAGAGAGAGAGAGAGGTTTGCGAGAGGAGTATTCCACTGGGAACGCGAGTCCGTGTGTTTTTTGGAGGGCGGTAGCGGAAGTATACGAGCAAAAGTTAATGGATCGACAACTTTGACGAAGTGCTTCGGAGGAAAAATATTTTCGAGCGATGAGGGACGAACCACGACGACAACGCCGTTTGTGTTATAATATTATTCACTAGTATATCTGCCCTCTCGCGTGAAAATTTATATTTTATTGATACCTACTCTTACGAACATTCTATTATACAATAGACAATAGACTGATAAGTTATAACCTATAAAAGTATATATATGGTTATAATAAGGATAATTACTTCTGTTATTTTTAAATGTGTGCTTGTGTCAATGAATTCTCACTAGATCTAGGTTTAGGTATAGTCAGTTGACTTTCATGCCGGTCAAGAGGAATAAGAAATTAATGAATCCTGAGCTCAAAAAGTTTAATCGATTAAATGATTTTTAGTTTCGCCTAATTAATATCTTTTGACTTTGTTTATAAACTGTACATATGATGCGCAGTGTACGACCATGTCCTAAGTTACCATTTGTATAATAGTGCGTAAAATGTATGTTATCTATAAATAGCCCTAAGTTGAAACAATTTTGCAGGACAAAAGATTTTGTGTTTAAAATATTTAAAACCATACTTCTGTCCTACTCTAAGTAGGTAGCGAGTTTCAGTTGAAATGATATATTTATAGAACTCTCAAAGTATGTATAAAAGGTATATAGCACATAAATAATTTACGTGCCATTAAAATCGGATGAGTTATGGCAATAAAATCAAACATCATGGCGTAATAATATGGATAGAAAGTTATAGGGTATGAAAAAAATAACAATTCATTCAAATTATTAAAAAATACTTAAATGTATAACGATGTATATATTAAGTGTTAATATTATGTTATATTAGTGTTATGTTAATATCAACATAATATATTATATAATAGTATAATACGTAGAATAAGCATAAAAATAACCAATGTACAATTTGAAAGCTCAAATAAAATATTTTTTTAAACCTATAATAATTATGAACTTATTATAATTTAAATAAAAATAGACGTAGCGAGTGTTCAAGTAAAAAAATAAAATTTTTCGATTAGTTTCACTCATATTGTGTTGTAATTTGTACCATTTACCATTTTGAAATAAAATAATGTAGATATGTATATCTTATGCGTTATGCGTCTGGCGCGAGTTTAAATATACAATTAATAAGTACTGTATAGTTGGTCAAAAAAAAAATAATAATACGGTTTAAAGCTGCTATTAATCAATTTTATTTTTTTTGATATTATTAAATTTATAACGTAAGTCAGTATAAATTATATAAATTTACAAATGTAGGGATATTGAGCCAGTAGTATATTAAATTAAAAACGTTAAACGTCTACAGTAGGAAACCAATAAATCATAAATTTAATGTTTTGTAATATAATATTATCATAATAAATTACTTTACTACATGTAAAAGATACATTTTTGACAAGTTTATAAAATATCAATTACCTATAAACACTTCAGTAGGCCCAGTGCAAATTTTTAATACTTTTCAATATTGAAATTAAAAATACATTTTTATGGCCCTGATGTCTTGTATAGTAATAAATGTTCAAGTTTATGTCATTCAATGTGGGCTTTTCCTTAAGCTTACTTTACTACTAGTTTATAAATGTCTTTACCTGGTGACCTCGATGGTTTGATTGGCTACCTGAGTGTCCACCAGACATTCCATGATGGTGGTGGTATGACGACATAACGTCGTGCTTGAGCTGAGAGAGCGGTCCAGGCGATCCAGTGGATCCAGGACCCATTGATCCATTGCCTTGGCCTCCCCCATTGCCATTACCAGATCCCGGCGATTGATGATTGTGATGATGGTGGTGCTTTCCCATGTCCACAGCAGCAAGCACTTCAGCTCTACTGAGTAGACCGTCATTAAGACCACCAAATAAATCACCCTGTGAAAAAAAAAATATTTTAAAAATTAACTTTGCGTGATACAATAGCTATTTTTGTTTAATTTTAAGGAATTCAATTCGCTCTTAATGAATAGAGAGAATAATTTGAGCAACGTTTTCTTTGACGCACAAAATGCGGAAAAGACGGTCAACAACTTGCCATACTTGAATATTAATGAAGAATCTCTATCCTTAGTCTTAAGCGGCTACGTTTTCTCACTATGCGTGGAATAAATGCTGAACTGCGTGCAAAAGCTTTTCGTCAAGAGAAAATTCATAGAAGACTTATGACGCCCATGATAAGAAGTATGACGTTTACTGAAGACGTCAACGAGTATATATAGTTTACTTACTGGGGTATTTTTTCGGGGTGTGCGACAAGTGCTGCTGGACTTTAGAGACGAGTCGTCAATTATTTATGAGCTATCCCATTACTCTCTCGTTCTTTTATATGGTCATTGAAAAAAATGAAAAAGTACTATAAAAAATAACATGAATAACTACTATAAAAGATAGATGGATTTTAATTATAATAATGTATACAAAAAAATGAAAAATATATACATCAAAAAGATAATATATAGGCAAATAAAAAGAATCCGGGCATGGTATAAAGACATGGACTGGACATTCGTTTGCTTTACTCACTCCGCCGTAGGACAGTGATGGTATATTATTATTATGAACTTTGAATCGATAATCAACCACCACATTAAGAAAATAATTTTGGTCAAAGTGTTTACCATAATATATATGTCTAATCATTTAATGTTTATAGATTGCATCTTAAAATTTAAGTTCTCTTACAAATAACGTTCGAGTATATTAAATAGATTTTAAAAATGCTGATCGACAAATTTTGTGATTGAGCTATAACGAAATCAACATTTTCTTAAAAATGAATTCGGCATAAACTTGTATAGTTGTACCTTCTATTGTTTAGTAATTATCATAAATAAGACAACATTACACTAGGGATAAATCGTAATATTTAATTTGAAAGTAGTTAGAGTCTAATCGTTTGACATTGACTTATTACTTATTAGTAATATTACTTATTATTTGGAATAGAAGTAAATTATAATGTTTTTAACTTGTTAAAACACTTTTTTGGGCTAAAATAGGTAATGTATTTGGCAATACTATCATAATCTATTATCTAGGATGTGCTATGGCCATCCTAGATAAGTTTTTATCAGTCTTATTGACCTGTATTTAATTGTAGGTATGAAAATAATTATTATAATTACCTACCTATTTATAAAAGTATTTGGCTATTAGAATAATAAATACATTGTGTGATGGAATAAAAATAACAATATTCTGGTAAATATGTTAATTCAGATTTAAAAGTTGATAATTATTTACCTATTTATTTATTTATTATATTTACGTTTAATTTAATTTGTTGAAATCGATTCGTGAAAAACATTAGTTTAGATTTGATTACATGTGTGTTAGTATTTACCAAAACAATTATGATGGAAAGTATTGTAATACAAGAGAGCATATTGCGGCAGATTATTTATACAATTTTAGGTGAGGATTAAGTATAAGAATTTTTGTTATAAATAACGTTTTATGTGTTGTTCATTATTATACCCATATTCCATTTAGATTGGCTAATGTAATTATAAAAATAGTTATACCTCTTTGAGTAATACGTTTTTTGATAGTAATTTGAATTTCTTGTTCAAAACCTCTATAATTTCTAAAATGAATTATAATAATAATTAAATATTTATCATATTCTTTAAACTTATTTTAGAAAACTACAACATACCGATACACATCCCAATACATTTATTTCTTGTAAATACAAAATATTCATTATTATGTTGTTTAGTCTAATAATTTACTGAAAAAGTCCCATATGCTTACTTTTTTTCGCTTTCAATTGAGGTATTTTGTAAAAATAATACCTATATGTGTACCTATATATTTTATTGTATTATTGAGAAAAGGAAAATAAATTAATACATTTAACATTACAATTAGTAATCAATACTTTTTATTTAATGGCCTTAAAAGATTTTAAACTTTTGTTTGTATTAATGTAATAAGTATACTTGTATAGTATCATGATAAATAATATACATTATTCTAGGTAACGCGTGTACAAAGGTCATAAAAATCAAAAGTTATAACTTATAATGGTTTTTAATTGTATATGTTAGTGTCCTGGTGTTCTTTAACGATCGGCATGTGTTTGGAGTGGACGTGGCGTGGCAATTACGCGGTGACGGAAAACGATCGGAGTGCATCGGAAAATATGTTGAAAACTCTCGTATACGTAGGGGCAATTATCAGCGCTGGACCGGCGGCGCTTATTGCGTCGATGCAGAAAAAACTCAAAGAGGTGCTAATCATCGGGATATTGTTCACCCTTTCCGGGTCAATTGTGCTCATGACGTGTTCGACCGGCGCCTTGTCGACACTCATTACCGGACGAATCCTGCACGGCATGGGCGCTGGGATCGTGTGTGTCGTCGTGCCCAATTACGCAGCAGAGATCACCGAGCCGAAGTACAGAGGTGAACGTTAATAATAATAATAATAATAATAACAACAACGATATGTGTTTCAGTGGCGCCCTAGGAGGATGAGGGGGGGAGGGGGTGTCTCACTAACCCATTTTTTTATCATACATATTATTATTCAGTTATCATATTACAATTTACTAGTTATCGTATATTTGTGTGTAAAGGAAAGTAAGAAAATTTGTAAGCCCTCTCTCCCAGGTTAACCTAACCCAGTTTTTATTTTATGTTGTCGAGCGTTACGTTTTAAAACGCACGTGTTCCATGGCGCTTATTGTACGGCACAAGGGGACATGCAAAAAAACGCTATGAAATATCTCCACCTGTGAAGCACTCTCATTTAAATTATTGGTATATCTAAAGTTTTAAATAAATTAAATTTTATACTTAAAACTTGTTTTTTTATTGTTTGTTTTATTTTTGTCATTTAAATACAACTATACGAGTGCCCATAATTTTTGCAATAATTCATATATATAAATATAAAAACAAAATCCAAGCTACCCTTTATTGAGAAATCGGAACGTTTTAAAAATGATATTTATACATCTTTATATTTATGCTATGTAAATAAGTAGGAAGTTGGGCATTGTGTTACAATTAAACAAAACATCATACTGCAAGTACTTAAATAAACATAAAAAAAACTGGTTGTATATAAATAGTTATACCTATTAACAGTTTTTAAATATATAATCCGTTGAATCTTTGTTTGGTAGTAGTTACTATTGAAGACCTAACATTATTATCATTTAAAGGTGGTGACACGAATAAAATTAATATTATATTTTAATAATTATTAATACAATGTAAATGTACATAAAAGTATAAACGCGAGGTTGTTCATAAATTAGATAGGTATCCCAAAAGTCGTAGTATCAAACAAATAATATATGTATGTGTATGGGTGTACTTGTTACGTATGAATGCAATTCGATATAAGCGTGCGCAGTTCGCTGTATACCTACAATTCACTGTGGCTATTTAAGCCAAACAGGATTCACTTTGCCCGGGCACTCTCGTATAATGCCCTGTCAATGTATGAAAAATTAGAGTATTAAAATTATCATTAATTTGCCAAAGGTGTTCGAGCAAAGTGATGTTCTAATTTAATTGTAACATGCATACTAGATTGAGTAACTGATAACGGTTTAGCATAAACTCTGCGCATGCTGAATAAATTAGTATATTATATGCGTATTAAACTGTAAATTTTATACCGTATATAAGTGGATCTATGGCCTAGAATAATCGGTTTCGTATACATTATTATAATTTTAAACAAATTAATTCTAATTTCCGACATTATTTTTAACAATGTTTATTATTGTATTTAGACCTATTAACTGGTTTGCATCACGTATACTTGTTAAGTGGTATGATTTTGTCACACATCGCCAATGAGTATTGCATGTATTCATATGTGAATATGGGAACTGTAGCTATGGCAGTTATAAACCTGATAGCATTATGCTCTGTCGATGACCCACCTTGTTGTCAATTGATATTTTATGAAAACTTGCGAAAGAGCGAATCCGATTGTAAATGTATTGATATATCGAGCAATAGTTGTCACAAGGTAAAATAAAACTGCTATAGCATAATAATATCATGTGGATAAATGTCAATGTCAATGTTAATGATCAATGTCTGTGGATCATTGTGGTAGGCATTGTATTTTTATCACATGTTTATTTATCGTTTCAGATTTTAAGAAACCGTGACATCGACAAAATAATGTATCTGTCCTCGATTTTTACGAAAAAACAATATTATCGACCGCTGTTGATCAACATCTGTTTAATAAGTATCCAACAATTTAGTGGTAACATTTCATTGATGTATAAACTACAATGTGCGTACGGAGTACCACCGTTAAGAGAAATTATATCACCTATGACTGATATCTTAGCTCTCCAAGTATTGGCATACTGTTATCGTTCATTATCACTTACCATTCATTATAGTTCAGTAAAATGCACGACATTTAGTATATTTCGTGGGTAGGTAAATAAAATAGAAACGTATATAGTCTACTACTGAACGTCAAGTATATTTAGTTATTTCCCTATTGGTTGGTAGAAACTTTCAGACATTTTATTTATTGCTCAATTGCCGGCTGGAGACTGCAGATCGGGCACCACCCTAACTAATAGCACAGCAGACTATAGAGTCTCTGGACCTTTCAAAGACATCTTAATCCTGATTAGGAGTTCATACAAGAAGTTTTACGGAGTTCAATAGAACCTCCCTTGGCGCTTCTTTGTGTTATTAGGACACTTATATCGATTGCAGCATGGTTGTCGTCATAGTTAACTCAGCCTTTGGGGGACGTTATGCTCACATAACACGAAAAAAAATGTATTTTCATTTTAATTTTATAATTTATTATATTAATATTTCAAATAATATAAAAATAGTTTACATATTACCAATATTACCACGATACGATATTATTCTGTCCTACCCTATTATATAAGTATGGTACACGTCATGAAATATTTCAAATATATTATTTACCATATTAGATTCTGAGCGGAGCGAGGAATGTATTGATTTTACAATGATGTGTGTTTTTTTCTTTTTTTGTGTCTGTCACCACTTTTAAGGGCAGTAAAAGTGTTTCAATATTCTTTATTGGGGGAGGGGATCAAAAGTAAAAATTTCTCAATAGTTTTTAAACGCCTCGGGAAAAACAAAAAAAAAATTAAGGACATTTTTACGCAAAGTCAATTTTTGACAAAATGTATTTTTATTTTTGGTGTAACAGAAGAAATAATGACCGTAAATACATGAAAATTTCACAAAATGTTTATATAAATAATTTTTATACACAATGCAATTTTTAATATGTTTTGACTTTTTTTGAGCTATTTATAGGCATAATTAATTTTTTTCTTTTTTTTTATTTTCTTTTTATATTGCCAATAAAAATTTTTTTGTCGGTCAAAAAATGTTGAGAATTAATACCTAAGGTTTAAAAATTTAATACGAGGTTTCTCATAAGCTATTTTGTAAGTGGTAGTTAAAAAAAAGTGAAGCGTAAGTCTCTAATAGTTTTTATAAGCATCTAAAGTTAAAATTTCGAAAAAATACGTAAAATAAGTAAGTACAGTTTTTCTTAATCAGATTATTAAATTCATAAAAAATTTTCTATTCAAATCTAAGATTTAAAAATTCAACAGAAAGATCTCTATAAGTTTTTCTAATTTTATAAAAAAAAAAATTTACCGGCAAGTCCAACTAATTTGTTATGAGCGTTTGAAATTATTAATAATGGCAATATAATTAATATAATATAAAATATCCTAGGCTGACAGACATTCTCCGCTCAGAATCGTTTTTCGTATATAATGATATTCTGTCATTGAATTAAAATTTAATACCATCCATTACAGTGACCCACTCGACACCTACTGTACTGCAAAGCGGTGCTCACTTGCAGACATTTTTTTAAATTGAATTTAATAAAAAGTTTCGCAGGAGTGCACACATTTTTTTCAATTGTTATGGCAATTTAATTCTTTTATTATATTTTCATATTTTCATATTTATTTTTTTATCTTATTTAGTTTTATAAGTAACGTGAATTTATCAATATGTTAATAAGATGTAATTATTTTTTAACTTTTTTAGCTCATTTCATCAATTTTTTGTTTACTAACTCTCAGTATTTTGGGAAAGAAACAAATATTAATTATCTCAGGACTTGGAATGGCAATCACTTTATCTTTGGTGAATGCCATAATTTACGATGTGAAAATTATAGATGAGTTATGGTTACCTAATTTAATCGTTACCTATATAATTTTTTATTCGTTTGGATATGGTCCAATGCCGTGGATTTTGATGCCCCAAATATGCACAAGAAAAGTAAGTTATTAATTTAAAAATTCAGTTTTTTGTGGATTTATGTAATATTATTCTTAGATCATTTTCTGTACAATCAATTTAAATAATATAACATACTTCAAGACAATTACTGATTTCTTAATTTAAAAACAGTTACTATAGGTATTTATTAATTTAATCAATTTGATGTTTCTTAAAAAATAAATAAATTTGTTAATATGAAATAATATCACAATGATTGTTAATTCAGTTTTATTTACCTATTTACTTTTAGTTGAAGTTGTGGACATCTGGCGTCATTGTAAGTCTATACGCTTTTTTGAATTTAATCATTAATCAACCGTTTATCGACGATTTAAGATATATAATATACATGTTAAGTGGAGTGGACATTTTTTTATTGATTTTCACTATTGTAAGTGCTATTGGTATAGTTTGTGCATGTATGTTCATACCAAAAATAAAAGATCGTATTCCGTCATAAAATGTGTGCGTTTCATCATTTAAGATAACAGATAAAAATAAACGAATTTTCCTACTTTTGTTTTATTTTACGTTAGTAGTGTTTAATTTAGAAGGTTTACAAAGCTGTAAAAAGCTTTTAAAAAAAGGTCTTGACATGGCAAAAAACCTCTCTACATTGTGTTAAAGTTTGTGGATTTTGTACAACCATAATATAAAAACGGAAAAAATGCCTAAGACCTCCAAAAAATGTGATATAAAATGTAAGAAAAAGTACACTCTACAAATAAGCTTACATTAACTTTCTGGATTCCACAGGCATCATATCTATTACGATAAGTATATAACATTAAATAAATCCAATGGTTAATTATGTTAATATGTTGCATTTGAAAAGTAATCAAAAAATAAACCAAATTTAAACAGTAAATTATAACATTGCTATGAAATTATACTTATAATAAAATAAATTGAGAAGACAGTGATATTTAAAATACTGCGAAGTCAAAAATGCAATGGTATATTATTTTTTATAAATACACAATGTATAGTTGAAGTTGTGAAAAAAAGTCACAGTGGGCTTAATCACATAACTGTGGAGTTAAAGGCCTTCACTTTGAGCAGTACATTATAAACCTTAAAAGTACTGACCTATGAACATTTTATAATATTCACTTTCCTTGCTTCTCTATCATTGGAAAAAGTTATTGTAGTCTAATTATTAGAGAAATATGAATTCAGAAAAAGTTTTTATAGGTTTGCTCTTTACTTTAATCTTTTAAAATTTTAATAAGAAATCGTTAGTCGACAATGCGAGTTAGGATTTGTTTATCACAACGTTTATATTTAAAGTCTTAAAACCCAAAATTATATTAAATCAAAAAAAAGAATTTTTAAATATTATCGTGATGGTAATTCCTAAAATGATAACATTTCATAATAAAATACAATTTCTTATTAATGGAGGAATCATTATAAAATCTAGGATAATTACCGCCATTTCCAACAAATGGATTTTACAATAATTAAAACCAAAAATATAATGTATATTTCATTCATAGCATCTCACTCTGTTAAAATTATATGTCAGTACATAATCAATATGTTCATTAAAATTAATTATTAAAAAAAAAAAAATCACCATCGTTGGTGTAATAAATTTTTAAGATAAATAACATTATTAACTCAAAGTTGGAAATTGGAAAATATTAAATTTACTTAAACATTAAATAGGTTCTTGTATATACTGACCGAGACGATAAATATTTTGGATTAACCCTTGTTGTTGCCAGTTGGGATGTCAGGTGTTAATTAATATTCACCTCTTCGACCCCCACGGCCGCGGTGGTTACATCGCAAGATGGTTCCCTTGCAAACTGTGCGCATAACGAGACAATTATATGTTGCCATAAATCGTAACTTATATACGAGGTAAACCACAACGACTTTCTGGATACCATTAAACAATATAATCTAACTATAAATTATTATTATATAACAGCAGTTTTCAACACGCCTCCACAATTCCACGGGTTTCTGATCTGACTGGTGCGCAGTGTTATTTTTTTTTTTGTTAAATTGGAGTTATGCATTGTTTTGACTCTAATACCAACGTCTAACATTGATGGAAATGGTTTCATTTCAAATACATACTTTTTAAGGAACTTAAAATATAGCTATATATAATAATAAATGTATAATAAACCGTCAATCGGACTCGATATGTGGCATAACAGAGCAGTAGGGTAAAAGCGTGGCGACGAGCGCTTTTCATGAAATATTTATGATTTACTGGATCGTACTTTTTTACCTCCGCGATAGGTCTTAAAGAAAAGTGTTTCATGAACCACCTTATATACATCATCACCTCGATTTTGCATATACATATTATTCGTGTCAATTCGTGGTGTAATTGTATTATTGATATTGCATTTATTTTTTTACCAGAGAATTATTGTTACCTAAGTATATAACAAAAATTGACTACAAATATGAAACGTAATTTTATAATTAACTATGTCTCTATAGTTTAGCATACTCTGTAGTAGGTGTATTTTTTTTTTTTTATTTGTGATAAATTTTGCTTTTAAATGAAAATAATAATAATAATAGTTTTATTTTTAATGTTAAATGATTATATTAATAGTGTATATTGATATTGTAATCAAACATCAAACAATATTGGGTTTTTACGAACTGATGATAATGTATAATATACAAACAAAAATGAATTTAATTTAATTAGGATAAATTGTTTTTATTCTTTCTGTAGAACTTGCGTGTTTGTATACGATTTCAGTATTCAGTTCCATATAGGTTCCATTACTGTATTATAATTAATAACGTAAAATTATAAATAAATGGTATAATTTAAATTTTTAAGTACTATCTGCATTAAGGTATGATATGTATTCAGAGTTTAGATGCATACAATTGTATTACTATTTTAGAATAATATTTTCTCCCTTTAAGCTTACGTTTTAATATTTTTACCAATTTTTCAATTATTATAGTTATGAAAAGTATAAGTATGGAAATTTAAATTAATTTTTGATGTTTGTAAACATGCGTATATGCATATATTATGTTGTTGATGCATAGTCAGTACTCAGTTGATTTCAATACTTCAACGCAAAGAAATCCCAAGAGGAGATTTATGAATCCGTCCTTGTGTAATCGGACTAACGAATGTGAATCGTATATAGTGCTATTTAGACATTATCTCCGGTGTGCTCGATATATAGAGGAGCTTTCCGAAACGTTTTCTCTTGGTATTAAGGCATCGGTGAAATTCTGCCTCACGTATCCGGCATAGTTAGTAGATGTGCAGAATAGTGGGGGTGGATACGACCAGGGGCTCATTTATTATTTACCGGAGCCGCGAACGGGACGGTTTTAAGGCCGCTTGTGTGTTCTCTACCCCGGCCGTCGCTCGGTCCATCGAATAAAGTCCTTTTAATTCCTGTTCCCGAAGCCACTTTGCAACGACGAAAACCAAAAAGCCTTGCATTTCGTTGATGATTTTTAGTTTATAGTCTTCATTCTCCCTCATTTTTACTCTCGGGAGTTTTGTTCTCACTCGAGGGACTTTTTTTTAATGTGTCGGCTAAATTGTTTCGTCTTTGCAGCAAGAATAAGAGAATTTAAAATAAAAAAATGTTAAAAAAATAAAGAAAAAAAGACACCCTTGACTGAGCGAAGAAAGAAAAAATACGGTTCTTATATTAATGTTCACTTTAATACAATACTGTCTGCAACGTTTAGGACCGCTTTTAACAAAAAAAAAAAAAAGGAAAAAACTTTCTCAACAAGTGCTAAGTCGATTATATGAAACTCGCCTTTCTTGACAACTGAAAGAATAAACCTCATCTAACGATTCTTGACAAACTGATGTAGGTATAAAACTGTAATTACAAAATTCAATCTAAATTTATTGTATTGAGAAATTGATTTTTAGATTTGTTAAACAGTACCTACATATTTCTTATCCCGTATACCTTCACAACGTCTATCTACCTATAAGCAGCAATATGATAGAGGTAAACGGTAAACATGAAATCCAAACAGTCTACATATTTAATATTTAGTACGCATTTATCGAAGCGATTTAATGAGTAATTTCTACGAAGTTAAGGTATAGTACATATAGCTGTTATATAAAGAAAACGTACATTGTGTCGTGGAGACCAGGTGTTGCACATGAATGAGGACGCATCCTCTAGGATCCGGCTCTGAAAATACGAAAATTATGGTTAGATTTGTAGAAATACTTGGACGTACCCATAATATTTATATAAACTTAAATTCTGTATTTACATATTTTACCTTTTTAATTCTGTTATATATTTTATTTGATATAATATTCTATTCTATAATCAATGTTTGATATGAACAAATTGTACACATTACACGGAAAATATTCAAAAATGCTATTTAACGAATGAGGTATTTCAAACGCTCTGTCATTAATGTATTATCATGTTTTGTTTTTGAATTATTAATTATTATTTGTTTCAGCTGTATTGTGCTTTATATATTGTTGTTATTTCTAACAATTAACCAAGCAATTTGTAGTAGGTACTTATGTAAATGGGTACTTCATAGTTCATAATCATTAAATAGTAAACATCAATATAGGTCCAACAGTCATTTGAATATCAAAGTAAACCAATTTGGCAAAAATCTAATAAGGATGTTTTATATAATATATAGTTTTTAAACAAAATAAGTTTCCAATAAGTAATGGTACTCATTACTATAAATATACAAATCACAAAAAGTTATTAACATATATTATTATAGAAATCGATAATTTAACAGTTATGTATTAAAAATAATTTGTTGTAAGTACTCGAATATTGCATAAAATAATAGGTACTATACCCATCGCTGCAGGTAATTATGTCACGCGTATATATATAGACATTGACGTAAATCTGTATCATTATACAGCTTACTTTAGTTTTTGTAGAAATACGTTTGTAAAAATCCTAAATATTTAATGTTTATTTAAGTAAAAAACAATAATGGGCAATGAGTGTGTTTCAATACAATTGATAAACATAAACGACGATGAAAAATTCACGTTTTTAAACTTGGAACAACCGCAAGTTTATTGTTGTCTTTTTTTATATCAAGTGTATTTCGACACCGTTATACGAGTATACCTATATCGGTAAAATTGTGCAGTATAACCCTAAACGATCTACCTATAGAATGGCATGCCTACGCCATGCACAAAATTAAATTCGGACAGTTTGAAAAGAAGCCCTATATATATATATACGGATTATACGTGTATACATATTATATAGTTCATAATATAATACATATACGTTTAAAATACAACGGCAGAGTATATATTTATAAATCGTATACTCGGCTAAATTGTGCATAAATCAAACGTACAGTGACACGAAAAGGGGTTTCCGTTATAGTGGTAGTAGGTACCTATATGTATATACATGGTGGCGGCGGCTGGATTTGCGTCACGTGTCATTTTCCCACTTGGAACGTCCAAGCTTCGGTGATGTGATAATCACTCGCACGTGTGTTGCATTACGCGCGTACTCGTAACGCGGACGGGGCCGGGGACGAGGGAGACTTCGCTTCAAAATTCAGTTAGTACTTGACAGACGGTCGTATACGCAAAATAATTACCACAACCCACCGTCCGTAATACCATATTATAATATATACATCTATAATAATATATAATACGTGCGCTGTGCACTGTTTTGACACAGCAGTTGCGCTCCGTTATTACTTTGCTGAGGTAAAATAAAAATAAAAAACTTCTGCGTCCACTTATAATAATAATAAATATACGTAAATATACACGGGGAGGGAGAAATGTTTAAAATTAAAATCCTAAGTAATTAATGCAATTGCGTCAATTAGTATATAATATGATGCGTGTGTGTTGGTGTAATACCAAACGCACCTGCATCAGGTTTTTATAGTTTTCCATTATAATTATTATCAATTTCTCAATTACAAAAATATAATATGATTAGGTATTACGTCTATTGGCCATTAGACCAATTTCAGAAGATCCAAATGATTGACATTTTATGGGTATGAACGATGTTGTTTTGTAAAAAATTATATTACGACAAAATAATAATAATAATAATAATAATGGCATGAAATACAAGAAAACTAGCCTTAACTATAATTATAATTTATAACTATAGGTAGGCATTCGCATACTACCTATACGTAGAATGAATAAAAAGTTAATTAGATACAGATATGAATGTATGCTTATTATATAGGTACATTATTACATTAATGGATATAAATAGTTATATATTATGAGTACTAAAAGGATTTTTGGAATTAATGATAATTCGGTATTTGGTTTTGAATACTACTTTTATAATATATAAAGTATAAACTGCATGCAGTACAACTTATTTATATTTTATTTATTTGAGTTTTGATTCAATATCGTCTTTAAAAGATATGCGTTATATTCCACTTGTACATACTGTAATTACTGTATACAAAAGTTGTAATTATGAAGTTTCAATTTTGTAATAGCCAAAACGCCCAAAACTAATAAAAAATAAGAAATAAATCTGTTATCATTCCATTGAGAATACAATCATTTTCGTCTAACTGAATTTAAATGCCTATTTATTAATCATTAAATGAAAACTTGTTAATTGTTAGTTAATTATTATATTTTGTTGTCTCTTATGCACATCTATAAATATACCTATATAAATAAAATATATTTACAAACATTTGAAAATATGTCATCAAACAAATTTTATATTTTATAGGACCATAATTATCATATATATAGCGTTGAATTTCAACTTGACATTAAAAAAAATTTATATAGAAGAAAATCAAAACATTATTTTAATTTAAAATGTAAAAACTATAAATAAAAAAAAGTTCAATTTAAATATTTTCTCCTTACTATTTCCCTAAAACTTTGTGTAATAAACACTATACAACAGACTTTGTCAATATGATGAGGGTTATTTCAGTTACGGTATTGGTGGCAGCAGGTTGCCGGTATAGAAAACCGATCAATAATAAATTAATGACCGCAACCCATGTATCAGACGACACGTACCTACAGTTAAAATAAAAGGTAGCCGGGACATAAAAGGTTAGAAACAAAAAATATTATTGTTTCGTATACAGGTGTACTGTATTTATTAGGCATAATTTATGAGTTTAAAACCATAATACTTTTAATATAGAATCCTGTATATAAATATGCCTGTATAAATTGCTATTTTATCACAGTCCTATAATAAGAATTCTGATTCAGCTATATATGGTCATGTACGAACGAGGTTTATTTATTTGACTCATGTAAAGAAATGTTGTAACATATTATTTCATCGCAGAGTATACAACAATATTAAAATTGTTATCATAATAATATTATAAATAAAATATATTATATTATTATATTTATTATATTATAGATACCTACATCTATATAAATAAGTCACTCGACGTAGTTTTAGTATACTGCAGTATTTTACATCAAATGTGTATGGATATTTTTCTAAGTATTTAATGTTTATTCAATTATTTTCAACTAGGTAGTAAAATTATTATTGTGACGATTGTTGGTTTATGTATTAGGCATAATATTAATTTCCTTTTGTTTGTAAAGCAGTAACCTAACAAACTAGATATCTTTGTAGAATAGTAAATTATATAATAAAGTTCATGTTAGCCTACTAAATAATATGTTTAACTATGTTGTTTTTGAGCAAACATTTGAAATAATAATATTCTAATACAACAAGAATAATAATAGTTATAATAATAACTGATTACAATGTTGGTTATTTGAAAACGTCCTATATAATCTTCAATATGACTTATTATAATTGTCACACACTTTCTGAAAAACGAATTAATTTTTTGTATGTGAATACTATATAATATTATAGTACTTATATAGTATATATTATGTAATAGGTGCTAAAAGCATATACATTATGATTGTATATTCTAAGACTACTCAATATTGTTTTTTGTATATGGTACAGAATTTCATATAAAAACACTTTACAACAATTGTATGTTGCCAAAAAAAAAAAAAAATTATGCATAGGTATAGGTACCTACCCTATTTTATTCTTATCGACATGGGCGGATCTAGAGTGATAACTTGGTAGATGGGTGGGGGAGGGGATAAATTTGAATATGCGCCACACAAATATTTATCTTGTTTATTCTTAAATATTATATATAAGTATCAAATCCATCACTCGTGCGCTTATATATTGTTAAATAAGACAGTATCATCTACAGATTGTATGATATATAATAATATTTAAATCACCTATATAATAAACAAACAAATCATAAATTATTTAAATCAAATTAGGAATTATGAACGTACGTTATTACGTAATATGTCTCTAGGTTTTGGAGAAGCCTAGGCCCCTGCCCCCTCTCCTTAGATCAGTCCCGGACTGCATCACTCAACTATAACCTACAGCAGCGTAAAAATCACGGTTACGTCCTTTAAATACATTTCCAAAACAATAAAAAATGATGTCTGCTGTGTGCGTATAACAATTTAAAGTCCTAATTAAATCGTTGGTGGTTTTTGTATTACCACGGTATTCATTATATTTTATATAACTGAATAAAAGGCAGTAGCGTTTTTTATCTGTCCCCGGGCCGTAAAACAGTGTTTGTGGGGTTTATCACACCAGTTTGCTGCTGCTGGAATGCGGATTTGGTACGGTCAAATAATTGCGCATAATTGGACGCTATAATAGCACCGCTCTCACAGACGTTTGTTACTTAAATGGAGATTTATTCCGCGGACGGGTAGACGGTATATATATGGCGGGTGGTTCAGGGTATATACGTATATATAATACAGCGAGGATTTTGCAAGGGGAGACGGATGACGCGGATTCCATCGTAGCCGTAAGAGAAAGATACGACGGGGGCGATTAATAAATTATTTAAGCGCCACCGCCAACGACATCAATCACTTTTTAGCGGTGAAGTGAGGTAGGGCCGTGGTTACGGGGAAAGGAAACACCGGCGGTAATTTGACGTTATTGGCCTTACCGGGTCCGTTTATTTCTTACGACTTTTTATTTATTATTCCGCGGCACTTTACAGTTTATATACTCTTGTCACCCGTATACCCAAGATTATTATTTATATATATATGCGCAGATATGGCTCCTTTGCAGCCGCCGTCGACAGATGACATACAGCGAGTGACGCGTGTCACGGTCCGGATTCATTTTTGTTTGAAAGTCTTGAGAGGAGAAAACGAAAAATAAAAAAAGCAATGTAATACAAGCGATAAAATTTGATTAATTGTGTAGCGTGCAGATTACATAATGAGACGCCTGCAGGCTGCAATAGCTGCAGTAGTTGCAAGCGGACGCCAATGACGTGGATTGGAATAAAATCAGAATTAATGCAAATTAATATTCGGTTTTTAATAAATTTTTTTAAATTTAATATAAACTTAAAATTGCATACCATGTATGACCATCTATGTATCATGTATGCTATATGTACCTATATAAGAGTATAGGTATATATAATTAAATATTATAGATAATTAGTTTTGTCCATAACATGATGTATGTTTCAAAAATCCTAAAAAATTTTATATGACCCGTAAATGTAGTTGAAGTATGGTTAGTATAATAAGTAGAGATATATCAGATGTGATACTTAACTATAGACAATAATAATATTAATATATAAATAAATTATAAATAACATAATATTATAATGTATCTTTTATAGATAAATAAGTATCTATATCGTACCTATACCGACTATATATTCCTAATATTACGATATCATCATACATCAACATCATTGATCATATTATAGATCTATGAACATTTATATGGCTATATGTTCTTGGTGTATAATAACTAAATAACAAAACGTTCACTGTAAGTCTCTATTTTCAATAATTTTGCAACTCGTCATAGACAAAATTATATACAAAAATAAATACGTGTAGGTACTTATATATAGGTGTATCCACGAAAAAAAATCTATTACTTTTTAGTTAAACTCAGAGGCGTATTATTCCATTATTGTGGAGAGATTATGTTATTATAAGGAATAATTGTCTAAGCCTCTATACAAAATGCTATAAAATAAACTATAGCAATAGATTACTGCGCGATTATAAATACACAAAGCTACTCACACGCTGCTATGTCCATAAGTAAAATCACACCCATATTATTATGTAGGCAAATATGTATCCCTAATACATTAATAATAGGTACTTATACCTAAATATATAAGATTTTGATAAGCTATTTGATGTAGATACTTACATAGTTACTTATATGTATATCTCAGTTTTTAATTTGTATGATATACCTTACATAGTATAGTAATATACTTTATTTATATCATTATTCATTTAAGGTACACGAAATATATTCTTTTGAAAAAAGTGTTAACAGTAAATAGTAATATTTTAGTTGGTATTATTTTTTTTCCTATAACTGTGTCCTTTAATTTCAAGAACATAAATAAAGTACCTATAAACTAAATTCCCCGAGGGAAAGGGTTAGAAATACTCTTAACCCTCATCATAAATATGCCCAGTCGTGCCTATATAAATATATAGCTTGGTATAATATTAAGGCATACTATTATGTACCTATATCTATTTGAATTAAGATAGACGCAAGGGACCAGAATCATTTTTCCTTTAAGGATAGCGCTATAGTATAAATTCCTATATGAAATACCTAAATATAATATAATACGCGAAAGAAAAGGCTGAACAATTTTTGGATGGAAACAGCCCCGCAGTTTGTCCACTGTCGTAATTAATACCTATTTATAGGATTATATATAACATATCTATGTTATAGGTAAATAGGTAATGTATATAGGAAGGTAATATACAATATATATATATATAGGTATACATCAACTTTTTATCAATAAAATATATAAGTTTATATATAAAAATTGTTCCTATAAACAATTTAAATTTCTTGCAGCGTTGTTTGTATATACACGCACCTATTAAATTATCATCCAAATATATTATATATATTATAGTGTATAGACACCTATACTTTATAAGTGCGGCGGTCACTTAGTACGATTGAGTTTCACTCGCTGCAGCAGTGATCTATATACTCATGCAGTACGCCTTACGCCTATTATATATACGCGAGTCTTATCTAAATAATAAATATATATACATATATTATAAACACTTTATACCGATACATTTAGACGTACGCGTGTATATCCTCTTATACTTGTCTAATATAATAATAGTGTGTATATCATCATACACGTATACGTATTATATATATTATTATATATTTTATATAGGTATGCTTGTATACTGCCGTATATTATATTGCAATAGTAGGACACCTTCCTCTCTATATTATTATATAGATGACTATCTCTATATATTGGCGTGTACGTGTGTATAAATGTTTAATAAATAGATGCTGTAATAATGTTACGGCCGTGAGATCGGACGGGCTAGCGTATAACAACACTGGCAGCCGATATAAAAAGTACGTTTTACGTCGAACGGAAAGAAAAAAAATCGACGAGCGAATGAACCTGCATCTCACGGAGCAGCACTTGCCGGACCGCTGCAAGTAGCTATATACATGCTATATAATATATATAGAATCGTAGTATGTATGTATTTATATAAATTGTATGTATATATAAAGAGAGAAATAATATAATAGGTATAGCACGTGGTTATCTCGGACGACCGACGTGGCACACACACCCCTATATATAATATATATAGTATGTATATACAAATGTGCAGTAAGGGGTACCTATATATAGAATACAAGTCTATATAATATGTATTGTATATAATATATATATAGGTGTATAGTATAGCACGCACTGCGTGCGTTTATCTCGTTTAATAAATTGGAAACCCAACTCGTGGGCACACGTGCGGAATACCAAAAACCGTTTATATGTACGCGGAGCGGCGCGTCTCGTCCGCATAAATTCCGCATCGAAACGTCTACGTATATAATACTTCCCCAAATACTATCGCCTGCACCGACCGACGACCATGCACGCTTTTATTAGATATATATATATATATATGTACAGAGGTATCCTCGAGTAGGTAAAACATATATATATATATAGGTACAGTCGTCGTCGTCGTCGTCTTCGGACGTCGTCGCGGCGGCGTGTATTAAAAGCCGCGGCCGCGACCGATATATAGTGTCTTGCATTCCGGTCACGGAAACCAATTCGTGGGCGCGTTATATATGCGTAGGTTTATTTATTATTATACGGTGGTGCTCGCGTACCTTCGGTCGGTCGGGCTGCAGGAGGGCATGATTGGACGTGGGGGGGGGGCGGTAGGGCGAGAGCGCGCGCGCGCGCGCGCGTGAAACGCCACCGATAGACGCGCCGTTACGCCGAAAACTGTATAATATTAATAATAATAATAATACGTATAGCAGCGGCGGTTAGCCGGGCGAGTGGGGGTGGAGCGCCGATGGACCAATTGACGAGCGGCGCGCGTGGGACCGACTCTCCGTCATCGATCTCGGGCGCCATTTGCTGCCCGCCCGTCCGACCGTCCGCGATCGGCGGCGGAGACTCATCGTGCTGCCGAACGGTGACGCGACGTTTTTATCGGGACACCGCAAATTGATCGTTGCGTACGCAACCGGCGGTCGGGCGGTTTAACGCAAGTACCGTATTACGCGTATAGACGTAGGTATATAGGTAGTGTTGAATCTACAATCTATATGGATATATTGGTATACCGGGTGATCCATTTAACGTAAGACACTCATTATTTCAAAAACGATATGACTATATATATAACTATTTATAGGAATTTAATATTTTAGGCATCTAATTTCAATTTTTTTTTATGTTTGTTTAAGTACCCGCAGTATCTATATGCGGTGTTTTATTTAATTTTCAAAATTTAATCTACAGTGCCCAATTAGATTTGGCACTGTACACAATGTAAACTTTTTCTTACTTATTGCCCTCGAAAACCGCGGGTATTGTGCACTGTGACAAACTTCCTACTTTGCCCGTAACATATCTACCTGAAGGTATATACCGTATAGGTATCTACTATCTACTGTATAGGCAACTTGACCCAAATTTTATTTTAGATTCTGAGCGGAGCGAGGAAAGTATTGATTTTACAATGATATGTGTGGTTTTTTCTTATCTTTTTTTGAGCCTGTCATTATACGTTTAAGGGCAGTAAAAGTGCTTTGATTTTCTTCATCAGCATCTTTTCCGGTAGGAAAGTGAATCTAGTTGGTACTTTGGGGGGGGGGAGGGGGGAATAGTAAAAAATTCCCCATGGTTTTCAAACTCATAGGGAAAAATAACAAACAAATTAAGAAAGCTGGGCATTTTTAAGCAAAGCCAATTTTTGACAAAACTGATTTTGTTTTTTGGTGTAATATCAAGATAAATTAAATTTTCACAAAACGTGAATTTTTTTTAATTAGGAAATTCATAAAAAATATTCTATTTAAATCTATGATTTGAAAATTCAACACAATATTTTCTAAAGAGTTTTTTAACTTTCTAAAAAAACAAAATTATTGGAAAGTATCAAACTAATTTTGTATGAGCGTTTGAATTTTTAAAATATTTTGACAATTGTTGAGTTAACAGTAGCAGGTCTAAGAAATTTTTGGTTTTTTCAAATTTTTTTCTTTAAATATCGATAAAAAAAAATGTTGTTTCAGTCAAAGTTTTTGAAAATTGAACACAAGATTTTTTTATAAGTTGTTAAAATAGCATATCAAAAATAATAAAAATACATCGGCACAATTTTTTTTTATAAGCATTTAAACTTCAAATGTTGACTGAAATTTATCATCGCACATTTGCAAGTTGTTTTGGAATTAAAAAATTATAAAATATTCAGTTTTTATAGCTAAATATTGAAAATTATAAAAAAGTTTTTTCGTAAGTTGTTCTAAATTCAGTTTGAAAAATATTTAAGATACTAATGCACACTTTTTTTATAAGCATTTAAAGTTCAAATTTTGACCAAATTCATAAAAATATCGAATGTTTACAAATTATTTAGTAGTTAAAAATATATAAAATTATCAGTTTTTATAGCTAAGGATTGAAAATTTAAAACAATAGGGTTGTCTTAAGTACTTAATAGTGTAATAAAAAATGAAAAATATGTACTAAATAAATATTTTTTTATAGCCATTTTAAGTTCAAATTTGGACGAAATTAGATATTTAAATGAAGAATAACAATGTTATTTATATCGTTGTAATTTAAAAATATTTTTTAAGGGTCCTTGAATGTTTTGAAGTATTTTATTATATTTATTAACTTAATTAATTTTTTTAATGCAATGTTTTTTGCAAAAATGAATTCGACCTACGGTAATATTAATAGTAATAAAATGAATTCTTTTAATAACAATAATATCTTAAAATAAGGACACTTAGTTATGTAGACTGACAGACCCGTCTTCGCTCAGAATCATTTTTCGTATACAATGATTTATATCATTAAATACAAATTTAACACATCCATGAAAGTGACCCACTCGATACCTACTGTACAGCAGAGGGGTACCTACTCACCTTTTTTTTATAGATTGAAATACTTCGAATAATATGCTGCATCGAAATATTAAATTAAAAATTAATATATTATAGTACGAGTATACTACCAATTTTATAAATATGAATTCATAGACAACACCTGCATTCTACCGTACTGTAAGAAGACATGAATATGTTTTTTAAAAGACAACGTACACTATAACCAATTGACAATATATAGCCGAAAAGGTTGTGTAGGTACCTATTAATACACGTATTATTTATTTATATCCAATTGTATAATGTACCATACCTGTATTATTATTTTAATATTAGAGATTACAGTATATTAAGTACATAATATTTAGGGTAAGTACGGTTTTACAATGTTTTTTTTTACTATAGGTTAGAAATGGAAACTTTTTTTACTCAGTCAATTTTTTTTTTTTGGTTGATTTAATATTTTATATCTGAAAGTAAAAATGTCTATAAAAAATGATAATTAAATATTAACTATATATCTTTATAACATAATATAGGTATTTACTTAAATAATTGTATACCTATTGCTAATTAATCTATTCTAACCAAACCTATTACATAAAGCGATAGGTACTTATACTAAAACACCACACCTAAATGTGACTAAAACTTTAAGTACCTACAACTCACAAGTATAGCATGGTAAGTGCTATACATCTATAATATTTCATATTTAATTGTAAATATATCTATAATCTAAATATTGAAACGTGGAGTTCAGATAAGTTGAAAAATTTGCTTTTTCTTATGTTACCGATGTAAAAATACCCATTTAATTTTATATTAATTAAAGTAAGGTAACATCAACAATATGGTTAAAAATATATAAAAAATCATTTTTCATCATAGTTTTTTCACATACCATATTAGGTAATTCGAAATCAATAACAATATTTTTGAAATAAATTTAGATTTTTTACTACTATGTATCGTTATTATGTTAAACTTAAAACTATGTATATAGTAAATTCTAATATTATATTAAGTTCAGAAAAAATTATTAAATATTTTTGAAATTTATATTATATGAATATACTTAGGTAAATATACATATTTGACATAACCTATAACGAACGAAAAACTTTACATCCCCTCGAACATTATAATAATATCGATATAGCGAAGAACATATGTAATATGGTACGTATATTGTTGATGTATGTGTTGGTTTGCACAAGTAGGGTCGAAATCAATAAACGAATATACGAACGAAAGTTCACAAATAAATACAAACTTTTCGTGTATATATTTTATACTCTTCTATACCGTGCTGAAACACTCGTTTAACTTATCTTCACTCACATAAAAGTCGTATAACATTTGGTATTATTTCTGTTAAACCTATTTATGATTTTGTAAATGTCTTATATTTTCTGGTTTGATTTTATTTAAAGCAATAACCATGGGAATCATTTAATATACTATATATAATACGTATAACATCGTAAACATTCAACATTCAATGGTACATTTTATGCGAGTCTTATTGATAATAGTATACCTACAAATATTTTAAACGGAGCGGCTAGACTATTTTACAGATCAACAATAAATATTGATTTTTTATTATGTCTGAAAATGATTCTACTGACCTGAATGTATGTAACTACCTACGCTATAAACTATCACAATATAATATAATATGTAATAGCTATTAAACAATAGGGACCAAAAAGGTAATACTTTTGATCTCTAAAAAAATATCAGGACTTGCTAAGTTATAACTATGCTAACTTTATTATAGACATTTTCCTAACATTGCGTTTTGTTACAAACTTAAAATATTTTTTAATTTTTTTCTTTCAATGAACATTAATACCTATCTATCAATAGTCATGAAATATCACCAACGTATTCTTTAAATATATAAACAGATTAATAAAACAATGTATTATACTAAATTTATTTACAAAATAAATAAATAATTTTAATATACCTACCTTCTTTAAAACAATTGTGGATTCCTTAAAATGTATTTTGTATTTGTAACTTTATACTTTTGAGAATTTTTACATTGTATTCTACGTTAAACCAAACATTTTCCGTGATAATAAATAGGTACCTAATTATAATATTTTCTGATTTAAAATATCTTTAATGGGACTTATAATTAAGTATATACTTACAACAAATTGACTAATATTTGATTTTTTCCCTAAGTCTAAAATACAGAAACAAGCATGCTGCCACCCAATTAGTAGAATAACCGAAGAATTTACAAATTATTTAGAAAAAACTGGCGTTCTTGCTAAAGTAACTGATGTTTTAAAGCTATTGTACGAAATGGATGAAAAACCGGTTGATCCACTCGAGTATTTATAATACATTTCCTAACTAAATAAATTAGGTTTACTGTTTTTATAATTTAATATTAATAATAACATACTTCTATTGTATTATAATAATTTATAATAATACCAAAATTATGTTATGAAATGTTATTTTGTTATAATATTTTATTAAAAATTAAAATTGTTATAGTATTATAGTAAATACATTATTATTAATAATAAATTATAAAACAACAACATAATAGGAATGTGTATAATAAATTATAGTTTATAGTTTCTGAATTATTTTATATTAGGTACTTATATTTATTGTTCTAATTAATTTGTGTAGATTAAAAACTGAAAGTACCTACATAATATTATCTGCCTGTGCTATCAATCAACTAAATTTATACATTTTTATTAATTCTTATTAACATTTATCCTACAATGGTTCAAACTTCAAATCCAAAAAAACTGATCATTGAAACTTACTTAATACTTATTACTTTATTAATTGTTATACCTTTTGAATAATGTAAACGTTGAAAGGTTTAATCGTAAAACTTACCATAACTTCGCCGTTTAAGCAATGAGGATAGTAAAGTTTATAAAATATTTTACATAGATGTGTTTGATATTTTTAATTAATATTTTAATTACCTATTTAAAAAATGTATATATATATATACATTACACTATATATACATATGTATTATACAAACAACTTTTTACTAGTATATATTTTACTCATTAAGCGTTTTACAATTATATAATAACATAATATAATTTCTACCTTCCGTGTTAAAAAAATCAATCAGTAAAAATAATTTTATGATTTTTTATTGTAATAGGAAACTATATTATATAGTGGTAGGCAATAATATTATACAATTTTCAGATTATGACATTTTCGAGTTTTAAAATTATTAAGATCTTCAAGCAGTACTTTTTTAATTTTCCTGTTGAGATCGTAAAATAAACAATTTATTTTAGAATCTCGATAATTTTTTTAATAAACCATGGTACAGTAAAGGGTAGTTTTTAATTGTAATACTTAGTGGACAAAAGTTAGGCAAAGCAATAGGTAGCTATTGTCAATCAAAATTGTTTGTTATTAATTAAATATTCCGTGTTTTCTCGAACTGGCTCTTACGTTCTTGTTGGCGATATCGTATGTGGCTATAGAATTGGGGATCTATAATGTTAACACATAGCCGCTCTTTATTAGGAATAGGTAATATAATTTATTCTTTGATATTATAAATAATAATACATATAAAAAATGTCATAAAATATTAATTATCCTTTTTCAAGATTATAAATTTGTTAAATTTCCAGTAGATTAATGATTAATTATTTTTAATCATAATAACTATTTTATTTTCTGTAACCAATAGCAACCATACAAATATAGAAACCGTATTCGATTAACAAAATGCCTGTTTGAACCCATATTTAAAATGCAATTTTTTTTAAGTAATTTATTAGTACACCCTTACATTTTGGTACAAAGGTACAATATTAAAATGTAAAGTCTCTAGCTGGGTTTGGCTGTACGTCGATTAGTCAGTCAGGATATCTTCTTTTTATTGTGTAGATGAATAAATTATCATAATAACTTAATGACAAGCATCTAGAAACGCTAAACTTAATATGCACCCTTCACATATTAATGAATACATATTTCAAGTTTTGTAAAGATTGTAGTTTCGGAGGAGATGGCAATAACAAATTGCGTCAAACTGGAGGATAGAATAGTTACGCTTCGTTCCGCCCTATAATAATACACCACTACTTTTTATGAAATGTAGAAAGCAAAAGTGTTCCCCTGCAATATTATGCTATTCAATGTGAGTTGTGACTCTGTGTATTTTACAATAATGATAAAATTAAGTAATATGTATTTCAGAAAATATAAATTAAAAATTAAAAAATAATATTTTTTACACATACACAAACGTCATTCACTGTATATTATAATATATATATAAGGTTTTTAATTTGTTCTTATACCTATAGTAAAATTAATATTACTATTACCTATTAATCTACAGTTCAGAATAATTTTTATACCTAGTAAAAAGTAAATGTTACAACTCAAAATATGTAATATAGATATTTGGTTTAATGATTAATGACATTAAACATATACACTTTTTCTTAAATAGATTTATACGTACGAATATGACTGAAGTTATCTCAGAAAAGTTGGAGTTAACAAAGTTAGAAGAAGAGTATGATACTGTGATGCAAGAAATTGCTATACTTCAACAAGAGAACATGAATATGACGAACAGACTTAAGACATTAGAAACAAATGAAAGTGATAATATCGTAGAATTAAATTCCGAAGAAAATACTGTTATTGGTTTAAGCAATAATGATATGAAAATGCATAAAAATGCTGAAAAAAATAATGAAAAATAGACTTTAATTTCTTATTATTTTTGTATTTTCTATGATTAATGTTTTTTAAATAAGATATATAATAAAATATACATTCATAAAAATATTTAAAAGATGAAAACAGTTTATTTTTAGCTTCCAATTTACACATGACTACGGTATAAAATTATTCTATTTGCTTTTCCATGCTAGATATTATACTAGGTGTAGGGCTGTAGGTAAATACCTACATTTTTTTCTTTAGCTTGGTACATTTATACTATATACGGAACACGTGTAAAAAATACGTTAAATACATAACTAAATATTAATAATTTAAAAATAAAAAACAATCTACAGTTATATTTAGTTTTTTTTTTTTTATTATTTTAGAACTATCATTATAAACTATTTCAGTTCGACAATTAAAGATTAATACAGTATATATTTAGTTAAATTGAGTTTTCGATGGAGAAAAATGTAATTTCCTTGAAGTGAAAACCTATTCATAAATCTAAGTTATATTTATTTTTAATTAATATGATGTTATAGGTATAGACTTTATGGCAGAAAAAATAAATGTATGTTTAATGTATACAAATAAATAGGAACATATTTAAATATTTTAAGGCTTTTCATACATTTAAAACTTAAAATTACTCAACAAGTATCATTATAGTTAATAAATTATTCACTAAATTAAATGGTAGGCACCTAATTATATAGCTATATAGGATACTTTGTACTTTTAATTTAAGAAATTAACTTTATGGTCAATATCTACTATTAATTATGAGCTCGTGACATGAATATAACTAATAACTAACTAAACTATTGCAAGTTTCACAATGATGGGCTTTACTTTTTAGGGTAAAAAAATTGTCCATATATAGCACAATCAATTGGGATTTTGTCAATATATAGAAAACCAATCGATGATCGTATTTTAGAAAGGTGATTTTCTTAAATCCTTATTGTGGGTTAAGAAATTCAATTTGAAAAGAGATAGTAGTTGTGAAGACATATTTTCATAAATTTTTGACCATTTCCGTGTCTTAAGCTTAACCTAACCATTTTTCGAACGTAGGTAGGTAAATACTAAATAATAATTTATTATTATATAAAAATGGATAACTCTGATGTAAATGAGTCCGTCTAACCATACTTATTTGTAATTCCTTATTCATTAACTATAGTTCTTATTACTTCACAGAAATATAAATTGAAAAGTACCTCAGTAAGTATATCATACATCGATTCATCAATATTCTATTCATTTTTTTGAGTTTATAATATTGTGACAAAATTGTTAAAAATCCTAACATTTAAAATTGATCATCCTTCATGATATGCTATAAAATATAAATAAAGGTAATTAAGCCTACTATAAATATTATTTAATAAACAATACATTCGATAATACGATATTTATATTTATATCTATATTTATTTATAAAAATATGATTCTTAAATAACTATATGCATACCTTCTACATGAATGATCAACTAAAACTATAATTTATCACAATTCCAAATAGATAATTCTAACTTTTAATAAACTACATTATAGGTTCATTAATTACAATTCAACGTAGGTACATGTCTCAATATCATAATAACTATATTATCTACTAGCTGAATCACCCGGCGTTGCCCGGAAAAACTCCTTTTGGGTGTAATTCACTCTGCATAGGTATGGAAGCAAAATCATATTATATTTTAATTTTTAGCCATCCCACGTGACGTTGCCCTGAGTTTCGCTTATGGTAATGCGAACAGTATATTATCAGGTAGGCAATCTACCTGCGGTAGATTGTGGACACATTGAGGGGGGAGATAAAATATAGGTAGTCTATATTAGTACAGCTTAATAGTCAAAAAACAATTTGTATAAGTGTACCTAAAATAGTATTGAAGTCATAGTTGATCATCCCGGATTTTTAGGAGTATTTCATATTTATGTATTAATATACTTTGGGGGGTTATTTAATTTATTTTTATGGACAAACCGGCGTAATTGTACCTAGATTTGAGAAATAATTCGCATATTATATAACTTGCAATCAAAGACAACACTTAATAAACAAAAAAAAGTTTCGATTTCCACCGTAAATCTGAAGATTCCTGTTTTACCACCTCTTTAAAAATCGAATATCAGAAACACTCCTTTCTTATTATACGCAATAAGATAGATCAATAGAATTTGTATGTGTAATTTGTATGTGTATTGGTTTATGTTATCGGTGTGCATTTTATCGTTCATTTTAATAAAATAGGAGTACGCGCGATGCATGAGATTATTTTTATCGATAAACTTCTCGGAACAATAATTGTTATTCTTATCTACACGACGACGACGAACAAAAAGGATAGGTTGCAGGTAGCTGGAAACCCGCGGGCCGCCGTGCCGCACAATACGTATTGGCGATGAATAATTATAATTGTTAATTACTCCACTAAAACGCAACATTTTTTAAAATCCTTTCTTATTGCACGGTGAAAATATGAGAAGAACCTCTATTCCAAATTTCAAGTCCGTACGTTGAGTAGTTTTTGAGATACAGCGATCAGTGAGTGAGTGGTATTTGGATTTTATAAGTATAGATTAATAACCCTAAAAATTGAATTGAAAAAATAAACTCTAATCACCTCTTCCCAATAAATTATACCCATATAGCTTTAAGTTTTGATCAATCAAAAAACCTTTTATAAGGTTAATAATACATATTACGTTCTTCATTCTTTGAGAAAAATATAGTTCACTGTACAGTTTTTGGTATGCGAAAGCTATAGTTTAGTACCTACATATGCAAATTAGTAACATTCAGTTATTATATATTATTATTATTATATAAAATCGTTACAATAATATAATATATTAATAATTCATATCATATACATATATTGTATAATACGTATGTGTGTAGTGTGTTTCTTGCGCATCAGTTATATATATATAATTTGTATGACTGTTGACTGTATCTACATACATGTATTATATAGGTACAAATGTACAATACCTATGCATTGATAAAGGATGCAAGCACGATTTGTTATCACACCAATGATTACTCAGTAATACATAATAAATAATAATACGATATGGACCGAAAAGGAGGTTGCATCCAAAAACCGCACATTTATAATTTGAACCCCAAAAAGGTCAATAGACAAAAACCTCACACTTTATCGGTTCATTCTATAGCAAAATACCGCACACTTCTAGTGGGTAAACGCAGCACACTATTTTTAGTGCGTTAAATAACATTATCGATGTATAATGATTTATGAACGTAGGGAACTTCAATCTAGAATCTACCAAATGTATCAAAAGGTTTGATTATCTATCTGTATTTACTATCTGTAGATACTCTAAATTTTGATTCAAATTGAGAAATTGTAACCTGCCAAAATAAAAAAATGCAATTGCTTAAATGTTTGAATGCATTTTTAGAACGGAGATCTTTGACATTTTTAAATACGTCGGCAATTAATTTCAGCCAATAAAATAATTTTTGAATATTTAAATTGTAAATAATTTTTTTGTTGCATATAAATATAAATAATAAATAATAGATTATACACCATTATAAAGCGTGTGGTTTTTGGTACAACATTTTAAAAAAGTGTCTGGTTTTAACCTATTATATACGGTTTTAAACTTTTAACCTATACCAAATGTGTATCTCATCACAAGTGTGTGGTTTTTGGAGTCAACGGAAAAAGAATATCCGAATTGCAGGAGAAGTGTGCAGCAGTGGGATTGCTATTAATAATAATTAAAAAAGAAAAAATACGATTTCGACTTACCGACGGGTTGGCCATACATCTGCGCATTGGGTCCGCAGAATTTCGGTAGGTCGGCGAATACCGGCCGGGAAAACACGGTCCGGTGGCTGTGATGGGCAACGGCGGTTTGCCGGCCATCATTTTTTCCGATCCATACATCATGGTCATCATACCATTTGTGGCAATGCAGTCGCACGCGACGACGCGTTATTCAAATATCAAACGGTTGTGGGTGGCTGGTGAGAGCGTAATAGCAGGTATGGACCTGTATATATGACCAGGCCACTTCCGGGACGAGAACACGTGTGATTTTTTATTGTCGTGTGTATAAAAAGTTTTTTTTTTTTTATCGAAACTTATCGTGACAGTTCAATAATATTATGTTATCCGTAACCCATTATCGTACACTTTTGGATAAGCGGTAACATCGTAATGACGATTATATTCAAAATCGTCAGATTATACCTATTATCGCGGGGATATAAATTATAATATAGGTGGATCGTTGTTTGGGCACCCCGACCACGTGACGTGCGAGCTGTGGCGAAAGATCGACGCGGAGCGTGTGCAATACGTACGCGTGTGTGTATGTGTACGAGTCCGCGTGTAAATCCAATAACCGACCGGTGTATCGCTCGTATCGCCCGACGGTCTGCGCGTCCGGCGGCACTATGTATGTGCGTCGTCCGCGGCGGCGGCGGCAGCCCCGTGGTCGTCGGCGTCGGTGTCGCCGTCGGCGGCCGTCGTCGCAACGTGGGCTGGATCGTCGCGTCGCGGGGCGGGCGCGCGTGCGCCGCCGAGTCTTGGCGGCGACGCCATGGCGCCGCGCGTTTGCCTGGCCCCCCGACCCGGCAGAGCGCACGCGTCGACCCGCCACGCCAGACGCCGCCGCTACCGCCGCCGCCGCCGCCTCGCCGACAGCCGGGGTCAAAACGTAAATATGATTTCGGCGTGCCCGCGCATAATGCACACTGATGGGTGTTTTAAACTTAACTACCCCACCACCCCCTCCCCGCGAATACCGATCCCTTCCCGTGGCACTCCGACGACCGTAGTTTCGCATATCCCTCACTATCCCACCACGCACCATTCCGCCACCGCACCACCATCACCGCCACCGCCACCACCAGACGTCGACGACTGTAATATACATATACATAGCATTGCTTATCCCTTAACTGCGTGGCGATATTCTTCTCCGCCCCCTCCCACCCGCCTACCATTGGCGATGGTTATACACATCGGGGGAGCGCGTGCGCGAGCGTTCTAATTAACTGCGCGTGATGGGTATTATATAGGTGGGTAGGTAGGTGGGTACGTGCGTCCCGAACTTTTACCGACGAATTATAATAAAAGTACCTATATACTCCATTCCATCGGCGAGCAGTAGGTATAGGTATACCCTATATGAAATATGTAGGTATATAATAATAGGTATACTATAGGTATAGGCATTAGTCAGGTAGTTGGCATATTCGCTGTACGGCACCTGTACAAAACCTGCCGCAGCTCGGTGGCTGTACAAGCGCGAAGATATATTTTGCTTTAATGATAATTTATCGGTGTTGTTATGTTTGCGACAGAGAGTGAAAAAGGGATAACTATCACCGCCCGGCTATTACAAAAATATAATTCCCTACGTGGCATCATCATATAATATAATAATAATAACATAAGCCTCTCTGCAACAGAAGGATGAGATAACGTACGCGTGGCGAGACCGCAGCGTAATGGGAGTGTATTATTATAAATTATAATCAAAATATAGTCTTAATCATCATCGTCAAGCAGAGTGTGTTTAAAGTAAAGCTGATGTACTGCATAGTGCAGCAAACCACGCTATAGGTGCTTATATTTTGAAAAAAAGTAGTAATGATATAAAAGTAATATTGAAGAAAAATATGAATATTAATTGTATTAATATATTCGTGAGGTTATTCCATTTCTTTTGTGTTGCAAAAATCAAGACTTGAATGTGACAACAAAACCCACATTGATCAAGACGGTCATTAGTAAGAAAATGCGCAGTCAATAGATGTAATATTGATGTTGATGCAGCGATGAGTGTGGCACAGCTTCAATACACTATTAGATAAATACACTCATCTTACAACATATTATATTTTTGTTATTTAATTATAATATATAATACCAAGTATCATAGAACGGTGTTAATAGGTTTGTGGTGTATGTAAATAGCTTAAAATTAGTTTGAATATTTTGGAAATTTAAATTTTTAAATTACCGTAAGAAAGGTCAAAAGATGTATATAGTATATAATATTATGATATTTAAAATTCTGCCGATTAAGACGTTCGACTCTGTTAATAATATTTACACATCGATTCCACCGGCTACTGCAGTTTATATAATTTCTACCTATTGATTCCACCGAGTAGTAAATGATTAAAATAAACAAATATTTCTTAAAAAAATAAAAATTATACATCGATGAAAATAGAAAAAATGAAATTTTATTAGAACATTTTTATTTTTTTTATTGCTCACAATAATTATTATGTAAAAAAAAATATTTTCAAAAAAGTTTATAGTACTTATAAATTGAATAATTCATCATTTACAATAAAAAAAAATCATCCTATAACTAATAGTTGTCGGTATTTTAAAAAAAAAATTTTGTTTACCTATTAAAAAATGTAATATTTGGATTGACTTAATATGAACATTGAACAGTATATCCGTCGGAAACAATAGCCAACAAAATCAATTTTCACAGTTAAAAAAAGAGTTATTTTTTGCTAGATTTTCATTAAGCGGAGTAGATTTACGAAACTATAGTGAACGGGTTTTGTTGTTTGGGGTCTTGTCAGATTTACATTCGCTAGGAGAAGTGCAGTGAAGATTTTCAGAAATTCATCTTCAATCCACAATTCCATTCAAATCTTTAAAGCTGAAATACATAAAAAAAACACCCAATAAATGTGTTTTAATTTATTTTAAAGCTCTATAATAAATTAACTATTAAAGATAAAGTTCTGAAAATCTTTACTGCACTTCTCCTAGCCAATGTGAATCTAACAAGATCCAAACAAAAAAATCCGCTATATAGTTTAGGAGATCTATCTCACTAAATGAAAATGAAAATGATTTTCTTTTGCGGGGCTGCTCACACTGACGTTTTTCTGGATTCATATTGTTATACCGCTTGGGTGGGATATCATCTTTAATAATATTGTAACAAAATACATACATAGATACTATACAATTTTGTTAATATCTCATTAATAAAAAAAAAAAAATACATACATATTACATACAGTTAAGAGGACGCTATACCGAAAGTGAAACGTATACAACGCTCAATAGATGGCATACAAATGTCAATACATTTCTAAAAATTAAAAATCAAGAAAGTTTACATGCCGATCTCTGACTTGGCAAGCGTTTTTTTTTTTAATAACGACAAAAAAAAATGATTTTGAGAAAAATTCTTAACGTTTATGATGTAATTTTATATTGAATCACAAATAATTTGTATACAATTAAATATATATTACACATTTACACCTATAGCTATATGATATATGCCCCCGTGTAGTCGAGTAGTATAGTGTGTTGGTATACGCCCCTACATTCACCAAGCTTAGAAAAACAAAACGGTTGTGTATTAAAGGATCTAGCTATTTAGATATATAATATAAATTGTATTGTATACAAATTATTTTTAATTCAATATAAAACGACATACATCAACTATGGACCTACCCACACATTTTTACTATTATAGATTCTGAACAGAGCGATGAATATACTGGTATTAGTTTAACAATGTTTTTTTTTGTGTTTGTGCCTGACATTTCCTTTATACGAGCAGTAAAAAGACTTCAATTATAAACGTTGTGGGTTCATTTTTCTGGTCTCGAAGACTTATTGATTCCTTTTTATTAAAATTCTGATTGTTCGTGTTTTTAAATACATTTAACGACTATATTTTCAATTTATAAGAAATTTTGGTACCTAATACATATAAGGAGTCTCTTGTATCATTACAAACTTCTGTTTTTCAAAATAAAAAAACTCCTTTTTGAAAATATTGACGTTTTAATATAAAAATGCTTACGAGTAGTTTCACAGTTATCATAATGCGTTTAAAATATAGTTAAGGTTATAGGTAAAACAAAATTACCAAATGAAAACCATCAGCCATTCATATGTATGGAAAAAATAACATGAGTAATATTAATGTTTTTACACTTAATTACAAAATAATTTCAAATTCAACACTTGCTGAAAGGGGGAGGGGGGATTATACACACAGGCGCGTAACCAGCTTTTTTAAAGGGGGGTGTTTCATTTAATATTTTAATACAACTTAGGGGGCAAGGGAATATTATCTTATCTATAATCGGGTCCAAGGGTTACAGCGTCGTTTATCAATAACATTTCCAATAGCAGCTGGCTGGTGCTTCCACAGGTTATCGTCACGGTGTAGAAAAAAAATAACTATAATAACCATGATTATCAATTATTTGATATGGTAATGTCAAATATAAATTAGAATCATAATTACACAATTTGTAATAACCTGAACCTTTTTTTACCATATTTTTGAGTTATACAGTTAAAGGGGGGGGGTGTTTTAATACCCAAAACACCTCCCTAGGGTACCATATCTCTCAAACATCATCCTTGTATACGCCACTGTTCAGTATACTGTATATAATATTATATAAACAATGTCACTCGTATAATATACCATTTTTTTAAATTACACACATATAACGTCAGCCACACTTTAACGTATTGACTCTTATTCTCCAACTTTATTGGGTCTTATTAGCTTTAAACGTAGTCGAGTTTAATACCATGCAAGAATTTGTTACAAACATTCCAGAAATATAAACCTCAAGCACCAATGTTTACATAAAATGTACCTAATATTTAATATTAATATTAAATGTACGTAGGTATTTAGTGTATATATATATATATATATATATCTAACATTTAGTCATTTCAAGTTGTAGATGAAATACCGAATAGATTCGTGTTAGTTATTGGTAAATAATAAAAATTATAGGGTTTCCAATGGTCGCTCAGTGTACTCCATATATTATTTTATATACCATATAGGTAACACAATTTATTATTAATTGTTGTTTCTCTAATTATATTTTCTGAATTAAAATCACTTCATTCATGTTTGATATACGTATCCCCAATGAAGAGACAGCAATTGCGGCTTTAATATAATATTATTTATGTTTATATAAAACACCCTGGCAGGATCAGCTTTGTCTGAAATCTCTCTAATCCAAGCTGGTGTTCCTCAAGGAGCAGCCTCATTATTATTCAAATTATTTACTTCTAATCATTAATCAACCAACCACTGTCTAAATATAACTTAAGATATTGCCGATCATAAACCTTTCCATTCTGATTCTGAAATGGCTTCAATCATGATACAAAGACATCTAAATCTCCTGTCAACATGGTATAAAAATGGTATGTACTGGGAAACAAAGTAAACAAATCAAAATAAATTCACTGCTCAGCCCCAAAAACTGTCCTACTAAATAATCCACCTTACCCTACTGCACAAAATCTTCGTTACCTACTTCAGTAGTTAGGTTCGTTAGGTTTTCGCCTAGAACATATATGTTGTTTATACCATCTATAGATTAATATGGTCGACCCTCAAATATAAAAATCTAACAACAATTATATTTTTAATTCTCCTGCTAACCTTTTAATAAACGCAGGTAATACCTACATTTTTTATTATATTTAATACTTTTTTACAATAATTTACATTATTTTATTATGTTGGCATGTTCTCTTATTATTAAATACAATTAATTAACAATATGTTATATTTAAATTAATAACTTTAACAATGTAACCCTACATTATGAACCGCGATATAACAGGCTATGTAATAGGACACTAGTCCGTATATATTTGTAAATAAATAAATATATTAACTGTCTTGCTTTGAAGGTCCACTTTGACCATATTACGACTCCTTTTTTCATCCAAACATATAAATTTGAAAAATGAAACTCTTATTTATAAGCTTTTCCTTAAGTTAATATGGATATTATTGTATGGAATATACTATATAGTATTACATATTCTGGGGCTTAGCCAAACACTAACAAAATCCAAAGCTTCCATTTGAAATATTTCCGTAACATTACTAAAGTAAACTTTTATGTGTCAAATCACACTCTGTAGAAATACTGAAATACCTGTCAATTACAACTATTTAAAATGTAGCTATATTCTTCTACAAACTTTCCCAACCTCCACAATCCTTTCATCTCCAACATATCCGTTCTTACCATCACCGGTGACCCTGAGGTTTGAATGACTACGTGCGAATCGTAAATGGTGCCGTGACAAACTATATGAATAAACATAGCCACATGTCATAGAGTTAAATCAACGGATATATTCTTCACACAAGCTTAAATAAAAATTGAAAAACAATTTAAGTTAAAGTTTGTAAAATATATTTAAAATGAACAAAAAAAAAGTGTATACATATAGATTATGGACATAATTAATCTATAATATGTATATTATATTATACACTATTATAACTATTTTCTTTATATTATTTACATTCTACATTTATATTTTTGTATTTAACACTGTTTTCATTGTATGGTTTGAGTGTTTGACCAACCTCGGCTTATACTTAAAATAAAATAAAATCTGAAGTGTTTGTAATTTATTTATGTAAATAAATGGAAAAAAAATAGTATATTTATTATTATTATAACTAGTGTCTTAAAAGTTCTTCCAATACTTAGCAATTTATAATGATACTTCAACTTTTGTCAAACGAAAAATGGTTTGAACAAAATTAAATATCATTTGTAGATAAACAGAAAATTATTTTGATAACAAAATAATATAGTCTTACTTAATGATGTATGAACTAAGAAATTAATGGAAATATAACAAATATTGCGAAATATTAAGCACCCACCTATATTTCTATTTAATATTATAGGGACGTATGAAGTCCCTAGATTATTATGAGAAATATCTGTCGAATGACGATATGAAGAATCACAGGATCACAAATTTCTTGTTTTTTTAAGGAATATTTATACAATGGTTATTTTGTAAATTCACATATTAATTACATTTATTAAAAAAAAAAAAAAAAATAGTTATTACTATTTTCTTTAAATTTGCAATAATTTTTTCAAAAAATTATTAAGAAGTAAAATAATTTGAGAGATTTAATCGCAATTCTATAATTTTATAATTTTCTTCGAAATCTGAAATTGAGTGTAGAAAATAATGTAACTTTTTCATTACTTATGAATACTGTTTAATGTTTGAACTACAAGAAAATAAATATCTTTAAACAAAAATATTTTTATTTTTATACAAATAGTCAGTTGTATTTATTTTCATCTCATAAAAGTTCAATAAGAGGTTAATCATTAAGCATATTAAATACCGCCAATCATATTATATATAGTATACAGTTATAAGAGTAAAAATTATATTGGTTTCTTACCTATATCCATGTCATCATTTTAATACCTATTAAAGAACCAACTATACTTTGTAAAAAATAAATGTACTTATTGCATTTTCAATTGTATTCATTTTGGATACCTACTTGGATATTTCAAGATAGCCAAACTATGATAGTATTATTGTTATTATTTTTTATAATTTTTTATAGTTGTTGAAGTTACTGATAGATAATATATATATCCACGTAATCCCACGCGCCTGTCTGTTCAGTTCCGTATTGAAAGCTAGCACTTAAGTATGATCATGTATATTTAACAATTTTTATTAGTGTCTGAATAAAGTTATAATTTAAAATCTTATACTATTTACTTTTATTATAAGATATTAACAGTTAACATTACACAGGGATGTGTCCGTTGATGGGATGTTAAGGCGTGTAAGGTCGAATTGCACTTATCTTAGACGAATTGCACTCGGGTTAAAAAAAAATAATGGTCGAATTGCACTCGGGTTCAAAAAGTTGTTTCAACAAAAATGGCATGCATGAAGAAGAGGTTAAACTTTTTGAAAACACTAATTTCACTTTCTACTTACACGCTTAGGACTGACTATGATTTTATTCATTGAAATGGTTAAAAATGAGTTTATATTAAATATAACTAGCTGTCCCACCCGTAGTTGCCCGAGTCAAATATGAAATATGTAAGTAAGTGATACCAGAATATTAGGCACACAAAAACATTGCAATGTGTCAAAGATTTGTTTTTTTTATAAACTTATTTGTAAAAATATGTATATGCCATATTCCTACTAATTATAATAGTTATAGGATATGTAACCATTGACAACCCTATAAATAAACAGACATTATTCATATATATCTCATAAAAAATAGCACTTTCAGTTTTTCCTGAATTTCAAACGTATAATATGTACGTAGGAAAAACTGTTACTGTAACTAATAACTAATAATTGTAACCAATAGCAAATATTTATAAACAAAATACAAATTTTCGATTTTCATCATGAATTTCAAAGTCCTTGTGTGAGCACCCCTTTAAATTATACTTAAATATACTTTTTATGATAGAAACCTTTTCCGTGATATAATCTTTCATTTAAAAAAAAAATTAAGACAATCGGTTGAGTAGTTTCCGAGAGCATTAGCATCAAAGGTTTCAATTTAATAAATATATACTATGAAATAAATGTAAAATGATATTTTTTTTTAAGTGTTTTTTTAAACTTGTCAAATTATAACTATTTGTTATTTAAATTATATTTTGTAGTAATTATAAGAAACTGAATTAAAAAAACTCTTATTTAGTAATTGATTTTTGATTATATAAGTTAATATATTTTTTTTTTGTTTTTTTCTGGTATAAAATAATTATTAGTGTGTCAATGATTGCATTTTAAGCGAGAAGAGAAGTTAGTGTTTTACAAATGTTTAAATTAACTTCATTTTCTGAAAAATTTTAAACTAGAGTGCAGTTAACTTTTGACTATTAACTTTTTTTAACCCAAGTGCAATTTGATCATTTAAATTAGGTAAAAAGTGCAATTTGACTATCCCAGTTTAAGCAAACATTGCCTATTTACTTGTAATGGTGACATATTATATACGTTTAAACCACTTTTTTAAAAATTAAAACAAATTTGAATATCTTAATAATAAAAATAATACTGTTTAAAGTATTTAATTAAAATCTGCAAAACGACATTTTGTTAAAGTTACAACTTTATCGATAACAATAATAAAATATTATATCTATATATTTTTAATAGCAGCAGAGATTAATATGATCATACCTATACTGTATTTTATAATTGAAATAAGTGATAAGTTCAAGACTTTAATTGGAAATATATTTTTGAGTTTTTTCTTTTTTTAACCAATTAAAAATGTAAATAACAAATAATGTTGATTTGGCTGTTTTATTTCTTATTTCTATAAGCTATAATAATATAATTTATTTTATTTTAAAGAATCATTCGACTTTCAACAGATCTACATTTTTTTAAAAACATTTTTTATAATACCTAACATTGCGCGTCTGGATGTGATACGTGAAACCATTTTAAGTTATACGTAGTGTTACACCAATACCATTTATAGCGATTCTACGGATATTGCTTTTTAATAGAGTTAACCGTACGCGTGTTCAAACCATCAATCGTGCGCGACGCCCAAGACCACTGCCGTCGTTCTTTACGATTCCCCGGACGCCCTGCAGCCGCTATATGCTGTATACATGTATAGGTACGCGCGTGAGCCCTCTTAGATTTACGATATCCGTCTGGTATTATAATTTTGGTCTATAAAAAATCCTGAAGGAAGAAATTCGAAGCAATCGAGCACAAGACGTTTGCGGAGCAAAGTCGGGGGAAAAAAGAAAAAAAAGTAAAATACGGCATTGTAATGCTCGCCAACCGAACCGACTCAATTATTAATATTCTATTAGACCCGAAGTATTGTGTATACTACCTACCTGCCGTGCCCGGGAGCATAAAATGGCTTTAATATCCACCCCGCGGAATTGCAGGGAAAGTAAGAAGGAAGCGAAAAAAAGTGTAGATTTTTATATTCCTTTTTTTCGCATTTTACTTTTCTGTGTTGCCTTTTTTTCTACACACAATCGTATAAAAACGGACCTGGGGCATTCGTCTCGTCGGTTGTTGCCCCACGGGGAGAAATTTCTTCCGACTATAGAAAAACCGGAAACGGGGATGGAGGACGTTGAATTACTCTTGAATCCCGAACATCTTTTCTGTTTTTGCCCTTTTAAATTGCCGAATTCGTTGGTAAGATGCATCGCTGTCCGTTTTGCGTGGAACACCGGGCAAAGCAATAAAATTCCCCATGTATACAAAGGATATAATATATATATATGATATATAGGTATATACTATATAGGTATAATATTTACATGATGGTTCTTATTTTCTTATGAAGCGAACGCAATGTGTCAAGTCTTATGTTTAGCTTACAGTTTGCGTACAAGAGAGAGAGCCATCAATCTTTTCTTAACTAATTTTACATCGTGAGTTAATTTTTATATAATTTCATCGCCAAATCTACACCAACCAAATAATACATCACGATGTTTGTATTAATTTTAAAACTAAAATATTAATTTTACACATTAAAATATGATCATGTTGAATGTCAATATATTATCATATTATTTTGAAAAACCAATACGCGGTGTTTAGTCAGTACCCACTGCACATTTTGAATACTTAAATATTATTATCTTAAACTTTGAAATATTAATATTATTTTAAATAATGTCGAGTAGTAAATCCCTCACCCCATACAAAAAAAATATATTATTATATATCGTCACGCTTATGATCATTTCTGTTTTCATAAAACACGCAAATGTGGTTTGTTTATCGTGTTATAATAATAGTGTATACTGAAGGGTTGTCAAATCGAACACAATCTGTTTGGAAGAACAAGTGTGCCACCCCGACCCCTTTTTACGTAATGAGCGGAAGTAGTGGTTACCGGCCGGAAGTTGTGATATTCATTATTGTTATTATGTTTTACGTCCCTAATTTTTTGATCCCATTGCTAATTATTAGGTAGAAGGGTTTTGCTTATGATCCTTCAAGTTTTTAAATATGAATAACCATAAAAACAAATATTATTTTAGCATAACATTTTTTTTATGGAACTCAGCTATACTTTACTATATTATTGGCATAACAATAACCATAGAATATTTTTTTTATATATTCAGAGAATAATAACTTATTACAATTTAAAAATGAATGTATCTTAAAATTCACAGTGTTTAATTAAATAAATTCCTTAAATATTTTTAATATTTTTAATATTTTATTATTGTTTTTTATTTTGAAATGAACAATTGCTTATACCTTGTAATATAATAGTATATAAAACAGACAATATACAAAATAGTAATAATCTGATTGTAATATATATTTATTGTTTACGCAGTCCTAATATAATTTAATAACGAGTACAATACTAAATCGTATAATATTGTCATAATTTAATACTGAAGCCAAAATATAAATCAAAATATCATAACCTTATGATGAATATCAGAGAACATTGCAAAATGTCATATTGGTATTTTTGACAACATTTTGTTGTATCTATATATATTACAACCAATATTCAAAAAGAATGAGGCATGGAATTGCGATGTACACAATTTAATGAAAACACTCTATTTCCTACACAAATTCAAATTTAAAACCTCAAATTGTTTCAAAAATACTTAATTATTATGGTATGGCAGAAATAGTCTCAAAATTAACTATAATCTGTATACACTTGATGCAAACTTAATTTTTCTAAAATGTTTACATTTAATGTAAATGAATCAACAAAAAATAAATACCTACTTAATAACTATTTTTATAATGTGAAATATTTTTATTTATATTAATAATATAATTACATAGCTAGGTACTTATATTAAATTAATTTTGACAATATTAATCAAAACAGCGTGTTCAATAAAAGTATGTTTATACGAGTATAATAGTCAAAATATATGCTCATCATTTTGATGAAAGAAGCCATAAATTAGTAATATTTTTGTAGCTGATTCAACTTAAAAAATATATAAATTATGATATTATTTATAGTTTAAAGTAAATTTACCTTTAAATAGAATTTTCATGTTTAAATATTGAACTAATTTTTTTACATAATAATTAATAAAGCAAAGTTAGGTATCATTTGTAAATCACAAAGGTCATGTGTATTTATTTCGATGGTATTTATAGTTAGGTAGGTTCTTTATACCAGTAGTAGGCATAGAATTAAAACATAATTGTTTGGATTTGTTTTTTTTTCCATGAAATTATCAGTTATATATCGTGTAGAAATTGAATTTTTTTAATATAGCTAACTCGTTTTTAGTGTACTACATGTATCAATAACAGCCATCCAAACAGACCCGGGGCGAGACTTAACCCTCCATCAATGAGGATATAGTCACTCGGTGATTTGTTTCACTTTAGCTTCCCCCTTACTCAAATACTGATTCAATTATTTTAGCTCTATTGTTAGCTCTAACAAATAAATTTAAATGTAAAAAAATCAGTATAGCCCTATATGTTTAGATACGACTAGCAATCGACTCATGTTTCATAACCAATAATATTGTGAATTTAAATTTGGTATTCTTCAAAACACTAGAAAATTAATTATCTTTTTAAGTCCCGCAGTTTACCATTAATATGTATAAATAAAAAAAAACATTGTATTTAGTTTATTTTAATCACTGTGAGTAAAAATTTAAAATAGTTTACTAAACTAAAGTAGGTACATTTTCTGTACATTTTTGACAAATTAAATAAAAAACTACCTATTAAGAATAAAATATGAAACGAAGATTTTCTATAATATATGCAGGTACCTATAAAAAATATTACAAAAAGTAGATTTTATTTTATTATATTTTACTAACAAAATACAATATTTTACAGTAGGTAGATAAATTTAATTAAATTATCTGCAGTTCATATTTTATATCATACCGATATTTATTTATAAATTATAATATATGTTATTTTAATGTACAAAAAATTGTCACTTATTAGTTATTAATAATTACTAATAGGTAGTTAAAATATCGATATAAAACCCAAACAAAAAACGACTGGCATTTCTTAGTCAGAAATTGTATAGAGTATACGTTTCTTGGTAATTCACAATATGGACTATAGTTATAACTTACTACACAATGCATAAATGACGGGGAAAAGTTACTCACACCAATTAAAATACGTCAGTGGTCCCGTCGAATTAAAAACGTGATTTTTCGGAAAAACTAACAGCCAAAAAGATTCGATACGCCGGCGCTGCTACAGTACTGGCAAACGGAGGAACGAGTGAAGGGTTATCTCCAGCGGGTAGTTAAAAATTAAAATGTTACTGTCATGATTTCGGATGACAGCGAGGCCAACGAGCCACGTCGAGTGTAACAGCAGCAGGGGAAGTGCCGCTCTATCGCCGCCTCTGCTAAAAGCCCCGGAGATCGATTCGCCCTGCAGGTCTCCGTCTCCTGTGCCATCGGTATTTCGGTCGTGTGTTAGTGAAGAGAAACGTTGTGTTACCTAACCAACGCGGCCATGGTGGCGGCGGTGGTGGTGGAAGTGGTGGTGTTGCTGCCAGGAGACGATCGATTCCAGTAGAGAATGTCTAAGCAAATTTGGATTTATTGGCCGATCTGTGCGAGAGTAAGATAAAATCACTTATTGGTAGGCAGGTATAGCGAGGAGAGGGTGTGGCTTTGTCTAAGTCTACAACAGGCGAGTAAAACGAAAAAACACGATAGCTCAATCAAACAATAGCCTTTCCAAACGGCAGTGTAGGATAAATCATTATGTCGTTTTCATTGAAAAAGAATCTCAAAAGTCCATTAGTTTTTGCTTGGGGGATGTCTTGTGTGATAAACTAATCGGGTCTGATTTATTAAATTACTTTCTGTTTTAGAAATATTGAACAAAATATGCTTACCAATGTAAGATATAAGCTTATTTTATTTTTTATCATTTATTTTGATCAAAATATAAATGCATTAATACTGTATAGGCGTATAGCGGCATTTATTATTAAAACCAACTTATAAACTATTAGATTAAACAACTCTGTGGTTAAAACCATTATAAATCCAAAGGATAGAAAGAGAAATTAACAATATCAACTAACTTCAGAAGACACACACTAATTACACATGGACACCTCATGGTCATTCAAGACAAATTTGTGGAAATTATTTATTACAGTACCTAAACAAATCCTACTCAAATCCAGCCAAATTCCAATACGCCTGACAAAACCAAACTTCCTGGAATCCCTCGGGAATACTTTAGCAACGGCATTAGAAGAAGCCAGGGAACTTATCAGATGCTTTAATGAATCCGAACTCAGACACTTATATAATAAATTATTGTAGAAACTTAATATGTAAGTTAATTAAAATGTTTAAGTTATCTGAAAACCACGTAATGAAAGCCTGAAAACCAAAAATAAAAAAATTATTAGGTATTTTTCTTGTAATAATGTAATGATAATTCAATTTTGAAAATCAACAGAATATCAAAATTATTTTAAAATTACACTTTATTTGTACAGCTGCATATATTTAAAAAAAATCTATACTATTATATATTATTTTACCAACATTTTTTAAAATAACTTTTTTAGATAGTTAAGAATAAACGAACAATATTTTGTAATAAGTATCTACAGCATTTCTAAGTATATATATTTGATTAGTGTATAGTGTATATTTAATATAATTACCTATATTATTAATTTATTTTTTCTTTCATTAGCGATACAGTAGGTTGAATTTGAACTCATTTTTACCGAAAACCAGTCGTATAAAAAAAAACCGTATAAAAACAATACCTATTAATAATATTATTTCGTAAAATATTACTAGCTGTTATTATAACTAAACTACAAGTCAATATTTCGACGAAACGGTGTGAATGTGACATGTAGGTCATTCGTAGTATAAACAGCTTAAGAATAATTAAACTATTTCGAACATTTTACTGTGTATTGTACATAATATAATAATATACAAGGGCAAGAAGTTTTAAGTCTTGACGAATAATATTTTTCAAATCACAGAAAAATAATTAAAATTATTGTTTATTGTTTAAATGTCCAATTTTGTCAAAGATCAAACTGGAAAAAAATAATTTTGAACCTATATAATTTTGAGAATATTCAATTTCTAAAACCACTTACAAGGAACTTTGTAACTTGTATTACACTTTCAAGTTTTGAATAACAAAATAATATACATTTTTGTGATTTTAGCGATCGGCTCAGTTAACTCATATATTATAATTTATAACAGTAAAAAAGTTGTGTCTTTATTTGCAAATATACTCGTATATTATAATTTAATAAAAATTAAATTAAATAAAAGGAACATTTTCTTATTTTTTTAAAATATTTAATTAATGTTGTGTTAACATACTAAATTATAATCACTAATTTAACATTGTAATCTTTTTAACAATTTAATTCTTATGAAATAAGTATCTCAGATAAAAATGAGGTGATAGGAGTTAAAAAAAATTTAATTAAATTTCGTGTTATTAAAACGCAAATAAATACGTAGATTTGGGATACATGAACTTAACAGTACTAAGTTATCAATATTAATATTCGTAAAACGAAAACTTTAATTTTACATTAAAAGTTTTTAGCACACCTAAAATATCTTGAATTTTTGAATTGTTAACTACATAGGTAGTACAGTTATATTTTTTAATAAAAAAAACCGCCAAATTTTAAACAACTAAAAAAAACTCAAAATAAACTTTAACACATACCTAACTTATTTTCCTTTATAAAGATTCAATTTCTTTTATTACATTTTACTTTTTTTAGTGCTTCCCTTACGTTTGCGTATTTAATTTTTATTATTTTTTCCGGAGCCCTGTCTGTGATATAGTGATTATTATTCTTTTAACAGTTATTGGTGATTTAATTATTTTAAAATTCACTTTATTAAAATTATTTTAGTATTATTTTACTTCAATTTTTTTTTTATACTTATGTATCTAACATTTTTATTTTAAGATATATTTCTATTGTCATTTTTAGAACAAAAAAAGTATGATGGTTTTTGGACGGAATAGTGTTAGTTTAGATGGCAATTTATATTGCCATCACGTTCTACTTTTATTTTGGAATAAAACGCATTTTCTTGATCTGTCGTAAAAGTTTGACGTACGTATGGAAGCTGTAATAAAAATCACATACTTCATCGTAGTGTATGATAAGATCACAACTCACATACATTATACATGATTAATGTAACAAGTGGAAAATAATAATAGTAATATGTGTAGATACCTATAGTGATTTAGTTTTACAGTTTAAAATTTGAAAAGTAAAACTAGAATCGTAGTTTTACCATGGAATGATTAACGGCTTATATGTAGGGTCCATCGTAACGAATCACCGGACTGGCAAGTGATAATAGTCTTTAAAAGGGGAACACATCAACCACGCCGTTTACAAGATTGATACGTCTAATTATTAAAGACGACTGTATTGTTTGGGTGAAAAATACTAGGCCAGTAGGTAGTTTAGGGAAGAAATTTCCCACAGGACGCGATTTCCCCTAACGTAGTACTGTATTTATTCTGTTCAACACATTGTACAATTTTACACGTAGGGCGTTAATCATTATACTAATCAAATATGTTTTGTTTAGAAACAATAAATATGTTCGTAATTTTTATTAAACTTAAATTTAACTGATAACCAGTTTACTAAAATTGGTTTTACTCTTTTATAACAACTTATCTAACTAGAAGTTGATATATATTTTTAAATATCTAATGATATGATTGTAAATCCAATAAGATCATTTTTACTCATACTACGAACGTGTTTAAGCTATAAAGACTTTGAAATTTGTGAAATCGCTAATTCGTTAATATCATTGTATATAATTACAATTAAAAAAAAAAAAATCATAATTTTTCAAAAATCATCAAATTTTACATCATTGCTTCGCTTCACTTAGAATCTAATTTATGAATAAAACCAATGATATACGAGTACACAGTTAAATAGTTGAGCATATTCAATAATTTATTCTTATTTAAGTGTAATTATTGTAATGGTAGAGTCTTAACATTTATATATTTTCTTTAAACTCCTGTAAATAAAAATTTAGATAATATTTCATATTTTACTAAAGCACAAATGCACAATGCCGCATTTGTGGTATTATCCAAGGAAAATTTTAAAAATCTCAAAAAAGTTGTTACGTACATATTTTTATATTATTTTAAAGTGGTTTACATAGAGTGAGTGATTTATTTACTATTAAACGTGCTCTACGTTGAATAGTTTTTTCCACATAATATATTTTCATTACTCTAAAATGTATACTTAAAGTCATGGTCTACACACATTCTTTTAAATGGTTCACCCCCAAAACCTTGATTCTTCTATTTTTGAACAAGTAAAGTTTTTTTTTTTTGTTATTAATTTGTTTCAATTTAGTTTTTAATTTTATAATACCATTAGTTATATCTTTTTTAGTAAAAGTAAAAAATAATAAATATTGTATGGGAATAGTTTTAAAATCTAAATCGCATTATATAGCATATACAGGGAACTACAAACTATTAAGTGTTAATTATGCAGAGTAACACGTGCATAATATGTTGAATCATACAATTAGGTACTTGGGTGGTATGATATTGAGATGTGTTTGTGTAGTTTATTTGTAAGCAAGAAACAGCTATTTCGTCGAATTTGCCCCCCATGTAATATCGTAACCGCAAAAAAATACAAAACAAAACTATAAAACGCGTAGGTACCTACCATATAGTTTTGATCTAATAAAGCTATACCAACATAATCAATTTAAGCAAGTGTGTGTTGCGGCGGATGTCCTCGGGCCACTCGTGTGAAACAGAAACGGTCGCGTGGCGTAGGGTGCCCCGCGCTCATCGTTGCATTTCGCAAAACACAAAAAGGACTTTTAGACACGTGCCGTCCCCCCGGGCTCGTCAATCAAATTACAATTATTCTTGTACGTACCCGTACTCGTTTTGAACTAATTTCACGTTCCGCCGACCGACAACCGTGTCAGAGAAATAATATAATATCTGAATATTGTTGTACTTACGTACATGTATTAAGCATTAGTTGTATATGTATGTGTGGAGGAGCGGGTATATTATGTTGTTGCAATAAATGAACGTTATCATAATCTAAAACCCGGTTGAGAAATCATTTATATAGTGTATAAAAAAAATGTATAATTTAAGTCTTAAGTAAATATTAATGGGATAAACACCATTGAACATAACATATAAAACTAGATTCAGCTATATGACATTATATAATATAACTATACTTATATATAATATTATATTGGGGTTATTTGGTCATTATAAAACAAAACAGTGATAAAGTGTTTATATTTATTAGTATATTATGTTGGAAGTAATCGGCGTATACTACAATACATATACATTGTTATATTGTACATATATATATATAATATGTTAGTTGAGATAGGTCTGTTATTAGTACTTATTACTATTATTATATACCTACCTAGCTAATATGTTAGACGCTAATTGACCAATCACAAGCTACTAAATCATGTTTAAGCGGGGTCCATTTATCACTGTAATACTGATTCGTTAATTAATGTTTAGCGATCGTTTAGTGCAACCTGCTTACATTAGACTATGTACTTATAGGCATACGACATATGACATATCAATTTACACAGATAGATCCCCCCCGGTGAGCGGTAATAATACAATATAATATATAATACGGTTTTCGGCGAAACGTGCGTACCTGTAGTCGGCTTTCCGTACGAACAGAATGAAGACAAAAAAAAAAACAAATGACGTAAGATAGAAAAGAGCGAATCTAATTTCTGGTACTATACTGCATCACATACGCACACACACGAACGCGGTGTGATATAATATAATACACGGAGCGCGCCCGTCCGTGTGGAATTTCACATAAACAGAATAAAATATGGCGCGAGCGTTACACACACTAGTTGTGTGTACAGTCGGATAGGTATACAAGACAAACACACACCCGCACACACCCGCACACAATATAGTGTGTAGCCTGGTAGTATATACGAATGTGTGTGTGTGTGTGTGTGTGTGTGTGTGTGAGAGAGAGCATACATAGTAGTAGATGAGTATAAATATAAGGGGAATAAATGATAACAATAAAAATATACACGTCGCATAAAAGTGAACGCGCGCCCGCGTGTGCGTGTATATAGTGTGTATTAGAGAGAATAGGGAGTTTCGGTCATGGGGTACTGCGGCAGCCCGGCGCCGGAAGCTGCTCGAGGTCCCCGGGGATTATCTAAGGGATGATGTTCTTAGGCTTTGTGACTGTGTGTGCGTGCGTGTATTTGTGTTATTGCCAATGCCTTATACGCGCGGAAAATGATAGCGATATTGCCCCCGCGTGGGACATATGCGGCGGCGGTGGACGGGGCATGGCGTGCGGCGTGGCGGAGGATCCGTCTCGGAAGGGTGGGTGGGTTGGTTTGGTTGGTCGGAGTTGGTGGTGCGGTGGAGGGAACATACACGTTTCCCGGGGCGCGTGCATATAGCCGCCAAAAGTCGCCCCCGCCCCGCCGCTTCGCCACAAAAAGCGCACTCACACCTCTACGTGCAAAGGCCTGGGGCGTGTGCGCGTGTGTGTCTATGTCTGTCTGTTTTGCGTACGAGTACAACGCGTATAAGCAACCAAGACGTTCGAATCGCGCCCAGTAGATATAGGTACCTAATACCTATACACAGCTAGTGCGCGTATAGGTACTGCGTGGCAATCACTTTGATCCACTCTCCCGTGTAATATTATATTATATTCACGTTTGTTCCAGTGGCTTCGAGTTTCTGCGGAAAACGTTTTTCCTTCGGTCATGTGCACATATTATTTGGGCATACCCACAAATGTATAAATATACGAATGAGTGATCCCTTTAATGTAAGACACTCATTATTTCAGAAAACATTTCATTTATATAGTTTTAAGTCGTTACAAAACAACATTTTTAGAAGAAAAAAACATATTTTTACTATTTTTTTCGGTTAACGTTTCTTTTTAAAGTTTTTTTAATCTTTTGAAATTTTGAATGACAACATTGACAACACACATTTTAAATCTCATATTTCGAAACAGACTGAGTATTTTGACCTAAACAATCAACTTTCAGACAAGTAGTTTATTAGTTATACATTTATAATAGTACCTATTAAAGTTAAAATGAGCAGAGTATAGGGGACTAACATTTTGCGACGCACCACTCCATTTCAGTCTTCTATATATACTTTAAATACTTAAACAAGCTATAAATTAAACTGCTCGTTCAAAATTCAATTTGTATACATTGAAGTACTCTAAAAAATATTCTGCAAAGGAATAAGGAATTAAATATGCGTGTAGTCATTAAAAATAAAATTTAATAAAATTATAATATTAAAAAAAGTTAAAAAAAAATTTTTTTTGAACATTTTTGTTTTTAATGTACAATATAATATGGTTTCATATGCCTATTACGTTATTTATTTACATATAAAGAGTCAAACTGGCCGGACTGAAATATTAACCGTGACCATATTATAATAATATAAATACATTTAACCACGCGACAGAAAGTAAAACAGTCTCGTCAGCGTTTGTAATACCTACTGTGGTGTACTCTTAAACCACTGTTACACCTAGGTCCTGTTCCTAACCGTCCATCCGTCTGTACTTATATAATGTCATATTACCGTACATTCGAGACGCTGTTATGCAGGCCTTGACCATGTTTCGTGTTTCTTGAAGGGTACATGCTTTCTCGTTCCGATTTATCCCTGCGGCTTATCATTATGATATCCGGCGGATACTATTTTATGTAGGTATTAGAAATCATACACATACCTTAACCAACCTATTACAAAATACAGGTGGTCAGGTAAGCTTACGCACGAAACATACCAGGTATAAACGGTCACGTAATAAATTGTGTAAATAAATTTTCCTACACGACAAAAAGTCGCCCATTTATTTTGTTAGTTAATACTAATTATGTAACACCAATACACTAATAATTAAGGCTAGGATTTCGATGCAGTTACATTGTTTTCCGAGCTAGCAGTTTTCTACGTATATTCATATAGTTCGTTGTATAACATTATAGGTTACATGTATTTTTTAATCAGAAAAACCAGTTTTTATTTTACATTTTTTGACGATTTTAAATTTTAAGGTCATTTTTATAGCATTTAAGGAGTCTTTGAATCCAAAATCTAAATTTAAAACTGTCACAGAGGACGTCACGCATATTGTGTTGTCTCCGTCATACAAATACATAGCAAAAACTGTTTTGCGTGGGAAAAAACCAAAAAGGTTAGAGTCATAACTAAGAAACGAAATTTTCACCACATAAAGGGAGAACTTTGGTGTGCAATATTGTTTTTTTTTTCAATATCGGAACTACAAAAAAATATATTCAAGTTTGAAAATAATGGACTTTGAAACAATAAAAACTTTTTCCGTAAATCCAATATAGGAAAAATAAAAACAATATTGCACAGCCAAAGTTCTCCTTTTTATGTGGTGAAAATTTCATTTCTCAGTTATGACTGTAGCCTTCTAGGTTGTTTCCCACTCAAAACAGTTTTTACGTTTTGCTGTTTTACACTTGTAAGACGGAGACAACACATGCGGGTGTGGCGTCCTATTATGAATTTTACATGGTTTTTATATAAATTTAACAAACTATTAAGTAGGTTCTAGTATTATAATATTAAAAATAATTTTAAACTATATGGAAATAATTGATTTTTTCAGATTTAAGAAGTTCAAAATGATCAGTTCTGTCTGTAAAACTCTTTTACAGTCCTTAAAAGTATTATTGTTTATAATAATATAAATATATTTATTATATTTATTATATTTTTTATTTATTTATTTATTTATTTATCAATTATTATTTACACTTAAATTATTAAAAATAAAAATAATGTAGTTTTTTTTTATTGCATTATTTAGAATGTTAAAATAATAAAACCATTTTTTTAGGGAATTGAAAATCTAGTCCTACTAATAATTTACGTAATTACTTACATTCGAACAAATAAATAAATACGGATAGCTGGTACGTAAATATTCATATACAGAGTGTTCCAAATTATATGTGACAGTTATTATATCTGACATATTGCATAGTGAAATCTGCTATCACATAAAATTTGGAACACCCTGTATATATAACTAAATATATTACTTTCCATACCGTATAACATAATCTTAACAATATAGACTTACAATTTATAATTATTAATACATAATTATAGGCACCTATTTGGATACATTTTAAAAATAAATGAAAAGAAGTAAATACTTACTTAAGTAGATAGCTCATAAAATATGTAAAAAAAATACGGAAGAAAAAGAAAATGTTATTAATAACACAATATTAGATTAAATTGTTTAGAAAAAAGTAAGTACCTAATACATTACAGAATTATGAGAAGTGTTTGAGCATTAACAATAAGCCACACATAAACTATAACTTGTATAATTATTATTATCTGGATACACATTTTTAAGTCCTTTGAGTTTCTATACCACTAAAACTATTTTCTTCTATCTATGGAATGATTCTATAAGATCTCAAATAAAACACACGTCAATTGTATATCTACCACGTTGCGTTTATATTAGAACTAAATTCATATTAGAGTTCTCGATTTTTCAATTTTAGTTCATCATAGGATCATATATTTATAGTACGTGGCTGTGGCGTATATAATATACTCGTAGATAGATACTACATATATATATATTTATCGTTAAGCGACGCGCAAAAACCGGCGATAACTGCAGGTGTATATATATATATAATATTGTACATCGTTATATATAAATTCTACACGCGGAGTTAAACGCATTTCAATGACGCCGGATCACGTATACTTAAATATATATATATATATATAGTAATTGTGTCCGCAGAGAATACGCTGAGGCAGCAAATCCAATTAACTAGAGCAAACCATCACCTTTTGATATCGGCGACCAATAAACGCGCTCGGGATAGGACCAGACACACACACACTAATACACTATATACACAGTCAATATTGGCCGTGCGTGGTTGCGTAGACTTAACATTTCCACCGTGCAAGGAGGTGCGGCAGTTGTATACATACGTTAATATATATATATATATATATATATAAGGAGCAGGGGAAGAGTACTCCACGGAATCGTCTTGTATATATATAGGTATATATATATGTATGATATACCATATTATACCTGTAAACACGCCGCCACACGCAACGCCGGTCCCTATAAAACATTCATAGACATTGGATCACGCGAACCGCGGTTTCCGACTCGGTATGAGAAGGTCGATGGTCGCGTTGTTTTTTTTTTGTTTTAGGAGTGGAGGCTCGCACGTCTTGAGTCGAGTTTTTGATATTCTACGTACCCAGGTAACATTTATATATATATATGGGTGTAATGCATAGGTAACTATATACATACGTACTGTTATAATATTATAGACATATTATAAACGCGCGTGTACCTCACATCGCACGGTTAGAATATATATAGAGGATAGGTCGGGTGCCCATCACGCATATAATATTGCATGGGTGTAGACTGTAGACGGTGCAGTAAGGACTGCTATAATATAGACATACTTATAGAACCTATTGGCTCATGTACGTATTAAAATACCTCACCATGTTCCTTGGAACAATTTTAATAACGTGATGCTGTAGAATTGTTAGTTGTTTGTAGGGCTTTAGAATTTTATAATTTATATTCATTGTGAAATAGTAAAATATACATTTCATTTTGTTAGAATATTATGCTAAGATATGCAATAAAAATATCATACAGTGAAACCTGACTTAACGGACACCTCTCTTAATGGACAAAATTACCAAGTCAAAATACCAAGTATGCATGTATGTATGTAAATATGTACCTATGTACAAACTACGAAACAGCGGCAATACGGAACGACATTAGGTACGTACACGTGAAAACACGGATTATGACAAATTACGATAATGTTAATTGCGAGTACCTATTGAAATAAAAATACGATTTAATAGAAATAAATCCAGGTGTAAATTGTAATACATATAAAAAATAACCATAAATAATTCTAACGTTCAAACATTCAGTTTCTAACGGTTCGCAGTCAGAGCTGTTTAATATATAGAGTAAAGTTTTGAATTTAAAACAAAAGGTGGACTTTATTCGTTGTAAAGACTCTAGCGGTTTGTCTATTCTTAAAATTGCTGACAAATTTGGTATCGGTAAAACGCAAGTGGCCGAATTTTTGAAGAATAAAGAGGATATTTTACGTCGATACAACGAAACAAATTTTCAACACAACACTGCAACCTGTTAGCAATGGACACCTGTCTATAACGGACAATTATTTTGGTCCCGTGACTGTCCGTTATATACAGGTTCCACTGTACTACTAAATATCTGTACTTCACTTGGGTTAAAATGTATCTATCTTCCTATCGTTTTCCATTTTGATTTAGTTATGAAATGTCCAATACAAACACAATTAAAATTATTAAAATTAAGATTTTCCACTTCTTAATTCCGGACATATTTTTGATGTAAACACCAAAAATAAACTATAAATACCCTCAGCGCCTTAAGTAATCTATTGAACTAACTTTGTATTAAAAACGGTCCAGTAGTTTTTAAGTCTATAGAGTACAAACAAAAGAACACATATTAATTTGTATATATAATATGTATGTTGTATATGTTATATGAATTATAGATACTTTATTAATAGAAATAACAGATTTCACAAATCTGTATCAAATTAGACAAGAAACATAAAATAAATTATCCTATATTAAAACAAAGGAGTAGTGCGCTCTTGCGAAAACAGCCAGAGGAGCTGTGTACTATATTCACTTCCCAAGAACACGAACTGCTCGTGATCGGTCAATCGTAGGCCGACACCAAGTCTTAGGGAGGGAACAGAATTCGCTGATCATATAATTAAACTTACACATTAAACTTACATTATACAATGAATAAACAATAAATATAACTATGCCCGGTTACTACACTTTATATAATTATAATATTATGTAAGCTAAATAATTTTTATTGGTCTTACTTTTAAATTAATCTATACTTAACATCTTCGATACATTTTTAAAAACAAAAACAAAATCATTGATTTTATAAAATTAAAAATATAAGCGTAATATGATTAGAGTTTCGTTTAAATAATATGCACGTGGATATACATAAAATATGTAGAAATATGCAAAATAAAAACAGATCATTTGTATCAATACAAGGAGATTTTTGGACATGCCTAACTGGATAATTAATCAATTTTAAAGGACATTGCAGAAAAATATTCCAATGCATAAAAATCCTAGGCCTAGTTATTAGTAATACGCATAACACAATTATTAGCACGTTATTATTATATTATACAGTATGGATTTTTCCAATATTTGTTTTCTTATTTTGGTATTGTTAATTTGTATCGTTTAAGCGTATATAGACATACAGCATGCGTAGAAAGACAAGTTTCATAGATTAAATCAAATGACAAATTGTATTATTTTGATAACCTATGACTATTAAAACACTATATTTATTCAATCTAATTTTTTAGGTTTTTTCCATGACAACACTTTTTTTTATTATAGTATAATATTATTTTAAAAAATATTCCTATTCAGAATATTTAATAAATAATATAAAATGTTGCAGCACATTTTTGAATGAGAAAACATTAAAAAAATATATTAAACATTAACATGTTAGAAATATCTACAAAAAAAATGCTTGTGGAGTAAAAGAAATCTCGCAGTCTTGTAAGAATATATTTCTTTATTTAATAATTAATTTTTTCTACTCTTGTCTATACTCTATATACGTTTTTCTCATAAACGTATATCTAGTTATAAGGAAATAACTATTGGAAAAATCTAAAAACAGTTTCTTCAAAACTAAGTAGGTATACCAAACATTTTCAACTTTTAGAAGTGCTAAATGAAACTTTTGAAGCACTCCTCTATCCATAGAGTGTTTATTCAATACAAATAGTACCTATACACAAAATAATAAAACAGTTTTAGAAATTTAAAAAACTTTAAAAAACAATTTTTGTAAGACGAATACATTCCTCACTCCACTTACAATCAACACAAATATTATTTTGATTGTCAATTTACCGTACTCTAAATTTTTGTTTTTTACTTGTTGTGTTATTTCAAAGTTCAAATTTTCAGATATTATAACGTACTAAAAAAATAATATTTTAAAATTGTTATTATAAAATAGTGTAAAATACACTATATCAATATTGGTTTTTCAGTAACTTAAACTATTAGCATGATTTCTAATGAAAATATTCAATGTTTATTTACTAGAGTTTGAACTTAATACTTCAAATTATTTTGTTAATTTAGGTTTTGAATTTATATAGAACTTTAGTTATTAATACATTTGGCAAAGCTAATTTTTCTTATAATATGAACTCGAATGCTGAGTGACGGAAAACATTTTGTATATTTTATACTCAAACACACTTATCATAAAATTCACTTAATTATTTAACCTTAACTCATAACTGCAGCAACTTTTTTAAGTAAAAAAATTGTTCCGTCGCCAATAATTATGAATAAATTTTGTCTCTGATGACGGAGAGCTAATAAACTTCTATATTATACTTATATAACTGCGTAGACATTTTTTACTCTCACCCACGATGGCTCACTAACATAATTAATTTATATAGGTCACTACTTAAATAAGGATAACACTAATTTATGTACATATCCATTTTCATCCATTTAACATAAATTTAAAAGTTAAAAAACTTAGTTTTAAGAAAAACAACTTCAATAACATGCGTAATTTAAGTGTTTATTATGTAATTTATGTTCATAGATGAATTAGTTGTATTTTATACACACGCATTTGTACTAAATTTAATGATTGGTAAAAGTTTTAAAAATGTTTAATGGTTGGTGGTGGCTATGCCGTGCTAACTAACATTGGCACCCCTATTCAACATACATATTTAAATCTCAAAAATCACTCACTGTGCTTTGATGCACCTAAAATTTGTGGTGCCTTCGGTGACCTATAGGTCAACCTCACCCCCCCCCCTCTTTTTAGCATGGCTCTGGGTAGTGGTGTGATATTATACTATATGACTTTTTTATTTTTTCATTTTTTTTTTATTTATTTAAAATAATTTACAATCTATACAAAAATTAGTACAATAAGCAAATTTTATATCTTATAATGGTTAGTGACAGGAGTTTAACATTTATGGGCAGGCACTCAGCAGTACCATGGCCGGGTACATTTTAAATATTATTATAATTTTTTTTTTTTTTTTAGTAGGTCTCTAGGCCACTGTCTTTTGAGTCTTCTGCGTACATTACTAGGAAGTGAATTGGAGGATAGTTGTTTTATTAATGGGTTACTGTGAGAGTTTAAGTTGTTGTGAAATTTAAAGTAATATAATTTTGCTAATTGATTGAGTGTAGAAATTGTTAGGTCTTTATGAAGATTATTGTTTGTGAAGTACCAAGGGCAGGATGTTATTACTCGTAGGCAGATGGATTGGAGGCCTGGAGCGTTTTGATATTGGATGGCTTTGCAGTGCCCCATAACTGAATACCGTAGTTCAAACTGGTCGGATTATTGATTTATATATGATAAGTTTATTGGATAGGGAAAGTTTGAATTTTAAGAGTGGTCTAAGGATATGAAGTCTAGAGTTAACAGTTTTACGTTTATGTTTAATGTGTGGGCTCCAGGTTAGTAGTTTATCTAGAATTAGACCAAGATATTTTACATCGTTTGCTGTTGGAATTATTAAATTACTATATGACTTATAATATTATTTTCGCTTCACGTTTGTAATTTTTATTTTACAATGTCTTGTTAATAAACATTTTAAATTCTATAAAAAAAAAAGAAAAAGAAAACCATACCTACAATTTATCTTTTTATACAATTCCTAAAATATAGCATGTTACAATATAAAACTTTTGGTGGACTTTATTTAAAATTAAAAATAATAAGTGATATAAATTACAATAAATAAAGATTTTAAGCTATTGTAGTTAAAAACTTATTACAATTTCCTCATTATGGTTTAAGTAAAAAATTATAGTTTATCTATTATACAAAAATATTATTCAGTGTATTTATGAGTTACCATCCTTAACGTTGTACGTTACACATGTGATTGGGTTTTATTTAAAATAATTATTGATAACGGTCGTCATGGTATAGCATTGCATTATAGAGGTACATATTATGGAGCGATGGCGGTAGGTATAGAGAATGTTGTTGTTGTTTCGTATGTAATGTGAACATAATAATATATTAACCAGTATAGTTTAGGTTATAGTATAATATACCATAAAGTATAATTTACATACATAATACATATGTATATATATATATATATATATATATATATATTATGTACGTATACTTACAAGTTATAATACACTTACATATTATAAACACATCGCTTCCAAACCAAACGAAGTCAACCACCGCGGCTGCTGCTGCTGCCATCTGTGTCTGTTTGTCGATGTCGCCTCGGGCAACGCAAATTTAATCATCTCCTTAGTGTGCATGTGTAAACACAATTTTCGGCCTTAACTGGCAACGATTTTCGCAAACATTTGCTTTCATTGTTCCTTTGTAAGTTCACCCACTATATACATATTAAAACCCGACAATACCGTTTCGACAGAACCTCGAAGACTTTAGCCCTTAAACGATAATATAATATTATGCCAGTGTGGTATCTCAATGAAATACGAGTATAAACATAAGCATATTATTATATTAGCATTATGTATGACGTGAATTTAATTTAGTATAACATTACATTGAAGCGAATCCGAGTTTAAATGTTCTATATATATATATATACCTATATATAATATTTTGAAAATGTGGAGGCTGTTGTGCTGTACGTCTGTCAAAGTGAAATTAACAATGAAAAAAAAAGATGGTCAGCATTTAATACGTAGCCGACCATGTTCTCATTTTAGAGTGAGTGCATTATATATAATTGTTATTATTTTTTAATCAACACTGAAAAAGCCTATTAAAAAAAAAAACTTTTCTCGCAGAGATCATAAATTATTTTACAATAGTTTCAAAATGTTGTACAGTGGCTTTGATAAATACACATATATTGATTAAGTAGGTACCTATAATTTTTATTTTATTATTTTCTATGCTGCTTACTACAATTAATAATTATAACTGTCATATTAATATGGTTCACAATATTATAAAAAATATGAATAAATAAAAAGATTGAACAAAAATAAAATGTATCACATAGCAAAAGAACTAAATTAAAAAGGTTGACAAGTGTACAGTAGGTGTCGAGAGGGTCATTATGGATGTGTTAAATTTAAATTCGATGATATAAAATCATTGTGTACGAAAAACAATTCTATGAGCGAAGACAGTCTGTCAGCTTACACAACTAAGTGTGTTCTATGATATTATTGCTATTAAAGTAATTCATTTTACTATTAACGGGAAGTTGTATTTTTGCCAAAAACATTGCATTTGTGTCATTGAGTGCATAAAATAAAACAATGTACTTTAGAAGTTTCAAGCACCTAAATATTTACCAACGAAATACCTAACATTTTTATTTTAATATCTAGTTCCATCCAAATTTGAACTTAAAAGGTCTATAAAAACCACCGTTTTATATATTTAATAGATTTTTTTGGTTACACTATTAACTACGAACGAGAAAGATGAATTCTTTGATGAAGAAAATCAAAACATTTTTTCTAGTAAAAAAAATGTTTAAAGATAAAAAATACACACACATTGTCAAATCAATACATTATCCACTCAGAATCTAATACGCATTACACACGGTCAATTATAAATTTTAATAATTAGCCAAAAATAACTATTTTTTAAAATAATGAGATACGGATGGTTCAAAATCAAACCTGGTTTTTTCTCTTTCGTCGTATTTCTTTATTTCATTTCGAATGATTAGTACCAGATGACTTATTACTTTATAGTTATACGCTCTGATAAGATTTTAAAAACATATCATTATTACGGTATTGTGACAATATACCTCGTGATGTGCACATATGTGCTCATATGTTCCCCAACAAGTATACGGAAGATCATAAAAATAGTTAAGTAGCAGCCCAGTCACTGTACTTCTTTTTTTTTAAAAAAAGATTAATTGTTTCCTAATTCTTCAAATAAAATTTATCCAATGAATCATTTTTTCTTGGCAATCAAATATCTATGGGCTAACCCGTTTCGCCGAAAAATAACCTTCCTGTTTTCGACCAAATATTGTTCATATGATTCCCGTTTCACCTAGATTAGTTTAGATAAATTTAAAATTTAGTTGGCAATAGAGTTTGTGCTAACAAAATTATTCCTATTCTCGTATTTTGTTACAGTCAATAAGAATAATATCACAAAGTACAAATAATATACAAAGTTTTAAATAATTAAATGTCTTTTAAATATTTATATACCTACATACCGTATAGTATTTATATATTTTAATTTAAAAAATGATAGGTTTATGTTTTAGCTATTCGTGTTGTTTTTTTCAGTAATCCCTATAATATTTGCTTATTATATTATTAGGTACGTATTTAATGGGTAATAATATATTGATTCTTTAATGCACACTGCACTATGCGTCTATGCACATATATTAAAAGTACGACTTTAAAATAAATATATTTTTTTAAATTGATAAAATAAAGTATCAATTTTGTATCGTCATATCGATAATTGATAGGTACATATGATACATTATATCAGCTATTCTTTGTACCTATAGGTATATATTACGTATCTACTTTTTATCATTCTCGTTTATTTTTTTACTAACAAAACTTTTCTCTAGTTATAGAGTGACATTGCATGTTATAAATCACTTGCATTAATAATTCAACAACTTTTGACCATAGAAAAAAAACGCACGCTTATAACAGTATAACGGTACCTTATATATACCTATACATTGCCATATATTATCATGAACAGTCTTCTACGGCTATTAGTTTATTTCACCGCTCCTGGGTCTGTTGTGAGCTAATAACTATGTGCAATAATAAGGACCTTGATTGTGTGTTCGACAATGTACTTTAACCATCACGCACAACATTTTATTTCCCATTGAAAATACAATGGTTGTATAATACTTATAACAATATAATATATAATGTGTTGGTATAGTATCCAATAGAATTACACATACCCTACAATATTAACCGGAAATTGTCCATGTGTTATAACTTATAACTGGCAATTAGAGGGACCAATTTTAATTTAATACAAGTCTGCAGTATAAAAAGTGGTAAAAAATGTCATTTTTATCGCAGGCTAATAATTAGCCACCGGTGCACTAAAGCAATAACCAGGTATGTCTATTTTTCAAATTTTTTAGACGATAAAAAACTTTCTGAAAAATTGGTAAGTAATTAACCATAATTTAAAAAAATATTTTATTATTATTTTTGTAAGAATATAAGATACTAATATAAGTTTCAATTTCAATTGAAACTATTATTTTTTCGGTAACCTAGGTTATATTATATTATACTATCAATAAAATTTTTTTCAATCAGCCAAAAACTCAACAAAATTTAATACAAGATTCTTCATAACTTCTTGTAAGTGAAAATTAAGTAAGTCTCCAAAAGTTTTTTATAAGCATCGCTAAAGTTAAAATGCCGACAAAATACGTAAAAATCACGAAATTATGCAGTTTTTTTTAAATAGGAAATTCATAAAAATTTAACTATTTAAATCTAAGATTTGAAAATTCAACACAAAATTTTCTATAAGTTTTTCTACCTTTATAAAAAAAAAAGTTTTTTGGAAAGTCAAACTAATTTTTTATGTGTATTTGAAATTAAACATTGGATATTCACCCGTTTTCTTCGGGAAAGATTTTTTTATTTTGATGTACCTAATTCAAAAAAGAATAACCGTAGACATTTTAAAATTTCACCAAATGTTTAGATATAGCTATTTTCTATACACAAAAAAATTTTTAAGATATTTTAAAGATTTTTGAATTGATTGTAAGCCTAAGAAATTATTGATTTTTTCAAATTTTTTTTCTTTAAATATCGATAAAAAAAATGTTGTTTATTCAAATTTCTTGAAAATGTAATACAACATTTTCATAAGTTGTTTAAGGCTTTAAGTAGCAGATCAAAAATAATAAAAATACATATACACAGTTTTTTTTTATAAGCATTTAAACTTCAAATTTTGATCAAATTCATCAAAATTGTCGAATGTTTGCAAACTATTTAGTAGATAAAAATGTATACAGTTATCCGTTTTTATAGCTGAGGATTGAAAATTTAAAACCCGGTTTTTCGTAAGTATTTAATAGTAAGTATCTCTAACCTAAAAATTTAAAAAAATTATTTTTTATAGACATGTTAAGTAAGTTCAAATTTGGACGAAATTAGATATTTAAATGAAGAATAACGATGTTATTTATTTCGTTATAATTAAAAAATATTTATTGAGGGTTCTTGAAATGTTTAAAGTATATTTTTATATTTTATAAACTTCATTAATTATTCAAATGCGATGGTTTCTGCAAAAATGAATTTAACCTACTGTATTATTGTTTATTATTAGTAATAAAATTAATTATTTTAATAGAAATAATATCTTAAAATAGGTACACTTAGTTATGTATGCTGTCAGACCGTGTTTGCTTAGAAACGTTTTTCGTATAGGTACAATGATTTATATCGTTGAATTCAAATTTAACACATCCATGAAAGTGACTCACTCGTTACCTACTGTATCAACTGGCTAGCTTTACACCAATATAATAATAAAAAAAACTAAATACGGTCCATTCTAAATAATGATTTCTTTACCACAAAAAAAAATTACAATATATTACATGTAGAAATATAAAAATTAATGAGAGTTGACGGTATTTACGGTTTTCATAAGGGTTTCAATATTGATAAGTCATTGAAAATAAAAAATGTATAAAATCATTAGTTTTCATTAATTAAAAATTGACTGTGGTCTTCAGCTTTCAGTTCAATATTATAAGAAACTTGTTTGCTCCTCAAAATTAATTTACCCATGACTTTTCACCATTTATTTTTCACTCATGTTTAAGTTCATTATTTAACATCCGTCCACGATCTCTTCTTATTTAATCATTTGCATCCTTTATAAATTCCATTCATTTTCATACATTTTTTTTATATTTTAAGTAATATATGAAGGTATATAATATATATCTCTGATTATAATGTTTTAATTTAATTTAATGTACAAAGAATAGTACGAGTACCTATTAGGTTTGTAATTCAATGTTGACCGAAGTCTCTGTCTTTCAGCATATTGACATTTTAAATTTAATATTTTTTTTTACTTCTAAAAATTAATAATATGCATACAGGCGCCCATGTTTCCCTCTCAATTGACAAAGATCATTTGACTACAGCTACTGTAAATTCGATTCAATTATATTTTCAAAGGTAATTTTTGTACTAATTTCTCCTTATCATATAAAAATTATAGGTCAGTCACCAAAAAGTCATAGAGATGGAAGTAACTGATTGAGTAGGCTGAATAATATACGTGGTTAGAGATGGTTTGCCTGTTATATAGAATATAAATGTTGTGTTTTATGCCATTTACTATCATCTCAGATTTGTATAGCTTAGCGTAATATGTTCATAATAGTGTAAACACGTTCATATAATTAATATAAAAACAATATTATGGTAGTATGAACCATGTCTTGTTATTATATTGACTTGTTTTGAAAAGGTGGCTCACTCTGGCACTCCGTATACAATTTAAAGCACATTTATTAAAGTGTACTAGAGTGCAGGAGCGGCATCATTCGGGGGTACCATTTATACCCAACCCTGGATTTTAAAGTATAGCTTTGGACCGGCCTAGACCCGGGTTGGGCTGGTGAGCTACCGAAAATAGTCATGAGTGTTTGGTCATAATTTTATTTCATATAATAATGAGAAATTAATACAAACATAAGTAAAAAATAAAATCGAATCGAATTTTTAAACCATACAGCTGTATTATTAGCTGTATAGCTGACATATCAAATGTTAGCTGAGGGCCTATACCTTGGATATCTGGAGCTGGAAAAAAGGGGACAAAGTTTAATTGTAAAACAGCATTCACTATTTAACTATAGTTGTGTAACTATTAGCGAGCGAAGCGACCGGTTATTTTTTTGGTATAATCTAAGTATAACACTTTAATACTTATTGGGCCGGTCATTCTTATACTACTCTGGCAAACATTGAAATGACGACCCTGCTAGAGTGTGCCTACTGTTTTTTTTAAATTATTATGTTTCTTGTTTGATGTTATAATCAAACGTGAACTATTTCTGTTACGACTAACTCCGACCAGTATTTATCGAATAACGTCCAACCCCTATTTATCGGACATTCTTACACCATTTTTTACCTGTCTCTGAACTTCTTATTTGTTTCTAACTTTCTTACTAATTACATCTGCCTCCATGATCGGTAAATGACTACCACCCGGTAACCCGGTTACCGTGACCGTGAACCTTTAAAACAATGGGTGTATTGTATGTTAAGGTATATATCCGCATAGCGGTGAATGTTGGGATTTTTATAATATTCATAAAAATGGGGACATTTGCCAATGTTTGTTGACATGCACAACAGGCAATTATTATAAATGATGGATACTCTTAAAAAAAATAATAAAAAGCATGTTATTTGACATTTTTAAATTTATTTTTATACAAAAAAATATTTTAGATTTTGAGCGAAGCGATTTTCGCTTTTGTTTTGCTATCGTTTTTTTTTTAATTTTTACTTGTACAATTTATTCTATCAAGTTTATCAGGACAATCCGTATCAGTACAATAATGGTGTTATCAACAATAATTTTAGGCCACATAATTAAACTCATCAATAAAAATTGATGTGTGTGTGTCAATTTATGAGTGTGTCAAAAAACATTCATAATGCTTACAAAATTTAATTTTTATACATACAATGAAACATTTTATTTTTGAGGTGTCTGATATTGGTTCTTGGTTTAGAGTAAAATTTCGTTTCAACGACAAGATCGGTATCTGTTGTTTACTAACTTCTTTTTTTTAAACTCTGCCCCTTGTAATTTGTATATCTGTTGAATTTACACAATGTTTGTGTAGCGTAGTATGCTGTTGATGACTTCAAAAGAATACATTATAAAAGTGTAATACCTATATCATTTTAATACTGTACTGATCATTGGTTTTATTAATTTAAATGAGTAATTATTATTCGGTGTTGAAATAATTTTTTTTTTTTTAAAAATACCATATTTTATTATTTTTTAAAAACTCGATGTTTACATTCATCATACATTTTTTACATTTAAACATTAATACACTTGAGTTATGTTTCACATTATTATGCGTATACTTTTAAAATAAATTATACATATTATTATATGATTTAGTGTTGACATTTTAGATTATGAGCGAAGCGATGAATGTATTGATTCTACAATGATGTGTTTTTTTTTTGTATGTCCCACCACGTTTAAGTATAAGTGTAAAAGTGTTCTGATTTTTTTCATCAGCATCTTTTCTGATACGAAAGTGAATCAAGTTTGTACTTTGGGAGCCAAAAGTAAAAATTTCTCAATAGTTTTTAAACGCGTCATGAAAAACAAAAAAAAAATTAAGAAAAAAACGGGAATTTTTAAGCGAATCCAATTTTTGGGCAAAATTGATTTTTATTTTTGGTGTAACAGAAGAAATAATGACCCGTAAATACATGAAAATTCACAAAATGTTTATTTAACCAATTTCTATACACAATAAAATTTTCAATATGTTTTGACTTTTTTGAGCTATTTATAGACATAATTAATTTTCAATTTTTTTTTTATTATTATTGCCGATAAAAAATGTTTCAGTCGGTTAAAAAACTTGAAAATATAGTACAATGTTCTTCATAACTTGCTGTACATGAAAATTAAAAAAAAAGTTGAGCGTATGTCTCTAATAGACAGAACAAAGTGTCCGTTTACCCAAAATATTATGTAAATATATAATTAATCTGTATTATATCTCAAAATACCTACTTGTAGCGTAGTTTTCATGGTAAAAAAAAATGTAATATTTAATTTAGTATAATATTATAAATTTTTTTTTTTATTGAACGTTATAGCTTCAGCAGTATATAGGCATTAGATATATTTGGTTACAATATTTTCGACTTATAACTATTTGATTATTAAATATTTTTTCTTATTTGTGAGGACTTGAGGAAAGATGTTTTCCGGTTGGCAGTCGGGTCCGATTATCTCCTATAAGTTTATTGAAATGTTGTGTTTTATCCTTTCGTCTTCGTTAGATCTGCATTCGGTCAACAGATTTTTTACAGTTAGGGTGACTCCGCGTGAGGTGCATTCAGTTGGTGGTTGATTTTTCGTTAGATGACTGTGTGTGAGGTGGGTGTGGCCGATTCTCAATTAATTTCCTTTTTTTTTGTAAAACAGATACTTTGTGATTTATTTGGTGAAAACTTGAATCCGGTTTCTGAAGATCATTTTGTTGGATTATTTACGCTTTCTTGAAGAAGAATTTTAATTGTATGTATTTGTTTACTTGAGACTTGAGTTATGGTTTACAATATTATGCGTATACTTTTAAAATAAATTATACATATTTTTTTATTAATTATTGTATTGTTAGTAAAAATTGAAAATTAAATACATTTATTATATGATTTAGTGTTGACATTTTTTTTTTTTTTTGAAGATTAGTGCCATTACCTATAATGTTTACATTTACATCATACATTTTACATTTTTTTTGTAATACAATAATACATTTGAATAATGGCTTACAGTAATAGTTTTCTTTGTAGTTTAAACAAAAATGATACTTTTTAATAAATATATTTTAATATCTAGTATTGTTAGTAATAATTGAAAATTAAATACATGTATTTTATGATTTAGTGTTGACATTTTTTTTTTTTAAGAAAAATGCCATTATAATGTTTACATTTATATCATACTTTTTACATATTTTTTTTTTTATAAATTAATACATTTAAAATAATGGCTTACAGTGATAGATTTCTTTGTAGTTTAAACAAAAATGATATTCCGTAATAGATATATATATAGCTATATATACATAGTATTGTAAGTAATTGGCTCCTTCTGAGCAGTCATATATTATTTGTTTATGTGACATTGGGAATATTGATGAAGTACCCTTTTATTTAAAGCACGATTATCTACTACTAATCGTTTTCTTCCGTCCGTTTTGGGAATTAGAAACGCGGGACTAGCATAAGACGAATTAGACGATACGATTATTTTTGCATCTATTAATATGTTTATTTGCCGTTGTATTTCAGTTTGTTCTTTAATAGATAGTCTATAAGGTGGGAGGCTTATTAGTTCCTCATTAGTTGTAGGTATTGAAATAACTCCTAGGTGCCTTGGAAGTAGGTTACCTATAAGAATTAATTGGCACAGACTTTTATTTTGTTGGATGAAAAGAGTGAAATCTTGTAAGATGCGTGTAACGTAAAGTAATATAAAAAAAAAAATAATAATTTCAATAATTTCCATCTTCTGGTAGGGGTTGGCAGGTACGAGACAGTCATCATTTTTGTAACTGCAATTTGAGGTGAATAAATGAAAAAAAACACGCTGGAAATCCGTAAGGATTGGGTAACTAATTCTATGCAGCACGGGAGTAGCGTAAAATGCGTGCGTACTGTACGGCTGCGATGTTGCGACTAAAGTATATTATAAGAAAAATATTATATCAATTGTTTTCGGTATTTTTCGATTTATATAATAATTATTACGCACACCCACAAAACCTTTTCCATTATATTTTGTTTTTATTTTAGAATCCTTTCAAGTACCTATAGTAGGTAGTTTTATTTCCGAATAATAATTATTGGTTGTTTACATTGCATGCATGTTTATTTTATAAACACAATAATGAAATGAGAGATTTGAGTTCGTGGAGCGAATTATTATTATATATAATTATACCGTTAGGTAGACCGGGTGCTAACATTAGTTTATTACCTCAAAACTCAAAATTACTGTTCTACAGTTTTACACATGCGACCACCACAGACCCACCCACTGATTTTGGTCAAAGCACATGCCTCTAAAAATAGCCTCCGCTATACCACTGGTTTTAAGTATCATACTTACCATGCCATACTAAGTTCTATTACTAGTAAATCAGTATTACTTTAAATGTTCATTTTTTTTCGATCTATTCTTAGACTAAAAATAAACGTGTAGTAATATAAAATTTAAACAGAAATATTAAAAGCGTAAGGCTAAATTAAAAATTAAATAAAAAGAAAGGAAATTCGGCTACAAGTTTAATGGAGACAAAATTCCTAAAGTACTACTTTCACCAGTTGACCGGCGTGGTGTTTAGGCAATGTCGGTACATAGACGTATAGGTGGCTTTCAAACAGTAGTATGTGCCACTTTATATAAAAGGAATTATGAAAATATTAATTCATTGCAACAAAACAAAAAAAGTTGCTATTGAGTATTGACATTTCCTTATGATCAAGGTGAATTTGAACAAGTTTAACCTTCAACCATCTAAACTAGTTTATACAGTATTGCACATGTATCGGCTAATTATACAAAACTAAAAAATAATAATATAATAATATTAATCTAAGTATATAGGATATAGGAATATTTAAAAGCTGGGCACTAACTAGTTAGAAAGTTACTTTTTAAGTAACTAGTTAGTTTTAATACACAATAACTTTCAAACTTAACGAGTTGAATTTAATGCGTAAAATAATCCTAATCTAACTCGTTAGAAAAAAAACTAACTAGTTAGTTATTACATTATTATTACTTTTTTTTTCATTTCCAAAATTTTAAAAGCTGCTCCTTTATCAAGACATTATTACTATACCTAAATGTATGTCTATATAGATTATAGGCTCATAGAATATAATTTATTATTATTATTTATAATAATGCACGCACGGGAACCACGGCTTTTCCGCGTAATCTGTAGAAAGTAGATATAAATAGTAATATAGTATCTATACGGGTGGCTTAAACCGAGTGTAGACACTAGACACTAGACCCGGTGCCGAATTTTCTTGGTAGTGTTATCGGCGGTTTACCCTTTTACCTATATTACTATTACGGTATTACCTATAGGCTATATTTAACTTTATTATCACAATATCAGTAACATCAGCTACTGTCGCGACGTGCGATTATTCTAGAATCGCGCACACAATCACATGACGACTCACGACTGAGAACCGGACGACTGGACGAGTATTACACATTTACATTTTACACCGTCGTTTGTACATGCTGTTGGCTGTTGCCTGTTATTGTTTTCTTTTTTAAAAAGTTTTTTTGTACGCGTCTCGTTGTGTAAATTGTTCTTTATGAAAATAAAATAGAAATGAGTGTTTCTATCGTTGCTGATTCGGCTAATGCCGATAATAATTGTAATTTAAAATGGCCACATTTACAACAGTTTTTTGAACAACATGGAAAGAATGAGGACAAAAATATTGAATTTACGTGTTTATTATGTAAACCTAAACTTAAGAAATTATCCACTTCGTGTACATCGTATTCAAACTTAAGAGCACATATTAAGGTAAACTTGGAATATACTTAATCGTATAATTTTTTTTTCTACTTACTAGCTACTAGCTACTATTACTTACAAATTACTAATAACACCTTCTTGAAAATGGATTAATAACTACCTGCCTACCCACTTGAAAATTACTTACTATGACTATGGTCATCTAAATCCGACAAACTACTAATAATAGATTATACTTGTCATTGTTTGATTTTTTTAGAGTACACATAAATCTATGTTAGATAAGTTTAATGTTATGGTTAAAAAAAGATCACTTAATGAAGATGAACCAAGAACTTTAAAGCAATTAAATTTACATGAATTTAAAAAAGCTAAAACCAAGTTGTCTCAAGCTACTTTTGATAGAGCCAACATGGAACTAATAATTAGTACGGTGTCTCCTTTTCCGTTGATTGAACATCCTGCATTCCTCAAATATTCTAATACTGTGGCACAAATGGTACCAGTATCTAGAAGAACATTGATGAGAAATATAAATTTAAGTTTTGAAGAAATGAAAAATTCAATTATCAAAAAGTTTAAATGATTTGGAATATGTTTGTGTAACTGCAGATTGCTGGACTGCATTCAGAAGGTAAATGTTTTAGTTGAGGTTTTAATTAATGTAAAAATATTTGCAGTTTAATCTATCAGCTTTTTCTCTAATTTTTTTCTATCAAGCTTTTAATATAACATTTTAAATAAAATTACATTTTAATAATATCTACCCTCATGTCTTTTTTCAACTACTTAAATAGGTACCTACATTTTATTATATCAGAGCTTTTTCATAATCTGTAGTAAAACAAACAAGTTCATTCTTTTATCTATTATTGCTTCCAAACTATTCACAAGTCATTGTCACTTACATACTTCTAACGCTTGTAATTTATTTGGTAGATCTTATATGGGCTTTACTGCACACTGGATTGATCCAATTACCTTTGAGCGCAAGTCAAATGCAATTGCTTGTAGGCGCATAGTTGGTCACCATACATATGATATTCTAGCTGATATGATTGAACTTGTGTTGAATGAATACAAAATAAATACAAAAGTAACTCATATGGTTACAGATAATGCATCAAACTTTGCTAAGGCATTCAGGTATGATAAATATTTATTATTAAGAGTAGATAATGTCAATTGTCAGCTAACCATTTTTCTTAATTGGTAATTTTAATTTTTTTAAAAATAGTGCACTGGCATCTTATTAATATTGTATAGTGAGACGATTGTTTTACTCATACTTAAAATAGTGTTTTTCTTTTTGCATACATACTTAATTATATTATAATTACCATTACAATTTTCTCATTAGACTTTACAGCACTACTGAAGATGAAGTAGAAACTCCAGAAAGTGATTCACTTATTCATTCAACGGATATTTTTGAAATTTTAAGTGAAGGGGAAGAAAGACATTTTAGGCTGCCTAAACAACTGCGCTGTGCTTCACACACATTCAATTTGCTTGCTACAAATGATGTAAATAAATTACAAATTAAAGATGGACCATATAAAACAATAAGCAGAAGGGCTTTTGGAAAGTGTAGTGCACTTTTTAATAAACAAAATATGAATACATTGATGGCAGATAAAATTAAAAATCATCTAGGTCGATATTTAATCACGCCAAATGATACACGGTATTTAAAATATTAAATGACTGACTATCATAATATACATCTATATAACTAATATCTTTATTTTGAATGTGATTATTAGTTATTCTTATTGTTTTTGTAGTTGGAATGCTTTGTATGACTCTGTGAGTTTTATTGTAAGCCACTTTGATGAAGTAGAGAATATTTGTATTGATATTCAGTTGCCTTGCCTAAGTAAACCACAAGAAACAGATTTTTTGGTCGAATATTGCAAAGTAACTTTTAATTATAATATAAATGTTGATGATATTATTAAGTAGTAGTAATAATTTAACTAATAGACAAACACGATATGCTTTGATAAATAAGCTATTATATTTTTATCTTTAATTTATCTAGGTTATGAAACCTATTGCAAAAGCTTTAGATATACTGCAAGGAGAAAAATATATTTCTATAGGTTATCTTCTCCCTACATAAAAATACAGCTGTAAAAAAGTCCTTAAATCAACTTTTATTGCATGGAAACCTTAAATATTGCAAGCCATTAGTTGAAGTGCTGATCAGTGGATTAAAAAATCGGTGATTAATGATTTTTGAATATTAAAAAACTAAACAATTTTTAATGTTATTTATGAAATATTTTATTTATAGATTTGACACAAATTTTGAATCTATGGACATGAAATTAGCTGCAATTTTAGAACCAAAGTTTAAGTGGAATTGGGCTGAAGTAGAAACAGTTAATGAGCTAAAAGATTGTTTAAAAGCAAGATTATCTGAGCTTATTGTACAGAACACTGAACACTGTATTTTAAATGATGATACCAATGAAATAAATTGTTTGCTCGGTCAATACCTTTAATTTTAATACAAGATTCTTCATAAATAGTTCTTAGTTTAAAAAAAAAAAAATTTTCATTTTAAGTTCTAATTTAACACTTCTATTTTTTTTCAATTTGGACTACCATAGTAGGGATTATATTATTTAAATAATATAGACCAACAGATTTATTCATTAAATTTGCAACACTTTGCTTATATTAGATTGTTGACGCCGAGTCCGGTCCTACTTTTGTATCGCGGTTACCGGACCACGACTCGCGGTGTGTTGAGGAATGAGGCGAATGGGTTACCCAAAAGTAATAAATAAATAATATATCACGTTATCATGTGCTAAGGTGTATATGATACCGAACGAAATATATATTATATTATACAACGCAATATATATGGTGGGCGCCCAAAAGGTACAATATACAATAAAGAAATACGTGATATCAGTCTATCACAGACTAAGACTAAAACAAATACAATATACACTGGAGTCTGGAACAACAAGCTCACCGACCAGCTGCAGGTGACCGGAGTGACGGCGGCAGGCAGTCCGGTGGCAGAAAAAGCAAGTGGCAAGGTGGCACGAAACGCCTAAGCACACGTCCAAAACAAAGGGCAAGTGTCATGCCGTGATGACAGAATGAAAACTGCCCGGCGGCAGCTATGCCGCGTACACGAAAAAATTGGTCAACGACCACAACGCCTTGGCGACAACTCTGTCGCACGGACAACGGCTGGAGTAGTACGACCACTACTCCGCTCGACAGCTACTAAGCAAGTGACACACCACTGGTGTCATGTACGAGGACGACGCCGACAGACAGACGACGAGACGTCGGACACCAACCGGACGCGATCGTATTCGCGGCTGGATATACAAGTAGCGGCGATAGTGGGGGACGGGGGATGCTCTGGCTCTTGAGCGCGGCAAGGCGGCCGGTTAGGCATTTTCACGGCGCGTAAACTATTCCGTGTTCGAACAACATAATACAATCTTAAACTTATAGCAGATTACTAAATATAATAATTATACATAAATAATATTTATTAATTATATATATAATTTAGTTGCTTATATTTTGTTCTATGTAAATTAATTTGATTTTTTGATTCATAATGTAAAATATAATATAGTAAATTACACAATTAGATGTTACTATGTAAGTTAACCAAAAAATTTGAATTTATCAACAGTACTATTTTCTATAAAAAAATAATACAAAAAACCTATTTCTTCGATTTTTTTTCAATTAGTATAAATAAATAAATAAGTTAGAATTATTTACAAAATAATAAAAAATGTTTAAATAAGTTTTGTAGAGGATTTAAAAATCATAATATAACTAATAAATAGGTTTTATGATATTTTCATAGTTTATTTGGGAAAAACATTTTTATAAGTTTATTTTTATCATCTAGATATAACTGTTGGGTACATGAATGTTAAACTTAGAAACACGTGATTTCTAAAATATAAGAATGTAAGATACAATATTAATTGATGAGCATAACAAGTATATTTGATCAAACACCAACAAATACACAGCATAAGCATAACAAATACATTCCATATTAGATATTATAATATTTTCATGTCATGTCATGTCAGATTTCATTAAGTGCATACAATAGTATGTGGTGTAGTAAAGATATAAGTTAACAAAAGTATTTAATGTAAAAATAAATATTAATTTAGATAGTACATACTGTAGTAATAGTACAATAGTAATAAATTCATACAAATTATTAGTTACAAATATTTGTGCACTTCAATCAAATCAATTTTAGCAAAACATTTAAGACACTATACGTGTAAAAATGGAAAAAAAATAGATGTAAGTGTAATATTGATTATTACATCTTACATGGATTCAGATTTCAGGCCATTGCTAGAATATAAGCAAGTTATGCACTGCATTAGGGCAGCATACAATTTTAAAGAAATTGAAGCAGCATCAGCAAAATTAAATGAATATTGTCAACAGATGACAATTATTATTTTTGCTCTAAGACAGGAAATATTTAACGACAGGCCTGTATGGGGGAATATAATATTTACAGTTTATAAATGGTTAATATTTAATTAATTCACATACAAAAATATTTGATAACAATGACTCCAACATTTACATTTTTTTATGGAGAAATAAATTAATAAACATAGTAATTCAATTTAATAAAAATAAGTTATTTGACAATAAAAATATACCTTCAATAAATCTTTCAGAAAAAGTTGCAAAAGAAATTGCAAGAGTATTTGATAGACAATCAAGTCTTTCTTTTTTTTTTTAAGACATGTTGTATAGTTAAATAATATTGACTAGTATTTATTTTTTTTTTATTGAAATATCTTCAATAATCTCAATTATAGCTTAAATAGTTTTATATAGTCCATTTTTATAAGAGTACTTTTCAGAGATGCATTTTACGCAAAATGGCAACATTTGGCGGGCCTAATACTACCAACTACTTAACAGATTTTTTTTTTTACAGAGTATCAAATCATCGTTCTCTTAAGCTGTAAAGTATATGTTTATAAATTAATATCATAGGAGCGTACTGAAATGCAACCATCCCCGGTCAACTTAATACAATAAGAAACGATTGCAGCAAGCCTGCACAATACTATAGTGGTAGAATGTTTTCTGATAAATTGACTGAGCCGGAAATAAATTGGTCACCGCCAAGAAATACTCTTAACGTAAATGGACTAATATATTGTTGTATAATAAAATTTCAATATTGAAGGAAATCATTTATTTGTTTAAAATTATTTAAATTAATTAATAAACAAAATATAAATATACATCTATAAAAATGTCAACATTTTTTATTTGAGTAAAAAAATTTTTAAAAATGTAAAGTATTTTTAATATTAGTAAAATATTAAAGTAGTATATTAAAGTGAACTATAAAGTTTTTTTAGTATTCAAAAAAAGGTAACTAAGTTGAATTAAATTAATTTTCAGTTAAGTTAATAGTTTTAAATTTAATTGTTAATCATAACACAAAAATACAAAAACATTTATTTAAAACATGGAATCAGCATGTAGGGGTTAATATTTTTATGGCAATCAATTGATATTATAAAAAAAAGTGAAAAACAAGTCTGGAATTAAATAAACATAAAATTCCAAAAATAAAATAACTAAATATTCTTTTAAATTTTGAATTCTTAATATTTAAAGCCTAAACTTGTAAATAATTATACCAGATTGTAGACAAAAGTATCAAGAGTAATTTCATGAGACAGGCTTCTATGCACATCAGAGACAATGGGTATGGCTAACGCGCATCGAGTGCCAGGCTAACAACGAGCGCCAGTTTAATCTAGGAGTGTATTCAAACCGAACTGGATGAAAATTAGTTGCCACCTGTAGTTACTCTTAAATGCCACAGAGTATATACATTTCACATTATTCAAACTGCAGTAGAGCAATAAATTAAAAACAAATATTATGAATTTATAGAATAGTTTTGCAAAAAAAAAAATATGATCAATGATTGTTTTTAAACTGTTTTTCACAAATTTAAATACATATAATAAAAATTTTTAAAATTTTTTATTTTTAAGTGAAAATGATAGGAGATTTTAAATGTAGTTATTTTTTAAAGAATAGAAAGTAGTAACACAAATATCCGAATAACCTCCTTGTGGTTACACAATTAAATATTATACATAGGTATAATAGAAGATAACAAAGTTAACAAAGTCCAATTCCATCATTTTCAACATTTCCACTCTTTTCGTAGAACATGACATCCTAAAAATATGAGGTAAATAAGGTCAATAAATAAGAAGAACCCAAGATATTAATTCACATTTAACTTACTATCAAAAAACAAGCTCCTAGCATAACAGCTTTCATACGGACATCAAGATCCATAGGAAAAGTAATACCAAAGAAATCGGCATCAGTGAATACTTCCCTTAAAAGTCCAGACCATTGTTTGGATATACGGCCAACTACAGTGGTTTTGTCTTTAGATAATATCTGAAAACATTATTATTATGTGATTAAAATGTTAAATTCAATGTTAGAGTATATGTATAAAAATATTTAGTTATTCTGATTACAATTTTTAAAAATTACTTTAAATTCTACATCTCCTCCACACATACTATATCTACATATTGGTCCTTCAATTTTTAATACTTCTTCACGAGCTGCATTACGAATGGTGAATATTGGTGTTAAAATTGACCAATCTTGTTCAACAATTCCAACCAAACACCCAGGTGGTGAAAATACTTCAATGCTCTGTAATACAATTGTAAGTAAACAATCTTACCATTAATTAAAGCTCAACTGGTATCTAAATGATTTTAGTCAGTAATTTTTCCATTTAATGTGGTTTTATATCCTTGTATCCCTAATCTTCATTGTTATACTGAGTCTACATAGAACTATAGTAAAATAGTAAACAAAAAGTCATCTTTCACATCATAGAAGGGACTATTTAAATTTTTTTTAAAACATAGGCACTGTTTGGTTTTAATCCTATTGTTTCTGTGCAGAACCGGCTTTATAACAAAATAATTCTAGTAATTATTTTTAATTTAGCATATCATTTTACCTGTAAGCAACAAGGAAAAAGGCAAGATTGGCATGCTAAAGGCCTTGATAAATGGATAACTTCATTTTTATAGTTATCCAAGATTTTCATTTCAAATGGTCGTGTTGACCCACAGCAATTTCTTGTACAACAATCATTATCTTCAACAGCATAAAATACTTTTTGACCAACACTATTTTTAATTGTATACTTGTTATTGGTCTCAAACCCTATTAAGGCTATAATAACAAATTATAAACAATTATTATTAATATAAAATAGTAAAGCAACATTTTCATACATTCAGTAGATTTGGCAGTAATTGATTAATTTTATGAAAATACAATGTCCTATTAAAGAAAAGTAGATATACTATACATTTGTTCACACAAACCGATGTAAAAAAAAACACATAGAGATGTTTGCTTTGATATGGTTTATTATCCTGATGCAGAATAATTTTACACAGATGTGGACAAATTAATTTTTAGATAGTAAGTAGTGTGGTATTATTTAATAATTTATTAAAAACAGGGAAGTTTTTTGGATCTATGTTTTTATTATATAATTTTATCAGTTATCACATTGTATAAACTCTACAATGTGATTAGACTCAGTAAAATTATACCTTCTCATAAAAATGTCCTAATGAAAAAGTCATTGTTTATTTTGACTATTATTATACTTTTAAAAATTGAAAAATCGGTTATCTGAGTATAAAACTAATTATAAGTTATACATCTAATATGCAATAGGTATTTGGTATACAATTAGAGTCTATAAACCAATGGTAATACTTTTGGTGTCATAAAAACCTTATTAAAAAGACTAGAAAAATATAATTATTTATAACCAAAAATGTCTATATTTTGTTCTTAATCCTAAGACTAAAATAGAAGGTACTAATACATTTAATTTTATTTTACCTTCTAGAATTTCCACTTTTTGTTTAACAAGTAATTGATTAATTGTTGAAAGATACTGGAGTCCATTTGGACAGTTTTGTGATATAGCTTGAGGAATAGGCATCCAACCATCTGTTAAATTAAAATATTTAAATTTTAAAAATAATAAACAATTAGTTTAGGTAGGTATATAAAATAACATAAAAAATATTTTTTACTAGAAAATGCATGAATACACATTACTCAATTAAGTTGTTTCGAGACTTTAGTCTTAAATGCATTATTTTTTTTGTAGTTAAATTATGAATTAACTTACCAGCTACCACTTGAGGAGATTGTTGATAAGCGCTAGGTTGATGTTGAATAACTTGTCCATAACTCGGATGTGAATATGGAGGTGGGTGGTTTGGATTTTGAATTACAGAATATCCCTGATTTTGTTGTGCTGGCATTTGTTGTTGATGTTGATACATATTATATTGGTCATGTTGATAAGGTTGACTTTGGTTACCAATTGGTTGATATTGATTTTGATTACCAACTGGTGGATATTGATTTTGATTACCGATTGGTGGATATTGATTTTGATTACCAGCTGGTGGATATTGGTTTTGAGGTGAATGATATTGAGAAAATCCTAAGAAATAAGATGTACTTAAAATTAATTTTTCCTTTAGTTAATTAAGTAGATTTATAACAAAAATAAAGAAATGTGAAGTAAATATAAAACCGAGTTAATGTAAAATTAATTAAAAGTAAAACTAAGAGAAATGTAATTTATTTGTTTTTTAATAAAATTATGTATATATTTCTTATTAAAATCTCATACCTGGTGGTGCTGGTGCTACATTTGGATTGGTATACATTTTGATTTTTCGAGAATTACGATTTTCAAGTAACAATATACTGGAAAATTTATATATTTTTTTTCATTAGGTAGTAAAGTAGTTGTTATATGCACATTAAACTAATTAATAAATGTGTATAAAATGTTAAATTCTTTATACATTTCAAAATAAATGTTGTGATTGTTGTCATGGTTATTCTACATCGACCACATAACTTCATGACTCATAATCTCAATTGAGGCACTTAACAAATGACAATGTCAATATCATTAAAATTCCAATTAAAACTAAGGTCTCGTCTTTAGGCATACATGAAAAATTATTAGGTAAATGAAAATATATAATAAGAATTACAATTAAAATTCACTATAATATAAATAATACATTAACATTTTGTTCATACATTTTTCTTGAGAGTTTACTTGTAGTTTAAGATACATAAAAATTGATCATAAACATTATTTTTTCACTATGTTTTAAGTTCAGTCTACTAAATCTGTATTAATTAATAATTATATAGGCATCGAATACAGCACCTTTGTAACATTTGAACATGTTATAGTTATTGGCAAAATGGTAATAATATAAATATTTCTTGAATAATGATTTTCTATTCAGGGACAAAATTATTTGTAAGTTCAATATTATAATTTACAAAATTTTTTATTGAAAAATATCCTTCGCTGTCATATTTGTAACTTCTTGTCGTAGTTGTTACAGAAAGTATATAATATATATAGCATTAATACTAAATTATCACCTATTGACCATTATACCTACCCGCCAACCCTTAAGAAACTCAAAAGTGGCCGCCTCTCGATTACCCCCTTTGCCACGCCACTGGTATTGACAGTATATTATTAAATGCTTATAGACGAAATAAAATGTTAAAAATATTTAGAAACAATTGATGCAACAAAATGTTTTTTTTAAAAAAGAAGAAGAAAATTATGTCTCAGAATAAAAAGTAGCTCAAAATATTCATTTATTAATAAGATAAAATTACACGTATTAACATAAAACATTTTTGTATCATAATCAGTTTTTTTTGTGATTGTGCAAAACAAATATGCATGACGTACAGATTTAATATAAAATATATGGGCACAAAAATAGTTGCTCACGCCCTTGTTTTGATTGTTATAGGTAACTGGTGCAATAATATTTTGGACTGTATAATTATATGTTATACAAATATACAGAAATCGTCGGTTTTTTTCATCAGATTAGTTTTAATTTTTTTTTTTTTTTTGGCTCCCTGCCCGGATTTTATAAATAAAACTCAGTCATTCAATACTAGGACTGGTAGGTCCTGTAAAACATTTTATGACATTTACACAAGACAGACAGTAAAATTCCGCACTAAGAACCGATCAAAAAATTTTACATCATTACCTAATGATAATTTAAACTCGCATTAATGCCATATAAGTTGGGTGTGGGCGTTTAGTATAGTGAACAATTGAATTTGCTTAGATAATTACATCAATACATAAAAATATAATGTTATTTTAATAATAATGATTCATACAAATCCAACAGTGAGAGACTTACTGAAGTATAATTTATAATAATATGTGTTTTTTGAGGGTTGGTATATATTTTCCAACAGCAACTGCTTCGAAAAAAATGGCAATTGAATTTATATTTTATGACTATTTTACGACGACACTATCTGGAGAGCACAATACAGATATATGATAACCAATAGGAATAATAAAATTAATAATAAAATTACAGAAAGGTTTGTCAGTCGTCACTCAGCAGTAAGCACTTCTTACCTTTAATTCTTGTCTCGGAAATCGGAATGCAGTACGCACAAAGATAAAACGATTACAGACCGTAACAACCAACAAGACACCCGATCGCCGTCGTCTTCAGCACTGATTAGAGAGTACTGACTAACATAAACGATTCACTATTTCACTGCCCAAAATCCAAATGTACAATGGAGGTTGGAGAGCCGGGATTGGTCTGAGTCACTGATTAGTTATTAGTTATTACCATAGAGTAATAGTATTACTCTATGGTTATTACTCATTACTGATTATAGTGATTTCACTATTTCAGAATAATTTGTCATTTATCGTTATCAAGTGAAAAATTTAAATAATATTATTATTGGAAGGGCGGTGCCGTTGTAGATATAGTTAGAATGTCGTGTCAACCATCCAGTGCTAACGCAAGTACACAACCGTCAACCGGTGAAACGAATGTCATGCAGCCGCGATCGTCTGCCTGGCAGGCGAAACGACGACGACGTGACAGCCTGCACCACATAGTTATTAAATTTCATATATTATATTATAATGGTTCGTCTGTAACTGCACCTAGGTCACAACTTCTAAAATACAACTATTACCACGGTAGTAATGGTATTTATACGACGAGCGATTCCTTCCCCTGCCGACCAACCGACGCGGGCCATTTTATTCAATACCTTTATCATAATAAAATATCATCGAAGACGAAAACATATTCGATATATATATCTACGTATATATTTTATATTCTCTTTCTTGTTCACTCTTTCATTCTCTCAATCATAAGTCGTGATAAAGATTTGAGACGCAATTTATTACGAAAAACACAAAAGTTACGACATACGAGCACGGTCAGTGTAGTGACAGGTGAGGTAAGTGCTGACTGGCGACTACCGTCTACCGACTTTGCAGAGATTAGTGAGAGAGGTACAAGGTACTTTACCTACAGTGAATATTATTATCATTATTATTATTATTATTATTATGCGTGTTCGTTACGTTAACTATTTACAACAACATTACAACAATAGTATAAAATGAATCGTATTGCTTTGTGAATTTGTGATCAACATCAATTACGTTTTACGAATATTATCTTACACAAACACACACTTGCGCGTTCATTACTCTTCCGCGATTCATAATAGTTATTGTGTATACCGCCGTCGTTTTAATTTTTTATTTCGATCACAAGTGTGTCCAGGTCGTTCAGTGTTTGCAGCTCTCGGTTTCTTGATAGTCTATCTACTACCACTACCTACGCATCGCCATGTCTTACGCGTACCTGTTCAAATACATCATAATCGGAGACACAGGTTAGTGGATATTCGATGACTGCTAATCCTTCATCCACATATAATCGAAAACTGACATATGTTATAGGAGTGGGCAAATCGTGTCTCCTGTTGCAGTTCACCGACAAGAGATTCCAGCCCGTCCATGACTTGACCATCGGTTACATAGATTTTTATAAATATTAATGATACCTAACCTTATTTTTTCTAACGTAAACCAATTCCAGGTGTCGAATTTGGTGCACGTTTGGTGGCCATTGACACCAAACCTATCAAGTTGCAAATATGGGATACCGCTGGCCAAGAAGCTTTTAGATCTATCACACGATCTTATTATCGTGGAGCAGCTGGTGCATTATTGGTATATGACATCACTCGCCGAGACACTTTCAATCATTTGACAACGTGGTTAGAAGACGCTAGACAACATTCCAATTCCAACATGGTCATTATGCTAATTGGCAATAAAAGGTAATATTTTAACAAGTAAATCTTAGTCGATCTTAAAGGATTAATTGACAAATGTACTTAGTGACTTGGAAGCAAAACGAGAAGTCAAGAAAGAAGAAGGTGAAGCATTTGCTCGGGAACATGGATTGGTATTTATGGAAACATCTGCTAAAACTTCTGACAATGTTGAAGAAGCCTTCATTAACACTGCTAAAGAAATATATGAAAAAATTCAAGAGGGAGTATTTGATATCAATAATGAGGTCAGTTATATTTTATTTGAGTTATTTGGAAATCACTTATTAACTGGAAAACATTAATTTATACTGTCTTCATTCTATTTATTTTTAGGCAAATGGTATTAAAATTGGACCACAACATTCAACTGGTAACAACAGTATACCTGGCGGAAATAATCGATCCAATGGTAATGGTTGTTGTTAACTAGTTTTGAAGGTCAACTAAATAATATTAAATTTGCAATTTTGATATTATTGCTTTCCACGTGGGTTATACTTATTTTTTTTTTGAGTGAATTGTATTCAATATTTATTAATAGACCAAGCTCTATATCATTGAAATTAGTGTTGCGAATATATCTTTATATATAATTATATTACTTATTGGTACTTATATGATGATGGTTTGGTTGTAAAAACATTTTAAGTCATAAATGTATAACCCATAATTGATTAAAAAAATATTCTTATACACTTTACTTCTATAGTTCTATATTATCTTATTTAATTTTATGTTTACCCTTAGGTTAGGAATTTAATTTATTTATTTCTAAAAGTTTTGTTTGTTAGAATATAACTGTTTTACTATATTTATATTATCTTATACACGTGATCAGTATTCAAAGTTTAAAAGTGTACACTTAATGTATTTTACTAAAATAACAATCTTTTTAAACTCAAATAAATAATATTACATGATATTGATTTTTTTACGTTGTCATTGTAATTTAAATAATGAAAATTCATTTTTTATTATAGTTATATTTACACATTGTGTTAACTTTAATTTAACTTTTGATACTGAACGCATAATTATCAATATGGTTTTAAACTTTTAATGTTTATAAAGCTAATAATTTTATAAACATTTTTTGTGTAAATACTAAATAATGTATTGTTCGTCATTTAATGTCCTTAGATCTTATAATTTAATATGCCTCATTATATTAATTTGATTGATGTACATGTTAGTCACAATAAATGTTTAATCTCTATTATATTTTGAAAGACTATTTTTAAGGCAATTAAAATAGCTATTAAGATTTTCATGAAATATTTATTCTCTTGATTATATGCTATTCAATTTGTTAAAATCTGGTTTCAAATAAATAATGCTTGTGTTTTTATGTTTAATACTCAAGGTAATAAACTAAACACACACAAAACATATTCTAACTCAATCATTATGTTTTAAAATATACAATTTATTAATTAAGCTTAAGAGGTGCCCATTTGTGTATTATCTCCATCTTATAAAAGGAAAACATAAAAAGTTTGAGTTCAACAGAACCAATTTTGTGTTGTTAACTTAAATATTAGATTGAATATTTTAAGCAAAATATGAGTATGAGAAAAAACACAAATTCAAAATCCTCATTTTGCTTGCAAAAAAAAGCCAAAAGCTTCAGCACAGATGTTTTAACCTTTAAGTTTGACAATAGGTCATTTCACTTTAATGTTTAAACTGAAAAACATAAAATTAGTTCTGCTGAACTTGATGTTTTACATTTGTAAGAAGGAAACAACACAAGCGTGGGTATACTATAGTGCCAACAAGAAAGCACTTCTGGGCAGCGACCAAAATTTATCCATTCCCACCTCTAAACCCTGCCCGAATGCTGGCCGCCGCCACTGTCACTTCTAAACCATGGAGTTTGATCATTTATATATGTGAACGAGAAGTATATCTGGTGGCACTAGTATAGCATTATATTAATAAGCTGACTGTATTATAACGCCAATTGGTGTCTAGAAAATATATTTAAAAATATCTGTTTAACTACATTAACTATAAATGTTATTTTACTACTGTAAAATTATGTATAAATGTTGTAACTTTACAATGTTAATGTAGTTAAACAGATATTTTTTAATATATTTTCTTACGCCATTTGAAAGTATGACCATATGAGAGTAAATTCTGTTTATTAGAAAATATTTTTATATGAAAGTGAGGACCACAAAAAGATATATAGTCGATATGTACAAATGTAATTCTGGCATACTTTTTTTTATGCATTTTAAGGAATATATTGATTGTTTTGTAATTCCATAAGATATTTTAACATTAAATCCATAAGTGTAGATGACCAAACATGTATCTAAAACAAAAAATTCAAATTTATATATACATTTTATTTAATAAATAAAATAACTCACTTTTCCAGAAACATTTATTGAAGCAACTTTGGGCGCTTCAAACGCTTTCAATTTTAATTTTGATACATTTATCCCACTTGTTATTTTAAAATGGTCCTCTATATCAGATTGTACTTTAATTAAATCTGAATAATGAAACGAAGTAGCTTCAGAAGATGACCGATTCAATGAAAGTCTGTAATTTATAAATAATTTATTTCATACAAAATAAAAAACACCATGAACCTGATATCTACAGTTTAGTAGGTTTCAAGAGTACAGCGAGCAAGTCACTACTAGTAAATATGTAAATATAGATATGCTAAATTTGAATTTAATAATGAATATTATATGAAAAATAGTTCTCGAGGGGAAACAGTATGTCAGCCTCTATTCTTTTGTATATGATCTAAAGCAGAATATTTTGATATGTTAAAATTAAATTTTGGACGAGTAGTTAATTAATTATGCAAAAACTATTTTAAACCTATAGAAGAAAATATCAAAATCCCTCCGACTAAGATACATAATTGGTTTATATTTATTTTAATATAATATAATATAGTTTTTGGACCAGTTTTTTTTAAAAATCATAACCGTTGCCAAGTACTAAGATGAACTGGATAGATTATAACTTAGTTAACTATTTGTCCAAAATTTAATTTACATATATCAAAGTACTTGAAAAATATTCAGTTTAAAAAATGTATGTGGTCACAAAAAAAATTTTAATTAATTAAAAAAAGATATCTATAAAAAAATATTGTTTTATAACAGCTTAAATTTAAATTTAAAAAATATTTCCAAAAATGTTTAGTTTTTCAAATAACCAATGAAAATTCTTTGATGAAAGAATCACCCAGTTTATAGCTCAAAAGACCCATAATTTTATTATGACTAGAAAATACTATTATAGGTACTTAGAAAAAATTTCAAATCTACAATTATTCCTTTCTAAATGACAATTAAAAAGCAAATTAATTGAAAAACTTCCAATTTTGTCACCAGAAACCACCATTCTCAATTTTGAAGTTTAGAATAAAGAATTTGCTATAAAATATTATCAGACAAAAATAAAAACACACACATCATAAAATAAATTGTTCCGCTCAGTATCTAAAATAAAAATGTTATTGTTAAATCCATCAAATTTTTACTACATTATCAAAGAAAATATTTTCCATTTAAAGAATTTAGTCTAGTATAATTTATATCTGGATACAGTTGTAAAATAAAATAATATTTTTTGAATACTAACCTAGCTAGAACCGATCGAAGGAACTCTGATTCGGCATAACATTTTACATCCATTTGACCCTTTGATGATTCATATTTATAGAGATAGTGGTATAAAACAGTTTCATTGTATAATTGTCCTGCATCACCCATCGATATAGCAATAAGCCACAGAAATTGATATAGAGCAAATTCATATGGCCGAATGACACAATCAAAATGTTCAGCTAACCAATTATGAATGGCTATTAAGAATGATTTATTTCCTTGTACCATTAATATGGGCATATCAGAGAGATTATTTTTTTCATAATTTTGATTGTAATTTGGTGATTTTAATAGCAAACCAGTATAAAGTTTTGAATTAGTAACATTATGAGTAACATTAATCTGTAAAAAAAAATGACAATATAGAATAGAAAAACAAAATTATTCATATAATAGGAATAGATTATATTAAGAAAATATTTGTTGTATGGTTTTTTTTTTTTAATGTTGGTTTTTGTAAATATTAAGTATTTAGAACTTCCAAAACTTCCAAGTTCCTTGTATTAAGTATGAAATAATACTATTTTCATTAAACAAAAATAAACAATGACATAACATTTTTTTTTTATTTAGCATAAAATATGTATAATTCATAATTATTATTAAATAGTAAATTTGAACAGTACTTAAACAACTTTAATATTATGTTAAATACATATATTTCAAGTTACAAGGTAATCTTAATTTGTTGAGTTAACATTATTATTTAAAATATAATATTATATCAAGCGTGCACTCCCGACTTTTTTTTTTGGAAGGGGGTGGTTTTTACTCTTCCTTACAGACAAATACACAATAACCATTTGCAGTTTAAATTTATTTTTATTACCTTTAATGCTATACATTCATGATTTGCTTCTTTTGCTTCAATTTCTACAGAGATTTCTGAGAAAGAATTTTTTTGGTTCTTCATATTAATAGATTTATGATTTATTAAAATTTTCTTCAACTTTTTAGATAACAAATTTAAATAGTTGGTATCAAAATTCAAATTCCATAATGGAGATACTCGGAATATTGACCAGTTTTTACCAACAAGATCTAGATTAAAATATATCATTATTATACATAAATAGTGAAATCTCTCTTTAGCAAACACTTATGATAAATTTAAAATCAATTGGTATGTCTGTTAATTAAGATTTGATTTTATGGCTTACCGAGTATATCAGATATTTCTATAAGAGCAGTTGGATCATAAGAAAAATCTTCAGTTATTCCTGACTCTGATCCTGACATTGCAACTATAATGCAAATAAAAAAACAAAATGTAAATTAGTGCAAATTAAGGCTTCATAATGTTATTTACAATAGAGTTTCCATACGACCAGTGTCCAGACTAAGTGTTTTGGCATGGCCAATAGTCTCAGAATTAAACTTCAATAATTTATGTGAACATTTCATTTTTTAATAAACATTTCTAATAGAAAACAATATTGTTTTGAAAAATAATCAAATGACCACTTGAATGACTGACAAAATCAATTATCAAATTATTATTCTGACTCGGTGACGACAATTAATACATGTGCCCGCCCACATTTTTATATAAATACTAGACTAGTGTAAGTCCGATGCTCAATGAAAAATGAAAATATGATTTATAAATAGTCAGAAAAAAAATTGTTTTGATTAGGTATTTTAATAAAAACGTTTAGCAGTAAGAGTGACGTATATTTATATGTATTCATATGTGGTGAGAATAATGTTATTTTTAGTATTTTTAGTGTATTACAATTATTATTAGTTTATGGTTAATCTATGAATGAAATATCTAAGAACCAAAGTAAATTATACTATAAAGTTTATGTTTTAATAAAAGGTAAGCTACCATTTGTTATAAAAATATAAAAAGTAGTCATTTAGAATAAAAAAAATGAAAACATCAATAGATCAAATTATAGTATGAGGTGGGGGTAAAACCATTCTGAACTTAATTTTTGTAGCCCATCCACAAAAAAAGTTCTGGACACGCCACTGCCAGATGGACTGAGAAAATAATGGAGTAATATGATTCATTAAAATATTAGTGGCTTGAAGTAGTATGGTTTAAATTTGAGATAGAAAAGCATGAATTATATTAAATTTAAGCATGTTAACATATTCTTAAAAATACAACCTATACATTAGACACTATAGTACATTGTACGTGTACTTCATTATTACTTCAACTTTGCTATATAAGATATTTTAATAACTGTTAAATGATTATTTCTGATATTACTAAATTCATTTTTTTTTTTTTTAGATAAATTTGTCTGTATAAAATAGATAAACAATTATTAATTATTGTAAAAATGTTGTTATTATTATCATTGTGTATCTATTTATTTATATTTTCTAGGTAATTATGCTAAATGCAAATAATAATACTTACCATCTTCCTGATCAGATTCGTCAGTTTCAATTGTATGAGGGTTTTCATCATTTTCTTTTTCACTATCATCTAAAATAATATACATGTACTATTAATAAGATAATAAAATTATAAAAATAACAATATATTTTAATAGATACCTAAATTAATAATGTATGATTTTTTGTAATACATTGTTATGACTTATGAATAACTTTTAGCAAAAGAAATTGTAAATGGATATAATTTGCATTTAATACTAAGGAAGTTGATTAAAAAATTTCTACAAATGAAAAAAAAAAAGAGTGGAATAAAAAGTAAATAAGCACTCAAAATGGAATATAAATTTTAGGCACAGAAATTGTATGCAAAGCCTGTATGTCGATTATGCGGGATAAGAATGACCATTAAAAATGTCTTAACTGACTACTGCAAAGCTATAGAAGTTTCCAAAGACATAAATAATCCAAAAAACTTGGAAATCTAGATAAGTTAATTTAAATTAGAAATTCTACTGGGTAATTAACTGATTGTTTTTTATTTGATAAAGGGTCAATTGTCCAAAGCTATGTGGTATCCCTAGAACAGACAACATATATTCACCCATTAGGAAATAGTTTTATCTAAGAAATTAGAATCCATAACAACTAAAGAATATATAATACAACATTGAAAATTATATCAAATATTCAAATCATAAAAAATTATTTTATTTCTGTAACCAATAGCACCCATTCATAAACCTATAAAAAAAATACAAATGTCTACTATTAATATTATAATATCTAACCAATGGCAACCATTGAAAAAAAAAGAATTTTGATGTCTACCATGAATCTCAAATTCTTTTAGAGTGCACTTACATTATGTAAACCAAAGTACTGCCAAAATTCAAATTTGTATCTACCTATTATGGTTTAAGCACTACATTGATTCTCTATTAGTCAGGACAAAGCCACTTAAATATATTATAATAATAGAAGATATATAAATTTAACTAACCATTAGTTATACGGGATATATCGCCAAATGACTCAGATGATTCTTCTGGTGAAACTAAAAAAAAAAATCATATATTAGATAACAAATAGGTACCTGTATTTCGGCCCATGAGAGTCTAACCGTAAACCGCGCATCCTACTGACAGTCGCAAGCCGGATTTTCTCCCACCATAGTTCCATTCTCACTACTCTCCCTATAGACAATGTGCAGAGACGGACAAGTTTTTATAGTCACTCTCGTGGGCCGGAGTATAGTTTTTAAATTAAATGCCTTCAAAATAAGGTGCGTTATTAAATGTTAAATATGATGTGATTTTTACTGGCATATTTGCTATATTTTTAATGAATAATAAAATATATTATTCTGAGCTGCAGATAATATTATAAACATACAGCATTAATATAGATATAATTACTATTAATATATTTTGGTGTCAGTGTAATAGATGTAGACTTACTTGGATCTGCTTCGATCACACTTAAGTCTTCGTCAATTTCCATCATTATCCAATATAGATAAACAATATTCAAAAATTTCAAAATGCAATTTATTATCAAATACTTTAAACTTTTACTGCCTGTTTACTGTTACTCTGGTGATTTAGATTAATTGATGGACATATTTTAATTTTAATATTTTAAAATTTAAATCGCGGTGGTACTCGGTAGACTTGTTGTAGATCTAAATATAATAGATAGTACTATCCAAAACAGAAGAACCGTTGTATACTAATTGTATACATATACATTTATTATCTAAGGTTGTATACGTCTTGTATCACAGCTGAACAATGTACCTATGAATCGAAAATTCAAAAACTCGTAACGGATAAAAGTGATTACAATTGATGACCGTTTGTCCCAGCCCTATGCAACTCGATGAAATCATGAAACAATATAGAAGCGACACTCGATCAGCTGAACCTCCGAAAAACACGGAAACGTTTATCAACATGATGTTAGACCCAAAGTGGTATTATGTAAACGTATACTGCCACGTTGGCTGGGTACGCTGCGCGGGGTCGGCTTGTTTACCATTCAGTAATCAGTATTCATTATTCAGTTTACCGTTTACGTTTACTTTTGTAAATTTTGCACAGGTCCACAGTTTTTTTATTGTACCATTATAAAAAACTACGTTTTTTATACATATTTTTGTTTTCATTTCAAAATGGGTGTGAAGTTGTTTAGTATGTTTAGTATGGGAACAAATCTACTTTACCGGACACCCTTTTTTTTCTTCAAAATACGTGGTTTCTTATGCTGAATTCATATGGGCTTGAAAAAATTTCCGGAAACTTACCATTCAAAAGTTATGGAAATTTTTTCAAACACTTTTGAATTCAGCATAAAAAGTCACGTATTTTGAATAAAAAAAAAGGGTGTCCGGTAAAGTAGATTTATACCAATTTATGTATTCTTTCAATGTAATATATTATTTTTCATTTTTCTCTTGCAATTTTTGGTTTTATTTTCATTGAATAAATGTATTATATTCTTACAAAATTTCCAATGGGTTTGTTCTTTATAGTTTATGCCTAGTATTTTATTCCAAATCCAATTACCTATTATCACATTAATCATTAATTTAAGTATTATAATATTTTTTCATTAGAGTTATTACTTATATTCAGTAATTTACTTTAAATTTTAATAAATAAACATTAAATCTTGGTAAAATATTAATAAGACTTATTGTACAAAAAATATTGTATGGTGATAACATTGATATGATATATTTAATTGATAACACATGCCACGCCCCCCTGGAGACCGTGTTCAAGGTCACAATCGCTTGATTCGGCCAACGCACGGAGTTTCATACCCCTGCTAGTACTTTCCAATACAGTAGAAAAGCTGGCAGCTGCTGCAGAATGTAAGGGGCGGTTAATAAATAAAAACTAAAATATTAATCCGCTAGTGACTCCTGTGCATGACTATTCCCTGTCCGGTCATTAGGAGCACGGATTCCATTATCAAGTTGCCAGACCTAATAATCTAAGACCGTGGTTTGTCCGCTTGTATTGCTAGCTCAGCAGGCTGTTTCTATCTTAGATCATATCATATTGTTCTATGATCATATACAATGGATGGAGCCACAGCTGACAGCCATAGACATATTAATCAATTTAATATTTATTAATATGTCTATGCTGACAGCTCAATATTTTGATGTACATGTTAGCGACAAGTCGCTAGTTATGTGTACCTTTCTCCGCATGCGCAAGTGACTTGTCGCATATTTAATGTTAAAATATTTAATAGTTTAATATTTAATATTTAATTAAAGCATATACCTATTATTTATTAATAAACATTTTAATGAATTAATGAACTTGAATTTATTGAATTGGTAATAAGTTGAAATCTGTTATTCTGTTTAATGTAATCTCTATATACAGGGTGTTTCTAAAATGGTTGAGGAAACTAGTATATGCGTTCTCAGTGTGATGACCCAATGATGATTTTTTTGAAATTTTTTTTCTACCTTCAAAATCTGGGTCTTTTATTTTTTGAACATTATCTTAAATGTAAAAATAAATACTCAAGTTGTATTTTTTGTAAAATTCTCATACGAATCGAGGTGTCACATCATTTTTGAGCTTGTCGCGCGTTTTTCACGCTCGAACCGCCGACTAAAAAAAAAATGGTGTGGCACATCGATTTGTATGAGAAAACTACAAGATAAACACTGGTCATAGTTATTTGTTGAAATTTAACATACAGATTAATTCACACATTGTCTTACATTGTAAAATAATCATAATTAAATACTCTTTATTTTTAAAATCAATTTTAATCTACAAAAGTTGTTCAATGTGACCCTCGTTAACTTCGATACACTTTTCCATACGACGATGTAATGAACTCCGAGTTTTTTTAACAAATTTGGCGTTTGACGAATTGTATCGGCTACATTATGTCATTATGTATTCTCATCAAAAGTTCATCTTTATTAAAGTCATTATTCAATATTTAGCGCAAACCCGCGGCTGCTCGAAAAAAAGTTTAGGAGCAGCGTATGCTACATCTGCTACCTCTATGAGCACGCCTATGGGATGAGGGTGCAATCTACTTATAACTGATTAAAATAACATAAATTTGATTTTTAAATTGAATAATTTAAAAAAGAGTTTGTACTACCAAATTACAAACATAAACCTATAATAGTGTACATTGATGTCAACAATTTATTGATAAGAATTATTAATGTTATAGATTACCGTTTACAATTGTTTTCTACATAAATTGGCAACAAGTTTAAAATTACAAGACCTGAAAAATAAATGAACTTTTATTATTAATTATTGCTTATTTTTATTAATTACTCAATAATTACAATTTCAAAATACATATTAAAATACGTGTATCTATAATATATTCCATGTAATACTCCTGCATGAGTGTATTGTCAGTGGATGGCTTCCCCACTTAAGTCATCGTGGTACAGCATCTATTAGTAGCGCCGCAATTAGCGGGGGTGATGGAGCCCCGGAGGTGCACCGCACCCCCAAAAGGGCCCCATAATCATATTCAGGGGGCCTTTTTCAGACATAAAAGATTTTAGATTTCAAACCAATATTTACTTTTATTCCAATTTACAACACATGATGAAAATTAAAATTTTTCGATACCAACGTATTACGTCCAACATCTAATATGTTTTTATAGTATTGATTATATATTTATACTTATGAAGATAATATTTTAAACTATCAATTTTAGATTCTGAGCGAAGCTATGAATGTATTGATTCCACAATAATGTGTGTTTTTATTTTTATTTTTTGAAAAAGTTTACCGGAAACTCAAACAAATTTGTGCTTGAAGAGTGTTTGAAATTAGACAATGGATGTTCACCAGTTTTCTCCGGGAACGATTTTCTTATTTTAATATAATTCAAAAAGGAATTACCGTAGACATTTGAAAAATCCACCAAATGTTCAGATTACCAATTTATACCTATACACCAAAACATTTTTGTAAATTTTTGAGCTAATTATAGGCTTAAGAAATGTTTGGTTTTTTCAAATTTGTATTCTTTAAATATTGATAATAAAATGTTGTTGGATCAAATTTCTTGAAAATTTAATACAAGGTTTTTTCAAATTAAGTGATAAAAATTGTTTTGCTTTTTCAAATTGGACTTGGTATGCAATTTGTATAGACTTATATGGAGAACCAAAATAAAAATGTTTAGCCTCCCGAGATGGGAAACCATGGGTTTTTATTATTTTTGGTGTTTTTTTGTTAAAAGGGTGTTGTAAGAATGTAAGCACACGCTTAATCGCGCTTTTGTGCTATGCAATTTTGTAAGACAAAAGTTTGAAATAGAGGGCCCCAAAATTTGACTTGCACCTGGCCCCTTTTATCTCTATAGTTGCGGCACTCTTGCGCCTATACTATCGTCTGTATTACTACATTGTGTAATTGGATTTTGTTAAGTTAATTTTTTACGTGATCATTTAAGATTCTGAGAGTAGCGATAAATGTATTGATTTTACAGTGTATTGTATGTTGTTTTTTTATTTATTTTTTGTGTCTGTACTCTGTCATCACGTTTGGAAGTTTTGAAGCAGTAAAAATGCTCCAATATTCAACTTCGCCACTTGCTTTTGGTCGAAAATCGCATCTAGTTGGTACTTTGGAGGGTCAAAAGTTGAAAATTTACAGTAGTCTTCAAAAAAGTCGGGAAAAACCAACCAAAAATTAGAGAAAAACGGGAATTTTTACTCAAAACCACTTTATGGCAAAACCGATTTCTTTATTTTAATGTAACTCAAAAACTAAAATCTTTAGAAATTTGAAATTTTCACCAAGCATTGACATAGGCAATATTACAAAACAATACAAAATACAAAATTGAAATTTTTGATTTTTTATGTTTTTTGTCTAGAAATGTCGAATAAAATCATAGAATTGATCAAAAATGAATACAAGGTTATAATCATAATTCATAAGTAATACCTACACAACAACAAAAAAAAAAAATCGTTGGTTAGAATTTTTTTTATAAGCGTTTAAATTTCAAATTCTTACAAAATCTATCAAAATCCCAAAATGTGTAAGTTTTTGTAGTTAAAATGCATAAAAAAATGTTGGTATCCATATCTAAAGTTTGAAAATTTAACATTATATTCTACATACATTTTGCTTTCCCCAGATAAGTAAATAACTTAATAACCCCCAGAGACGTCTTAAACGACCTGGCCTAGTCTGGCCTAGAGACCTTTTAATTTATCCTGTCGGGAGGCATTACTGAGTACTCTCCTAATCTGCCAGTCGAGCTATGTATATATTGTAACTGAATCGAAATTACTTATTGTACTATTTGTGTATAGATTGTAAATATATTTTAATAATAATAAAAAAAAAAGTTTTGCTTAATAATTAAAAAAAATTCCACCGGAAAACGGTTAAAAAAAGGTGGCAAGTGGATGTCGCTATGCTGTACAGTAGGTTACAAGTGGGTCACTGTTATGGATGGTGTTCAATTTGTATTCAATTTTATATCATTGTATACGAAAAACGATTCTGAGCGGAGACGGTCGGTCAGCCTAGGATAGGTATTTTATATTATATTTATATTGACATTATTAATTAATGATTTCAAACGCTCATAAAAAAATAGTTGGACTTTCCAGTAAATTTTTTTTTAAAAAGATAGAAAAACTAATAGAATATCTTGTGTTGAATTTTCAAATCTTAGATTTAAGTTGAAAAATTTTTATGAATTTACTAATCAAAAAATTCGAAATTTCAACTTTAGATGCTTATAAAAAACTATTAGACATACGCTTCACTTTTTTTTAACTACCACTTATATAATAGCTTATGAGGAACCTTGTTAAATTGTTTAACTTATTAAATTTTTAAACCTTAGGTATAAATTCTCAAATGTTATAGGTACATTTTTCAAAACAAATTAGTTTGTATATTTTCTTGATTTTTTCGGATTTTGTAAGAATTTTAACTTTAAACGCTTATACATTTTTTTAAGTGTTTTCCTATCAACATTTTTTATTGTTAATAAATTATTCTTAATGTCGAAAAACTTCTATCAGATTCGCAAGATGGGACGAGAAAAGCCAAAATATTTTACTTGCACAGTTGCACCTCCTGCTATAAATGTCTGGCCACATTTATGTTTATGAGTACATCTTTTAATCCTAATTGCACTTATCCAAAGCATCATGTTATATATTTTTTTTGTTCTAAATATCTATGCCATAGTCCATAATTGTATTTAGGTTTCAAAATCTACTTGATCTAATAAGTAATTTAAATATAAATATATAGGTAATTAACTTGATTTGAGAATTTTGATTAAAAATCTGATAAGAAATAAGAAATTTAATATCAACTATATTACTTTAATGGATAAAAAATCAATCATTAAAAATAATCTTCTTTTCAATTTAACCTGTACCTATAGTTTTCTTACGAAAACACCACTTGGTAGTAATTGTTATTGTGCCGGTTCTCCTGTAGTGTACTTTTTTTCAGAATAACAGATTTTAATTATAAATTTAAATCATGTGTAGACTGTATTTTGATCGTATTTTATTAATATAGGATTTTATCAATTGTAAGCACGGGAACAGTTTGATCCACAGCTATATTATTTTCATTAATGGATAGGTATAAGTACAGATTTCTAGGGCTGAATTTATATCCCAATCTATCCCTGCGTACATTACACTTTAAGTGTATAGTCAACGCTTTGATGCATAGGCGTAAGTATGGTTAAAATCTGCGAGCGGAAGGCTAAGAATATCAATTAGCACGTATTAACATAATTTATTCTACCAACGAGGGAGTATTTTTAGGGGGAGGCTAAGCCTTAATTGCCCTACCAATTTTCGCTTATTCTTAGATAGGTACTAAATTAATATATTAACATATTATCTGCCACAAATCACTATGAATCTAGATATTTGGGGCGGGGGTTAAGTTCTCCTAGGTCCTATAGTATGTTTTATACTGGTACACCAGTTAGTACAATGATACCATTACAATTATATAAAATACCTATTTGTAAGTTTCAATATTCCTATATCCATTGTAATGACAACATACCTAATAATATGAACATTTTTTTGGACATTCACAATAAAGTTCATAAATTATAGGTCTAAAATAAAGGTACCATTTTGGATAAAGAATCGAGATACTTGTTTTTAAGGTTCAAACAATGCATATATTTTGTAGTAAGTACAAGTTATAATAAAAACCACAATACGATTTACAAAAACATTTTATTCTTTTAATACATTAACAAAATAATAAATATATATGGGTGATTTTTTTAAGTAAACGGCAGGTGGTAAACGGAAGTTACAACTCGCTATACTGCGGTAGTAATAAGTAATAACATTGATTATAAATACTATAGTATTTATAATCAATGGTAATAAGTAATAATTATTAGTAAACAAATAATAACTAATCAAACACTCAATATTCAAAACAAATCTGAAATCAGGTTTACTGTTTACATTTTATCAATTATTATAAACAATTCAGGTAGACGCACCATACGAATCGGACTGATCGGTCGGTGCGTTACGTTTTTACGTTTAGTTTTTATTGTATGTGTTTCAGAGTTTTGACACGTACCAAAATATGACCATAAACGATGTTTGTAATGTAACTTATCAGTTGTAGTTATCACGAGTCAGCTAAGGATTGATATTACTATTTTCTAGTACCAGTTGTTGTAATAAGTACCTACTTCGTTCAACTTTTGAATTCTTTAATTCTTATCATTACAGTTAAAATTATGTTTTTATAGTGTTTCGACTTTTCTAGTTCACAATGTTTTAGTATTACTATAAATTTAGTTGTTGTTTGCTCAATAAATCGTAAATGTTTTACAACTTGTGTTTTTTTAGATTATGTAGCTAAATTTCCTTAACATTTTTTAATCAATACTCCACAATTATTTTTATTTGATATTCATGTATTGTCGTGTATTGTTATTATAATCGCATTTGAATGAGACAAATTGATAGAGATGAGTCAAGAAAAGATTTGTGTAAAACTTCCAACGACAGATAAAAAAGTGACACTTTTGAAATGGCGAGTAAAAGAAGGCACTTTGGTTAACAGCACTGTTGTTGTACTTCTTTATCAAGAGGATGGAGACAAAGATCGGAAAAGTTTTCGCACACATCATGTTGGTGTTGTTAAGAAAATCCTAATACATGAAGGCCAAGAAGTTCCTGCAGGGTAAACAAATAAGAAATACCTACATTGATTAAATGTTTTAGATACTTTCAAAGATACCTAATAATTTTAATTAAATTTCTAACATTATGCCTATTTAATTATCATAGACTTAACAATTATATATTATTTTTACATATTTTAGATATCCTGTATTTGAGTTGGAGCCTGGCTGTAGCCACAGTACTGTAGTCAGTGATTTATGTGCAGATTGTGGTGCCGATTTAAGAATTGACAATGCATCTAAACCAACTGCATCTGTTTCTATGGTACACAGTGTACCTGACCTCAAAGTTAGCGAACAGGTACATACATACTATTTTATATATCAAACTAAAATATTAAAACTTTAATTAACAAATTGAATTTTTAGAGTGCGTTGTTATTGGGTAAAGCTGATGAAAAACGATTGCTTGGTGATAAAAAACTGGTGTTACTCGTAGATTTGGATCAAACTCTAATACATACAACTAATGATAATATACCAAATAATATCAAAGTATTTATTTTAACATATTCGTGTAGCTTTATATGAATTAAATATATTAATTTCTTCTATATTTGCACAGGATATTCATCATTTTCAACTATATGGACCTAATTCACCTTGGTATCACACAAGACTTAGGCCAGGAACATACAACTTTCTATCCTCAATTAGTGAATTATATGAACTTCACATATGTACATTTGGCGCTCGAAACTATGCTCATACTATAACACATATACTGGATCCAAAAAGAAAGTTGTTTTCTCATAGGGTTTTATCACGTGATGAATGTTTTAATCCAAACAGTAAAACTGGAAACCTCAAGTACGTTTTTCTTTTAAACTGTAAATATATTGTTAAATTTATATGCTAAGTTTCCCTTTATTGCTAGGTGTCTTACTGTATGTGATTTATCGTATATTGTGTCCTATTTATATTGACATCATATTGAAAGTGACTTAGGTCTGTACCATGCTATGGTAATATTTTTCAATTTATAGTTTTGGCAAATAAAACAATAACTTATTAAAAGCAATAAAAATGTATTAATGCTTTTATATAAATGTATTTTTAATCAATGGTATTGTTTACTTACACTAGATTACCTAAATTAAATAGTTTTATATAATGCATCACATACATTAACACAAAGTGAATGAGTTCCTAAAATGTTATTCAATAATTTTAAATGAAGTATCAGCTACATATTTTATGTTAAATTATGTTAAAAAATCAAAGGGAGAAGTTTCTCAAAAATGTTAAATATTACATAAAACTGACAGAAAAAGAAATAAAAATACTTTGCTAACTTTAAAATAAAATGGTTGCTGAACGTGTTTTAATTTAAATATGATTCTCTAAATTTAGGTACATACATTTATTTGACAGCAGTATTTGAGAGCATACAATATTTTTTATTTGTTGAGTATATAAGATAAATTGCGCATTTATTTTTTAAAAAACTCATATCATGGACTTAAGTGCTCTGCCATATCTATGTTAGAAACTAAAGACTTCTTGAAATTGTGATCGATAATAAAAATATGGGTAGTATGATAGTACACAAAATAAAACCTAATACCAAAGGCAGATGATTTTTAGAGTGAGTATAGTAGATAACCTTCATGTGAGCCAGCCTTTTGTACTTGTTATTTTATTAATTATATTTTGGACTTCAAAATAAATCATATTCATTAAGTACAAGTCTTTATTTCAACATCAATATTGAAGATTACTGAAAGGCGTCTTTCATATTATAGTAGTTTTGCGGGTTATTTTAGTTAGTTGTGTAGATGGCAGGTATGCAATGTTTATTTGAATGTGCAATTATTATTAACTTATGAACCAATATTATACAATATTATCTTATATTCACAGTTACATAACTTATGTAATATTAATATGTCCATCAGGTTATGAAAAATTAAAAAAAAAACAACTTTAAATTTAATGCCTGTAGATATGAATAAAAACATGTAACTCATATAAAAACAACAGTAAAACATAGATTTTGTACTGTATAAGTATAGAACTACACATATTTTTATATTATGTATAATAATTAATAAATATAATATGATATATATTGCTTTTTGCTCTTTTATTATTTAAATGAATTATTAATTATAAATATGTATCATTGTTTATGTTAGGGGATTGTTTCCATGTGGTGATAATATGGTATGTATTATTGATGATCGTGAAGATGTTTGGGATTATGCTTTAAATTTGATACACGTCAAGCCATATCATTTTTTTCAACACACTGGTGATATAAACGCTCCTCCAAATTTACAAAAAAATGTTGATATTTCCTTACAACAGGATAATAGAGTGGATTTTACACATTTAGTTCAAGGTAAATTTTGTTTTTTTTAAACTTGCTACCTAAAATAGTTTTTTAAAAAAATATACATTTTTATTGTATTCCTTTAATTAGCAGTGGTCAGGAATTGTGCTCTTATTGTAGTGACGCTACAGTAAATCGCTACTTTATTTATAGCTATTATCAAAGTGTTGCTGCAATACATCTAATGTAGCAAAATGTTTTAGCACACTAGAAATTTACTGTTAGCGCACCAAAAATTATCATTATTTTGTTGCTACCTACAACATATTTGTTGATAATAAAAATATTATATTTTTTTTATGATAATGATGAATGTATTAGTTATATGTTCGGGTTCTACCCACGACTAACTCACATAGTCAAATTCCATCCAGTCACCTAATCTAAAATCAGTAAAAACTACAAACTACCAATTTTCAATAAGATAAAAATTAAATTTAAAAAAAAATGTAATTTAAACAATAGCTTAAGAACTAGTGCCCTACATTTAAAAAAAAATAGCGATAGAAAACTATTTTTTTTTGAGGGAGTAGCTGTAGCGTTAGCACTACAAAAAACCAATAGAGTCCCGACCACTGTTAATCAGTTATTACTTACTACTTGAATTTTTGTTAAAAAATATAAAAAATACTAATTATTAAATGTGTATTGAAACAGGTATAACTATTAAAAAAAAAGATAACATAAAAGGCGATCCACAAATGGAAGATGGAGAAGTTCTGTCTGACGATGATTCAGGAAATACAACAACTGATAATGAAGAAAAAAATAAAAATGAAGTGGAAATTAAAGACAATAGTGATCAAGTAGAAGTTGAAGAAGAAGATGATTACTTGTTGTACTTGGAAGATATTTTGAAAAATTTGCACAAGGAATATTTTAAAGAATATGATCAAAAATATAAGTTGTATGGAAATAATGTGGAGGTTCCTGATATGAAGCGTATCATACCTAAGTACCGTTCAAAAATATTAGCTGGTAAAAAGCTAGTATTTAGTGGCTTAGTACCTACTCCTGTACCGCTGACTGAAAGTCGAGCTTATAAAGTGGCTCGATTATTAGGTGCAGAAGTTACAGAAAATATCAAACCTGACTCTACCCATTTGGTTGCTGTTCGTCAGGGCACACTTAAAGCTAGTGCAGCCCGTAAACGCCCGGATATCAAGACAGTGACTCCTGAATGGTTGTGGCTTTGTGCAGAACGTTGGGAACATGTTGAGGAAAGATTATTTCCTCTCCGATCGGAAGGTGGTGGTGGATCTAGTAGTCGAGACCCACCAGCTCATTGTAGTAGTCCAGAACATTCACCTCATTTTATGGCCAATAACCAAAATATTTCTCATGTAAATAAAGAACAGGACCAAAAATTTGCGGAGACTCTTAATCCACTACTTTCATTTTCTGATGAGGACATTAAACGTATGGCAGGAGAAGTAGAAGACATGACTGATGATGAAGAAAGTTGTGATGGTGATGATGTGCCTGATATAATTGATGTATTAAAAATAAATAAAGATGGCAATTCAAGTTCAGAAGCATCTTTAGACGGTAAGAGTTTTATTATAAATTGGTTAAGCTTTCATGGATTGAAATATTATTTGTTACTTTTTCAGATACGTCCATATTTTCAGTTTTATGCCAATGTTATGGATCCATTGCAAATTCCAACTTCAGATTGTGTGTTCACCATTTTGAACATACATCTACTGAGTATGGAACCTACAATATGCCTGAAACATCAGCATAAAATTGAAAATATGGATGTATGCAAAAAGAAAAAAATAAGCCTTTTATTGTTTAAACTAAGGCCGTGTATAGTATGGATCAGAGGTGGCAAACCTATGGCACGCAAAATATGTTTTTTCATTGATAAATTAATCATTATATTCTATCATTAAATCATGTATTTAATGAATACATTCTTTATACAAACATACAATTGTGAAAGATTATTTTCCAAAATGAATGAATTTGACCAAATCAAAACAGAATAATAATAAATTTATAGATGAAGCTAATGTCGTTTGTTTACATTTAAATTTTTATACACACCTAATATTAAAAAAATCTTTAAAAATCTTTTTAAAACCACATCACTTCAAAAAAAATGTTTATAGGCCTTGCATAATTTTTTAAAAACTGATTGCAAAATGTTGTCACTTAAAAAGTTGTGCCACCTCTGCTATAGATTATAAAAGAATAAAAAAAAATTTTAACTACAGTAGAATCTCAGTAATTTGGCAGATATCAGACCAAAAAACAGCTTGATTAACAAAAACTCTGGCATAATGAAGATTCCCATAAAAACACATTTGTACTACTGAAAAATCTAAATTTACTTTATAAAAACATATAAATACATACATAAATATGTGTTACTGTGTTAAATTAATATTTTGATGGGATATTTCTGAAGAAATTATTAATTTTTGTTTTGTTTTTTTGTTTGAAACAATGTTTTTATGACTTTTTCTTGTAGTTTAAATTGTTGTTTAAACGTCAACATCGACTGAATAAAAATAAAGTATTTAATCGATTTATTTGGTCAATCAGTTAATTTTGTCGTTTATTATAATAATTTTATGGTATTTATAATGAAACAATAAAAATAAAATATAGCCAGATTACTATACATACTGGCCAACCCATCTAAATTTTATTTCTCAGATCTTATATTGGTTGGAGCAGAGATAAAAATATAAGAAATGAAAATAATTCTCAAGTTTTAATGTTAGTTGATTTTGATTATAGTAGGTACATGGTTATAATATTTATGAATTTATGATATTTACAAGCTTAATATATTTTTTTTTTATTGTGTACAATTTAACTATACCTGTATGCTAAATAATAAAAACTTCAAAACTATTAAAATTGGTAATAACATAGAATTAAGATTATATTTTATATATTTTTTTTATATTCTAAACAGTAAAAAGTAAATATAACTATTGCTTCAGGTTCTAGGAGAGGGAATAAACGTCAATACAGTTCATCAGAATCAACAGATAATGAAGATGAAGTAGAAAAAAAAATAGAAGGTGAAACTTTAATTGAACAATTCCGTAAAAGTAAAAATAGATATGAATTAATCTTGGAGTAGGGTAACAATAATGAAAATACTGAAGATTTAGATTAATGATAATGAATAAAATATATTCGATGCTGCTTCAGTAAAAGCATTTTTGAAAATAAATGTATAAGAATTATTTAGTTAAAAGTTCAGCATATCATATGCATGAGTAGTATATCATAAAAAGTTTCATCAAGTATAAGTTATTATTATTTTTGATTTTAGTGTAGAATTATCCCTACAAGTAGAATAAAATTATTAGAATATTTTATTTATTTATTTATTTATTTATTTGTTATTCATTTTCAATATAATGGTTTAAAAAATAATGCTTTAGGTTCTAGCAGAGGACAGAAGCGTAGACGCAGTTCATTGGATAGTGATGTAAGTGAAGAAGATAATGAAACATTAAATGAAAAATTTCGTCAAGGTAAAAATTTAGATGAATTAGGGGTAGATTGGGGTAACAATAGTGAAAATAGTGTGGACCCGCCCGATGAGATGAATGACTCTGAATGGGGTAACAATAGTGAAAATAGTGTGGACCCACCTGATGAGGTGAATGATTCCGAATGGAATATGTTGGGTGCTGCTTTAGAAAAAGAATTTTTGGAAAATCAGTAATTAAAGCATCAAAAATGTTTCTTCATATTTAGTTGTATGAATTGTACATACCATAAATTGTAAAAATGTCTTTTGCTAAATTTTTTTTGAAACAATATGTATAATAGCCCTTTTTAGTTTGTTACTGTATACTATGTATTTGGGAATTGATTATTTGTGATGTATACCTTTTATGCTTATTATATTTGTAATAAATAATTATTGAATAAGACAAATTTGAATGTTTCATCATATTTTTCAGCTATCTTTCAATATTAATGTTTAATATGAAATATGACTCTCTGTGTTTTTTTTTTTCATTTGTATATATAACTAATATATTTGTACCTATTTATTAATAGTCCATAAAGGTTAGTTGTACATTTTATATCACTTATTTTAGACAAAATTGATTTAAATAATAAATAAATTAAACTGTAGGCTTACACTAATAACCACAGATGTTGAAATCTTAAAAAAGAAAATAATAACTGTATAATATTGTACAACAAGATAATTTTCAAGTTTCAACTGTCAGTTAAACCTAATTTTAATTTGAAAACTATTAACATCCAGGAGACAAATTTTTGTACCAGAGATTTATGAAAACCTACTTATTGTTTATAATGAGTAAATACCAACTCAGTAGAGATGAGGTAACAATTCAAGATAAATAAATAATTAATTTGTTAGCTAAGGTTGTTAAAAATACTACAATATTACAAGGAGAACATAATTATTTCAATTTTTTTTTTCAGTGGGGGTATTTTTCTGAAGTCATCATTGATGTTTGCCAATGCACAGCTGGTATAGATAATATTATGTAGGTACCTGAGTATATATGATTACATTCATTATATATTATAATTCCATGTAAGCATGGTGGTAACTTTGAAGGAATTTTAGAAGTTTAATACCTCGTCAAAATGTTGTACATTATTATTATATTAAGTACCTATTATCATTAAAAAATACTAAGGTATTTGATAGTATAAAAAAAAGGTATTTAATTTTAAAAACAATGTTCTCAAAGTTGTGTAAGTACATGAAAATGTCTAAAAAAAATATTATCTTAATTAAATACTTGCTCTTATTATTATTATTTTTTCACTTATGGATTTGGAGTATGGTGGAGTAAAAATATTATGTTTATTTAATATTCTAAGCGGATTGAGAAATGTATTAGTTTCACAATGATAGTATGTTTTTTTGTGTCTGATAGGAACTGTTCCAGTTAAATGATATATTATAATAAAAAAAACAAATAAACTATAGCAGTAGGTCCTTATCACAATAGTTTTAAATTTCACTTGTTTTTATAATATTTAATTTATTTTAAATATCCAGAATTCAATTAAAAATATATTGGAACATTAGCTTTATATCAATTTGTTAATATATCTAATGTATTGGAAATTGGAACAAGTTGTTATTTACAACAACAAATCCCAATCACCCATTCTCAATCGACAATTGTACCTATAGTTATACATATATATGTTATGTCGTTTAATTTTTCCTTGTATCAATATTCAAAGTTATTTCAAACTATATATGTGTATTTTCTACCTATATAGTATATATCTACTGGCTACTTGACTACTATGAACAAATTGAGAGATATTTTTGATTTAAATTGTCCATACAAGTCACCAGATTCAAACAAAAAAAATTGGTTTTTACCCTATGGATTAACTGTGGGTGATTTGTGCAGTAATCATGAACAATTTATAGAACCTCTAATATTTAGAAAATATAAAAAGTATTATTAATATAACAGTAGGCAATAGGTAGCATAGTCATAAATTATTCTTAGAAATAGACAATACACCAGGCTCCTTTGCTGAAAATAGTTTTTCATATTCAATACTCAATAGTAACTATTATTATAACTGTTTTTTATTATTGAATTCAATCTTGACATATCCATTCAGATTCAGTGACCTACTCAATCGGCAACTAGGTATACCTACTTGAAACATATACTAATAAGACTAAACAGTATAAAGCGAGTTCTCCATTATTTTTTTAAATTTAATGTTTATAAGTAAGTTAAATATTTTTTAATGGTAATAGACTATAGACGAATAGGTATCTAGTTAAATAATAGGGTTCTTATTTAAAGTTTAAAATGTTTAAATACCTACCTATAACTAAACCTAACTGTTTAAATTTTAAACTAATACTTTTTTAGTTAATACTTATTTACTTATATAGACTATAGTGTACCTATGTGACTATGTGCAGCGTATAGATGTACCTATAATATAGTGTAGGTATAAATTAATTTATATGGCGATAAATACAAATAGTTAAAATTAAACAAACAATCCATCAATCTTTGTCGTTAAGTATCGATATCTGAAATACCTACGTTGATTGTTGAGTTATGAAAGTTTTTCGATTACCTGCCTATTATTATATTCAAATTGTTGATGTTACGTGAAAAAATCACAAAACCGATACTGACTACTGCGGCATTGAGGAAAAGCAGATATCGCGGGTATAGACGAAAATGTCTGTAATACTCAGTTTCACAGGTCTTATGATAATGATATATGTATTATCACACTCTAAAGTCTAAAATAATGATTATCTGAGGAAATAATTAAATAGAGGTCTCTAAATAAATGTTTCAAATGCTTTTTTCTTTGTAACATAGATAATAGTGAACTAGCGACCCAAGTAGCAAAAAAATATTTTTTAAATGATTTAAAAAATATTAGAAAAAGGTTTATTAGTTATGTTTTAAACATTTTTAAAAGATTCAAATGGCCAGATTTCCATTCGAAATAAAATGTGAAATCAATATTTTAAATATATTAAAAAAACGTTTTTTAAAAACATTTTTCAAATATTTTAAATTTATGAAAAAAAACATTTTTTTTAAATATTTTAAAATAGTGAAAAAAACATTTTTTTAAATGTTATTTTTATTCTTGTTTTTTAAATACGCTCTTTGTGTGTTTCTATTTTTCTATTTAAATAATAAGAAAATAAGTCATAATATTTAAATAACTTTTGTTCTTTTATTAATAACAATATTAAAATAAAAATAAAACCTTTTCCTGTGAATATATGAAAAAATAAGAAAAATAAAAATAAATTATAAGTTGATTTATAGTGCGTGCTCTGCTTGATCGTCAGGTTTTTGAGTTAATGGTGATCTTTTGTCCACAATGTCTCCAGTATTTTCAATTTTTTTTTTGTATTTAATACTGCTTCAGTCCTTTAAAAAATATATATTTGCATATTAATTACAATTAATTGAATTAGTATACTTTTTTAAATTATTCAAGTTATGATATTACATTTGCATTTTGTTTAGATTATTTAGAATTAAAACAGAAATTTAATACTCAATTACTATTTTGTATATATATGAAAAATATATAAATTTTTTAATTACAACTAGAATTTTCGGATTCAGTTATTTACAGACAATATTAGAACATTGTTGCATGTTCCATCAGCTTCAAAGTGTGTGTTCTCTATCTCTCTTTATATTGTATCATGTTTACTTTAATCCAATAAGAGTTTGTAATTAATTATTAATCCATAGAAGTAAATATTTTAGATTTGAGCTCATTTTCCAGACGTTACATTTTGTGGTTAAAATTATAGTTTTTATATTTCTTTCGTTTTGTTAGAAGTATTTATAATAAATTGTAATTTAGTGAGGAATATATGCGTGCGTCCGTCGACATTTATGCATGAACACAAGTGTAATGCAGCGTAAAACCTACCTATAGTAAAACTTTACTATTATAGAACCAACTAACTTTTCCTTGTATATTATAGTTATTCATAAAGTAGTAGACTGTAGTAGACTAGGTATATATGTCGACAATCATCCGATACCTACATGGCTACATAATATAGTCTCGTAGGTATTTATTCTATTTTAACAGTTCGTTGTAAAAACAGCCTAGAAATAATTAAAACATTTAAAACTGTTATGATGTTTAAAAGATTACAGTACTATGGCAGCAACAAGTCTGAAACAGGATGAATGCGCCGATTAGAATACACGTACTTATTTATCACAAATTCAAAAAATGGGCAATTTATAGGTACCTATCTATTAAAAGGGTTGAACGAGAACTTGAAATTTGGTGTGCGCAAGAGATACTATTATTAGGTCGTTAAAATAAAATCATAATAGAGGGCAATCATAATTTATGTAGGTATACATTTTAATCGTGAGAACGGTTGTCGTAGTTAGTTTATAGTAAAATTAATGTTAAATAATATACCAAAACAGCAAAACCTAATTGCTTATATTTCTACAAATGGGAAACGAATTTGTTTTTAAATTAATGATATGATAATAATTATAGTTGCTTAATTTAAATAGAACTCGAGCTTGTTTTCAGCTTTTAAAATTATTATCCTAAACACCATTTGAGTGTTTTACTGCGTCTATCTTCATTTAACGTGCCTACCTACATATAATAGTAATAGGTACCTACTAACAAACGCTTGATAAATGTGTAAAATAAAATTCATTTTATGCAGAAATAACCATAGTATCTAGATATTAGATATATACCAACCTATTATATAGGAATAGAATGAATAGATTCTTAGACAGTAAGAAAACGATATAAAAGCCTATTTGAAAAATGAGAATGTAAATATGAATATAATACTATAAAATATTATAATAACATTAGATTACATGAAAAAAAATATATTTACGTAAATTATTAAGGTGTATATTAAAAAACAGATTAAAAATCGGCCACGTCCGCTTAACACACGATTATAGGTACCTAATGGAAAACAAAAATAAATCCGACAACCTGCATTTTGTGTGGAGTAACAATCACAGTAAAACACATTTTCACGAAATATAGATCCTATACTCACGCACAATATAAACCTAAACCGTCACAAGCCCATAGGACCAGACTTATTGAGCGACCTTGCTCCTCCCCCGGAGAGACCGAGTCGGATAAGAAAATTTAACAATAACAATATTGTTTATGTATTTTTTATGGTAAAAATGTTTCTTACTGAAATAAAATTACAGGTTCTTACTTCTTCCTATAGCTTCCTATACCTTCTTTCCTATACAATAAACATATAGTTATAGTCATTAGTCATTACTCACTAACATAATAACGTCGATAACACAAAATCCAACTTTTTATTTTTTAGACTTAAGTGATTAATGATCTCATCTCATAATTTTTATATTCTGGTGACATAACAACTTAATTTGTTTACATTACTAGGGCACAATAGTCAGCTGATATACGTATGTATATCTATTTTTATATGGCCTGGGAACTACATTTCATACATTTAGTCACTTTAAAAAAGCAATTTTTGTATAATATTATCAAAATCCCTATTACCAATATTTAATATTTACAGGACAGCCCTAGTAGATACTAGAGCTGTCCTGAACCAAATATAAATAAGGGTGGAGAGTAAAATTCATTTATGTGTCAATTAAAAAAAAAATACAGTTATATCAGTCGTAAATTAAATATTCAAAAAGGTTTTTTAAAATTTAATCATTATAGATAGGTAGTAGTTTTAGAGGCATAAAGACCATTTTTTAAGTATACATTTTGTTGTATACGCAACATTACAATATAGTTGACAATTTTGTCTACCATACTCTATTCAGGTTAAGAGTGAACAGTTTTTGCGCACTTCCACAGCCTGTTGATCACTGTGTGTATGCTCGCAGTGAAGAGTATCTAGTGGGGACTGGGGATATGCAAATGAGATGAGTTTTAGTCTGCCGAGTGGTTCAACATTAACCTGAATAGATTTTAGTACTCTAACTTGGTAGGTACTATAGGTAGTAGGTACACATAAAAAATACAAAAATATTCAACATATATACATATCCTTTAAACATTTATTTTTAATGTTTATGTCTCTGGATAGACTTATATATCATAATACAGGGTAATGACTAATGAGTGATGTCATTTTCCAAACAAAATATAGATAATGTAGTATAACATATTTAAAAAAAAAAGTAAAAGTTATTATCAAAGTTTATTTTTTAGAAAATATTTAATAAAAGAATTAAAAGTATCAGTACTTAAATACAAAAAAAAAAAAAATTGTTATTAAAATCTGAATCAATGATTCATCTCTTTAATACTTCAAGGTGTTTGATAGACTGTATATAGGTATTAGTGAAATTGCTTCATTAAATTGTGGTTTCTCTAAACAAATATAAAAACATTACATTGTAAATTAATAATTAATAATCCACAATAGTTAGTTCTAATAGATTACTTTTAATTGTTAATAACTGCTTATATAATTTAAATAAGAGGAAAAAAAATTATTAATTTTTTATAAATTTTAGTTCAAGGTTATAGTATTAATGAAAAATTAGTATAACGTCACAGAAAAATATTTCTAACTATAAGCAAATTTATTAGGTTTGATAAAAATGATACTTTTGAGTAATATAACTATTCATGAATTGTTGAAATATGCTTCTGTAAAAATATACTTGTGTATCTAATATCAAAAAAAAAAACACCATTTAAATCAATGATCAAACAAATAATATTTTATATTATTATTGTAATTTTAATTTAAACTATTTTGGTTAATGTCATTTTACATTTCAATGAACAAATCGTAAACTCTTTGGTATGAAAAGATGTATTTCAATATCAGCTGATGTGCAGGACATTAATATAATATGAAGTATCTATGGAAATTGCCAAAATCGTTGCAGAGAACGAAGTCGATTAACAATCCTAAAATTTCATGCATAGGTAAATTAAAGAAAAAACGAAAAACATATTGTGTTAAGTACGATGTAATTTTTCATAAATCACCATAATGTTTTCAGTTCAGAAGAGTTAAAGAGTTCCACGTCGGCGTAATGGCACTGTGCACGCATTACGGCACGAAGATTTTCCGAAATCGTCGAAGTCTACGCAAGTATGTTTTCGTATTATTTTGAGACTCAATTTACTTAAAATACATATTATTTAATGTTACCGAAGTGTCGTAAACGCATATCTTATATAAAATATGTAATCTCGAATACCTAACCCAAAAGTTGTTGTTGTTTCGCAGCGTTTCGGCCGTAGAATAATAATAATAAATATTTAATACATTAGGTTAGTAGAGGTGAGTAGTGGTACAATAGAAATGTAATATACATTTTAGTTTAACTTACAGAAATACACGTTATAAATCATAAGATACAATGAATAATAATTTAGAAGTGATACTTTTTTTTCCAAATCCAATGACAATAAATGATTAATTTAGTGTGACAATGTGACATGAGTAATTTTTATGTTTCACCTATATATCCATATAAAAAATACGATTATTATATTCTTGTACAGATGAAACATTTTTTATACATTTTTTAATTCACTTGCATTTTTATACAAATAGTATTATTCATAAATACCTGCGTTCTTACATATGAGTATATGACCCTCAAAATTCAACAGTTCTTATTATTTTCATCTATTTTTTACATAAAGGTACATTACACAATTCAGCTTTAATACTGTGGTAATAGAATCCCATTTAGTTTTTGTTTTTTTGAACACAATGTTTCAAAATTAATATATAATTAATGGGTGTAGTATTAATAAATTATTGAACTAAAATAAACACACCATAATATTTTATCGGTACCTACTTTATTAATTAATAAGTAATACTGTATAGTAATAAATACTTGTACAAACTATTTTTAAATAATTGACACATAATAACTAGATAGGTATAATAAAAATTAAAAAAAACATTATTGATAACATTAAACGGGTTTTATTGAAAACATGGTACATGATTATAATATACTATTATAATAGATATTTTATCATAATATATTGAATTCATTCACTTATATAATACAATAATAACATTCATAACAACAAAAGGTTAAAATTACTTTTTAATAAAAAAGAATGTTTATTTTAATATTTATCCGAAAAAAACTGTATACACAAAAATTAAAACATTTCAACTATAAAATATATAAACACAAAAGTATATTATTATATATAATATACTATATTTTAACTATAAAATAAAAAAGGGTCGGCAAGTGGGTATCGCTCTGCTGTATAGTGCGCGTGTCGAGTGAGGTAACTTTCATGGATGTGGGGTCCTTTTCCCCAGCCCCCTAATTCAATTTTTCTAACTTTTTTCCTATTAGCCATCGTTTGTTTAACAGTATTGTAAAGGTTTATAAAATGTATGTATTGTATAAATCAGTTGGAGTGGGGTGGGGTAGGTCATAAATAATTTGTTCGCTTCCATATGATTTAAAGTTCGCTATGCCACTGATGTTGGACATCGATAGTTGCAATATATTATGTCCATGAATTTTTCATATTGACTTAAAAATATAAAACCTATCATCTATGTCAATTGGCAATCGTTGCAACAGATGTGGACGGCATTAACGATTCTAAAATTTCAATGAACAAAAAATGATTTGAGTTCGGTTTTATATTTTATAAATCACAATATTTTTATTTCAAAGCAGTTTCTGTACGTCGGCGATGGTTTTGCCGGAATAATCGATGTTTACGTAAAATTGTTTTCGTATTCTTTTCAGCATAATTCATTCTGCACGTGAGCAACACAAACGTCGTCGTCGTTTCCCCGCGCCCAGGCCGTAGAATAATAATATAATTTAATATACCTAAATGAATAGAGTTATACATACCCGTGGAAGTTCTTATGTCTCGTAAAAACAACAATTAATATTTTTGAGCATAGAAATATTTTTACTGTTTTTCAATCGATCATCATTTTTATTCCTGTTTATAATTATATTTTAAATTCAATATTTTTATTATTTTTCTATTATCAGTTACCTTATATTATAAAATATAGTAAATTTAATATATTTTCACCAAAACATAGAACAGGGCCGTTATTAGAAATTATGCGCCCCCGAGCTCAAAATTCATGTCGCCCATTTTCATAAAGTTTTTTGAAGTGAAACTTCTTTACTGAGGGTATGGGAGAAAAATTCTGACATGTTAGCGCGACATATGCGGGCGACAGTTCCGAACGACCCCGAACAAACCTGAACCACTTCCCGAACCGAGGCTGCAAATATATTACATTCAACACCGACGGTGTACATAAATACTTAATCCTTACTTTGTGTAATATATTAACAATTGTTGATAAAATTGATGGTTTACACACTCGGTTAGGTACAATTATGCGTTTTAAACGTTTATCGATCACAAAACATTCGAATTAAATCGGTTTTACACTATTAAACGCGAAAAACGTGTTTTTGTGCTTAGGAGCTCGAGATCCGTATGAGATTCACATCTCAAACAGTAGTCGATAGGTGTTGGGAGTAGGTTTCCTAGCTTAGATAGATAGGGTAGGTACGAGTTCGAACCCCGTTCCGGCGGATCCGGCGGCAATTTGGCGGGCGGCCTATGATCTAGCATGGCCGCCTGAAATTTTTGCATTTTTTTTTAAAATTTTTTTGTCAGCAATAATGATGATATTGTTTAAATACCTTGTAGATATATATATAAATATAATTTATTTATTTAAATTATGCCACACTTTTAATAACCAAAAATTATTTATTTATTTAAATTAAATAAATACAACCACTTTATATTTTGAGTAAATGCACTGTTGAATGTTAGTATTGGTTATTAAATGTAGAATTTAATATGCAATATACAAAATTAAATAATTGTAAATAATTTAAATAGCTTTGTAAATGAAAACTGATCATCTATTTAATTTAATTATCATGAAATTTACACAATTTGTGTGCCAAATTAATTAAATAATACATAATATTTTTATGTATATTACAATAATACAATACTATTTATTATATGCCACACTTTTAATAACCAAAAATAAATACTAACCTCACCTGAATAACAATTTAATCATCTTTTATTATAATAAAACTGTAAAAGTACAAATACAGTACTGTGTATTACAGTGAACGTCGTCAACACTAAAATATAGTATTATACTATTATAGTATAATACCTACTAATCAAATAAAATTAAAATATACACTAAAAAAACAATACAGGCTACTCTCGATGTCACCCTGCAGCTAATTAAGAATCTCGATTCACCAAAAAAGTAAAATTATTATTATTTTAATAAAAATGAAAATAATAATAATAATAATAATAATAATAATACAGTACAAGTTATCCTCATAAAACCGCGTAACCCCCGAACTCGTACTATTCCCGACTACTGTGCCTCGTAAAATAATTCCACCATTCAGAAAGAAGTTTCACTTCAACCGCGCGTACTTGCAATACACGCACCAGTTTTTTTTAATATAGTACTTACAGAATACCTATACAGAGGTAATCAAATATTTTTTTCAAAAATTCTAAATTTTATAGAAGGTTTCATAAATTGTTATTAATGTAATTTAAAAAAAAGTACGAGCCTTCATTCACAATACCTTTTTATAAGCGCCTAAAGTTAAAATTTTTAAATAATTCGTAAAAAATAAGAAAATTTGCAAATTATGTTGTTAGTAATATTTATAAAAATAACTTATTTTGGATTTTAGATTTGAAAATGTAATGCTCTCTTTACAAAGAAAAATTGAATTTTTTGTTCATTTCATCTGAGAAAATGTTTCCCCGATGTGTGTCGTCCCCCGGGCAATTGCCTACCAGTACCCCCCTCCCACTTAAAACCAGCCCTGCTTATAGATGTATAACATACTATCATAAGAGGTATTTTATCTTATATTATTGTTATTCAGTTAAAACGCAGTACTGAGGTATCGTATAATGGTGTAGACTGTAGGTAAATGGATTCGTGGAAAAAATAGTTTAAAATTAGTTAAACAGTTTGATAATTACATTGTGTGTATAAAAACACATAATTACATATTATGGAGGGGCATAATACAAATTACGTTATCAAGGTTTTTGGTGTAAAACATTTTTTATTAATATTTATTGGGAATAAACATTCAACGAATTGTAATGAAATAAATATTAACATTATTTTTAGTCATACTATATGTCATACCTTATTAACGCATAAATTGTTAAGCATTTTACTGACTGCGTGTTATTTCATAGATGGTATTCGACAATGGATGTCCCCCAAATTGGAATAATGTAGATGGTGTTAACGTCAAAATGTATCAAGAACAAAGTAATAAATAGTTGTTTCTCATTCGGATCCGACATCGCGGTTTGTTTGATTAGAAGGTATGTATGTAAACAGTATTTATTGTTATTTATTTTTTATAATATACGCAAAACTAGTGTTACTTATGTTAGGCAGGGGTGTGGATTTAAAATTTTTTTTTATTTTTTTCTGTACCACTATTAAGTTTTTTTTTAATATTGTAAATCGATCAGGGCATCGATTACATCGATTATAACTGTACTTATAACGCTATTCCGGCTATCAATTAAGTCATGATAAAAACTAGGAAATTTGAAACATTTTCTCCAATTATCAGGTACGATGACCTGTATGAGAGACTGAGATAAATGAAAGAGAATAGAAAGTGTATGATATGGTGTGAAGATAGTTAAGGAATGAGATCTAGAGTTCTTCAGAATTTTTGGTGTATGAAAGAGAAAGATGCAAGAGAGATGTAAGATTAGGTTAGTGGCTTGGCGAAGCGGGTAACCGCCACTGAATTTCAGAGGGGGGGGGGTGATGGCCAAATAATAATAGATAATAATTTATAGCATTTTAGTGTGAATGTCCCAACCAAACTTATCCAAAAGCGCTTTTGTGTTGAGTGTTACGTGAGGTCGAGCGTTATCATGCAAAAGACGAACTCCCTTAGTTAGCATTCCAGATCGTTGGTTTTTTATGGATTAACGCAATTTTTCAAGCGTCTTAGAATACGATGCCGAATTAATGATGGTCCCTGTTGGCATATATTCAATGAGAAGGACGACGCCTTTCCTGTCCCAGAAGACAGTTTCCATAATTTTTCTGGCAGATTGCGTCACTTTAAATTTTTTTTTTTTGGGGGGAAATGAATGCATCCATCCCATTGTTGTGGTCATATCAGTGGTACTAACTTATAAAAATACAATTTTTTTTGGCCGCTAGAAAATTGGAGACCTTACTTTTGACAGCTTTCAAAGAATGGACAACCTTTGTATTAATGATTTATATATAAAGGAGACTGGGGTACAGTGAGACATAGTAAAGTAAACTTAATTAAATAATAATTTATGAAAAAGCATATTAAGTATTTAAAATATTGTTATAACTATAAGGACATGGAACTAGGCATATGCATTTGCATATTTCTATTTATTTGTTATGAAAATAGCTAGGTAAGACAAAAATTGATATTATATTGACATATTTTAAGTGCATATATCAATGATAATAAGTGCAAACCCAGATAGCATAGAAACGTTATTTAAACATTTTTATATTATGTTTTTTTTAATATTATTATTTAGAAAATGTTTTTATTTTATACATTTTTGATTAAAAAAATGTTTTAAAAATATAAATAAAACGCTATTTGGCCGCCAGAATTACGTTATTAAATTATTTTAAATTTTATGATCAATAAATATTATTAAAATATTATTTATAAAATATACTTTTTTGGATTTTAACTGAATATTATTTAATGAATAATTTAATATTGTTTTATTAGTATCATAAAAAAATCATTATAAAAGTTATATTTATTGAATAAATAGATACCATCATTAAAATATTATAATTTTTAAAAAATCAAATTAGTTAATTCTCAAATTCATTAAATACTTTAACAAATTTGATTTAATTACATTTTGATAAATTTTAGTACCTGTCTCATCCCTATGACTATCAATATAATATACACTTCATAAACATGTAATTTTGGCTTTTACCTATAAATATACCAACTCATTATTGCTATTACCATTTAAATATTCACAGTACACAGATAAAGTTAGGAAATTATAATGAAAAATAACACAAGAAATTTTAACTATATTCTGTTTTATTTATTGCGGGTAATTTTAAAAAAGTGTGTACAATAAATATATTTTATATTTTGTTTATTATATGACTGTGTTGTTGTTGGTCTTTGATAGTTTGCTTTGTTCACGAAATTTAGCACCTGCAATAAAAAATTTTATTGATTGTTTTACGTCTATTGTGTTGTAGTTTTGAAATTTTGCAATGCTTTTAATTGATTCTGAAACAAATTAAATAGATGTCTATTTTACATATTTTTAAGAGAAAATGATAACTACATTTTCTATCTGTATTTAAAACTAACTACTGACAATTAAAAAAAAATTAATATTAATACAGTTAATTTATAAGCTACTAATAGTTTATAGTTCTTAAGTTTACCACCATACATTTTTTGAAAAGTATGAGATTATGTTTTTTATCAGTAAAAATTAATGGTGACTAACAGGGATTTCCTATCCGTCAACATCCACTAGTTTTTACTTATATATACAATTTTTTAACAATTGGTAAAATAAGTTAAAGATTCAGAACTAAGACTAACATATCATTGGGGTAAACAACTGTAAGAAATCTGTGAATAATCCATTGGAAATAATAAGAAATGTTTGTAAAAATTTTTTTTATTTTTTAATTATTTTTTTTTTGTTCAGTCACAGAATACATTTACACAATCATAATATATTATAATTTATTAATTAACTCAACATTGTTTTAATGTAATGAGATTAAGTAATTGTGTTTATATAGGCATATGTGGCTATGTTTACACTTATGCTACACTAAATAACAATTTATGAACCAATATTAATTTTAACAAACTATTATATTGTGTTTATACCTATTGGCATCTGCTCAGCTTTGGTACGCGCTCTGGTGGATTATATATTAACGACTCCAACGAGGTAACCGGACGGCGCATGGTGCCTACTCCCATTCCCCAAGACTATTTAAACTATAATAGTGAACCGTGTACTATAAATAGATGTTCATTTATTTTTGTGAAACTTTTTCAATTCATTATCAATGAAAAAAAAATCGTATCGTAATATATCTTAAAAATATAATGACAAAGTTTAATACAACAATTAAAATTGTCTTTATTTCTGTACCGATGAAATAATTTAGTTTTTATAATGAATAGGATATGTTTAAATGCAATTTATAAATTTTGTGAAGGTACTCCCACTACTAGGGATATGGTAGAAGGAGAGAATATTTTAAACTCTGGCCATTTAATACATTGTGGATATACGCTTAAGAACCAGGAACTTTTGAAAATATTTTCAATGTGTCTTCAAGCATCAGCCCTCAAAGAAATATGAATATGATGAATAATTTTTTTACCCATCCTCAAAGCATGAGTCCATTGTTTTCGTCTACTTGTTTCGTGTTCTTTAGGAAATGTTACAAATCTAACTTCAGAATTTCTTCGAGCGAGTGAATTACAACCATAAACGCAACAAAATCTTTTGGATTTTTTTTTTTGAGTAAATGTTGCACCACTATTACCGGTATCCATTGTGCTAACACGTTTACACTTTACATTTAACTTTTAAACGAAAAAATAATAATAGTAAAGAAAAGATAAAGAACAATAAATTTCATAAAAACTGAAGTAATAGTGTTTTGTTTTAACAGTTAACAATTACCTATTATTCTTTTAATTATTTAATACTTATCACAAACGATCACTGTCCACTGATGACTGGTGTGATCACTAAATACATAGAATAATATTATTGTATGTCAGAGATATAGATAATAAACAAAATTATTATAACTATTTTATACTTAAATCAAGGTGCCTTCAATCAATCCACCTTGACTTAATCATATACGGTCTAAGATTTTATACCTAAGTATTATCGTGATCGTGATTACTGATTAGTCGTGATAGTTTGCTGGTCACCGTCGTCGCGGTCATCGCCGACGCGACGGTTACCTCGTTTCTCATAAGCCACGCCCATCTCGAAATCGCCAATTCAATCAAAATTATTTATTTCATCAATTTACATCATTTTTTTAAAACAAATATTCTTAGACCAAATGAATGTTGTTGTAAGATAGGTAAAACAACTCAGATGACTATTTTTCATAATAAAATTGTTTGGAAACAAGCAAAAATCAATAGAAAAATTAGAAAATCGATTTAAATCATTATCTTAGGAAATCTGTAATCGGTTGCACAAAAGTTTGGTTAGTGGTTTACTCTGTGATAATAACAAACATACATACCAAAAATCAGTGAACAAATGGCTAAAGTTGAGAATATTTTTTTGGGTTTTTGCCCTTTGTAACTATAGTTTTGTAAAAATGAATCGTTAAATAAATATCTTAATATAGCACGAGTAGTACTTTGAATAGTACTACTTACTAAACGCGATAACTCAGACGCCTAAAGAAAGCATTTTATTAATTGTATAATATAATTTATAGTTATAGTAATAATACATTTTATAATTTTATAACTTAATTACCATTTTTTTTTAAAAATTAGTATCTAAAAGATGTTTAAACTGCATGCATATTTTATACGTTATTAGTGATTATAATTCTGGGCCCTAATTATAACAAAATATAAAAAAAAAAATACGAATTAATAATTTTAAAACGGGTTTAATAAAGGTTGTTGTACACGAATATTATTTTAACTATTACTTATTATATTATTGACCAAAAAAAATGTTTAAACTACAATTATTATAATATTTTAAAATACACACGTTATGAATTTGATTTATAAAATAAAAAAGTTAAATTAGCTTATAGAAGTGGCTAGATATCTTAAAATACGTTACTTTATGTGGTGTTTATAATAATATAAAAAAATGTATTTAGCTTGTACGAAAATTAATTTATAAATATTTTTTATTGTCAGACTTTATAATAATCAATTGATATGCTAATACCATGAACATTTATAATTAATTTTTAAGTTAATGCGTCAATGTGGCACAACCACTGATTAAGTTAGAAATTATATATAAGAAATAATCTACCGTCATATAAACCTTTTAATCTTAAACCGTGGGTTCCACATGAATTAAAACGTTTACACAATCATGCTGGTAAATTATCGTTCGCCGCCAAATTAAATTAATTACTAACTATATAAATCACGTATACTATAGTGTGTTCCATTACTTACTTGTTTACTTTACCATGGTCTTCCCCATTGGTTCTCTATGTTTTTAGCTTCATAATATCTAAAAAATATTAGGAAAATGTAATAATTACCGTAGAAGTGCTATATTTGAGATTAAACTCATTATACATATTATAACAATTAATTATCATAAAAGACTAATTTTGTGCCAATGTTTGGTCTTGCTTTCATTATATTAATAAGTATTAAAATACAGTTCAAACTCACACACTGATTTTACATGGCTGCTCCAAGTTTACTTTTAAAGTTATAAGATAAAATTAACTGCCAGTAAAAGAAAAAAAATTTGATATACATATTTTTGGTGTTTTTAGAGCATATTTCAGTACTTTTTAGTACTTTAAAATTCGAACCCTATAATACTTACTCTCTTTACTCTTTACTCACTTTACAATTCTTACATTGCAGTTTAAAAACCTACTTTTTTTTCGTTTGAACTGACAGCAGAGGAGGATCTGTGTGAACAATACTACTCCTCTGCTGCCTTCGAATATTAATGTTTAAACACTAATTATACAAACATACTTAACACATAATACAAAATTAAGTTTTCTTCTTTACCTTACAATTTACAATTTAAATTTGACACAATGCCGACGCCAGTCGTCCCCGACTTGGGGTGCATAAGAAAAAGATACCATAGTTACTTCCTGCTATCAGGTTGACAGTATTCATGCTTGAATTTGGGCATACTTATTCTGAATAGAGTACATAAGAAACGTTTGATCGCCGCATCTGGCCTCAGCGATGAGCCACAATGACTGCTCTGCTATGGGACAGCCGTAAAGTCGTACAGGACGATGACTGGGATGGTCCGTGAGCAGTTGTGTGGCTCGACGCTGTGGTGCGGCAATCAATAGCGTCAAAGAAACCGTGCCGGCAATCAACTAGTTCGATTTGATAAGCAGACACAAAATTCAAGAGATAGGCAACGCCAACTAGCTGGACTCTTTTTATCCAAGAGACTATAGGTCAGGGTCAATGTCAACCCTATAATATATGCTATGTTGAAGCTATATTGTAATGGTAGTAGAATATCATCACTGGTCGTGGGCGTAAATGATCTTTTCTTAAAAACAAATTCGATATTGTAAACATAAAAATGAAAGGAAATATTTAAATAATACCGAGGGAATATCAGATGTATATTAGTCAGACAATCTGAGGTATTGTGAAGGGAGTAATCTTGGGGCAGATGCCATCCGGAAATTAATGATTTGCTGGATAACTGTAGCTGCAGAGTAAATTGGGTGGGTATTATTAAATATTAAATAGTATTTATCAGGTATGGGTTGGTAGGTGGGATATTAGAGGTACCAACTGAATAAACTTAAATTGGACCAAGCCATAAAACGAACATAATATTATTATCATAATTTTAAGTACTGTTTTAAAGCCAGGATATCGTTTACCAATATAATAATAAAAAAAAATAAAAACAGTATTCTGATAAACAAATTTTTGGGGTATAGGACAGATAGGACTAAGATTTAGTTCCCAACTTTTATTTATACTTTTTAATTTCTTTATACCTAGTGAAAATTTAATATTTTGTTTAATTTTTTGTTATTAAGAATCTGGAAATTAGACTGCAGTCTCATTCTCTTTTCTAAACCTGTAAACATTTTTTTGAATTTTTTTTCTGCTTTTTAAAATGAATTTGCCTTTGGGTGCCTGTGTCCACCTTCCCATTTTTTTTCATTTAACTTATGTAATTTTTTATACTTACAACACATTAGCTAGCATGCGTCTGCGTTTTTCTTTCATTATTTAAAAATTAGATAAATTGATATCCTATTTACTTCTTTAGAAAGCTATGCTATTGCGATATCTATATACGTGATGTCACTTTCCCTAAATGCTATACTCTCAATTATTGTTCCCATAATGCTTCCCCAAAAACTTCAACTCTATATGCTTCCCCAAATCCTTCACCAAAAAAAAAAAAAATTTTTTTGTTCTAAAATACTCCAGAAATGCTTTCCAAAAAAAATGTTTCATAAAATTGTTTCCCAAACTGCTGTTCCTCAAATGCTTAAAAAATGCTTCACCCCCAAATGCTTTCTCCAATTTCCCCCTCGATTGCTGTTCCCCAAATGCTTCACTCCCCCCCCAAAATTCTTCTCCAAATGCTTTTAAAAAAATGCCCCCCTCAAATGCTAGGTTAGGTTTAAATGCTTTACCTAATTCCTTTTTCTTGCTTTCCCTCATTTAATGTTAACTAAATTCTTCACCCCCCCCGCCATTCAGGGGTAGGCTAAGAGGAGCATCTGCTTCTCCTCCCAAATGCTTTCCCCAACTTGAAATGATGTTCCTTAGAAATGCTCCAATGCTGCTCCATTGCTAATATGCTCCAATGCTACTCCATTGCTAATATGCTCCATTGCTGGCTCTATTGCTAAAATGCTTCAATGCTTGCTTCATTGCTACTAGGCGCCAATGCTGCTCTAATGCTTCCAATGCTCCAATGCTTTTGCATTAAAAGAAGCATTTGGGGAACAGCAATTGAGGGGAATTGGGGAAAGCATTTTGGAGGAGAATCATTTAATGGGGGCTTTTTTTAAAAAGCATTTGGGGAACAGAAATTGAAGAAGGCATTTAGGGAACTGCAATGGGGGAAAGTATTTGGGGTGAAACATTTGGTGAAGCATTTTTTTTTTTTGAAAAGTATTTGGGGAGTATTTTGGAACAAATGTATTTGACGAATGTATTGGACCAAATGGGTGGTGAAGGTTTTGGGGAAAACATTTTGCGCAGGAATTTGTTGAAGCATTTGGGGAAGCATATGGAGTTGACGTTTTTGTGGAAGCATTATGGGAACATTAGTGACAAAAACATGGTAAGAAAAGATCATTGTAAAGCTCACGACCAGTGAGGGTAGTCCATTGTCATCACAACATAGCATCAACATTGCTTCAATTGGTTGAACTTAGACCTATATACTATCATCGTAGTATATTGTCTAAGGACTTTTAATGTACCTTCTTTGCCGATCTCTTGAATTAAGTGTTATCAAATTGAATCGTTAACTGTTGCCCCCCTAAGGTACGATTTCCTAGACGCAATTGATCGCCGTGCCACGCAGCATTGATCCGCACTGAACTGCTCACGGACCAGCACAGTCGTCGACCTGAACGACTTTATGGCTTTCCCACAGCAGAGCAGTCGTCGCGGCTCATCGCTGCGGCGTTTAGCGGCAATCAATCAGTTTGCATCTAAGAAAACGTACCCTACAACTTGTAATTATGATTGGATGTAATTTATAAGAGTAGTGTGTACCTACTTATGATTTATTTATCAGTCATACAACTATACAAGTCACAAGTGACATTAAGTGTCACAATAAAGAATATTTTATACCATACCTACTTTTTTACTTTTAAGTATTTTAACTACAGTTAATGTCAAATTTCAACAATCAACAGGTTCTTTAATTTGATGACACTTAATTCAATACTTAACCGACAATACCAACTGGGGTTTTAGACTCGTTTAACTTTGCCTATAATAAGTCAAGGTTGTGAACATACTAAAACGCAGTATCAGCCAAAGTGTCGAGTGAGCTTTGTAATTCTAGATCCTTTAATACGTATTCGAAATTGTTAACCTAACTGTTCGTCTTCACACTTCTTCTCCCCTACTCGCACAACAGTCACCTTTGTTCTATACATCCAAATGTTATATATTCTGTCAATCCATTTCTTTTTCCGTTTTTCCATCCACCCCCCTATATCTACTTAAATGTAGTTCCACGGCTTCACTCATCTTTCCCTTTCGTACACAACCCATTCTTCTCTATTCATCTCCAGTCTCGTACAGGTCATCGTACCTGATAATCTGAGAAAACCTTTAAATGTCACTGAGGCTTAATTTTTTGGACCTGACTAATTACCTTATTTTTATCATAGCTTTATCGACAGCCGGAATAGCGTTATACCTGTAGTTATAATACAAATAGTTGAAATGTTACAGGCAATACGTGTCCCTTATCAATTTAAAATATTAAAAGAAAACCTTATAGCTTTACACTTATAGAAAAAAAAATATAGCCCTACCTAACATAAGTAACACTAATGGTGAGTATATTATAATAAATAAATAACAATACATTTTGTTTACATACCTTCTTATCAAACGATGTCGCGATGTCATGTCCGATACTTTGTCTCCGATACACTTTGACGTTAACTACTGAAGATGAAACTTCATTCCAATTTGGGGACATCCATTGTCGAATACCATCTCTGATAAAACACGTAGACAGTAAAATGTTCAACAATAATTTACCTATGGCATATAAATTTAAATCTTTTGTAAAGTTCCATACAGGATTTTATTATCGTGTATAGTTGAATAATATTATCTTGATGTCAGTGATCGGTCTCTGAAATATTAAAATAGATCGTAGATGAGTTATAAAAAAATCGAATTCAGAATTATTTTAAACCGCGATAACGATTAATAAATTGTCGTAAAATCCAAATGCATGCTACTTGTACTGGGTGTGTAACCTTACCGTAGATATTTGAAAATATCACCATATGTTCAGATTATCAATTTATAAACACCAAAAAAATTTAAAAATATTTTGACAATTTTTAACTAACTGTAAGCCTAAGAAATTTTTGGTTTTTCAATTTTTTTTTCCTTAATTGTCGATAAAAAACATTTTATAGGGTCAAATTTCTTGAAAATGTAATAAAGATTCTTCATAAGTTGTTGAAATAGTAAATCAAAAATATTAAAAATACATAGGCATATTTTTTTTTATAAACATTTAAATTTCAAATTTTGATTGAAATTTGTCATCGAACATTTGCAAATTGTTTTGTACTTAAAAATGTATAAAATGGTCAGTTTTTATAACTAAGGATTGAAAATTCAAAACAAGGTTTTTCGTAAGTTGTTCTAAATTCAGTTTTAAAAATATTTAAGATACAAATGCACACTTTTATTTTATAAGCGTTTTAAAAATTTAAAACAAGATTTTACGTAAGTAGTTTATAGTGTAACCAAAAAATCAAAAAAGATATATTATAATTATAATTTTTTATAGACATTTTAAGTCAAAATTTGGTCATCAGAATATCGAATATTTGCAAATTATTTTGTGGTTAAAAATTCATAAGAATTTTTCTATTTATATTTAAGATTTAAAAATTTAACACTATATTCTAAATAAGTTTTTATCACGATAACCGTAAAAAAAATTCGATAGGAAAACACTCAAAAAAATGTATAAGCGTTTAAAGTTAAAATTCTTACGAAATTCGTCAAAATCAAGAAAATTTACAGACTAATTTGTATTAAAAAATGTATAACATTTTGAGAATTTATACCTAAGGTTTAAAAATTTAATACGAGGTTCCTCATAAGCTATTATGTAAGTGGTAGTTAAAAAAAAAGTGAAGCGTATGTTTAATATTTTTTTATAAGCGTCTAAAGTTGAAATTTTGAATAAATACGTAAAAATCACGAAATTTTGCAATTTTTTTGATTAGTAAATTCATAAAAAATTTTCTGTTTAAATCTAATAATTTAAAATTCAACACAAGATATTCGATAAGTTTTTCTATTTTTAAAAAAAAAAAAAATTTATCGGAAAGTCGAATTAATTTTTTATGAGCGTTTGAAATTATTAATAATGGCAATCTAAATTAATATCTATCATCCTAGGCTGACAGACCGTCTCCGCTCAGAATCGTTTTTCGTATACAATGATATATCATTGAATACAAAATTAACACCATCCATAACAATGTTTTACTTGGGACCTACTGTACAGCATATCCACTTACCACCTTTTTTTCATTTTTTTTATTTTATAAATCAAATTCTTAACGTGTGTATTTTAAAGTATTATAATAATTGTAGTTTAAACATTTTTTTTGGTCAATAATATATAATAGGTAATAGTTAAAATAATATTCTTGTATAACAACCTTTTTTTAAAACCGTTATAAAATTATTAATTATTAATTCTTATTTTTTTTTTTTATATTTTGTTTACTTAAATTTACTTTACTAATATGTCTTACTGTACACCGGTCTCCTTTATCTATAATTCATTAATACTTATACTTATTACTTATTAGTTATTATACTTTAATTTCCAATCATACCTACCTAACTTTCAACAATCAACCGCATACTAGATTTGATGATACCTAATTCAATTCTTTAACCGACAATGCCAACTTGCACTGGTAGGGTTTTGGGTTAGGTATTCAAGGTTACATATTTTATACAAAATATCCGTTTACGACACTTCGGTAGCATTAAATATGTATTTTAGAAAAAATTTCAATTTGAGCCTCAAAAAAATACGAAAACATACTTGTGTAGACTTCGACTCTTTCGGCAAATCCTCGTGTCGTATCTAATGTGCATAGTGCGCCACCGCAAAGCCGACCTGGAACGCTTTAACTCTTCTGAACTGAAAAAATGATTGTGATTTTTGAAAAATGAAATCGTACTTAACACAATATGTTTTTCGTTATTGTACTAATTTACCTTCATGCGATTTTAGAATCGTTAGTCAACTTCGTTCTCTGCAACGATTTTGGCAATTGCCATAGATAATATATATTATATTACGTCCTGCACATCAGCTGATATTGTAATACATATTTTCATACCAAAGAGTTCCGGTTTACGATTTGTTCATTGAAATGTGAAATGACAAGAACCGAAATGGTTTATAATTTTAAATTTAAATTAAAATAACAATATAAAATATTATTTGTTTGGTCATTCATTTATATGGTGTTTTTTTGATATTAGATGCACAATCATATTTTTATACAAGCATATTTTTTTATGAATCAATAAACAAATGTTATTATTGCTTTTTAGAATTAACATAATATTATAACATTTAGGTACACAGTTAATAAATCACATTTACCATATCTGCTGTTACCACCAGTTTGTAACAACAGTTAGTCAAAGTCAAACATTTTCTCGAATGTTGCCTAGCATGAAATAATGATTATTATTTAATATAATTATTATAAATATATTATGTAATTAAGATACCCCCAATTCAAATTATTTGATTTTTTTTTTATTACGTTTTATTTATTTCAGATCGATATTAATAAAAAAATGTTTTCTGTAAAAAACGTTGTAAATGTAATAAAACCTTCCTCGTAATGTACCTACCTATTTGTTTATCATTAGTTTTATCTTCAGAATATTTAAACTAATTTTCAACTATTTTTCAAAAATTAATTGGATTATAATATTACTTATATAGGTATATAATATATATATTATTAATTTTGTTTTCTCTTTAGAATATTATAGGTACCTAATATTAGATAAACTCATATTAACTATGTATATTTCAGTGTTTTAAATTTATGTGGGAGTTAGGAATACATGTGCATTATTAGTCCTACTGTATTATGTAGGTAATGATGCAGAGGCGTAGAATAGGGAGGGCAAAGGGGGCCCTATAGCTTACCTGTAATTTCATCCCCCCCCTCCGCAAATGTGTAGAATATAATATGTTGTGTATCTGAAAGTTGAAACATTATAGGCTATAACCCCCTTAAAAATTCAGCGCGCTATAGCTATGATATAATATTGTAGGTAAGAAGTACCTATATAGCTGTAAATATTATATTCTGAATGAAGCGTACCTATATTTAATATCTATGGCGTATACATTCGCTCCGTTAGTTGTACGCTATATATAAAATGATGATTTTCTTTGTATTTAACAATCCCAAGTTCTCCTAGAAAATATCCTCCAAATTCCAATCATTCATATCAGGGGTGGTTACTGAATGCATTTTGGATCTAGTTGATGCATTATTGAGAAGGTCATTTTTTAAAAATCCCAGTACTTTTTTTTTATGTATTATTGTGTAAGCGATGATAACGAAACACAAAAAAACGGTTCCAAAACTAGTTCCAAAAAACTGGATTTTCATGAAATTGGTTTTTTACGTAACGTGTGTTATTATAGGATGCATTTTTTTTTAGTTTAAACATAATATACATGTTTTTAAGGCGGGGGGTGGAAATGATAAACCTTTTACTAAAGTTACTATAACATACTAATATATTATGATAAAATACCTATTTTAATAATATATAGGTATAATAATAATATATACTATACTTTCATGTAATAATTTTAATTAGAATTCTATCTTACGACTCATGACATGACATGTATTTCTGTAAATTAAACTAAAATGTGTCTATTTCATGTACGTAACCTAGCCTATGTATTAATATTACTATTACTCTACAATCGGTATGCGGCGAAACGACGATTCGAGTTCTCGTATTTTATACGTTGAGCGCTTGGAAATCAAATATGCGTCCACGACACTTGGGTAGCATTGATTATGTATTAAAGTAAAAAAGTAAATTTGAGTCTTAAAATAATACGAAATGAAACTTACGTAGACTTTGAATCGTTTGGCCAATCCCCGTGCCGTATACACAGTTCACTACCGCCGCGCCGACGTGGAAATACGCTTTAGCTCATCTGAACTGAAAATATTGTGATTTATGAAAAATTAAACCGTACTTAACAAAATTTGATTTTTGTCAGTGTCCCCTCATTTAGCTTCAAATAATGAAATGACTGAATCGTTAATCGTCTTCGTTCTCTGCAACGATTTTGGCAATGGCCATAGATGATAGACATTATATACTACGGCAATATGAAAGTTATACAGCTGATATATTATAATACAACTTTAAATATCAAAGAGGTCCGTGTTTACAATTTTTTCATTGAAATGTGAAATGTGAAATGAATTAAATTTTTTTTTTATTTAGCTTAATTTATTTTCGATAGATATTAATAAAAAAAAATTTTCTGTAAGCAACTGCATTTTTATAAATTTTTAAACACAAAATAATTTGCAAATTTTGGATTATAGTTTGATTAATTTTGTTCAAAAATTGGAACTTTTAATGCTTATAAAAAAAATTGTGCATATGTAATTTGCATTTTATATTTTTATTTTTATTTTACCAACGATTGTGAATGATGGAACCCTTACATTTGACAAATATGAAAGTGTACAACACTTTTATATCTGCAACTGTGTGGAAGGAAATCACAAAAATATTAAAATTTCAATTAAATATAAAATTGCCTATACAAAACACCTAAAGGTGGCTAAAACATCGAATGATTAAATAATTTTTTTGAACTTTGAAGTCAATTGTATAATAAAATAATATTATTTTTTCATCGATTTTATTATCATTTTTATTTTATTTCTTAAATTGTTTATTTTTTAAGTATACGAAATGCATTGAATTATTATGTATGTTAAAAAGAAAAAAGCATTTGAAGCATTTATTTAGAGACCTCTTTTTAGTTATTTCCTCAGATAATCGTTATTTTAGACTTTAGAGTTTGATAATACATTATAGGCTTCGAGGGTGTCGCCTACTCGATTTGAAAATGTCATTGAGCGTATAAAATATAATTTATTATATATACTATGTAAGACAGTGTTTTAAGCCCATAAATTCATGCATATTCTGGTTCAGTGGATATATATATATATATATTTATTTTATTTATTTATTTTATTTAAAAATCAGTGAAGATTACTAGGCCTCACTGAGTTTTAAACTCTTGTGGAGGCCTGGGAGTTATCTTATGTACAATATGTTTACATTTTTCTTATTTTGTTTTTTCCTTATTTACTAAAATACATAATTAAAAATAGAATACAGAAATTCAATATTAGAAATTTAAAAAGCAAAAATAAACAAACAAATTAAATAGAAAATAAAAAAATAAAATATACTTATATATAGTAGGTACTAATAATTACGTATCGACGTGAGTGCAGTGTGTGTGACGGTGTGACGTGTGTGTGTGTCCAGCAGGTGCAGGAGTCTTGCCGCCAGCTCTGAAAAAGTGTTATATTACACAAAAATAAAAATAAAATTACGGTAGGTGCACACTCTTTGATATAACAACTGTTTATTAAATATAGTAACAACACTATGCTTATTTTAAGCACAACGAAAACAATACTATTCCACATGCAGGACAGTAATTCTAGATTGTATCATTCAGTTCCACACAAACCGCTTTGACCTTTTATAAAACCGACTTGCGTCTTGCACCACATTTCAGGTAGGCTGCCGGAACTGGCAGATGAAACTTAACAGCGTACACCGGTTAATGAGCCGAACTCAGTTCGGTCGTCGACAGACTCACGGTGGCTTGGGCAGTTGGGCGGCGTGTTCTCGTTCTTGCAGCGTAAACGGCAACAATCCAATTGCCGCAATAATTCTACTGCGATCGCCTGTCTGCAAAACCATAGTGTCGACCGTGGACGACTACCGACCGTCGTGAACCTGAAACGTGTCTTCCTTGACCGGATGACTCGGCAGCGGCGGCTGTGAAGTGCATGCGACCGGATGAGCCGAATTTACAAACAACCGGCCGCAATGTAGATGTACGCCGTACTGTCAAATCCAAAGTGTCGACGATTGACCGACCGTCGATTGGACAGTAAGGCAGCATACATTTTTCTGTTCCCGAGTGGATATTAATCTCACCAGACATAGGTATAATATTCTATAATGCGTATTACCTATATCTGTACTATTTGACGAGTTGAACGTGTTATCGTTGGCGCTTCAAAACAAAAACACAATATGCATTAATACAACAACGCTGTAAAGAAAAAACGAACTTTTTTTAATAAATAACAATTAGTATTAGATAATATGACTGACAAGAACAAGTCCTAAATTGTATTGAAAAATTGTATTAATTGCTTTGTATTAAAATTTAAAATATGATGAATGATGATTGTTCTATCATGTATTCATGTATACGCTGAAAGTGAAAACCAAACGATTTCTATATTCGAGAAATTATTATCCTCGATAAAATCTCTGAATCATTATGTATACCGTATACAGTGTATAAGTACGTACCTACTGAGATATTTTGTACAAATTCTTACGTAACTCACGAAACTAGAAAATATTATTGAGTAAAAAAATGAATTTTCAATGTTGTATCATTTACTTACACGTTTTAAAATATTTCAAAATACGTGGCTATATTTTTAATACATAGCGTATATTATTAGATATATACTATTTTCAAATATAATTGATTAATAGGTACCTATTATGTTAACTCGGACAAACATATTCGATTCTTAAAATATTCAAAATCGTTTACCTCGTAAGACTTTACTTTATAAAATTGTATATTCAACATGTTTAAGTCGATATAATCTGTGTAGTTATGACTTTTTCAAAATTTAACAATTAAGAAAACAAATGACTATCGATTAACGTAAATAAAATGAATATATATATAAATATATTTCATCTACCTTGGGATCCTTTCTCCCGGTACCTATGTGAATTGTTCCATATGAAATAATTTAACTTTTATTAATCCAATCAACCGGATATTCAAGAAGTTCGAGTTGGTAGGTTGCTGTAAAAAGCATATTGTATTGGGTCCTTGAGTCTTTTAGGCCCGTGGTGTAATTCTATGTTTCACAATGGTGAAAATACACGCGATAGCTGCATTGGACAAAACCAATGTATTGAAGTGGGAGATCTCATCATAATATGCGGTGCGGCGATCGCAACCAACACGACTGACTACGTCGCAAAATTCTACCACACTAGTTTTGTGTACCAGAATAAAGACCAAACAGCGAACACATATTTTCTTTTCAAAAGTTACATACACGATAGGTACATCTTCCATCAATACAAGATGATGAGGAATGTAGTGAAACGGCGGCAGTGGGGTGGACGGTCCGAGAAACATGCTGATGCGGCCGCAGAGAACGACTACTGTTCTGGATTAAATACGCGAAAAACTATACTCGTTTTTTTTACTGTCGCCTTTGTTGCTGGTTATGTGGAATAACTGCTTCTGGTGATGTTCGGCTAGGTGATGCAGCTGTCCCGGTAGGAGATTCACCGAGGTGGAGGATACTGGTGATGAGGTCGTTCGGTCCGCGACGGTGGTTATATTGTGGCGTAGAGGACGACGACGACGACCGCGGGACATCCGTTGTGGGCACCACCTTATCGTCACCACCGTCGAGGTTGTGGTTAGGTCATGACGATGGTCGTCGTCAAACGATGAGTGGCGTCTGTAGGTGCCACCCGGAGTAATGGTGAACGGTTTGCGCTTGTACTGCCAGTGCAGGTTGTTGGTCATCGAAGTGGATGGTGGTGTGGATTGATGCCTGTAACAACAACTATTTTGTGCCGATCGGCAATATGACAATATCTGCAGTCCGGCACGACGGAAGTGGCACCTACCGACAGACATCGAATCGGAATCAAAGTCAGTGACAGCGGCGGATGACGACAACAGCCGGCCGAACGTACAGCTTTTAACAACGCCTAGTAGGGGTCCGGTAGTTTGAACCGCTTGCGGCGCCGCAGTGTCGCCGTGGAATCTTCATGAAACAGTCGTTGAACGACAGGTTGTGTCACAATGAGTTCTGCCACCTGAAACATATGGAGTGTATATTATAGTCTGTGAATAATATTATATGTGATGACGGGTTTGATTATAACTATACATAATATGTATTTTTATATAATTTATAATATTATCTATGACTATGGCGTCGATTTTAATGATATTATAACAATTTAATAAGTGGGCAAGTAGGTAACCGCTCATGATAAACAATAGTGGCACAGAACGAAATTTCATCTTTAATCCTGGGTACGCCACTGCTCTAGCTGTTCAACCATAGCTCCAGTGGTCGGTCTCCGTGTCCGTGATCTAAGTTTTAATATTTTATATTGCACTTATCCAGAGACCAGAGCATTATATATATTTTTTTTTGTTCCAAATATCCATGCTATAGCCCATAATTGTATTTCAAAAGCTGCTTGATCTAAGTTTTAATATTTTAATATAATTAACTTGATTTGAGAAATTTGATCAAAAATTTGATAAGAAGTATAAAATTTAACAATAACTATAATACTTATATGGGTAAAAAAATCAACCATTGAATTGTTGAAGTATGTATATTATCTATGAAAGAAATTATACCTGTATTTTTGGTGTTGGCCATTCTATAGGAATATTTATTACCTAAATACAAAATCCATTGACTTCACCCTGTTCTCATTATTATATTTTTAAAATTCAACATCACAGACTACAGTTATTTCTAATAAATTGTAGTTGAGACATTTTGAGTAAAATCAACTTACAAAATATAATATATTGTATTCAATAGTAGAACATTGAATTATTTAAGACAAAAAATGGTGTGGATGGATGCTTGTAACAACAACTGTTCCGTGCCGATCGGCGAAATGACAATATATGTCCGGTACGACGGAAATGGCACCTGCCGACAGACAGCGAATCGGAATCAAAGTCAGTGATAGCGGCGGATGACGACAACGGCCGGCAAACATATAGCTTTTAACAACGTCCAGTAGGAGGCCGGAAGTTTGAACCGCTTGCGTCGCCAGATACGTTCAGTTCTCGAACATGTCTAGAGCGTGCGGATGCATGGGTCCAGTATACGCGTACGCCCCTTGCCCGGCTGGTTCGGTTGCCGGAGAATCTTCATGAATCAGTCGTTGAACGACAGGTTGTGTCACAATGAGTTCTGCCACCTGAAACATATGGAGTGTATATTATAGTTTGTGAATAATATTATATGTGATGACGGGTTTGATTATAACTACACATAATATGGATTTTTATATAATTTATAATATTTGACTATGGCGTCGATTTTAATGATATTATAACAATTTAATAAGTGGGCAAGTAGGTAACCGCTCATGATATACAATAGTGGCACAGAACGAAATGTCATCTTTAATCCTGGGTACGCCACTGCTCTATAGCTGCTCAACCATCGCCCCAGTGGTCGGTCTTCACCTGCCATCACAGTCGTCATTACGCGCCCGATCAAATGCACCTGCACGGCTGCACCGCGGCACATGGCAGTACGGCACTATACAAAGGTTTTCAGTCGATAGAAATAATTCGCGTCGCTGTTGCATTCCATCCGACACACACGCAGATATATACGTATAATATATTAAAAGAGTGCTATATGCGTATAAAAAAAATAAAAGCTCGACCAAATATATATTACATATAATATGGGAAAAACAAAATATCTGTTCACTTCAAAACAAACGTTGTATAATGACTACTAGTTATTGGAATTCAGAAAAAACGATGGATCTTTTTTCATACCATTTAGCCACTATTGAATATATTAATTTTATTTGTGTTTTTTTTATTATTATTGGACATTGAGAATATTACAATATTTAATTTGTGTTATACTTATGATATTATTTTTCAAGTTGTCCGCATTTTAATATTTCTATAAATCAACTATTTTGGACCTATATGAAAATAAAATATCTTGTAATAAAAATAATAAAAGGTGTGATGTTGATTTTTGTTAAATCTATTCGATTAAGTGAAGTTGACAACAAAGTGCATTACCTATATGCGAAACAGTAATAAAATAAAATAAATACAATTTTTAAATAGCGTAAAATGTGTTTTTTCTATTATTCCTAACACATTCTCCTACAGTAATTTTAAATTTTTTGTCTTAAATAATTCAATGTTCTACAATTGAATACAATATATTATATTTTGTAAGTTGATGTTACTCAAAATGTCTCAAAATTTATTAGAAATAACTGTAGTCTGTGATGTTGAATTTTAAAAATATAATAATGAGAACAGGGTGAAGTCAATGGATTTTGTATTTAGGTAATAAATATTCCTATAGAATGGCCAACACCAAAAATACAGGTATAATTTCTTTCATAGATAATATACATACTTCAACAATTCAATGGTTGATTTTTTTACCCATATAAGTATTATAGTTATTGTTAAATTTTATACTTCTTATCAAATTTTTGATAAAATTTCTCAAATCAAGTTAATTATATTAAAATATTAAAACTTAGATCAAGCAGCTTTTGAAATACAATTATGGGCTATAGCATGGATATTTGGAACAAAAAAAAATATATATATAATGCTCTGGCCTCTGGATAAGTGCAATAAGGATTAAAGGATATATTCCTAAACATAAGTGTGGCCAGACATTTATAGCGGCAGGTGCAACTGTGCAAGTAGGTACAATATTTTGGCTTTTCTAGTCACATCTTGTGAATCTGAAGAAGTTTTTCAAAACATATCAAAACATACCTCTATAACTTTGTTGACTAAACCAAAGTAAATTATGTCAATCATTTTAGAAAAAATTATATTTTAATATATTGGAAACTATATCTACAAATTAAAACATTTCAAATACTTTTAAATAGCTTATAGTTATTAAAATATATAGCATAATATTATGAGATAAAAATAATTTATATACTAAATGATAGTATAGTTATTAATTTCGAGCTCAGCTGCAATATCGGAGTAAATGTTTGACTTGGAATCTTATAAGCTGCTGGTTTTAACAGTTATACCATTTTTTTAAACTATAAACTATTTTGGTTATTGTCGTATTACATTTTGATTTAAAACAATGTGAATACGAACGTGTTTGGTATAAAGTTCGGCTATTTCATCAGACTTCAACATAAATTCCAATTCAGATAACGATAGTTGTATTATATTATTATATCTTTGGATTTTTCATATTGACGTGAAAATATAATATCTATCATCTATGTCAATTGGCAATCGTTGCAGGTGACGACGGTGACGTATATACAGTATACACGTCATTAATCAAGGCATTAACGATTCTAAAATTTCAATTAACAAATAATTATTCCGTTCTGTTCGGTTTTATTTTTTATAAATCACAAAATTCTTATTTCAGAGACGTTTTTCTCACGTCAGCGATGTGTGTACGACACAGGTTTCGCCAGAAGGGAAGATGTTCAAATAAGTTTGTATTAAAATATTCTTTTGGACAAAATTCATTCACATGAGCAGCATAAACGTCGTCGTCGTTTCACCGTGCCCAGGTCGTAGAATAATAATATAATATACCTAAATAAATAGAGTTATACATGCCCTTGGAGTTCTTATGTCCAGTAAAAAACCATAGTTAATATTTTTGAGCAAATAAATATTTTTACATTTTTTAATCGATCTATATTTAACATTTCTGTTATAATTTAATTATAAATTCGATATTATTCAAAATATTAAAAATTTTTTCTATTATCAGTTATCTTATATACAGTAAATTTAATATAATATTTTCACAAAAACGTACAGGCATGGTTGTATTTAGAAATTGTGTACCTCACGGGCTTTTTTTTTCTATAAGTTTAGTGCCTGTAACATTTCAACTGTTTGTATTATAATTGCAGGTATAATGCTATCCCGGCTATCAATAAAGCTATGGTAAAAATAAGGTAATTAGTCAGGTCTAAAATTGGCTCAGTAATATTTAAACGTTTTCTCCGATTATCAGGTACGATGACCTATAAGAGTAACTGAGATGAATGTAGGAGAATGAGTAGTGTATGAAAGGGAAAGACAAGTGTAGCCGTTTAAGTAAATTTAGTGAGAAGGAGGGGGGGGGGTGGAAAGACGGAAAAAGAAGTGGATTGACAGAGTACATAACATATGGATGTATAAGGTAAAAGTGACTGTTGTGTTTCAAAAACAAATTAAAGAAAACTAAAAAACTAATTATATAATGTTTTAGGCTTACCAAACTTGAGATTAGATTAAAGTCTCAATTTTCGTATCCCGAAACATTTTAAAATTTTTTTTTGCTTCTTAAAACGAATATCTTTGCAGGTGCCAGTGTCTCCTTATCATTTATTATTCACTTACTACATTTTTAAACTATTAAATTTGAGTAATTTTTTTTATATTCAAATGCATTAGCTAGCAGGTGACCGTGTATTTTTTTCATTATTTAAACCTTAGATATTTTGATATCTTATTAAATTCCTGTGTACTCATTTTTTTGAATTTTTTTTTTGCTTTTTCAAACGAATTTGACTTCGGGTTACCGTGTCCCCTTTCACATTCATTTTTTATTTTCTATACCTGTACAATTTTTTTTGAATTTATTTTTTGCTTTTTAAAACGAAAATACCTACCTTCAGTCGCTTGTGTCCCCCTTCACATTTTTTTTCATTTTATTAACTTGTGTAATTTTTTTTATACTTAAAATGCATTAGCCAAAATGCATATGTGTATTTCTTTCATTATTTTAATCTTAGATAAATTGATATCCTATTTAATACTTAAAAAAGCTATATGCAATTGCGATCTCTATAAATAACCAATACATTGTGAAAATGTATTATTTTGTTTAATTTTTTGTTATTAAGTATCTGGAAATAAGACTGCAGTCTCATTTTATTTTATATACCTGTACAATTTTTTTAAATTTTTTTTCTTTTTAAAATGAAAACACCTTCGGATGCCAGATCCCCCTTCCAATTTTTTTTTCATTTTATTAACTTGTGTAATTTTTTATATATGCTATATGCAATTACAATCCCTATTCAAAACCAATAATTAGGTAAAATGTATTATTTTGTTTCAATTTTTATTATTAAGAATCTGGAAATTAGACTACAGTCCCATTCTGGTTTCTATTCCTGTAAAAAAATTGTTGAAATTTTTTTTTTGCTTTTTAAAACGAATTTGCCTCTGGGCGCTCGTGTCCCCCTTCACATTTTTTTTTTCATTTTATTAACTTGTGTAATTTTTTTTATCCTTAAAACGTTGTACTCTGTAGTTATAGACTGTGTATTTCATTATTATTTAAACGAATGATACATTGATATCCTATTAAATTTTTTTAAAAGCTATTGCATTGCGATCTCTATAAATAACCAATACATTGTGAAAATGTATTATTTGGTTTAATTTTTTGTTATTAAGAACATGAAAATTAGACTGCAGTCTCATATCTTTTCTATACCTGTACAATTTATTTTAAATTTATTTTTTGCTTTTTAAAACGAAAATACCTTCAGGCGCTTGTGTCCCCCTTCACATTTTTTTTCATTTTATTAACTTGTGTAATTTTTTTTATACTTAAAATGCATTAGCCAGAAGGCATATGTGTATTTATTTCATTATTTTAATTTTAGATAAATTGATATCCTATTTAATACTTAAAAAAGCTATATACAATTGCGATCTCTATAAATAACCAATACATTGTGAAAATGTATTATTTTGTTTAATTTTTTGTTATTAAGTATCTGGAAATAAGACTGTAGTCTCATTTTATTTTCTATACCTGTACAATTTTTTTTGAATTTTTTTTTTTGCTTTTTCAAACAAAAATACCTTCGGGTGCTGCAGGTCCCTCTTCCAATTTTTTTTTTCATTTTATTAACTTGTGTAATTTTTTTTATCCTTAAAACGTTGTACTCTGCAGTTATAGACTGTGTATTTCTTTATTATTTAAACGAATGATAAATTGATATCCTATTAAATTCTTTAAAAAGCTTTGGAATTGCAATTTCAATAAAAAAACCAATACCTAGTGAAAATGTATTATTTTGTTTAATTTGTCGGTATTAGGAATATGGATATTAGGCTGCAATCTCATTCTATTTGATATACCTATAAAAAAATTCTTGGAATTTTTTTTTGCTTTTTAAAACGAAAATACCTTTAGGCGTTTGTGTCCCCCTTCACATTTTTTTTTCATTTTATTAACTTGTGTAAATTTTTTTTATACTTAAAACTTAAAATCATTAGCCAGCAGGCATAGTTTGTGTATTTCTTTCATTCTTTAAACCAAAGATAAATAATTGATATCCTATTATTAATACTATAAAAAGCTATATGCAATTGCGAACACTATAAATAACCAATACCTTTGTAAAATGTATTATTTTGTTTAATTTTTTGTTATTAAGAGTCTGGAAATTAGACAGCAGTGTCATTCTCTTTTCTATACATATTCTCAGAGACACATCAATATAAGGATACATTCCTATCAAATCTACAGTAGAAAACTACACATTTCCTGAATGGTTTTAGTAGCCTAAACCTCGTTACATAATAAGTGTCTCCTAAAATGAAAACATTCTTAAAAACATAAAGTACTGAGATCATCTTTATATGTATTCATTTTGAAGTATTTCAGCATTATTTTGAATTTCAATTGATATCAGTTCTGTCAATTTGAAAAAGAAATTGTAATTTTTATATTTGATGTCCTATTTTTAATTTTTTTTCTGGTTCTGACCGCAGTTGATCAATTATAACAAAATAGGTATAGCCTTTAAAATCAGAGTATTCAACTGGTGTTTCTTTACATGGTCCTTCATCAATAAATTGTTTTCTGATTTTTGACCGTTTAGTACATGATTGAAGCTGCTTATTTGTACTTTTCTCAATTACACATTGTTTAAAATACTCATTTTGTCGGGGCGTAAATCAACAGATTGTAATTTCTTGCTCGTAAGGTTAAATCGGTGTAATATTTGACCCCAGAAAACAGATAAGAATGCATTTTCTAAATTATTTAACTTGGTTATAATTCCTCTAGCTTCATTTCGTGCAAGTGTTTTCTCAGCATAATAATTTTTTATTAGATTTAATGCTAAATAATTAAAGACCAGTTTTTGTTTAGTGATTGGCAAGCATTATCTCTGGCAGACCACCTTGTTTCAGAAAGTCCTTTAACAGATGCGTTTAGAACTTTCCAGCGGTGAGTAGAAACTGTGAAAAATGCGTAAAAATTTTGAAGTAAATTAAAGAATAAGACAGCTTGAGTACAACAATCAACTGCAGCATTGGTTCCAACCAAGTTAAGATAGTGAGCCGGGCATGGTACATATTTTGCTAAGGGATTGACATTTTTAATTTTTGCTTACAGTCTTGCATAAATTCCAGACATATTGCTGGCGCTGTCCAATCGGCCTCGAAGATAATCAATATTTAAGTCATATTTGTATTAATACACTAAATACAGCATTTGTCATGTCATCCGCTTTATATCCAATTTGATCCAAAAAACATAAAAATATTTCGACGGGTTCGATGGCTTGAAACGCTCGAGTTTGTTGTTCACTAATAACTACCTAGTACCTAATAAGTAATAAGCATGTGTGTATACAGTGATGTTCCCATTATTTTTTATGAGAGTATTCTATGCCGAAGAACGCCAAAATATAGTTATTTCATTTTTTTATACGATAAAAGTGGTGGAGAGGTTTAATTAATAAAATCAAATCAAAAAAATTACTATTATATTTTTAATTTATCAAAACAAAATTATAAAAATGAATTATTTAAATAAATTGACAAAAAATGGTTTTCTCAACGATTATTTGTCGACGTATTGGTCAACTGCCCATTGTTACTGTCGTTATTGAGTAAACGGATGAGTAAAAACATACTATACTTTAAATTTTTAAAAAGTATTATGTATTTTTTCTTTTTGTATGGTTTGTTTGAGAGTATACGTAGTATAACCATGATATTTTAGAAAAAGCTTGAGAGTATACGGCGTATATATAGTATACCCTATGGGAACACTACTGTGTGTATATGCATATACCTATATAGTATCATTTTTTCATCAATTTTATTATCATTTTTTTTTTTTATTTCTTAAATTGTTTATTTTTTAAGTATACAAAATGCATTGAATTATTATGAATGTTAAAAAGAAAAAAGCATTCAAAGCATTTATTTAGAGACCTCTTTTTAGTTATTTCCTCAGATAATCGTTATTTTAGACTTTAGAGTTTGATAATACATATATCATTATCATATGACCTGTGTGACTTTGTATTACAGACATTTTCGTCTACCCGTGATATCTTATTTTCCTCAATGCCTCAGTAGTCAGTATCGGTTTTGTGGTTTTTTCACGTAAAATCAACAATTTGAAAATGATAATAGGCAGGTAATCAAAAAACTTTCATAACTCAACAATCGTCATAGGTATTTCAGATATCGATACATCCCGATAAAGATTTTGATACCATTGCGTAATCGTTCGTCTAGTTAGGATACATCTATTCTACAGTAAATTATTGTAGGTACCTACCTATAATAATATTTTACATAATATATATTGTATATATTTAGATGTATCCACTACCCCATGTTTATTTTCTCTGAATCAACATTGGGCATTTGAGAATTGAGTAATTATTATTGTTATTTAACATTTGTTGTCACTCGTAGACTGTAGTCAAAAACTCAAAACAATTGAACGCCAACAAAAGTGGGTATATTTTCTGCTTTATCAATAGAAATATTCAAATATCCATGTATGAACAATAATTAATATATTATTTTCTTGCTATGCAAACAATTACTTTTGAAAAAAAAATTTCACTGGTACAGACTGATATAGTCAGTAGTCACCAATACTATAATATAGACGTAGGTAAAGTCAGTACTTTTTCATAATTTATAGGTACCTAAATAATATATTCGTTTTTGGTAAATATTATAGGATGTGTAGGTAGTAGGTACGTATGTGTAAACATTATGAACAATACATTATTATAGGTAGGTTGTAGTTAATGAAACCATTTAAACCTCAAAGTTAAAAACCACTGTTGGTAAAGTATTCAAGCTAAGTTTTATTCTACGACGACGAAAAATTTTTCCAGTGTTTCATTATTTCGAGTGGCTCTTTTTACATTATGCCACACAGCAAAACTGATTCAAACAGCCATAAAAAAAAGTCCATTCGAGTTTTTAAACAGGTATTATTAATATCGTCGAGGGGATATAAAGTGGGTATTTAATGTCTTTTTTTCTCAAACAAACCTTCATAAAGAACGAATGGAATGATACAAAAACGTGCCAATTCCGATTTTTTGTAGCCTTTATAAATGAAAAATGTTACGTAATGAATTAAATTTGGAAATATTTTTTCAATATAGCACCTATATAATATCAATCAATAGTATTTAATATAGTTATTATTATTTGCCTATATTTACATGTGTATATCTATAACCTGTGATCTATAATTTATTAATAGGTACACTGTATCAAATATCAATAATGGAATAGCCAATGTAAGTATTAATAAATTATATTATTTTACTTTTTTAAATTTAAAATTTGATCTCATTGTCTTAATTCTGGTAATATTTGATTCCGGTAGATATTGCTTAGCTTATTTTTCACTTAAAAATACTATTTTTGTATTATTTTTGCTGATTTCATAGGTACCTCTATTCTTAATTTTCAAGTTACAAAACAAAGAAATAATGAAATGTTGCCTTTTTTATATAACAAATAATTATTTTATAGTTATTCAAAGTCTACTATCGAGAAAATGACGATGCTGATTTGCTATGCACAAAAATACTTGTTTAGTATGGTTTTACTTTTATCTATACACGGTTTTAGTATAATTTATACAGTACATTGTAACTTTTAAATGACAGTAAAAATATTAAAGAAGTAGAATTAAACCGGACATTTATTTTATAATTTCATATAATTTTATTTTTTATTTAAATTAATATCAAAAGATTACTGGGCCTCACTGAGAAAAACTCGTGGTTGCTCAGGGTTGTCTTAGATTACAAATAGTTCTTATTGTTTTAGGTACATCTTACATATTACATTTTTATATAAGACAAATAAGGAGTTTTTCATAAATAAATCATATAAATAATTTCAGTAATATTACAAGAGTTAATTAGTATGTTACATACAATATTAAGTTTTAGACACATATTCATATTCGAGCCAGTGGGTAATTTTTTTTTTTTGAAAATGGGTAGCAGTAAATTAACCATACCATTGGGCATCAAGTTAAATATCTACGTCCCCAGAAAATAGAACACGTTTTTGAGGGTCAATCTAAGGAAAATTTACGAGCTGCATATCTGTTGATGATCCCATGATTTATACAATCCAACTGATTATGTTTTTCAGATGTATGGTGATTGTTTTCAGGTATAAGAGCTCTATATTGAGGACATTAAAGTCTTCCAATAGTTTTTCGGTTTGATATTTCCAATTTTTTTTATTTGCTACCCTGAGTATAGTGTTTTGGCATTTTTGCAGCTGTAGAAGGGCATTGTTATAGAATAATAATCACAAATAGATTTTGAACTGATAAGTTATTATAATATTATTAGTATTATACAGTGTGATCCAACAACCGTACTCAAACTGATTTTTTTTTTTATTGATCTATAAATAATATACAACCCGGCATCTATGGCCATTAGTTACAGGTAATTTAAATTGTTTTATATAGGTTGATAGATTTTAAGAAGGCTATCAACTTGGTATTGTCCTCGGATTCTGGTCCTAGTGCAGTATCGAGTGACGGGTCGATTCCAATCCTTTTTCTTAATATGTGTTTTACAGTCAGTTCACATATAGGAGTTCACATATTCTTCTTTAGCCATTAGATAACCATGAGTTAATCTCGTGTGTCCAATACGCATGCGGTTAAGTACTGATAAGTACCGTTTCTTCTTTCCTTTTCAAGGAGCGGTTGAACCATCGGTTGGTAGAACTTTTAATGGTGTTCAGTTTGATGATTTGTTTTTTTCCATAAACGAAGCCATTTGACGTTGGACATCTCGTTAATCTGGGTTTTTAAGTCGTCGTATGTTAGCCCTCAAACTGATTATTGTTTCCTTTAATAATGATTTTATGGAAATTTTGATTTTTATAATTTTTAAATATTTTTTTGTAACGTATTTGTACTACTTTAAAAGTTCCATGACCATGCAGTGATACCAGATTCTGTTTTTCAGCCGAGAACCCTCCTTTTACTAACCATTTCTTCGCTGTACATTGATGCATGGATAATTTTGTTGAAAATATTATTAATCTTTCAAATGATATGACTTATGATATTATTTTGTTTTTCTATTTTAATAAAGGATTCGACTGCTAAGGTCATTAGCCTATAGATATTATTATTATTGATTATATTATATATCTTTGATTAAGACAGTATAAAATAGACAGTATAAAGACAGTGACAAAATAGGGTTATACGCTCTAGGCATAATCATTATATACGTTAAAGTATAAAGAGTCGGCTGTCTAGTTATTATATATATCTATGTGTGAAACATAAAAAGCCGCACTAGGTATAGTCGAAACTGATATTTTCTATGAACAATAAAAAAATTACACCAGTGCATATGGAAAACGATATAACCAACTCATATAAAATTCCATACCTATCCCACAAACCCATAATCATGGACCCAAAATCCTTCATATACAAAGTTAAATAACTCAAAACATAATCATTCGAATTTTGAGTTTGATACTTCAACATTTTCAAAAAATATAAAATTTATATAAGTTAATGTTATATTTTATTATATTATAGGTACATGTAAAATATTTGTTTCATCTAATTTATTTTGATCATTATTTAAATTTTGTCTATTTATCAATTTTTCGACAAAATAATTTTTGAACTTCTTAACCAGTTCATTTGGCGTTACAGTGTTTGGATAAAAAAAAGTGTTAGCATATAGGTACTTTATAATATTAATAATTAAATTGTAAGTACATATTTAGCTGAAAAGTTACATAATTGTAAAATCAATAAGTTCCAAAGTGCTAATAGGTAAAACAGTATAAAACATAATACGTAATATTTGCTATGATTACCTGATTAAATTCATGGTTTGATAAAACTGTTAGACAGTTGAACATGAAACCTACTTAAATGGAAATTGGAGATAAAAAAAAATAATTGGTGTTGAGTTTTATTTGTCAGATTATTTTTATACTCACACCTATGTTATGTGGTTTTTCCACATATTGCTAAGTGTGCCGTTTGAGAAACATTAAGAATATCGATTCTGATCAAAAAAAAAAAATATATATATTTAAGCATGATATATAAATGTACGTGTTGTTTATGCGTTGGATTCCAACTATAACCAAGGTACTTATTTTATATTTCTCATTAGGACAAATGGAAACTTTAAGCATAATAATTATTAACATGTACATTCCAAAAAATGAAGCCGCATTGAACCAAACCGTTTCACGTGTTCCGTCTCTTAATAATAACCACATTTTATGACCATACATGTCGGTTTTAACTATTCCAGTCACGTGTCTGTAGCGATTGCGTGAGGAACTATATAATTTCTGATATCAAGATTCAACTACTTGATTATTCTAATTCTAAGTAGTGTAGGCTAGCGGTGTTGGTGTGGAGGGACGGGACGTGGGAGGATTGGAAATAATGAAAGTACTACTGCAGAAATAGCAGGTATAAGTATAGCGGTTAAGGGGGGGGGGTAGTTCTTAAAATTTTTTTCATCATACCACTGAATTTAAATTTAATACAATACATGCATTTATATACATGTACAGGTTATCGTACACGTACATTGACCACCAGGCTTATTTTGGGCCAATCCGCCAATTATTTGTACATATTTTAACCCTTTCACTAGGTACCACATTAAGTTTTAACAAAAATAAAAAAAAATTTGAAAAACTTGAATTTTTTTTTACGTTTTAAGCTTTAAGTTATATATTATGAAACATATAACAGTATGATTTGTCTTATATTCTAAATATACAATTTTTGCTACAATATTTTCCGAATTCCAGCTGTTTATCATTATTAACTGTGCTGTTATCATACTTTTTTTTTATATACCTTGGAGTACCCAAGGGTAGTGAAGGGTTATTATAATATTGTTGATAGTAAAAAAAAAACAGTCTTCCAAAATTATTGATTCAGACCTGTTAGCAGTCCTGTGCTCCTGTGGCATTCGAGACTAGTTACAAATAACAACAAATGATTTCTAATAATTATTATTCGGGCTCCGAGTGACGATCCCGCGTAGTAATTATATGGTGTACAACCGCCGCGCGCCGCGCCCTGGCGTCTCAATATAATAACTTTCTGTTCAGTAGTCATCGAAAAACATCATGTGATATGGATCCTGCTAACTGTTATGTTGCACGCGATGACGTGTGCACAGTTTTCGTCAGCAATAATTATACCGCCCCACATAACCTTAAAAAAAAACAACAACAACACGTAAAACAATAAAAAAGAAAAAGGGCAAAAAACCAAAATACATATATATACACTATAAATGCGTGGTATGAAAAAAAACCACGTCAGAGAAGTAATAAGAACCGAACGTATATACGTATTATTATAATATATATATATATATAAATGTGTGGACTGTATTTATATAATATTATGTACAAAGTAGGTATATACTTATATATTATTCGTCGTATATTATTATAGTATAATATTATATGTTCGTCTCACCCTGAAATTGTTAGGTGTATCACGTTGTTTGAACCTCGAATAAATGACTGGTTACAGCTGTTTTAATGTGTGTGTGTGTTCTGCTAAAAACCGATTTATCCGACACACTACATACATTCTTGGTCCTTGTATAGTTGTGGGTGTAAATGGTTGACAATAATTATTATAAATCTACGGGTGTGAACACGACAACACTGCAATAATAGGTATGTGTACCCGGATACGAATATCATAATTATTGATCGGTCTTACGCGATAATATAATAATTTCAGGCGTATAATTTAAAGTAAAAAGAATATATATTCAGATGAAAATCGATAGGTATTTGAATTGGACTCAAAGCTATAGGTACTGCAAAAATGATCGAATGTGCCTAAATATTATACAACAATGATTACGCAGAACGTTCGGAATTGCCAAGTATAATATTTTGTTCTATGACATGATGTTAAAAATATAGATACTTACTGCCCTGTTATGAATTTAACTCGAAAATACTTGTTTAAACTCGTTTTGAGGATTCATCAATCTTTCAAATTCATTCAATGTACTTTTGTACATTCATCATTTCGTAAATCTTCATTAATATTGTAATAAGTAATAACCGTACCACGTGAAGTGTTCTTTTGTATTGTTATTTGAAATACCTAGGTAGATACTTATTGAACAATAATTGTTATATTTCAAGAAAGTCCCCGGAGATGAGTATCATAAAATCAAAACTCGAGGTCAAGAGTTCTATTTATTGGTATTCGATTATTAATTACAACTGCAGAATTGTATTATACATACAAATTTAAATATCTACGTTCGATATTGTATTCGCATATAATTCTTAAATCTATAAATTAGTAAATATTGTTTAACTAACTGTAAGCCAATAACCTAGCTGTTAAAGCCTTTATCTCAAATAAAAAAATAAAATTGTTAAAAAAATAAAAACCCAATGTTTTAGATGAGGCATACTATTTTTTTTTTAATATGACTTTTATAAAATATTTAACATAATACATTTACAATGATCAGTTATTAAATTATATTTGTTCAAGATATTAATTATTCTCAGTACAGTGTACAAATAAAATATATTAAATTATCTTTTGAAATAAAAGATTGTAACAATTGATACTTCTACGGCTTTGCCTGTAATGCACTTTCAACGTATATAGCGTAATACTATGATATCTCCCTGTACAAAGGCGTCGAATAATAAATTGATTTATAAAAAATGTACACAAATACAATAATGATAAACTCTTTTTAAGAACACTAACTAAGAGACTCTATAGTTTCGTGATCGATCTTGTTCGTCCTATACCACCGGCAACCCTCAATCATGATTGTGTCACTGATTCTATAACTGTCAACTTACTGCTTGCACATGAACAGATCGTATACAGGTTCCACGTTGCGTTTATACCATTTATTGTCTAAATCTATATAAAAATTGGATAGTGTCAAGCAAGTGAACCGTAAAATCCCTCCACAGTGGTGGTCTTAGGGTCTTTTGCGAAATTATTTTTCACCCCAATATTCGAAAAATAGGGATGATAAAATGAAAATAATATGGGCTTTGTAAAGTATTATTATAAATATTATGTATATTATAGTACATAGGAAACTGATGTGGAAGGATGTTTTTCCGACCAAAATTGATAACTCATACGATTGGGTGTTAATGTATATTCTGTAGTTTTGAAATCACTTACTATGGTAGATACGGATCTAGGAATGCATTTTGATATTTAAATTATGAAAAATTAATTTTTAATTCACCATTAATTGATCAATGTACTCAAATATAAACAAATAAATAAAATAATTTGACAAAAATAATATTCCTTCTTCCACGTAGACAACACTTAAGTTAAAATAATAGAATTTTGCAATACGAGTACAATATTATTTGGTAGCTGTACTTAATAATTTCGATATCTAAAATATAAAGTAAATAAACTAGTTAACATTTATCTAGCTTATTTATCATTTAAACAATAATAAATATTAATTATTTTAAAACTTCAGAATAGCATATTATACCAAATGTTTCATTTTTGACCCATCATTGATAATTGTATTAAAATTAATAAAACATTAATATCATTTTATTTAAAGCTGGTACTTAGGTATAGAAAACGTTTTATTTTTGATATGGTTGTTGGGTAAGTATTATTTTTTTACTGCCTCAGTCATTAATTCGATGGTTTTTTGAATTTAAAATTTAAAAATACTTAAGGAATAAACAATTTATTATAGTATTTGAAATTTTTTCTTGTTTTTTTTTTTTATTTAATAATATTGTTCTGTCTTCTATGAGTGTATTTGTAAATCTAGTCAAATTAAAACAATAATTCTAAATTTCCAATTAAAATTTTACTGTTCAAAATCGAAAATCGATTTTGTTTTATTAGTGGTGACTGATCTACCTACCTTTTCAGTAAAACATTTATGCTTTGTTAATATATATATAGCATATATAGCATACATTTAATACATCTCCAACTTGACTATTCATTATTATCAGGGTTCACAGTTGTTGATTCAAAAGTAATTTAATTAAAATATATGATTTCTTTGTTTTGTTTCATTATACTTCGTGGAGTTTTCTTTTCTTTTCTTTTGTGATATTATTTCACGGGTAAAAATCGACATTTATTTTCTAACGTTTAATTACACTCAGAAACGCAACGGGCGAAGACGGCTGTTATCCAATATCTTATTTATGTTTATGACACAGAAGAGGAGTTTTTCCTCACTTCCACTTCTACTCCTTAGTCGACACACACACACACACACACACACACACTCAAAATTGGACGTCATGCAATCAAGACATAAAACCAAAATTAATCTCAACCCGTTACAGAAGGGTTTGTTTTATTTTTGTTGTATTTTAAAAAAAAAAAAAAAGTTTTTTCCACAATTGGCTTTTTAGATATTAGAGGTCATTATCAGGTTTTTTTACATTTCGGGAACCACCCCGTGCCCAGAAAGCCGTTATTACACTAACGGTTGAAGTACGTCTGTACGTGTTGACTTGAGTATAAGTTGTTGGACTGAAAAGTCACTGTATACTATTAGAACATCCACCAACCCACCCACACACACTCGGATTTATGTTTATATACATCTAAATATGTATAAATATGTATGTCCATTAACCAAAGACGTTTGTTTTTATAATTTTTTGTTTTAATTCCCAATAATTTATGTCTGCAATGATCAAAACTATTTCGTACGTTTCAAATATTTATTTATGCTATTAGGTACTAACATATTATTTTGAAAATCTAAGCTTATATAATTTACTTTAAAAGAGACTCTTTTTAAAGTCTTTTAGAGAGTAATGATCGTATTATTATTTTATCTATGATATAATATTTGAGAAATAATTGTATGAAATTCGTATAATATATGAATTAAATCATTTTCGTTTTTAGTTTTTTATATACACAATTACACAACAAACCAAATATGTAATTTATTTTACATAGTTTATAGTACCTATTTATGATTTTTAGTTACCTATGTATTAAAATAGCTATAAATAATAGATATTAGTCATACATATTTCAAAATTGAATGAGGAACGTTTAATATTGTATAGACACGTTTATACTACTGATGCCCAAATAATCTGAAAATAATAAAATATTTAACGTTTAAATAACATATTGTACTCTTATGAATTTAGTATTAAGAAAAAAATCTCTGAAGTATTTTGAGTGAACCTCTTCATTGAAAAGGTCTAGTGTAATTTAATGGATATTATGTTGAATATTTGAATTTGATGGTAAATCATTGCATATACGTACAACAATCCTGAGAGGAAACAGCGTTCACTGTGTCAAATTGTCAGCCAATACTTATATAAGAATATTTTATAATCTATCTGTAATACTCTCTGTAAGACGGTCTGACAATTGACGGTATAAACTTATTCGCTAAGTCTTATCGTGTATACAGAGTACAGACGGAATGAACACACATTGTTGTAAAATCAATACATCCATCGCTCAGAATCTAAATAATGACTACCTAATAATATAGAACGAGTACAGATTAATATCGATCAAATTACCCAAAATCCTCGTTAAAATATTATAGATACATTTTTGTATCAATAATAGAATTAATAACGGTGTTTGGAAAAATAAACGCGCCACAATTCCTCTATAATAGTATTGGCCGATATGACAATACGATGAACACGTTAAACTCGCTGGCTAGTCATAAACGACGTCGCCTGGGAGATTTTCGAATATCTTCGTTACGGTTTATTTATTTATTTATTTGCTAACGGGCTGGGCCCTATTCAACAGTTTAACATAATACAATAATACATAATTTAAAATAATTAATACAATGACATAATTAAATTTATATAAGATAATAATTACAGAATAATAAGTATAATAATGATGATAAAACAAATATAAAAATATATAATAATAAATGTATCAGTTTTGATGAACGGTGCTCTCATTGGCCAGCCGCATCATGCGGTCTAACGGATTATTTCTGCCATAATTGGTAGTGTGCGCAGGTACAACGAAAGGAGCATGGTATATAGTAGTACGGGAAGGAACTTTGAAATTGACCATCGAGAGAAGTGAGGGAGCATCTATACGGCCATCAACCAGTTTATTCAGAAACTCTATGTTAGCGTTAACTCGCCTGTCGGCCAGTGTCGGTTTAGGAAAGTATCCAAATTTAGGTCATCTCATGATCAGAGTTCAACCAATCAACACATTGCAAGTACGTATATAATATCAGCGTATAATATCAGAAATGGAATCTGGCGGGCGACGTGACGACGCGGCAGCTAGTGGTACCCACGCGGGCAACGACTCCGCCCCAACGGTACCGACGACGACGGTTATGGCGCCACTCGTAACGTCGGCAGCGGCGGAGACCGCTTAGACACGATGAGTGAGTGGTACAGACTACAGATATGAGCTAGGAATACGGACGTCAGAGGCGCCGGACCAGCGGGAACTCAAACGTTTCTGCATATTCCGGCGGCGCGCAACTCCGGAGGTGGTAATTGGACGAAAACGCGGCCGTAGTAGGGACGACGCCAGGGCGAAAATTACCGAGAGTTCGGGACCGCGGTGCGCCGTCGCTGAGCCGCGGTCCCCTGGCCGTCGGTAATTTTCGCCTTGCTGCAATCCCGTATCGGAAGCTCGTCCGGTGGCCACCGATTCCGAAGGCTCCATATCTCGCTTCACTCGTTCCGAGTCTCTGCCATTGGTCTCCGACGTCCGTCGTCACCGTCAGAGCGCAAGCCATCATTCGCCATCTCGTATCCTCCTCTCCTAGTTTATTGTGTCTCCTATCCGATGTATTTTTTTCTTTTGTTTAATGTTTTTTATACTAACAAATTTTGTTTTTTTTTTTGAACCGTTTGGTCTATTTCTTTTGACTTTCAACCTGCTGTGTAAAGGGTACACGCGTATTATATTATTGCTAAAGAAATATTTAAACCACCAAACACTAAACGCTACAAGAACTGCGAAATAAATCATAAAATAACGCTTAACATAACTCCGACGGATTCGGCAAGGATAGATACATAAACTGTTTAAGGATTGTAAATATGTATTGTGTGAAACGTGCAAACGTCAATATGGTCAAAAAGTTATACAAAATAATACTAAAAAAAAATTAAAAATTATGATTTAGATATCAGCTGCATGTCGAAAATAATATATATTGTCTGAAACATTTCTACCAAAACTATATTATTATAGAGTTCGCTTTCTCACGACATTTTCGAACTTCTAAAATAATAATCATAGTTCATGTAACGTATACGTACTGTATACCTATTACCTATAATATGTACCTATTACTCATATTATTAAAACTGTTATTTCCTACATTATTTTATCATCATACGGCATGGAATAATAATTAATATATTTATGACAAAATATTTAATTTTGACGAAGTTTTTTCAATTTTAAACCTATATTATAGATAGGCTTGTAACAACAAAGTGACTACATCGCTATGTATTTTCAATAATTAATAATATTATGGTATGAACATGTTCCAAATATTACGTGAAACCTTGTACTCAATTATTAAACTTTTTTAGAAAATGTTCTATGCCTATAAATAGCTCATAGATATAAAATATAGATAATATAGTGTTAAAATATTATTTTATGGTGTATAGAAAATGCATAATGTATAATGTATAAACTTTCGGGGAACACTTCATAAGCTCCCTGCAGTGATAGAAAATCAAAATTTAATATCGATAAAATTGATTTAAAATTTGATATTTTTTAATTGCTATAAGTGCAACTTATGAGGAGCGTTGTATTAAATTGTCAATCTCACTGACTTATAAACAAACATTTTATCACACATTAATCAATAAAAAACTAAAATTTCAAAAATTTCAAAGTATTTTGAAAATTATATTATGTCTAGAAAATATTAATATAAATATTTGGTGAAATATATATTTCAAGTTTCTACGGTCATTTATTTTTGAATTAACACAAAAATACAAATTCAATGTTTTCAAAAACTGGTTTTGTTTAAAAATATTTAAATATTTACGTTTTCAATTTTTGTTGTTGTATTTTTCGAATTTTTTATTTTGGTTCGCCAAGAGAAGTAATACTAGATTCAATTTGCTATCCATAATTAATATTGAAACATTTAACTAGATACTGTATTAAATGCTTCTAGATTGAAAAAAACAAAATAAATAAAAAAAACTTCTATATTACACTATTGTAAAACCAAAACATTCACTGTTAATGCAAAAATTTGGTATTTTTATTAGAAGGGTAGGGAGGAGGTCTTTTTAATCAAAAGAATACAGCTTCTAAAATGTCTATATAATTACTTTAGGTTGTCTAATTGAGTAAGGAGGAAATTTATCCTAGTTTAATATTACAATATGACTGTATTGTACTCGTATATTGCCATTAAAAACACTGAACCATACATTATTATTTTATTTATTATGTATAGTCGTATTTTAAATAACGTAGAAATCCTGACCTCGCAATATTGAGGACATTGTCGAGGCTTATTGAAGGTGAAAATAAGATAGTACCTACCTAATACCAATAGTGGGTAGCTAATCCTACATGAGCTTGACAGCAGACGGTGACTAAATGTGGCTGAATGGTGACTGAATGGTACTGAACATATTATAGTGCAAACTCTTAGTTTAGTTATCGTAATAATAGAAAACAGAGTGAACAAGTTCGTTGTGCCATTAACTTTGGCATAATATCATCGCGAAAATCCAATAGAATTCTACGTTATCAATTGAATGATTTGACATTGGTACTATGTTTACTGTCAAAATAAAGAGCGTTGAAGTACATTCTTAAAATTTACTACCTTCACTCTGTTTATAATTTTTTTCTGTGCATAAAATATTTTAGCCCGACTATGAAAAAACCATTTATTTTGGCTGAAATATACAAAGTATTATTTTTAAAAACTTTGGTTTGTATTTTAATGTCTTGAAATATGTTTTGAGTGGTAAAGTTACATTTCCTTTTGTCTTAATACGTCGTATTATTAATGTTGTCATAGATTAAAATTTAAAATTTAAAATATAAGGTATCCCATATTCACGTAGCTTTTCGTTCCTTGGTGTAATAATTTAAATTTTTAAATTGTTTTTTTCATAACAAATGGTTAGTATAAAATCTGTAAAATATTAAATATCTGTGAAAATAATGTTAGGTCAAGAACTTTAAGTATAATTTTCAAATAAAAAGTAATGTGTAATTATTAGTATAGAAAAAATATGGAGTTTCCAGCGTTTCAAAGTTAAAAAAAACAAATAATTACCATACAAATAAATAATTATTGATATTACGCCATGTATAATATTATATACCATAGTACCGTTTAATGGTTATGTACAATTGTACATAATATAATACTTAAAAAACGGAATTGGGGAAATTGTTTTAATATTTGTTATGTTTTTGTGAAGGTAAATTCGAGAAAAAATGATATGAGGTTCGCATAATCAGAGTACATGTCCATTGATTGATCTCTATAATTATGTATACATAATTAATAATAACAATGCAGTAAGTTATCTGAATAATATCAGAGTTCAAATATTGTTTTTTTTATTATATGTACCTCTATGTACGACACAGATATTATTAGCTTATTATTGTACATAGTTAACAGGTTTGTTTATAATTGTAGGTTTCATTATTTAATAATAATTTTTGTATGCAGCTTATTAATTTTTAAAAATCAATTAATAATACGAATGGAAATACGATACTCATCTAGTCATCTGAATGCATTTATCTTATTTAAATGTATATAATATATATAAAAAAACTATAGATTGCACATTTACCATTCAAGTAAAATTTGATCATTTTCAAAGGAAATCCAAGGTAATCTCTACACTTACTTATTTTATATGACGTAAATATTTTATTAATTTTTTTTTTATTATTTTAGAACAAATATGTGTGTATTAGGGGTGATAGACAATGATACAAATTGAATAATCCCAGGTAGTTACCACACCGACAAGGACAAATTTTCTCATAAAACTAGCACATCATTATTATCTACTTTATTTTCTTCTACAAACATAATTAATTTGTCTACAATCACCCATTCCTCAGTATATTTTAAGTTTTTTAATGGCGTTGATGTGGTAACTTTTAACTAAGCTCCACTGTACAGTTGTTTTTATTATTGTTACGAAAATAATGTGTATAATATTAAAAAATAAGAAAACGGAAATTAGTTTTACCGGAAATTCGAAAAACGTTGTCGTTAAAAACAAAAAAATGATTCTGACTATTGAAATGCTTGAACTGTTAACTTATATAACGACGAGAAACATGTGATCTAAGGAAATGTTTCTATACATATTTATGCACCAGAGGCGAGAAGTTTGATTATGAAAACAGCTTTAGTAAATATAAGTGATAAAACTAGATCAACTCGAGAAACATCGTCTCAAATTATTCAAGACATAATATATACTACTCAATTCCAATTATTTTTAATAGTACTCTCGACTTCTAAGAAGAAACAACAAGAAAAATAATGTTGAGAACAAGAAGAAACTCTCACCTCCAAAGCCAAGTAATTATGTAAGTGAAATAAATATTTTTGATGATTAAAAATAATGTATAAATAAAAATTATTCATCAATTTTTAGTAAAAGAAAGTTTAGTTTCAAATGAAAAAATAATGACATTTTCTGCATAAAATTAAATAATTAAATTGATTGAATCTCCGTACTGGTTTATGGACAAAACTTTTAAAACAGTTTTAGTTTTTTTTACAACTATAAATAAGTCATACATCTTCAATAATATTGTTATAAATAACATAATGTAGTTAATAGTTACATCGTGTTAACGTTTTAATGACGTCTAAAAGACTGAACAACGTTATGAGTGATTATTTGAAAATGTAATTTATATTTGTGATGATTATAGCTATGAGCTTCTATCAAAATATATTACTATTAATTTAAAAATGCTGTAATTATAGCAATTGTTTATGTATTTCACAAATCTAAACAGTCTGGTTCCACTTAGATATAAGCATTTACTCCAATTTAGTATTAAGATAGGTACATATTATATACAATTTTTTTTAAACCATTTTTTTTTTTTTATTAAATGTATTAACAATTTTACAATGTCTATAAGCTAGGTAAGTATTATAAGCATTTAAAGTTTAAATTTTGACAACATTTATCAAAATCTCGAAATTTTGAAAATGATATTGTAGGTAACTACATTTTTTTTTAAATATTTAATTTTTATATCTAAGGTTTTAAAATATATCACAACGTTTTTCACAAGTAGTTTATATTGTAACCAAAATATATAAAAAAAATATGCATACACAGTTATTACTTATTTTTATAGATATTTTAAGTTTAAATTTGGATGAAATTAGTTAGGTACTTAAACAAAGAGTAACAGTTTTGGTTATTTTGTTGACAATATTATACATGGGTACCTTTATTAAAGAATATTATTATATTTTACACACACAATGACATTTTTAAATGCAATATTTTTGGTAAAAATTAATTCAACTTATTGAAAGTACCTATAATCACTAATGTAGTGAGTAATGATTAATAATAAAATAAAATAAAATACTTCAATAGCAATAATGTCATAAAATATACTTAGTAATATAGGCTGACAGGTAGTCTTTGCTCAGAATCGTTTTTCGTATACAATGATTTTATATCAAATTAAACACATCCATTACTGCAGTTAAATCTCTAAACACCTACTGCACAACAGAGAAGTACCCACTAGCCCACATTTTAAAAAATACATATATAATACCTGAAATAAAAAATTATATGAACATTTGAATAGAGTTTTTTTGAATACATTTTATATGATTACTATTCAATTTGAAATTTTAGCTAGTCATTAGTATTTTACTCATACATTTATTTATATTTTATAATCAGATTTAAAAATTAAACTAACTATAATATATTTCCCCAAGGGGGTGTACTGTCCCCAGTACTTTATAACATTTATGCTGCTGATCAGCCTATTACACCAAACACTCTAGTTGCTGATTATGCAGATGACAAGGCAATTATATCTATCAATTCTAACCCGGAAATAGCTTCATATTATAATCTTCAAAACCATCTAACCCTTATGGAAGACTGGTATACCAAGTGGCGATTTAAAATTAACCAGTCAAAATCTTTCCACACCACATTCACACTTCGTCTCTCTCCTTGCCCCGAGGTATCTATATACGGCACTCAAATCCCTACTTCTTCCACAGTCAAATATCTAGGTCTTACACTTGATCGCAGAATTACTTGGGCCCCCCACCTTAAATCTAAAAGACGAAATTTGAACCTACGGCTGCGCCTATTAAAAACATTTTGCAATAACAATAAATACACACACATTAAAACTAAACTTCTAATTTATAAATCTCTAATTAAGCCCATCTGGACATATGGCATACAGCTCTGAGGTAATGCAAAAAAATCGAACATCAACAAAATTCAAACTTTTCAAAATATTTCACTAAGAAAACTACTTAATGTTTCACCTTATGTCTCCAACCAATCTATACAGCAAGACCTCAGGTTGAATTTCGTTAAAGATGAAGCAAAACTTTACTATAAGCGTTTCCACAGGAAGTTACCCAATCATCCTAACCCTCTTATAAAAAACCTTGCAGTCACTTCGATTCCGGAGATAGACATCTCAAACGAAACTGGTGCCGTGACCTGCTAGATGCTTGAATCATAGATCATAGACTAAATCCTCCTTCTAAACTCTAAAAAAAATAGGTAGTGTCATCAATGGGTGGCTTCTTTCGTCATACTATTCATGTTTTATTTACTCTTATCAAATTTGCTTATTGTTCTATGAACAGATTGTAAATATCTAGTAACAATAAAAAAAATAAAAATAACTATAATATAATATATTATACATTGTTGACTTTTTTAAAGAAATATTATAAATTTGAAATCGTATGTCGTTGTCACTAACACTAATTAGTAATTACACAGTATTAATATTATTTGTATATTAATAATTTTTTATTTAAAATTGATAATTAATTAATAAATAAATAAATGTATTTAATTTATTTTAAGATAATTTTATGTACAAAAATCTTGTTTTAATAACACTATTCAATATTATTTGTTATTTAATTTGTTCTGTACTTACGGTCTTAGGAATTAAGATTGTCAGTTTGAGCATATTTAAGTATTTGGTAAATATATTTAATATTTATATTATATATAATTCATATATTAGTATTTGGTATTTATATTCATAAATTATGAATAAAAACAGAGGATTATTAAAATGTGACATTCTTGTATCTTGTTATACTTTTCATGATTTTAATTTTCTGTATTAAATGGTTACAAAAGGAGGTTTTATCTCATAAAATATATTAATTATAACCATATATTAGATCATACGTATACGCATTACGCAATAATATTCACCTTTCATAATAATAACTATAGATTTTCTGTTCAATATACTTTGTGAAATATGTTTATAACACGTAAAGTCGAGTATAATATTATATTATGCTCTGTTTATGTTATTCTATTAATATTTAATTAATTTATGTCAAACAGGTGGTTCAGGGGAAATTTATCGAAAGAGTAAGAGTGGTAAGCTTATAACTAGATAATATACAGAAGAACCTATAGTATAAAAAGAGGATAAGTCCGAATGGCGTTTGTGCAGGGTATATAGGCGAATATATATAAAAAAAAAGTTTTGTTATTCGTTTCTCATTTCGACTTAACCACCGCGGCACAAAGATCGAGTTGGGCGGGGGGCCCTGGGGCTTATATTATTAGTTTACAAAGTAAACCAATTCGGACAAACAAACTTACGCGGTGTACGCGCGGCCGACGCGCCCGGAGCGGAAATGTGTCTCTAAATAAGTAAAGGGAAATAGGAGAACCCTCAGCTCGATTACGGAATTGTGTGCGCGTGTGATGTGCAGCGAAAACACTGTCGACAGGCGACGTCGCTTGACGATACCCATTGATATGCATGAGATATGGGTTGTAACCCTCCAGGCCTCCGACCGATGCAATAAAAGCGCTTGCCTTAGTATATATAGTATTTATAGGTACCTAATGGTATTCGATTCGAACGGAATGCATTATTGTGTGCAGCATCCACCGTGGACCTCGCAGGTCACCATTGCAGCTGTTACAGCTGCAGTTGGTTATTCGGACGAAATATATTGTTTGTTTGTTTTTTTTTTTGTTATTTCTATCAGATCCCGAGTTTCCCCTCCTTCCGTCAACCACCCTTTATAGTTGTGTACATATTATTATGTTATGCTCGTCGATCATCTCGAAACAATTGCACTGCACGCTATCCGAGCTCGTATATAGAGGAAGTCTTTTGGTGAAATAAAACGATAGTAAGTAATAATAATAACAATAATATATTTTTTTAAGCGTTTCTCGTTTTCCCCGCTGTTGACCCCGCCGACTCGTCCGACCAATGTATTGTTGGTTTACACGCGCCGTAACTTTGCGAGGGTGTACCTATATATAATATTGTTATTATGGTGTATACCGAACGTCCGGTCAGATGTGGTGGGTATGAACCGCTGCGATTTTTTTAATTACCGATGATGACATTGATTATCTGCACGCATACGCGAAACAAAGCGGATGTATTAGTTTTAATTATACACATACCGTTTGCAGGTTCGGTATTATAGTTACGGAGGGTGTGTATTATGATTTAAATTACGTTACGATGATATGGGCATTGCATAGTGTCTATTAATAGTTTGTCGAATAATTATATGTTCGTTAGGGCATTCGTTTATTGACGCGCGCGCAGTGCCGTGGACTAGATTATATATATCGGCAGAGGTGCTATCACGAAAACATTAACCACGTACCAGGTAGCTATGAAATATAAAATAATTATCATAATCTATTTGAAAAAATGAACTTTTTCTATTTATTGTTTACATTCAGAGATAGTTTTTTTTTGTGAGGAGAGGGTGATGCTATGTGTTATTGGGCAGCAATCTTTTTGTTTAAACCCCTATATAAAAGTTCCAAACTATTGTATCAAAATCGTTACAAAACCTGCAGATCCTGTTTAAGAAGGGAATCTGAGTCCATTTGCCATTTGAACTGTCAGTTACAAATTAATTTATGAATTAGCGGTACCACCGGTACAGATGATTTTTTTCTTTATGCATTTTATTCATACCTATAAATTACATTTTGCGAATTAGCCTAATTAGTTCATTTTTACAGCGATAAAACTTTGTGTTTTAAATTAGTTTGGAATGTTTGGGTAATGATTTTAACGCTAACATTCGTGGTATATATTCATATTAATTATTAACTTTGTTTATTTTTTTGATTAAGATCCAAGTTAAATGTATACTTATAGACCTATACACTAAGCATAACTTGTGTCGGGGGAAAAAAGAGCACATCGTACGTTTCCACTGAAATTCCCAAGTCGTTGTCCTCCAAGGTACTAATGGCGTAATCTACTGCTGTAAAACGTTAGCTCTTAATAACTAGTTTTATCTCGACACTAGGTAAACTCTGTTTGGTCAGTATTTACGTAAAGCTATTTATAAACTTTTATTTTTAATGCAAAATTGAAGCTTTTTTTGAACAAATCTAAGTATCTAACTTACTAGTTAATGCTAACCGTGATATTCAGCTGGTCTCTTCCATAATATAAATATTAAAACATTGCCCTTAATATGTAACCTAGGCGTCAGGGGTATCGGAGAGTACATTTTCTACTACATACATTTTTTTGGGGTAGCAAGGGTATCGTTATATTATATTCGATATTTATTATTCAAGTTTTGGTTGTTAAATGTATATTATATCCTAAGAACGGGGTGATATGAAATAATATATTCTGTGATAGTGTGATAGTGTTAATTATATAAATATATACATATCATATTTATGTTATATAAAAAAATTATATCATTTTTTTCCAAATAAACAAAAGGCAATATTCTGTTGTAAATAATTTTTTTTTTGGTACCCCAGAATTTTACTAATGAGTCACCCTTGATATGTAAGATATAATAAATAATTTATTATAGGTTTGATTAAAATACAGGTTAGTTTTAAACTTCATAACTTTGTTTCTGTGCGTTTGTGATTGTTTATAATTTTGAATTTAAAATCAGTGTGATCAACTACGTACTTGAAAAATAATATACCTAATTAGATTATTCACTTATTTCACATTTTGAGATGGATTAAATTTATCTTCTATTTTTATATTATTTTGTTTTATTTAGATTATAATATATGTTAAATTTTATGTTAATTTTTTGTTTTCATATAAATGTTTCTCACATTATAATGAACCATTTTCGAGAAATAAATTTGGAATAAAAAAAATATCAGTTATCGATTGCTTTAATAATAATAATGTGTCTATGTATATTATATATTATTTTAAGTATATTTTTAGTAAATTAATATTTAGTTTATTTTTTAAATTTGCCTTTGGAACTTTAAAAATATAAACTACTTTGTAAAAACTACACAACTTACATTTATATTATTATTATCACTACAATATATTTATTTGTAACCAGTATAAGTTATCGACCTTTTATTTTTGTGAATGATTGCAATATATTTTACAAACTCTCGACATTTTTACTGTTCTAACTTTTATATCATGGACTATGATACTTTTTAGGATGAAAGTTTAATTTATTATAGATAATCGAAATAATTTGATTAATTATGAACAATACAAATAAATAATAAATACATGCATTTATTTATTGAAATTAATGATACTATTTAAAAAAATGTCTCACCAAATTATAGTAGGTAAAACTTTTGTCAAACCAATGTTTGTTTTTTTTCTATACTTAATCAAAACAAAAAAAGGAGAAACCACAAATTAAATTAATTTAGTACTTTTTGAAATCTGTTTTTGGCATTATATGAAACGTTTAAATTGTACAAGCTTTTATTTAAATATTATTTAAAAATCAGTAATTTAAATTTAAAACAAGTTCAAAAGAGTGTATTTTGAAAAAAAACTGAGCTAACAAGATAAAAGTAAAAATAAATTACTTTTACGTGTTGAAGAGACTAAAGGATAGTAAATGCATAGTATTATATTAAGTATACTTGAGGCCAATGTACGTAAATTATAAGAGAAAAAGCTCGCGTTTGATTATTGATTTATAGCTAAGTGTGGTAATCAAAAGCTATTATTTAAAAAAATTAACAACATTCAAAACAGTTTATATAAATATGTTGGTTCATCATTCTTTAAAATATTAGTTATTTAATCTTTTTGTCTGTAATAGTTATATATTATAATATGTAATGCATTATATAATACAAGAGTATAGTCATATTGTTACTTGTCATATACCTACATAAATATATATGGTAGCCTTAAACATTTTTATTTTTTTCATTTATATAACTATTTGCAAGAAAAATCATCCTTTAATTTCATATTTTTAACATATGCTTACATTTTACATGAAGGAAAAAAGAACATGGGTATTATTATCTACTATTTTACTCTTAAAAAATATGATGATCCGTTTATTATAAGATACTTTATGATGTATTAGGTTTATGGTTGTTAAAAATTAAAAAGTTTGGCAAGTGAGCATTAATCAACGATAGTTTTTAAGAAGCGTCTAAACTCAAAAGCTAGAATTTCAACAAAATACGTAAAAATCACGAAAATTTGCAATTTGTATCGATTTAGAAATCAATAAAAATGCTATGTTTAAACTAGGGTGGCCATTTTTATAAAAAAATGGGACAATCAGTTTTAGGTTAACTCTTGGAAAATAATCTTCTCGTTTTTTTAGTAATTTTTATATTTTACAGTAATAGTTAAAATAATTTTTCATTGTCTCAATAGTTTAACGACTTTAAAGCTTGATTGAAAATACTGCCATGCACACAGTTTTAATATAAAACTATTCTCTATAATATTTTTTTTGTACTTGTTTCATAAATTGATTTTTTATTTTACACACATTATATAATAATATGGAAATAACGCCGATAACAGGATTAAAACAAGACTATCTTCTAAAAATTGTACAAACAGCGTGCCGTCTGAAGTTTGTCGTAACAACTGGATATAAACTAAGATAAAAAAAGGGAATATTCCATTTTAAACGGAACGTATGGTCACCCTAGTTTAAACCTAATATTTTAAAATTTAACATAAGATTTACAAAAAGTTTTTCTACTTTTCACAAAAAAAGTTGTCAGGAAAGTCAAACAAATTTTTTATGAACGTTGAAATAACTATACATTGGATAACCGTAAACCAAAAGATTTTTCAGAGTTGGTTTCAGAGAACCATTTTATTATTTTATTTTAATTAAAAAACGAATAATAGTAGACACTTGAAAGTTTTACCGAATGTTGAGATTTATATACTCTATACACCATTCAATTTTAAAAATATTTTCACTTAAGCTAATTGTAGTCATCAGAAATTTTTGATTTTTTTAGTTTTTACTTTCTATAAATATCGATAAAAAATGTTTGCTTGAGTCAACAAGCTTGACAATTAAATACAAGGTTTGTCATACGTTGTAATAATAGCAGTTAAAAAAATATTTAAGATACAAAGGCACACTTTTTTTGTTTAAAGTTCAAATTTTGACAAAATTCATCAAAATCTCGAACATTTGCAAATTATTTTGTAGTTCAAAATTTATAAAATATTCAATTTTTATGGCTGAGGATTGAAAATTTAAAACGAGATTTCTCGTAAGGAGTCAATAGTGTAACCAACAAATCTATACAATATATTAAAATAGTTGTTTTTTTATAGATATTTTCAACTGAAATTTGGACGAAAATTGATATTTAAACGTGAATAACGATGTTAGTTATTTTGTTGTTATTTAAAAGTATTGTTCATGTGTACTCGAAACTATTAAAGTACTTAAATTATTATATTTTATTCACACAATGACATTTTAAAATGCAAGATTTTTGGCTAAAATTAATTCAATTTGCTGTATAAATAATAGTAAAATATACTTATTAATGTAGGCAAACAGACAGTGTTTGCTCATAATCGTTTTTCGTGTATAATAATTTTATATTATTGAATTAAAATTGAATACATACATAACAGTAACTCACTCTACACCTACTGTACAGAAAAGCGGTACCCACTTGCCGATCTTTTTTTATATAGCACTTGTTTTAAAAAATATAACATTGTCGTCAATTTGTTGAATGCTATACATTTAAATAGAAGTGTATAATGTATTATGTGTGTACTGATCGAACGCTATTACATATTATAAAATGTCGTTACTCGTAATTCGTAAACACTTAATACCAATATTGCGAAGTCGTTTATTTGAGTTGATCAAATGAATGACACAAATTTATTATTCATTGTAAAAGTAAAAAACAAATCGTTTTAAGTGGTTATCTATATAATGTGAATATTGATTGTCTCCAGCAGCTGGATCAAATCAAGGTTGCTGAACTATTTGATCGTTATTTAAAGTATTCCTTATGCCTTCAAATGTGAAACGACCGCTCGATGAGTCCGCACTCATCTCGGTCGAAAATAATACTATGGAATGTGAAGGGTCTCTGCGACTTCTACATTCCGAGGGGTCGTTTTGGTCGCAGAAAATTGTCCACGTAAGAACATCGAGGGACATTAAAAACGATTTTATTTTTCTATATAATATAATGACGAAAGGGATACGACAAATGGCGTTTATTAAAACCGTTATTCATATTATATTAATTTATGCCCGCCACTTGGACAGCGAAACAGCTGATACTGACATAATGCACGCGACCAAATTCTCTCGTTTCAGGCTGGAGTGGTATCTATATATATATTCCAAGGTGATCGTTTTTTTATTTTAAAAATAAGAAAAGGATAATATAAATTATTCAAATAATATATTAACTAACATAAATATTAAATTGAAAAAGGTTAATTTTTACTTTTTTTTTACTTACCTATTTATTTATATAGATTAGAAAATCACACCTATACTTACTATCGTATAAATTATTGACTTTTATTTCTTAAACTGTTTAATTAATTTTTTTTATAAATACTTTTTATACCTATTTCTTATCATATTTTTAGTGTTTACAGGACGACCTCAATATTTCATAATATTAAAAATATTGAAATACCACTAATTCAAGCAATAAAAGAATAACTAGATAAAAGCCGTGTCAGTTTTGTAAAGCTAATATTCATACTGCTAATTTATTATTCACTGATATACTAGGCGGTGAAGACAAAGTTATTTTTCGTGAGTATTGTAAATTACAATCGGTATACAATACATGTGTATTGTACATAGTACACTATTAGGTGTTAACATTTTTCACCGAAATTGTATACCTACCTATCCATTTTTTGTCAAATAAGATAACAACCGATTTTATATTTATACTAATATTTTTGACCTATATTGTAAATTTGTAATCATTTGTTACCATTTATACTTATTAATGTTGATTTGCATACTGCAATTATACGAAATAAATAATAAATACATTTCGGACAAACAAAAAATTAATAAGTTTCCTAAAATAAGTACTAAAATTTAATAACGAGCTTTAAAAAATTTAAAAAATAGGTAATGGTAAGAAAAAAACGAAAGTGCATTTAATTTCTGTTTTTAAACGTTTACATTTGTGATAAACTGATAACTGGTACCCATTGATTTGTGAAATTATAAGAATTATTGTCATTATTTACTATAATGGCTTTATGGTACGATCGCAAATTATTTGTACGTTTCGCACTCATTACGTATAATAATAGTGTTTTTATATAATGAAACAAGAAAAGTAAAATATTTTGTTCGTTCGAACACATAAAACGCACATAGGTAATTGCAACAAATTCAAAAACGTGGAAGATTGTAAAAAATTGCAATTTAAAATTAAATATGCAGAATATACAAAGCATAGTTCAAATATATATTTGATCAGTTTTTTTTTTTTATTTACATTATCTACATTAAAAGTAAACAGTAGGGTTACATTATAATATATAAAGTTAATTTTAAGTAACTAATAGAGCTAGTGATATGTTTTAATATTTTTTATGTTGAGTTGTACAGGTTTGTTGTTTTTAAGAAAAAGATGTTCGTCTTATTCTCAGTTTCTGGTCCCAGTGCAGTGTCAAGGATCGTATCTATTCCAATCCTTTGTCGATTTTGCTCGTACTTGAGGCATTGGGTAATAATATACTTCACAGATAGTCTAACCCAGCAGACTTCTCATATGGGAGAATCTTCCTTTTCCATTAGGTACACTTGTGTTGTTGTGTAAGTCGCATATGTCTAATTCTCGTCAGTTTAGTACAAATTCTTCTCCGTTGTAAGATGCCTGTTTATCCACCGGTTGGTAATTTTTTTTAACTGTGTTTAGGTTTCGTGGTTTATTGCTTCCATATACTGAGCCATTTATTCTTAGTCATTTTCTTTATATGATTTTTTAAATCGTCGTAAGATTGGCCCTGGTATTAACGTTATTTCAGCATTTGTGGTGGAAATTGTAGTCTATTTGTCGGCCAAATTATTTCCTTTGATGCCCGTATGTCCAGGAACCCACATGAGAGTAATTTGTTTGTTTTTGTTAAGGCTTCGTTTAATTTGTCCTGTATTTTTATTGCAATGTTTCCGGGTTTGAATTGGTTTTTGATGTTATTGAGGGTACCTACTACCTACTCAGGGAGTCACTAAATATTAAATGTTTTGGGCGTTCTTTGTTTATAATTGTTTTGATCGCCTCAGATTTAATTTATCTTGTCTGCAGACTACAGTATCAATTAATTAAAAATAATTAAAATTACTCATTACATATGTATACTAAAGTGTATACATCAGTTTATATCATGCATATTCTACTTGATGGTGTTTTGGATACCTAGTCGAAAAGTTATAATTTTTTTTTATTCATTCGAAATAGATAACGGTCGTTGTTTGAAGAATGTATCGGCCAAAAAAGGAAAGGCACTTACGATACGGTGGGGATGTGTTATGCCCATACACTATACGATATTATGCTATTATAGGGTTTACGGTTGCTTAGGACACCACACGTCTGCTGACGTCTAATAAAATGCATCCTCGCGATATACCTATATAGGTACATACGGCGAATATAATATGTAAAATAATATATAAAATAAAGTCAGCAGAACGTGCCGAAAAACCGGAAAACGGCTATATAAATAATAGGTGCACACACATTATTATTACTATTATTATCATTATCGTCATTCGTCGTTGCGGCGGTAAAATTTCGACAAGAATCGGACGTTTCGACGATGACTTCATTATGTCGGCGTGGCCGAAGGGGTGTGATCGCAAAAGGGTTTATTATTATAGGCGGAGGCGCGGTGGCGGCGGACCACGTTTGGCGGCAAAAACTTCTGGCGGCGGCGGAGCAACAACCCTCGTAGGTGCCCACCCGATACACGCCGCGCCGGCCGAGACACGCGACCGTCACATCGTGGCGTCAGTTCTCGCCTGTTTCGCTAAGGGTGCAGACCTGCTGAATCGTCATGTACACAGGTCCCGGGCATGTGCTCGTCGCGATCGCGATCGCACTCGTCGTCGCATCAGCCGTGTTGCCGTCACGAGGGGAGCTGATCGTCGGTAAGACGTTTATATATTTATTATTATAATTACTGAAAACAAAACAACTTATATTGTACCAATAGATCCACTGAAGACGGTTTATTGTATTATGTTATGTTGCACTCCATTCGTAAAACACCAAATGCTGTTTTCAATATTTAAAATAATTTTTCATTTTTAACTATTATAATTAATCAGTGTTAAAAATAATAACAATATTAAAATGAATAATAAAATATAACTAGACAATAACTAGATAACAAAAAAAATATATTAACTTATTTTCTACCGTAAAATTTAAATACTATTCACTATTATTGCATGATCGTACAAGTATTAATATTTATTTTTCTGGCCTGAAACAATTCATATTATTCAAGTGATATAAGTATTATTTTTTTTTGTTATAATCTATTTGAAAAATAATTAAAATTTGGAAATTTTGGAGATATTTAAATGGTAGATTATAGTTTATTGGTTTTCTAAAATCTAATATTTCTAAAAGCTATTATTTCATTAATTTCAATGTAAACAATAATATAATCTGCAATTGCTCGAATTGATCAATTTCACGTATGAGATATAACACGTGGTATAAATACGATGTATTAGTTTTTGATGCAGAGGCACAGTATAAATGGTTTTTGACGTGAATTACTCGAAATATTATCATATATTATTGAAGATATTATTATTATTGTAGATCCAATAATTTTTTGTTAAAACCAAAGTACCTTCGATAACGCGTTGCTATTCGATATAATATTATTTTAAATGATTAAAAAAAAAATTATCTTATATACCCAGTGTTCAGAAAAGTAACAAAAAAAAGTTCATCATATCTCTAAATAATACGTCATAACCTGCTACCTTCCGAGCGTTTCGGTAACGTAAATAAATTCTTGTCTAATTTCACATTTTACTTTGATTCAAATACCTAGTTAGAGTTAAACTGTATTCGTATGAATAATAAGATTAAGTTTAAGTTTACAATAGTTTCATGAAAATTCCAAAACTAACTCCGCACTTTGTTACGAAATTGTATAGGTATTTTTTATTATTTTCCTGGTGCAAGATGATTGCATTTATAAAGAAAATAAATTGTTAAAACAAAAAGTGTTTCATATTTAGTAAAGTAGAAATTATTTGTAGCTTCCTTAACTTTCCTCAATAATGTTTTAATTAGACTAATAATTTTATGTTAGAATGTTTAAGAAAATTTTTTAAATGGCAATACTGTTATAAATAAACAACTTACAACATAATATGCAAAATTAAATGATGGAAATGTGGTTGAAAAACTAAAAAGAGTTTAAATTTTGAAGTGTATTTATTTAATACGAGAAAACATATCTAAATAAAATTTAAAACAAGAATACGCTTTTTATGAACTGCATTAGAATGAATTGTAAAACCCATTAAATATTTATATAGTGTACTATTGTTAAAACAATTTATTGTGTTTATAAAAATGTCTTTCACGAGCATGCTCTATCGCTTGAAAATTAGTTGTTTACGTCCGTATTGGTAAAACACCTACATCAGTGGTATGCCAACGTGTGGCTTACCCAGATCAGTAGATCTGGTAGTCGTAGATCTAGGTTATCTCGTATAGTGTCTACTGTCTACCTTTTTCCTTGTCAGTTAATAAAAATTGTTTTAATTGGAAAACGAAATCATGGTTAATTTTATAATATTATATATGTATAGAATGTTATAAGAACTGAAACATTTGCAAAATATTGAATGCAGTAACACAATAACTGGGTTATTTAAATACCAAATATTTTAAAGTAGGTACAAAATATGAATATATTTTTCTTTTAATTTACCAATTTTCAAAATAAGAATAAATTGTTTTCGTTATAAAACGGAGAAGTAATTGGTTTTACAACCATATTTTTTTTTTTTTTTTTAGGAAGTAGTAAATGTGCCCAATATTATTTTCCGTCGAATTCGAAATGTAAATCGTACTGTATACATTAATAATGTTTTAGAATAAGAGCCGTAATTATTTTTAAATTTATTATTAAATCACTAAACATTGCTAACATTATATGACGTATCTGGGTATCCCCTTACAGTATACACTAATTGTACATGCTAAACCCGTGCTGTGTTGTACGCTGCAAACACACACATGAATAATCTGCTGTGTCTTATTCGCATTTAGTATAGGCTGATCATAAATTATACATCTGTCGCAACAAAATTACAAAAAAATAATAAAACAATATTATAATTAGTGCGGATATTTAAATTAATAATGTTAAGACGTTTAATTATATCTGTTGTGCTTTATTTTTGGAGAGTTTGAGACGTGTTTTGTATTATAAAATGAAAACCAGTATTTGTTACATTCAACAATATATATATTTTTTAAATTCTCGTGGAATTGTGTCGGTACGTATAAGGTCAATATGTTGGATTTAGAAACGTTGGCGCACGCAGGAGATTTTCTCGGCGAGGGTTGTAGTAGAAATATGATTCCCCTATTTAGTTTTGTCATGCATATTTTTATTACTTGTCCACCTTTTATAATATATTACTTTGTATAGTCAACTGTTGGTAAATATTATGGAAGTTTTTCATTCGTCACTATAACTACTTAACACAAAAAATTAAATACAATTTCAACAGTTATTATAAAATTGCATAATTATTACTTGATAACAAAAGCAGCACATACATTACACTTAACAATTAATATTGAGTTTATTATATATAAATAAATACAAAAACCGGAGAAGTCACTCTCTATGTAGTAGGTTTTGGATGTACATCGAAACCAAATGGGTTACTATAACGGATGTGTCAAAACTCAAATTTGAATTAAATGATATTATAGTTATTCAAATTGCTTACAAAACACGATTTTGAGTAAAGGAAACAAAAATGTATTTATATTACTTGAAGTAAATTTATTTTGTTTAGTAATACGGTGTGTTGAACTTTTTTTTGCCAAAAGCATTGCATTTTTGAAGATTTTTGAATTTTACAACAATTTGAACTTCAAACGTTTATAAAAAGGTTTATATTATCGATATTTTCAATTACGGTGAATTTTTTTTTCTATAAATATCGATAACATTTTCTTGGTTGTGTCAAGTAGCTTTAAAATTGAATACATGGTTCCTCGTAAGTTGTTAGGTTTGTTGATTGCAAATTATTAATTTTTCACTACCTACTATACATTTTTTAAACATTTTGATGGTTTTAATCATTTTTTAAAGAAATATCCATACTCAATGATTTCCTTATAACAGGATCAAAAAATAAGCTAATATATTTAATACATTTTAAGTTGTTTTTTTTTTAAAGAGAATTTCTTCTATACATATTTTAAGAAGATACAATATACAAAAGCAATACGAAAGAAAACTAATCAAACTTCTTTCATCGTCAAATACAGCTCTACGGGTTCTTGATAATCAATTTGTACGATGTCTCTACAATAATTTATATCAGGGCTTTATTATTTTTCAGATACATTTTCCCGTGGTCATATTATATTTTCCATTTAATTTCTCTTACAAATTTAGAATTGAAATTAAAACTTTTTGCAAAGTATTTTGTTTAGGATTTCAAGATTTGCCAGAAAAAAGATTACTTATTTGTCAACCGGTCGAAGAACAGTATATAGCATCATAATAATTAATAGTATAATATACTATGTATAAGATTATAACGGCTATAACCACACCTTCTATATATGTTGAAAACACGCTTTAAGCCGTGGAAAGAAAAATGGACATTTACTTCTTACTATAGAATTTCTTTTGGGTATTGATTTAAGGGAGATGAAATAACATTATAAATTCTAATAAAAAAAAACCCGAATGAATGAAAATATATAGGAATCAAAAAACGGCCCCTGATATGATTTACTGAACGTGTCCTCGTGTGGTGATATTACAACACGTGAGGTATACTTTGTGCGATGAAGATTATTTGGTAACATTGTTAAATGCGCGCTTAGTGATGAGTGGTACTGTTGGGAAGGAGTGGAGGTTCCCGCGTACTCAAGATTTGGTCGCTCTAGGTCATGAAAATGTTTCCGCCCTTTTCCCAAATAGCTATTTAAACCTATTGTATATTTAATAAAAAAAAAAGACCAATCATAAAATAAATATTACATAATAAAAAAAAAAGCGAAAATGAGCGCTTTATTGGCCGTTTGTCCTGCTTCATTCAACTAATAGTATTTTAGTAATTCAACTATAAGTGGTAATGCTGTAATATACGTGTATTATTATTTGTTATTATTACTATTGAGTAATTCTGATCAAAATGAAGAATAATGTATTATAGGTAGTCTACGGTGATGATTTTATTCAATTATATGTTTTGTGTTAAATAGCCAACTCAAAACAGCCAGGCGTTAAAGTTTTCTCACATTTTGTTCTCTTTATTTTTATTCTAAGTATATAACTGATAGATGTATGTTTAGTCCACGATAGAAAAATAACAATTTACACGCTGTTCAACCTGCAAGTACATTAACAATATAGATATTTATTTTTATTGTTATAATGACACTATAGTAATACAATTATATTTCATGGTAGTGTAAAATCTCTTCAGACACGCCGATACACAAACACATACAGAGTTTAAAGTCATGCAATCAAGTCATAAAATCAAAATTAGTCCTAATGAATTAGGATGGATGGGGCTATTGAAGAGGTTCGTTTTATTTTTTTGGTGGTTTTTAAAAAACGCTCAAATGGCTTTTATTGGTTTATAGGTCATTAGTATTTTTTTACCATTAGGAAATGACCTCGTGCCTAAAGTGCCATTATTACCTACTCTTCTTCTTATCGTGTCCAGTGCTAGGGCTATGCTATATGTTATTAAATAAATAAATTAATACATTAAGTAATTATGTAATAATAAAATCTTATAATAAAGTAAGTTAAAATATGAATATAAAATTAATGTTTGAATATTCTGTTTTAGCCATAGAGAGTGCCAATTTATATTGCCTTTTCGTTGGCTAAAGCCAAGGTCGTGCATCTTGGCGGGGTTAGGGCACACTGTAATAAGTGGTCATCTGATTGTGGTCTTCACCACATTCGCATAGTATGTCCGGTTCTTTCTGGTATCCCCATTTCGTCTTGTTCGCTTTTGTTGTAGCTATTCCTGCTCTTAACCTATTTAATATTTTCCATAAAATCCATGGTTGGTTTCCTCCACATGGTAAATGCTCAGCAGGCGGGATAGGTTTTTCACATTGTAACTCTTCTCTCCATTTTCGTATTCTATGTGGTTCCGGTGGGTCATTACCTATTACCAACTGACTTATGTCTGTATGTGTGTGAACTTGAGTACAAGTTGGTAGTCAAAGCCATTGTATAATATTAAACCCGCTTACAGATATCTTATATAAATATACACAATACGTACATATTGTATTAACCAATTAATCAAAGCCATTTGTTTTTAATTTTTCCAGAACGTTGAATAGATTTTTTTGTGTTTGTTCCCAAAAGTATAATTATGTCTACAAGAATTAAACATATTTCGTAAGCGGGAAGTATAGGTGTAGCATTGTAGTTATAATATTATAGGTAATATTATTATTAATGTACTATATCCGATTTGATAAATAATAATATGGGGGACTGGTGCTCGGCCGTACCAGGGCCAAAAAATCTACCACTACGACGAGGGTTGTCTTATGACAACGCACAGCCGGGCTGTGGTACCACTATAACATAATTATAATAATATTTTTATTAGATATTATGCCCTATGTATAACAGTACAATGGCATCAAAAAAAAAAATTGTTTGTCTATTTAAAATAAAAAAAAATAACAATTAATAAGTAACAATTATATTTTTTATGTTTATATTCGTATACATATATTTACGTGTTACTTAAGTCTACAAAGTCATAGTTTTTTCTAAACAATTTTCGTAGCACGGGAGAAGTATTTAAAGTTTTAAAACCTTCTTTGTACTGCTGCGTGACGCAGTCATTGGGTGCTTCTTATTATAGACAAAAAAAAGAAAAATGCACATTTTATATTCATATGTAGGCTTCACTATACCACCGTTGTCCAGTGGTCGGTATTTTTTTTTAACGAGGTGCGTTTGTTGCTACTGCTTTTTTTTTAACGAGAATCGTGTACATACCTTTATATCTATGCCGTGTATACTGAAACATTACGAAATATTATACGTAAAACGTAGCATTATTATAAACGGAAACACGGTAATACACGAATGTCGAATGCGAATAATATATATTCTATTATATCCAATATTTTATGTTAGAAGAGCATAGTATTTGATATATAATATATACCTATTATAGTTAACTCACTTCTACGGATTCTCTCTGGAGACAACTCCCTGCGTCCTGTACGCGCTGTCTATATATAAGCACCTTACACCCCCCGCGGCGTCTACGATTTTTCCGGAATAATATTGCCCACGTGTTTTCCAGCGATGTCTGTTTTCTTTTTTTTTAATTTGACGTTCTCGACCTCTGTAAATCTTTTCGTGATCATCAAAGCATAGCACTTGAATTTCACACATACAAAAGTTACAATGGTACGGGCTTTATTTTACGAGCAACTGTATTACACATTTTAACTACTATAAATTTGTGTTCTATTTATAAAAGGAATCGGACATCATTTTTTTTGCGTAATGCGTGTTTCCCGAGACATAAGCACGTGCAATTTAACGATTATGTCTTCGCCATTTGATCACTATAAACGACCGGAGAAAAATTAAAAACACGTTACAGTTTCTCGCTAGACCGCGTTTTTGAATAAAAATTAGTTGCGCGAATGGAGCTGTGTACATTTTATTATGCGTTGATCCATTTATGTAAATAAACCAAATGCGCAACTACAGCTCTTAGAATGAAATGTAATTCTAACGACGTCATATTATAATATTTTAGGAAAAGTACAGTGTATTTTTACGCGTTATGTGGATATTAAGTGTATGCTATTTAACCTAATCTGTATAGAAGCTAGAAATATAAAAGTAGGTACATATTTATAGGTGGCATAAGTGTTCCCACCTCAGTTGTGATACCACGCGTAAAAAAAAAGTGGCGCAAGTGATTTTCACGATATTTGACAAAAAAACTGACGATAAAAGTGCACCGTAATAATTGTATATGGTGGTGCAAAGTATAAAATATATAAATCAAATAATTTTAAACATTAAAAATGTATTTTCTATCTAACGTCAACGTGGTGCAAATGTTGAACCCGGTAAATACTAAATACGACCAGATTATAATATAGAAGTTATAATATATTGAACAGACAACTGTTGCGAATTTCACAATACAATAAAATACAATTATTTACTAATAGAAAATTGGTTCATTGTGAACAAATGTTGTATTTTAGCAAAGATTTTATAATAAATCAATTTCCATTTTAGAATTTATGATTTCTTACTCGTTCAATCTTTTTAAAAGCTTCAGTTTGTACCTAAAAACTATTATACATTCAACTTTTAAACGTTAATTTATTCTGTCAGAAAATATATACACAGTTGTACACTATACAGATAAATCATGATAATATGCTTAATGATATTTAGTGTCTATTATAATGACAAATTTTCCTAGGTAGACTTTTCACTAATGGTCCTCAGAATTTTTATGGTATTGTTTACATCTTTGATTTTCAGTCATTCTTTGTGATATTTACCGTGCTTCACTTTACCTAGTACAATGCTTGTTCGAAAGTGATTATTGAAAGCTTCAGTAATAAATCCAATAATTAATTAAAAAAAAAAATTTCAATATTTTGTGAGCGTCTTTTATTTATTTTAAGTTTATTCGACACTTAAATTTCAATCAGCTGACATTTAGTTTATTATAAAAACCAAAATTCTAGTAGGTAACTACGAAAATGTTTGAATTAAGTTGAAATAATGAACTCAACTAGGTATAAACGATGAAGAAAAATAATAAAAGCATCATAAGATTATGTAAAAATATTTTTAAGTTAAAATTTTATATTGAGAAAAAACTGTTTTGTAAATCGTGTTATTTGAAAAAGAAATATTTTGAGTATTTTTATTTTAAAAATAAAAAAATGTACATATTATATTACTTTTGACCTGAGAATTCAACCAAATGTATATTTGCTATTTTGAAATTGAAACGTTTTTTGTTCTTGGCAATAATAATTGAAAAATCTTATTTGTTTTGTTTTCATTGTTCACGAATTGGTAAATTGAGGTAGGCAAACCAACTTAACTCTAAAAGTTCAAAGTTACTTTTGAAAAAACCCGGAGGGAAAAAATAAAACAACGTTTCGAATAAAAGTTTATCAAAATCGTGTGGCATGAAGTATGATTACATGAACACATAATAGAATCGTCTCTAAAGGCCTAGAGCTTAGAAAATGATTGAAGTGAAAATTATCTCGATACCTATACACGATCTATTCATAATTTATATCAGAGTTGCAAACGTAATAGTAACGTTATTTATGACAAAAATGATTAAAATTTGTAAACGTAACCAAACGTAAATTACCGTATTTGGTAAACAAAAGTAATTAAATACCACAAAACCAAACAAAACGATTAACAAAATATATAATATAATATCATTAAACAAAAAATAATGCAAAACGAAATAATTTAAAATCCATTTACTTAAAAGTTATAATATTAATATAATTATATATATGTGGGCCTCCACACGAGCATGTTCAGTGAGGCCTATTATCTTCTTGAAGAATAAATAAGAATAAAAATAAATATGTTTCGTTGAAATATTTATTCCACGTGATTTAACAATCAATCTTTGCGATCAATCCGAGAATTTATTATATTCCGTATCTGGGCCCATTCCCCACATTAGATATTATTTTTAACGATAAACGATAAACGCAAAAGTTGTAGGTATAACGTTTTAATTCTAAATAACGATAAACGCAGAACTTGTATAACGTTTAGATGGTAGATAACGTGGTAAAAAGAATTTTGATTTCAAATGCAAGCCCTGATTTATATATTATTATGTATTTGTTAACAGGTAACTAGTATTATTCTATTAAATATTAACAGGTTAAGCGCCACGGAGCGCTCTACATTACTACTTGTCAAAATGTTTTTCTCAGATTCAGTAGGTTTGCCTAAAAATGTTTGAACATTTCAAATGGAAGGAAGAAAAAAATGGCCATAAAAATAAATAGATGGAGTATTTCAATTTACCATTACAGTGGTGATGTTGAGGGGGGGGGTGCAGGTTGTCTTCTTGCGACCCTATTTTTTCCTGTACCATAATATGGCCCGGGCTTACAAAATACAAGAAATTTGCCCGGTAGTTAAATGAATGGTCTAGGTTGAAATATATGGATGAAATATAACATATTGATTATAAGTATTAAGTGTATTAAAAATAAAATATTCTATAATCAATGGTAAGAATACTCTTAGAATAGATTAATTATTGTTGGCGGTGCGCAGCGTGACAGGTCATTCCAATTTCCACATTTTAAGCACATTCTTTTTCTCGTTAAAAATAGTTACATTTTACTTAAGAACCACAACAGGCGAAGAACGTTTAAGTGATCTGGTGGTACCTAATAGAGGTTCACAAACAAGAAGCAATTCAAATAGGCTCAGATCTATTCAGGCTTATATCAGGCTGTTGATAAATTTGCTTAAATGCGAAGAATAGGAGTTATTTTCCATTTATGTAAATTTAACATTCTATTGCTTTTTTTTCTAGCTTTTGGCTTTGTTAATTTTCTAGTTATTGTATTGTTTACTAATTAATATTTACCTATATAAATATGTATACATGCTACTAGTAACTAGTTATTACAATTATTTTAGTTGTTTGAACTAAAGATATTTAAAAATCCTACATAAAATAATAAAATATTGTTATATTAAATAACTTTAAATTATTATTTTATACTCAAGTAACTGGATGAAAAAATTATTTGGCCTCCTTTTTTTGCACCTTTATTTAAAACCTGAAATGGCGCCCCTGCTATTCTCAAACCTATCAATAATGGCTAGTGTTAAGAATAATTCTGACGTACAAGTTATACATTTATGTCTAAATTGTATATAGGTAATCTGCAGCTGTAACAGTAAGTAAAGCATAAAACTAAACAAATTTCGAATATGAACCCACATAAATATCTTAAGTACAATCTACCAATGTTAACTATTATCAAAATTGTAGTTATATTCTAAAGTGCAATATATGTAATATTAACCTAATATTAGGCACCTAGGTATTATGTAAAAAGTGCCATAAAAATGTGAGGACATTAATATGTGCATAGTGCATGACCATAAGTTTAGCTAAATCTTATCAAAAAATGTATATTTTCTACATAATTGCTTGTTTTTGATTATTAATTCAAAATGTTTTTTTTAATCTTAAACGATTTAAAAGTTCAAAACCATGAAAGTTTATAAAGTTTGTATAAACTAACAAATTATGATCAAATAATATTAAGTTCTATAACGTTCGACAGTATAAGTTAATCGATTGAAAGTGTTACCCTTTGGGAATTTTATTAAAATACACGTAACTGTTATATCGCTATGGACAAACTTTGTTTAACAACTATTTAAAGGTAAAAATTGAATACTAAACCGATTTGTTTAAAAAAAAATAAACTTTGTGTTGACTATGCATGTATACCTATCAGAACATTTATGGTTTTATTTTTAGGTTAAGTTGAACCTAACATAACCTAGCATGAATATAAGTTACGTAATATCATTAATAATGATAATCTATTAAATAACAATGATCTTAACTTTGAGAAACAATTGTTTTCACATGTCCTTTAAAAATCGTCAGAAATATTATGACCATAAATATTATTTACTGTTGTAGTGTTGTCGTATTTTTCTTCTTTTCAAACTAATAATATGAAACAAATGGATGGAAATAATATTATTAAAAAATAAAGTCACGAAATCATGAACGTTGTTCGCATCGTTAAAATATTACAGTGTTGTGCGGTTCCAGCAGATGACAGTCATTCGCACGTCAAATGTCAAATTACAGCGATGCTTAATTTCAAGAGTTGATATGAGTGGGGTGTTTCGAATTCCGCAGCGTAGAACACCATACCTGCAAAACCGCAAACACAAACAGCAATACAAATCGCAAAAAAATCAAACAGCGCCTTCGGGGGGGTCATACGATATAATATTATTATATATATTATATTATGTTATGTATTACAATATTATTTGAAATTAACACTTGACGTGTGCTCGTGTAGTAAGCGGGAGGATTAAGCGCCTTAGATGCGTACGCGGTTCGGCACGTAAACCGGATGTGGGTCTCCGCGAACTCTGCGGCTGAGTGTGGTGGTGGTGGTGCCGGTGGCGGTGGCGGTGGCGGTGGCGGTGGCGGTCGCGGTGGCGATGTCTAACCTGCCGCAGATTTCCGCGGAAACACAAATAATAATTATTATTATCTGTATTTTAGACGTCGGCGTACACGATACATATTATACGTTTGTGGATATTTTGAAATACGTTGCGCCGTTCACGCACGTTCCATCGCTTTACAATATAATATTATTACCTGTATCGTCTCGTACCACCGAAAACAGCAACAATGTACGCGGGTTCCCAGGCGCGCACCGGTGTACCGTATAAACTTTAATGTTGTACAATATAATATGATAATATTATGATACACATACGCCACCTCTGTAGTAGAATTTCGTCGGAACGGAAACACGTGCAAATAATACCGCGAAGGACGATCGGCCGGTACAACTCACACGTACGTATTATAATATTATAGCCTAGTATGTATAATAATAATAATAATAATAATATGTAAAATGCAGCAACAACAACAACAGCAATAATAATAATAATAATAACAGTCGCGGGTACCTTTGCGAACAGAAGCGTAGGTCTCCCCGGCGACGCAGCAGCGTTCATTATTGACGGGCGTGATTTGAATGGTTCGGTTAGTGCGAAAAGGGGAAAAGAGGAAAGGGGGGAAAAGGGGATGGTTACGTCCGGTCGGATTCGCACCGGACCGGCCGAGTCATCCGGTGGCGATCTGCGCGCACCCTCATCCCGGTATAATATTATTAACACGTCGCCGCATTGTTTTCCATTCCGTTTATACGCGTACCGGTTATATATAGATTTATATTATGTACCTATATATGGTATATTTTGGAGAAGTCTGTTTGGAAAAAATTAAAATTGAAAACATTTATAACAATACACGGGTGTGCTATACATATTATATATTACACCTATGTCATGTGTAGTCTATACGTCATATCGCCCATAGCTCGCCTCACCGCCGCCGTATACGATCATATAATAATAATATTAGTATTGTTGTAAACTGGCGCGGACCGGTACATTAAGCAATATTCGAATACCCGACAGACCGAGGGTTATGATATTACGGCGGGGCAGCAAAGTATGCGATATTGTTATTATTATTGCGTGTCATGAAATGCGCCACGTATGAACGACCTCTATTATCGCTGTACTTGATACCACGTGTTAAACCGATATACCGTGGTAGCCAGTAGTTGTAGATTTAACACGAGGAATTCGGTACACTTTACACCGTACATGCGCCACGACAACCGACGTTGACGAGGACAAATTCTTCAGATTCCAGCTCGTATAGTGTGCCACAGTTGTTGGACGTACCTGCATTATAGTGTAGGGCGGTCGTACGCGAGTAGCGTCTGGTTGGGGTTACGAACGGAACATAACTTGATTCGTACAAATACCTTTGATCGAGTTTTGTGTGATACAAAAAAAAACTAACAGCAAACTGACTCTCTATAAGGTTAGGTGAAAATGTAAAATAATGCCAAAGTTGTTACTTCGAGACGTGTTATCGTGAAAAATACTATAAATAACTGTTATGACCCATGGGTGTCGGGTGATGATGATCCCGAGTTGATCCCGCCTGCTGCTGTGATCGAGGAAGGACGATTGAATGCATTTTTTTACCATCATCAGTGACTGTAATGTGCACATACACACGCAGAATATATCACTGTTTATTATGTCCTCCTACAACTAACTCTTCAATATAACAACGAGAATCGATGTCTAATCGATAGAAAGAATCACGTGGAACTTTTTGAACGCCTTCTAGTGCGGGCTCTTATATATAAGAAATGTTCACAGAAAAATTTAATAAAAATAAAAATATAAAAATAATATATAATTGCAATACATTAATTTTAGCTTGGCTATTGAAGCATATAATATAGACTGCACAATGCATTAGTGCATAATATACTGTACAACTGTAAAATGTTTATTTGTGTCATAAATTAAGTAAAAAGTAAATCAACAACATTATTTTACCCATTACGCTTACAATTCGAGAGACTTTTCTTTCTTGGAATTCAACTCCATCATTTTCCAACAAAAGAGAGTTTGAAAAAAGATTTTTTTATCAAATGTTTTCATAGGAATTCAATCACTGAATTATAATAATGCTATAGATATATAAGTTGATAAACGATTTCAAAATAAAAATGTGGTAAATATTTACAGTCTAAGAAGAACAAATTATTTTTAAATCAGTCGTTTTTCTTTTTAAATCTAAAATCGTTTAAATCTATAGAATATTATGGAAATACACTTTATTAATACTTGGTGTATCTTGAATTATGATTATTATATATGTATAAATTACAAACACAAACAACAAGTTTCTCGAAGTTAAATTCTCGTCCTTAGTAGGACGTTATATTAAGTCTCCGGGTTTGATGAGATTTTTAAACAGAATTAATTTAATTTTAAGTTTAACTGTCCACTGTAAATTACTAAATATAAAATATAGATTAAAAAAAAAAATGTTAAGACCCGTGTATGAGACAATATGATTTTAACAACTTAACTGTACATAGTAAATATATCTATATGACCATGACGTATATATAAATATATTATTTTGAGGTTAGAGTTTGGTGTTTTCAAAACTGTAATTATTCATTTTTTTCGGATCTACGATTTATCAAAATATGAAGAGCTTCAAGATTTATCTGAATATCTATTATTTATAATCAAAATTGATACAGTAGTCACTCGATAATTCGAAATTCAGGGGACCGAGTTAAAAATTCGATTTATAGAGGTTTTCGATTTACCGAGTGTTCGAATTATCGAGGGAAAAAAAATTAATTCGAATTAAAGAGAGGTGGAAAATTGTACATAATGTATGTATGTATTACGTTAATTTTTACATTTACTTATTATAAATATTATTACAATGTATATTTTAAAACTATTAATAGATATTTATTTATTATACATACATATTATTATATTTTACATTTATTTTTAATATTATTATATTTTACATACATATTACATTTTAAAGAAATCTGTTATTTTTTTTTGTGAAAAATTGTTGGTCACAATCTGGTCCATAGCGTTGTCTAACTTACTGATAGCATTGAAAATTGTATCGCATCTTTTTTCGTCCATTTCAGATTGCTCAAAAACTTTACGTAATCCTGACATAAAAAATGTTGCTTCTTTTAACGATACGACAGGAGCCTCCGCCTCCGCCTCCGCCTCCTCTTCCTCGTCATCATTGTCAGAATTATGCTGATTGGCTGAAGTAGATTGAATAATTTCCTCGTCAGTAAAAGTACCAGAAGTTGCGACATTATCGTCAAAGTGAACAAATTCTTCAAATGATACAGGAACTTCTAGTCTGTTCCATGTGCTTTCAACTTCCTCACATTGGACAGGAATACCTTCACCAATTGTCTGTCCGTCCTTAATAAAACCACAAGTCCTGAAGCAATTCGCGATGGTTTGTGCACTAACATTTTCCCATGCTTTGTGTACCATTTCCATAGCAGTGAGTATAGAAATTTTACATGGAACTTCACCAATGCACGCCAACACTTCTCGAACAATTTCCTTCCGATACATCGTTTTAAAATTTTTTATTATTCCCTGGTCTAGTGGTTGGAGAGTTGATGTAGTGTTGGGAGGTAAAAAATGAATTTTTATATTTTCAAGATGAGGAATATTATTGTGTGCGGTACAGTTGTCAACGAACATCAAATTTTTTCGATTTGCCTTTTTGATATCTACATCGATACATAACAACCACTCTGTACATAATACACCCGTCATCCACGCCTTTTTATTTGACCGGTACATTAGTGGGAAAGATTTTACGTTTTTGAAACAGCGTGGGTTAGCAAATTTTCCGATCATTAAGGGCTTAAGTTTCTGGGATCCATCCATGTTCACGGCCAACATCACTGCTATCCGTTCTTTACTATTTTTACCACCATGAAATTTTTCGTTTTTAAATGTCAAAGTGCGATCTGGTAAACATTTGTAAAAAAGTCCGGTCTCATCGGCATTAAAAATATCCCTAGCATCATAATCAACCAATAGATTGATTAACTCATTTTTCCAATCTTGTGAAATGCACGGGTCAACACTTGCACTCTCTCCACATACTTTTTTGAAAGTTAAATCATGACGTTTTTTAAATTTTTCTAACCAACCCTCACTAGCTTGAAAATTTGTGATACCTAAGTTGGTAGCAAACAACTTAGATTTTTCTTTTAAAATAGGTCCTGATATTGGAATATTATTTTGCCTACTTTGAGTAAACCAAGCCATAAGACATTCTTACAGATCGGGGTACTGACATTTTTTCTGTCTGATCCGCGATGAATAAGGTGTTAATGTTGTAAGATGGTCCTTTTGTTTTAGTATTGTTGAAAGCGTAGAAGCTGGTATACCAAAACGTAGAGCAACATCTTTTTTTTTTTCACCTGCTTCAACTGCTGCGATCACTTTTTTTTTGTCGGCTATCGACGTACACTTGTATTTTACGGGACCCATATTGCGACTGACTACATTAGCTACGACTGATTACGTTTGTTCAATTTCAATAACGGTTTACCCATAGCACAGGTTTATTTTGGTATAGATTAGGTAGGTAGTATACGATAACATTAAACTACGATAATATTTAACTATCATAATCCTTATATTATGTACATATGAACGTACATATAATCGTGTTTAAAGAAATTCGAATTATAGAGATTCGTGAAAAAAAAATTCGAATTGTAAAGTGTGCCTCACCGACAGACATTTCGAATTATCGAGGGGACCGGAACACATGTATTTTTTTCTAATTATAGAGGTTTTCTCAGGGGACTTAGCGTTTAGTTCGATTTATGGAGTTTTTCGAATTATCGAGTGACTACTGTAATAACAAAGTTATGAGTCTTGTCTATCTGTAAAAGATTAAAAAAATTAAATGAGCCGATATTGAGATTCAGAATAGTAAGTTGTAGTCCAGGTAGTTTGTTTATGCAAAGATCGTCGACACTGTTTAAATGTTACATTGTAATATTATAATGGTGGGACATGATATCGTGTATTGAAAATATTTTCGTATCAGCATAACATTAATAATAATAATAATTCAGCACTCGTACATGGCGGGCCAAATCAAAATATAAACACGATTATCGTCGCTGTTGTCGTCGTCAAGCGTCTGCGTGTCGTAATGATAATATTATTATTATTATTACACTTTATGACGGTAGATATTACAACGCCAAATTGGTATTGTTTGGCGTTTATCGCGTCGTATTTCGCACCGATTTTGTAAACCGTTTCTCGCTCGAGGCTCACAATTGGCTCAAAGTCTCTTTAATATAATAACTGATAAGTGTAATATAAAAATGATTTATTATACGTACATACATACTACATACTATTGGGTATTGGCTTTAAATATAATGATATAAATGTGATATAAAGTATAAACGTATACCTATTTTACAATATTATGGTCCATTATGCTGTTTATAGGTAATAATTATTTTATCTGTAATGTTTTGTGATTTTGAAAAATAATAATTTTATGTCATGCATTTGAAATTGTAAAGCTTTTTTATGGCAACCCAATATTTTATATTTTGAAGCATAATGTTTACCTAAAAATATTGATGTATTTGTTTATATTGAAAGAATATTATTCTTGCATATGTGAATTTCAGTTTATAAATAAGAATCGAAGTATTAGTGGTTGTATCATTTCTTCAGCGGGAGCATAATTTCAATTAAAATTCTGGTTGTGCAGAAGTCCCCTATTTTTTTCAGTTTTATGATCAAGGTATATACAATTAGCAATTTCGTCCTCCACACCTACTGTTCAATGACCATGTATAATAACGGCTTTGTACAAACATATTATTTAAAAAATATAAAATGAGAACTAATTAACCATAAATGGCGGAAATAATGAGTGGGCTGATTTAAAAACTGATGGTGCTAAGCACACTCAAGCCACCTCCTGCAAATGTCGTCTACATCGCAATTAAATTAAAAATATAATCAGAAAACTGAAAAATCACCACCTTTATTGTATTATAATATTATACGTGACGTATCTAAATAAATGACAAAACTAAATTTTTTTTTTTACAAAAACGCAGTTTTGGATAGTTTTTCAAACGGCGAGTTATGCATAAATGAATTGAATCACAGAGGTTGACCAAGAAGATGAACGTAGCGAAAACAGATCATCCGGTGTATAATATATCTATGACAACACAGCCGGGTCTGTACAATTATTGTTGTATACATTATTTCGACGTCGTGTCGTCGGCGCGAACCGCTCAATAATCCTGCTTAGAAACTAAATCGCAACACGTGCGTGTACACCGGATCCCGATAATAATATTGTTTAATATGTACTACAATGCCGCCGGCAGACTTTTGCTTGAATCGCGTAAGACGGTTGTCGTTTATGTATTGTTATAATTATATCGCTCGACGTACACGCCAACAACCGTAGACACATTAAACGGCCAGCTCGTTTCTTGGCTTTCGAATAATAATAATATGATGAGTTCACACTCTCGGGAGCCCCGAATTATCACATCTGTTGGTAAGCGATTCGATAACTCGGCGAGCACGTTTTATGCGGTAACCGCATGTGTCTGAACATTTTTAATAGAGAAACACGATACACAACATTTTTACTAAAGTTGCCTATAACACCATCATTGATTGCTGATCAAATATTGCTTAGTATCCATTAACATAATATACTGTCATGTTTATGATTTAAAAACGTTTAAACATTTTATAAATGCGTCAAAGCTAAAGATAAAAATCGAAAATATTTTTCGATTTATCTCGACGCTGAACAAGGAACACTTGCAAGTCTGACCGGTCGCGCTTTCAATACGCTATTACAAACAATCAACATGAACGGATACGCAGGTAGGAAAGTAAATCGGTAATTCTTTTTAAGTGGACGCGTTCTTATAAACCGCGTTAATAATGTGCTCGGAAGTGAAGCAATTTTTCGATTTATCACCCAAATGTGTACACGCGTGGTGCACATTAAATTCGTATTCTGTAATCAAGCACTGTCTATGATCGCTGGATGAATTTCCGCAATTCGTGCACGTTTGACTTAAAAAATTAAAATGTTGCTTTGCCGAATTTTACCCCGTTTTCTCGCAAAAGGTGTGTTGCCGGAATTTATCATCACGTAAATGACTCATGGATTATTAATTTTTCCTGATTTTTTTAAAATATATTCATATGATTTTAATAATATTTTGCACACAATTTTAACCGCGTATCAAAAATATTTAAATATAAAGTATTATTTAAAATTTTTGATTTTAAAGTCGGAAATAATCCGTTTTGTCTTAATTAAATATATTTTAAGATGTTCGAAATAAAAAAAAGATAAACCATTTTGATGAAACAATTTAGATCAACAATTAGCCTGTGCATTATTTTTTTACCAATAGATACCTAATATACCTAATAGATGATAACTGTTTAATAGTCTTTCATTTGTTTTAGTTTTTTTTTTATTTCAAAGGCATAAGATTAGACTTTAAATATAGTAAAATATATATATAATAACTTATGAGCATACTTTGTCGTATGCTCACTTAATAAGTATATACACCCAAAATACAAAATTATTCAAAGTAAAAAATCACGCAATAAATACAATAATTAAACTATTACATTTATTAAATTCGTAAAAACTGTGATCAACACTCAACAGTCGCTCATCGTAGCCACCTATGTACTCCTTGTTAACGGCTTTCAGGTTGTAAAAAAAAAAAAAAATGTTTTTTCACATTATTCTACTGTTTTAAGGTTATTTGTCTTATTGATCTTATATATATATTGTCAAATCGAAACTACTACAATATCTAATAATTAATACTAAAATGAACATTATTTTCTTTTTGTTATCTCAACTTAAAATTGCATCGTTAACCTAGAGAAAAAGAGTTTTTTTTAATTTTAAATTGTAAATTATACAACCTTCACATTGGTAGTACAACAAGCATGAGTACTAAACAAAAAACAAGAGCACATGTACACTTGTTGAAGAAACCATCCAGTGACAGCACTTCGGATTAATGAATAATTAAACTACAATATTATGATATTTACAATATTATACATATAGTTATTTTACGGGCAATATGAACTACTGGATTAATTCGTGATAAAATGAATTATCAGTGTTTTTAAATATTTATAATATAACAAAATATAAGTAATAATAAAAGTAAAATGAATTTTTTTTTTTGTTCTATCAATATTATATAATTATTTGTAAATGTAATTGAAAATATTGCACGAAAAATAATTTTAAGTTCGAAATGCCTAGTATTCCACATTAACTGTAACATATAATATATTATGCTTAATACAACAATACATAATATAATATCTACCAAATACTATATAGTATGGTTATGTACGTAATAAATAGGTAAATACTCATAGTTTTTGACTTTTTGGGTTTTACGGTAATCTATTTCCTCATGAAAGTGCGCGTGCGTGAGAGCGTGTTTGCCAAAAATCGTCAGCGTTTCAAAAGTAAACACAAACGGTGAGCGTTCTCCCAAAAGGGGAGAAAATAAATGATAGCCGTGGACAGGGGGAAATACGCAATGTGTATTCGGGTATAAAATCATTAACGTATTTTTTCACTTAAACAAATATTGAACGTTTTGTTTACATAATATAATATAGGTACAACGATGCCGCCAATGCCCCTTGGTATTCGAGAATCGCACATATATAATTGTAATCGTTTTGCGATGGAATAAAAAAATGAAAACTGTAAATCTATGGAATTTTACACAAATTGGAAATTCAATTCATAATATTATGTGTTTGAAAAATTAATGTTTTTTTTCAAATCAGTTTTTTTTAAGCTTCTATTATACAATATTATGTGTAAATAAATGTAGAGATTGGCTGTTTTGACAAATAAGATGTTTGATTTTTGAATGGGGTAGATTTTTGAAAATTATATGATAAATGTATATATTATGTTAATATAATCATATGATCACGTTATATATGTTTATATAGTCTCGATTGAAAAATAATTAATTTTCCAGACCTCAATTTAAAGCATAGGTAATAATTTATTAATTCAGGTGTATAATATATTAAGTATGATATTTTGTAGATATTTATATGCAATATTGTATAAAACTGCATCAGCATGTAGTAAGTACTAACTAATATAATAATATGTACGGCTATTATTTTATAACAATAAACATTATTTTCTCGGTAAATTTATGCGTAGTTGAAAACCTTTTTTTTTTTAATTATTTAAAGTCATACAGCATAGCATTTTAGAAAAAAAATGAATTTGAACTTCAAATGACTATTAAAATGTCATGCGTCTGTGTATAATTTTTTATTGTCCTAAGAACAACTTAAGTGGAAATGTATTTAATTTCAAGTTTTTTAACAAAAAAAAATTTGATTTTGAAATTATAATGAATGTTTTTTGTTAAAAAAAAATCATCCTGTAACATATTGATATAAATATATTACAGAATACACATATAAAATATTATATAATGTTATATATATGCATATATTTTATAACATTACTATTTAACTAAGTAATATTTAAATGATATATTTTAATGAAATATAATAATAATAAAACAATGATTACTGTAACACTCAATCAAATAAAAAAAGATTTACTTCAATGCAAAACGTAATCCTGTCAAAAAATAAAAAATAAACTCACTAATATATATAATATATTTGTTGACTGCACAAAACACACACGCATAGACTAAATACAATATCTATATACGTATTCACAATAAATATAAATATATTATATACATAAAAGAAGACTTGGCGTGCTTGGCGTTTTAAGAGTGTTGACACGAGAACGATGAGCATTTATATGATAAATATATAAACTCAAGTCTCCGCGATTATGAATTTGTGGTGGCGACCTGCTGACATATTTTATTCCTTTATCCGACAACCGGAAGCATAATCGCATTCACTCGGGGATTCCGGAAACCGACGATAACGGAACGAATCTTTTCGCGATCACATGTACAGTGTATTATATTTTTATACGACTCTGCGTTGTACTTAAATTATATTTATTATTAAAATATCACGAATAACATAAATTGTTATCGAGTTGTGCGTGTATCTAGTGCATATGTGTATAAATAATAATTTGTAATTATTAACGGGTAGGTACCTAACACAGTTACACGTGAACTTTGATCGGTTTAATTATTTTACAAATAAAGTTGTCGAAAAATCAAAACATATTTTTTTTAAAGAAAAACTTTATTTTGATTACATTTCTATAACTTTGCTGTCTTCTATTAGCTCCTCGTGCTAAATATATTATAACTTAAACGTTGATAGTTATAACGTAATCAGTTTTTCTAATTTAAAATTGTAAATCTACTTATACATTTATAATAATATAATATTATAGGTACAATATAAATCTGTAAAAATTTAACATCAAAATCAGTTAATAAATAATTTTAATACTAACAACTCATAATAACCAAAACAATGTAGGAGCTCATTTAAGTATAGCTTATATAGATGATATATAAGTATTACTATGCTGTAATTCCTGTAATACGCATGCGACGATATTTTATATGATCCGTATAAAATATTGCTTTTTAAAACTGCTGTCCGGGGAATATCATCATGACAATAGTTGTATTTTTTAGATTTGTTTTTAATCCCTGTGGACGACTTTTTTTATATCGATCGTTTACACCTTTAAAAGTTTTTGTCTGAAATATTTTATAGCTTTTTCTACTGAAACAAGTGTTAATAGCTACTCAGAGTTGAAAAAAAAGATTTATATTATAGGTACCTACATATAATATATTATTATGATAAAGCTTCAGCATTATAATTCATAACAGGCAAAGTCAAACATGTAGAAAATGATATACGTACTTTGTAAATAATACTTTAACATAAACATTTAATAATATTATTTTATAACTTATTGTATAAGATTGATTATCACGAGGAAGTGTTAGAGCATTTTATGGAGTTTAAAAGTAGTAAAATATAGTTTAGTTATTGTAGTTGTGGTATCTATCCACCTTTAAATAGACGTATGTGAAGTTGCCCCCCCCCACTTTGACCGATCGACTCCGGACAAATCGTAAACAATTGTAAATCCATTGTAAATAATTGTAAATTCATTCACGGAATTTGTAAATCACCAGAAACCCCAGAAATCAAAAAACAAATGAGGGGACTAAGTTCACGTAGCCTCCCCACTTTGAGCTATCGACTCCGGAAAAATTGTAAACAATTGTAAATCCATTGTAAATAATTGTAAATTCATTCCCCAAATTGGTAAATCACAAGAAAACTCGGAAATCAAAAACAAACCGAGGGAGCCGAATGCACCGCTCCCCCCCCACCAATTTAGAAGAAAGACGAAGTTATGACGTACGTGAAGTACGGCACCCTGGCCATGTGTAATCAACTCTGTGCACATTTTGCAACCAAAATTTTGAAATCTTTCAATAACTAATTTTAACCGACATCAGATAATTTGTAACCAAACAGTTTCCGAGAAAACTCGATTTCCATTTCAGGGATCCGACATTTTATTAACATTATTGATACGATTTAAAAACCAAAAAAACATTTTTTTCTAAATTTCCACCAACTTGTCAATTCCATTAATAAATTATAATTATTTTTAAATTAATCTTATAGAAGTTATAAATTATAATAATTGCTAAATGTACCAAATGGCCCTAATTGCTTATATATACCATGTGGATTTACCAAGTTGACGCGGTAATCATTATTATACATTTTTTTATATAAACTATTAATAAAAATGACCAAAAAAGATAATAATAATAATAATAATGATTACCACGTCATATACAATTATTTCAAATAATATAAAAAAAAATTGACAAATAACATATTAAATAAAAATGATTAATTAAAAAAACTAATAACATAAGATTATTAATAAAAATAGTAAATGAATAAAAATTATGTTTGAGTATTAAAAATTAATAAAACTATAATATTTTCCAATAATTAATAAAATTCTCTCATAAAAATGATTTATATAATTGTCTTTTTAGATTCTGAGCATAGCGATGAATGTATTGATTCTACAATGTGTGTGTGGTATTTTTGTTTTTTTTTTGTCTTTATCACCACGTTTAAGGGCAGTAAAAGTGTTTTAAATAGTTTTTAAACGCGCCGGGAAAAAGAAAAAAAAAAAATTAGGAAAAAAAAGGAAATTTTTACTTGAAGCCAATTCTCGACAAAATTTATTTTTATTTTTGGTGTAACAGAAGAAATAATGACCGTAAATACATGAAAATTTCACAAAATATTTATATAAGCAATTTCTATACACAATAAAATTTCAAATATGTTTCAATATGTTTTAAGCTCTTTATAGACATAATTATGTAATTTTCAATTTTTTTTTTATTTTTTTTTATTATTCTCGATAAAAAAATTTTGAGTCTGTCAAAAAACTTGAAAATGTAATACAATGTTCTTCATAACTTTTTGTAAGTGGAAATTAAATAAAAAATTGAGCGGTATGTCTCTAATAGTTTTTTTATAAGCGTCTCAAGTTAAAATTTCGACAAAATACGTAAAAATCACAAAAATATGCAGTTTTTTTTAATTAGAAAATTCTTAAATAAATTTCTATTTAAATCTAAGATTTGAAAATTCAAAACGAAATTTTCTATAAGTTGTTCTACTTTTCTAAAAACGAAAAAGTTTTACAGAAACTCAAATTAATTTTTTATGAGCGTTTGAAATCGGACAGTAGATATTCAACAGTTTTCTCCGGGAACAATTTTCTTATTTTAATGTAATTTAAAAAAGAATTACCGTAGACATTTGGAAATTTTACCTAATGTTCAAATTATCAATTCCTATACACAAAAAATATAAAAAATATTTTGATAATTGTTGAGCTAATTATAGGTTTAATACATTTTTGGTTTTTTCAAATTTTTTTTTTATTAAATATCGATAGAAAATTTACTACAAGATTCTTCATAAGTTGTTTAAATATTAAATGAAAAATAATAAAAATACATTGGGTCGATTTTTTTTTATAAGCATTTAAACTTCAAATTTTGACCGAAATTCACCATCGAACATTTGCAAATTGTTTTGTAGTTAAAAAAGGGTATAAAATGTTCAATTTTTATAATTAAGGATTGAAAATGTAAAACAAGGTTTTGCGTAAGTAGTTTAAAGTGTAGGTAATAAAAAAATCAAAAAGATATATTAAAATTATAACTTTTTATAGACATTTTAAGTTAAAATTTGGTCATCAAAAGAACCAATTGTTTTTTTCGTAGTCACAGCGTTGCCCTTGTACAGTTTCTTAGATTCTTCTAACGATGATTTAATCCGTTCCTCCTCTCTGGCGGCCTGTATGGCCTTTTCCAAAGTAGGGGGATTCCTGGCTTTTATGAAGTCCTTTAAATTTCCTAACCCTTCCATAAAAACTTGAATCACCTGTCGAGTGATAGATCTATTTCCATTGCCTGGGCTATTTCAGGTGAAAGATCTGCGGTTTCCTGTTCCACGATAAGGTTTTGTAGTGCCTCTATTCTCATTGAGTATGATAAAATATCTTCACCACTTCTCTGTTTAGTGGCATACAACTCTAAAAATAAATGTTGGGTGGTCCTCTGAGGTTCTAAACTCATCTCAAGAGTTTCCACAAGTTGGTGGAAATTTAGAAAAAAATGTTTTTTTGGTTTTTAAATCGTATCAATAATGTTAATAAAATGTCGGATCCCTGAAATGGAAATCGAGTTTTCTCGGAAACTGTTTGGTTACAAATTATCTGATGTCGGTTACAATTAGTTATTGAAAGGTTTCAAAATTTTAGAATTTGCACAGAATCGATTACACATGGCCATGGTGCCGTACTTCACGTACGTCATAACTTCGTCTTTCTTCTAAATTGGTGGAGGGGGGAGCGGTGCATTCGGCTCCCTCGGTTTGTTTTTGATTTCCGAGTTTTCTTGTAATTTACAAATTTGGGGAATGAATTTACAATTATTTACAATGGATTTACAATTGTTTACAATTTTTCCGGAGTCGATAGCTCAAAGTGGGGGGGCTACCTGAACTTGGCCCTCTCATTTGTTTTTTGATTTCTGGGGTTTCTGGTGATTTACAAATTCTGTGAATGAATTTACAATTATTTACAATGGATTTACAATTGTTTACAATTTGTCCGGAGTCGATAGCTCAAAATGGGGGGGCCAACTTCACGTACGTTTTAAATAGTTTCGTGAAACAGAGTAGGTGGTGCTTATTTTTCTGAACACGTAGCTGTATTGTTATTAAAGTTTTTAGTTAATATTATACGTTTTATAACTAGTTAACATAATTTGAATAAATTGTGTTGTTTAATTTTGAACGAATTCTGAATTTTGTTTTTGATCTAATGTTTTATTATTTATTTAGCTATTTTTTAAACAAATATACTTCCACCAATTTTGGCTCAGAACAGTTATTTTTCAATGAATACAAGCAAAGAAAATAAAAAGACATAACACATGTACTTATCTTATCATTAAATAAATCAAAATAATTTGATGAGTTTTTTTAAATTAACATTATGTTGATCTGTGCGAATAGACTGTATAATTTTGAATAGGTATGTTGGTGTATAAAATGTTTGTGACACACGGATATTAGTTTGAGGTAAGTTTATTATATCAAAATATACTACTATGCGTGCATGTGTACCTCCTATAAGGAGCGCTACCTCTGAGCTCTGAAGTAGTAGTGCGGGATTCCATCATAATATTCACTTAAGCTGAACTTAAAAAGAATGTAAGTTAATAATAAAATAGTTTGCAATAAGAGGCCAGCTACTCACTCTGCAGTAGATAATAATCTAATTTAATTTAAATCAAATGTAATATCCATATTCGATATTCATGCATTGCGTAATATGAAAATAATATAAGATCGAAAATCGCATATGAATTATTTTCACTGTGTAATATTTAGTAATAATAAATTATAGTGCGCATTTTGAGAGGAAAATAGTTTTATTTGCTTGAAAAATACTCAGCGCGAGACGATGTATTATATGGTTTATTTAAATATTAAACACAGTGTTGCGTCGAAGATAATAATCTATTTTTTACACGATTAAATTTTCATTTCTGGTATAACATTGTCGCACATTATATTGTATACCTCGGTGTCATTAAGAAAACTTCGTTACAAGTGAAATTTGATGAAAAACTTTGAAGAGTAGGTGGAAGATTTACAATAATTTCCTTGCAATTAATCTCTGTATAGAATTACTGTACATTTTTTTTAGACAGGACGTGGTTTTTGCTATTCAAATTTCGACTATGTGCACGTATATTATACTATTGATCAATAATTAAAGACTTAACCATATATATATAAATATTATTATATTAACTCAAATAACACAATAAAATATAAATAACTAAAAAATAATAAATAATGCAATTTCACATAGTTTTTACTTTCAAGTTTAATTATATTATTAAAAACTAATACATTTTATACGTGTTACAATTGTTTAACTGGACTTAGGCAGGGTGATAAGTGAATGGGTAACAAGTCACAAGACTTTGAAAGTTCCTCACTTAAATACGTTCACGATGACGTTGTTGTTTCAAATATTACGTAGTAGGTTTTTGTGCGTTATACATTTAATTCGTCAAAACAAAAATGTGACGTTATAAAAATATATATTATGTTTTTATGTTTTGGAGGCAATTACGTATAATTTGTCCTGTCAAGGGGTTGGCAAAGAATACGGTCAGGGTAAACTAATATAGTGAGTGCGCGTACTCAAATATGTGTATAATGTACTGCAAGATTATTACTAGGTATATAATATGGAGGTACCTGCGGGTACATGTATAATAGTAATATTAATAATGATTTTATTTACGATAAGCGACCGTTTGTTCCGTCTGTTTAGTACATTGTTATTATTGTGGATCAGCGGATAATGTATGAAAGACATGTAAATCACCATTTCATGTTTTCAACACCTCATATTTATTTATAGCTTTAAAATACTACATGCGTTATTATTAATTATTATTATAAGTTATTAATAAAATTAAAATCGTAAGATTTTGAAACAATGAAGATCTACGTGTTGTGCCGTAGCCGTAGAAATACGCATTTGTCGTCCATTTCAATATATTGAATTGATATCTATTATGATTATTACAATATTAGACTTGCAATTTAGTTCTACAAAAATACTTCTGTGAATTATGCATTTATTCGTAATTATTATTTTGTCCGTTAATGATACGTTAAAATAATATAAAATATACAACGTTAGAAGCATTTTATTTTATCGCACAAACACAAACAAAAATACTATATACAAAGATAGATGGATTTGACAAAAATTATAGGTTTGATATCTTAATGATACAATGATAATTATGTGTACAGCTAGGTCGATAAAATTTACATTAGCTCGTCCAAATATTGAATAAACAATATGATATTGGACAAAAAATGGACACACAACTATTGTCGTCCTCTCGTTCAAATATTTTACTCTTCATTCGAATCGGTGGTAAAACAATCGGTTGGTGGAATACACTTGGAAGAACAAACGAAATCATTCCTATTCCTGACCTCGAACTGCTCAACTACAATCTAGGCGATTGATTGGATCGCTACGACCCCCATGACCAATATTATAATCTCTAGGTAAAGAAATATAATATTATATTATACACCTACATACATTATTTTATTATGCCTGCCGCTGTAAAAAGGTCTAACGTCGTGCCCCGGCGATTATATATTTTATTATAAGCGAATCGAACCGTTAAGAGGTTGTTTGTTGGACCGAGAAAAATATCGGGTATGCCTGGTTTTAGGGATCCTGGCGGGTAACAGGGGTGGTCGGGTATAACTGGGAGGTTTTACTGCTCCCCGAGGGTTATACGATATATATGTGTGTGTGTGTGTGTACATGTATACCACGCGTTCTATTTTCCCACCGCCACCTCCAAATGCTTTGCGGATAATGAGCCAATTATATATTATATCATTGCCGGTGCGAGAAACACTGTAGTCTTTGTAGTCGTATTGCGTTTTTTGTTATTATTATTATTATTATTATATAAACAAATCTACCACACTCTACCCATCTGTATTATGCCATATTTCCATTTGCGGCGTTTACGCACACACATAATATAATATTGCATCTACTATTATACAATATACATTATACATGGAGTCGAAGAGAGCTGCTCTGTTTGGCGGCGTCGAGGGCTCGCTCCGTTCACCAACGCAGCACATCCGTTACGCGATGCCGCTCCCCCGCGCGTATTGGCCATCGGTACTTATTCGCCCGTAAAACCAACTTTCCGACCAGCTCTTTTTTGTTTTTATTATTACACAAGTATTACACTAAGTAGTCGTTATACCATTGTAAAACGACGACCGAGTATAATATATTTATGCACGCAATGCGTATATTATATCACTGAAGTATTATAATATAAATATTATAAAACTACGTGATCGCAACCGTTCATAATAATATAATTATTGAACATAGTACGTACTACCTATTGTGTTCCACATAGCTTTATAAATTAATGATTTATTGTATGATGAATTATTATCACAATTGTCAGTGTTCAAGTAGGTAGGTACTATTTAATACATATTATAGTATACAACACTACTACTAGTATGTATATTTATAGATACAATAGTATTTGTATCGGTACTTTCTTCTCGTTGTCGTTAAGATTTTTAAAATTTACGCAATTATGTGTATTATTTTATCAGCTAAAAAAGTTTTGTAGAGGATCACCTAATTATGATTTTTTTATTACAATATGAGTTATATTTTGATATCATCTTAACCATTTTTTGCAAATTGCTTCTTAACTACAACTCTGACTTAATAGATTTTAAATGCTTGTTTTTCGAAATTAGCGATGAATTTGAATTGTTTTCATTTCTTTTATGGACTTGGATTTTCTATCTACGGCGTTGTCGACTGACATTGTAGCGCGCGGGAGTCGTGTGTTAGCCAACCAACTCGTCACGTATACCCGCAGACAAGCGTGACTCCTAAAAATACTAAATAGTACCATCGAAATTTGACACGCGAGCGTGACTGAGATTTATTATGTATAAATAATATTATACTTTTGTGAATAATCGAAAAATGACAGGTGTTGACGCTTTTTAACCTGGCCAAGTACTTATTCCTCAAAACAATATTTCTCCAATATGTGTTATTGTGGCAAGGCAACAAATACTCGTTAAAGCGATTGAAAATATATTTTTTAGTTTTTACTGCCATTTAGTTTTTAGAACCATTTGTGCAGGCACAGTTATCATACCTTTTTGTTTCGGGCAAGACACTTTATCTTTAAATGTAATAAGGACTATCATCTGTACATATTATATATACCTCTTATAAAAGCTGTGACTATAGATTTGTTTTCGATCAAAATCGTGCGATAATGATAAATTTTCGTCAATTTGTAATATTGGATAAAGTTAATATTATTGTACTAATACCCTAACCTTTGATCAGCTGTTTAAATAAGAGTAACGGTTTTGGTGAAATTCACTGTACTTATTATTGAAATGATAATATGTTCTCAGATCAACTTGACCCATCCTCGAGGCATTAAAATGACGTCTTAATGTCTAATGTGTTTTTTTCAAAGCTAGTTCGTTTCCAACGATGTGTTGGGAATTGTACTATTGTTTGTACTCTTAACTATTTAATATCCTCGTGCAAAGTGGTTCTTCTAAGTCTTCTACTCAATAGTGGTTAGATACCTATCACGTCGACGTCTGTCACAGGGGGTGGTTATCATTTGCATACATTATACAATATAATATATCGCGGGCACAGTTATATTCATTTTATTGATATAATACCGAAGAAAAGTTATCAGAGAGCAGTATGGCTAAAAACTCAGACAAATGACCATTGCGAGCAGCGAGCGGAATGTGAGCAAGGGCTGAATAACAAACGAACGGACACGTTTGCCGACATTTTTGGCGCGTGGCGGCGGTGGTGGTCAACTGCAACGCGACAATAATGTAAGGACGCAAAAACTTAATGGCATGGTATTGCGCTCTTCGCTCAGTCACGGAGGCGTAGGTGCGGCAGGCGACGGTCGGAAGTGGTGCGAGTGTGTTTGTGTGTGAGGAGGGAGAGGATTTGACGACGATGACAAAGACGACGACGACAACGACGATGGAAAAAAGGCCGAGTCTCCGGGGACGTATAAAAAGAACGGAGTAGCCGCCGCAGCCTATATACAACAAACACACACACCCACCACCCGCCTGTATTATACGTATATGCTCCAGGGGCTGTTATCCATCAATTAGCCGACCGAACACCCGTCCCGGTGTGGTGTAGTAGTGCCGTACACTGGCGCGCGGGCGGTGCAAGTTGCCAACTATATATCCGTTGGGGTTTCCCGGCTAGGGCACGCAGACGTTGGCCAAGTTGGCGATGGCAATAACTACGACGACGAACGTTTTGTAAAATATGTCCTTTTCTGTGTACCCCTTCGACGACGCACCAGATATCGCGTCCAAACCATCGACATGCACTATCGCTCCGGTTCTGAAGTGGCTCACAGAGGGTGCTTTAATGATTACGGCGCCCCTTACACCATATTTAAAAGGACGTTTTATTCACGTATTTTTAATTTTAAAGGATTTAACATAATAAAATAAGCAATTTTAACGAAATGTTCTGAATAATTTTTGTTTAAAAATGAACATAATATTATATTTTAACACTTGAGATCAAAGTATTTTATAGTTGGTCATTTCCGTTGTTATGGTAGTTATCGTAGTTTATTTATATAAAAATATGCATTAAGGTTTTTCGATGCTGGAGATCGATGGTTATTGCTTCTAGTGCGATTTAGAGCTAAAACACTTAATATAAACCGAAAGAGAATATTATATTTTGGAGAAAATGGTTCATGCGTTTTTGAATGTTATATATTATTTGAGTATTTATTTTTATAGGTGACTAAATTAAACTCTATTTTGTTATATTTATACGCATAACTGCTATCTATTTCTCTCTTCTTAACCTTTTGAATTATAATTTAAATACAAAACTATACAAAACATGGTCAAAATTTATTGTATAAAATGTTTTTACAGCTAATCGTTTCTACGAGTATTTTTTAAAGACTTGCAATATTTTTATTTTGATTTATCAATATGCTGTTCTCTGAAGTATGGAATAATTATTGTTATTAACATAATTAAATCTGCTATCATCATATCGTACATGTAAATTATTATCGATTACATAATCGTACAATAATTATAATCCAGTCATTGTTTATCGTATCGTACTGTTTAAAATGTTTAAATAATAAATACAGTGTACATTTTCTACCTTAAAAGACAAATTTAGTTTTTTATAGGTAGTGTTATGATCACTAGGATAAACAGTCTCCGGTCCTCAGTGTGTGCCATTATCGCTGTATTTTTGATTATTAAATAAACAATGCTGCATTTAGGAAAGCCTTATGAAAACAGTTTAGTGCATGTAGTGCTTCCAAACGTAAAAAAAGTAATGTATCAATAGACAATAAAAAATATTTTATGATGAATAGCCTTTCTAAATGAATGCTTGTTCATAATTCATAATATATAGCATACAAATAAATATAAATAATAAATAATAATAAAAAAATGGGTATATAAATAATTATGAAAGTTGTTTGTTCTTAAATGTTTGATTCATATATAAGTCGGTTTTATTAAAACCAAAAATGTAAAAAGTGTTTTGAAAGTATAATAATTAATATTTATTGTCATTCCAACGTCATAATTTTAATTTGTTTTCGAGTTTATTGACTAATGTATTATTTTTTAACGTTGTACTATTATACTTGTATCGCTGTTCGTACATATGAATAACAATGTACACCATTTTTTATTTTATTTAATACAATTTTTAATTTTATAACAAAACTCACTGGCTGCTTTCGACAAGCACTTTTTTTTTCTTTTACCGTTAGCACAATCATTCCGATCATACGGCGTATTAGATAGGCAATTTAGCTACACTGCTGTGCATCTATTTTTCTGGTATCTTATAATTATAGCAATTTATTATTTTTGAAATATTGTTAAGAACTGAATTTATTGATAGCTTTTATTTTATCTATTATTTATAATATTTATAGCTCAAAATATTTCTATAAATTAATAATTGCATCATAAAATCTTAAATGTTTATATCAATTGGTATATAATATCTATAAGCAGAGTAATTATTATGAAATTATTTTTGAGTATATTATGTTTATTTGCTTGTGCGTATAAATTAGTATAAAAATTATATCAGTTCCTAAACGTTTTCTAGATTAAATGGTCACATCCAAATATCCATGTCTATTTTTCCCAGTTCAATAAATAATGCTCAAATTATACACTAATGTTGATTGTTCATTAACATTATTTAATTCATTAAAATTAATATGTGTGAATAATGTGATCCTTTTATGTGATATACTAGTATTTAATAACATTGTAATTTGTAATATTATAATGACTTTGAAAATTTAAATGTATTTTCAAGTAAAAATGTATACATACAAAGTTTCTAAGAAAGAGAAATAATAATAAGATGTATATATGAGATATAATAAGAAATATAATATGACCTTCGCATGTAAGTACATAATTTTCTTCATATTATTTTGTATTTGTATATTAAAAACATAATTCTATCAATAATGAAGATGTAAAAAACAATATTTTTTAAGTGTAAATTAGTCTTTCGTGCGTAGGTCAACAGTTTCTACATTTGTTAACGATACATACTCTGTTTTACGTTAATTTCTATTAATTGTAAAAGCAACCTTTTTCGAAGATTTTATAAACATGTTATTTTGAATTGAAATAAACAATCATCCAAATTGTTTATTTGACTAATATTTGAGTAAAGATAAAAGTTCTAACACTAAAACAGATAAAGTTATAAAAATATTTTATAATATTATGATTTTTCGTAAAATTGAAATAATTTATTTTCAAAATATTTAAATAAAAATACTTTTAATTGAATGATTTATTTTTTGATTAATTAGTCAAACATTTATTAGTAAAAATCAAATAAATTATAATAATGTTAAATGTTTGTTGTTATTTGCACTGGTACTATGATACGTTATTTAAGAATACATTTAGATACACAACTAAGTATAGTTTACCGCAAACAGACATATTATTTTGTAGGTTTTTATATTTAAATATAATTTTATTTTAATTGAATATCTTAAGTATTATCGAGAAAAACGTAAAATGTTTATTTTATTACCTCTATAGTAAGATAATAATTATTGTTTTAATACACTTTTATTTTTATCTTTCGCGTTAGTATCGAAATCCATGAAAACTAGATTTATGTATTAATAAAAAAAAAAAAAAATATGTAATAATATAATAATAATAAAAATATAATAATAACGGCATATGGTTTTAATTGAGTCTGTGAAAAATGTGTCGTGGTTTAGTATTAAAAAACATAAATAATCCGTTGTTTTAACCTCCCTTTTCCCCGCTCTATATTATTACACCTTAGCGTAACCTTTTATTTTTTTCCGCATTAAATTTTTCAACCCCCAAAGGTTTGGCTCGCAATAACTCAAAGCTACCACACCGCGTGGCCACAGGTGAGAACGATAAATCCCTAGAAAGTCCTAATTACCGCTTAAGTAGTTCACGTCCTCGATACGTGAAAAACGCTCGCACGTCATATCCCACTTGGGAGCCTTTCGTTAGGCCTGTTATAAATGCCTAGTCAAATCTGCTTAACTGATGTAACCACAGCAAAGGTACAACACAATACAATATATTGTAAATTGTAATGTATTTTACATAAAAAATACACAGTGACAGAATATATATAATTATATATATTATATATATTATATACAATTATCTTCTATAATTTTGTTTTTAACGTTGTTGATTTTATTTTAATATTTACATTTATTATTGATGCTGTAATATCGTTATTTTTAGCTATGCATTATTAATTGCCTGTGGTCAGTTACTGTGACAGTTTTGAGTCTTAAAAAAAATGAACCCGGTGACCCCTCATACTTTTGGTAAATTAGAATCAAATTGTTGAATGGTAGTAGGTATTATAAACACTAGCAAAGCATCACAATACAAAATCTGGAAAGTTCGATTCAAATATTATACGTATATAGACTGTCAAACCGCTTTTATTCTCATACATTCCCACCTGCTTAATATATACATAACAATCAACCCGCCTATCATCTAAACTTTAGAACTTTAGAATTACATAACTTTACTATTTGAATACTTAATGGAATTTAATAAATTATCAATTGAAGTTTTAAAATATTTACATAAATTAGCTCAATACATTTTTATATTTTTGACGGATTCAGTGAACCTAGATAGAGAAGCCCCTTTTAGATACGATTTTCTTGGTTACCTTCAAATACAATAATTACATATTTATATGAGTAACCAATGACTTATAATTAATTTTATACGTTATAGCTGTCATTTCCTACCGATTTTGTAAAGTCACTTTGAACTTGTGTGGGATGGCAGTTTAATCTTAACTATTACAAGAATTTCAATTTCAAATTATTATCTTATTGTCATAAATATCAGTCATATTGATAAATATTGATGATATTTTTTTTTTTTTTTTTACAATTTATTTAGATACATTTTAAGAGCAGTTATTATCTTGTTTTACAAATACAAAATACAGTCCATTACATTCAAAGTATTCAAAAAATCTTTTGGTGTTTTAAGCCTCTGTATCAATACAAGTTAAACATAATAAACAACACGTATAATGCTTATTAGTTAAAATAATGCAGAATATTTATTTATTAATGATATATTGACAAGGAAATCAATATTTAAATATTATACAATTTAATCGTTTATTTTTTTGGTTCTGAGAGTTTCGTATTATTTTATGCACTTTGATTTACTGAACATATTTGTGTCATATAACTTTTGTCTGCAAATATTCAGATACCTACGTATAAATTGTCTTACATCCCAAGAAGATCGGAATGTTTTGTCAATATGAACGTAAACTTTCAGTAAACTGAAATAACAGTACGGTAATGCTTTGACTATTGTAGGTTTCCAAAGCAGAAACCTTGCGGTTGAATTTACCTAGTAAAATAAATTTGACTGTTACGTCTCTTTAACCATTCGGGCAGACCTGTCTATAATTTATTCAAATTAATTAAACTAAATAATTTATTCAAATATATAATAACATGTGTAATGGCCATCGTTTAATAGTATGCTCTATCTACCTACAACATTTTATAACCCTATAATGATTACGTTTGTTATTGTATATTTAAATATTTAATATTTATCATATCACTTTATAGTCTATTTCCATGGTAATCGATGTCATATAATATGTCAACTACTATGTGGCGTAGATTAAGAGTTCTATGAGTGACGATGAAGTCAATGAACATGAATTGATAATCAATACGAAAACCCTATGAAAAATAATTATGGGACACAAGTACTAGTCCATATTATGTTTTTGAACCTTATTTGTTGCACTCATTCTGATAATATTCTAAAACAAAGTTAAGCAAAAAAACGGTACATAGCCACGATGACACTATAATCATAAAAAGATTGGACGAAAGTACAATGCATTTGGATGTAATGGTGGGTGTGAAAGTTCTTAATAATAGGAAAAGACATATTTATTAAACTGTAAAATATAAACTATATATATTTTTTTATTTTTAATATTTGTTGAGTCTTTTACATCGATTGTTAGACTACTATTGAAAGTTATAATACAATATATTTAATCCAAAAATAATGTTTTCATTTCCGTATTTAAAATTTGGACTTTTTAATTTATATTCTGAAAAAATAATGTATTGATTGCTTCGGTATTTTCTGCATTGATTTCTTAATGTAGTGAAGATTGTAGATGCTAATGTGTATTTTAAACAGTTGGTCATTATGAGTTTGTTAATAAGGGTTACTTTGCATACGTCACTTGCTGGTGACAGTTCTTTGTTGATAAGGTAGAAATATGTTAGACAAGTGTGTCCTATTTTCTCTCGAGTGGTAATTACATACCCTCTTATTTTAATACCAGGAGGATTATGTCAGTAATCACTTTTTACCTGTTGAGTGATTTTTGAAAATAAATTTATAGCCATTACCTACATAAGGCTTACTTTTATAATCGATATTTAAAGTTGATAGGTAGGTAAAAAATCATGGAAAGTACCTACCACTTCTCTACCTCGTCTTTTTATGAGTACGATTATTTGTTAAAAAAAATTACTGCACATACAATAAAAATAAAATATAAATCATAATAATTTATAGTTTATGGAGTTTTATCATTATTCTGCAGTGTTAGCCTTACGAAAAAAAAAATAGTACACGGTGGTCTGCTATTGTATAGTATTATTTTAAACGCAAAATCGATGTAAAAAAATTAAAATACTGTGTACATAACACAAAATGTTCATGGATATATTTTGACATCCAAACATTTAAAAATTAAAAATGTTTGAATCATTAAATTTTCCAACTTTAATATAAATAACAAATACTTACCAAGTTTTGAATGATATTAATTAATGAATATTACCATAATTTTATATTTAATTAAAAAAATCATTAGACGGTATTATATAATATCTTTATAGTTAATCTAATATATAATTCAAGAGTATATAATATATAATTCATTTTTTTTGTTAGTGATCATGTAACTTTTTTACAAATTGACCATTTTCTATAAAAATTATTAATAAATTCCTCGAGACTTTTAGGGTGTTAATAGCTTTTTTTTCTAATCCTATAGGTAGCTAAAGGGTAGCTCATACATAGATTTATTAACTACTAATTTACCTACATTTTATATAATGAATAGTAAAAATAGAAATAATTAATGAACAAAATAAAATGACTATTAATTACTAATAAAGTAATAACATATTTTATAATATTTATCTATAATAATTTATATATTGATAATATATAATTCGATATCGTTGACCAACACTGATATGCGTCAAGCCATTTCATAAATAATGCATTTCCTATAAGTGTGATCATTTTTTTTTTCATAAAAGCCAACTTTGTTGAATTAATATTTTTCTTTTTACCACTTGACAATCAAATTACATTCATAACAATGGTACTTATTTTATACCTACGCTAACCTTTATTTAGTAGAATATTGTAATAACTTCGTTATAATTGTCTAATAATTGTCGATACAACTGTGTTTATCGTGTACCTATTTAAAATTAATCTTGTTTTAGTGTTTATAATAAATAAAACATTGAAGAATAATTAATAATAAACTTATGATTGAGTAACATTACATGAAAAATTACAACATTACCTATGTTAGTTTAGTATTTATTATTTGTTAAAATATACGCGTTGGAAATATTCTTTCTCATTGTTTGTCATTATACTTTTTTATGGTTAGATCATTAAAATAAATTTTATTTTAAAAAGAAATGGAGACTTTCTTTTCAAATACCTATCACGAATTACAAGTATACTATAATATTATAATATTATGTAAGAATGGACACTTGACAAAGTACGCAGATGATTGTACCACCTCAGAAAGTGGTGATGGGAGAGGTGTTAGAATTTTTCAACTCTGAAACATTTGTAGAATTGGCATTTGCTGACAGATGGGATTCATGAAATTTTTAGTAGGTTGACCTGCATAACATAATACCAAGGTAATATTATGTCGCCTATACGGTATAATTTTGTTTCGTAGGTAAATTATTTAGCTTATATCGGTGTATTATTAACTTTGTGTCGTTGACAACAATACGGGCTATTTTAGAATATTTCTAAACGTATTATATACCATATAATATATATTAATGTATACAAAACATGTATTATATTCATTTTGTTAGTCAAAAATCGATATTCACGCCTAGTGCTCTAAATAGCACATCATAATAAATAGCGTGCGTTGTTTCATTCACCCTGTATGGAAAATGTACTGCCCACAGCTGCAGCAGCTGTCCCGCGACGGCGGATTTCGGAACAAATACGAGGGTTGTTTATTGTACAAGGGTCCCTCGTTTAATGATATATTATTTCTTTCAAAAGCTAAGTATCGTGTTCATTTGGTAATAATCAAATAGATTCATGTTGGAACAAAACGCCAAACGCGCATCTGGAGAATATTAAATAATTTTCAAACATTTAATATACTGTTTTCAATTTATTCATCTATATTATGTGCAATATTATACTCTAACTCTTCACAAATGCGAAATTTAATTAATCAAAATGGACCTTAATCTAAAAGTAATACACATAACTACTAATGGTTTGTAATAGATATCAGATATCCGGTGTATGTACGCGTATTATCTCCTAGTTATAACATTATCCTGATATAAACCGTACCATTCGAATTAATTTATGTTCGTTTTAAATAATATTTGGTGGTCTAAGTGGATAAAGATAAGTGGTAAAGAATAATTGGTTTGAACTCAAAAAGTGAGGGATGGCATACCTTGTTCTTTCCGCCACCATTTATTAAATGACATTCATATATTGTGTATTCAAATTTCAAACAGAGTGTGGGCAAATTACATCAGTTTTTAAATTCGAATAATAGGTTAACTTATAGTATAATAGTTTCTTACTACGCGGAAATAAGTTTTTGCGTTAAAACCGACATACACGGAATATCAACTAAACGCCCTTTGAACATAATACTGTTTTCCGAATAGATATTATCTGCGCCGTTTATGATACTAATCGAACGCGACCTATATAGACTTGCAGGGACCAGTTAGAGCTGAGCATTTGAGATTATGAGCGGACCGAACAAGGGGACAATCGGTTTTATAACAAGTGTTTATTTTATCCGCCAGTCGTGTAACTTTTTTTAGTGCGATAAAAAGTTTGAAAAAAGTCACTCTGCTGCATTGTAGATGTCGAGTAGATGTACCTCGCCATTGAGTTGGTCACAGTAATGGATTTGTTCAATTTGAAATCAATGATAAATCGTAGTATACGAATATACGTCGAAAAACGATTCATAGCGGAAACGGTCGCGGTCGCCAATATTTCTAAAAATTTTTTTTCTATCAGTAATACGGTAAAGATAGAACTATTTTTTTCGAAAATTAACTATTTTTTCATAATAATATATTTAACTTATATAGACTAGTAAGTATGCTAATATTATTATACTATTATTTTGAAATACAGTTATTAACTTATAAGTCAATACTAACGTTCTGTAAAAAGGTGCAAATAGGTATATTGTATAAATAATAATTGCTTAAAATTATTAATCTTAATATTTTTAAAAGAATATTATGTGAATATAAAATAATAATATTTATACAGTGACAAAAAGTTGTAATTTCCTATAAGAATAATTTCTAACATAATTTCATCGTACATAAATGATAAAAAAAAAAAAATTTTGAACAAAAAAGTTGAAAGTCTCAAACGTCTATCAATAGCGGAAAAAGAGACAAAATATTTTATAATTTATATTTTAATTACAAAATGCTTTTACTAATATTTGATGAAAAGTTCAAGCTACAGTTATTCATGTCTTAATTAAGCCAAAAAATCGATTTTATCAAAATCTGGTTTTGCGTATAAATCCCATTTTCTTTATTTTTTTTCACTGAAAATTTTGAAAATGTTGGGTATTATATCCTTTTGTCTCCCTAAAGTACTTCAATAAGATACGATTTTGTACCAGAAACCACTCTGGCAATGTTGAATATTGTACATTTGACAGACACACAACAAAATGAAAATACACATCATTGTTAAATCAATACATTCATCGCTCCGCACAAAATCTGAATCGCAAGTCCTTATGACGGATCATTGGGCGCAGACTGTACACATTTAAGAGGAAGTTTGTTTTTAAAATATTTCTCAGTAATGTTTGATAAAAAAAATATAAAGAGACCATTTTAAAATAAGAGATCTATTAGACCATATTATGCTGTCCATATAATATGAAGCATATATCCGCCAGATCAGAAACACCGTTCGAATGCGTTATAGTTATCAGGGTGAAATTTGATAAACATCAAAGTTATAGAAACAAGCCTTTTCTTGTTCATTTCATGTAACGCGTCCAGTTCGGTCGTTAATTCTGAGTTCATAATTCCGATTCACACACGCTGTCGAGTTTTTTTCGATAAAAATAATATACTGAACGCGCAGCTACTTTTTTCGCCATTATTTTGATCAACGACGCTGAATAACATGACGTTATAATAATAATAAATGGCGTTTTCATATGCATTTGTATTCAAATGTTTTATATTATTTAATTCGTGTAGACATTTGCAGCTTTATTCTGTCAATTGTTCAAAGCTTGCACCTACCGTTGTAATGAACACTTTCGTTACCACGGTTAGGTAACAAAACGGTAACCCAAATGGTTATACCTTTAATTTTTTCGGTTTATCCTCGAGCGTGCGTTCAGGTCAAGAGACGAACAATACACTTGCTGTGGTGACAACGGTACAGCGTATAAATTGTTTGTTCGAAATCGGCACGTGCCGTTTATTAGATTACCTACTTCGTAATAAATACTTCAACGAACAACCGCGCTCGGATTATTGACTTAACGGCGTTAAATGCCGAAACAAAAATATCCCGTTGTAAAATGTAAATAATTAATAATACTTAAAAACTAGTTTTATACTTAACATCATAATTTGATGTTACCTATCGTGCTTTTTTTTAAAGAAATAAATAAACAAGAGAATCATTAAAGAGATATTTTGTCATTTGAATTTTGAATTTTCTAACTTTTCACTAGCAACAAACATTTAAATTGAAATTCATAAATATTTTATGAATAAAATTGTAAAAAAAAATAATGAATTGATTTGAATTTGTTTAACCCACATTTACATAATTTATTATGCGATACCATTTATAAAACGTTAAAATAATATTTTGTCAACAGATAAAATGTTTCGTCTTCTTTTGAGCAGAGTATGCTTAATTACGTAGGTACACGTTATGTATTATTACGCTGTAAAAAAATAACAACATTATCTTATTTTTCTTAGGATAAATATACTCCATAAACTCGTTTGAAGATGTTTATTACGTTTTATTTTTGTTTAGTAAGAAACGCTTTAGTTTGTTTCTTTTAGTGTTTGCTCTTTGGCAGTTTGGTGAACGTGTATCACAATTTATAGTACGACGAATCATACGAAAATGCGAATTATATATTGTTAATATACACGCCTTTGTTACAATGAGCATGTTGTCTAGTATGACACGAGTTTATAATATATTATGTAATAGGAAATACTGCAATAGGCGTATTATATTATTGACGTATTGTTGAAGATAAAACGGTCGCTGTATTTGAATCGTACAGCAGCTTTGCGATAACGTATAACATAACTGGTCGGTAAATTATTATAATGAATAACGGCACAATTTCAATAGGTAGGTAATATGTATATATATATAAAGGTCACGGCGAGTATTGTGGAGAGATTTCGGGAAATGCTAGTTAATTATAGCAGTTTGCCCGGCGACAGATTAATGAGGTGACGGTTGTTCGCCCCCGCGGAAGAGAGCACGACCTTGTCTGCGGGCCCAAATTCATCGGTTATAATATATTATAGAGAAAGCCAACTAAAGGTGTACGAGAAGGTATAATTGTTGCTTTCGTTTTTCGATAATTGTATTAATGATGATAATGATAATAATACGCTCGAACCGATGATAATTATCAGAACACATTTTTCGTTGTTGTATTTATACCACCGGGAAGAGTAGCAGACGTGAGATTCGAATAACGTAATTATTATCGCGATGCCATGTTATTATTATTCACACCTATAGCCCAAGGTATGATGATAATAATGTATTATCTGGTTTCGTTTATTCGAATATAAATTATGTATGAAAATCCTGATTATCCTGCGGGTTGTATTTTTTTTTAACAACATAAAAATATTGTGTTTAAATGGAATACCATTATTATTATTATTACTATTTTGTCAGCTCAAATAATTGTACTAATACAATTTATTTATGAATAAAGTCCATACAATTAATATTGTACATTTTAATTAGTTTAATTTTAAATAATTTGGTAAACTAAAAATGTATATCACAAACTCTCTTTTATCCGTCAAATTCAAATTCTAGTGTTCAAATAATTTTACTAGCATTGATGACCAAATAAATGTATCCAACACTTAAACTGTGGAGTAAACTGGAGTGTATTTTTATTCCTGTGGTCAGAATATGTGATACTTAGGTCGTGTGTTACATAATTTTTTATTGAATTTTAATTTATTGATACCTTTATGCCTTGGTTATAATAATAATATCTGAGGGTGTAATATAGCCTCATTATTCCCTCCAATGTTATGCCTATATTTAGTACATATTATATATTATTTATTTGTGTGTTTAGCCTGTCCACCTAAAGTATTAGATATCCTGATATTATATTTTCAACTTTCTTATAATATTATGTTATGGTTGTTTCCATGTGCTTGTGAAATATACAGCATACAGCTGTAACAGCTCAACACAGGCACACATCATCAATGGAAGCTTATCAGTTATCAGAATTAAAATATAAAAGCACCGAATGATAACGTTTTGACAAGTTTTAACAATAAAACGATGAAATAGTATTCAGATGGAATAAGTTAAAAGTTCAATCATTGATGTTAAAGTTGAAGTTGAAGTTTGAGTTTTATATTTGAAAACGTTATTCTTTAAAAATATTCCACACGAGCTACAAACCTAATTAGGATATATTATGTTTCCGGAAATGTCACTGACATTCGATTACGTTAACGCTTAAGAGATGAAATCGGAAACATTGTCGGCGAAAAAATGTATCCTTGGTCTGAATGATGCATTAGAATCAGAGTTGAGAGTTGGTATTTCAAAAATCCTCCATTGGCTTGTCTGCGAGCGAAATAGTGATGTCTGTGTTACTTTTATAGCTTATACTTATGAGTTCACATAACCTGTAGAGTTTATTTTTTACAACGTGAATAAACGTTTTTTAGTACGTTTACGTATAAATATATAGTACTCCGTAAAAACATATTTCCGTATACTCCCTTTGACGTATATTCGAGTTTCCTGTATTACATCTTTGGATAAGATGTATTGTAATATTGTATTCAAATTTCAAACTCAAATCCATATATATATAATAGGTATGAAGAATTTTGATTTATATTTTATTCGAAATCAAATTGTAAGCATCAAAACCGTAGAATATTGCAGCAAATTCTACCGCAACATATTATATTAATGTTGTTGGATTTTTTCTCGAAATACAATTAAATCGACTGGTTCTAACTGATCTCTACATTTTAAGCAATACTGCTGTTAATGTTGGATTTTTGTTTTTATTACCTGTTTTTAATAATTACACTTATTCTTTGTAGAGTTTCTGTGAATACGAAATGAAAATCATGCATAATATTAATATTATATGTTATCGTTTATCATGGTATATTGGTATTTATGCCTTAATAAGTGAAGTATGAAGTAATAATATGAGTTCTTGTAAAGTAACAAGGTAATTTTTTTGTATTGCTGTTTGTAATTTGGGAACATATTGTTATAATATTATGTAGTTATTGATATTTTGTTAAACTTTTACAGTATCAGAATTTTAACGTAAAAATACATGTCATGTAACCGGAAACCATTAGTATTAAAACTAATAACGATAATCATAAAAAACTGTACACTTCTACTCTTTGTACAGATTAAAAAAACTTATTTTTTTCAATTCTACCGGTCTCGAGTACAAATGTTGTGTTTACCTTGGAGCCTTGAAATCTCACAACAACAAGCGAGGGAAGAAAAATAGGTATGCGTATATATAGTATATATACACACACACACACACGCACGCACACACACACACACACATGCAGTAGAAGTAAGCAACTCGTTAAAAAACCAAGTCGTTATTGTTGTCGTTAATACGATCCAAAATCGTTTCCCCTTCCGAATCCTATTCAGTCTAAATGTGTTTTTCTACCATCTCCCCAGTCACTGTCGATCCACCGACAACATCTTTCTAGATACGTAAAGCTTAGTAGTAGCAGCTGAAGTAGCTAGTAGTAGTAGTAGTAGTAGTAGTAGTAGTAGTAGAAGTAGTAGTAGTAGTAGTAGTAGTAGTAGTAGTAGTAGTAGTAGTTGTCTTTTACCTCTCATCCCCAAAATTCTGCACCCTATGCGTAGGTACATTGCATATATACGCACCGTATATAGGATAGGACCCTAATGACGGCCGAGGATACACCACATTGGCCGACCACAGGATGCGTCTTAACGACCAGCAAACCCTTATATGCACACTTATCTATAGATATACTAGATATACTTATATACCATTTCTACCATAATAGTATGTAATATATACTTAAGCAGTGGGAGTCCCTCGTTGTCTCGAGTCGGACACGTTCTCTGTAATAGACGTCTGCGTAGGGGTCGAAACCGCCACTGCCGTCAATTGGAACTATAGTCAATCAATCAACGACAATAACGGGACGTTAATAATCCGGTCGGCTTTGCTTTCTACTGTGTATAAAGGTCGAGTTCTCCAGAGAGTTGCAAACGAAATTAAAAACCAAAGGGTGGTGGGAAGTTGGCCTTTATAATAAGAGAGAAAGAGAAGGCGAGAGAGTGAAAGAGTGATAGAGAGAGAGAAAGAGAGAGAGAAATATTACCGCTCCAGCCGGTCGGCTAAGGAAAATGTCAGTGTTCTATCTCGCGGGATATGCGACGCATTCTATTTTATTCCATTTTTTTTTGTGTTTGGGGGAGATTGGGGTGACGTTCAGATAAGCGCACTATTATTTTTCTTCCTCTTCCCTCCACAACATACGAGTTTCGCATTAGACACGCCAATAGATTTTGAAAACAACCCTCTTGTCGTCGGCAAATGTGCGTATCATTCATTCCACTCACACAATAACTGTTTATAATGACCACGTACAATATTATTTGAGTTTTTGTAAAACACGTATTTTGATTTTAATTATTGTAACAGAGCTGTCATGGAAATTTATGTGGTTGTCAATTTTCAAATTTACCTCAATATACGGACGGATACATGAAAAACTATTATAAATACCTACCACTGAGCCATATTTTGCAAGAAAACAAACATAATATTTGTGGATGAGTTTCAAATAGTTTATATTCCCTTATATACATATAGTGTTAATCATCACTTCGTAAATAAAAACCAAAATTAAATCTAGGTATAAAATGAAATATAATTTTCATGACTTGTTTGAAAATTGATTAAAACATCAACCACCATATTATACTACTAATCATACGATCATAGTTTATTTAAATCAAGCATTCTGAAAAAAAATACAGACTGTACCGAGAAATAAAAATCAATTTAAATATACTATCTTCAGTTTTTGCGGGGTCTTTCATCCACCGATTATTAATAACTTTCCTCAATCATCAAACAAACATAAATACATAATAGATTAGTTTTAAAATATGTTATATTATGTATTGTCTTAAATGTATTTCAATGATAATACAATTAATCTATATACGAGATTACGTATATAAAAATAAGTGTACATTTTGAATACATTTTATAGCTCAAGATCCACCGAACCGATTTTGATAAAATTTTTAGGGCATATTAAGATTGATATGTAGATGGTTTCTGTGAAGTGTGTACGCTGTGCGATCTGTGGTTCCGGAGTTATGGTCTCTTAGGTTAGTTAGTCGATAGGGTCGATAGAATTTTTCTAAGACCGCGCTAACCAAGAAAACTACTGGACCGATTTGAATGAATTTTTTTGTATGCATTTGAATGGTTTAGATTCACAAAGTGGTGTGGTGAGGTGGTGATGTGAGGCGGTGATGTTAGGTGCTCACACAGGGATTTTGAGATTTACGATGGAAATATTTGTTTATAAACGGTTGCTATTGGTAACCATGGTTGCTATGTACTGTTTATTTGTAACCATTGACAACCCTATAAGTTAAACCCTAGAGTTAAATTGACGAAAATTCAGCCAGATGGAATTGATAAAATTAATATTTCTGCCGAGATACCGAACAAAGACAGAGATCCTATACTTTATGAAATAGTATGCTAGATATATTATAAACTAGCTGATCCCGTGCACTTCGTTACCCATTAAAAAAATTAATAATGCCACCTCTATATGAATAATATGATTTATTTTATAAAATAAAGGTCGCCTAAGCCAAATATTAAGTTAAGATTAACCTGAAGTGATTTACATGCATCTAAACCACCTAGGTAGGCAATCCACTGATGGATCCTATTACTATATTGCAATCTCCCGATGGATTGCGGGCCCCGTGAGGTGCGTAAGTGAGTGATATCAGAATTAAGTAGGTACATGAAAAACATTGCTCGTTGTTAATATAATTTAATATTTAAGAGATGAGTCAAGGAGACTTTTTTTCTGAGATAGCCAATAAATGCCATATAGTTACAGCGGCATAAAAACAACAAAAAACAAACATTTTGCTTAAAAAATGACTCTAAACGAATTAGGACATCTCCTTGATTGATGGCCTATTAAAACGTGACACATAAATATTCTTATAGGCAATTTTTGAGTGTAAAGGTTAAAATTAAAAAATTTACATTGGTGTTTAAAACAATTAAATTGTAAACAAGTGCTTAAAAAGTTTTACACATTAGTTTTGTTGATGCATAACATTGAGTCTAGGTACTAATAAGAAAACGTTGATTTGTGTATTTTTCAACGAGGTTTTCATAAATGTATGACAAAAGTACTGTCATAAATTTGAAGAATGTCGAAGAAATGACTTGAAATTATGATTTATTATTAATTCTAAATTTATACTTCAAAGTGAAGTGAAGTGAATAAAAAAAAAAACAGACAATTTTCACGAAAATAAATTAACTTTATTTGGTCTATCAGGTATATTATATACTACATCATACTGTCTGTTGTATTGAAATTAAAATGTGTAATGAAAAGTAATGTCATTTTTTTTTTTTGAAAACGTATTTGTAAATAACAATAAAAATTGTTTTAATAATCTAAGAAAATATATTTTGTAATTGACATCATTTAAATTCATTAATGTTAGTTTATTACTTTAATTATATTGTAATGTTATATGTAGTATTATTAACCCAAAATATATAATATTATTACTCCTTTTAAATTATAAAAATATCTATAATAATATGTACAATTGCGTATTATATTATATATGTGTATGGTTGGTGAAGAGTACGATGATAATATAATTTTTCATCGTTAAATTTTAGTCTAAATTGTTCATTTTGGTCTGAAATCTATTGAAGTGAGTTTTTATATTACTGGAAAGATTTTTCTTGTGATGTATTGTACGATAAATATATAGTATTTGCAGGAGTTAAATAATAAATACATTATGTTAACAATAATATTAGGTATGTTCTATATTTTCATAGCGCTGTATTCGATGTTAACATTAACTCTTCTTGGCCACCCTTCACTGTTGTAGTACTCATGAGTCACGGTGTAACTGAGCGATTTCGCATTGTGATTTATTTATTGATATTATAATATATTGTAGAATCATTAAAAATATAATTTAAAGCGAACATGCACTATTTTATAAGTTTTCAATATCTGTTGTTATTATGGTTACTCTCTACATTTGTTCACAAAAACAATATCAAAAGCATAAATAAATGAAAGTGTCACTTATAAGTTACTCTTTCTCAGGACTATACATGTGTTAAAATTAACAAAAACCAAACAATTAGGTATGCTTAAAGTACAAATAAAAAAGTTTATTACAATATTATACCTTTTTTTTTTAATGTGTACCAATAAAAGTTTTTGTTGAATACTAAGCTTCTCTATAGACTTCTACTCGAATGGAACAAAACGAACGAGCCGGTGCATGTACGTAATATTCGGTAGAATCTTTGGTAAAACCAGTTTTCCATTTTTTCGTATTGGATGAATTAAGAGTCCACAGTGGCTGATAATGGTTATTATTGTTGAAGTGTACTTATCTGTCGGTTGTAATATCTATTTTACGAATTAGCTAGGTGAAAACCGATCGTGGTAATACGTTTCTTCATAGCCTGTCGAGTGGTAGATTTTTAATTGAAAACCCGCTAAGATACGCAACCATCCATAGATGTGGTCGAATTTTCTGCTCGAAGACCATTCGCATAAGAACTATATTATTACACATTGGAACTTGAGATTTATGGCCTGTTAACGAACAACAAAGTCACACGAACACAACAAACGATATCGATTGCGCATTGTTGTTTAAGTACCATAGTACCTACATAGGTACAGGCGTACAGTGTACATTGTAAACACAAACGCGTTGGGTTAAGTTTAACAATTTTAAGCAACGTTTTCTTAAATGTCACAACATTATCGTTACAGTTCGTTAGTTGTCCATGCACTTGACTGTTTAAGTTACCTACGTATCGCAACTTAATTATTATAAAATAAATTATACGAAACTGTGTGTTTACCTTAATGTAAACATAATAATAATATATTTAGGTATTCATCATTATTTTGTGTTTATAATAGTGTAGCAATAAATAAAAATAAAAAGGAACGTGTAGCACATACCAAATAATGATTATGCAGCAACAAAATTGTTAATATATTATTTTATAATAGTTTGGGCGGGTGGCTGGTAGAATACAATTTTTATTACATCTTGAGTAAGTAGGTATTTAAATTATGTTGTCAGTTTGTAATGAGTCTATCGATTTTCCCCAACCGCAATTTTCAAATTTTAAATCACATCAAAAGTACATTATTGTTTATACAAAAAAAAAAAATCAAAATCAAAATGTATTAATACTCACTGTTTGTTAAAACAAACAACTGTCTGACTAAAGTAAAAAATGTATTAAATATCGTCTTTCATAGACTTTCACAGAATACAGGATTGTTGAAATTATTTTTATAAAGTATTTGGATAATCAGGTATAATATTGATGAAAGCCTTTTTTTTAGGTTTGAACAAAATTAGCTGAAACTTGAATATAATATAGGTATTCATATATAAATAAGTAAAATAAGTACATTTTATGAGTTATCATAATTCAGTTATTTTTATTTATTCACAATCTATACTTATTAGTTATAACTAGTAAATTACGTACAAACTATTTTACGTACTATCAACATTTTTACTTACACTTGTCTACAACACGTTGCATTAAAATCACTAAATATTATGTTCATTAAAAAAAAAAAAATTAAATTAAATTAATAAAAACTGTTTGTTATATTATATTTATTTAGCAACACGCAAAAAACATCTTAAATAATATACGTAAATTGTGTTAAAATATGTATTAAGTACCTACTACCTTATTAACCTTGGCTTAGGGGTATTTGCTTTTTAAAACCAGGTGAACGTCTGTATATATGATACCTTTTATTACTTATTGATATGGTTTTAATATAATATATTGAACTATAATACCTATATGCGTTTCATAAGTAGGTATTTATTATACTATTATATACATGACCATATCTTTAATTATTGAGTCACGGCTGACGGCTCGCATATAAAATGATATTAATATACGGTATATATATATATATATATGTATATGTGTCCCTCGTCACGCCATGGATTTAATTACGAACATTTCCCTCCACCCGCTGCGTGTTATACAGTTAGAATAGGTAAAACATTACTATCGTATATAGTCTCCTTAAAAAGAAATATTTTAATAAACGCAAAATGTCTGGATTTTTTATAGGCTGGTTTGGGAAGGGGGGGGAGTGGGTATGTGGCCGTATGGGTTGATCGAATATTTCAAGGTGCATCGATGTGCACGTTTGCCCCTGAAAATTGTGCCCGCTATAAAAAAATATACATCAAATATAATCGTGAACTTTAACGGAATCCACACCGCTCCCCCCCCCCCACCATTTGAGCGTTTAAACGTATCTCCGTCCAGTATTCCGCGTTAATGACAGATTGTGCCTTTTTGCGGTTTTGGACCGAAACGTAGGTACGACGTATATAGCCCATAATATATATATTACGGTACACCTACATTGTTATTTTATAGAGTACCTATGAAATATTATAAACAATTATTAAGGGACAGACTTTTAAATCGTTAAATTTCCTGGTCTTTCTCATGATTTTTTTTTTTTTTGTCAACGTCCTCGTCTTACGTAACTTGTAGACACCGAGACACTTTGCCTATCGTTCTTTTTCATACATCTTTCTCTATTCTATTTTTTCGCCATTGCCGAATATGAAAAGTCCTTTAGAATCGTTTTATAGAACCGGACAACCGACTGCCACGCGAGTAGACATATAATATTAAAATAACTCATTGTTTGTAGTTCGTAATCCTTTGTACTGTCGCACGCCGCAATCTATCTGAAGTGATTATTTGACGTGATATGATACTGATTATTATGTTATATTTATATGTATTAGTTTATTGAAATCTTACAGTGAGTGTTGAATAGACATTTGTGTAACACTCACGATTACAAGGGTACATTATCTTTCGTTTTATTGATAAGACCAATCCACGTCTACATTATTTGACATGCATGTTAAAAAAATACGATTTGTCCGTTACGTATCAAGGTTGAACTGAAAGTACTAATAAATTATATGAATGCAGCTTAAATGTGTATCTGACAAATGCACTGACGAATATTGTTAACTAAAAGTAATTTCATAAAAACCATATACAATATAGTTACATATTATATATACACGTAGGTACAGCTTGTTCGTAAAAAACAATTTAACTGTAAAAAAAAAAACCGTTTTAGTGACTGTTTTACGTACCGAAAATGCAGAGACCCAAAGTATAAGGAAGTATAGTACACATTATATATACTTATACTTATAATATACATTTTACCTATACACGAGGCGTAACTTGTGAGATTTATGTACGCGTGTTTCACAACGCTGTACCATAAAATATAATAAGTGCGATTTTGTGTTTGAGTGTAAAAGAATAAAAAATTACACGAATATTCCTTTGAAGACTTGAATTTAGGTAATATTTCTTGTGTTTCATTTTATAAATAGTAAAATCCAATCAATTTTTTCCCCGACTAAGGTCTAATTTATTTGATCCGCTCAGGTAGTTAGTGTACGTATCTTAATATATTATATTATGTTTATACAATGGGGTGCTTCTGGTGTATACGGCTACAACAGCTTATCAGAGATATTTAGAAAGTCTGTTTTTTATCACTCGATCAGTTAATCGGTATGTTTAATAAAAATATTGTTGATTATTTATACAATCGTTTTCAAGAAGGAGTTCAATATTAGCAATATGATTGTATTATGAAGAGTATGTGCGTAGAAAATGATAATATTAGAGTGCATTTATCATAACATATGACTTTCACATGCACATGTTGTTACAATATTATGTCACTTCAGATTTTAATTCGTCAAAAACTTTATTTTACACCAAATTGTCCTTGTTTTAAATTCATTATTAGTTTAATAGTTCCTTCAATGGTATGACCAACAAATATTAATTATTTTATAATTTTAAAAATGTTGCTAAGAACCACATCAAAATTGTTTTGGATTACGAAAAATGGATACTTCTTCAAATTATATATATATATGATTTTTTAATATATATTATACTATACAGTATATGTTTATTTTAGATACAGCGTCATATACACTATACTTCATATGTAGTCATTTTAATATCATCTTTTCTGAGTTCATTGCTTTTGACAACGGGACGTAAGAAACGAGTCAAATTCTCAAATCGTTTTCATCCAATCAGTTGTCGAAAAATGTAATTGCAGAAGTAATAATAATTTATTAGTAACATTTTTCCATACTTCTTCTTCGCTTCATCATCAATCTGATTAAATTTTTAAGTTCTTAAGCTGGTCACTGAAGCACCACTTTTGACCATATCGTTTCACGTCCAACCACTGTAGTGACGTATTTTGGGTTACAGTACCTAATCATTTAAATTATGTTTATAATATATTACCAGCGAAGTATGAAATCGGACTTTATGTCTAATGCTCATTTTTAATTGCTAGAGTAGCAAAATATATACATAGTAGCATTATTTGGATATTTTAAAAATGTGAAGATTGAGCAAAATATAATATGACTTTTATTAGGTTTTGCATAATAACGTTTTTATAAAATGTCATGAATAACTGCAGAGTAAGCTAAAAATGTTATGTTTTAATTTTCTGTTATATAATTTATATTATAACAAATACAACGATTACTCATAGAGTCATTTACGTATTTTTTTTAATCTATGGCATGGTATGTTTGTGTATTATTGTGCCTTTGTACCTTTGTATCACCACCGTTTCAGGTTGGAAAGTCTGAAATCTCGTTTTTCCATGTTACGATCAGCGACAGTGTCAGTTAAATAGCTTATACTTTTGGTTCGATAAGGTACAATTGATTCTATAAGACAAGGATTCGTTTTTTCTTTATTTTGAATCATGAAAACTGTAAATATCATCTTAGAATAAAAACAATATGATCTTTTACAGGAACCACTTTTTGTTACAATTCAATTAAATCTAAAATGTTGTATAATCATAATAATTTGTTATTTTATTGTGATGATTTCTACAAAAATAAAACTATGTAATGATTATAAATTATTACTAAACACAGTATTAGAAATACACACAAAACATAACAAACACTACATTTTATAAGTTTATAACCTAAATTAGTCATCATACAGTAAAAACATGAAGAAATCAAATGTAAACCGTTAATAATGTACATATCAAAATAAATTATACATATATATATTGCATTTTAAAATAATTTATTATTCACGTGTAGGTAGTTTTATTTAATTTGAATTTATTATAATCATTATCTTAGTTATAACGAGGAATAAATTACCTTTGTGAACTAAAACAGTCTGTATTGAAACTTTTCAATCTTTTTTTTTTTTTTACAAAATTGTAGACTTAATTGGCCTTAAAACACACGACATGTATTAACATTTCATTAGTTGCGTGTATGTAGGGTAGTATATTTTATTTATAAAAATTCATACTTTTTTCTGTGGTTTAAAAAGGCGTGGATTTTTAATTATAATCTAATGAACAGCTTAACTTGATAAAAAAAAAATATATATTTTTTTTTACACACACATTTTACACTTCTCATACGTTTACCGTGGAACCAAATTATAAATAATGATCATTACAGTCCTAATTAGAAAAATTGTAATTAGCTTTAATCATCATTGAATGATATCTACACTAAACAAAGTTGATGAAAAATTTAACAAGTAAATGAAACTATTCTTTCTTTTTCTTTTTTAGTTTTTAAATTTGAATAGGTATAGACGTGTTGTACTTAAGTGAATATATATTTTATATTGACATACGCTTGATGTTATATAATTAATCGTTGTTAGTGTGATAAAATTATTTCTAAATCAGTTGATCTGTGGAGGCAAAAGTTTAAAATTAAGGTGTGTCGACATTTCTTCAAAAGTGAGAGCGTAAGTCGTCATAGCATCTCACTATCCAAAACTTAAATTGCACCCTTCGTGAGAATAATAAAATATATTCGTGATAAACATATACAGGAACATTATTATGATGTAACGTAGAAAATGGGCTCATAGAAAATTGGATAATCGGTATACACATACTATTGCTGTTTATATGGGTTCAGTTGATTCTCATGTAAATGTACAATGAATAAAAAAAAAATAACAGTATCATTGCAGAATCGACAATTTGAAATCAATTTTGTACTGTGACTGCCTGGAAAAATATTGATTGAATTTTACGAATTATTTTGATTGTTTATTTATTTACGCTTAAATAGGTAGTGAAAATGTTTTGTTACTACATATAGTGCACAAGTGCGTTTCTTCGGCGGCGGAAGTATCAGCTATTAAAGGAATGTTGGTCAGGACGAGTTTGTACGAATGTCTACGATTTGAGAGCGGGTGGTTAGGGAGCGAAGTTTCACGTGGTATATATTTATACTACTTATAATATAGGTACGTATACGTACTATATGTATGATAATACCATGTACCTACGTTATTTCTCGTTTGGAATTCTCTAGACATTCAAAAAATATGTATACGGTATACACTTACCTACATAGGGCTACTATAATAATATAATATGTACAGAATCAAACAACGTACTTATTATATAGGTATAGATTCGCTCGAACCGCTTGTGTGTTTTTATGATACATATGAATATTTGTAATATATTATGTAGTCAGCGCATTACCCGTACGCGTGCAAAAGCATCGGTTATTTGCGTGTAATGCCGACCTGCGGTAGAATTATAATAATAATAACAATAATATATACACAAACATACATACATACATGCATACGTATGTGTGTATAGTATATTATATATATATATAACTTATAATTCCAGCATGCAGAGATAGAAAAAAAACGGACTAGGCTAAAAGCACATAATACTCCTTACTAGCATAACGATGCAAAGTTTCTAGTTACCATTTTATTATAATAATATATATAATAAAAATAATAGTTTATGCTTTACACTTGATGTGTGAATGTCCAAATACATACCTGCAGACTACAACCAGTATACGATGGTATAATATTATTAATCGTTTATCGAATCTGCTATAGTTTTTTTTTCTATTACACAATTTGTTCACGTAAAGAACAATACGTGAATATGATAACAGAGAAAAAAAAGACATGAATCACGGAGTGGAGAATCCTCCAATTGGATAAACGTCGACAAATTCAATATGGTTGAAGTATAAAATGTAGTTGAGAAGTTCGGTCGTGTTTCATTTTAGTCGTAAATTCCGCAATCGAAATAATTCTAATTAGAATTAACAGTGCAACAGTTAGAGTATTATAATGCACTTATACAATTTTATTGATATACTCCTAAAATTGATAATTTGTTTAACTAGTGTAAATCATACAACCGACGACGGCATTAATGTATTATATTATATTGAATAATATTTTGTTTGTTTTGTATTTTCACGGGAATATGAAAGTGCTTTATCAGTTTGACTTGCAATACATTTTAATAAAGTAAATGTGTTTTTATAAGCAAATGTGATTTTATTTATTTATAATGTGTGAGTATCATTTAATATGAAACTAGAATAGTGTATCACTGTATATGGGTACTAGTGTACTACAGTTGTATAAATTATAAGTATAAAACCATAATGATTTAAGTCATATAATATATGCAGAGTTTTGTCAATGTCACAGTGACACAGTGTATACCTAATATATAATTTAAGATGAACAATTATATAATTTAAAAAAAAAAAACTAATATTTATCCTGATAATATATTATATTTACTTATTACTTAACATATAAATATTATAAACACTAAAATACATAGTAGAATATTTATATGCTCAGCTTAAAAAGTGTGATGAAGTGTAACATATTATATTAATATATATTTTTAAATTATTATTGTGTTGGCCAATAATAAGCCAATATTAAGGTACTATTATAATTGATATCTGTATTTTCATTATTTTAAATAGGTTCCGTATCACGGGATAGTATACCTATTACTATTTTTTGTTTTTATAACATTATATTCTTTATTAAGCCATCTAGTACAGAGCTGATCAATAAGCTTAATAAATTGATAAAATAATATAATATAATAAAGAGGACTTTCAATTTATTGAGGTACCTACTTCGTCATGAAATATTATAATATTGACTTGACTACTTGAGTAAGAATGTGACTTACTGAAGTTTTAAACTTAAATTACTATTTTATTTTTTAATTTTCATAAAAATTAAATCGTATAAGTTATAGTATTAAATCTTAAGCGTGTCACTATGTCAGTGTTAATATTATAATAATCACAGCAAAGAATACAGTGGACACTTTGGGTACCCCGAGTAGATAATGCATAGATTTTGAATATGAAACATTTTGTTAAGACGACACGTGATCGACGGCGTCCCTATTATATTATGTAATATTATTAATTATTATGTTCACGCAGAAAGCAGCGTTAAAATCTCTATATTCGTCCACGACTGCTGCCACCAATTCGTCAAATATTTGTTATTCTTCCATGCCGTTCAATAGTTACTATTTGTAAGAGAAACCAACGAATCAATCAATTGAACAGGATGTTATTAAACCAGAAAACTGTATCGGTTGTAGACTCGTAAGGTTAGTGTCAAGTTGCAGGCATAAAATAAACGCATAAATGCATAATCGTACGTTTTTGAGAAGAACGCAATGCATACAGTGAAGATTAAACAGTGTGATGAGCAAAGACGTATAATTATACAGAATATTAATTGTCGGGCCCCAGTTCTAATTTGTTTAGCCCATTCCCCTTCCCTTCTGAATATTGATTTTTGACAATCATTTTATACACACAATATATTATGATGTATAAACGTATAATATTAAGCAGGGAACAAATTTAAATTCAACATGGAGAAATAAACAATTTATTATTGACCTAATTTAAATTATTTATATACTTCCTACGTATCAAAACCAAGAAAGAAGAAATGGAAATAAATAAATCAATGTTCAATGTATAGTTAAAATAAAAATGAAAAAATATTATAATTATGGCCGAATAACAATTTATTATATGTACATTGTACAATAAATAATAATTATAATTTCTAACAATATTGTAAACGCAAATGTGTCATTATACAAAGTGGCATTCGGGAGGACCTCTTCTCCGAATACCTACACGCATCTGGTGATGAGCAAAAACCTACAAACCAGACAATTACGCTGAAAAATACTTGAAGCCTTGACGTGTCAAAAACAGAATACCGCGAGTGTGTGGAGGCGGGCGAAACGTAAGACGCGTGTTTGCATAATATTATGCGTTTACTATATTATATATATATATATATATAGGTACCTATAGTAACATATTATACAATAATATACTTTCGTGCGATTAAATGCGCCTCGTATCCGCCATTCCGTTTAGCTCGGCCGGAAAAAAATATAAATATAAAATCGCGTCTAACCATATTATTATAATATCATGATATTATACGCGTTCGTGGTATTGCCAAACAACCGTAATATATAGTTATGCATACAAAATATTCGTATTGCGTACGTACGAGTATATAATAATATAATATTGTATATTGTACGCGGCGGCGGCGGTAAACAAGCTACTGTTGTTTTGCCATACGTGTTTTTTCGCCCTCGCCCCTACCCTTCAGCTGCGCCGACGGGTAAATCCCGGTCGGTGTTTTATGTAATGTCTGAACTTTATATAATATTATACGGAAACCGTGAACGCAGCGCTTTTCCTCGAGTTAATAAAAACTCGTTTTTTTACTCAACCGCGGGTAAAAAAGAAAAAATCGTTTCGTCGTTTTATATTTTATATTTTTAATAATATATTATTATTATTATTATTATTATTTATATTTAAAGTGCGCGCGCGGTGTCGGTCGCATCGTCGTCGGCGGTGGCGGTGAGCAAATAATAAAAATAGGATATCCTATAACAACATCATTACGATGCGCGTTCTGCATAATATTTGCATGAAAACCGTATAAAAGGTCCAAGTGTTGGCGCATATAACATAATATAATAATAATAATAATAATAATAATAATAATAGTTATAATAATATATATACGTATATATCGGTAATATTATTTACGAGATTTCCGCCGATGTTAAATAGCCACTCTAAAATCCCGGGCGGGGGGATTACTCGGCTATGTTTTGTATAATGTTATTATTACAACAATAATAATATATACGCCATCTCTAGCGCGAATGGGATATATTTATAATAGTATTATGCGTGTTTTATATTATTATTATTATTTAGTTTTTGTATACAAAATTATGATAAACACGCCGAAGACAATAAATTATGATGATGTCGATGGATCACAATAATAATGATAAAAAAATCGCATAATAGTGGTTATTCTATTATTTAATATGGCTGTATAAAAATATATAGCTGGCGCGTACATCGTATTTATATAATATGATATTATGTATAGTATACTATAGGGCCGTACAATTACATTCAAACCAATTAAAAAAACACCCTTAAACCGTCCTCAGCGTCCACCGAAAACTGTTAATTTAAAATAACCTAACCTTACATAACCATAATAATATAATATATGCTGATTCACAATAATATTATTATGATGCGGTTTCATGGCGGAGGTGCCCTGCACTCGTGACCGGTCGGTCGCCGCCGCCACGCGATCCCTGTAATTTATAACGCACAAATGTTTATACCATATATACCTTAGTATATACGCACTATACCATACCACATACCACCGTGTGATCCCGTGGACATACCGTCCCGAGAAATTACTCTTTGTGGGGGGGGGGGGGGGTTGAGTTGTTGGTTGGGGACGCCGAACGTCAGAGAGGACGTCTGGCAAGAGGAAATTAAAAGAAGGAAATTATTAATATCGTCAACAAATCTACGTCGGAATTTCGCGCGCACACCCCTCGCCGCCTTCACGTGGCATGCCGGACGGTCCGCGGACCCTAACGTTTTCCTCTGCACCAACTGAATGTATTTTGCCGGAAAGCGTAGTGTTGTCCGTATTATATGGTATGTCCGTTACGTAGGCACCGTACTGCAGCGTGGCCGCCTGACCGTGTGACAGAATACACGTCATATCTGCCGAAGCGGCTGAAATTTGTGTTTACCAAATCTTTCGTCATAAACTAAGCCTACAGAACTTAAAACCACACTACCTATGGAAATGTACACGGCCTATATAATATTCTCTATTGTGTATACATAGTATCACTATATTAGGATTATTTTGAGGTGATATTGCATCCATATTTTATATATTTTAAATTACCTGGATGCCCCAATCTAAGCGTAATAATCGACATTATCCGAATAGTAACTATTAAAAATATTGAAGTAAAATACAAAAATTTGAATTTGATTTTTTGTAAATATTAAGAAAATAATCGTCATTGGACACCGTGACACTGTGACAATTGATTGTTTTTACAATATTGCTATTGAAGCCAACACGGTGGCTCCCGTGCCCTGCAGTATTCTGCGAGTTCCAAGCACAAGTAACTACCAAACACCTCGGGTGTGGGTCGAACGACGTTACTAAGCATGCGGTTATTATGTGGCTATGTGTTTGCTAGATTATGATCACAAAGTTGCAAGTTTCCAGAAATAATGATCGACTTGAATCCATGGTCTGGCAGTAAAACCTATGTAGGCAGGCCTGTAGACACTATTTCAAAGTTTTAGTTCTGAGAAAAATCGATTTGATATCCGATCGCAGAATACTGCAGGGCACGGTAGCCTCCGTGTTGGCTTCAATAGTAATATTGTAAAAACAATCAATTGTCACAGTGTCACGGTGTCCAATGACGATTATTTTCTTAATATTTACAAAAAATCAAATTCAAATTTTTGTATTTTACTTCAATATTTTTAAACCATAATATTGTGGTAGTTATTTAAAAAAATTTTACGGCGCTACGCCATACTATAATACTTGCTTAATCAATAGTCGATACGACCAGTAAAATAACTTTTAAAAATCAAAAGATCAATATATTTTCAAAAAGTTGTTGGAAATGAATCGTAAACTTACGATTGTACAATGTACATTTTATATGTATATTATTATGAGAGAAGTACCTATAGTATTCTATTGTACATACATTATACGTTAAACCTATATTATAATATAATATATTATATTATACGAGTAGACTGTGGTGAAAAATATCCTAGTGTGTTTTTAATAGTATTCCCTTTTAAATTTACGAGTTGTGTGTGTATTTTTTTTTGAATTTTCCAAAAACCATAACACTTTGTATAATATGTACCTATGTGCATAATAGGTATTATTTTCGAGTTAGTTTCATTTGATTTATATGCTGCTTTCTTTTTCAAAATAAACGTGAATGTATATTGTATATTTATTACGTTCGTAAAAAAAGAACTAAAGTCAGAACAAAATTTAAGACAGGTAAAAATATTTTTATTACGTTGAACAATTTATTTAGATATATTTTGTTTTATTGAAATTTACAACTTTAACTTGCTTACGTAAAATTTAATTAAATTTATATGCTAAATTGAGTACAACAGCAAAAATAGTGTTGTAGCAATTAACTGCAATGAAATATTTTCAATTTGAATTAAATAGTTATCCATGTGTACTTTATTTACACAGATTTTTTTAAAGAACTCAAATCATATAAAAGTAAGCCATTAAGTAAAATGTATCCAAGTGTTACAGTTAGAAGATTGAATGCGAATACAACATAATATATAACGCATCAATCTGGCATATAATGTACAATGTAGATTTTTTGATGATCAAGCAAAGGTACTAAAAAAAAATACCATTTCTGAAGAATGATATTGTTAAAATTATATCATTATAGGTAGTTATTCTAACTTTGAAATCTTGTTAAAGACATGCATACGTTAACCTTTAAACTGCTTATTACATTTCTACAAGAATAAAACCAATCATGTTCATGGGTACTTAAATACTATTCGTGCGTTTATTGTGTGCTTGTTTACAAAACAAATTGTGTGGTATATTATCACAAACATGGCGGTATAAAAATAATTACGTTGCAGTAAAATGTATCAAGGAGTCAAATTTACTTAAAATATAAAATTATCATTTGGTTTGTGTAATATTAAATAAATATGAGTATAATGACAAATGCCCATAGCACGTTTGTACAAGAATTAGGTAGGTAGGTAGGTATATCGTATATCTACTATGGTTATTATTCTGAAAAAAAAATTTCCATAAGAACAAGACGTGTATCGTGTATGAATTCATAAACTAAAAAAAAAAAATATTCATAATATACCTATATGATACAAGTATGTGTATGATGTTGAACAGAGTTCGTACGAGTCATTTCGTACTCATTTTATCCGAGTATGTATATATTATTATAGAAGTTCCGTGCATAAAAAAGACGAGTGAAATAAAATAAAAATGTTTTAAGGAGCATATATTTTTTTTCCTTCTAATAATTGATGCCCCCGTAAAAGTATATAATGCATTTTTTATTAACCGTACGTCATAATAATTATACCGGTAAAATGTGCAATAGCCCTGCAATAGAAATGAAACGACTTCAAACAGTATTTTAATTATAATTCGTTGCATAAAGCGTTATTCGATATTTTACTAGTAATGAGTTGAATGGTTAAGTCGATTTCCCCTCTCACAAACACGTTTTTAGATATTTGATCATGTTTATACGATTCCTGTATTTGCACGATATTATCACTGCGTAAACGTCTATATAATTTTCATCTAACAAGTTGAGCAAACATCGGGTATAAAGGCTCGCGCACGTCTAAATTATATTGTTCCGAAAACACAAGTCTAAAGACTTTTTAAACTACTTGACATGTTCAATAAACGCCGCCCAGCCACAATCCAGACCCGACTAAAAAGTCAATTACAATCTAAAAGTTTCGATAACGTTGACTGAATTCGTTGACAACGATGTAATCATCTCCAGTAGGTATCGGGAATTCAGCGGTGGTGGTGATGGTGGTGTTGGTGGTGGTGGAGGAGGGCTGAATGTGAACAGAGCCTTTTGCAAAACAACAAAATCGAAAAACGAGTGTGGTAGAAAAAAAGGGAGGGGGGGAAATGAGAGAAAAAAGGTTATCGAATGCGTTCAATCTCCACGAATGGATACCTCTTTGACCCTTCCACCTTCCACCACCACCGAAAAATCACCTCCTCTCACGACCCGAGTGCTAAAAGGGAAATGGTTTGTGTAATAAAAGGAAACGGTTATACACATATACATAGTGCATATTTATGCGGATGTGGAAACATTCTCCGGCGATACCGTCAACGATGGTGTGCCCGCGCAGTGTAATATTATATAGGCACTATAGGCAGTCGTTTAATATTCAGTCATCGACAAGTAAATCAATACGCGCGAGTATATTATAATATTGATTCTGTAGTGATGTGTGTTGATGTCTAGACAAATTTTTCTGGCCAAACCAATTATAAAGATTTAAAAGTTTCTCGGTGACATGACTTATAATATTCATGCGACGTATTGACGTTCCGTCATTATAAATGGGCATCAGAATTATTTATATAACTATAATGGACAGTTTCACACTTTTCCTATACTTGTTCAGAGGAAAACAAAAGAAATCAGGATTTCGGCTATTTTGTGAATAATAAAATTCATAAAATAATAACCCATAAGGTTTTTTAGTTTGTATCGTTAATCCATTCAAATAATATCACATAATAAACTGGCTATAATTTTGGAAAAACCGCGATCAATATTTTCGTTACACGTAACTGGAAATCTTAAAATTTTAAATTAACTTTTTAATTTATCTCATAAAAAAGCATTTTTTATTTTCCTGATCTGACATCTAATAGTCTCTGTTTTTGTTTGTCTGAAAAAAAATATATGCACACCTATATTTTAATTTTAATACGTTTAATTTTTATATTCGCCAATAGTTGTTTGTTAAACGTTTCATCCATTTTACGTTTCCGAAAGTATTATTAAAAGGCGTGAATTCGATTTCTGGTTGTAAGCACACAAACGATTCGTCTTTTATAAAGTGTAGTTGGGTCATTCGCACTCGTGATAGGTACAAAGGTCGAATACACAGATATCTACATAGTTTAAACAACAATAAGCATTATTAGGTACATTATATATTGTATTTTACTACGTTTATACAATTTGCAATAATAATAAGTACTCGAATCAAAATTAAATGAGTAATTATAATGTATTATAAATATTCTATTAATTTCGGCCTTGTTTTGTTAGTCACGAATCGGAAAAAAATATATTTACACACATAATGGTTCACCAAGTATGCGCTTACCTCTATTTTATTCTTTAATAACGCATTTATTTATATTATGACTTTTATAATCCCTTGGTACCTACAAGTACTTAAAGACCATATTTTCATATACTTAGGTATTTTATGTAATTTAAGGAGTGTCCTGTAGCACGAACTTTTTTTTTTAACGAGAATTGCCCTTTTTAATGTAAATTGTTAAGCACTTCATATTTTATTTGAAAACTTTGATATAATATTTTAATCGAAATTCAAACGAGTAGTTTGCTTGAGTTATTAAACTGTATGTTTTAAGGATAACATTCCACGATAATAGGTTTGAAATTTGGTATTGAGAAGTATGGTTTTAAAGTAAACTCTAGTGAACTCCAAAAATTAGAGTTTGTATGAATGCTTAATAAAAATAACAACATTGGGGTGATCATGCTTGGTAATTCACCTTGTATTATAGTTATTAGTGACTAATAACTTATTACATTGGGAAGGTTCTGCTCATATGTCATATAAGCACCTCCACGAATCATACGAAATACGTATTACAAGACACATACGTTCCGGTAATCTCAAGAAATTTCACCAGAATTTACTTTTAAAGTTTAGACGATAAAAATACAAAACATATTACATGTATGAACATATACATATAATATTTGTGAAGTCTATGTGTCAACATAACTGTGCGCGATCCGTTTCGGCCAGATACCCGTCTCGACAATTCCAAAGATATTTTAAGTAATTTTAAAATTGCAAATTTACGTTTATAGGAATGCGATGAACACTACTAATGCCACGCCGTGGACCTCGACTCTCGATTTTGACGACCGGAGCCACAGAGGCGAAGGGGTCTACTATAATATACTTATGTTACTTTAACTGGTCATCGAGTTGGGCGGCTATAACAATACAATATTATCATAATAATAATTAACATAATTTATTTATATATATTATAATACGTAATTTTATTTTAGCGTAATTCTGGCGTTTAAAAATAAAAATATCGAGTGACAACCGAGAGACAAATTCTGATTGCACCGTCGTTCTTAATTCGATAAGTTGCATAAGTTTCGATGAAAAAAATTCAAATTGGTGAGGGGGGACTAAACTGCATTTGTTTCTTTTTATGTTTCACCTAAAGGCTAAAAGCATTTGAATGATGTTTATTAGAATTACGAATTACGTGTGTTATGCATTAGATAAACAATGACAATATTTATGCTGTTACTGTAGCACCCTTTCAACAGTCTCAACTATACACCGTATTATTATTATTATTATTTATTATTGTTGTTGTAGTCATTAATTGTTATTACAATAATTATTATTATCTTACCCACTGGTTATCACACGCCGGTATCACATCACGGTTGTACAAATTGTATATAAATCGGTTGATGTGTGGTGTTACATGTCCATGGAGTTTTTAAATTTTAGTATTACCTCTCCTGACCATGGTAAGAATAGGAAACGTTAATTTTTATATTATTATCAAAATCATATTTACATTTTACAGTCTATGCTTCACAGAACAATAAGTAAATAAAATAATTAACAATGATATTACATGAGAGGGAGACCATCTTGTACTCAACGAACGTCAATGAATAATAATTAGGGAATTTACTGTTTCGGTATCGTTTTCCACTTAGTTCGAGACACGCGTAGGTACGTTAATAAGTTACCTATACAATATAGAACCCGGTAGGTATATAGGTACGATATCGCATTAGAAAATACTGGTATTAACTATTAAGTTAATTTTGGATCCATAAATAATTTGGATATACTCAAAATATGTTAATAATTGTATGATTATATAACTTAACTGTACAAAGCAATGTTTTTGAAAAACAAAAAAATTAATGTAAAATTTGAATAAAAAACGAAATTAAGTCATTTTAAAATGTACACCCTAATTGTCAAACACCTTGTTAGGATTATACGTATTTTATATAAAGAGCCGCCGTGACACGCACTTTATACATTACCGTCGTCTACCTGATGAGACCTCAAATATTACTTTTTGTTTAATCAATGTATTTTGCGAGCAGTTTAATTTGCTCACTATAAACTTGAATAATTTTAATGAGGTAAAAACCAAGATATTATAAATATAATATCAGAGACTAAAGAAATAGATAGTTTAAAATAGTAAATACGTAGTAAAGTTAATTAATTAATTGTATTATAATATAGTTGTATACAACAATAATATTATAGCCATAAAAAGGACACTTGACTTTTGCGCATTTGTTTATTGTTTTCGAGATTGAAATGAAGTCTTTCAATTATAGTATGTTTCACATTTAACCACCAGTCTTCAGAAATTTTAAGTGTTAACAATAAATTCGAAATATTTATTAAAAATTACAAATAAAGTTTATACTTTGACCTTGAAGAATCCTATTTTAAGCACTTCCATGTTCTTTTTTATTTATTATTAAATAAACAGTTGCGTTTTTACTTAGTAAAAAATGAAAATAATTATTGTTTTTAGTTTAAACACAATTGGGATTGGATGACTAATAAAGTCAAAAGACAAAATAATCGTTAAAATTTATTCAAATCATTACACAATAAATTGTTTTCAAAAAAAAAAAAAATCATTTAATTGAATAAACTTACTATATAATATAAACATATATAAATATGTATCTACCCTATAACAAAGGTATTTTATTTTATTGAGACGTACATTTTCTGAAAACCTTTAAGTTTCATTTAGTTTAACGTAACTAAAATCAATATAATAATAATAATATGTTACATTATTTTGTTTGTTTTCAAACATTAATAAACCATGGATATTTTAATTTATTTTATGTACCATAAAATAGAAGTTAACCTTTATAATATTTTCTTAATGCTGCGACAAAAAAACCAATCACATAACCATAATATACTCACTCTTTGAATACGATTTGCATGTTTGACACAGTCATTTTAACATTTTTAATAGCTAAACATTTAATGTACAAGCGCCTAATTATATTTATCACCAGTAGGTATAGTTTTATACTTATAATATAATATTTTCACGTATTAAATATTATTCTTTGAATCAATTGAACAAAAGGCAATTTATAACAATGACTTTCAGCATGCTGACGAAAATATTAGAGGGGTTAGTATGACAAAAACATTCTCTCGACGTCCCATTGTTTACTTGCTGTGTTACCCTTCTTTGTAACGTCGTAAAAGTTACATTGTATACAACACACACACACATACATAAACACACCACACTCACACCATACACACACCCCACACATACATATATGTACGAATAAGATGAATGAAGAAAAATATAACAATATTTATAGCAAGCTTTTTAGTGAGTTTTAATTACTCGAAAAATTGATTAAACTTTAGCAACGTACCTACCTACCACAAAGAAGTTTAAAGAAATGTAAAATGAAAGAAATTAACAACCATGTCAGAAACTTGCTAAATTGACTAATTAAATCGGTAATATTACGTATAATAATGTATTTCAAACTTTGTTAGAAATTAATTTTAAACCAATATGATGGTATAAAATTGAATTATATTCCCTTATGTTTTATATTAGTGTATTATACTAAAATTATAACACTGTAGTATTGCAGTTACGGGAATAGAATTTCATTATTTATAAAACTGATGGCCATGTCAGATTGCATAACAAACATTAACAAGTATTAACCATATGAGAGCATGACGTATATCTAAGTCCGTTCTAGTTAAAAGAGTTATCACAACACTGAAATTTATTTTATTTTTATATAAAGTACCTATTTATCGGATTTGTTTGTAGGTGTAAGGTAGTTATTAGGTGTAAATTAGGTTTATTATATAGCCATAATAACGAGTTTATATTGGTAATTTCACCTAAAAAAGTTTCTACTGTTAATTACTTCCATTTAACATAATTTTTTAATATTTGCCATCGAATTACTCGTTACCTGTATAATATGATATAGGTAGTCATTGCAGTATACCTACGTCATAAATAATAATAATTAATAATATTATAGTCTTGTCTTATAATTGGGCCGTGTAAACATAATCAAATATTTGTAATATTGCGGAACATAATATTATGATGTTATATCGATCATAGAACGAACATTATTTCAACGAAATAATACGATAACCACATCGTGAACAATATTATATGTACCGGAAAATGTTCACAATATAATAATATAAATACAAATGTTCAAATAATAGATGATAATTTAACAGTGATAAACAAATGTACCTATTACAATTTACAGATAAAATATACCTATATAATAGGTAGTAGTTTGATATTATAAACAAATACACAACACAATATAAAATATAATATTGTGTGATTCTAGTAGGTATTTTTATTGCATGTGTACAGGATGTCATAAACTTTAATGTAATAAGCCAATGGCGTACCTGTAATATCGTTTGTACGTTCGTATTGTTCTATCCAGCTTATGATACAGCAATAGCATCGAACCAATAAAAATGTTTACAAAAAAAATCTGATCGGTGTATTGCAAGTAAGCGCGTATGAAGTGAAACATATTTGGGAGTAGTGAGACAATGAAATAATAAATTTAATACTTGTAGTAAAAAAAACATAGAACATTTAAGTAATTTAGTTTAAAAATAAGATATTGTAAGAACGATTCTTTTGTTTTCATTATTTTATTCTATTGCTTTGATTTGTACACACTCGTTTGCAGATGGCTCAATTAGTTAGTAGATATTATTGGTCAATGGTAAATTGGTAACTGAAAAGAGATACCTACTTATACGTAATTTTTGATTGTAGGTACATTAAGCGGGTATATAATATAAAGTGTGAATGTCACATCAATTGTATAGCCTGATATTGTTGTTGGTACATGGTTATGGTAATGGTTGGTAATATTTATTGTTAAATTAAATAAGTCTAGGAGTGCATTTTTATAAGTAGTTCTGAGTTTTCCGATACAAAGTTGACGTTAAAATCTCCGGTTAAAATTAGTGGTAATTGATTTGTTTCTTCACTGATAAATATTGCTCCTTCACGGCTCACGAGAATTGGGCAATAAACACTTTGTCGATTATGCAAAATATTTCATTCACAGCAAGATTAATTTTTGTAATATGTCAGAAAATCAAAAAATAACATTGGTTATATTTTTCATAATTTTGCTCATCGTATCTGTAGAAAATATTATTATTATTATTAATTATTATTAAAATTGAATAGGAATGGTGGTCAACTGAGGCAAATTTCCAATTGCTCAATATTGTTGTTAAGAATAAAACATAATAATATTATAATATAATTAAATGTGTCATGGATTATCTACTGATTCGATAGTACATACTTATTACTTTTGAGACGATTATTTTGTATAATCTATATGTTATTTACAATTGTTTCAATTTTATTCTACTTTTTCTCAATACACTATTATCGCATCGTATAATAATATGTCATATACATTGGTATTTATACGATTCGTTTTCGTTACCAAAATGGGAGTGACATTACATTTAAATACGATTAAACAACATAACTATATTACTTTAATATAGTTTAATGGTTAAAATATTATAGTTCGATAGTTTGACCGTCGTTTTACGTGATGTATGTATATTACTGTAATGCATTGTGCAGTCATGTGTGTTTTATAACTGAATCAATTCTATGAATTCTGAATATGATATAAATTTGCGATAGTGGTGTGAAAATTCAATTTATAATTGAAGCAAATGATTTATGGAGCCACTGAAGAATTGTTACCTAATATCGCACTTTAATAAACCTATAACCTATATGGTAATATTTCTCTCATATTATATAAATTTAATATTTTTTTATTAATTACATAAACTTCTACATCATCCCTAAATCATCTCTACATCGTACCTATTAGATATACAATTTCTACATACAATTTGTTTCACAAATAAAAAAAAAATATATTTATTTTATACAAAAAAAGCATGATAAATTGTTAATCAAAAATATGAATCTTATATTATTTTTGTAAGAAATCGATTTAATTTTAACTTAAATACTCATCTATAGATTTATAAATAATTTTTTAACCAGTTCAAAAATAATATGCTTAAAACATTAATTGTTCTCTATTATGGTACTTGTCAAAAAAAAAAAATGTCACAATGATATATATTACCAATTTGTAGTACAAAAATACTGTGTCTTACGTATATATAGAATAGAATGTATCCATCAAAATATGCTTCGCTTAACTCGCATAATCTATTCGTTCGTCAATCTTCTCGGAAGATGCATCCATCCCTTGCAACGGTTAACGTGCTTAAATAAATCGTTTTAATATTACCTATATTGAGCTATGTCGTCTGAAATCAATTTAAAATATTTTTATAGTCTCTACTCGAACATTGAAAAAATATAATAAGTTGCTCACCATATCAACTTAGAAAGCATTTTAAATGGTTTGTTTTCCTTTTAATGCATAATACATTATAAATTATCTCAAACGTAAATTACGGTTTAGTACAAAACGTTATTATAGGTATGATAATGGCCAAATGGCACTGCTATCAAATCTTAAGGTCCAAAAAAAAGGTGGGCCAATGAGTACCGCTTTGTTGTCAAGTAGGTGTTGACTGTGTCACTGTAATGGATGTGTTAAATTTGAATTCAATGATATTATAACATACGATAAACTAGTCTGAGAGAAGACGGTATGTCTGCCTATATCAAGCATATTTCTTGATATGTTTTTTGATCTTGCTGTTTAAGTAATTTATTTTTTAATAGTAGATATTATTACATTGGTAGATTTCATTTTTATTGAAAACATTGCATTTATTGTATTATTAATGTTTAATTATTATGATAGTGTATATTTTTATCATACTATTATATTGTTATTTTTTTTCTTGACGTTTTTGAAAACTACTAGGATTTGACTACATTTGATTCCCTCCCCCCTCAAGTAACTAACTAATTTTGTTTTCCTACCAAAGAATAGATGCAGAAGTTAAAAATTGAAGTATTCTGTCTACTATTTTTAGTGTTACCAAATATATATAAATGTAAAATCAATACATTCATCGCTCCGCTCAGAATCTAAAAAAATACATATTTTTTTTTTTTTAATATTTATTAGAAATAAACAATCTATACAAGTAATGCACAATAAGTTTATGTGTTAAGAGAAAAACAGGACGTGAAAAATTGAATAAGAAGCCGCCCACTGGCAACACTTAACATGAATAATTATAGATAATTATATTTTTATTTTTTTTTTAAATTGTTGATGGTTTTATTGTATATAAATATTACATATATATATATTGTATATTTTAAATTGGTAGTTGTAGGAGTTCACGACACCATTTCCTTTTTAGTCTGCGCCTTGGATTTCCTGGGAGAGTTAGAGAGGAGAGGTTTTTAATAAGAGGATTTTGGTGGGATAGAAGTCGTATGCGGAAGCGCAAGTAAAAGCGTTGAGCTTCTTCATTGATGGTTTTCACGTGAAAATCGTTATGTAGTGTTAGGTTTGAGACGTATGGTGGTGCATTGGAGAGTCGTCGAAGAGCTAGGTTTTGAAATACTTGGATTTTATTGGTATTGGATTTTTTTGCCGAGCCCCAGAGCTGTATGCCATAAGTCCAAATAGGTTTCAGGAGAGTTTTGTAAATTAGGAGTTTGACTTTTAGATTAAAAAATACATATGATAATGAAAATAACATATTTATAATAACAAAAATAACATGTATGACAATATATTATAAAAATTTATTAATTCTTTTTTTTTCAGAAATGCCCAAATTCGCTGAACCGATAACAAATGTTACGGTTCCGGTTGGCAGAGAAGCAACAATAGTGTGTATCGTGGATGACCTCGGTTCTTATAAGGTAAAGTGTAAACTATATTATTCATTAATCATTATTTTTATACGGTAGAAAAGTTAATGTTATTTTACAAAAAAATGTGTAGATACCAATATTTACTTGTGTGTCAGTTTACATTCAAGAGTTTAAATACTTTTTAATGCTTTACTTTTAACTTGTACACTCGTAAGTAACTTTAGTTAAAGCATAGAGCAAAAGCAAGTTAAAGCAACATTTCTTACATAATATGTTACACGAAAAACACGAAATGTTATGAAAATACATTTTTTTCACTTCACTTGAGTGATTACTGAAGAGTCGGGTATTTATCAGGGTATATTGAAAAATATATAGTTAGAGATACTCAGTGTACTGTTTTCGAAAGATAACTATTATTGTTATATTTTTTTATACATAGATAAGCCATGGTGATTTTTAGCATAACAACAATATTAAAGATCGCAATAAAATATGTACTACAATATCATATCAGTATTTCAATAAACTAAAAAACAATAATATTATTCTAAGTTTTATTTAATTTTAATTTTGTTTAGAAATGATTTTTGTAAAGATGTTTTTATCCAATCTTGGTTTAACATTTATTCGTTTTTTTATTTTGTAGTAATATATCTGGGAATTATGAATAATAAATATGAATAATAGCATACAGAATATTTTTCTGAGAATTTCATCACATACATATTGAATTTTATATAAGTAGTAATAAGAAATTAGCTATAAGTGTTTTAAATTTAAATGAGTAGAAGAGTGGACCAATATTGTGCAGGTCATTTTGCTACCTCCACACATCGATGCTTCAAAAACGTATTTTTAATTAGCTACAAATTCAAAATTCGAGTTTTTAAACATTTAGACTGATATTCTTAGAAAAGAATTCTGCTTCTGAGTATGAAATTCAAAATACATGCTATCATATAATATTCAAAAAAGTAAAAACAATAAAGTTAAAAAATGTTGTTTAGTATAATGACTTAATATTTACATAAATTTAAAATGTTCAAATATTAAAAAAAATGAAGGTTAAAATAGTATAGTCTTTTTTTTAAACAATTTTCTTCCATTTTTAATTGTTTGATTTTTTAAACAATAATGTACTATGGTAATTTTGAATTCTAAAGCACAATATTTTTCAAAAATGTCAATGTATATGAATCGAAGATCGTACCCGGAATCAGCATTTATTTAGCAATCGCTTATACGTTATTACTAATGTCTAAGGATTGGATTTAAATGCAAATTGCCTTTTTTTTTTAATGTTTTAAGCATATTTATTGCAAGCACGAAATTTGCTTCATACATCAGACAACTTGTACATTGCTTGTACATTTCTGATAGATATTACGTTTTATCAAAATGATTTTCACTCCGGCAGCGTTAATTAGTCGATAATGATGATTGTTAACCGCTGTTGACGTTAAGGCGTTTACCGGGGTGGCTAAAGGTTGAAAACATTATAAATAAGCTCTTTGGTGACGTTCTGGTAATTTGATTGTCTACAGTCCTTATAACAATACAGTCCGAACGGGTTTTTCAGTTTTATAGCGGTTTTGAGTGACGTCCATCCAATTATTATTGTTTAGTCAAAAAAATCATCCGTAAACTTATATATAATATATGATATATTGATATCTTCGTATACGCAAGCTGTTAGTATTATATTTCTTTCACCATACCATGTCACATTAAATTTTGATAAAAAGGATAGTAATATCATTATATTTTGTAGTGTATCTCCGTCGTCGGTACTCTGCAGCAATACTGAAGAAGACTGACCGAGATTTTGAAAAATATTTCTACCTGGTTGCATCAAGTTAAAAAAAAAATAAATGAATTATATTATAATTTTTAAATAACTCGGTTGGACGTCAAAAGCTTTTAATAATAATAAAAACGAATCAATACATTAATTTGAGTTGATGTGGATTTTTTCATGCTCGATTAATGGAAAGTGGTGTGACTTCCAGGTAATATAGTTGTGAAAGGTTTCAATAAGTCTATTAGTAAATCCATAAACGTAAATTTATATATGTATCACACATGTATGGTATACTTATTACTTATACAAAATAGCTATTTAACCAATAAAATATTATAAATTTATAAAATATAAAAATATGATTGTGTTTAAAACAATGTGTTTTTAATTTTAACAGAATTTGACTTATGACAATATATTATGCCTTGTGACAATACCTTATATATAAGCTTTGGGAAAATATAAATATCGAAGATTAGTTAGTGGCATAAGTGCACTGAGTACACTGAGTAGTGAGTCATTTACAATAAGTTGTAACGACACACACACACACATACACACAAGATATATTATATTGTGTACGATATATTAAATTACATATCATATATAGATGTTTCCGCTACATAAACGCAATTATACCGCGGGATTCTCGTATTCGGAGTCCAGTGGAATTATTATTTCAGACACAGCACAAACATCGCCGTATATATATATATAGTAATGATAGTATATAAATTCTCCCGAAACTTGATAAATTTATTATTTGATTTCGATATTCCGTGGTGGTAGTCGGTAGGGTTGTAGGGTGTGGTGTGATGTGTGGGCCTCCGTGTATAACAATACATGTCAATTATCGGTTAATTTGTGTTTGATTGAATAGTTACATTAATGATTTATATAAAATAAGAATTGTCGCCCGCAATGTTATAGTCTATTCTAAATTTCTAAGAATATTGTAACGAACACAAAAAGATTTCGCCAAAATATAATATGTACTTTTATTATATTTAAATTTCAAAGGCATACAAAGATATTTTATTTAAAAACATATAATAAAACCAAATTTTTTGTTTGTTTTTTAAGTGGGTAGACGTCGTCTCATTGTCTCCAAGAGGGTTATAATACTGTCCAAGTATAGCATTATAAATACACTAAGTGGCGGATTTATAGAGGGAAGGGAGTCCAGGGTTATTCGACCAATTGTATTAATATGTATATTTTTAGACATTTAACATATTATAGTATACACATATAATACTACGATTTACATAGAATATACATAATACCATAATAGAGTTAAATACATACAATTATTTTGGTAATTAGGTGCCATGAAAAATGTAAAACATAAATGTAATTTGATTGGGTGTATTGTATGGAATTCATTTCAAAACTAACTTAATATTTAAAGTTGATAATACATATTTATAATATAATTCCAAATATGTTTCGGTACATCCCAAAATTAAACTAAAACAAAATTTACTCTTTCTGCTTGTAATAGTAAAACTATTTGTTGTAATTGTAAGGGGACAGGTATTTAAAACAAAAATAAAATATAAAAATACGAAGTATATCGACAATAATTCGTCACCGGGAACGATCCGCCATCAGGACGTATATTTTACAACTGACAATAATATAATCTTAAAATAATATAATTGCTCGAGGGTCGTCGACCACACGGCTTACACACACACACACACACACACACACACACACACACACTTTAATATCTATTAGATAATCCGACTGCGGTCTACGGCCGGTTCGTATCGTTCTGATAGGAAGTAGGTTCCTGCGATCGTCGAAACCCGCAGTTATACAAACATAATAATACTAATAATAATAATATTCTACATAATAAAATAACAGTAACTTTACTATAATATGACTGTTTAATGTGTATTACATTATATTTAATAATCTACCTACTATGCTCAGTAACATATTATACACGTATCCGTCATCATCAGAGAATCACCAATTAATATTTTTGGAGTGCGTTTTTGGAAAGTTTTAGTGGGTCGTAAGCATGTTTATCCAAAAAAGTAAAAGCAAATAAAAAATTTAATGAAAATTAGTGATAACCTCATTTAATTCACCTTTAAAAAAAAATGTTCAAAATACATTTTATATCTTTGAAATCAGATATATTCCATGGGCCGCATTATGTGGCCGGCGGCCCGTCAATTGGTGATTGTCAGGTGAGATTGTGTAAGTGAGATGTGGACGTATGTGGCTGAATTAACTAGCTAGTCCATACTACGTCGACTAAACCGTCTCAAGTGTATCCACAAACAACTAACAGAATTGGACCTAATGTCCTAATCTAACTGTTCGTAATATGGCTTTGATTGCTTTACGTTTGGTATTATACAAAATAACTAAGCAAATTACAAATTATCAAGCATTTCTATAGGTGACTGGACATTTTAGATGAAAACAAATTGTACAATTTACATGTAAAATAATTGTTTATGAAAATTCCTAATCATATTAGTAATTTATATAGGTATTTACGTTGTAAATAATCGCATGACAACGTATCTTAACGGACCATAATATTATATTGTACAATTTAAAAAAATAATATGCACAATTTGTAGTAAAAGGCAGTATATTGATACGATAACGTTTATTTATCAGATCTTTAAATTTTTTTTAAATTTTTGCAATTTTTACCTAACCACCATGACTTCTGAAGTTGGTGAAATTATTACATCCATATCGTGCGTAAGCATGTTTTTGATCAATGAAAATCTATAACAGGCATATTATTATAATGCACAAACATGAATCACCAGTGCAATCAACACAAATCATTATTATATATTTACTCTTTTTGATACATTCCAGAATTTCGCTACTGTATGTAGGTACATAATTACCACGGAAATTGAACATTTTAAATTTATCAGCGTATTTTGCATCCAGAGTATATACAACATACGTTGTAATATTTCAAACGTTAATATTGTACAAATATTTTGCGTACCCGCGCCTAATTGTATGACATTAGGTAGTAGGTAACGACTATTTTAGTGTTTTCAAGTCGTAACGAGAGGCCGCATAAAATATCCTACTTGTTTTGAAAATTATAATGATTATATTATAACCAGAGGAAAGTATAAAACAAAAAAACAAACGTATTATTTATTGTTTAATGTACATTCGTTTAAAGTGGTGTCGTGTTATAATAACTTTTAAAACATATAAACTCAAAATTAAATTACGCCACTCATTATTTATTTTATTTTTCGAAGAAAGAAATCTTAAGTCATAAAAAATTAAATGTTTTGAAAATTTTAGTGTTTTACATTTTTATTTTTATTTTAACTCGAAAATATCCCTCGTAAATTTTGAAGTACCATAATGAACTTGCAGGTTTTCATGAATGTGCTTTTGAACTAAACAAAAAAATTATTAAATAATACATTGCCTTGCATTCTTCGAGTAGATTTTATTTATCTGACTTATCTAAATTTATCATTTACTTATTTATTCCGCTTGAAGATTATTCTTTTTTGTGTATTGTTTAAACATCTCGGCATAATATAATATGATGATATCTACACGTGATATTGTGATAATATGTTATTATAATGATCAATCATCAAACGAACACACAGGAAGCACGGGAATAATATAACACGAATTAAGAGGAAAAATAAGTGCACATCACCTCAACTTCGTACAATGTAATAAAATAAAAAAAACATAATTATATTAAGATATATTTTTTCATACACCCGATGCGTGGATCCAGAAGGCCGTTTATGCGCGAGTTTTCTCGTAATAGTAACGAAAAAGTCTGTGATTTCTCGCAGTACCTACTCTCGACGTGGTATGTGGAAATTATCCTTTCAGGTTTTCTGAAATGAAATAGTTTTGATATCCGGTAATCGACATGGGCTTTTCATTCACAATTATGTCGAACAGTCTGATAAAATAATTCATGGTTTTTGTTTTTGTTTTAATACAATATGCATTGAAATTTCCGTCGGTGGTCGTAAATAAATCAGTCACTACATTAAGTATAATATTATTAGTAGTATATAAATAGCAGCGGTAGTGGCAGTAGCGGTTGTAACGTCCTTCAATAATAAACAATTAGGTAAAAAAAAAATGCTGACCCAACGGCCGACGTCAAAAACGCAATTTACATACTCATTTAATACTAATGGAATTTCGGCTGGTAGTATTAAGCACCCTCATTTTTGCGTATTATCTTAAAGTTGCTTGCAAGCCACCGGTAAAATCGCATTACCTAAATATAAAAACTAGAAAAAAAAAATCGTTTTTCGATATAATTGTTATTGAACACGAGAAGGAGTATTAGTAGGTAAATTATACTACAGCAGTATCTATTTTGTGTATTCTTTACTCACCCTCCCCCCCCATTTTTATTGCCATCGTTTTATCTTACAGGGGAAAACCAAAGAGTAGGGGTCGTTTGCCACGCTAGTCGATATTTCGATTACACGCGTTGATACCACCGAACCATTATGCGGCCTTTTAACAAAGGAAACAAAATAGTTTCTTACTTAACTCGAATTACAAACATTTAAAGATGTAGGTACCTATGTATAAATGTATAATGTGTATATATATATATAACCGCAGTGGAGAGAGTACTTGCACACCACTCTCTTGTGAGCTACCCCTGACAGACGACAATCACGCAAATGCGAGCCCAAAAAAGGAGTAGGTATTTAAGTAGGTAACAGCTTGAACAGAACTCGTTGTAATTTTTCTCTTCGTAAAGGAAAACGCATGAAGCGGTTAAAAAGCTATATGAAAAAAAAAAATGTTCTAACTTAATCAGCACAATAAGTACAATGCCATCATAAGAATATTAAAATGTGTACCTACTTTATATGCTAAAGCTGCACCTAAAAAAAATGCAAAATTGAATTTATTTTTCAATACATCAGAATTATTTCTGATTAGTAAGTACTAAACTATAATAATACTAATTGAATACCATTTGATAGTTTTATCAAAAAATTGTATCATTCATAACGTTATGATTTTAAGTTTGGTACCATTTATAAATACTCTGATCCCAACCTTCGATACAGACTAATATTTAGGAGTTAGCAGGACTCAATCTATATAAATATTAACATGAAATAAGGAAATACAAAAAAAAAAAATACTTAATCTTAATGCTTGTTTATGAATTAGGTACTATATGAATACTCATTTACTCAAGTCGCTCAATTTCTATAAAAATGTCCTTAATTTAAAAACAAAAATAACAATTATTTATAAATTACTTCTCCTGAAATATCTTAAAAATGCACAACCTACAATAAGTATTCATAAGATTACAGTAATTTATTACATTCAAACATATGTATCCAGCAAATTCTAGCTGTATTACATAACCAAATCTACGTTTAATATTAATACATAATATAATTGTTAATTGATTGAGATAAAATAAATATTATTTCATGTCTAAAGTCAATATTAATTTGAATATGTATACTTCATAATATATGCATTTCTGAACATTATAGAAGTCCGTGCTCTTTGGTTTTTAAATTGTAAGTAATACATATTATACAGTAAACCTATACAAGTATATAAACAAAATGCACACAAATCCATAATATTTTTTTTTTTTTGGATATGAGCCTTTTAAAATAACAACAGAACTCGACGAAGCTAAACTTTTCTACAAAAGATTTCATAACAAATTACCTTTCCATCCCTATCCTCTTATAATAAATGTATCAACCTTATCCATTTCAGTAAAATCCCCGAAAGATGTCTACAGCGAAGATAGTGTCGTGGCCTACTAAATGATTATCAAAACTAATTTCACGGTCTAATAAAACAAACAACAACAAACAAAAAATATGTAGCATCACTTATGTTTAGCTTCTTTCTTCTAAAGTTTCACACGTATTTCCTCTCTGCAGTCACATTTGCTTGTAGTTCCAAACAAAGAATATATTGTAAATATCCTATAGAAAAAAAAAATATGAGTATAGATACAAATAAACCATTAGTGATTAGTGTTTCGATTAATATTAATGTATACGATAAGGAAGAAAGATTTTGTTTTTAGAAAATAAGTCACCGATAGAAATATTATTTTTTTTTTATTGTTGGAAAGGGTGGCGAAATCCTGAATTTTAGTAGAAATATATATGCGTAAAAAAATAAAAAATAAAAGCAGATTTATTTTTTTAAATATTTAAACGTTTTCATGTAGTTACAAACTTGATTTTTATTTTTAAAGAAAAACATTAAGTTTTATTTAACATTTATATTTTCAAGAAAATTATATTCAATATAACATATTGTTCTTATTTGTTTTTATGTTACAAATATATATTGTTAATATTTTTTCAACATAATAATATATCGTCAATATTGTATGAACAAAATACAAATTATTATCATTTGTTTTACATAAAATATTATACTGAATTTTTTAAACAATTTCATTTATTTTTTCAAAGTTTAGGCAATATTTTATTGCACATTTGAGCACAATGATATTAAAATAATATTGTACTTTGTATTAATAATGCATTAAATTCATCACAACTATTTATGCTTAAAATGATTGTATACTTGTTTGACTCATAAGTTTTTTAAACTAAATATTAACTTGTATAAAATATGGTTAGTTTTTCTTAAGAAATATAAAGTTTGGGTTGAAATAAAAATAATACAACATTTCCATAAAATAATATATTATTTTATTTTCAAATAAAAATTGTTGTTTAAAATAATTGTTCGCGTATAGATTTGTAAATATTTGTAATATAATTTTATAGAAAAAATGTCAATACCTATAACGTATCACCCATAGGATATTATGACTACCTATTATGTAGGTTTATCATGATTATTATAAAACAAATATTTTCAAAACTTTTTGAATAAAACAAGTTTTATTAATATTTGTTCACTCGTTGAATAATTTATGTTAAAAATGTAAATGCTCTGATTATTTAAATGAATCTTTGAATTTCACGAGTTCCAAGTGTTTTATTTTAAAAGGTTGGTTTTATTTTCAATTACATCGTATATTGTTATTTTTCAGAATTTGAATAGAGTTGGTTTTATACAAAGATGTTACTACTTTAGAGTGTCTTACAGCCATACATTACAAATAAGAAATCATATCGAAAATAAAAAGGAATCATGTTTAACGTTCATGTTTATTGTAATATAATAGCGGTGAATATTACGTTTATAATTGCAATATTATACATGGTGTCTGTATTGTATTGTCTTTTATGGAATTTTAAATGCATTGTGTGAATTTATGTGTATTCACTATAATATTATGAATTATGATATATATTTTTTTCGTTAATCAAGGCCCGAAGACGAAACTTTCTGCAAAGTTTCAAAACGTTAGTATTTTTTGAAAGGCAAAACTCCCCATTGACTGGACTAATATACCTATAGGCGATAATGGTGTACGTTTTGATAGTGTATGGACAAGTATGGTGTTGTAAAGTCAACGCGTATTTATTTCACCAGGAGACATTTCCAGGATACGACTAAGTTATTTAGGTTTTACATTTCGAACAATTTAAATTTACAAATTCAGAATGTTTAGTTAAGATAATATCCAACTATTTGTTTAATCACATTAATGTTTTAGGTACTTATGTTTAAATTGAATGAATAATTTGTATTTTTGAATATCGACAGATGAAATTACAGTCCACTGTCAATGAATTGATTTGTTGTTGAATGTTTAAACATTATTCTGTACGTGTAACGTAATATAATATGTACTTTGCTATCATGAAATTATGTGAGAAAACCAAATGGCATGTTTAGGCATCGTATTTGAATGAAGCGTAATGTTGTTAATTATTGACTATTATACCAGAGATGATAATATTATAGCTAGGTGGATACACCTATTATATACACTTAAATACTTAACGATACAATGTTCCAATAAACATAATAATATAATAGTAAATTAACGTTATATTAGCTAACTAAATCCATAAATTGGTATCTACCTATTAAACAATAGTATAAAATGTATAAGCTATTTAACTATTTGGATGGAATTTACATAATATTACGATAAATAGCATATTATATTATACAGACATGACTTTCCGAAAAGTAAATAATATAATATGAAGGTGTACATATAATGCATAAATGCAATTTAATATAAACTTTTAATTTTTTAAATAATTATTTTAAAATCGCTATAATAATCATAATTTGCCAATTACTTACTCGTCATTTGTAGAATCAATTATTTTATAATTTAATAAACATTAAACATACTAATTTTATTGCATATGGACAAATAAACCAGAGGCCATGTTAAATATTTTTATATTTTTAAATAGGTAATTTATAAACGAATATAATAATTTATGTATTAAAAATGTGTAAACATCTATATGCGCTCCCATTTAAAATTTGAGGCAATAGTAATTCCGGGCAAACGTCAACTTCCGTCACGAAAATAACTTACAAGTTACAGTGTTTCCAGTATTAAGAATTATATGTATTAAGAAAAAGTTTAAAAAATATTAAATTACCATGTAGACTCTTCAAAATTACTGTGGTGTAACTTACAGTAGTTACGGAAGTCTTCAGTGCACACTGTACAGTGAAGAAAACATATGAGTTGGTATTAATATATACTATTTATAATATTATAATATTTCTGTATCTGTAGAGTATTTATAGGTGGGCAAAGGATCGTAAAATAATTAGTTTCAACGTACTTACCATTATAATAAAAATCGTCATAAACAAATGATAGCTGTGTAAATTGCAATCGAGATTATTCTTTAAATGCATTTGTAATTTGTGCGATAATAATGACCCGAGAAGCAAAGCATTTATCTTAAATAAAATAACCCCAGGGGATCGTTTGAGTATACTTGGAAGTTAGTAGTTAGTATAGTTTAACTGTTAATTGTCTGTTCTTGTTAAGAAATTACACGACGACTTTGTTTTTACGTGTTAAACCCTCGAAGAAACATTGTCTCTTATATTTTATTATTTGCTCGGCAATATTTCATACAGGCAGATGATAAAAAAAAAAGTACAAAAACGTTTTTATTATTATTATTATTATTATTATTGGTATAATACCTAATAATATTATATACCAACTAGGTACTATATTTTCAAATTATTGCATTTCGGTACTTTAGAAAACAACCGCGATAATTAAGCAATATTACGTTACGGAAATTTTAATTATGAATTATTAATGAAACATCAATAAAAATAAATAAATATTTAACATAATATGTATGCAAGCAACTTATAACAATATGTATCATTATTATATACGTACCTACATTTCTACATTTTTTTTTTTTACACAAATCCAGTTAAAAAATAAAAACGAAATAAAAACTCAGAAAAATATTTTATATTTATTTAGGATGTTATATATTTTATATATTATATATATTTACAATCGATATTTCATGGTTTTAAAGACAATTATTTTTAACAATTCGATTTTAAACGATGTACATATTTAATAATACTATGATGTATTCTCGTTCTTGCAATTCTTCGTATTTTGCTTTAATTTTATTTACAGCACGGCTTTTGAACTTGATGTATTATCAAGTGAACATCTCCAAAAAAATACAATATTTTTTGTTATTTGAATGTATTTATTTTTCATAAATAGTTTAGACTGAAACCAAAATTCTAAAAAATATTTAAAAGCATTTTTTTTTATAGACATTTGATGTTCAAATTTGGATGTTATAAGATATTTAATCGGAGAAGAAAGATTTTAGTTATTTTGTTTTAATTTAAAATAATTATTCGTGGATACTTGAAACTTTTACGTACCTATATGTTATTACATTTGATATACACAATGACATTTCCAAAACATTTAGATTACTTAATTGTATGCTATTACCATGAACGTATTCACACTATTTGAAAGTAAGTTGGTATTGATTTAAAAGTTAATAACAATAATAAATTATATAAATATATACCTACTATTGTAATAACTAAATATTAATAGTATAATAAATGCAATGTTTTCGACAAAAAATAATACAGTCTTGCGAATTACTACCTAACACTGCTGTCTATATTATAATATATGTTCCTGTAAATCATGATCGTCATTTTATATTTGTTGAGGTTTCTCATACATATATTACAATGACTAACACAAAGACGAGGCACACTTGACACCTATATTATATAGCAGAGCGGTTACCTAGTTCCCCCGTTTTTTTGTTGCCGAAAATGTTTTATCCAACTAGGTCCAAAGGCATGACGTGACGAAAAACCGAAGATAAATGTAATATCAATTTTTAATTTGATACCTACCATTTTGCTTAAGGAAACTATTCAATGTGATTAAGGTATAACTGACTCGATGCTCGACTTGCCATGTTATCTTTTACGAGTGGTTTTATCAAATGTCCCTCGTTTAACTGCACTGTATCCTGTAAATAAAATTGCAATATTAAACTGCTAAGTTAGTAACTGTATACTTTGAGATGAACAGCTGTGAAGGTATTTCTTCAGTCGATTTGTTGCGCTGCGTCGCACAATGGGGCATATTATGTCGTCGAAATAATTTGGAAACAATTAGGTACAAATATCGAATGGCACTCAGGAGACAGGCACTCATTTCATCTTATTATTATATACAATTAGAAGAGGTATTTATTATTTAACTTTCATAAATCACAATCATGGTCGGAATATCAGCACTAGCCACTGATGACTAAACATTGATAATGAAATATAAGGTATAAAATATTATCCCCTTATTTGTATAATTTTTTTCAAAATTTACCTATATATTAGCCTACAATATGAATTAATTCATATAATTAAAAATATTAAGTACGTAGTTGAAACTATTATAAGTATTATTTAAAAAAGAAAATAATATTTGATTAATATTATGTTATAATATAATATATAACATTAATGGGTTTTTAATCTGAACAATTTAATTGAATAAGACTGATTAAAATATATGATTATGACGCACCACTATTATAGAAGGATATCTACAACTTATTTGACATATTATAAAAAGTGAATAAAATATTATATTGAAAAAAACAATAAAAAAACTAAAAACATTATTACATTTTAAACATCTAATAGTATCAATAAGATATAAGATTAATTTATCATAATATATTAAGACACTTAATCCGTTTGAACAAAATATAAATGTTATGCGAGTACTATAATTTAATCGATTAGAAATTAACTATATAAACATTTTTAACTATTAATATTAGTTTGATATATTATCTTTTATTTATTGTTTATGAAAGTTCTATAAAACAAATTATACACTTTTCTTAATCAAAAGTTAGAGCAATTAATCGCTCCGTAAACATAGGTTTATAAGTCTATAGTTCAAATTACGTTCTCTCTTCATACTTCACACACGGAAGGCGGAACCAATATATGTTTTAAGAACCATTATACATACTTTGTACTTTGTAGTTAATTTATTATTGATGAAAATAATCAATAATTATTGTTAAACATTTTACTACCACTTTCCTTTCGTTACGTAATAGTGGTTAACCTATATAATCTAATGAATATTATACTCGTATGACTATAACATTTTTTTTATTTTATAAATCCACAAACAATAGCCAGGTCTTCAGCCTATACGTTGTTTTATTGAAATATAATATCGATTGAAAAATGTCATATCACAGATATGATAATTTTGTATTCATATAGGTACCAAAAATATTTAAGGGTATTTTACGAGGCATTTGAATTTGAAAGCTATACTTATCAAATTCAATAACCATTATGCAAATTTGTGTTGTTTTATTTTTGTATAATATTTTTATCGATCCGAACGAAAGTATATAATATGCGTAAGGACGGTCGTATTCGAAAACGATTCCGTTACGAAAAAATCCAATCGCCGAGGATTGATTCAACGTCTAATGCAACGCGTTATTGGCTCCGTCTTGTACTACCTGTCATACTTTGCTATAGTCTGCCGCAAAATAATATAAAAACAATACATAAAACAAATCGCGCTCCTCGAATACAACATTTAAAATGTATATCTTGGAATTTATCGCCATATTAATACTATATTTTATTTTGATTTCTATAAAGTGACCCACCCACAGAGTTGTATTGCATTTTTAAAATTAAAATTTTTCAATTTTTGTAAAATTTTGAATGTGAAAATAATATAATATTATTTTACGGCGGTCGTGATAACATTTCCGACGTGCGCAACAAATAAATGTGAACGACGCGCGACGTCCGCAGTATACAATACGATAATAACGTATATTATAATCAAGTCTGTGAAAAGTGCCATGAAAAAATATGTGAATAATAACAAAATACAATAATATGAGAAATAGCGAGATAAAATACCTGATCAACTGCTAGAAATGCTGGGACCTCAAAAAGGAATCGAAATCAGTCATTCAAAAATTACCTTTTTATCCCTATAAATCAATTTCAACTTAAAAACAAACAAAAAAAAACACTTAAATAGTAAATAGTATTTATATTAACTGTTGTTAAAACTAAATAAAGAAAAAAAAATACATATTTATTTAATGTATTTACCTATAACTTACCGAATACCTAAAAATAATTTTAAAAAAAATGGAAAACTGTATCGAAAAATTAACTTTAATTAAAATATTGTATCTCAAATATAATATTATACAAATGATTAATAATAGTCATAATACAAAACGTTTTAATAAGCTAAATCAAATACTAAAACAAACATTAACAATACTAGTGAAGGTAACCTTTAACATTAAAGAAAAGTAATAACATAAAAATATAATATAATAAAATATTGAAAAATATACATAATTATAAAAATCAAATCTTGAAAAAAATAATTAACTAGAATGTAAAAATAAATATTTCCATAAAATGTCATTATAAAATCAGTAAAACCTTAAAATTGCATTTTACTGAAATTAAAAAAAATTATTTTAATTACTGGTTTAACGAAATACTTTTGTTACTAAATTATACCATAAAAACAAGTAGGTAAAGTACCTAAAAAAAAGTTGCAAATGCAACCACTTTTCTGCTCTATTAATTTATAATAATAATATTATCCCTGCGTGTGGTGGTTTTGAACGAGAATAACTACTTATTACCCCAGCAATGTCAAAATTACAGATTTATTTTTCTGTGTTTTTGATCTAACAACACTGAAAACTTTTAAATATTTCTCGAGTCACTTAAATGTAGTATTATGTATTATTACATACGTATTACGTGTTAGAGTTTTCAAGCACTTGTCTTGTATCTAATATAATCTTACGATGTCGTCTTACCTAAAGTTTTTGGTATATGGACACGTATATTGGTATCGTTTCTAACTGCTTTTAGAGCAATTATATAAATAATAAATACTTTTATAAAAATTAAAGGTATAATATTTTGAATGCTTATGATTTTTTTGAAGTATGTATAATTTTTACAAAGTGCTACAATCATTTAAAATTATTTATGATAAATATTAAGTGAACCACAATTATATATAGTATAATATGTTTAATGTAAATAATATATTGTGTATGGACGTATTAATTTGCATATATTATATAATATTATTGTATTAGGTACTCTATATCCCTCTATATATATATATATATATCAATAAAATAAAAATATGTATGTTTTATCGTACAATAATGGTTACCAATCGCCGATCGACCAGCGACGGAAGATCGGGCACTTCGATTGCACGTGAATAATGCGTTTTAATGGCTTTTATAATATATTTCACACGCATTTAACATTTTACCTGTGGGCATTATCTACAGATATTAATATTATGTTTTGACGCGTGCATAACACGTATAATATAATACAAAATACTGCAACCAATACCTACGACGAAGAATGTATTACTATTTATTGCCGAAATTATACATTCAAATTAATTACTATGCATCGATTTTACGTCAATGTACCTATATAGCATGACATATCTGCACCGTGTTACATTATGTTTTGGTTCATGACCGTCGCGATTGCAAGTGTCAATTTTTGAACTTATATTCCTCTGTATATTCCTATAGTCTGCAAGTCTGCGATGTCAATATAATAATATACAGAGGGATTCAACAAGCATAGCGAGACGCATCACCATATTTTTCTTTAATAATGCTTTTATTAACATTCTAATTTTTGGACATTTTGATTGACTGTTTACATAAAGATCATTTTTTGAAATTCTTTCAATTTTTTGTACTACTTTTTTAAAGAGTGTCCTGTGGTGATACAAACTTCTAAAAATTATTTACGGACATTTTACAGTAAAAAAGGAGGTTCTCATTTGAAAAACAGAAGTTTGTATCGCCGCAGGACATTCCTTAAATACTACAAAATTCTCAAGAATTCAAAAAACAGAATTTGAATAAATTCATTATTAAATGAAAAATTAGAAGTGCGCATGTTTAGTTAATCATTGTAAAACACATAATAATATCATAACTCAGTCGCTCAGAGTTCAGAATCATTGTTGCGACTACAAATATTTAATCCCACCTCACTTAGACCGTAGACGTATAGGTATATAATAGATAATATTATTGTACATTGTCGACTCGTACTCGTTAACTAGCTGTACATAGTGAAATATTAGGTATATTCCCATAGTTTAATAGTTTATATTACAATTAGATAGGTATACGTATATTATTTATATTTACATCCTAATATATATATAATAATTTAGTCGTGGTGTGTTGTATCGAGATTTCCACGGTCGTAGATAATACGACTGACAGTCGCTTGCCTGTAATACATAATATTTAGCCGAATTTAAAACAATAGGTAATTGACCAACACACGTTGCGAAGACGGTGTTACGTATTTAGTTTGGGTCGGTAAACAGTCGCCGGCACGTGGCTGGTTCGGCAATTGAGCGGCCGACACATTTTGCATAATGAGTCGCAATTAAAAACTACACGCGTCTCGTACGTACAGTCAACAGTGCTGACTTGCGAGTTTAAATGGTCGTGTACGTAATAACAGAGTACCTATCCATTTCGTGTGTCCATTAAACAAATGAGACATTTTTTTTTGCCTGGTCGGCTAGGTGTCGATAAGCAACGAGAACTGGTGGTGGTTCAACCTCTAAAATGTAATTAGTTTGGTACTAAATTTTAATTAATGTTGCACTATGGAGTAGGGGGGGGAAGGAATCCAAAGGTCAATGGCGTTTTAATACTCCAACTCCTCCCACTAGGACTATATACTTTTACGCTCCCATCATATTCGGGCCAACAAAAAGTAATATAGAAGAAAAAAATGGATATAATAAAACCTGTCACCGTGCATTGTTTATTTTTCCCTCTTATTAAAAGGTCGTTTTTGGTCGATGGAATTCCATGTCAAAGGTCGAACACAAAAACTTCATGGTGACCTTTATTGACTAGTGGATGAAGTTCTCACTATTATTATTGTTAGGTATTTGTTCAATTTTTCTTTATGATTGGTTTTTCCCGGAATTATTGTTGAATTCAGAATTCAGATAAAAACATAGTATGAAAATATAATCGTACCTAATTCTAAATTATTTTTGAAAACGCAACAAATAACTGAATATTATGCATAGTTAATTTTTATTTAAAATTAATAAAGAAAATACGACCTATACAATATATAAGCACACTTCAAATGTTGAGCGAATTCAGCAGCCCTTTCGGTCTTTCAATATATATATGTGTGTACATAGGTAGACGTATCTTCCCCCACTCCGGCTTTTTAGGATGGTAGAAACCTTAACAACTTCTATTTAGTATACCTGTAGATTGAACATTTAATACACCAATCTAATTTTGTGAAACTTTATTGTAATTGACTTGTACGAGTTAAACCCACAAATATACACTGATGATCATGATTAACAATAACAAAATATTTAATATATAGCAACAAAATACCTGAAATGTTAAGCCCCGTCGTGAAATTTGAATTACATTAAAAATGTTGGATGTTGTTCATGCGGTCACGTATACTCAATAAAAAGAGTATATTATATTTTTAAATTATAATTATTTAAATTACTAACCAAATAAATAAATAAATAAAAATATGTATAAAATAATAGGTACCTAACCTACTTGAAATAAAAAAAAAGGTCAATATTGATTATAGTTCATGGAACAAATGCATTTTATCAATTCCTTAAACTAATATATAGAATATTTAAAACAGGTTTTGTTTAAAATAGTTGAATAGAATTTTGAATTAAAATATCAGAAAAAGTAAAAACTCTATTTTTCCGTAAATCACAGTCGCATGTAAAATTCAACAAAATTGTTATTTTATTTTGTATTTCACTTTCATAATTTAGATTTTTATACAACAAAAGTAATGTTGTAGTCAGAATTTGCTTATTGTTCTTATTCTTGATGTAAGATGAACAAATAAACGTAGAATAATAAATGCATATTTTAATATATTTGTTTGCCAATATACACACAAAACTAAATATTATATAATATTCATGTTATACAATCTTTTTCAACGAATTAAGCTTCTGCTAAAATATTGTTATTCAATTTCATTATTTTTAATTAGATATATTAAAGACATTTTTCTACCAGAAAATAGTGTACATCTATATTTTTAGAAATCACATAAAAGAGGATAAAACGGTCTGAATTAAATTTAAATAAAATCGTGTTTATAGTTTTGATGTAATGTCTAATTTTCATTTCATTATTTAGTATAATATTTGAATAAATAAATAAAACTACTTTTATATCTGTTGATGAGAAAAATTTTATTTTTTTAATCTCATTATGATTATTGATGTGATCTTCAACTAAGTATATATATTGAAATGCTCAAACTTCACATGTATAATAGAATTATTAGAAAATATTTAGTCACTATAATAATGAAGGACCCATTCGTATTATTAAATTTATTTACCAACATATTTGTTTTGATTATAGATTACACACAAACACACTTACACATATAAATGTATCTTATAAATCGTACCCTATATACTCTAAACGTATATAATAATATGTTTATGAATGTATATTTATACTTTATAGTTTTTTTTGATAACATTCGACCATATACTATATTATATATTAAACCTTTTTTAAATAAATTAAATATACGTGTCGTTAAAATTTGTTTTACTGAGTTGTAATGTAATAGATTTAACTTTCATAAAAAAGAAACTATCGGGTTGTGTCTCCACATAGGTAATAATATTATATGAAAAGTATTTCGTAAATTTGGTGATGCTATTTTTAGAAATTTGAATTCAACTTGTTTAGCTATTTTTGATCCATGGTTTTTAAATCATTAGTCATTACATATTTATTTATACATAGGTATAGGTAGGTGTAGGTACCTACTTATTTGTATAAATTAAGTATGTCACGCATATACTAATAATGGATTAAAAAATATATTTTTCCATTATGTATTCTATTTATAACAAGTATAATCAATTTAAAGTTACTTAGTAATACATGGTTTATTAATTTATACTTCACTAACTACACTAAATTCAGTATAAATAATATCGTTATAGGTATCATAGAGCTATACGTTATTTGGTTTTTGGGTCTGCATAAAATCCATCTAATAATCGATATCAGTAACATCATATTCGATAGGTATCTTTATTTGGTTTTTACTCAGTAGTTATATTTGCCTCCACTTGACACCTGCAAATGCGACCCATAGTCGACCGGCAGCCAATTCTATTATCCCGAAAATCCGGGGGAAAAAAACAAACAAAAAGCTGTTTTATTTTATTATTACTGTTATTATTATCACGCTGAACAACGTTTCTTTACAACGCAAATTCGCTGCTGCAATACATTATTGTTTCACCTGTGTCCCATGGCACAGAAGGTAGATTTAGAGGTACCGCTCCTATGCGTCGTACCGGTAAATGCGCGAAAACTGTTATTTAATGCCTAAGCTGATTTCGCAGTAGCACTTCCGGGACCCCTAGAAAACTGCATTGAAAAGAATAAATAAACAAATCAACACATAATCTGGGCTGCTTTTATTTTATAAAACATTATTAAAACGTTATTTATAAGTTAATAACGTTATATTTTAAAAAAGCTAATTCAATTTAAACGATTGTTTTTGTAATGTGTGTGTATTTTTGGTAACTGAATGGTAAAACAAAACTTGCGTCGAATTATTTTCATAATGTTTACAATGATTTAAAACGGGTTCATTGCGAAAAGGAAAAATAATAAAAACCAATAAATTACCTACCAACCTAGTCTTGCTTATTGAGTACCTAAAATATATTAGTATATAAGGTGCACCTCAGTGCAGAGTAATGAGAAATGTTATAATATTGTTTGAATTTTAAAAGTACAAAAAGAATTAAAATTTAAAAATCTTGAAAAAAGATTATGTGCTGTAAATATCAGTGTACTTGAGACTGTTTATATCTTCTTTCTTCAAATTTTAAAATGCTTGGAAATTACATTTTTTCATTTCAATATCAAATTGTTAACGTATGATTAACCATGTAATAAAATGTTATGTCTTCAAAACTAAAATTACAAATTATATTAAAATAATAATAGAAAAAAAAACTAAAATTACAATAGTGGCTTAAACAATTGTTTTAGATAGGTGTTTCTGTTTTTTAATGTAATGATCAAAATGTATGTATTTTCCATACCTAAGAGTATACATTTTTTGTTTTATACACTTATATAATTTTTTTAAAGTAGTAGATTAATTTTTTTTTTTTTGTAATTAATAACACAAAATTTATGGATTTCCAAACATATGTAGTTAGCAATATTTAAAAAGTAGTGATTATCCATAGATTTGTAGTTAAAGATCGGGAATGAACAGACTTAGTTTTGATTGACATTTTAAATTATTAAATTTGAAAAAAATAACAGAAATAATGTAAAATGCATTGAAAGATTTAAATTGGTTGGATTTGAAAATTGTATTACATTTTTAAACGATGGATTGTTATATATTAGAGTTCTATGCATTGGATATTTAAATGCATATCAGAGATCGACATATTTGTTTTACTATTGGAAAAGTATAAAACTATCTTAATATTATGTTTTTAAAAGTATTTTGTTTATGTTTGAATAATTGTAAAAATGTATGCTATAATGCTGAAAACAACTTACAGTAACTTCTTTAGTCCAAGTTTATATTAATTATTGTACTAAAAAATATATATGTATATATTTTTTATTAATTAAAAAACTTTATATTTTATAAGAGGCAGTATGATATTATTGTTATAATATTAAACAATGATTTTCTAAATTTCAATAATAAAAATGTATTATTGTTGTAAGGTTGTTTGTTTATTTATAAATTGTTAAAATCATGATTACATAATAAATGTATTAATGACATTAGCAATTTTAATAAATACGATAATTGTATCATAAGTAGATTATAATTTATAAGCAAAAAATATTTTGTTTCAATGTTTAGAACCATATAAGATATAACCATAATAAGCAAAATACAATTGTACGTTTTCTAAGTGTATGGTATTTATTTACTATATTATATAAATATTAAAAATAAATGATAAATAAATGTAAATAATATTGTATCAGCTAATAACCTCGTTGTTGATGTTAAACATATGTTTATAATATATATATGGATTATTTTGTATGGATTCCTTTATTAAGATTATAACAATACTTTCTGTATCTACCTATACGTTTATCCACTAGAAAATACTATTAGAATATGTTATTCAAAGTCTAGGTTTGATATTGAATTTATTACACAGTTCATTCTATATTTTCAAAACATTTTATTTATCAGAAAATGTGGTATAAAATGAATAATATTATGAAAATCAGTTAATACAAAAAAGTAATATTGCACAAAAATATTGGAAATCAAATGTTAATACTGTTACTCAAATTTTGCAATAAAACTCGTATTTGAATAATTAGTTAATATACTAAATTATAATGCTGAGAAGTTTTGACAAACCTATCAAACTAGGTACTATATTAATGAAATGATTTAGTTTATTATCATATTATTGTTGTGTATACATACCTCTATTTTATTAACATAGTAGTCAATAGGGTATTTATACCTACTCTCCAACTATACGATATTAAAATTAAAAATAATATAACGAAGATAATGTTTTACTGGAACAATATTAATATACTCTTGAAGTTTCGTTTTTTTTTTTTATATATAGCCATACAGGCACAATCGTAAAAATATATTATATTATAATGCGTTTTTTTTTTTTTAATAATGTGTTAATATAAAGTTGGTTTTAATTAAATTTGAATGCATACGTTGATACGTCCGAGTAGTAGGTGGTTCGGAAGAGCAGAAGTAATGGTCACGTGACCCATCGCACTAACATTAACCACGCTTTTTCAGTTTTGTATCAAATAGTGTTGGTTTTGACAGAAAGTTTTTAATTCTCATTTGAACAACTTTTCACGAGTATGAAATAGCTGTCTGTGATCGTATATAGTTTCTACATCATTGCCTAACAATACAAACACACTGATACCTATATTTTATTTCTTGTTTCCACAACTATTTGACATTATTTTATACAAGTATCAGCTACCTAATAAGAATCAAAAGGACGAAATAAAAATTAAATAATAGCCGCTGCTCACTATTAACACACTTTTTTCAATTGACGTAATTTATTATGACGAGATATTATTGTAAAATTATTGTTGTTTCCGCAACTGTTGTATACATTTGTAATTATTATTATTTATATATAGGTATCTAACTGTATTTAATAAAATAAATTATGTTGTATTATAATAATTTAGATTAGTTCTAAAATATTGAAGGTCGAAACTTTATTAAAATTACTGTGTTTTATATTTATATAATAATATACATTTCGCCACTCTTCATATCGTAATCCTATAGCATAGATAGACATATACTAAAAATTATAACAGAAATGGCATGTAGTTTATACCTTTACGTATTTAAAATAATAAAATTATTTTCCGAGACTCGCAAAAACCGAGAAGTGTATCAAATTGTGTTAATTATTTTCGTAATATCTTTAAAATAATTATGACCGAGACGTCAATCATTATACAATTATTTAAATCGATTATTTTTAGTTGTTTATGTCATTTGAGGTTTTTGTTTTTAAACTGTTTAGACATAAAAAAGTAAAAGAAATTTAAATTTTTGGTTTGACATAATTCGGACACGTGTTCTTAAATAAAAACTTTAATGATTAATTATTGTATTTAAAAAATATATAAATAATTAAAACTGTTGTATTTAGAATCATTAAATATGAACACGTTTTCAACGATAATAAGTTTAAAACTTTTTGTTTAATTTTTCGTGTATACGTATAATAGCTTGTAAAATAACAGTGAAAAACGTTTACTCGAATATTAATACATTAAATTAATTTTCATATCATATATACAATATAAATTATACATAAACTAATTTTTGAAACAATGGAATTTAGAAAAACATTTTGGATTTCATGAAATTCTTAGAAAATTATTCATGTGACAGTGTAACATCATCTTGACATATTTTGCTTTTTTTGTATATAAATATATTACTTAAATACTAAAAATGTTCATTAAAATATTTTGATTAAATTTGTAGATTTAAAGAAGAAAAACAGAATTATTTACAATAGAGTGATATGTTTTTCTAAAACATTTTAAATTTTGTATTAATTTGGTTAGGCTCTTATAGTTTCACGAGGTGAAAATTCGATTGTAAATGAGTCTTAAATATATCTTTGTGAATATCACACAAAAAAAAAAAAAAAATTATTAGTTTTAAAGAAAACTGGGTGACTAATCATCACTAATTTTTTTTTGTACCAAATTATAAAAAATCCATTTACATTAACTCAATCAAAAATAGTTCCTCGGTGTTAGACAAAAGGTTTTCTTTATACGGGTGAAATATGACGTACGAACAGACCGAACTCGAATAACGAAATAAACTATATCATTCAGTTATTCTTGATTCTCCTAATACAATTAATGTAAAATTTACCTACCTATTCAAGAATAAACGAAATTTATTTTATTTGTTTGTTTAACATATTATTTAATAAAAATTAACTTATATGCATTTTATAATTAATAAACTCATAACATTTCGTACCTATGTCATGTCGCCATACAATATGTAAGCTTATAGTATTATTATTATTATTATTACGTATTCGTTTGAAATTTGAGTCGACTTAACTGGCGAAAAACCGGTCCCGGTTGACAATCACAAACGACCTTCTCTCGGACATATTATTCTTGGCAGGCGCTCGCCACACCGTCACCGTCTCGCAAAGACGAACGACCTCAACCGCGGCACATAATACACGTCAACCCATTCGATAGTCACCGTCATCGCTGTTGGGCTCTTATATAATATATAATCGCACACACACACATACCATATGCATACATATGTATAATATAATAATAAGTACCTAGGGTCGTTTGCGATTTGTCACGAATCAAAGTCGTCTCTACCGTGGCGGCGGTGTCGCTCATACATAAATCACACTAATGCCACCCCGACGGTGCAGCGGTTGTGTGCGCGTTCATACCCGCCGCCGTTTTACCGCCATAGACTTTCTTTGACGGATCTACAACAAGTGTTGTGCGCTTAAGCACAGGTATACACTGCAGCTATTAATCAGGGACAGCCTATTGTGGGCATAATGTTCGGCTGACGGTTAACCTCGTTGGGGACGAGTACATCATAAGCATTATTCACCGGGCCCACCGAACGGAGGCGATATATCTCCTACCTATTATATATGTAGATATTATATTGTATGTGTATACATCGGATGTCTCCAGCACGCGTGTGCCACCTCCACCGCCGCCACGCCGTCGGTCGTGTGGAATAGATTTTTTTTTTTGTTTTGTTCCCCAAACCGTTTGTTTGACGTATTTTGTTTGATTTTTTTCACGTAATTTAACAGAGCTTTTTTTAAAAATATATTTTATAGGTGGCTTGGTTACGGGTGGACACGCAGACCATACTAACCATCCATAACCACGTGATCACGAAAAACCATCGGATCGGTGTGTCGCACTCAGACCACAGGACGTGGCACATACACATCAAGGAGGTGAGAGAGTCCGATAAGGGCTGGTACATGTGTCAGATAAATACGGATCCGATGAAAAGTCAACTGGGTTTCTTAGATATCGTCGGTGAGTAGTTTTGTGTAGCGCGTATTAATGTAATAGTAGCTATATTAAAATTATTAGTGATCAGCGTATATACGTTATAAACAATAGATAAGGTGATCAGGATTTCACGTGTCGGACATTTTATATTATGCTTATACATTATTGTGATTACATCATCACTACATTACAAAAGTAAAAAAAGCAAAAAGTTGAAATGTAGTGCTTGCGTTTTTTTTTTACGGTTCCCGTGGCGACACCACGAAGATTGGGTATCGTAGTACAACCACTGCCGGAAAAATAACCGATGCTCATGTTATGTATACCTATACAATCTATACATAGAGCATCACAGGGTCTTGCTCAACGGTATATGCATAAGTACGTAGTTAAAGCCAACGGGTTTTATTTACTACGCGTTTTCCGCAGTTACAAAATATACTCTCTAGTCTGAAATGATTTCATTCGCTTTTATTTCATACAATACTACTACTCAATTTTACAGTCGGGAGTTGTATTATATTATGCTCTTTGCTCCGAAAGTCAAATATACAATACATTTGAAAGTAAATGATAGTCATGTATAGTCATACAGACTATATAGAAACATTTCAGCAAAGTCCATTTAATTAAGGAAAGCTATGAATTTATAATAATTTTAATTAAAATAAATATTTATAAGTTAGAACTCGTGAAATTTCCAAACCACAAATACTACTTAAAATTTAAGAATTTGATTGACAATTGATTTATAAGAGTATAAGTACCTATTTATTGAAGTATTTAATACAACAATTATTTGTTTAGAGTTTATAAAAATCAATTATTTCGGTTTTTTTGGAAATGCTTTATAATATATATCTTTATAGATCAGTGTCTATTGAGTCTTTGTCGTCAACTATAGCGTTAATTATCAATTCAGATATCTATGTATTTACTTATATTGTGCACTCGCCTAATTTATATAATATTATAATTTGTCTTGTTAAGTATATAAATATATATATATATATTTTTTATATAAAATGCATTTAAAAATAAAATTTTCCATACCGACAAAATGTGTATGATGACTTAATCTCTATACAATTTCAAAATATTTAAACATCCATATTAGTATACAAATAGTTATATACAAAAAAAAAACTAACCCTTAAGTATTTTTGAAATATATTTAAATTTGTAATAAATTTAATTTATAAATTATTTTTTATTAAACTATATTTATATGTTTATTTGAAATACATAGTATTTTTTAATAAGTATGAAAATTATCATCCCCTTCAAGTTCAATAATATGACGTTCTTATTCATTTACTAGGACTACGTATAATATTTTTCGTTTATGATAACTGATAGTTATCGTCAAGCATGTATAATTGTATTCATACGAAAATCGTCATAATCCAAAAAAGCGTTCACGTGTTGACATACGAATTTCATTATAACATTTATACGATGAATGACGAGTTATGGTTATAATAAGATGAGATGATCAGTGACTCTCAATGATCAGTAATCAGTCACTCTTGGTGTTCTAATGTTGGCACTTGTTTTAAGGCCATCGTAGCTATTAACCGGCATAATTTATTATATAGTGATCATCATCTCACCATTCCATCGGTTGTCACCGAAGTTACCCTGTATAATGTATACATATATTATATAATACACTGTTATTATAACGACATCGCCGATGTACATACGTTTAGTAATTAAAATTACTTCCGGTCTGTTTTCCGCTGACGTCGCCTCCGTTATTACATGGATGTAATATAATAATATATTATATACCACATGTATGATAATATTATAACACGATCTTGTTTCGTCGTCCCCACAGGAGTAGCCCACTTGTTGCCCCTAGCTCACGGTCCAAATATCGGTTAATATTTTTATGGAATCATTAGTATATAATATAACGTGTATAATGATATAATTTTTGAAGTTTTAAATCGGTCCATATTAGCGCTCATCCATGAAATACGTATAGCGATGTCGGCGGCGGCGGCACGTATGGGACGCGACGAGTGCTGTACAGCGACAGTGGACCGCGCGTGCCATCCGTTTGCAAAGGACTTAAAAGCCAATCTGTGTCCCTCGCTCCCTCTTCCCGCATAAACCACATGCACCCTTCCTGCACGATGGTCCGATCCCACAATGTAAATATGTGTGTGTGTGTGTTTGTGTGTGCATGTATAGTATATACAACTGTATGGGTATCCTCTGCTAGGGGGGCCCACGAGCTTTTGACGTTGGTAAGTGTATATGTGTGAGTGTACCCAAAAGGGGTCTTATATTGGCTGCCGCCTATGCACACGCACATATATATAATATACACTGTATATATTTACCTCCACCCGGTCACCGTTACCGATTCACACACTTCGCATAACCGCCTTCCCTACCTCTCCCACCGCAAAACTACCATCCGAGTATTATACAGCTACGGTCTCCGTTAAATGGGTCAGAGGGCTCTTTGCGGAAAACCACAATGCCTCTCATTTGCATCTTATTGGGAGACTCGACGGTGTGTGTGTGTGTGTGTGTGTACACTAGAACAGGACACAATAATATCATACACTGGTGAGGGATTGGGGGGGGGGGGGATCGAGGAGTTCACCGAGAGTTTACGCACTGCAGCCGTGTGGCTTAATTACGACTTGTAACCCGCGCACACACGCCAACGCACACACTTATACACAAGAGGAGGTATCGTTTATTCATTTATAACGCTCCGTCGGTCCCGTCACCGCCGTAGAGTGGACGTATATTGTTAAGTATATCTATGTGTGTTTGTTTTATACGGCTCAATATTCAGTGTTTCAGTGTTTGTTTTAATATATTTATCATATATATTGTTATGTTATAATTTATATTAAACTGTTATAACTCATAAGAACACGATGGTGTTACATCGATCCGGAATTAAATACGTTTTTGATAAAGAGAAGCTGCCGAAAGACCAATGCTACCGTATCATTTTATGCGGTTTATTCACACCTCAAACAGACGAGGGTTTTATTTCACGGTCGAGTTTAAATGTCTGACCGCGTGTCAAGATCAACCCTACAGTGACATAATTTATAATTTATAACGTCGATGAAGGTTATAATACGATACTGAATTTGGATTTTGTAGTACCCTCGAAAAAAAAATAATGATTATTATACTCAACGCTTAAATAATCGTCAGCTCTGCGTAATGAATGCATAACAAATGGCCAGTTTTTTTCTCGCTTTCTTTCTAGTAACCGTTTTTGGAAAATTTATTTAAGACAAGTTTTCACAGTTTTGTTGGCTTCGATGACTTAAGTTCTTTAGTATTAATAATGTGAATTGCAAAATTTGAATTGTTGTTTCGTCGTCCTTGGAGCACATTTTTTGGCGTTATTATCAATGTATAATTAATATAAAAACAGCCATAACTTAAGAAATTATGTTCAGCTTTAGTTAGTTAGTTAGTCTTACACTTTCCAGCAATAACTCTTACATCATACATTTTATCAACCTTATTATGTAACATTGTAACGGGAATTCAGCTGATAAATCTGTGTTGTTGTATACTATTTTAGTTTTCGTGATTAACAGGTCAACAATACTGTTTACTGAGAAATGTATTTATACTTTGGGATACAATTAAAGCCTTAAAGGTACCCCATATATCATTCACTCCAATTACAATTCTACTTCCAATTTACTATCGTACATTATACTGAGAATCACATAATTATTAAAGGAACTATTATGATTTTATGTGCATTGTTTTTATAATATACAATATACATTATACATTATTATTTATTTATTTGTTTGAGCGCCATCGCCATCTGGGCAGGCAACTACCTAGGCGTCAAGGCCACCATTCCCTAACCGGGCACGGCAGAAACTTACAGGTCCCAATTAGAAATTCTGCCAAATAGGCGTCCAAACTAGATCTTCGGCATTCTGCCGGACAATAGCACCATACTAAAAAAAAAAAATTATTTGATTTATACTTAGTTAATATGATAATGTTAATGATAATATCATCATACCTAATACCTTTGAAAATGTTTTGTAAATAAAATGAAGAAAATAGAATCGCATAGACATTTTCACGAATTTAATATATTGATAATATTAAATAACAACATTTTAAAATTCAAACATTCTCTTTACGGAATTCAAATTTTAGCAAAAAGTAAAGTACCTGGGACTTGTATTGAATCGTCAACTTACCTGGGCCCAACACATAAAAACAAAAATACTTCAACTAATTAATCGTCTACGTATGTAAAACACACTATTACACAAAAAATGCATACAAACCATAAAATTACACTGCTAATATACAAAATCCTTCTAAAACCTATAATCTAGGCCTGCGGGCTTCAGCTCAAAGGCAGTGCAACAATTATTCAAACATAAACAAAATTCAAAATTTCCAAAATATCTTGGTTAGAAAAATAATTAACGCTCCATAAAGATTGAAAAATAACAACAATACTTGAAGAAGCTAAATTATTCAGATTTGTGTGTTAGTCAGATAATAATACTAATTATTATTACTCGGCGTTACCTATTAAGGCCCAACATTGCTAAAATCTTCTTTTCTCGTGATATTCCAATAAAATAATTTGATTACGTTTATGTAGTTTGTAATTATATTGCATAAACATTAAACAATATTATATATTTAAACATTATATACGTTTTCAGTTGTTATCTTAAATGATAATAATTATCATTTATTATTGTCATGGTGATACAATGAGAATATTCATGATAAAAATATCCAATTTTTCTTATAGAAATTCGTTATTCCAAGTATCGACGCGGTATAACGGTCAGGTGGTAACTATAGTAATTATTTATTAGTATTATTATTTCAGTACTGAAGACTATAAGTAACATTAACACCGATAATATAAATTTGAATGATCTTAGTTGATAAAATTTGCTAATGTTTTGCAAATATCTGTGACTATTTTTTTATCATATCCCGTTAGTGTTTACATTTAGGAGATTCTGTATGAATTTTACCTTGATCCGAAAAAACATTGGGATGGCCCTAATTCTAACCCTCTTATAAAAATCTTATTCATTTCACTGGTTTGAGGAAATCCTCCAAGACGTCTAAAGTAAAGGCAGTGTCGCAATTTACTAGTTTTAGTTAAACTAATTTCATAGCCAAATAAAATAAAAAACTTAAAGTATGTAATATTACTAATGTATGGCTTTTTCCTTCAAAAGTTTCACATCTCCTCTATGTCTAATTTGCTTATTGTTTTAGAATAGATTGTAAAATATATCTTATAAAAAAAAAAGTTTAGAATCTATCTCTACATGATTTACTGAGTATACAGCAGTTCACTGTAAATATTATACCATTTTTTTTTCAATGTTCTAAAAATAATGAGGGCATACATTTAAATTTAAAATAATTACAACTCAAAATAAAATTGTATTCCATTTTCCATGAATAAAGATTATTTTATCTTTTGAATTTAAATTTTAAAATATATTTTTTCATAAGATCACTGATTTATCCATGCTGCAGAGAGTAAAAATTGTTGAAGACAAGAGGAATAAAAATTCTTTCTCATTTTATTAAAAAAAAGTCTGTTGAAAATACACGAAGCTAAAAGACAAAAGTATATCTTATTTATATTTTTATAATAATGTAAAATGTGAATACAAACCGTGATATTAATCTTTTGAAATTTACACTATAATGAAGTGTTACTGACATTTATCATTCAACACAAATATAATATGAATTTATGTTTGGAAAATGTTTACATTTTTTAATAAATTATTTATTGTTCTTTTATTTTATATAAGAAATAAATATTCTTGAAACTATAACAAATTAATATTGTAAAATGTAAATAGTAGCTATCATTTTATTATTAAACATTTAATTTAATAATTACTTACATTTTATAACAATGATATTAAATTATAAAAAAAAAAAACAATTTTATATAACATCTAAATTTTATGCACTACATTGTTATATATATCAATGTCGACATTTTTTTTCAAATTTTTTGATAGATTATTTTAAGTTTAAATAAATAAGATACAGTGAAAATAAACACGTTTTAACTGATTAAAAATTATATTTAATACTTTAATACATTTTTTTTTTAATGATCTTGAAATGTTTACATTTCTTCTTTTACATCAAAGGCCATTAGCATTACATTCGTTGAACATGTATTTACATTTTAATTATGTCTTATTCAGTTAAAGTTGAGAAAACGATACAAATCGAATAAAAATACAATAAAAGTATTAGTTAAAAAATTATTTAAATAATTTTTTTTTCAAATTTTTGGGTTTGACTTATATTAGGTTTAATATTTTTATTGTTTTAAAGAACTCTACTGTTTTCCTATCGTTGACAGGATTTGAGCCTAGACTTGTTCCGGTAAGGTTGCTTATATCGATGTCCTCTCTTTGTTATACAAATAATGTATATTCTATCAAATAGGTAATTGTATATATATATATATATTTTAATTTATTTATAATATATAATATTACAGAGTGTTTATTTTGGGTGTTGTCTATTATTGAAAATCACACAAGCAATATTAGACAAAAATAATAAAATATTATTTTATCTCAATAAGATTGTGATATTGTATAATATTACGTTAATTTTGTAAGTAAGTTAGAAGTTGCCTAGATTATGCATTTTTTGGGCCACTAGAACAGGTCTTGCGATCTATTGATTATTAATTGAATGGTCAAAATTCAACTTGAAATAGCTTGACTGTTTTCTTATGGCCACTTAATCAGTAGCCTACAAAATATTCCAAACTTAAAAACGATTAATTGGTGAAGACAATTACATTTTAATTAAATATTAACAATTTATTTCAAAACAATTATCCACAATGACGTCAAAATATTTCTTAAACATGCCCCTATATTGCCTATACAACACGCCGTGTAACATTTTTAATACGGTATAATTTATACCTACACCGTGGTGTAGAATAAAATATATCGTATCCGATAATATTGTTCCTATTACTTATCGTTGTGTTAAGACGTGGTTACAGAACAATTTTAGATTTAAAGTAGAAATTATACATTTTACTTAAGTTCAAAATCCTTGTTTCTATTAACTTCTCTTGTTTTTGATGAACATGATATTTGATTTATAAGTTTAAAATAATTTTTAAAAACTTATATAGTCTAAAGTTTCTATTAGAAAAGTAGTTAATCCACGTAATCGTAATAATTTTTGATATTCTGGTTTATTATATATCAAATTAAATTGCTTTATATCCGTGGAAATCATACGTATAAATCGTTGTAAAATTTTAAGAAGTTCTAAAATATAGTTACTGAAAAGTAATTAATTTCATTTATGATAAATAGTTACATAACGAAGGTATTGTTGAAAAATTATAACGGTTAAAATATCGTAGAATTTATTTTGTTCATATCGTATTCAATTAACGCACGTAAAAGACTTTTTTGATTTGAAAGTGAAAAGGATAAAGGTACAAAAAATAAAATATAAATAAAAATGAGAAAAAAATAAATCGAAACAAAACCAACTGCAAGCACAAAGCTATATTGCTGGTAGTGGTTGTGGTGGCGGCGTTGGTAGAATCCAGTTTCGTAAGTAATCGGATAAAAAGTCCGTCGCGGTTTTATACATATTATATATATAATATAAATAAAAATCGAATTATACGCGCCACTGAAGGGGTTCTTGAGTGACAAGTTTGTGGGAAAAAGAAAAGTAAACGTTTGCCCGGTGGTTTGGGATGGCGGTGAGTCGGGGGAGTGAAAAAAAGAAAAAAGTCGCCAAAGTCGATTTATCAGTTTGATACCGCCACCGTTGCCGCGCTGGAGGGTTTATCATTATACACTCGCAACGAAACTTTTCCTCCACCCCTTCACACACACACACACACACACACACCCCTCTTCACCGCGATTTGGTCTCTTCTAAAACAGCGTTGGAGGGCGATTACTATGCGGAGAGAGCGACAAAAGATTTAATGAATCATGAAGTTGGAAAAAAAGATATATAAACGGTTTCAATGGACCGTACGCACTTACACAATTCCGCCGGCGGCGTTGAAGAGTAATAGCGGATTATAAAGTTGACTATTCCTCTCTCCGTCTTCCGTCTATACCTATAACTATATATTATTATATGTACACATACGAAATCAAGCTCCCTCCGATCGTCCAGCGTAGCCGTTTTTGAAAAATTGCGTGCTCCCAACACGCGGGACAACGTTCATACTAGGGATTCAGAGTGAAGCAATAAACATTTATCGAGTATATACCTAATATACATTTATGCTTTTCTTCTTCTTATTTTTTTTTTATTATCACTTTCCGTGATCACTTTATTGGGCATTACGAGTGGTGAAAACATTTCATTATGTATCCTTTAGGGATTGGAAATTGAGTCTGCAGGCGATGTAATTTTTCAATTTGTTTACTTTTTTCTAAAATAAGAAAAAATACTTGCAACCGTTGACGAATTTTATAAAAATGACAAGAAGCGAGGTTTTTCCTGGTTTTATTCGTAATCGTTGTTTGGGTGCGACGATTGCTTTTAAATTAAATATCTCAACACTCTCAGAAATATCCTTCGGTCAAGTTACCGTAGGGTATCTTTAGTCTCCCTTTGATTATTTGTTCAATTTGGCGTTACTTTTTGTTTTAAAAAAAAACCAATCGTATTTCTTTCAGTTCCTCCGGACATATTAGACTATCCTACGAGCACGGACATGAACGTCCGCGAAGGTAGCAACGTGTCGCTAAGATGCGCGGCTTCGGGATCACCGTCGCCCAATATCACGTGGCGCAAAGAAGGATCCGAACTCATACGTCTGGAACACAGCCAACAAGGTCAGTACCAATATCCTATACATATGTAGCTATATAATATAATTTAGTTGGCTATTATATAATAATATAATACGTAATATTGTGTTCATGCATATGATAATGATGGTTCGGTATACAATACGCGGTATGTACTATGTAATATACCTTTATTAAAGGTACCTATATAGAATATTTAAGATCATCGTCGTTAGCTCTCACGAACATCATATTATCTATTATATATATTATTATTATTAAATGGTAAACGCGTACGGTTATAATGCATGATATTTTAAGAGGACACAATCATCGGAATACCTATCGGATGCCAAACACTCTTATAACTAGTACATGTTTACTAAATATTTATCAATATTGTGTGCCGTCGGTATTGTATGGCATAATAATAATATGGTAAAAAACATCGTAATTTACGTAAAATACTCTGTGTCATTTTCGATAAATGTGATTAATATTTTACGCAACTCATATTTTTCCATACCCATTTTCTCGGGGACACAATCATTTTTATTAAAATAGACAACAATAGAGTGTACCTATGAACAATAAATTGTCATTCGATAAATCACTTATCGCATTCATTTATATTTCATATGTATTTATTGTTATAATGATGACATGTTTATCAAAAATATATTTACACAATACTTTTGTATTTTCTCCTGGTTAATATAATTTTACGTTAAATAGTAGGAACTATTAATATTTCCAAATTTCAAACACGAAAATAACGTAAATAATGAAATTATGTAATTAGAAAACGAAAAGTTTAAACGTGCTTAACAGGTTTCAATTTGAATAAATAATTCAAGTTCTTTGTTTGTATCAAAGAATAGGCGATTTTATACGCCAACAGTTCAACATAATCAAGTGAAATGTACTTCAAAGAAAGGAGATAAACTAAAAAATACGATTCGTTTAGCTCACATCTGGAAATTTTAGTATAGCTTGAAAGATATAGTTTGACTTTTATGTTTTTTAGACATGATTAGGTTTCCATCAAGTAATGCTAGTCGTAGTATTTTCCTGACACGATATTCGAAGGTATTGTTGACGAAAAAAAGTGACTAAATAATGTATACCTTACAATCAAATACCTTAGTAGGCAATAATAATAAATTAGGTACGAATATTAAAAATAAAACAATTATTATTTAATGTCTTACAAATTCGGTTCGCCAATAATTATAAGAACTAACATTTTATCGTTACAAATAAAACATATGTATTTCAAAAAACATCAGAAACAATTTGTAATAATTTGTTCTTTATGATAAGTTTCTTTTTTGTTTTCTGTAACGAAAAATAAACAATAATCTAATGGATGATCAGAATAAAATGTACTTATTACATTATGAGTGTATTATTTTCATTTTTCATTTTTCAGTCTTCATCGTACTCTGAATTAGATCAAATTCAGCTTGTAAGAAGTAGTTTATGAATTTGTAATTCGTTAGACAACTTCACTGTGTTTTTTGATAAATGTAAGCTTAGTAAAAATTAGGAACAATAGCCGTCGGTTGAAATTATACTTAAACCGAAAACTAAAAATATGTTTATGCTCATAAAATATATTTGGACAAATTCAAGCATCTATTAAAAGTATTATGCGATATGCGTGTAGTGAATATAATGTAGTTAAATTAACTAAGACAAACAAAGATATCCATCCATATTCCAAATGGTTATTAATCTGATCAACCGAACAACATAATGATTGTTGATCCGATGATGCATGATTTTACTCATTGAACGGAAAACTTACATATTGACCCATGGTTATAATTCATTACTTATGCAGATTTCATGGTATAATTACCGTGTTCGATGATGTAAGTATACGTAGCATTAATAACTAGTTAGTGTACAGTTTGTGGTCCTATTATCGTAGAACACTGGGTAACCTTTTCTATACTTGACTTCACACAAAGTATTAAAACGGGTACTCATCAATTTATAGCTACTGTGGTCTAATCTTTAAAGGCACTTTAAGCATAATTAATTGCCATTTATATTCAGAATTCAAAACGTGTACCTATTACCTATTAATTAATTAACCTGCAATCACATTATAATAACTGTTTGTTTTTAATAATTTATTTTCCAGTTTACGTTGAGTATTAAAGTAAAAACTGTTTTGGGAAAACTTTCTTTTTCGAACTTAAGATGTCTAGTCATTCTTGATATGATATGTATATCGTAACATAAATATCCTACGTTTAGTTTTTGATCAATAATTTCACTTTTATAATTTTACATAAAATATAATATTTAGAAATTAATGTTACAGTTATTTAAAAAAATTATTACTTTGAATAAAATATTACAGTTTATTTATCACAAAATGTATTTATGAATGTACATGAAAAGAAATAACTGTTTTAAACCATGTTTATAGCATCCAATTGAGTTACTTGAAAAATAATTGTTTTTTGTACGATTCTTCATTTTATTTGTTCTTTTACTTTACCATAAGAATATGTGCAAATATGGTTACATTTTAAATGAACTAAGTCCATATTATATACGCTCAGATAAAACATAATATAATATGTATTTCGTTCTTCATCTTCACCACACATATCATTTGCTTTAGCTATCGTTAATTTAATTTTATATTAAAAATGAACTTTATTTATAGTAACATGTATTTCGTTGAAACATTTTACATACAACAAAATAAACTAATTTGAAATTTTTAAAATCAATAAATAACAACTTTATATATAGTTTAAAGTTGTAAACGTATTTTGAACCATAATATAATTATTAATTCATCATTTATGTAAATATCAACAATATTTAGCAACGTTAACGAAACAATTAATCCATCTTTACTTATAGTTTGATAGTTCTATGACATAAATATTTGAAGAGCCTTCAGAATTTGTCAAACATTTTACTTCATCAGCAACAATAATGATAGTTTGCACGAACACTCATATTTCTCAACACTAAATCAACTGTCTAATGCACGATGCACTAGAATATAGTGAAAAGTAATTAAAATCAAATAGATACGCATATAAACACAAGAAAGCGTGACTAGTACACAAAACTTGTACATCAAATTAACGGCTAAACAAGTTATGTTTACATTTTACATAGTGCCAAGACTTTGCTGAGTGTCTGATTCTTGTCTGAATGTTTTTATTGGTTGTTTGTTTTTGTAATATACGAGTAAACGCTTATTGTTTAAGAATTTATATAAAAAGAACTGATGAACGGAAGTAAAAACTTAAAAACGGTAATTTCAAAATAAAGTTCTTCAAATGTATTGAATGACTTCAAAACAGACATACTTTTGTTGAGAATTCGATTTATATTTAAAGTTCATTTATCGTGATTTCTACAAGTTTTATTTTTAGGTTTTATGTTTATAAATAGGTATTATGTTTATAATAATTTTTAGATAAAGAAAAGTTGTGTTTTTCATACTATTGTCACAATCTAGAATTCAGCTTTATCCATCCCGTATTACATCGACGAACTGAAATTACGGCACTGATAGACGACAGTATAGTTATAAAATTGATACTTCTCAGTTAAAATAGCAAAGAATATCAACAATGATTGTTAACTATTAAAAAAAATGTTATTTTCAATAGTGTTCTTGAATACTAAAAGCATTCACCAAAATAATAATACTTAAAAGACAGTTTAATAGCAGTGTTGCGGATAAATGATTATTACTAGACAACTATCATTGCAATAACGGTGCATGTTAAATTGCATTTCGTGTACCTACGTACTAAACTAACAACCACACTGAGGTAGAGGATATACCACTTAAGATCAAAATGATAAAAGTTAAAATTATTCAGATCGTCTAAATTTGGCAATGATATATCATAACGTGTAGTCGTGTAGACTATAGATATGATAACAATATAATAAGTACCTATAGAATCGTTATCGTATTCAGCAAAAATATGCCAAATAGTAATAATAAATATATATAAGATAAATATTATTTTAAGGAATTTATTAAAAAGGTATAACTATACATCTGACACTATTATGAATCTTGAATATACTATTTCTTATTTTTTTCAGTCTATTCACGACTCTCGAATACCAATAGTGATTCCAATGGCTAAAATTTTCACAGTACTTACTTATCAGTAATGGTTGGCACATGATTTACTTTTGAAAATGAGATAATTACGAGAACGCAAATGATGCACATTGATATTATTCGAAAACATAATGCAATATTGAACATCTGTGATCATTTAAAAGGTTTCAAAAAGAAAGTTCACGGAAATCGAATCGAATGAGTTATTCATTAGAATTACACACATATATAATGTATTATATTTATGATATTTAAATTATAATTAATATATTTGTGATCATCAATAACCCAACCAGGTGACAATTAGAGACATTATATTTTTAATATAACTTTCGATGAACATAGTTTTTTTTTAATCAATTACTTAAAAACAATAATATTATATACCTACATCAGTTGAAATAAATGTATAAAGATTATCTATAGGCATCTTGCTATCATTTTGAAAGGGACACGATAATTCTAACCAAAATTATTAGTTTCAATTTTTACTTGGCATTTTGAATTAAACTTAAAAACTCAAAATGTGTCTAGTGAAAAATGAATTCCGCCTGTCTTAGGTCTTTTCGTATTCTGTACTATAATAATAACAACGAAGCGATATTTTTGTAACACCATATTGTTACACTACGGAAAACATATATTATAGAATGTATTCAAGTTTAATAAAAAATAAAAAAGTTAAAAGGAAAAAGTTTGTACAGGATTCGTTAAATAACGACGGTGCAGCATTACATCATGTGTTCACATTTAATAGATATAAACTAGACAACTATATTATCGGTAAATGTTTTATCGGATATAGATTTCGAAATTGTTTTTAAAATAAATTACTCTGTAACAGCGATGGTCGTACGATACCTGCACAAGAATACTCGAGTCGATTAAACTCATTCCCGAACATTCAAAATCCCTGGGTATTTTGTTCCTCTAGTGTTTTTTTACGATAAGCACGCTTTGGCGTCCGTCTTAGGTAAAGAATCAATCAAAGGAGATGAAATCGTTGATTCTTCTCAGTCTCGTATCGTATTTATATATATTTATTTTTTCACAGTGGTAGCTTTGAGTATAGTATTTCTGTAACTGTTACGGGCTTGACACGCATTAGTGTTTCTTTTGCGACAAAAATAAACGATCAGTAAGAAACGTTTAAAATAAATTATATTAATGCAAACGTGAATTTTAAATAATAACCTGCATTTCAACTTTGGATAATGCAATATTATAATAAGTAGTTAAAATAATATTGAGACAATGTATATTTTGTAGTGAATTCCATTCTAATCAGCGAATTAATTTGATTTTAATGTGTACCTACGTGCAATCAATTTAATGATGTCGATCAGACATATAGACATTTTGTATGCTACTCGGAACAATTATTAAAAAAAAAATAACAATTGTTTACAGCTAAATTTGTTGTACCATATACAATATGAATAATAGCCGACAGTACTTATGAATAACAAAAAACGAAAATATCGATTGGTGAAGTATAAAAAACTTTATCGACAGTCTATTCTAACCCTATTCGTATAATTTTCGGGTTAAACGTATTTACGACTACGGTTTAAATGTTTAATATTTTTTTGTGTTGTTTCTTCATCTATATACATTATAACTATGTATAATACTTCCTAAATTATTATTAAAAATTAAAAATTAAATACTCGAATCATGAATTTAAAACTTAAATTATTTATTTAAATTAAATTATTCAACAAATTTTAATTATATCCTTATGATTTAATCAAATAATTTTCAATACATTTTAAATGGTATTATATTCGACTGTGAAAAGTTTCAATGTGCGCGATGTACTTATTTATAAGTTCATAAACTTAAAATTGACTTTAGATGAGTAAAAAACCTTTTATATATTTTATTTTCATTCGGATTTACATAATTTAAATGGGGTATGATACAATTTCATATTTTAAGAATAATTGATATTTAATGTAAAAAAAGTAAATAATAGTCTCATTTAAAGTTAACATCTTCTAATTTATAAGCTATTTAGTTGATATAATTATCAAAGGTCTTGCTGCTGAATGCAGAAGGCCAATTTAAATTTGTGTCAGCTACTAAAATGAGCACGTGTAAAATAGAAGTCACGATATGAGGAAACAAAATAACTGTTATTATACTTCTTATAGTATACAATATAGGTAGGTTGACGATTTCATCTATATGGATACTAAAATATTCAGTGTTTGTTTTTAAAAAGCTATTTATCCATCATAGTAAAAACATACCATTTTACTTAGGTACCTATGTAAAAATATGTTTATATTGTAAATAGTGTTAAATACGTAGACTATTGACGTTCTTTTTTTGTATCATAGTTACATGAGAAACAAGTGAATAATGTGTGAATTTCTTGATACACGAATTATATTTAATCGGTCCCGCGGAACTACTTAAGTTTATACTACTTAAATTCGCTAATTATATGGTCATAGATTAGCAATAGCTAGTAATGCTTTTAGTTTCAAGTGTTCTCAGTCATCTTAAAAATGCACTCGATACTTCGATCTCTTAACTCCAGAGTTTCTCCGTCTCTTTTTTTATGGATACTCAGGCATAAAGGTATTCTTTGGTGACCTCCATCTTCGATAGTTTTCTATTTGGCTCTATGTTTCTATTGTTCTATGTCCTTACGCCGATCTAATTATCTTTTACTACCGGTTTACTTGTAAATAATGGGATCTAGATCGGGAAATCCTCTCGACATCCTATGCTTCCATTTTTAGAATAAACCATAGTTTCAGTCATTCGATGTTAGCCAACCTCTAATCGTATTATACTACAGGCTATTGATGGGTCATACTTTGACACAAAATCACATGATCAGGTTAGAGCTCAAATTACAGTCTCTCGTGTACCCTCTCTAACCGTTCTGGTGAATCATATGACTTCCTTGTTCCGTCACTTGTTATTTAATTGTCCAGCTCTCTCATTCAACAGACTCAATCAAAAAATAATGTTTTCTCCCCTATACACTAATTCCTCCCATGTATCATGTATTGATGCTCAGTAGTTTTTCCCCTAATGTTGTCATCCTAATCAAATCTAAATTGCATTCTTAATATGTTTTAAAGTTAGATAATTATGATTTTAACACTCATAGCAAATTTGCATCATTTATAATGTATGTTCACTCCAATGCATAAATTCAATATTGTTGAAATATAATAGTTTTTGTAAAAACTGCATCAAGAAAAAAAAATAAGATTTTATTATTACGTTGTAATTTATTTTTATGATTTTCTTTTAGGTGAAATAAAAATAAATAATAATGATATAATAATTTCTCCTGACGGTTTTGAATGTCATAATATTATCAACTGTAAAAATTATTTATTTTTCAAATAGAGTATAATATTATATTATATAATAAAGAATATTAGTCAACAAATTTGTTTGAATAACTGTCTTGTATACTACCTGCGAAAATTTTGTATTTTTGTCTATCGTGTACCAGAAATTCTTTGTTTTGTACATTCCGTAATGGCCTTAACATAATCGTGCGATGTTATTGTACTGTTCCATTTTCGTTGAACAAATGAAATAAAACAATTTAAAAAATGTTACATTTATAAGAATATTACATTACGAAGGTAATAAAAAAATAGCAATTTTCGGTAAGTTACATTCAAGTGGTAGTGAGCATATCATACTACATATAAAGTCATGCTAATAGCTAATAGGTATAGTACCATTTTTACATTAAACCTTTTATAATTTGACATCTTATTTTTTAACAATTTTTCAAATTAATATTTAATTTTTAGTGTGCTACACAAGTTAAAAGGGCTTTGTTAGTTATTTTCAAATGCTAATATTACACTATTCGTTCACCAAAAATGTTTTATATTAAATCCCAAATCAAATTTAAAAAGGCTTTTATTATATATATATATAGTAGCCGTATTATCCACTTAGAAAGATAATAAGATGTATTATAAGATGTATCTACTATTAATATGATACTATTATTATTTTCTATAAGGAGCTTTGAAAAAAAATCAAAGTTTTTTTCTTAGAAATTCACTTTAGTAAATACCATAATATAGGATTATTAAATGCCTTGACAAAAACGTCACTTTGTGTTGATATAATATTTATAACGCCATCAGTTAATTTTTTTTTTAAGTTCCCAATAAAATTTGACCATAAATTAATAAAACTGTTTTTGTTTTAATCCCCACACAATGGTGCAAAAAAAAAATATTAAACATTTTATAACACTAAAGTTGCTCGTTGATTTACATTTTTATGACAAACCTCCATGCTATATTACACGTTTATTTAGTAAACAAATATTATATTATATTTTGCCAAAGAGGTGCTCTTCCAAAAAGGAAAAGTTAATGCTTCCCGTAGAGATTTAAGTATTAATGTCCACAATCCAAAGCCGTCGGTATATTAAATATACATCGAGGGCTGACCGGACAAGGGATTATCCAGGTAGCTTTTTTTTTTTTTTAATTTATTTATTATTTTTTTTTTAATCCCTACATTAAAAAATATACCACAGGATTTTTCTTTCCGCTGATTACCGTTTTTGGGGTCGAAGTAGTGAATAATGATATAGGTACGTTCAAAACGAAACAAACCCACAACAACAACAACGACAACCCTAGGCGAAATTTTAGTGAACGGCTTACAAAATGTTAAAAAAATAATAATACATATAATATATATATGTATATCCAACATCCACCGACGCTACCAATGCTCATTAGGGTGTAGTTATTAATGTAATTTTGGATCGTCCGGAGGGCTTGCGATACACCTCTCTATATACATATGCGTGCGGTAATCTCAGTGGCGATTCACGGTGTGTGTACATATTATATCATTATACATGTATGCATGTTGTCGAATAGCATGCATGCAAAGGCCATTGGGTTTTTCGCTTTTGCCGTTATTCCCACACCTATTTCCGAGACCCCGAGGGCGGGTAAACGAAACAAAACGAATCTGACGTCCGGTTAGTGTCCGGAGTGAGTATGATGCTTTTTTTTTTATTTATTTATTTAATTATGACCTATATGAACTTTGATAACCGGAAAACTTATGGCCCGTTACGTGCATATTGTATTAATGCTCGAGCGTATGAATATTTAACATAACCCGTAACTACCAGAGCCATTTCATTTTTTTTATTTATTTTTTTATTTATAATATTTAACACGATCGTGTAGTGTTTAAACCCAGCATCAAATCTATACGTTCATCAGTAAACTCATTTATCTTATTGCACATTTTTCATTACTATCTATCTTTTATTATTACGATAAAAAAATAATACATATGTTTTTTATGTAATCCAATTCTCGTTATTTTGTGCTTAGAAACAATATTATATGGTTGGTTAGGGATGAGTATTTTTTTGAGTTTATGACTAGCATATTATATACATTTATCACACCGAACTACCTAAATAAAATAAATACGTATTGTATACTTGATATGTTTGAATATAGCGTTATTATCGTTGATTTTATAGACATATATTATATTATTTAGCATATGAAATTTGTTTGATTCATAAGTATTTATGATATTTATAATTCAATAATATGTTAAATAATTATTGCAAATTTGATTATGTTCATTGAAAGAATTTTAAATTATTATTTTTTTAAGTTGTAAAAATATGAAATCGATATTAAATAATATTATACATAATATAACTATCTACCTATCTACCTATCTACCTGTTTAATTAAAGCTAATGGTATGGCACGTGGCTATATCATTATTATTTTACTATTTATAATCATATAAAAAAACTCAGTTCATTTTTAAATGTTTTCTATTTATAAAAAGGTAGTACCTTTATATAATTTGTCAAAACACGACGTATTGGAATAATAAGTACATATTTTCATATAGGTAATTTTATTCACAGAAAAAAAAAATAAGGTTACACTCAGATTGGGAATATATATATATACATATTATAAAATTGATTAATTACGTCAAACAAGCCATTAGAATATCAACACAAATTGAATATATTTTTCACGAAGAATTGTAAATTATTGAGATGTTTTATCATCCCCATAATATTTGATTCAGATGTGATCGATGAAAATGTAAGGATGTTCAACTATATCATAATGATTATCGTTGGAATTCAACATTTTTGATAAATGCCAATAACATTCTAGAAGAAAAAAAGTTATTACTGGCAATAAATCAAATACAAAACTTGCCCGAGGTTTTACTATTTACAAGGTTTGTGATTCCATATACCCGTGGTTCATTTGCTACATTTCAGAGAAGTTTTATCCCATATTTTTCTTTTAGGATTGATGTTAGGTACCATTTAATTGATCATACTATTCCGAGATCGTATAGTATGCAGTTATATAATGCACGCAATTTCGAAGAATCAGTAACATCGTTTCATATCATTTTTTATAGCAGATGACCAACACTAATCATACGCAAATCTTAACTTTTATCTAATGATATGAATAATAAAAAATACTAAAACCACCGGGTCTGTGAACAATTTTATTCGCATTATCTAATATTGTAGCAGTAAATAACTTAATCGATAAATCGTACTCGTGTTACATAATATAGGATAGATCAAAAGGACGGACTCCCATTTTACATTCAAAATCAATGTACTACACTTAATGAGGTTTTTTTTTTTTTACTCAAGTTTGATGCATTTTGATTATAAATTAACCAGTTTTTTATGATACTTAAAAATGACAACCACCAGTGAAACTGGTGCAAAATTTTTACATGAGTTGATATGCAATACCATTACAGTGATTAAAACAGTTTGGTCATATATATCGTATACATATATCATATTGTACACAAATTTGGGGTCTAGCCAAACCAACTAACATCCAATCACTCCAAGCTTCCCAAAATGTCAAAATATATTGTATTATTAGTGATGCTCCGTAGTATTTTACTAACATGACATTATACAAAGATCTACAAACTATGACGGTTAATGACCTTGCCAAACTTCATTACAAACTTTTTCATTCCAAATTAATCACCACTATTGACCTTAAACTAAAGATTTTGGCCCACCTTATTTTTCGCATAAAGTAGGAACCGTCCTCGCCGGCTACAACGGGACTAGAATCCGAGATTCATTAAACTAATAAAAAAATAATTATGATGTTATTAAACATATTCATATTAATATATTATACAGATTTATCAATGTTTTAAAAGTTTGACAAAAAAACATACTTTTGTTCAGTTGCCTCAGGCACACGTTTTCCAAGGACCTTGTAACTTTGTAATAGTGGATATTATAGATAAATTGGTAAAATTACGTAACTTGACTTAATTGCCATGTAGGTGATGATGATTAAAACTGTATACTATATTACTATTATATGCGGTCGCGTAGAAATAAATTACATTATTAGGTACTATAGTCATAATTATTATACATTTAGGTATTTCAAACGTTTAAATTTACATTAATACGAGGAAATGACAAATTAATTATTTCTAATAATGTATTTATACGGTTTTATTATGTTCTATTTAATAACTGCAGTAAAACGTAATAAATTGAACAAACTACATTAATACTATTCCTGAAATTTTATGCAATAGCGATTGCAGGATATGCAGTTGTAGCCATTCACTTGGTACCTACTACCTATACAGAACGAAAGTTATTTGTTAAAATATTTTTTATTCGTGTAATACTTCAATATTTGACTAATTATAGGTGTCATAGTGAAAAATAAAATAAATTTTTTATTATATTGTAATTATATAAAAACTATTTAGGGTTGTCACATACAAATATGACGTCTCTATTATCTAAATTTAATCCTCGTCTGACCATAATTATTTATTAGCTCAAAGAAGAAAAATAGTTAGTTTTAAATTTTTAATACCTAACTTTAACCGGTAGAAATGGTTTCAGAGAGTTTTAGCCTAGAGATTATTGTATGCAGTTACGTAAGAAATCAAATCATAATAAAATTGGATTTTTTTCATTCAATAATGTGGTTAATGTTATGCATTTTTTATATTATATATAATTTCCATACTACCTATATAATGCTCTGAAATTGCACAAAATGATTACCTTTAGCGTTTCTTAAATTGTTTTATGTCAAAACTTACAACATAGGTAGTATCAATAATGTTCGATTTTGTTAAATGTTTTTTACCATCGCTAAAACAAAAATAAAAATGAATATTATAACGGTGGATTTGGGCACTAAGCAGTAAGCATTTATCACCGTCACGTAGGTGATATAAAACGTTTATTATATAGTATGATGTGATGATTGAACGTTCCAATATTTATAGATGAGAAAAATGTCGGATTCCGAGAAACGTGTGGTCCGTGAATAGTTTATCACTAGTCCAAACTTTAAATGCGTATTAATAAATTGAAAAAACTATGACTAAAACATAAAAAACACCATCGCAAAATATAAGATTTTTTTCAAAACAATATAAACTCAGTGTGTAAAAACAAATTTTCGAAAAACACAAAAGTACCACTAAAGACAAATTAAAAAGACCAACTGCAATACTTAAAAAAAAATAAGGAATACAACGTCAACGGCGGTAGTTTAGCCGTTTGCAACAACCGCCCTCGCAAAACGATATAATGGAGCAACACGTATATCTATATAAACAACTACGTAATAACACTATTATATACCTATAGATATTGTTATATTTTCGACGAGAGGCAATAATGGCGGGCGCGGCTTTCGATTGTCAATCAAACGGACGGAAAAATATGAAGAAAAAATAAGAGAGATGGTCGGCTTTTTACGAGCGACGGGGTCAAGTATCAGCTCTCCCGTCGAGTGGCTCTAACGAGGGTGCAGCAGAGCCTATTGCCACACCGTCGCGCCGTTGTCGGTGTCGTCAAAGTCCGTTACTCGTATTTATATACATTGTGTCTGTAAAATGTATATATATATATATATATATATGCGACACCTTTTCACCGCCGTCATCGCCGTCAAACACAGATACAATACGCTCGTCTAATAATCTAATATGACAGTTTATTGAATTAATACACATTTAAACACTTACCGTCCCGACACCGTCCACGTGCTTCGTGATCATAATAATATTTTAACTATTTTTACTGGAATTTTATGTTGTGTGTAGTGAACGACTTCGATTATTTGAATACACTTGAGAAACGCGTTTCACCAAGAGGGTAAAGGGTTTTATCACCCTCCTTAAAGTTTATCATTTTGGCAAATTAAACGTGAAGGAAAATAACAAAATATACATTAAAAAAATATCCATCACAAAAAATAACAATTAGATGTAAAATTAGTATCATCTTTAAATTTGTTTAAAATGCAATACTAATTACACCTTTGAGTTTGCATTGTGAGCGAAACACGTTTATTCAGTGCACAATGAAACTAAAATATTATTATTTGGAACTATACTTACAGCATTAAATATAATATCTTTCTAGATAATTAATGTAAAAACAGGGATGAAAAAAGTATATTAACGTTTTATTGATGAATTAAAATCATTAAGTACCTATAATTTTTTTGATTTTTTTTTTTGATTTAAACAATTTGTACAATTTAGCACAATAAGATTATATTATGAGAGTAGGAGAAAAAAAAATACAAATAAAATAGCATGAAAGGTGTGAATAAGCAGCCACCTATTAGTGACTCTTGGCTAATGATTAATTAATTTTTTTTTAAATTTTTTAAATTTAAAAATTTTTTTTTTTGATACATAAATGTTAGACATTGGGGTTTTGTAAGAGGTCACAGCACCACTTCCTTTTCAATCTGCGGTTTGGATTTCCTGGGAGAGTAGGAATGGAAAGATCTTTGATGAAAGGGTTAGGATGGATTTGGAGTCGTTTATGAAAACGCATGTAGAACATTCGTGCTTCCTGAAGTACCTATGATTATGAACTAATATGTAAAACAACTTAATCAAGGAAGAAGTTAAAAGTTCTCCGTTACATGTTCTGGTTCAATATTATAATAATACACCAATGAGCACTTTTTAATGATAGTCCAGAAACTATGACATGTAAAATGTCTCAAATACGATGTTGCGCAATTTTTATCAAAAATAGGCATAGTAAAATATCAAAAAATGTATACGCTTAGAAATAAAAGTTAAAATTCACTTACTAGTTTGTAAAAATTCGATAGTAAGTGTTATTAAGTGTAATAAGTGTTATTCAAGGGTTTAACGTCCACATTTAAATTTTAAACATTTCGATTTCCAGTTAATTATATATAAATATATATTCCTATTTTTAAACTGAAGACGCTAAAATGATCGACAAGTTCAAACGCTTAAAACAACTTGTTTACTGCGAGGAGCTCGAGTACAGTTATTGCTAAGTGTAAGTACGTGTGCGTGAGTGTGTAGAAAAATAGTGTGTCGCCTTTGTACCTATATACATTTATGTTTCGTTCGTCTGACTTTTAAATTTTAATACGACACGGTCGATAAACGTATATTCTCCCTCGAATGGACGCATTGTTCGTACAATACACATTATAAAATATATACGCTGCAGTTTCGAACAGGTCTGACAGTATGGTAATTATTACCATACGATAGCATTTTGAAGTTAGGGCACTCGCGTGCCCGTTTGTTTAGGATTAAGACAACGGGGAATGTGTACAATAAGTGCATCAGGTAATACCCTTTTACTTGACGCAAGACTTGTTATGGTCACCGTCTAAGGTGGCCTCGTTATTTTGTAACTGAACTATTCTCTAGTGTTTGCTATACGCTTCACAATACACACATATTATTAATATACTGTCCCCGAGCTCTTATATTATTAGTCTCTACAGATTGTGTAGCCAAAATACGCCGCTATATTTGTCTTTTTATATGTTGAGACAACAACAGCTGTAGTTGTTTATACTATGTAGTACTTTAAAATTAAATACATATTATAAGTAAAACTTACAAAAAATAATAATACAAATTAAATTAATTATTACAATTATTTAAAATGTTTGGCTTTATTAAGTTAATATTGTAATTTTATATCACCTTTTCTAAGAACGTGTGACTGTGCCTCAGTCTTCCTTAATAATAACTTAATATTACTCTCCTGCCGATGAAATATTTAGGTTTGACTTTCAATAGGCGCCTAGCTTGAGCGCAGTGTCATAAAAATAAAATAAAATCAGCCAATTTCAGTCTCCACCTACTTCTCCGATCCAAGATCCTTTAGCAATAAGCACATAGTTCAGCATATAACTATTATTTTGTAAAGCTGTTATCAGACCAGTGCGATGTGGTCCTATGGCATTCAGACATGAGGCTCTATATACACCAAACCTTCTAACTTTAAAACTATTCAGCGCCTTCGTAAATTGTCTTTACTCCTTAGTTCATTAAAAATAATAAACTCCACAGCAACTTAAAAATTCCAACGCTTACCAAATCATGCTATCTTTCATTTCAAAGTTAACCAACCATCAAAACCCACTTATTAATCGACTTTCCTCCCGCACAAGCCCTGTTAACCCCCAGAGACATCTGTAGGTCCTGGCCTAGAGATTTACTAATTTAATCTGTCAGGGTACTACTAAGTGCCTTCACAATTCAGTTATTCCAGACACTTTAAACATGTAGTCAAAATTACTTATTGTACTTATTGTACTTATTTATTTTTTATATTGAAGAAAAGTTTAAAACTCCATTTGTGTTTTCTTCGTCAAGTATGAGCTGGAGTGAGACTGGGTAAATAAAGTTTGTCTGTGTTTCGGTGTAGTTTAGGCATTATTTTATAATATAAATTGTAGTGTCTTATACATGGCACAATATAATATACGTGGAATATTGTGTTTTAAGGTGGACAAGTGCATTTCGATTTATTTTTCAAACAATTATCTTACACAAATCATTATAACGTGGTATTTTCTTTAAACGTAATCATATATATTATCATGTATTTTAAAGTTATTTTTCAAAATACATTACGTATGTACGTCCGGATATGTTACTTTATACGTCGTTTTTTAAAACCCGTGTAGATATCTATATTTGTTAAGTGATTTATTGATAACATTAAAAAAAAAAGCGTGATAAGTAATTACTTACTAGGTAACCTGTATTCACATTGTCCATAACATAAAATAAATGATGATGTTGTATTTTAATGATTTCCATGATATGTAATCATTGAGTCGTTTTATTAGTAATATTATTTTCAATACAATATAGGTATAGTTTTTTAGCAAAGTTTTCAAATAACACGGTACTTATCGTCATTCTACATCACAACAATAACGAGTATAGAGTTTTGAAAAGTTATAAGATTATTAAAGATTTTGTAGATAGATAATTACTTTAGTTTGGTTTCATACCGCATTCGCGCTAAATACCATAGGTTTAATGCTGGTTTAAATCATACGTGTTATTGTACCTTAGATTGCCTCTGTATGATAACCTGACCAATTAATATGGGAATAGAGTTCTACTTGTTTAGACCAAAAAGTGACGTGTATACCATATAACTGTAGAGATATAACGTTATCGTTTCGTGTGTTTGTTTGTTACAGTGCACAGCGTCGAAGGGCCAGTTCTGAATCTGACACGGATCAGTCGCTCTCACATGGGAGCGTATTTGTGCATAGCGTCCAACGGGGTACCGCCATCGGTCAGCAAAAGGATTATGCTGGTGGTGAATTGTGAGTAAAGTCGATATATTACATTTGATAACAGCTTTGTTATAATAATAATAATACAACCCTATGCGTTTCTACTGTATTTCATCTTTTCGTAATGCCCGAAAAATAATTTACATATTATTTTTTATTAAGTCAAATTTATCAACTTTGCCGAAATATGTTAAATGCTTGTACCTATTAAACTATCAAACGATTCTGAATAAAATACGTTTTTTATGACATATTGTATAATCTTTTTATATTTTTACTATTTACATATTTTACATTTTTCAGGCTGTATAAATACTACTTAAAAATTATAAATTATTCAGATATTTTTATGATTTTATACTTTTTATTACATAAGTGATTCTTTATTACAACAAAATGGCGCCGTATTTGTGTTTGTTCATTTTTTCCAGGGCAAAGGTGGGCAAAGCGACCACAAATAATTCTTTAGCCCCCCCCCCCCCAAAAAACAGACAGTTTTTAAGTTAACATTGATGTTACAAATGTAATGTTAGCTCCTGTGAAATTGTAATAGATTTCCACCTATAGGTATACAGCTAATACCTATATTATATTTACATAGGTCGTTTATGCTCTTAAACACTAAATATAAAACAGAAATCGGAGCCCTAATAATAAATTATAATATTATAATATTGTATTAAACTCACCTTCTACTTATGTCCACAGTCCCGCCGATGATATGGATCCAAAACCAGCTGATTGGAGCATTCATTGGCCAATCACTGACTCTCGAGTGCTTGTCCGAAGCGCATCCCAAGTCGATCAACTATTGGACCCGAGAGGCCGGCGAGATCATTGCTCATGGTAAGCAGAACACGTCCGGAGAATAAACGCCACCGCCGCCGATGGGAAAAGTCGAATACGACCTTGGTGCGGGGAGTGGGTGGCAAAAAAAACAAACGAACGATGACGGTGGTATCTGTACAGACGTTCGCAAGGGTGGAAGGACGGGTTAACGAGCTGAAAATTCAGCAGGATTTTTTTACGATTCGACGGCAATAAACGGGTGGCAGGCGGCGGTGGCGGTACCAAAGTTTTTCTCTCCGTTTTAATAGGGATACACTCAGACCCCATATATATATATAAACACACTTACACATACACGCTCTGTGTATATATATATATATATATTTTTTTCTTTGAATCCCCAAAACGCACATTGTCGCGCATTTCGAGTTGGACAACGACGTCGACGTGTTTCATTTGGAATTTTTACCATACGTGCAGTGTTTATGTTTTATTATTATTATTATTTTTTTGATTGCTTCTTTACTTCGATTCTACTCTCTATATTTACTCGTATATATATACGCTATATATGTTAATAGGACTAGAAAACGCGTGGCAGACGCGTGTCCATTACGGACTCCCAGCCCCCAGGAAATTTACGTGTGGAGGTATTAGAATCTGACCCAAACGCCGCAGACTCGTGGCGTCGCAGTTTCCTGTCATAATCCACTCTCCTCCAACTCCAAACACCCTACAACCTGTCCTCCTACTTTTCAACTTTTAATTGACGCGTGTCCGTTCTCAGATTTTCAAAGCTATAAATCCTTACAGGCTACAGTGTGTCTAATACCGAGGATAATAATATATTTAATTCGACCATCGACGCCAATGCTTTATTTTGTGATTGGTACAAAATATATTATATGGTTTTATTTTTGCAATGACGCGCTTTCGTTTATCTGCAGACCTTTCATCCACTTTGGTGTTAAAACATATCTTTCAATTCGAAATACTCGGCTGATTATCGGAATACTTAAATATCAGTATTTTCGTAACTTATTGTACAGGTAATTCAATTAAAAATTCTTACAAAATAACCATATCACTACGGCACATGGGTACTCCGAGCAAGTTATGGGTATAAGTAAACACGGAATCAGAATATGTAATAGGTAAGACTAATAATAATTCGTGTGTCAGAATATTATAAAAATAAATCGGAATTAAAATAAACAAATGCACGTCAATTTTTTTTTTTGTTAAATGCATTTTTAATATATTTGACTTTGAATGAATAAATTACATGTTGAAAAACAGATGCACAACATTCTAAATTCCCTATGAAATAAAACGCTAGACGGTTATTTATGAATTTCAGAAATGACAGACATTCCAATGTGAATGAATTATGCAAACATAAGTTTAGTGTACTATGGTCTTATTGTAGGTAACTATAGTGATTAACTGATTTAATAATGTGTTTAATATATATTTTAAAATATGAATTTATATGTATGTACATAAAAATAGCGTATATCGTCAAACCGATAAAAAGATTTAATCTCTTAAATATAGTCGTGAAACTGTAATATTTAGAATTATTTTAAACACAAGTTTTGATACCTATAAACAAATCAGGGGGTGTAATTTTTGTTCATTTATTCGTGATAACAGTACATACACACAAAATATAAAAATCCCTCGTGTTGATATATTTAATATTATTATTGTACAATATGGATTATTTTTTTAAGTACCAACGAATAGAAATCATTATTTAAAAAATATTATACTAGTACTATATTCACCTGTTATAATTATTGTTCGCATAATACTATAAACATCAGCCGCCAGTGAGGTTTCTTTGTTTTATTATCAGATCATAACATCAATCAATATATTTTTTTTAATGTTTAAAGTTATATAGCATGCTAACCATCTACCTATACCAACAACCAACCTATAATACTAATATTTTGATATCTACACATAACCTGTATAATAATATATTACAGAACATCTAGAGTACCTAATTATATAACCTAAATATTTCGTGTTTTGTTTGTACGATTTTAATGTTTATTTCGAGTGAATTTAGTTTAATAAAACAGTAGAAAAGGTTAAGGTAACATAAGCATAAAACGATTTTAGATTCATATAAGATTATGCATGATTAGGTACAAATAGTTGAAATTAGTATTTTCTGTATATTATTGTAGTACATATTTATTATATATATTAAGGCAGTGTACAATTTAACTCACAAATGGGAACAGTTTGAAATATTTTAACTTGAAAATTATTTAGTGGCAATAGCTGAGCTCAACAAACCAATCTGAACTACGGGCAGTATATAAATGTATTAATATACATTATACATAAATACAAATGAATATAAACTTAATGTGCAATAGTCACTGTTCTAACTTTTAGATATCATATTGTGTACGCATTTTTTTTATAATTTATGACAAAATAAATTTATTACTTACATGATAAAGTCAAAATATATTTGAAGTTAGTTTACAACATTTATGATGATATTAATCATAATGCATACTTCGTTTTTCGAATATTTTTATCAAAATTATATCAAACATTAAAGTTACATTTATATTATAATAATTTTATTTAGCTGTCTGATTTTGTTTGAAAATCTTTTTTCATCATATGTATTAAGTACCCTCATATAAATAATTAATTTCTACTATATGATTTAATTCAATGGTTTATATAGGTACCGTGAATAAAATAATAATCATTAGTAAATTATTATTTGTTATTGTACGTAAATGCGTATGGTTCGTTTTTATGTTATTATATAGTGCATTAAACTAGGTACCTACTACCTACCTCGTTAACATATTTGTTAGAATTGTATGCCCTACCTATAGCATAGAACGCACTGAGTACAGAGTGAGTTTCAGGAAAAACATTTTTTCTAATTTACTTGTTATATTATTTCTATTCTCAAATATTCAGTTTTACATACCAAACCTGGATCTTACATTTTTCCAATAAGTTGCTATAATCAAAATAACTATGACATACGGTGTTTTATTTTTGTTGAGAAAATTTGAATCTAAATAGCTTAACGTCTTTAGATTCTTACAATTTGGTTAAAATAAAAAAATAAACAATGTTACAATTTACCAAATCTGCGTATAACTATACATAATATTAAAATTAGAGCGAACTAGGCTTTCGTACTAAATATAATATAATATCATGTATAAATACAATATAGGCACTTATTAATTATGTAGTGGAATTCGGTCACAGATTTTATTGATTGGTGACTTATTTTTTTAGCCACTCCTTGTTCATCTAGAACAGGGGTCACTAACTCATTTTTATGGGGGTCTGTTTTGAAACTTACCAAACTTCCTGCGGTCCAAAGCACTTTTAATGACTTTTTTTACTCATTATCAATCAATAACAAATACTCATTTTACTATATTTTTTGCTCGTATGAGCTTGCAAGATTACACGTGGTGAACGGAGACACGTATTTACCCACAATTTAGGAAAATATTTTTATTCATTATTTTATTATAAAAATGTAAGATGTAATGTAAAAACTATATTATATATTTTATAATTACGCAACCATCGGGGACCTTAAAAAACGTGTCTGGTGAAACTTGGTCTAGAATGTCTAGATAATCAAGTTAATTTTAATTTTAATTGTAATTTTTTTCTACATTCATTCGACTAAATGTTACTTTTATACATCAATAAAACAATTCATTTATTAAAATTGATCAATAAAAATGAGTGATGTTTATTTGTTTGATTCCTATACCCTTTATACGAACTGTTGTGTATTATGTTATAATGTTTACTTAAAATAAAATATCATGACATAAGATATATTGTTTGAATAGCTTTTAGAATTTACAGCAGCATAATATTATAGATACTTGAAAACAGTTAATACACAGGTCTCATAATATATGTTTAGGGTTACCATTTAGTATTACAATTATTTGACACCCAAATAGGTAATAACCGTGATAAGGATCCAACACTGCGTGACACGAAACGATTACCTACGTGATAACTGCAGAACGCGATATCGTACATGATATTATTATATTAAAATATAGCCAACTACGTGTACAACACCCGTATTGGCTATTTCCCAGTTTCACAAATCAGCGTATCGTGAATTTTCGATTATGCAATGTTTGAATGTACTTGCGACCTCGCGGCCGTTTGGCCGACTGCACAACTGACAGATCTGATTCCGACGTATATTATACTAAACTCTAAGCGTAATAATCAATAATAAATTAAAAATTAAAAATTAAAAATTGTAATAATCATAATAATAATTTCTAACAATGATCATAATATCGTATAATTATATAGGTCAGTATACGAACGTTTTTGGATTGCTAGAAATGTTTTGCATACAACGAACATATCTATGCGAGAACGTGTATAATACTAGTAATATGATAAAACTGATATCTTATAAAGCCGTCCTAAAAGCATTAGGATTAATATTTTATTTGTTTCTATATTTGTTTATATATTTTCTATTTCACTCGCCAATTGTTTTCAGTTTGAACAATTGTGATTTAAATCTGTCAGGTACGGTTTTTGTCTTCATATTCGAAGTTATCATAGGTCCAAAATGTGATTTTTGAGTCCGACCCAATATTATGAGTTATTTAGGAGTTACGTAATGATAGGATTGCAATAATTATAACTGTTCTATGTTTAACCACATGCGCGCACAAACAACAGACATATACTACACTACACCACCCCCCCCCCCTTCGTACAATAATGTAAAATTAATCAAAAATAAAAATTGTTCTGACATTTTTTATTATTATTTATAATATGATATTTGTTAGTTAAAATATCAATTGATACTACAAATAACACTTACATCTTCAACATCTTATTAATTTTTATCAAGATAATGTTGATGGTTAGGATAAATTAGTCGCCAAAGTCAATTTTCGGCATAGAATTTTATTCATATAACTTATGTGTTTATTGTTATTATAGTGTAAATTTCACTTGTTTTACATGCACTGATGCATCTGTCAGTTGGTATAGTATTAACTTACAATACAAAGATATATTAGACATTTTAAATGTTAATTTTATTTTTTTATGTTTATTGCTGAAAACTTTTTCTGTCTTTAACACTTGCAAATGAAAATTCCTTGTAATATGTTTTAAGCATTTAAAAAATAGAGAAAAACATTGTCAGATTTTTTTTTATAAGCTTACAATGTTTACATTTTTACAAATTTGTTAAAATTAAGAGAATGTGTACATTATTTTGTAGCCAAACATTTTCTAAAAATGATAGTTTTATAACTTAAGATTGAAAATAGACAACAAGGTTCCTCATAAGTTGAAATTTAAAAAGTATCAAAAATACGTTTGCACATTTTTAGACATTTTTAAGAAATGTAATAGATATCTTAACATGCCTTATATAGATAGGTACCAGGTACCAAACCAGGTAAAATATTCTTAGAAATAAAAACTTACTCCACCATTTTTGCTCGGTAACGTTTTTCGTACCTTTTCAATGATTTATCACATTACAGCGACTTGCTATGCTCATCAATGACACGTACATTCGAAATCTACTTCGAGCAGTGGATAGAGTTTCCTCGAGCTTTTATTTTTTTTTTAAAGAATCTGTTAATACATATTATATATTTTTTTTGGGGTTAAAAAAAGTGCGTAGATACTCACTTACTAACAATAATATATGGGTTGGGTACAGAAAAACACCGATTAATGTTTGGGCCTTAATTTATAAAATATTTTCCATATCACATTATGACGATGATAATAATTTCATAGTACACACACACACACACACACACACACACACACGTTGGTAATATAAAATAAGTTATACACAAAGTGGTTGCGATTGCGTAGTTGCTATAATATTATTGCTATTATAAGGCTTAATTAGCGATCGAGACCGATAAACAGTGGTTTCGGCGTGCAAAGACGTCGACGCGATGACGGTATGGGAATACAAGAGGCATACCTACACAGCTATTTAGCGTAACCACTGAATGGCACGGTGGCAACGCAGTGCCATGAAATAATACGCGCGGGGTGGACTTAAATAATTACATCACACCGCGTAATGGGCCGAAATACTCGTAAAGTTTACAAATTACTTTGCCCCGCAACCGAATGTTCGTAAAGTATAGGGTTTTCCGAATATTTATTTATTTATTTTCTGTTTTCTGTTTTTTTTTTCGATTAGATTTACAAATAAGGGTCTCTAATCGTATCGTGAAACAACGGGGAATCTGCACCTTCCACCCTAACGTTGCACTACCGTGGCGGAGGTACAGTGTAATTGGCTCGCGTGATTTTGGCTGTTACACCGACTGTGCGTGACTGGTGCATAGTAGTAAACAGGATTGTAAAAAAAAAAAAAAACAGTATATAAACTCTACTCGTAGAAACTTTTTCACAGTGTAAATTTTCGAGATATTTCGATATGCTGAAATAGTATTATTTGGGAACAGGGAAGGAAAAATTATTACTATTATACAGCTCTATATTATAATATTATACATTACACTATAACGGCGCGGCGGTTGTGGCAGTGGCGATGACGAGTTTCGTTTGGCCCTTATTTTTTTACAAACATCAAACTAGGAAGCGTATTATACATATTTATATTTGAGTATTATATTTTTTTTATGTTTCTGTTGCACTCGTTTGTTTGTGATTAGATTTAATTTTTGTTTATGTATAACAGATGAGTATATTTCGAAATTTTCTCCATCATAAATTTTTCGCCTAATGATTTAAAACCTATTTTATCTGCTCTTTGATGTCTGTTGTCTCTGATGAATGTTTGAAATTAAAAAAAAGAATCCTCGGCGTGCAAAAAATAAAAGAAAAACTAATTACTCTTTCCATCGTTTTAATTAAAGATATACTTCTGAAGGAGACTCTTTGATTAAACATCTAGAGTTTTCCAGATTGGGGCCTTCGTGTTTTTTTTTTTTAGAGTAAAACAAATAGTCTGCTTTTCAGATAATACGCAGATTGCAGAATCTAGAACTGTTGATTATATAGTTAAATATAAAACAAATTTGTCGTTTATTTCACTAAATACATATTCTAATCATATAAAAGTTAAAATATTTGTAGATTTGTGTATGGTATTTTATAAAACTGCATTATTCGGTGTACTAAATTTCTTCAGTTAGGTTATTTTTGATTTTTAATTTTTTCTCCGACTTCAGAGGTTATGGGCAATAATAAAAATAAATATTTAATTATTTTCTATTTACATTATAGGATTTTTTAAATGGTTGTTCTTATTCTACCTATATTAATTTACGCAAATATGTTTTTTTGTGTAGATATAATAGTGTTTAATGTTAATGTACCATTAATTTTAGTCCCAGAATTTATTAGATTAAGCTTGTAAATTATAATAAATTATTTATCTATTTTGTTTTATCATAACTTTTCGAATATTATTATAACTACAATAGTAAATAATATAAACCATTTGAAATATTTTTTTTATTTAACAAAAGATAAATCATTCGCTTAATAAGGTACACAATACATACTACACACTAGGTACACACTGAATTAACACAATCAAAGTATATATTTTATTCATAGATTGAAATTTTAAACAACCATTTATGCCCTCGTAGTACCTACTAATTTAAATGTTGTTATTTAGGAAAATATTAAAATATAATTAAGGATAACGATTAGTCTTAACTAATCAATAATATGCATACTATAAACGATACAATATTTCAATAATTCAATTGACTGTAAGTTATTATTATGTTTTTAGCAATATAATAATTAAATTCTTTTATTCCTATACCTTCTATACGAGTAGCTATTTTCTTACCATCATGTTTGTTGTTTGTTAAACAAATTAAAAATGCACTTGGAGGTGATGCGTGTACGTGTAACATGGTTAAGTTGTTGTCGAAAACATGTTACTCAGGCGTTTCACAAAACTGACTCAAATGTTAAAAGGGTCTAAAGAAGGGTTAACCGTATTTGAGACAACGCATTTGACACGATTTAATTCACAAACCTGGCAGCGGTTACCAGCCAATGGTCCTTAGCTGAAGTAGTCTACTACCCAAAATATATCCTTTGTCATATACGTATATAAATGCAACTACTCCATAAGTAGGGCAATTAAGTGTTTCAGAATCATACTTCAAAATGACTGTCTTATCCTTTGATCCATCCAACGTTGTGTAATTATGTTATGACATTATCCATATGGCAGCAAATCGTTTCTATTTCGATGACGCATATTGAATAGGTAATTAAAACGTCAATAGAAAATGCTAATTAATAACATTATATTAGGCGTATCTCAGATATTAACTTCGCTTAAATTGGTAAAATAATGCGAGTAAAAATACTTGAACTAATATTGATTTTAAATATTATAATATATATTTAATAAATAACATACACTTTGTAAGCAATAGGTAAGCTATAACATGTTGTTTTATCATTGATAAATATTTTAGTGGGTAATTTAATTTTAAATTTACACTGTAGAGTTACTTCTTGTTATATTTGTACGCGTTGAATCTTATTATAATATCAAACTTTCAAACGAGACAATCGTAAATATGGTCATGCATGCCGTGTAATCATCGATTATAATATAACGTATTCAATTTTTTTATAACTAAACAAACGTTTATTTAACATTATTTTCTTCTTTAAAACCCGCAGAAATAAAATGAGAATACACTTATAGACCAAATCTTTCGGAAAATGTGATGTTAAAAGAAATCCAATCGTAACAAAATTCTGATGAATTTAAGTTGAACGTTCGTACGCTATATGATATACGTATCGACGACTGCAATATTATCTGCTGACCTCGTATCAATTTCTTTCTGTTTGGCAGAAACGATTTTATTTAATGAAGGTACTAACCAGCAAATAATGCGTTGGTAGGTACCTAACCAGAAATGTTGTATTTTAGTATTTTACTGACTAACTGCTAAACAGTAAACACAGCTGCATTATTGCATTGTAGAAACGCATTTTCCGTTGGTTTTTAGTTTTTACACCATATCACCACTAAAAACATTATTCATGTGTAAATACATTTGTGCATAAAATATTCTTGAAAATGTATGTTTTAAAATTATTGTTTGTTATGTGTATTCCCGGTCTTGGCACATAATATTATTATCATGTACTTGTACAAATACGGTAGTTGGTACATTGCTGATGCTGGTATAAATACTATATCACATGGCTGTCATAATATACCTTATTTATCTGCTTGAATGATTGTTAAAATAAAAATAAGAAAAAGTTTGATATACGTAATGTCTAAACTAAACGAAAACTTGTTTAAAACGTATTTTAGTACGTTAAAACATTTCTATGTATAATATACGTAGATAATGGCAGCGACCAAATTCTGATGAATAAACAACAAGGAAAGGAATTAAATTGTACAAATATTTTTCCAGTACCTGAAGTTATAAGTTATTAAATTCGGGAACCATGAAAATTAAATTTAGAAATGTAAAATACCTCATTTTTTTGGTCACTTCCTGACCCAACCGGATGTTCCTTAAGTAATATTGATAAAAGTATGTGTACTATCGTACAAAAATACATTTATAAATTATTTTAATAATGCACTTATAAATTAATGAGTAAGTACTTTTTATGAAATATAATATTATAAATAATTTTTTTTTTCCTTTGTCCATACAAATTACATAATACATTTAGTTTTTTTTAAACTAGTACTGTTCATGTTGTGAACATGTTTAAGTGCACATTTGGCTTGCTCATCGTGTGTATGGTAAATGCTTTTAAAATCATCAAAACATTCGGCGTAAGAAGTTAAAACTTTAAAATTAGTATATTATTCTTTCGAAATACATGGAAAAATGGGATTCTTTTATAATATGTTAATATGAATATTTTATATTTTATTTATTATATTATATTAGATGTTTAAATGCATATGAATAAGTGGGGTGTCATTCAATTCTGTTTTTCATGAGATCAGATATTATACATTTTACTATATCGATTTATATTCTTACGCCGTAATTGAGTAATATATTTGAAAAAATGGAAATTTTTTACTAGAATTTTTTTAGACATCTCATACATTGACTAGTCGCGTTTGGAATTTATAACCATACAATTTACTTTATTCTGTATTAAAAAAAATCACTGACTCGTTTTTCTTTTTACATGCTAAAATGGCAGCACACTCCAGTTTCTTAAGACTGTGATCGAACGGTGGTTAACATTAAATGCTTACATCATAAAAATCTCAGAAAAAATAAAATTACTAAAAGCGGCTACATTAATAATGCACGATGATGATATTATTATGTTTCGTTCGTAAGCGTTTTGACATCACGGTTGATGTTAGTTTCTCACTAGTGTCGTTTGCACTTAGTATTCGATGTTTTGAATCAGTCATTATGCACTTGTCTGTAGCGTATTTCTTGTCATATAATATATTTGCTTAGAAACAAGTGGGATACGCTTATTTGAACAACAATCATCATAATAATAAAATATAAAAATCAGTTAAAGTGTATAACTCCGACCTAGTAGCACGTTTATCGTACTGTACTCCTGCTCGTATTTATACCTTCCGATAACATAATATTGTTATAGGTACCTACTACGTGTGATCCGGTAGCATGAATATGCGTACCTACTACCTACCTATTTATTATTTTGTGTATTCTTTCTATGTGTTTCGCATCTACTTTGTTTATTAAATGTTTATATTCGCAATAATGGGTGACACGCCTACCAACTCTAAATGTCTCAGACAAACGTAAATATGCTCTCATAGGTGGAAATCCGTTAAAATGTCAGGTGGGCTAGCGTTTTAAATTGCATTGCATTTTATTTGCCAAATTATGGCATAAGGTAAAATATGTATATTTTGTATTATGTTCGATTTTTGTTTTTTCCTATATTAGCTCTTTTATAGTTAAATATTGTATTGTATGTTAACGTATAGTTTAATGTTCTTGTCTTAACTCAACTAACTCGAGTTAATTGTTTTCATTAACTTGTTCAATTTTGGCAAAATCAATATCTGTTTTCAAAACTATTGTAAAAACACAGTTATTTGTATAATGACTGAAATTCGCAGGTCTAGAGGATTCTTGAGTTTTTGATTAGTATCAAAATATCTATTTATTTTATATTGTATTTTAGTTTTATATAAAGATAATATTTAATATAAGATATTAAAGTTTTATAGATTAAAGATAAAGTAAAACTGTAATGTACTGTCGATTTGAAACCACAAAAAAACCAAATATTCTGCATTTACACTGGAAAAAATTGTGATGATTTTTAAAATAGATCAATATACAATTATTGATGTAGAATATCCCATCATTTCATAATCCACTATACAACTATTGATTTAAATATATATTTATATTCAAATTATTAGTTCTTGACGATAATGTGATATATTTATATATATATATATATATATATACTTTTTTTAATATAATATTTATTTGTTGGTTCTATGAGATATTTTATATTTTTAAATGATTTAAAACAATTGTTTATTTTTATAGTTTAATGTGTTCATTGTTCAGTTGTTGAACTTTAATAGGACATATTATTATAAATTTACAATTTACAATATATTTATTATTTATACTTAAAATAGTTTTGTATTTGTGACATGATTACCAGGACATTATTGCTACAATAACAATATTTTGCTGTGACTTTTTTTTTCGAGGCATTATGGCTGTATATGCCTATAATAAACAAGTAATTATTACTATAAATAGTATAAGTTAAGCAACGTGAAACACTCATTGAAGCCGGTGGGTCAAATAATGTGACAAAAAAATATTCATTGACGTCATATTATTACTAAAACAAAAAATAATAAATACTTGAAAATAATAGTTTTGCACTGAAAAAGGAATCGAAAATCCCGTTTTCTCAAAAATATGATCTTTGACGTTGACACTTCGCACATCATACGTGCGTTACAAATGTATAGCGTAATATAATATGATATGTTATATTTAATACGTATATATATATATTATAACGGTGCGTGTATATTCATCTCGGATTCCGGGGGCGCGTCACTTGCACCACGCTTCCCCCGGCCATTATTCGCATCCCTCCCCCTCGGTCCACCGGAGCGTGTTAAATCCCTGCAGCAGAAACAGCAGCCAGCAACAGTCCACGAGTCTCTTCTGGCTCAGACGTCGCCGCCGCATCCTCGCCGTACGCGTTTCTGTCCGATTTGCCGTCCACATAAATACACCGCATCGCTCTGCCCTGCTCGCTCTTTTCAACCGATTTTTTGGCACCATCCAGTTAAGGTTTCAAACGCCGAACACCGGGATGACGGGCCCGCCCTATCCTAGTCCAGAGTCCTAGTCAATATGCCCGCATTCGTGTGTGTGTGTCACATTATTGTATCGCAAATCCGATCTACCGGAGCAGTGTAGTGTGAATGGCCGTCGGCGAGACTATAAAATTATATCAGTAATAGCAGGAATTGCGTACATTTATATTGTAAATATATAATACGCGTGTGTGTGTGTGTGTTGCCGTCACCCGAGGGACTATTAGGCACAGTGACAACACACGTCGTTGACACGTCCGGATTCCATCATTTTCAACTAAAAAAAACATTACTCGATTATATTTATCTTTGTTGTTTAGTGCGTTCGTATTGTTTATTCCGATATGGTTTTGCAGATTTCTTTTTTTTGTTCCATATAGTTTCATGGTTTTTTTTGTGTGGGTGTTTTTAAAGGGATTCCACACAATCGATCTAAAAACTACAATTGCGTTGTTATAAAATATTTAGCTTTCAAAAATAATAGATTTCGAAATATCGCAAGTATTTTCCGTTTGTCGAAAAACGCAGAGAAAAAAGTATTTTATTCGTGAGTACGAATGTATAATACTAGCCGAATACCGTCGGATACTAGAATTATTAATGTTTTCAATTACTTATTTTTATCACTGCAAATATAATAACGCTTACATACATTTTATTTATTACCTATACCTTATAAGAAATTAAAGTTTTTCTTATTCTTTCGTTCGATTAAATTGTAGCGTTACGGTAATATCCAAATATCAAATAGGTACATCTTAAAATGTAATTTAATATTATATCGGATACGAGTAAATAGATTTTCTCAAATAATATTTTTTCTTTTCCAAAAGTATTAATATTTTTCCTTTCAAGTTTAAACGAGACATTTGATTCATTTTTTCAAAAGAAATACAATTAGAATATAACCTTTCACAGTTAGTATAATCATTGCCCTATAAATGGCCAGTGAGAAATTCATTAACCTAATAAAAATCGAATATCAAACCAAAAGTTAATTTTTTTTAAGCATTTAAATGTTTTATGAGAGGAGTGGAATTGTGTGGTTAGTGGATATCCCGCCAAATGTCAGTATATTATTATCCACTCGCTCATTTAAACTCAATATAAGCCCAGGTATTGATATTTAAATTGTTTTTAACAAAAAAAACGTCTTTATATTTATATAATTTGTTTTAAAAAATATTTAATTAATCATTGACCTTTAATTGAGTTAAAAAAAATCGTGCGCATTACACGATTTTATATAGCTATGGTATTGACGTTTTAAATACTCTACGATATATTAATAATTATTATAACGTTATGTGTTTAGTGTTATGTATATGACGTGTGCTCGTCGTATTAAATTATGAAATTATATCGTCGTTTCCGTCATCCATCCAAATGCATATACGATGCACATACGATAATATCGCCTACCTATAAATTATAATAATAATAATATACCTACCAGCAATCGTTTTGGCATTGTACGCGTACGCGCGCTAATTGCAAGTCATCGGTCGGATGTGTTTGGATTTGCTCGGCAGCAGTCATACATACATACATATTCGTACGTTCGGTGTGTGCCAAACGTCGTGCATAATTCAAATCCCTCGTGAAGCCGATTTCGGTGCCTATACGCTTATAATAGCTGCAAGTCATACACATTCGTATAATATATTATTATCATAATAATATATTATATACATATACGCACTATCAGCATACCTGCTCGATGCTGCAGCAGTGAGGAGAAGATGCATTTCGAAACTTATACTCAGCGTGACGTATATAGAGGTACTACACGTGTATGAAGTATATTATTGTACCCGCAGATAATATACCTTCTTGTCCGCGATCGCCCGATGAACTATGAAGAATATTTATTCATGAGCGCGTGTGTGTTTGCAGTACAATTGTACCTATATTATTATGATGATGAGCACTGCAGCAGCACCGTCTTTGTGAATTGTGGCACATAATATTATATTGTAATGTATAGCATAATATAATAAACGGAAACTTGATATTATTATTCGCTAGATATGGTTAACCTATTATTTATAAGCGTTTAAAGATTAAACGGGACTAATGAAACAGTTGGCAAGGGTACTGCAGGAAATCGCGATTCACGGTGGGTGCGCTACTCGTCATAGTATCCGCTCATGCATGTTTAAATTATGTTTATGGATGAAAAACACAAACTGGGTATTAGTTTGTAGTTCAATACAAACATAAATATTTAAGATATTATATTTTAAAATGTGAAATTAGAAATTCGTTTTCCAATCGAGTAGATAAAAAAATGACAAAATAATTACTGTAATACAAATTGGTAAATAATAATTTTGTCCTCAGACTCAGTGCAACGCATACAAGCATTTATTTCCGCATTCAAAATAAAAATAAAATTACCGAGAAAATGTTTTTATTGCGACTAGCACATTATAATAATATGGTAACCTGTATCATGAATGTATGCTATACCTTATTCGTCATGTAGGTAATTACACATCCCGCTGTTTAATTAAGTATGTATATTGGTATAATATTATTTTTATAATGTCAGGTTATACACAGTTTGGACTCGCGGGCAAACCATAAAAAGGGTTAAAAATATATGTCGTCTATGCATTAAAAAGTTCCGAATCGGAAAATGTTACATGTGCGTGCGCAGTGAATTAAAAATGTATACATAGTATTATAATATGGACGTATCGTCGTCGATATACGGAGTAGGTAGCATGAGTTCAATGATATACAATATATAGGTATACCAGATGTACTATAATACAAATAATAATACCTGTATATTGAAGAATCGGTCAAAAATTTAAATTATGTCTAATTTTTAAAGACCTTTCTATAATTACACATTAGGTATGTATGTATTTTCTATTCAAACAATCCGTGAATGAATTCTTAATGATTTCTTTATCGCAGACCAGCTCATACATATATAACTGTTTTTATTTTATTTTTTTATTGAATAAATGATTAGGTTTATACTATTATTAAGTATAACTTTGCGCTGTCTATAATATATATATAATATACTATTAATCAATCTGAATATTATGATTATTATTGTTTTTAATAAGTATATTATTTTTATTTTTAATTTTGACGTAGGTATGGATTATACAATTCTGATAGAATACATTGTATTATGTCCAACATAGTATTAAACTGCCCAAAGCCCATATTTTTGTAAATAGCAATAATATAATTGAACAAAAAGTTTTATTTTTATTTTGTTAAGTTTCTAGTTTGACCAATTTTAATAAGCTACGACCTCTTTGCTTCTATATTTGGACTGCTCGAGAATATACATTTTAAATTATAACTTTGTGGTAGAATGATTGATAGTATAATCTTATGATAAAATAATATTCGTATAGTAATGTTTAGTACAACTACAGGTCAACAATTCGAAAAGAACACAAATACATTTTCTCGTTTCTCAAATCTAAATGTAATATTATATGACAACAAAAGAATAAGATATCTTCTGATTTTCCCCCACGTTATTTGATATTTTTATTTATTTGTTTAACTCAATTTGTGTATTATTATACCTTTTATTGTTATTTGTTTCACAGGACAAAATAAGTTAGCCTTTAAATAACTTGCCGCAAACTAAACAGCGTTTAAATTAATCATGTTTATTTTAGTTATTTTAAAGTTATTGGGAATCATAATTTATTACTGTGTAAGTAATGTATAGACATAAAAAAAACGTACTTAGCATAGTACGATTTATAAACAAAACCAAATGTATAGTAAAATTATTTTCGACACGATTACAAAGAGTTCGACTATTTGCGCGACATGTGCGTGATTGCAAAATTGACTACATCGTAACATTTTACCGATAGATTCAAGAAACCACATTTTCTACATTTCATCAATTTCTTTGTAAATTACACAATAGCGCGTTCGTCCATATAGCGTGTCAGGAAATAACTTCCAAATTTATTCGGATGGAAAAAATGAGAAACTAAATCACCGTTTTCGTTTTTACTTCGTCACTTCTGAATCCGAACGCAACCGACGTTTTCTTCAGTGTGTAATTATTACGGCGGCGGGACCACGGAAACATAAAAAGTCACTCATATAATAATATGATGTATAAAAAATAATACATTATAAACGCAAAGTCGGTTATTACGGTTAACCGAACGTGAAAAAAAATTATGCAAAAGACAGACGTATTAAAATAAAAAGAATAGAAAATAATAATATAATAATATATTAAATCGAGTTTAATATATTCGGGAGCCGAAGGGTTAGTCAGCCGCGACACTCACATTATATATATGGTATAAATAGCCACAAAAAAAAAAGAAGAAAAAAAACGTCAGCAGAGCGGACAAACATAACAATAGTGAAAAAAATCCCTCGCGCCACCATTGCCGACACCACACACGCCAACCAGCCGCTGACGTACACTATGTGAGTATGTGACGTTAATTTTTTTCCCCTCCCTCATCAAAGTCTCTTGGGGGTAAACCCTTAACCCGCTTCACCGGTTGTCCCTCATGGCTTTTCGTGGGTGAATGTACAAGAATCGACAGAGCCGAAATTTCGTCCGTGTTCGGTCGATAACGATAACAATAATAGCTGCATTATAATAATAATAATACGAGGAATTCGCCCGTGTAGCATACGCGAGTCAATATGGGGGAAAAATCAAAACGGGCCCGCAATTATAACACACCAACCCTCAGACGGCGACAAATGGGGTGAGATATACCGCTGTTCCACTTCCACTACTACTCTGCACAGTGCACACGTATTATAGTATATAATGTATATTATATATATATATAATATAATATATATATATATAGATATTAACACACTATATTACACCGCCCTTCATAACATAATATATATATATATATATATATATATACATATTAATTTGCTAATGGAACAGATTGATATTATGCGCACCGCCGGGAAGGGTGGCCAAAAGTGAATCTGGCGTGGTCGGCAATATATTGTAATAATGGACGAGTGGTGGGTGGCATTATAATTGGCTTCTGCCGTTTTGATTGAATCAATTAGCAAAAATAACCTAACAGAAACAATAAATATAATATCGTGATACATACAGGTATTGCTTGGTGTGTATAGTGTACCTTTAAAATATTAAACATTTCCAAGGATTCGATACGCACTCGAGTCACGTTACCACACTTGCTCTTCTGACGATTTGTAATATTTTAACAATACAGTGCTCGAATTGGAGAACAAATAAAAGGAAGACTCTAGACTTACAAAGTTGGCGTCCCTTATTGCAATGATTGAACTCAACCTAACTTGTAGGAGGCAAACGACACAGCAACAAAGTCTTCGAACGAATAATTACAATATACCTACGTGTGTACTAGTAACAACCACTTATGATCTTTAAGATAAATATTTTAGACCGCAGTCACTTATTCACATTAAAAATTAATTTAATTAATTCAATTTATACTATAATTTACATTTTTTATAACGTTATTCTATAGCTGTTATCAATATGAATTTGAATATAAAAAATACAAAAAAAACTGCAACTCCCCCCCCCCCTCCATACACACACACACATGCGCAATTTGAGCACTATGACTATTGTATACTATTTATAATATTATGCAATGTAAATACTATTATATTATATACTTATTATCATATACATCATAATTCATTATCAAGGTGATTACAGTAAATGGTCAGCAATACCTTTAGAGTTTTCATATTACAAGTACATTTTATTGATAGTACAGTCTAACAGTGACTAGTTTACTTATGCTATTGGCTTAAGTCACGGATAATCAACTTCAAAATGAGAAATAAAATTGAAAAATGTATCATTTACCAAAGTTATTTTTTGATACAGCGTTATGGAATTTTAATTGACGTAGATCGATACGATTGTCTATTACAAGACAGATCGCGGTGGGTGGCGTATATAAGTATAACCGCAAAATTGATCATTTTATAATAAATCCAAACAATGTTCTTTGCGATGAGTTAAATAATGAAGTAGACAATCAGATCGGAAATAATTTATAATATGAGATCATTTAAAATATTTATATAAATAGAAGTGAAAAGTTCAGCAGTAGTGTATATTTTGCTATCGTACGTTAAATTACGATGATTCAATTGTCAGGCATTTGATCGATCGGAAATAATGAATTACTAAAGATGATATCTGTATATAATATAATAATATAAAAGTCGAACATGGGGACGAGCTGAAACAGTCTGTGTATTATACCTAGTATGATTGGGGGTGCCGATAAACAAACGTGCAGGATGTGCAAAGAAAAAAAAATGACCACTCGTATAAGTACATAATATTTTATTTACAGAGACTGAGAGAAAGATAGTCTGGGGAGGGACCCAAAGAAGATTGATTAATTTGATTAAATATAATAATATTGTGTAATAACAACGAAAAAAAAATATATCATGTGCTCGATACGTTTGGTGTTTAAGTTGTGGGCATTAAAAAAATCGTATTTCATTAATTTATTCGGTGTGAATATAATATGGAATAACTAATTCGGGGTTTAACTAGTGAACAAGTGCGATACTCGTGTTCGACTAACGCGATGAGTGTACGTGGTGCGGGGTGCAGACAATACGAATCGCAAAAAGAATGAAATTGTTGTAATTTGTTGGCACGACGCCTCCGCCGACGCTATAATAATATTATACGCATATACCTATATACTATATATAATATATATATAGAACGGTTGACATGAATCATGTGATACCCGCGGAGTTGAGTGTTGAAAAATAAATAAAAATAACGATTTGGAAATTCCCATACAGTTGCCAAAAGTGTGTGTGTGTATATATATACATATATATATAGGTGTGTTTATATACTATACGCAATATATATGTATATATATAAATAATAATACAGGTATATGTATATTTATGTATACTGTGTGAACCAGTATATATATAGATACGTTTTCGAGTGGTCAATTGTAATTTTCGTATATATTTTGTGTGTGTACATATATATATATATAACGAGGAGGTGGTCTTTGGAAAAGTGTAGTGTGTATACTATTCGTCCCTCGAGAAAGTTTCCCGATCTCGCTTTTGGTTTGCTTATTCATGACTTCGGGCGAAATGAAATATCGTCGACAGTGGACACGGACTACGTCAAGCAGAAATGGCCGTGGCGATTTTAACAACTCCGATATAAAGTTGGTCATTTTTATGTCTTGCGTGTTTGTTTTGAATTTGTGCACTTTTTATTTTCACCTTTTTTATCGTTCGTTGACCTACCTATGAACGCATTTATAGTGATATAGTGTGTGTACCTATATATAATACAAAAATACGATATAATATAATACGATCAAAGGTTTATATTATTATCATATTAAAAATACATTTATCTTGAAAATTAAAATATTACCTGATCAGATATCTTACATCGCTGAATCCGTGCATTTTATTTTCGAAAGACATATTTTTTTATGAATTTAATACATAATTTCACGGAAATCATTCTCACAAATTCTTTATTCAAATTAATTTTGTGATTTTTACTAGTGAATAAATACCAATAATATTTCCATAAAAAAAAAACAAACAAAAGGTCACGTGTACTCAAAGGTTGATATTATACATTTATACAACACTGAAGAATGGATTTTAATATTATTTTGTACCTAGCTGTATAAACATTTATCAGTCAATGAATACAAAAAACGCACTGCGTTTCAATTATTTTTATTTTGTTTACAGCTTTAATAATATTATTATAAGATTAAAAAAGGCTGGTTAAATGTCATGTTACTATGTAAGAGGATACTATTTTAGAATAGACAAAGATTTAATTATTTACTGAAACATTCTTTCTCCTCGTATACGTAGATATGAATAGGTCATAGAAGTATGACGAGACAATAACTTACCTATATAACCTATAACATTTTAAGTACCTATCTAATTAGTTCACAACCTTACCTCATAATTATTTGTAATTTATAAGAAGGAGTATAATATAACCGTAATACGTTAAAGTTATTTTTTTTACATTTAACGACTGGGTTTTAATTTATTGTGTTTTAAACTTTTAAACCACCTATATAAACGCCATTCATAGTGAAATAAGATTTTTTTATTACGTTTATCAAAATTTTATTTTTTAATTCTAACAAAATTATTTTAGTTTATTTCTTTTTCAACAAAATTTATAATTTTAAATTTTAATTAGGTACATATTATACAAAATTAACCGAAGGTGATATTCAATTACTTTGTAAAAAATAAGTACCTACAATTACACAAAATAAATTAAAATATAAAAAAGTACATAGTTATATTATGATTTAATGATATACAATTTTTTAATTGGTGTTCTAATTCATCCTTAAACATCAACACGTATTTAACAAATGTACAAGTAGCACAACTGTATTTATAGATATAACTACTTTTATATTTTTTTTTAATTTACAACTATGGAGTGCCATATCGATAAAAAATTGTAATGTAAAACATAAAACTATAACACTAACATTAACACTGATGTGTTGAATAATTATTAAAAGTGCATTTAAAATTAAATTACTCTTGTAAGTTATATTCTTGTATGATACCTATTATACAATACACATATGTTATGCTATAATTATACATCTCAACAAATTGGACATTTCTTTCATTATTGTTATTATTATACTAAAAGCATTTGGTTTGAAATGTTTGAATAGATAACAATGTTATATACTATACTTTTAAGTGTTTACCATTTATCCAGCATACACAATACGAACAAAACTAAATTTCTATAAAATGCATACGATGAGTTTCTGAATAAATGCATTAAAATATTATGTTGTTTAATATTCACATATTATATGCACTTGCATTGTGCATATATGCGTATTATAGGTACATAACATAATAATATTATAATATTATGTATACCTACGTTCGAATGAAAGTTTTATCTACGCAGTGTAAATTATATCCTGTCAACCGACCAAAGTGTGTATTTTATCGTGACTTAACCGGAACACGTTTAACAGTGGGTGGGGAAGGAGTTGATACAAATTCGCGTGATACAAATTCATTTTTATATCACGTTATTTTATGTCGTGACGTTCAAATAAAGAAGCAAGTCGAGGAACACTTTGGCGCGTGTTTTATTTATGTTCCTACCTAGGCTGCTTTTAGTATAACCGTGTGCCGTCTGCACATGTCTGCTCGGCTTTTAAGAATAATTATTATCCAAGTGGTTGACGTTATGAAGACGTGCAACCCAAACTTTTTGACAATATCGTTATTGTTGTTACTACTGTAATGAATTATGTGCATACTTACTTTTAGACTTTGTACACGGTCAGGAACAGTTTCATTTTAAAATCGAATATGGTGTAACGCCGAACCCGCATTTAGGGAGGACAAGCATGGTGGGCAATTCCCCCCTTCCCAAGTGGAGCAAAATTAGATTGGTAAATTTTTTTGTATTAATCCAATTTGTAATAATTATAACTTTATAAATTTTTTTTTTTTTATGAATTGTATATTGTCGATTTATAGTTGGAAATTTAACTGAGGTTTATTATGTGATATTCTCTCAAATTAATTTTTGTACAAAAGTTGAACGGTTCCTTGGTTAACTGATTACGACAATATGGCATAACATATTTACATAATACGCAGAATGCAGCCCTGCACAGTTAGGTTACACTTGACAGCTTAGTTGTCCTTGCTATTCATTCATCGGTGTATTTAAGGGGGGATTTGGGGGGATGAACCCCCCCCCCTTAGAGTGTGTTTTTTTAGTAAAAATTAAATAACAATTTAATGAAATCTACAGTAGTTTTTTATAAGGTTTTTTCTAAAGCTTAAATTTCTACAAAATCACAAAAATTTAATGAAATCTACAGTAGTTTTTTATAAGGTTTTTTCTAAAGCTTAAATTTCTACAAAATCACAAAAATTTTAAATTTTTTTTGATTAAGAATATATAAAAAATTTTCTGTTTGAAGCAAAGATTTGAAAAATTACCACATGGTTTTGTACCCATCACAAAAAACAACACTATTATATAACACCGTATACACTTCAAATTTTCCCAGAATATTGAAATTATCATCTTCCATCCACAGTTTAATTTAAAAAATATTTTAATTCTTTGTAAACTAATTGTAGGCATAAGAAATTTTCGATTATTTTTTATTTTTTTCTATAAATATCAATTCAATAATTGTTATTGATTCAAAACGCTTGAAAATTGAATACAAGGTTCTTTATAAGATGTTTTAATGGAAGTTGAAAACTATTAAAGATACATATACAAACTTTATTTTTATCAAAGTTTAAAGTTAAAATGTTGACAAAATATCAAAAATGTTTAAACTATTTCGAAGTTCAAAATTTATAAAACGTTCAATTTGTATAGCTAAGGATTTAAATCTTAAAACAATATTTCTCGTAAGTAGTTAATAGAGTAACCCAAAAATATATTTATATAGTTGTTTTTTACAGACAATTTTCGTTCAAATATGGACGAAATGAGTTATTTAAACGAAGAATAACGAAGTTCGTTATTTTATTGTAATTTAAAAACATTATTTGTGGGTGCTTGAAACTTTTAAAGTACCTATAATATTATTATATTATTATATTTTCTACACACAAATACAAAATGGCATTTCGTCTTCCTTCTTTGCTCAGAATCGTTTTTCGTATACAATGATTTCATATAATTTAATTAACACCTACTGTACAGCAGAGTGGTACCTATTTGCTGACCGTCTTTATTATAATTTTTTTTTCTATTTTAGATCTAATTGTAAATAACGATGAATTGTGTTAGTTGGTATTCAATGTAAAAAGTCGTGTACGTTATACATTTATACAGTATACAGTTAGAAAATATTGAGACCTAAAAGGGGGGTAGAGCGAAGCTAAATTGTAATTTAAGTATATAATTCGATGCCTTATTACCTCCCTTACTCAATTCCTAATTACGCCACTGGAATCATCAAGAACAAATAAATTAGATTTTAGTACAATAATAAAAATATTTGTTCAGAAATAGGTGAGAAGAAAAAATTTTTAATTATATATTTAAGTTTTGTTATTCAATTTTTACATTAAATAATATGTACCTACCTAAATTATAATACATCATACTGTTATTATATTATGATTAATAATATGTAATTAATAAAAAATAAATGTGTTGAATTATTATTGTTTATTTTAGTAACTATAGTATAATTCACGACTTTTTATTTGATATATATTTTAAATAAAACATTTATTCATATAATATTTATAAATATTATAATATTATGTACCAAATACATTTAAGTACTTAATATATTAGGTAGATAGGTATAGCTGTGTAGGTATTTAAGTATATTTATAATTTTCATTGGAATTGGTATAAAAGTAAACACATGAATGAATTATACCAATAAACCATTATAAATATTATATACTATTGGTATAAAATACAAATTAAGTTTTACAGTTTTAAACATTTATAATACTTATTATTAATACTAATAATTCACCTGAATTCTAAATTCTAAATACGGCCGCTTGTACCACTACGGTATAAATTAATATACGCACTGCGTCATCATCATCATCATTATCATCAAAAATCATGTCTATACAAAAAATACTGTCAAATTATAACAAATTATTTATCCATAATTATAATTTTGAACATATTGAAATTTGTACACTTTTGTTTTGAGATTTATATTTTTTTATTCGACTTACGACCGTGCGCTAAAATAATTTTGGAGTAAAAAATAAAAAACATGGAACATTATAATATTATATCATACCACCCATGCGTTTTATTATATTATGTACGAGTGAACAACAATATTAGAGTCAAAACGATGTTTTATGATAATGTTAAACAAGATATATATTATATTTTCATTTTGGCAAAAAAAACAAAATATGTGACACTATGAAACATTTCAGATAAAAATGTCTATATTGAGCACTTGTTTTGCTTAGCACATAAATTTAGGACAGTGTGTGTAGTTTAATTTGTATTTTTAACTAAACAATGACAACTGTCGTAATCATTAGCCGATATTCCTAACGTAACAACTGTTCTTATCCAAAACGTTTTCAAGATTTCTTTCAAGTAGAAACTGTGTTCAACTCTACAACTCTGCAAGATTTGATTAATTGAAAAAAATATTTTTAAATAAACTATCTATGTAAATAAGCTATTAGTCTCCCCATTCCATCAATAGTTTAAAATAAACACCGAATATACATAACGTATGACACTCGCATATATATTTTAACATAAACTATTATTTCTAATGCATTTTAAAATAATCAATTTTAATCAGTTACTTTAATTAATGTAAGAAAAAATTAGCAAGTACAATTATAACCGAGTTCCGCTCACGATGATCTACCATTGCTCATCATTTGATTGAGGTAATCAAAGAGAAATTAGTGTCCTACAAACGGTCACTCTACCATGCCTTTCGTATGAACGAATGTGATTATGAATGTGTGTGTAATATTGTTGATACTACTACTACTTATTATAAAACAAATATTATGATGTAATATCACTGATGCCATTCTTGTTATTAAAATGTTGATAAATGTGTTATTTTTAAGTCTTCAATTGAAACTTGAAACCTTTCCATGTTTCATATTCCTTGTAAATTACAGATAATAAATTAACGATTGAATCTTATAAATCTTGATGAATACATTTTACGTCGTTCAGTATTTAAATATCTTAATAACATAATGTACTCTTGCACATTTTCAAGTGATCATATTTACAGAGTTTCAGGCTGTAAGACTGTAATCAAAATTGTATGAAAATATTAGTACATATTACATTAATCATTATAACATACATCTTGTCTTATTTTATTCCACACAAATAATATGCTAATTTAGTAAGTAATTTATTCTGTTTATAAAGTCAAATCAACAACACTGGTATAAAGATGGTATATTCACTTAGAAAGCTGGAGCACTTAATAAATATTTACTGTATACATATTGTAATATTCCAACTCGAGTACATGTTTGCAAATTATAATGCTTCGTTTTCTTTTTATTATTGTAATAATATATTACAAACAACCGATCGTTTATTACAATTTAACATGTTTAATGTTAGACATAGTTTTTACGTTTGAACAAATTGAATATTGAAAATAAACTTTGAACATTTAAAATTAGGCATATTATTAAATATTTAAAAAACTTTATCTACAATTATTACATTGTACATTAAACTTTAGCTTATTGAATATTGATATCCGAACAACTTTTGACGATACGTGTTGTATACCACTGGTAATACCAGTTTTCATACAATAATAATTTCTTATAATTCCATTTGATTATTATTATTGTTGTATGTACACAAGTCTTAATCTAAAACGAAAAGCAATTTTGAAAAAATAATTATTTCATATTAAGTTCTAGATTTGTCATTGTTTCTGCTCCTAGTTTTAATAAAATTACATTAGACTTTACAAACATCGAGACGTTATAATATTATACCTCATATTGTTTGTAACAATTTTAAACGGCAAAGTCGTATTTATAAAATTCGTAATTTAATTTTCAGGAGAAAAATATGAACCGGAAGAGTTTGTCACCGAACAATATAAAACTCGAATGAAACTCACAATTAAGTCTGTTACTGCTGAAGATTACGGCACGTACAAATGTTTGTCAAGAAACGCACTCGGAGACACGGATGGCACAATAAAAATATACCGTAAGTGTATGTTTTTATACGCAATTATTATTTAATATTGTTTTTTTACGAAGAGTATTAAAATCCAATGAAACTTAACTGCAGTTTATTTATACTCGTTTAATTTAATTCAAATTCGCCAACACACAAAAACAAAGATGTAATAGTCAAATTAAATACTATACAGTATAAACAGTTAACCAACTGAAATATTGAGTATAGAAAATCTTCAAACATTCATTGAGTATATTTGACTGTTTAATGGCTGTGTAAAATAAAAGTAATTATATTCTATGATTCGTATAAAATAGACCATTTTAATGTTAAGTACGTACTTAAAGTTAAGATATGCTGACATTCCATTGTATCTTTAATAGTTGCAATTTATAATAATATGTATCTATAAAAATCCTCTGTTTGAGTTTTTATAAGAATTCGATAAAAATCAATCTTGTTTAAATGGGGAAAAATTAACAAATCATGCGTTTGATGCATAGACGATAATAATATGACGATTATGATAATATGGCATAATATGCCGCTTAGAATGCCTAATCAGTACAATAAGTGAAAATGTGTTTAAAACAGACATTTTAATGCCGTCAACTCAGAGTTATCAAAAAGAACAATTTTTTTTGTTAAAAGAAAAACCGGATTAATTATAACTTAATGAAAAAATTGTACAAGCATTAATAATTCAGAAAAATGTATGTTGAAACATTAGAATTCAAAATAGTCATAGGTACATTTATGATATAATATGTTACAATAAACTTAATAAATACAGAAATGTTTAATTACCAATACGAACAGAAACGATAATATTTAATGTTTTATTTTATTATTATCAGTTTATTAGATTTTTTTTTTACCATTGAATTAGACATCGCGTGTACACAATCGAATTCATTATGATTTATATTAGTTTTAATATTGTTATACCACGATCATTCAATACTTCCTATAGGTTTTAATCGCGTTAATGTTGTTTAATCGTTCATTTGAAATTTGCATTTTATTTGGCTATTCATAACGACTATAATCATAATATTATACTGATGGAAATTATAATGATGATAGGATTTTCAAATATAGCGCGACACAATTTGTTTTTTATTTAATTTTTATTTTAATGTTGAACAGATAATCAACTGTCCTTTTTAAACGTTCAAGACCTGAACCAAATCTTAAAACCGTAATTATCTTCAATTAAGAATATTTTTTTTATTTCATAGACGTGCTTCTTAATATATTATACACCGTTACAGCACCAGTGTCTAAGATTTTTAATATTGCCTTAAAAAGATAAAAAGTATACATTTTATGGGCCATAATATGTTCAAATACTTAGACTTTTTATATCACTACATGAATTAGTGTCAAGTGGCAATACTAACTTTTTTAAATAAAATCACACTTTTTTATTTAAATTGTTAATCAGATGACTTTTATGAAAATGTTGATATATCTAAATCAAAATTTGAATAAGAAGTTTTGAATCAGAAAAATGATCTTATTAATACAGTAAAAACAGGTTAGTTTTCTTTTGAAATGAAGAAGTTTGTATCGTCACATGGCACTATTTAAATGGTATAAACATATGTAAATATTTTAAAATATGGTCTTCAAGTAAACTTAAAAACTAGTTTTTACTAAAATCGGAATTTATTGAATAAATTAAAGGAAAAATGGGAATGAGCACTGAGCGTGCTCGGTGATAATCACTCTGCATAGATAATTATGAAATAGGATATTTAATTTCAAAATTAAGATATTAAATATTATTTTACAACGTATACAATACATATTAAAAAAAATAAAATAATTTAAAGTAAACAGTCATAAATTATAATAACTTAAATGTCAAAAACTAAAAAACTGGTCTTTAAAATAGTTTGGAAAAATCAAGTTAAAGCCTTTGGCATGAAAGCTACGCAATTTAAATTCTTAGCGAATGTACGCTTACCTACTAACTTGGTGTTGATTGATTTTATTTAGAGCACATAGGATTCTACTCGAGTCGTTTCGATTAACCCTTTTGCAGTAATAATGTGGCACTTCGATGTGTAAACCAATGGCAATAAACAAGTTTACACGGTTAGACACTATACTATGTATATGCAATGCATAACCCAGTAAAAATGCGCGAGTGATGCACACGCATCAGTAAATTGAATTTATTTCATAAAATAGTTTTTATTATCATCTCTATTTGCAACGAAAACGGTATTACTTTAAAATTGTACTGGCATCAGTACCAGTTTTAATTGTTAAAAACCTTTTATTTTTTTATAATTTTAAATGAGCAGATATTCCTCACAAAGTTTTTAACTAAAATGTTTTTGTTTGATAAATTAATATAGAAGTGGCGAATAACGGCGGACACAGCACTACGCGACCCAAGCACAGATGTAAGTAACATCTTTTTATTTACTATACAACGAATACTATTATACTAATACTATACAACAATGCGAATACGGCAGTTACTCGATATTGATGTGAAATACGTGTATTCATGCTTTTATTTAAACCGTATTACTTATACAACAATAACGATTACATTTAATATATTTTTTTTACCACACGTCTAGACAAAAAAATACTGTTTATATTATATTTTTGAAGATGAAAACAATAAGACATAAAAAACCCATTAATATTTTATTTGTGAACATTGAAAAAAAAACACAAATCACGTGTATGGGATTTCAGATGTAGCCTCTCTCTATGTACAGGGTAATTCACCCAGCATGCTCATCCCACTTTTATAATTTAATAACCTATTTATTAAAATTATGTTTTTTTGTCATTTGAATAAATGCATGATTATCTAAAAGGAAAAATTGGCGGTGAGCATGCCTGGTAAATACCTCAATATACATATTTATGAAATATATTATATTTATTATACATAACTATGTCTAAAGAAGATTAATGGATATAAATTGGATTATTATTTTATGTAAAATATATTGTATGTACATAATTTTTATTGAAACAACGCATATTGTATATTTTGCTAAACCAATATAAATGGGTTTAATAATTGGATACTGTTTTACAATATTTTAAGTATAACTAATATGTGGTGTATCAACTAAAAATATGATAATACAATAAACTTTATTGATGAGTATATTTAGCATATTATTTATAATATAGATTATGTTTGTTAAAAATAAAAAGTAAACAAAAGATAAACCCTTTGGACCATGACTAAGACAATGGATGGAGAATTCAAGTGACTTGAATTGTTTTATTTTCACAATTATATTCACCGTGTAGAAGCACTTTAGGACGTACGAGCATAATGTATATTATGTAGTTACACTTGGTTTTATATAATTATTATTGTTGAAACATAGTACGAAAAATATCTCATAACGATGCTTCTGTCGTACAAAACGACTACAAGAGACGGGGGAACAATGGTAAGTAGGTATAAAAATATAATATTATATCCGTATGTGCTGTTTACTATTTGAAAATAAACGCTCCTTTACGTTACATATATAAATATGTACACGTGTCGTAGAAAATTCGAAAATTCAATCTTTTTACCAAAAAAACAGTCAAAAAATACCTTAAACTTTTATTTATACTAATTTACATGAATAAATTTTATATACAGGGTGTCCCAGGTCTATTTGACTAATGCAATAACTTTTTTTCTATTCAATATTTTTAAGTTTTTTTTTTTTTTTTGTAATGATTTGTAGAGCTCTGCGCTATAATTTGTATATCTTATATTTTATTTTATTTTTTTACAACAAAAATAAATAATTTAAATTTTGTATTTAATATTTTTCTAATAATCCAAGATAGCTATTTCATAAATAAGTATTTAAAAACTATTTTGGCGTTTAAAACTTTTAATTTGGTTAAGTCGTTAATTTTTAAACAATTTTCAAAGTGTGTTAAAATTCAAAATTATTTCTTGCTAATCACTGTTACTGCTGTAAAAGTTATTGCATTAGTCAAATAGACCTGGGACACCCTGTATATATATATATATATATATTATCATACTTCCATACTTTTTATATATTATAGGTACCCTATTAGTTATTATAGTATTATTATAATATACTATAAGGTTAAATAAAATACTAGTAGGTACCTACTTATAATTACAATTTTTCATACGAACCATAATTGTTTAACCAAATTGCCTTCATTTTCATAGTTAATTTAATCGAATTTCTTTTTTATAACAACGTCTACACGCAGTACCTATTTACCTTTTCAAGTTCGAAATAAAAATATATACGATGATTTATCATATAATACTATACAAACACGCGAATTGATAGGCAACGTACACTAATTTTAATATTATATTATTTCACATCTATATTAGAAGAATATAAAATCTTCAATCGTTCGTTAAGGACTGTAGATAATAGAGTACACATAATAAAATAAATGTAAAATTAAATCAACTCTCGTCTTATGACTGGTAATCAGGTACATTTATTGTTGTAAATAAGTAGATTAGTAAAAATAGCTATAACGATGTTTAATAAATATCACATTGAAAAACAATCAAATTACATAACAGCAATAAAAATAATATAACACGTTTATAATAATAATTTATAACTTTTTTTTTCAAAAGGTGCCAACATTCGTTGCTTGTTGGTTTATTATACAAATATACAATACTGTAGTAAAGTAAAAAAACACAAATAATTTCAAACGAGCAAAGGGCCTGTGGTTTATTCTGTAAAAATATGAATTTTTTAAGTGGCATTTGACACATATTTAATATATTATAATATATTTATACGAGAAAGAGATATTTATACTATCTCAAATTTCGTTCGTCCGTGAGGATCATCAAATGCCCGTTAACGTCTATAAATCACAAACAGAAAAATGTGAATTATTTTGAATCACATTTTTTTGTTAGTTTCTTCTTGATTTTACAGCATCACGGATGCGGTCCTCCCAACCAGAAACTGCGCCTCGGAAACATTGACTCCCGCAGTGGTTTCCACCCTCGCCCATGACTGTCCTCGTATACGTCATCATCGAGTCTTGTCGTTGTATATAAATATATATCATCTTGAATCCTATCGAATCGCCGCAACGCGGTTGTAAATTATTTATACACGATCGACGAATATATATATAAGCCTACGATATACCTATGAGTACAGCAGACGGCAGAAAGGAAGGCAACAGCAAAGGAGCAGATATTGATGGTCTCTATTGTTTTGGCCGCACACGTCCGAAATAAAGCGATTTAGTCTAGAATATGACTGTTGTACGGTTTTGGAGGAGCGGGTGGTAAGCGATGGTGGGAAGGGCGCGGTGGCAGTTGAATAAAACATTTTGGCGGTCTCGATCGTTTCCAACGCGATCTAATGGGGTTTTCGAACGCGTCCTGTATATATAGACCATGTTTCTCATGTGTGTGTGTGTGTGTGTGTGTGGGACCTCCCCGTCGAAATTATCGAGGGACTCGCCCAATTAATCGTATCGTACGTTGCTTAGGTGCGAGAAAAACGCGTTTTTAATTTTCACTCAAACTCTCGCGGATTGCTGCATTTAACGGCTTATAGCGAAACTAGCCGTCTAAAATGTGTTTAACGTACCACAACTTGGTACATAATTATCATTTTTTTTTCTAATTTAGTCTTAATAAATGCCGTTTTTATGTATCGCTCTTGTACCTCCCGGCTTTCAAATAGTCAGTTATGTTTCTTCGTTCAATTTTACTCAGTGAGAATATATACGAACGACGCGTATCTTTTAAAATAATTTTGATACGCCGAGTTATAATGACCAACGGGTATATTACCTGCAGTATAAAATATGTCCTAGAATTCGAATATATTTTTCATATTTGAAAATGTGTCATAGACAGTACAAATAATATATATATATATGTATATCCATTTAAAAAAAAAAAATTGGTTTAAGGCCTACATACTACACTTAAACTGATTTTCTATTTGTAACTAACTCTACTTATATTTTTTTTGTAATCTTCAATGTGGTGACATTTTATTTTATTATTTTCTGCGCATAAAAGATAAAATTAATAACTGTAATTAACTAAATTAAATACTAGCTTCTAGATTACTTTTATTTATTAATTATTTAATTATCGTTGAAAAATGCACTAGTTTTGTACTTTATTTTTATGGACATTGTAGGTCCTATTATATAACGTTTTATTTTTAATTAAAATTACATTTTTATTTTTAGACAAACTTGATATAGGACATAGGTTAATTTTTTATTTTATCATTTTTCTGTATACGAAAATGCATTATTTATTATGAAATATGTATAACTTAAATAGAATATTATATTATCATATTTATTGGTTAAGTTACCTAGCTTGTGTAAGTGTTTACTCAAAACTGTAAACAGATTATAGGTACATTAAACTATAGCTTCTTGAATATGATAATCTGTGGTGTAAGCGAAATTGGTGATGACTCATGAGGCTTCACAATAATCTTACTCCGTGTATGTATGCCATTCCATACGTAACCCAAATCTTAATATTTAAACAGTCTTGTTGAGCGAATGGTTAATTAAATTCTAAATGTTTAACCACTATCATATTAAATTGAATAGCTTACCAAATGTAAAATATAGACTGAAAAACAATATTAACTTATTAAATTAATATATTATTAATATTAAAAAAAAGATAAATCAATGTAAGAAAATATATGATAATAATTAATAATTAATTGTGTATTGACACATGTTCACAAGCACGGAGTTTTAATTAGTACCTAACGGATCATATTCTATAAATGGATGTAAAAGAAAATATTTTTGAAATGTTATAATTTAAAACTGCTTAGGATAAACAAAAATGAAAATAATAATAATCATAATTTATTGTCAAATACAATTTAAAATCTACAATATTAAACAATAATAATCTATGGATATACTATGGATACGTTATCATTAATTTCAAAAAAATATCAGCTAAATATATAATAGTAGAAAATGGGATTTCTCATTTGAAAAAACGGAAGTTTGTGATTGTTTGATTCGCCAAAAAGGGTTAATTCAAAATCAAGGATCATGTGGTCACCTGTCATTTAGGACAAAGTCGCCAACCACAAACCGAGACCCAAAAAAGCCGGAGCGCTGTGGATTATAGAATAAATTTAAGAACATATCAAAATAAATAGTAATAATAATCAAGTTAAACTCACAACACAATATTGGATAGATAAAACTTAATATATTAAACACAAGTTAATAACTTAAGTAGTATAAGAAGTCTCAAGAATTTTAAAATATGGTATTTAGGTATATAATTTAAAAATTCCAAAAATCATATTTTAAATAACTGCATTATTGAAGATAAAAAAAAGGGAATGAGCATGCTAGATAAATAACCCAGTACAAACATATTTTAATGTGCTATTCGATTTTTTTTTTAAGATAAATAAAAAATGTATTTTTAAATTTATAAACATTGAAAATAATTTGATATTTGTTAATTATTTTTAGTAAATTTTGTTTTCAACATAAAACTAAATTATGTTTATTTTCACAACTCAAATTGCTCCATATATTATAATATATTTTTTTAATTTAGCTTACCATAAATGTTAATGTAAAATTAAAACTATATAACAAATAAATAAGAAGTTTACAATTTAACTTTGAAAGTAAATATTAGATAAATAAATATTAATTTGATAGAACTCATTTCCATTAAACGATTTATTTACCTACAAACATAAAAAAAAATTAAAAATTAAAATAGAAAATTATTTTATTTTATTTAAATTCTTATCGAGTAAGTACTTGAGCATTGCTATTTATTCTAGAATAATTTTATCTCAATCTTAACCAAACGCGCCTTTAAATAATTATGCTTAAAAAATCACGAAAATTAACAACAAAATATTTTACATTAAAACCATTAGATCAAGGGTGTCCAACCTTTTGGGAATACCGGGCCACATTGAGTAAGTAGAAGCGTTATCGTGGGCCAAATACATTTTTATAATAATACATTTTATTTTTTGCTACTGCCATCGTTGCAGTAATTATACGATAACACATTCACATAATATTAATTAATCAATATAAAATAAGTAAGGGCACCTTATAGGTTTTATTTATAATAATTTCTTTTCTTATTTTAAACATATTAAGTAATTGATGGTTTTCAAATATACGACAGGGCCACATCAAAACCTATCATGGGCCGAATGTGGCCCGCGGCCCACTTTGGAAATACATTACGATCCCTCGGTCCACATATTTCTTTTATTATTAAAATAGAAAAAAATTACAATCTGTATACAAATAATACAATAATAAGTAATTGTAATAATTTTTTGTTGTAAATGTTTGATAAATCTTGCGGGCCGCAAAAGATTCCAAGGCGGGCTGCGGGTTGAACATCCCTGATATAATCATATAACAGATGAAATTTACGAAAACTCAAAATAACACGTGCACGTATCTAATACGTCGTTATGTTTTTTTTTATAAAACTTTCATATTCATTAATTTATTTAATAATATATTATAATATATAATAATTTAATTTAGTTTAATTTTCCCAATTTGAATTGTTAGTTAATTCATTACTAATTTCAGTATTAAAATGACATAGTTTGTTATAAAAAATTGGTTAGTCGTCAAAAAAACATTATTATACAATATAATTTATTTTAAATGCATCAGAAATAATAATATAAATCATGAAAATAAAACCCTAAGTTAATATATATATAATCATTTATATATATAAAATTCATATTTTTGTAGATATTAACTAGCATTATAAAACTGTGTAAAGATCGATATGAACTACTTTAATTAATATAATAGCTTTTTCAATATATATTTATCACAGTCTTAACAGAATTACCATTCATTAATAGAGTATTAATCGGGGAGAATAACATTTATATCTAAGGAAGGCATCATGAAAATTATAAAACAAATATAATAATATTATGACAATTAATTTTGAGGTTAATATGACTTAATAAATGTAAATCATCTATTCTATTATTTAATATTTTTTTTATGAAGAGTAACATAAGAATCTTTTCTTCGATTTAAGATTTAAAAAGTTACTGACAATGGCATTGATATAATCGGGATGAGGAGACCATAGTATCATTTACAACCAAGCATAATAAGACCAAACATAGAGAGTAGTGCTTTGATAGTATTTAATATAAGTAGACTTCTACTATTCTTAATATAAATGTGTTTAAAGCCTACTTATAAAATACATAGGTATAAACTGGTATCAAATTATTACTTTAATCGACAATCATAAAATAAAAGGTATAGATAAAAATAAACATTTAAGTGAAACTGATAGATGCAAATTAACATTTTTAAAGAGTAATAATATGTAGCAAACCTATACATAACAATTGATACTTATATAATATACTGAAATGAATATGATTCGAAAATCTTATCAATATTTGCTTTTGTTATTAAGTATTTATTAAAGTTTACAGGTACATTGGACCTTAAATTTATGGTTTATTTATACAAACATGATGCTCAAGCACTTATGTTTTCTAAAATGTATACTTTAATTATTTTATTACATTAAAGTATACGTGATAATTTTTAAAATTATCAAATGGTCAACATTTAAAATGGTGATCAGTTGTTGGTTTTATTGTATACAATTATTAACATTATTAAATGTATATAGAAGATATCAACAGTTTGTTCTTAGATATAAACTATATCAAATTAAAAATTAAAAATGTTGTTAGCCAAATAAGGTATATCATTAAAATATACAACAACCAGTGCATACAATAAAATAAGAAATTAACTACTAGCTAATATAACCAAATAGTTAAAGCTTTAAATAAATGTAAAAATAAAAACAAACGTATTTACACTTAAAAACTATATTAAAATATTATAATAATGATAATTATTTTTGTTTCGTCACTAAAACTCGAACTTTCATCAACAATTACTTTATGTCTGATTTTCAAGTTAAATAATTATCAAAAACGTATAAATTTTACAATACCTATTCGTAATGGACGTCTTTTCGTTTTAGTCTATCTATCATAAAAATGGAAATAACCCGGAAAAATGAAAAATGTATTATCCAGAATTTAAAAACAACGTTACAGTGATCTTAATGTTATTTGAAAAGCTTTAATAATATATGTGTAGTACATATGTTTGTAAGTATATATATATATATATATTATTCACTATATGATAATTAAGACAGTATAAGAAGATAAAATATATTATTCAAATGTATACATTTAAAAATGCATTATTTATTCAATGACATATAAATGTAAAATAATAAATACATATAAAAATTGTAATATTATTTATGCTCTTATCCTTAGGGTTTTGTATCGTATTTAATATTCAAATACAAATATTATAAATAATATACAATTTATTTAACAACCGTTTTATTTTATTCATGATGATATTCATTATTAGTTTAAAAAACCATTTTATTATAATGGATTGGTGTATTTTGTATTACATAATGTATTATATACGATGAACGGTTATTATGAGTCTTGTCGTTTTAGCAGCAGAACTTGTTTAAACGGGCATCCCGGAGGTACGACATAATATTTTTCTATAGGTACGCCTAATAAAATAATTGTGTGATAGTATTTCACTGACAAATGCGTAATTGAATAGGTACCTATATACATTGAGCTTATAACCTCGTTTAATTAAAACTTTTATGGCATTTACATAATAGGTACGTCAACGTTACAAATATCAGGTAAATAATATACAACAAGTTAACGTTGATTTCCCTCCAAGGAGCTGAGTTTACTGTAGGAGTTCTTAAGTTACATCCCTAAAACTTTTTACAATTAATTATATAAGTATTTGAATAATTCGAAGAATTATTGTTTGAGAAATATTTTTTTATAAAACATTTATTCATTAACATAAAAACAACATAATATTATTACATAGACCTATGTAAAATATAAAGATAATGCACATTCAATTGTCTGATAATCGTTAAAAGTTGTATTTACTTCTCTCTTTCATCTTAACATTTTGCACAAGTTTTTACACAATCTTTGATGGTATTGCCATTGCCTGGTCAGTGGTCTTCGTATTGAATACAATCAAAAATAAATAAACAACAAATGAACTCCAGCAACAGGGTTTTTCAAAAAATGATCAACTTTCTTGAAATACTATTTTACGATTTTCAAAATTGGGTGTTTGTGTTCTAATAAACTAAATATTACAATAATTATTGTATAACTCCATATGGTATGATCTACTGAGATTTACCACTTTTAAGTGTTAACTATAAAAAAAATAACAACAGGAAAACATTAGTCTAAGTAATATACAGTATACACACATTATAACTTACAGCTATACAAACATTTTTCTTGGTTGATTGCTGTAGGCAACAGCTATGCAAGATTCTGCTAAGTAAACTTAAAATAATCTTATAACAGTGCAGTGAATACAGTATTTCTTTTAATTTTGGCGGTTAAATTATTAGGACATATCAGATATTTACGGTAACTAAGGTTAAATTGTGTGTTTTGATTAAATATTTTGCATTCTTGATTTTCTACGTGTCTTAGGAGAAAAAGAAAATTAAGGTGCGGTATTAATAAAAACAGTTTTATTTAAAACATCATAAAGAAATATTACTTTTATCGTAGATTATGTTTTTAATAAAGTGGAACCATAAGAGAAAAATAACTTAAAAATGTTAAATTAAACAACTAAAAAAAATTGTATGTTTAATTGCAAAATAATATATTTATATGTTTATTTAACCCGCAATTTATAGATCAGTTTTGATGCATGAAAGTGGATATTATTTTATAGTTTATGCGGAGTGCGTGAAAGTCCTTTGCTCGTAACTTATATTTTCGATACTTCGTTGAAGACAATCCTTCGTCATATCTTTCACTTAATAACTATCATTTCACAGTACGTTTTAACACCATATAGTACGTATATATATATTGAAATATTACATTTATCTCTTTTTACACTCACACGGTGTATATCTGCCCATTACACGAGTATAGATATACACACGCAATACGCATACACCTCCGCGTATTTACGAGTACATATATATATATATAGGTATACCTATATACGATGTACAAAAACATAATAATATATTATGTACATTGTAGGTACACGAATAAAAACTGCACACACACACACACACACTGTCAGACTTGGGTTCGTCATCTGTATGGCTGTATTATTATATATAAACATATTATATCGTTATATACCTACGCAGTGTGTACACAAGTCGCACGTTTCAACCCATTGCCGTTCGGTCGCGACGTCCATATATATTATTATAATATTTTCGATGTGCCTATATTTACTCAGATTAAAGTGGTAGGTAAATGGGTTGTGGTTCGTATGGTTTCGGCCGTGTCGCGTGCAAATCAAATTGTGCATAGATCGCGGGACCCGATAGATGTATAGTAATAATACGATGTACCTGCCCATACATATATACAATATTCTGCAGTGGCGTCCGTCGCCGAGGGGTGGTCTTGCCGGAGAGGAGCGGTAGAGGGGCGTGAATGGTGTCGGTCTGTTGGGAAACGATAAATAATAAGAACGCAAATACGGCCGGCGACATACGTCTGACCTAAAATGATACGGTACGCGCGTATAATATGTACCGAATTGAACGGAGCCAAACTATTATTATTGTCGAACGTGGCCGGAAGTGTGCAGGGGCTGTCGTTATACCGAAGGGGTGCAGGGCGGTTAAAAGACACACACACACACACACAGGTCGCACAGGAAATCATAATTTATTGCTTTTCTTTCCATAAGTTTTTTATTATTATTATCATTTTTTTTTTTTTCATGTCCCTAGTTTGCTACCACCAATTCTCTCTCTCTCACACACACACACACACGCACATTTTGGAATAATAAAATAAATGGAAAATATCATATTAGTACATACACATATTACATTATATTATATACTTATAATATGTGTGTACAATTGTCAATGGCACGTGATGTTTGTACGCGCGTGTACCAGTGCCGTTGTGGTCGTCATCGCTTCCCTCCTCATAATATAATGCGTAGTATAGCGGCGCGATTTGTCGTCGTGTTGATTGATTGACGACGCCGTTTGTTTGTTATTTGTACATTTCGCATTGCGTCGATTGCTATTATTGTTACTACTATTATTATTATCGTTAAAAAAGTCGGGGTTTTTTTTCAAACTTCATTGTTGATCAGTTTTTTTTTATTATCATATTAAAATATGTACACGATAATATATTAGGACATATTGTGAGTGTGTGTGTGTTGATCCAATTGTAAAAATTACCTTCGATGGCATTGGTGTCAGAGCGGTGATCAAAAACGACGTCGCGGCGGTATAAATATAACTGTTTTGAGATTTTATATGGTAACCATGTTTATTATATACATAATATATGTTACGGTAAAAGTACGAATACCGGCAAAACCTAGGTTGCGCAAAACCTTGTACTGTAGTTACTGTCGGTAAATGTACGAATTTTGGACATTTACCGATTGATTTCGGTAAAACCTAAGATACACAAAATAGTTAGGTCAAGCCCCGAATGATATTTGTTGTTCGGACTTTTACAAACAAGATTCAGTAAATCCTAGACTAAACAATCAGTGTTGGTGAAAGTCCGAAATGCTTTTCCAATGGTAAGATATTTTTTCCCTTGCTTTATAATTAAAATATTTTATGTTTATTTAAAAATAATAATTTATATTATTTAATTATATTAAATACACACATTTATATGATTATAAATTATAATATAAGATGGTGATAAAAAATGTACATTATTATTATATATTACTGCAAAAATTGATATCCTGGATATAAAAGAGGCAACACTCTCAAATTTTAACTAGGAATCAGCTCATCTTACTCAAAAAAAATTTTTTAGAAATGGCAATAATTTCAGGTAATAAAATTGATATTTGGCAAGCAGTATAATACTGATAGACAAGGATTAAAAAAGTGTGACTGGCGATCAAATTTTGTAATAATATATAATAATAATATAAATTTGCAGTAATCATATTATATATCAATTATATAAATGTGGGATTTTAATATATTATAATTAGTACCTAATACACCAGTATTTACAGACAGTAGTCTGTTTACCGGTTAATCTTAGGTTTTAATTGTGTTGGTAATTTTACCGTATAGGTAACATATATATATATTATTCCTATGATAAAATTATACAAATAATAATATTATACATTTAAGGCCAATAAATGTAAGATCATTTTTTGATTACGAAAAAAAATTAAGCACAATATCGTTTTGTAGAGCAAGTCTTGTCTAATATAGTACCTAATTTGAGTCTCAAAACAATACATTTAACGTCACCGTTGTAAGTAACGTGGTAACACACGTCAAAATTTTGGAATCTCAAACCAGACTGCACTATTTTATATGTTTAGGTTTATATTGTTTTATCCATTTAACATAATATTAAGATAACACAATATTTAACTCATTATTTCAATAACTATAATATCAAAGTTTTTAAAATATCTTTTTCCATAATTGTAATTAGTAACCTAATACACAACATTCATTTATTTTTTTATTGTTATGATTATCATTTTTTAATATTTTTTTTACATTATGTTTTTTAATTTTTCCTTATTCCAAAGCGGAGTATTTTTTGGAGTACTTTGATACATAAAAATTGATTTTGGACATGTTTCTTATGAGTTATAAGCATAGACCTTATACTCAGAGTATAAGGTCTATGGTTATAAGTATTTGAAGTTTAGATGAGCGGAGTGGAGTGGTACAAATGGTAACCCGCAAAATGTTAGTTAACTACTCCGCTTGTCTAAACTTTAAATACTTATAACTAAATAATAAACTGTTCTCTGTTCAGCGAGAGAACTCGCCGATTCTGCGCATCCCCCCGCGTCGCCCTACCATCGAAACAGGTCCCCCTATAGCAGAGTGCCACGTAGGGATGCGCAGAAAACCCGATTTTCGACGCTACGCGGCGTGTTTTATCGCTGAACAAAGTATACTAGTCCAAAATTTGATTTCGATTGATCGAAATACTTAAAATAATATTCTGCTAAGGAATAAAAAATAAAAAATGTACATGCAGTCATTCAAAAAATTAAAAATATAATGATAAACAATATTTAAGAATTAAGTAAAAGAAATATTTTCAAAAACGTTAATGTTTTCTGAAATAATGATAGTGTCTTACGTTAAATGGATCACCCTGTTTAGGTATAACACATAGTACATCATTAATTGTCATATTTTGTGATTCATTATATTGTACTCGTGCACAAAAATGCACGCAACTAGACCATACATGTTATGAAATTATAAGTTATTACACATATTTTTGTATTTAAATATAGTTAGACAATTATTTAGCTCTGTATCGTATGTATATTTTTACAATACCTCAACATAATTTTAATTTAAAAAAAAAAATTATTTGTGAAATCGTTTTGAACGATTAATATTGACATAAACAATTGTAAGACGTTGTAACAGAGTAAATAATATATAATTTTAATATGACGTGCTATTATTATTAACCTATTATTGTAATATAATCTATTATCTTTTATGTTTTTTAATAAATTAATTAAACTTAACAGTTTTTAAAGAACAATGATAATCAGTTTTTTAGTGCAATATAGTGTTTTTATTAATCAATAATATTGTATGTATGCGTATCGCATCTATAATATTCTATATAGCTGTGTAGGTACCTACCATGTATATAATTGAATAATTCGATTAGATTGAAAATGTAATGTCATATATTTAAGTTTTGGAACTAAATGTATGAAGATAATATAAAGCCTCGAGATAAAATAATGTATTAAAATAAGTAATAACTTATTCGTTTTAAGCTATATAATTACGTAACAGCAGACATTTATTCAGCTTTCTTCAAAATATGCATTTATCGTGGTGCTTTATTGTTAGAACTGGCTTTTTGATACAAAACTAATTTGAATTAACTACACCTACCGTCAATAACAGGATTTTTCCGTATTTTAATATTGAATTCTGTTATATATATTTCAACCCAACGAAAAGTTAAATTAATTTCTTAGTCCGCTAATAACTTTTATGTATATCTATTTTTCAAAAATCAATTACCTACCTAACTAAATTTAATTAATGACGAATGTTTCGTCGTATCAATTATAATATAATAATTAGTAGGTAATAATTACTAGAAGATAGTATTCAAATACTCTTTTTATTAAATTTGTTTTATAAATTTATTAAAATAAGTATTTTATAATAGTCGTGATGTCTTTACAAAATGTTATGACAGTAATACAGTATATTATATATATATGTTTATTTAACTTTGGTAAATTTATAGGCACATAACAATATATATTAGGTAAATACTAAATACATATATACGGGTAACTAACTATCAATATTTACCCCTACCCAAGAATTAACGTATTTAAATAGTTAGATCAATATATAATTTTATATATTTTGAGCAATAGAATTTTAACGGTTGAAGTTTCGTCAACTGTTGAAACTATAAATTAAAACCAATGCCCACAATAAACATAATAATGTCATCCTACTGCAATAATTACGTATAACGTACCTACACACAATTTCATTACGTATACAATTATACGAAATTGTACTTCCTTTAAAAATAAAATTCTTTGGTTTATGATATAATTGTTAATCAACGAGAGAAAACTATACGTCCTATACCTATTAATTTTATAATAATATTTATTAATCATAAATTAATACTCAAGCAACAATACTGTGTTGTTTTTTTTTTTGTAATTTTATTTAAAATATATTTTATAGAAAAAAATTTTTTTTAGACATGATTACTGTCAAATTAAAATTAAAATATTAAAAATGATGTAACCTATATGCTTACATTTAATACTAACATTTACATTACACATGGTTAGAAACCATCTACTAATCTATTAATAGCTGCTAGTATTGGTTGTTGCTTGTTATAAGTTAATGGTCTCTATACTCTCTATGTGACTAGACAAGTTTCTTTTGATTCTCTTAGTTGGATAACTAGAGATGGTTCTGAAAGATTTAGAATTGGTAATAGTAACTATTAGTTAAACGCTTATATATGAGATCGTCTGTGAAAAGTAAGTGAGTTTATAATTTCCTCACCATAAACAGGTAATTTTTTTTTTTTTTATTCGATAATAATTTTATTGTTATAAGTGGAGATGGTTTTTTGATTAATTTTTTTCTATATCCATGTTCACGAAACTAGGGTCTGTCTAAATCATCACTCAGGTGGCCTTGCAGATATTAAAGATACCTATATTGTAAAGTTATCCCCTTGTTAATAGATTTACACTAAGTTTTTCTACCTTTCTAAAAAAAAAAAATTACCGGAAAGTAAAACTCATTTTTTATGAGCGTTTAAAATTAGACATTGGATATTCATCCAATGCATTTTCTTATTTTGATGTAATTCAAAAAGGAATAACAGTAGACATTTGACATTTTCACCAAATGTTTAGATTATCATTTTCTATACACCAAACATTTTTAAAAATATTTTGACAATTTTTAAGCTAATCGTAATCCAAAGAAATTTTATATAAATATCGATAAAAACATTTTCGTTGGGTCAAATTGCTTGAAAATTTAATACAAGATTCCACATACATAAGTTTTTAAACTATCAGATCTAAAAAATTAAAAATAAATAGTCACAGTTTTTTTTTTATTAGCATTGAACTTCATATTTTGACCAAAATTCATCATCGAACATTTGCAAATTGTTTTGTAGTTAATTAACAATTGAGAAAATGTTCAGTTTTTATAGCTAAGGATTGAAGGGATTTCATAAGTAGTTTATAGTGTAACCAAAAAATCAAAAAAATATTTGACTCTTGATATTCACGTACTTATCTATTATTCAAAATAAAAAACTGTAAGTGAGCGGCAGTTTAAATTGGGAAATAAAATTGACGTCTTGCAAATTGTTAGAAAATAATATTTTATACTAGATAGCGCATATTATCACAAAATAGTAAAATTTGTTATTACCGAGTTTTGGCAAGAAGCCGACGAGGTACTCTTTATTTAATTATTTATGTTTTTTTTTTGTTAATGTCAACCTCATTTTTTATTGAAATAAATTATTTTATCTATTCTTCAGAATAGCAACATTTTATAAATTATTTATTCTATTTTAAATAATACTGTCATTCAAAGTTAGTATAGATTTTGGTTTTTTAAATCCCTTTGCAGATATCATACATTTTATTCTGAAGTAATTTAATCAAAGATCGTAATTATTTTACAAAATTATGTATTTATGTTTATGGTTTAAAAAAAAATATTTATTATGCATGTCATCAAAATTTAATAGATTAAAATGTTAATAATTTATTCCTAAAAAACATTACTTATTATTGGTGTTTATGACAATACATATAAATAATTAATTTAAAAACACACTTTAAAAGTGTTTATTTAACCTATTTATTACAATAATTATTATAATTGTAAAAATAATTTAATTTTGTTTGAATATAGAGTTTACTGTTAAATTAATAATTATTTGCTCTGTTTCCTTAAGTTATAGATTTGTTTTGACAAGTTTTAATTAAGTTTGATATTATTATATTTTTATACTATTTTAAATACATTAATTTATGTAATATATTATTTTATTTCAAAAAGAAACCTAATAAAATATTTGCTATTTTATTAATTTCCTGTTTTTAACTTAGTCACAAATAAAATTGTATGAAACTGAAATAACAACGATTACATTTATTATATTATGTAATCTGTATAACATTGTTGTAAATATATATTGCTCAATTTCGTAATTCACAACTATATTATATTATATTTTTTTTTAAATGTTGGAATTTATTGTACCCAGTATAAAGAACAATATTCAAATTGAATTTCAAAAAATATTAAGTTCAGTTATGTTAACTTTATTTGTTTTGTTATCTAGATACATAAATAATTATAATAGTCTACATTTTGTGTTTAAATAAAACCGTCACATGTACTTGGAAATGTATTAATTACATAGGTACCGATATTACAAAAAAAATACCCTACTTTTTACAATCATATATTAACAACATTTCATACACTAAGCGTCGTGTGCAATTTAAAATATAACTGTAATTTATAACACTAATTCTATTATATTTGTAGTATGAAAATAATTTTTTAACATTTAACTTACAAATATAATATTGTGGTTTCGTGAGAATCAAACATTATGCAATAAGTAATCTAAATATATCAATTATTTTAAAATTTAATTTTAAAAGTGCAACTATTTATTAAATGATTATTATTATTATTTATAGTTACAACTGAATTTCATTAAATAATACTATTTGTTATATTTAACTACTTCGTAAACTGTAGTAAATATATAGTCATTTTACAACATGTTTAGCCGTTTAGGTATCATTAGATACTTAATATAACAATATCATAAGCTAATTTTAAAACTAGAAACTATTTAAAAAGAAATCTTTATCAAACACGGTAAATATATTATATTTTCGGAAGTTATAGAAATAAAAATGATCCATAAGTTTCCTTCAGGATTTTGAATTTAAACTATCAACATTTACAAACAGACTACGCATTTATGAGCAGACCGTAAGCACGATTGAAATCTAATCCTTTACCAGGAATTACACAACATCACAAACGTTTAAATAATGAAAATCGATAAAACAGAACAATGTAGTGTTTAAACCATATAATATAGTGTATACTATAGCTACAATTGTTAACCTCCATCATCTGCACTTATAAATTATAATATGGTGTATGGTGTAGTGCTACTATCATATTATAGTACCTACCTATCCACTATGGATTACTAGGAGTAGTATTAACGGGATATTTTAATTTATTATTATATATTTTTTTTTTAAAACACCCAAAACCGCATAATTTAAAAAATATACTAATATTAGAGTACCGTTTAATGAGAATAAAAATATAAAATATGTCACGAGTCGGCAATAAAAAAACTCATAAGACGTGTTTCGTCTTGTGAATTTTAATTGAAGTAAGTACGGCAGTTCATAACAGCCATTTATAATGCAATTTTATTGGAAATCTAAATTATTGTGATAATATATTATTATAATAATACCATCAAAAGTTTTATTAATATCGAATTATCGACACACAGAAAATATATATAGTCATATATATATATAAAATCATATAAAATCAATATAGTGTTGGTGCGAGCTTGCAGTGAATTGTGTTTTTTAATTGACACGTCCGCTTATATTTATTTATTTACGGTGATACTGTTTTGCTTATTAATAGTAATATTATTATTTGTTTTTCTTTTGCAGACAAGAACCGTAACCGGACCAGAATACGAGCGCAATCGAATGATATTAGAGACTCGGCGTTCTTATCGAAGGACGAAAGTACGTCATAACCGTTTGTGTCGAACCCATAAAATTACATTTCATCTCCCGTGATTTTTGTATTCATCCTATGCGTTCAGTAGGGTACAGAGTGCGCAAAAAAAAAGTATAATGCACCAATACTACAATGCGATAATGTTAAGCAAAACGTTTACCGTCTAAGGGGAGGTTTCGTTCTGATTGGATTATTGTGCGAGTGCGTCAGACTGTACACAACCAATTTAAAATGCTTAGGTACATCGAGAAGTTAACACAGATTTAGTTTTTCGTTTTAAGTAAAAATAAAAAAGGGAATAATAAAAACATTATAACGTTTTTTCACTTATTTTGTTTCTTTAACTCTAAATAATAATAATAAAAAATAAAAAAACAAACAAACAAACAAACACGGCTCATAACTCCTGCTGTAGTCCCGTGTGTCAAACACACTGAGTCGTCAAGAGAAAACTAGAATATAATTTGAAATATAAAGAGCGAAGACCTCAAAAAAAAAAAAGGTTCAGTTATAATAACGGTAATAACCTAAACCGAAAGATTCTTATTTTCTTATTTTTTTTTTACCTCGTGTTTATAATTTTTGATTCGCCTGGAGCACACATTTTTCGTACACATAAAAAAAATGAGGCAGTTTATATTTTTCACTAAAACTTTTAGTAGATACCTCGGTAAAGTTTTCTCTTAAAACAGGCTATTACCGTTTACCGTATTCGAGAAAAGCAAGTTTTATTTTATATTTTTGTATTACTTATTACGTTATTTGAATATATATATTATATATTCATTACGTACTGTTATATTATAATATGATTATAATATAATTGTTTGATACAAACAAAATTTCATTCATCTGAATCAGATTCATGTTTTATGTAATAAACGTTGGGCGTATAATGTGTAGGTTTACCATTTCAGATTTGTGTTAACATAATTTGTCACGTTTAATTGTGCTTTACCGAAATGATACGTGTAAATACATAGATGATAGATATTAGATGAGCATCTCAAAATAACAGTATAATATTATGTTCCAATAAAATACAATAAAGTTATATAATATATTATCCCCTATAGAGGAATAATAATCGGGGAACCTATAAAAAAATATTAAATTGACTAACCACAATAATTGAATAGGTAATACAATTACAATCAGCAAATAAACATAAAAATGCAAATTATTTTTCACGCTTAAAACAAAAAAAAAAATATATCCTTATTCAAAAGCTACAAATATTTTATTTTTTCAATTTACACAATTTAAGGATTATTAAACTTCAAATTTTTAACTTGTATTTTTATATTAAATCCCATTAAACTTACTATTCGTTTTAAGATACTGTGGACAAATTTAAATGTATAACATATTATATTTTTAAAAAGAATTTTGAATTTTAGTTGAGCTTCATAATGACTATATTGTATGGTTCGAATTAGTTAACTTCATATACAATTTGGTATGGTACAATGTAGATAATATATTGTCCATAAGCCACAAACTTGACTAAACTCATGAAGTGTCCACATGTCATATAAAGCAATTTTATTTGAATCTAAGCTTGTATTCACTTTTCTGACTTTAAAGCCATGTAGACGTTTGATAATATTCACCACTCAAACATGTGGATTTCTAACTACTCCTTTGTGATAATAATTAACCAACCCATGAAATTCAAGTCACCAATGACATTTAGAACAATCAGAACACTGAACAATGAATTATCTAGGGTCTGAAGAAATATAGGTGCTTCAATTCGTAATCTTTTTCAATCTTGAAACGGGTCATTGATGCTATCATTCCTTAATTTATATGATGGAGATTAATATAGAAATACATTTTAATGTCATATAAAACATAACATAACGGTATCTAATGGCTTCTGCATCTGTCAGTTAGTAGTTTGCATTTAGGTACAGTTCATACAGTGCCCAGGTGAGCAGTCGGTTAAATGTTACTCCTAAGTAACGAATACTATTGAGGAGGGAAAAGCTGGTGGTTAAAGTATACAATTATACTTCCATTTTTAAATTATAACAATGATTGTAAAATCCAAATTTTAAATATCCTTGACTGCATTTTTAGTGACACTAGTATGACAATATAATCGTATTAGTTAACTGTCAAAAAAACTCACACGATACGTTTAATTTTGCAGGAAACGAATTGCAGACACATTACGACGATGATGGCGAATTTGAAGATTACGATTCCGGATCGCAAACCAATGATCTAGCGCTTTACACCGCGATTTTATGCGTTATCATGTTAGTGTACGAGCACGAGTGACTCAAAAACACTATAAAGTATACGCTTTCCAAAAAAATTACGATTTATAATAATAATAATTTACTTATACGCATAGATAATATTATTATAAAATATTATATGTTGTTAAGTCTGAAATGTTTTTGGTCTTTTTCGTGGTTTGATTTTATTTTTCTAGTCCGGTTTCTTGTAATAAATGTATTGATTACTTAATTACTATACCTACATTTAAATTTAAGAATGTATTATAGCAGTAAAATTAATAGGTTATAATATTTAAGTTTATATACAGGGTGATTCTTTTAACAGCTAATACTTATTTTGTTGAAAATTATTAACGTTTTTGAAAACATTTTATTTGCATAGATTTATCAATATTTATATTATTCATTGTAAAACAACATTTGAAAAAAAAAAATTTTATCGTTATAATTTCTTATGTTTTTAACTGTTTTGAATAGCAACTTTCATTTTTAATTTCATATTCCTAAGCAGAAAATTGTTCTGTTAAGTTATATGTATACAACAATTCATATTTCGAATTAGTAGATAATTAGTTGTAAGTACAGTCGACTCTTGGTAACTCGAACCTTTATAACTCGAAATTCTCGATATCTCGAATAATTAAAATTCCCTTTAAAATAACAATAACACTCAATGTCTTGTTAACTCGAAAATTAATTTGACAAGTTTTCGATATCTCGAATTTTTATCCAAATTTAGTACTAAAAATAGTTTATCAAGGCGATTATTTTTCGCTTATGACTTATGACAAAATGTTGGTTGACTACTCAGATAATCTAAATTTTAAATACTTAAATACATCAAGCAAAAAAACTTTTTTAAAAAACAATAAAAAATAAAAATTGTTAAAACCATAATTATTATTTAAAAAATGTTGTTTATAATGTAAAAAAAATATTTTCAAAAACGTAATATGTGTAAGACATAATGCGTGTTTAATGTTAAAAGAATCATACATACAAAAAAAATAGAATTAATTGATAGTGAAATAAATGTTGTAGTAAGATTAAACTATATTCTATAATTTTATTTAGAAGACGTGTATATATTGTATACATAATATTATTATATATGTTATATATGTAGGTAATATATAAATATATGCGTGTGTAGGTATATGATACTTTATACGAAAGCACTTCGTTAGCATTGTTTTAACTTAAAATAAGTTATGAGAACATAATATTGCTGTCCATTATCGTATAGATTCGTTTTAGTGAGTTATTTTTTATACTAGTCCTATCAAATATTTTCGCCTGATAAAAATGTGTTGTGTCTTGTGTGCATATCTATATAAACGTATACAATTTAATTAGTTGCAAACCAAAAAAAATACGCGTTTGTAAAATCACGCTAGCTAAAAAAAAAGACTGAATGAATGAGTGAGCATCAAGTATATTTTGTATCGTAAACTTGGCTCTTCATTAATAAAATAATAATTAACATTAATTAACGAAACTGTCTGTATTATTTTACGACTTTAGATATAAGTACGTATATGTTTAACGAACATAAACTTGTACATATCATTTGATGCTATCCATACGGAATTATTTTCAAGTCCACACTTTATTCATTTCATTGTAATACAACGCGATTATGCGCAGTATTAGGTAGGTACCTACTAATTACTATAATTATAATATTATAATTATCATTACTATTATTATTGTAATAAAAAAACAAATATGAGAATAATTTAATATATCATCTGAGAAGTACTTACTTATAAGTTATAATACTCTAAAATCTCCCTTGTACATTGCAAATCGTATATAAGTTATGATAAGGATATGAGAGATAATTTTTAAATATTTAGTGATTATTTGGTGTTATTTCATATCTTAAAATCTTAAATAAAATGTATGTCTTAATTTTATCGTAATGTAAACGACCAACGGTTTTACATAGAATACATTTTTATAGTTCAAGAACCATATAATATGTTAAATGATTTTTAAAAAAAAATCTAAAAAAAATTGTTTTTTGGGGATATTTAATTTATATTTGAAATTAAGGCAAGATAAATAAGGTATATCGTACATATAATATGTTTATATTTTGATAGTATATGTATAATATGTGTATGTGTATATACAATATAGATAGGTGGTACGTTATATGTTTATTAATTATTAATGATAAAACATTTTAATATCGTAAAAATAATAATATCTGTGCATTTCATCTGGAATAAGTATTAATAAATAATAATTTCATAAGACCTCACAATGCTCATCGGCTTGTGCTTTACTAACACGTTTTTAAATGTATAACTTGATTAATAACTGTACTAACAGCTTTAATAATTTAATGTATCCAATGGGTTTTATGAAAAACGGTAAGTTTAGTCATGTAGTCAAGTTCGAGTTTTTAACCAATTACTATTTGATTCAAGTCTAAAAATAAAAGTGAATTTAGTGCATTATGAGACTTCTTCACTTCAGGGATAAAGAAAATATTTATACAGCCGTTCCACAAAAGCAGATCAAATGTTTTCTTTAGCTGTATTTTATATATTTCATTCATGTTATACTTGTTATAGACATGGTTCAACATTTCACGTTTTTCTTTGCCGACTCTCCTATCATGCACATTTCACCATAAAATCTTTTAAAACTGTTATTGAAAACTCCAAAGGTTTTCGTTTTGATGGTTCGTATAGTATTATATTATAATAAATTAAAATATTGCAGGTACATATACTATGTATATTGTACATACATACCATAATATTATACACCTACCTACCATCAAAATGAATTCGCACAGATAGCAGCTAAAGTCATTCATTAACTAAAGGTTCATTATTTATATTTGTACTACATATAATATATTCCTCATAACATATTATAATATACATTTATAACTGTTTTAACATATTTTCAATCAAACTGTGATGTTCCTATAATACCTACGTTTCAAAATAAATTTAATTCGTACCTATATTATATAAATTTGATATTAATTAGGCACTCACTATTATATGAATTGCCCACCTAAAATAATAAAACATTTTAAATATCAAATAATATATTATACCTAAGCAACATCTGCGATCTTTAGATATATAGGAGGTATCCCCTATGTATAGTACCTACTAAAGTCTATGTATAATATTTTGATGATCTGTGTTGGTTTGTAACAATTTAACATATTATGAATATGTTAAAATAATTTCTATTTTTTTTTTTTATTATACTTAATTTGTCAATATTATTTATTACGATAGGTTCTATTGTTCTAATAATATGTATATCGTATAAGACTTTGTATAATATGCTTTCAATCGCAAATTATCTCACACTTGATAATATGAATTGTAAAATACCTATTACTAAACTTGCACATTTGTCCATTGATATAATATAGAAATAGTAATAATTTAAATTATAATAACTACTTTTATGTTCATAATTGTGTACTTAATAATATTGTCAAAGATTAAAATATGTAATAATATTATTATGCATGGAACGAATAATGATAATGATCGACCGTTAATGATTTAATTAATGTAAAACCGTTCTAGTTATGTCATTACATGGCTAACAAGTATATTGAAGCTGTGTAGGTATTGTATTGTATTGACATATTTTGAAAAAGTTGAAAATGTTTACCTAGGTATCTGATAAGAAATTATTTAAAATATACATTACACAATATGTTTATAAAACATTTCTCTTAAACTGTTTTAACAAAAATTAAATAAATTTATAACAATTATGTATACGTAGTAATATATTTTATAGTAAATACAATTGTCTACTTTATGATATGTATGTGAAGTTAAAAACTCAACAATTCTATTTATTATATAATTATTAACCATACAACATTTTACATAAAAATAAATGTTCTGGTATTATTGTGTTTAATTTGTATTACCTAATAATATATAAAATAGGGAATACGATATTAATATTAGATGAATAAAAAAAAGTACGAAGTATAAAATTCTACAAAATACGAAATACAGTTGATTGATTTGGTTTTTTCATCGGTCTGTCAACACTTTTTGGAAGTAAAAGTGCTTTGATTGTTATTTGTTTTCATTTCTTCATCAGCATCTTTTCTGGTAGAAAAGTTAATCTACTTTAGGGGTTAAAAATAAAAATTTCCCAAAAACAAAAAAAAATCAGGAAAAACGGAAATTTTTACGCAAAGCCAATTTTTGATAAAATCGATTTTGTTTTTGAAAAATAATAAACGTTGATATATAAATTTTATCTTTTCACCAGTTATTTATATTAGCATTTTCTACATCATACAATTTTCAATATATTTTGACTCTATTTGAGCTATTTTTCGGCATAAGACATTTCGGTTTATTTGTTATTATTGTTGATAAATATTTTTTCGCTTGGTCAAAAAACTTGAAAATGTAATATAAGGTTTCCCATAAGTTGTTATAATCGCAGTTGAAAAATATTGAAGATACATATGGACACTTTTTTTATAAGCATTAAGTTCAAATTTTGACCACAATTCATCAAAATATCGAACATTTGCAAATTATTTTGTAGTTAAAAATGTATAATATGTTCAATTTTTATAGCCAAGGATTGAAAATTGAAAGCAAGGTTTCTCGTAAATAGTTAATATTGTGACCAAAAAATCTAAAAAATATATTTATATAGTTGTTTTTTATAGACATACTTAAAGTTCAAATTTGATATTTAAATGAAGAATAACGATGTTAGTTATTTTGTTGTAATTCAAAAAAAATTTTCGTGGGTGCTTGAAACTTTTAAAGTAGGTATATTATTGTATTTCATACACTCAATGACATTTTTGAATGCAATGTTTTCGGCAAAAAATAATAGGTACAACGTACTGTATTATTAATAGTAAAATTAATTCATTGACAGCAGTAATACCATAAAATTGATGAATAGACGATTGTCTTCGTTCAGAACCGTCTTTAGTATACAATGATTTTATATCATTGAATTCAAATTTACCTCATCCATAACAGTGACCCGCGCTCGACACCTACAGAGCTGTACCCTCTTGCCGACCTTTGTATGAATATAAATGTTGATTTATAATAATTTTTACCTATATGGACAATTATTAATTTCATAATTCATAACAATTAAATCGTAACTAATGATCGAAAATAAAACGTACTATACATTTAAATATATTTTATACTTAAAAATTATAATACTAAAAATCAGTTGTGTTTGATTCCCGGAATAATACCGATTGAGATGTATATGTGAGCCGATACCTACGCGTCCATACATTTACGCGCATGCAAATGTCATAATTATTATTCCTTATAAAATAACCAACATTTTTTTTAATGCTTTTAGTAACTTAACGTCTTTACGCTCAGTAAGACGTTCCGATTTCATAATTAAAAACATATTTGAATTCTTCTCTAAATTTACTATGCTTATTGAATGTAATTTTTATTTCATATTTTATATCAATGTATTTAAATTTGAATTATAAATATGATCTTTATTTTCTCTTCTTGTTAGTAAATTTATAGTTAAAAATCAGAAAAATGAAACTGGCAAAGCATAGTAGTATGTAGTGACGAATCCAAATCCGTTTTCAAAATTAATATCGGAACATAATATATTGAGCTGTATATTCGAACCAAAATGAATCGTGCTCCAGACCCCTTAAGGGGGCTGGAGCATACCATGATTTAAGGAGTAGTGTTTAGGCATTTTATATTACAAGTACAATTTGGGTGTGTCAATGTGTGAGAAGTAAATGAACATTAGTGTGTGTAATCCGTTATCGCACTCTTCGCGACGAAATTTTAATTCCTGGATTTACGATAATAATCAAACGCATAAGAATTCGTCGAAAAACGTACCTATATTATTATTTGTCTATATAACTACTACAAATATTATTCATTCATAATATTATATACGCGTCGTACCCGCATTTTAAAAAATAGTAATTATAAATGAAAAATTAATTTACATAAAATACAAATAACAAGTATTTGTTGTTTCATGTAAATTAATTTTTCAAAGTTAATACTAAAATTATTTCACCTTGTTTTTAGCAAGATATTTTTCTCTCATTAGTCATACTTTCAAATTGAAAAATGATGAGGTATCCCGTACGTATTTCGTTTAAAAACTCCAAATCGCGGAAAGTACAATTAAAACCTTTATGGTGAATAGACTGCAGTACATTAAATAGCTGTTTGATATCTACAATTCGTTTACCTTCAAGTGTTTCCCATGGATCAACGTTTACGCTGATTTCTTTTTGTGAGGGGAATGTAAAAGATTTTTCTAAATTTCTTGAGACATCTAACAGTTTTTTTTTTTTTTTGTGTGACTAGAACATTTGTTGTATTTAATGTATTTTCTGGAGTCGTAGAATAAATATTCGAAGTAGATGGTCCCACAGTTATTTCATTTGTCTATAGTTTAAAAATAAGTGTATAGGTGTATAAGTATATGCTATTTATATACAAAATTTAAAAAAGTTTTTCGAGCTTTCAAAAAAAAGGGGGGCAAGTGAATGTCGCGCTGCTCTTCAGTAGGTTACAAGTGGGTTACTGTTATGACTGTTATGGTGTTAAATTTGTATTCAATATTTCAATGATTTATCATTGTATACGAAAAACGATTCTGAGCGGAGACGGTCTGTCAGCCTAGGATAGGTATTTAATATTATATTTATATTGCTATTATTAATGATTTCATAAAAAATTAGTTGGACTTTCCGGTAATTTTTTTTTTTTTAAAAGATAGAAAAACTTATAGAATATCTTGTGGTGAATTTTAAAATCTTAGATTTAAATAGAAAATTTTTTATAAATGTCCTAATTAAAAAAAACTGCATAATTACGTGATTTTTACGTATTTTGTCGAAATTTCAACTTCAGATGCTTATAAAAAACGATTAGACATACGCTTCATTTTTTTTTTAACTACCACTTACATAATAACTTATGAGGAACCTTGTATTCAATTTTTAAACCTTAGGTATAAATTCTCAAAATTTTATACATTTTTTAATACATACCTATTAGTTTGTATATTGCAATTGATTTTGTAAGAATTTTAACTTTAAACGCTTATACATTTTTGAAAGTGTTTTCCTATCGAATTTTTTTTACGGTTACTGTAAGAAAAACTTATTTAGAATCTAGTGTTGAATTTTCAAACCTTAAATATAAATAGAAAAATTTTTATGAATTTTTAACCACAATTTGCAAATGTTCGATATTCTGATTACCAAATGTTGACTTAAAATGTCTATAAAAAATTATAATTAAAATATATCTTTTTGATTTTTTGGTATAAACTACTTTCGTACTTACGTTAAACCTTGTTTTAAATTTTCAATCCTTAGTTATAAAAACTGAACATTTTATAAATTTTTAACTACAAAACAATTTGGAAATGTTCGATGATAAATTGCGGCCAAAATTTGAAGTTTAAATGCTTATAAAAAAAAATTGACCAATGTATTTTATAACATAAAATACAACAATTTATAACATATATACTATATAGCCATATAGATATATATAAATATAATATTGGATTTTTTTTTTTGGATGTGCACTACTTCATTGAAAACCGCCTGAAGAGACGCCACTGTAATATTATTATCAGGAATCTTTTATTACATTTTTAAGCTTTTTGACCCAACCAAACAATTTTATTGACATTAATACAAAAAAAACTAAAAAAATTTAAAATGTCAGTAAACAACTCAAAACAAATCAAAATATTTTTAAAATGTTTGTGATTTTTACGTATTTTGTCAAAATTCAAACTTTGAATGCTTATAAAAAGAAATTGTGACTATGTATTTTTTATATTTGTTAACTGCTTTTATAACAATATGTTAGGAACCTTGTATTAAATTTTCAAGATTTTTAACAAACAAATACATTTTTATCGACATTAATTTTAAAAAAAACTAATAATAATCGAAAATTTCATATGCCTATAAATAGATAAATATGAGTCGAAATATTTTGAAAATTGTATGGTGTATAGAAAATGCTAATATAAATATTTAGTGAAAATTTCATATATCTATGGTCATTTTTTTTAAGTTACATTAAAAATCAACATTGATTTTGACGAAAAATGACGTTATGTAAAAATTCCAGTTTTTTCCTTAATTTTTTGAAAGTAAATACTGGCATGTTTTTACTTTTGACCCCCCAAAGTACCAACTAGATTCACTTTTTTTCCATAACGCCAATCCTTTTTAGTGTCCATAGCATCAAAGATGACAAATATATATTACACAAAAAAATGTCTCTCAATCTCTCTATGTGCTACACATTGGTTTCAAACGCTAGACTAATCGAAGCTTGAAATTCGAAAATCAAAATTAAAATTACTTTTACTTGCTGTAGAATAATGACGTACCGGCGAAAGACCAAAATAGGTAGGCTGGACGATAATTATTAATGATTATTAAATTGTACCCACAGCCGACGCGCGTTTTCTTATCTTATAAATTCCAGGAATCGAATGTTGGCAATTCATTTTCAATTAGGACATCACTAATAGATTTCCGCACTCGCAGGCACATGTCAATGTTTTAGATTTTGTCAAATTACGCTATGCTATTCAAATGACAAAAATGCCAAAAAGCTAGACAAAATTGTGAGACTTGGATTCGATAGATTTTAATTTTGAAAATGGATATTAATTAGTCATTATGTTAGCTAGGGAATGGTCGAAAGGATTTTATTTATACACATTATTCGATGATATGTCGGCAATTTAAAAAATAAGAATTTTGGTATTTTATATATTTAAGTACGGCATTATTTTTTTGTAATAATGATAAATTTTCACGGTCATGCTTCAGTAGAATTGTTGAAGATTTTTAATCAGTTTTTAAAATTAAAATCCATCAAACCCAAGTCTCACAGTTTTGTCTAGCTTTTGGCCTGTTTCACGTGATTATTTGTACCTGCTCCAGCCCCCTTAATAATATATTTTGAAAAATGTAATAAATAAAATCGTATACGCCAGTGGTGTTTAGCGACGAAATTGAGCGGTAGTCAAGGGTTGTTTTATATAGCTCAAATATACGACGGTAGATGGCGCTGCCGTTATGGTCCAAGATTCATCGGCCGTATTATTGAATATTAGGTATATTATTATAATATATTAAACTCAATGTCTCAATAATATAAAGTAACACACAAAGAGTACCCACTGGAAAGTGGAAACTACCTAGTTAGTTAAATAGTTAATACTAAAATTAAAATCATTGTGATGAAAATTGTTTTAAGTTTTCCTTTTTGATTCTAAAACGATTCAGAGTATACTAGTATAAGAATGAAAGGGTTTCTTAAGGGCTATCCTTAGTAATGAATTTATAGTAGTTCTGAGCAAACTTAAATATTTCTTTATTTTCATATTGTAAGGTGGTAAAATACTATTTAATGTTTTAAATCTACCGAACCTTAATTTTTTAATCGTTGAATCGATATGAAAATTCCATTTTAAAAATGTACCTATCAATCATGACACCAAGACTTCACTGATTCTGCACCTCTTATAATTATGTAGTTACAATTACAAGTACCCTTAAATTGTATTTGTTGATATATATCAACATGTATTTTAGTATTTTAATGGGTTCATAAATATCAAGACTTCGAATTTTTAATATGTAAAAATGAATATAACATAATATTAAAATTGATTTCTAGAGAGTTTACAAATTTTTTATTAGATGACTAAATGACACATTGACGGACATGACTGGTATGTCATGCACCTGGCTGTAATTTCATCAACGGTTTTACATCTCATTAACAATATACCTACTTATATATTTATAACAATTGCTTAAAATAAAAAATGAGTCAGAGCTTTCATTTTTAATAAAAAGGAACAAAAACAATGAAAATAGAAAAAATTACAACTGCAATAGCAGTTGAAGTCCATCAGTGACTTTTTTCTACTCGTATGGTCATAATATGACTGCTATAGCAGTTATGTAAAAAAAATTAAAATTTCTGTATTGTAATTAGAATAAATAATTAAACAGTTTAGATAAGATACTAATATTATGCATCTAATAACTGTACAAGTATATTTGTTATGTCTACAAAAAATAGATAAAAACATAAGTAATTCAAATTGCAAAAAGGAAATATCTATTTTTAGACTTCATCTGTTATTTTGCCTAATTAGACTGTAAGTCGTAAATGGTCATTACATTTGTCTTAATACGATAAACCCATAACTAACATGACTCCAATAGTGGTTATGACATTTTACGAAAAATTTTAATTGTTCCATAATACTCGTAGGTATGTAAAATAATAATTGAAGGGCGACATTCCAAAACGTGCTATTGCCATTTTTTTTAAGAAATCGAGTTAAATAAGTAGTGTTACTGTAATAGTCTGGAAGATTTAAATTTTTCACATATTATAACTCTAACTCAAATATGTATGGCAAAAATTTTTTACTTCAAAAAAGGTGGCAAGTGGATGTTGCTCTATACTGTACAATAGGTTACAAGTGGGTCACTGTTATGGATGGTGTTAAACTTGTATTAAAATGATACATCATTGTATACGAAAAATGATTCTAAGCGGTCTGTCAGCCTAGGATAGGTATTTTATATTATATTTATATTGCCATTATTAATGATTTCAACCGCTCATAAAAAATTAGATGCACTTTCCTGTAATTTTTTTTTTTTTAGAAAGATAGAAAAACATATAGAACATTTTGTGTTGAATTTTAAAATCTTTTAGATTTAAATAGACAATTTTTTATGAATTTACCAATAAAAAAAAATGAAAATTTTCGTATATTTTACGTAGTTATTCGAAATTTCAACTTTAGATGCTTATAAAAAAATATTAGACATAGGCTTCACTTTTTTTTTAACTACCACTTACATAATGCCTTATGAAAAACCTTGTATTAAATTTTTATACCTTAGGTATAAATTCTCAAAATGTTATACATTTTTTAATACAAATTAATTTGTATATTTTCTTGATTTTGACGGATTTTGTAAGAATTTTAACTTTAAACGCTTATACATTTTTTAAGTGTTTTCCTATCAAATTTTTTTTTACCGTTGTTGTAAGAAAAACTTATTTAGAATCTAATGTTGAATTTTCAAACCTTAAATATAAATAGAAAATTTTTTATGCATTTTTAACCACAAAACAATTTGCAAATGTTCGATATTCTGATGACCAAATTTTGACTTAAAGTGTCTATAAAAAATTATAGATAAAATATATCTTTTTGATTTTTTTGGTTACACAATAAACTACTTACGTAAAACCTTGTTTTTAATTTTTAATTCTTAGTTATAAAAACTGAACATTTTATAAATTTTTAACTAAAAAACAATTTGCAAATGTTCAATGATGTTTTTCGGCCAAAATTTGAAGTTAAAATGCTTATAAAAAAAAATTGACCCAATGTATTTTTATTATTTTTGGTGTATTATTTAAACAACTTATGAAGAATCTTGTATTAAATTTTCAAGAAATTGGTCGGAACAACATTTTTTTTATCGATATTTAAAGAAACGATCTCATTCTGAACAGAGTATAATACACGATTAAAGATATATATTAGAAGTACCTATATCTTTAATCGTGGACCGTGGTACAATATAAGGTATAAGCTTTGTTGGTTACCAACACGATGTAGAGAAGATAAGGTGACACCACTTGTACACATTTCGGTCGCAAATTTTCTCGGCAGTTTGGTAGTACAAAATACAAATGTGGGTAGCGCCACCAATCGCCCGAAGGCTGGTTTTTATATTGTGAATACATTGTTTTTAATGTAAAATATTAAAAATGTCCACACATTTTTGTGGTTTTTAATACTATTACCAAAAAATCTAAATAGTGGACAAGTAAAAATTATTTTTATTTTTTAAGTAATTATTCTATTTGATTAGGTACAATATAAAAATAGTTTCAATTAAGGAAGTTTTATTATATTTTATTTTAACAACTATTAATTATTAATCAGTTATATCAGTTTAGACTGCTTAGCTAAATTTTTAAATTGGTGGTTTTTTTATTTTCTAGCTTCAACATTTTGTTATAACCGGCATAGCCAGTTTTGCATCCTGGCACAAAACATTTGTTTTGGCATTTTAATAATAATTATTTAAAACCATTAAGTAAGTCTTTAGACTTGTGTAAATATAAACAATTATGTAAATTAAAATGAAAAATAGAATATTATCAATTTATAAGTATTATTATTAGGTATATATTATTATTTTAATTGATAATATATTATATTCTCCATTGTAGATATATCTTCTTTACATCATGCTTAACATATAATTTTTTTGTTATTATATATTATATAAGAAATAAATAAAATTATGATTTTTTATTTGGGTGTACTTGGGTCAGTAGTTTATTGTGTGTAAGTAGTGGGTGGAAGACAAGTCTCCCACTCTTTTTGTTCTTGAAACCTTTTGGGCTCGAGCCCTATGCATTTAAGGACCCTATTTACGTCCATACTCGTACCTTATACTTGTATGTAGATATTACTAATCCTATTTTGTACATAATATATATATATATCAATTAATAAATGAATATATATAATATATCATACAATAAATACATTTGTACAATACGGTTACATGCCGCATGTAATTATTACATAATGATATTTCACAAATTACATATGATTCCAAAACATTGATTTATTTTAATAATCTATACAATATAACATCAAATATAATATTATGTTGGCATGCAAATTATTGACATTTGAACAACAATATTAATACACTTAAATGAAATTTTAATGTAAATCTCCATTAGGAATAATATTATAAAAGTAGGCCTCCGTGCGAATGGTAGCGAACTCTGGTGATAAATTCTGAACTACCAAACTGCGCGATTTTTTGCGTCAATATCGTACCATTGAAAGATACGGGAGGGGTGACGAATGGATCTTCGCAGGAAAAAATGTTTTGTGTCCGTATATAATATTGCCTATATTTGGCCCCTTTTCTGCAGCTAATATAATACGATAACATAATTTTCATCATAATATATATTTTTATTATAATTAGATTTAACGGTATTATTTATTAGTAAATACTAAATTTAAAATATAATAGTTAAATATATATAATACGATCGTCATTTAATAAAATATAATAATACACAATTCGTAAATTCACATAATGTATTATTTACACAATATTTATTAATTGGATTCAAGAAATTTATGTTTTAAACAAACATGTTTAAATTTAAAACAATGTATTTTAAACATAACAACTTTTTTGTTATGAAACTATAACTGTTTAAAGTTTAAGACATGGGTTAAACACAGATTTTGTCATTTCCAAGTACATAAATTATCTTTTCCTACATTTGTCGCAACATCATATTGCCCAGTTGCCCTTGGTGTTTAAAAAACAAAATTGGATTATTAATATATTTTAATTCATTGGCATAGCCAGGGGAGGAGCTGAGGAGGCTGCAGCCCTCCCCGAAATTTTAAGAAAATTGAAAAATGATTTTAATGGTCTATGAAAAACGCTACAAGTCTTAGAATTTTATTTTATTGATTTTAAATTTTCATAGCTTTTTTTATTAATTGTTATATATTAATAATATTTTGGCATCTGCATGTGACACTTTTGCAGTGGCGCCGAGTACGCACTTAAGGTGGTGCATTTGAACCACCTAAAATTGTGGGTGGGTGGGTCTTGGGTGGGTAAGTAAACATATTTACCTAAGATAGTTAATACTATTACTTACAATAGTAAGTTTAAAGTAGGTACTAGGAGTTAGGACACTAGGTAGTGAGCGGTTTTGTGTCGTTCAGTGTTGTGGGTGGGTGGGTGGGTAGGCTTTGGTGAGAATTGAACCACCTATTTTTAGTGAACTCGGCGCCACTGCACTTATGGAAGAACCTAGGTAAATCACTGCTGTGAAAAAATTGATAGCCTCCTTCGAAGAAAACTTCTGGCTACACTACTGCATTTTATTAATTGTTAAGCCCATAATTCAACATTCATAATGTAAATGTTACAATGCTGTTACATCCATAGAATATTGAACATCATTTAATACCATTTGAATAGGAACTAGTATAGATGGTACTATATATAGTATGATAGTAAAATAAAATAATATTACTACCTGCCAGTTGATGAATCAACTGAACAAACGAATCAAAACCTATGCCAACAAATAAGAATACAGTAAACATATAAAAAAATATTGAAAAACAACCACGTTTCTTCACTAAGAATAAAAATAATAAACATGAATTTCCTCAATTGTCTTCGAGTGAAGGTAATATAATAAGAAAATCTTTACTAAATAATACATGCGATGTTTAAATGTTCATTCATCTGACGATCACTCTTACAGTGTTAATAAAAAATGAATTTCTTTATATTATTGTTAAACTTTTGAATTGTATATTAGTATATTACTTATATTATGTGAATTTGCGTATTGACTATTGTGTATTATTAAATTTTAAATTTCGATCGTACATTATGTGAATTTACAAATTGTGTATTAATATATTTTATTAAACGACGATCGTATTATATATATTTAACTATTTTAAATTAAATTTTTAATTTACTAATAAAATATAATAACATTAAATCTAATTATAGTCAAATTTATTTTATAATATATTATGTCATTATGATGAAAATTATGACGTTATCGTTTTATCTATGTTATCCTAATTACATAATATCACAGATATATAAAAATACTAGATAGACGACTCCCTATTCCTATAATGTAAAAATTATGAAGCCTACAAAATGGCCGAAATTCTCTTATCTAAGAGGTAAATGTTTACATTTTTACAAGGTGGATGTATGTAAAAATATAAACATTCACCTCTTAGATAAGAGAATGTCGGCCATTTTGTGGGCTTCAAAATCATTTCCAAGTCGGCTATCTAGTATTTTTATATATCTATGCATAATATTAGTTGCAGAAAAGGGGCTAAATATAGGCAATATTATACACGGACACAAACAATTTTTACCTGTGAAGATCCATTCGTGAGCAGTGGCACCTTATCTTCTCTATATCGTGGTTACCAACTAGATAACAACTGTTTATATTTTGTTATCACTAGAGACATGATATTTTAAAAAGACAATTATTTAAATTATCATTTCTAAGTTCAAATACCAAGCTGTTCAATCACACTTCTGTAATCAATTCTGTTAAAAATACAATTCCGTCTTCGCGCCTTCGAGTTCATCTGAGCCAGTCGATACTCAATCGTTGTTGTCGCTATTGTTTTTGTAAATTATATAGTATATTAGTTTGTTCATAAATTACAATTTGTTTAAGTACATAATTTATATTTTGTATGGCAGTATGCCTATATGATGAAGATGAAAAGAGCGTTGAAATTAGCGAACGCGGTTCAAAAACAAAATCCTTCACATTTCTGTACTACTAGAGATAGTGTAAGTAATTTTTATCGGTACTTGTGCGTTATCGCGCCTACCGCCGACTCGTCACGACTACCTTGATTTCACTTGTGCGTTATCGCGACTACCTTGATTTCGAACGCATATTATTTTACTCAATAAATTTTTAATACGTTTTTAATAATACAAAACTACCCAAAGCTAATGTCAATGTATTTATTGATTAAATTATAATAATGATAATATATTAATATGGTAATTACATATAAATAGTTAATAAAATAAATTAAATAAAATAACATTTAGTAAAAATTTAAAAATCGATTTGTGGTAGCCAATGTTTTGCAATACTATTAAGTAAAACGTTGAACTTGTCTTCATTAATGATGAGTATTCCTCCACATAAATTCCGCCAAGTAGGATTCTAAATGGTGTCTCGCTGTACCTATATGACGTTTGTTTCTCCATTTCACCGATCCCCAAAGTCTTTCTATTCCTTGTGTGTGAGCATGTGTACTTGGATCAACGAAATTATAAGAATGATTCACTGTAAAATGCTGATAGCCATTGTCTTGTATTGCGTTATATGCTCGCCAGCAATCAGAGTAAATTATCGTCCCTTTCTCTGTGTTGATGTATTCTTGACATCAAAGTAGCAGAAGACCGATCAGAAACTTACTAAAAATACCTCTTTTGTTTCACGGCATATTCCGCCGAAAATCCATTTCTGGGGGAGTACTCTTCCACAATTATCTTTACAATTACTACTTAAAACGGCGTCGCTATAACCCATAATATGAGGTAGTCGCGATAACGCATAAGTACCTTTTTATCATAATATAATATAATGCATTATAATATTGCATTTTGTCATAGACAATATTGAACAAATTATTAATTTTTAAAAGTTATGAAATATTATTATTCATAACTTATGAAAAGTAGATATTATGTAGATCTATAAACTAGATATCTACTTCTAATGATTTGGTAGCTTACCTATATCAACCTTTGTATTTTTTTTTTATTATACTTGAAAATATTATTTTGTGTAAAATTACATTGCACAATTTGCACTTACCTATATTATGGGTAGGTGCAACTTGAATTTTAATAAATTCTACTTTAATGATTGTGTTAAATGCATAGCCTTTGTTATAAAAAATATTATTATTTTAGAAAAAATTGACTTGATCTATGATGGTGATAATGACAATAATAACATGAACCATTTAACCAGTAGCCAGGTACAATTAATTAGTTTACTCAAATTTGTGCAATATTTTATAATAATTACATATAATTTTATAATATTATAAAAATATTTCATTTTATACATGCTCAGTTCAAATGTATTCTCTGAATGGATTTTAAATAATGCTAAGTGTGCATAAGTCTTATGAACATTTTTATTTGTTATTCTTCAAAAATATTTTTTTAATCATTATTTTGTACAACTTATACCTATGTTTAGGGTGTAAATAATGATACTCAGATCACAACCGATCGAACAGAACATTGGGTTGAACAAGAAGTAAAGCACACCAAACAAGTTCAAAATGAAGTACTAAATACAACTGAGATGATTTTAATAAAAGTACCACCTGATACATCATCTTGCCTAGCAAATAGTATACTAATTATTCCATCAGATGTTACTTTAGATAGTAATGTTGTATCTATACCAGCTGTAAGTGAACTTGAGTACATTGAAAATGTTCAGCAAATACCTAATTCATCATGTCACTCTGCTTCTCTCATATCAGTTCCATTGTTTGAAGTTTCTGTAGATAATGATTTATCTACACCGGCTAAAAGTGAACCTGAGTACATTGAAAATGTTAAGCAAGTTATTGGTAGAAAGAAACGGAACATTATTAATAAAAGAAAGTTAAAACAATTACAGAAAAATAAAATATCTTCAGAATGGACTTTTAATGATTGTGGGCATACCAGAGAAAGTAAAAAGTCTATTTGTAAAGTATATAATCTATCATTTGAGGACATGAATACATCTAGAAAAAACTTATCAATTTTTAAAAGTAAAATTGACCAGGATAAATATGTACTAACAATGATTGCTGTGAACCGTGCAAAAGATACTCGAAGGCAAAACACACCAAGAGCATTACGAACTCATGTGGAATATTATTTACCAAGCATTATCGGTGAAAGAATTCCAGTTTGTGCTATTGTGTTCAGTAATGTTACATCATTCACTTGTAGGCGTTTAAATCTACTAACTTCTAACTTCAAAAAAGAACTAAGAAGTCCTATTGAAAGAAGAGATGGATCAAGATTCAATGAAAAATCAGAGGAAGTCACTGAAACTATTAAAGCATTTATTATGAAAATGAAATGTCAAAAAAGTCACTATGCTAAAAATGATATCGGAAGGAATTATTTACCTCCTGAAATGTCTGTAAAAAGTTTGTGGGAGCATTGGAAGGAAAAAAGAATTAAAAATGAAAAACCTGTGGCTTCAATTTTTAAGTTTCGTCGTGTATTTACACAAACAATTTTAATTTGAGTTTTGACCACCCTCGGCAAGATGTTTGTAGCAATTGCACAGAGTTACAGAGTTACAGAATAATTAAACGCAATGCAAATTTAAAAAATCTGGGTGATGTTGCAAGATTTGATAAGATTCTTCACATAAAAACAGCTAAAAGAAACGATGTAAAAAAACTGATGAAATATTTTGTTGTACCAGAAGATGCTGAAGACTTTTACAAAGAAGTATGTTGAGGTGAAGATGATAATGCTCGTGATGAATTGATATTCCATGTTCTGAAGAAGATGAATAAACTAATATTGTTTAGTAATCTAAACCTTATTATAAGTTTTATAATATTTTTTTTTTTGTAATTTTGTTGACTGACAAAAAATAAAAAACAATGCTATAAAAAGTTTTAGAAATTTTGAGAACTGAAATGTTTTTAAATTGTATTTGTTTTTTATTTAGTAATTTTAGAATCTAATTTTCATTTTTTATTTTTATTAATTTTTAAAGCTGACTGTTATAAAAAGTTTTAGAAATTCTGACAACTGAAATAGATTTAATTGTATTTGTTTTTCATTTAGTAATTTTTATTTAGACTGAAATGTTTTTAATTTTTTAATACTAGAATATCACACTTTATTGATTACAGTGTTAAAATGTGCTATAGTAAAATGTTTTGTTTAATATTGTTGTTACATCAATAATTATTTAGGTATTTTCTAGAAGAGAAAATTTCCTATTTTAAGAATTAAAACATTTTGAAAAGATACCTATAGATTTCATTCAAAAATCAAAACTCATGATATTTTTAAAAATATATACCATTATAAAACTTAAACTTATCAGTTATCTATGGCAGTAGCTCATTAAAAAAAAAATTTCAATTTATCATTTATATATTTATATTATACATAGCTTTCTCTCAAGACAAACAAACTCAACCTAATATGAATGCTCTAAAAATCCATAAAAAAAATTGTAATTTTAATAATAACATAAATAAGTGGGATATTCATGTAAATAACATAATAATCAAAATGCATAAGCCTAATTACTTCTACTTAAATGCCAGAAAAACACTCGACTAACAAACACTATGAATAGTATGCTTCGCTATGACACAGTCTTTATTACAATATGGCATAACAGCTTGGGCCTTGAGGTGTTTTAGGAATAGTAGCAAGTTATAAACTAACAACTGCTCAGAAAAGCATAATAAAAATAATCCTTAACAAACCAAAAACTCACCCTTCTGAAAATCTATTCAATGTTCAACAACTATTCCAACAAAATTCAATGTACTACGTTTTCAAATTAAACCTAATTAACGTTAAACCAAAAACTCACAATACATGTCAGGAAAAAAATATAATAGTTCAAACTTATAAAATTTTAGAGGCAAGTCGACACTTAAAGTTAAAGTAGGTCTTGACTTACTAAATAATATGCCACAATCCATACTAAACTGCAAAAATTACACTAAATACAAACAACTTGTTAATATATGGTTAATAAGACATACGATAAAATAATGATTCCTCTATATTCTATATTTTTATTTTACTCTGTTTTAGTTTATTTTATTATTTTGTTATACCAAAAGTTATATAGGCCAATAATTGACTCATGACCTCGGTAAATATATAATTATAAAATAATAAAAGCCATATTTTAATATTTTGAATGTCATTAGACTATATTCTAGCTAAAATCATTAAATAACTAACATATAAACTTGCAAACCAACTCTTAATTAAATGTATTATGTATTAAACTATGTATGATTCAGAAACTCCAATATCAACAATACGACGCCAAACAATTTTGTAATGTAATTAATTATTCTTGTATTTATTTTATCTATCTTTTTGGACAATAAATATTATCTTATCTTATCTTAATTAATTTTACGGGCTAGGCCCTTTTGACAATAAACATTATATGTATATGTGATTACAGAGGATTATATAAAAAAATATATTAAGAGGACGCTAAACCAGCAAAAATACTGTACAAAAACATGTCTATTTTGTTCTAATAATACGGCTTACTGAATGGTTTTAGAGCAAAATACCTTTATTAAAAGTTGTAGAGGAGAGTTGAATCTGTTAGCGTATAGGACTAGATTTTTGATATTTTAATTTAGTATACCAATTATTCACAAGTCAAAAAAGTGAGAACAAAACAAAAAATGTCGGCAAGTGGGTACCGCTTAGCTGTACAGTTGTAGGTGTTGAGTGGGTCACTGACCACTGTACCTAATGGATGGTATTAAATTTGAATTCAATGATAAAATATTGTATGCGAAAAACGATTCTGAGCGGAGTCGGTCTGTCAGCCTAGGATATTTTATATTATAATTATATTGCCATTATTAATAATTTCAAACACTCATAAAAAATTAGTTGGACTTTCCGGTAAATTTTTTTTTAGAAAGTCTTAAAAACTTATAAAGATACTTCTGTTGAATTTTCAAATCTTAGAATCTATTTGAATAGAAATTTTTTTATGAATTTACTAACCAAAAAAAACTTCAAAATTTTTTGATTTTTACGTATTTTTTCGAAATTTTAACTTTTGACGCTTATAAAAAACTATTAGAGACTTACGCTTCACTTTTTTTGTAACTACCACTTACAAAATAGCTTATGAGGAACCTTGTATTAAATTTTCAACCCTTAGTTTTAAAAACTAAACATTTTATAAATTTTTAACTACAAAACAATTTTCAAATGTTCGATGATGAATTTCGATCAACATTTGAAGTTTAAATGCTTATAAAAAAAAATTGGGCCTATGTATTTTTATTTTTTTTGTTCTGATATTTTATCAACTTATGAAGAATCTTGTATTACAATTTCAAGAAATTTAACACAACGAAATTTTTTTTATCGATATTTAGAGAAAACAAATTTGAAAAAACCAAAAATTTCTTAGGCTTACAATTAGTTCAAAATCTCTCAAAATATTTTTTAATTTTTATCGTGTATAGGAATCAGTAATCTGAACATTTAGTGAAATTTTAAATGTCTACAGCAGGAATTTATTTTTGAATCACGTCATCAAAATAAGAATATCGTGTGTGTAGAAAACAATCCTGCAATGTCTAATTTCAAATAACGCTCATAAAAAATTAGTTTGAGTTCCCGGTAAACTTTTTCTTTTTTAGAAAGGTAGAACAAGTAATAGACAATCTTGTGTTGAATTTTTAAATCTTAGATTTAAATAGAAAAAATGTATGAATTTCCTAATAAAAAAAACTGCATAATTTCGTGATTTTTAAGTATTTTGATATCAACTTTTTTTTTATTTTTCAAGTACAACAAGTTATGAAAAACATTGTATTACATTTTCAAGTTTTTTGATTGACTGAAAATTTTTTATCGGCTATAATAAAAAAAAAATAAAAAAAATCCATGGCATTAAATCCGCAAACAAATATTTTCGCTATACAACTTTACAGTTATTTAAAAATCTGGCCAAATAAAATATTTAGTCATTATTTTGTTCATTAACAAATACATAGAATTTTTAGTTATATGGAGAAATTGACCATGTTCATAAAATGTAAATCGGTAATATGTAATAAACGTTGAAATTGTCTATAAAGCACTGAGGAAATTTTAAAGAAAAATTAATATTAAATAATTTTTGCAATAATTATAATATTATATATTATATAGGTATTTATATGTTTTTTTATTTATATATATACTTATTTCATATTATAAGTTTCAATATTATAAATTGAGTTAAAAATCTACATACCCTATTTAGTATACCTACTCTTTTTTAGTTATAACTTATAACCAGGTCTCGGGACTTTATAAACGTAATACATTATATTACAATATTTATGTACATTATTTTAAGTCTTACATGCACAGGTAACATATTAGTATTTTTCTGTCTAATTATTTATGTATATTTAATCAAACAATATTAATTAAAAATTGGTTGGAGGGCACGCGTGGATATTTATTTATTTATTATAGAATATACGGGCATTAGCCCTTTTACAAGTAATATAGTAAATTTAGTACAACAAATGTTTACATATTATATATATATCAGTAAAATAATCACAAACATAATATTTTTAATGTTTAACGCTATGCGCACACCAAGACATTTTTTTTGCTATATAATATGTCGAAGAAGAATTAAACACTATTTTACGAAAATTATTTCTGGTCACCTATAAGTTATAACGTAAAAGACGCAACACGTTTATTAAAAAATGTATTTAATCGTTGGTAATAAATGTATTATTTTACATGTATTTTAAAAAGTAATTAGGTTATAAATATAATTCGAGCTATGTTGTATAATATATATTATATGCTTTATGTAATAAAAATACTATTTAAGTAAACAGGAGCTTTATTTAAGAAATGGTTCGTGAGTTGCGCTAGGAGCGAGCGCGCCGCATGCTAGTAAAGACAGTACAGAATTCATAAGCAGTACATGGGTGGCAATATTTACGCATCGCTGCGTTGACGCTGAACGTTCTATACAACTGCGGTCTGTGAGGTAATAAAATTAATAATAATGTACCTCTCCCGCGACTACGACGCGCAGACCACGTCACGATGACAACGGGCGTGACTGCCTAGACGGCGATACTGCGCAGGACGCCATTTATTGATCGTTGTATACGTTTCACTTTCGTCCTCATACATGTATGATTTGATGCTGTATAGTGTATAGCATTAGCACCAGTGCCAACTTAACGGACATGGCAAACGTCGATTTAAAATTTTTAAAAAAAATATTTTCCATATGAACATCAATTATTTTGGAATTCAATATTCATTCATATTTGCACACAAGTTTTTTTAATTTTACCAACATTTCAAATTTTGGTAATAGCACGTTTTGGAATGTCGCCCTTTAATTAATAATTTCCTAAGTAAAATGATTGAATTCTATATATTATATAACTTTTTTGTACATAGTCTAAAATATTAACCTATTGAATTTCCAAGAACAGGATTACAGAACCAACCAAAATTGACGCGGTGAACGTGATATTCGTGTTATAACGGTGGTCAACACGACAGTGATGGAAACATCTGCAGGAGTCAAGATTGAGACTCCGCCGTCATCCGTCTCCTCGATGCCGCCGCAAGTTAGTAGGCTGGCCACTTTATCGGACGTGCGGGTGAGCCGCGGTCTTGCGGATCCGCAGCGGAGACGGCGTTACTGGAATTCAATGCCAAACATTTGCGGTGCAATTCAGCGCGACCGAGTTCGACGAGTCAGTGACGGTTTTTCGAATTCGGGTCATAGGCCCCCCTAGGTATTTTTCAGCTCTTATGTTCTGTGCGTCATATTATTCTCACAATACGATATATGTTCAACCTCATGTGTAGTGGCTCAACAAATCGAAAAATCGCCCCCCCCCCCACCATTTATATATTATCGAAACCACCGCACTGACTTGAGTTTCGAATGCAATATGTAAAATAATATGTAAAACATGAAAACAACCAGATGAAACCCGACATTATATTATTATAAATAAACATTTTTGTTATGTTATTTAATTAGTTTTTATTTGATATATTAATATAATATTGCTGTTATTATTAATGAACTCAACAACAGGCTTGTGTAAAATTACTTTATACGGCTTGTGAAAATCGAGTCTAAAGAATATTGAAAATGTATAACCACTTTCGGTTTTACTGGTATATAAATCTCACGAGTAACCTTGAACTGAACTTTCAATCTTTTTTAGCAAGATACAAATTTAAAAAAATTTACTTTAACGACTTTTTTAAAATTAATATTCCAAACATTAGTATAAAAGTATGAATATTAAATTATTTTTGAGTTTGAAGTACCCATATATTTTTGATTTAAGATTTTCAAGGTTGATAAACTCTTTTGGGTGGCGATGAATTAAATTACATAACATTATGTTCTATATAGTTAATGAAAAAACAAAAAATATTCAATTTGACGAGAAATAAAATTCAATCTATATATATATATAAGTGAAAGTAGTATCTTTAAAGACCGGAAAGTCCAACTAATTTTTTTTGAGTGTTTGAAATTATTAATAATGGCAATATAGGTAGTTAAAATATAAAATATCCTATAGGCTGACAGACTGTCTCTGTTCCGATATTCTATCATTGAATTCAAATTTAATACTATCCATTACAGTAACCCACTCGACAACCACTGTACAGCAAAGCGGTACCCACTTGCCAATTTTTTAATTTTATAAATATCGTTATCCAATTTTTTTAAACCAAATACACTGTTTTAAATTTTTGTTAGATAAGAAAAACAATAAACAATGTTACATTAAGGTAAGAAAATGAAAATCATGCATACAGCGTGAAACTCAAAAAACAATGTCATGGTTGAAATTCTGAATGCATACTGCACTTTTTTTTCTTTTTTTTTATTAGCCATTAGCACAAAACTATATTACGGCTCGACAATTAATGTACATAATATACAAGATAAGATAATACAGATAATTGAGATATATTATATAAGTATTAGTGTGTAGCAATGTAGCGTGCATTAGAATGTATATAATATAGAGTTATATAATATATAATTATGCGGATAAGATAATGATAAAAAGTAATAAAATAGATAATAATAATTAATTAATGTATTAACGGAATGAAAAACGAAAATATGTAAAAGTATGACATGACGCTGGTGTGACTAAGGTAATTTAATTTTGTTTAGGACAGTGGAAAGAAGGAATATAAGTGGATTAATGATTGCAGTGAAATTTAGAAAGAATTTAGATAACAACGTTTCGATAACGATGATTGTAATAATCGATTGTTGTTTTCGGAACCAGATAAGGGTTTGAATTTGTATTAGAGGGATGTGAGGTTTTAGGTTTTTGTGGCATACGATGAATACTGGATTGATATTATACTGCACTTTATTGTGTATTATTATAGATATTATTTAGTATTTTACAATAATCAATATAAATAGATATATTTATGGTTTATATTTTATGCACTAGACGTCCTAATATTACATTATTCGTAGAAAATGGCTATTTCTATTATAGACCTTCCAATATATACCTGGAGATTCTTAGAATAAAGTTATTTAGTGAAGAACTGGAGAAGTATAGTAGATACCTAAATACTTACGCACGCGGCAACAGCAGTACAAGTCACTGATACGACGTAGCTAGTGCGAGTGAACAGTAAACTATATGTATGCTAATTTGTATATACTTTTTGTCAATCCTACCAATAGACCTAATGATGCAATAAAACTTCTTAAAACTGGTTTGAATTTCTTAATATGTTCTCTTGAGATTAATCAGGCCATATTTTAAGATTTTAGATTTAAATAAGAAATAATCAACACTTAAAATTTTATAATTTTTTAAATATTCAAACCAAATTTTATAGGAGTTGGAGATCGAAATTTTAAAAAGTCGACTGATCGATCTCAAGTAGATAATTATGTTAACAAATTCAAATCAGTTTTCAAAAATCTTATCACGTTATCAGTTCCTTCGGTATAATTGACAAAAGATAGGTACCTATATTTTGGATGAAATAGCAGACGTTTACAATCTCCTTAAGAGGACGCCACACCCGCGTGTGTTGTCTCCGTCTTACAAACGTGTAACATACCAAATTTACACTCAGCAGTTCACGTTTTATGCCGTTAGCTTAAAAATTAGAGTGAATCGACCTATTATAAAAGTTGATGGTAAAAATTTTATCTGTGTTTTGTTGGAAATCTTTTTACTATAATTCAGTTTTTAAGTGAGTTATGTGTGTTATAATAAATGTAAATTAAAAATGCTCATAACTCACTTAAAAACTGAATTATAGTAAAAAGATTTCCAACAAAACACAGATAAAGTTTTTACCATCAACTTTTATAATAGGTCGATTCACTCTAATTTTTAAGCTAACGGCATAAAACGTGAACTGCTGAGCGTAAATTTGGTATGTTACACGTTTGTAAGACGGAGACAACACATGCGGGTGTGGCGTCCTCTTAAGCAGAGCAATGCAATATTCTGTGTCATTACGTTATTTTTTAGGTTTGTATCGATTAGTTTCAGTTGTTAATTTTGTACAATTTTTGTTTTATTGGTCGCATAATGCCCATAAAGAGGAAATCAAACCTTGGAAGCTCCAAAAATGGTGCCAAGGGGATGCACTTATCTAGGAACAATCATTCACAAACGCACGATCAAAATGCAATATGCATTTTGGATGTATGTACCTATAATTAATTTTTTGATAGCTAAATACGATTTGTTTTAAATATTTTACAGGTAATATATGAACATTTATGCTATATTTATTAAAATATTAACCATTGCTAATCACATTTCTAGTTTGTCATTCTATTTGTAAATGTTATAAGTATTAATAAAGTGATCTAGTCTAAATTTTAATTTTGGGTAACTCATGCGACATATTTTGATTATTATTTAAATAGTATAATAGTAATATTATAGTTATAGAGTAATTTTAATACTTATATTACCTATCTGATATTATTATTCTCTATATTTAGCTATCTTTGAAAAGGTACCATATAACTTTTATAACTGGCGTAAAAGACGTAACACTAAAAATTTGTATTAATTTAATTGAGCTGTACCGATTTACTATATGAAGTATACAATTTCAACATTATAGTTTTAAGATAAGACATGAACATTTGACCACAGTGGTCAGTGACTGTGCACTTTACACTATTTTAGCTGGTACTAAAATATTATGACTATTATTATCATTTTATAATCACGGAATATTATATGCAACAGAAAGACTTGACAAATTAAATACAAAAGTTCTAATCAAATGTATTTAACAACCAGAATTGTATTACAAATACAGCTTTGTTTAATAAAAAAAAATAAAATATTTTTGAACTTCTTAACTTCTAAATAGCCGATTTGTCAATCAAATTTTTGAAAAAATGTATTGTTAAAAACGTTTATTTAAATAAAATAGTTTTTTTTAATCTTTTTAAATATCAATATTTTTTTTGGACTAAATTAATTAGAAATGTAATAACTTTTTACAAGATATTAATTTAAAAAATTTTCAGACATGAGAAAATCTTAAATTATCATAATTACTAATATAAGATATGAGTAACATCATAACTATAATTTTCATAATGTTTTTCATACGTTCATTTGTATGAATTAAGCCAGGTTTTTCTGTTGCACCCTGTTGGTAGGTAAGTAAGTAAGTAGGTTTATCAATTTTATAAAAATATGGGCTTATGTGCAGAGGACAGATCCATCTGCGTCATCTGTCACCGCAATTACGCCACTGGTACCATTAACGTAATATCTGAGCTAAATGTATTTATAAGCCTATATTAAACTCAATCATATTATTTAATGGAGTATTTATTCAAATATTGTTTTGGGAATTATTAAGTATACTGTAAAATACATATTTTTTTCGATTGATTTGATACAGTTAAAATGGCTATGGCCATGACAACAAAAACTTTTTTCCAAATGAAAACCAGTCAATTTGAATATACGTATTTAATTGCGAATCAAGTAATTTTTTGTAAATATAGATGTATCTAGAATTTAAATCGAAATTTAAACGAGTAATTTTTGAGTTATCAAAATGTAGAAAATAGGTTGTGACGTCCAACGTAAATAAAAACTATTATAAGCTAATTAAATATCACAGGTCCATTGCGACGTGCGATAACGGAACTTAACCCGCGTACCTCAATTTCCGCCGATCGATGACCGCACCACCTGTGTGGCAGTCGCACGCACGCTCCCATCCTTGTACCCTTGGCTTATTTACAATAATTGCAAAGGTCTCCTCACACCGACGATCACTATATACCTGACTATAGCACTCGAAGTACCGGCCACTCTCATATTATATAAATCCGTGTGCATGTGACCCCCTCTCCCGCCGTTCGCCTGTTTCGCAACAACCACTATAATAGCTTGGTATCAGCCGACAGGGCAACGACCTGGCACTCCATTTTTTCCCGTCTCAGCAGCGACATGTACGGCGAGTAGGCACCGTTTTTTCGGTGTGCCGAGGGGGCGGCACATGAATCACCAGGCGATGATAGTAACGTTTCAACAAAATTATTTATATTATTATTTCACCGTGGCTAGTACAGTGGTACTGAATGGGCATATTATGTGTATCGATACTAATATAGTATCTTTAAATTTATTATATATCACTTGCCGGTACACCACTACGTCGGAACCGTGCGATGTCTATTTTGTGTATTATTATTATTATTATTATTTATTTAGGAAATTTATGTCATTTATTATAGTTATTTTTTTCTCTGTCCGAGTTTTATGCCAGTCGGCTTTCTCGGCACCAAATTTTATTTTATTTTATTTTATTTGACAATTTTACGCCCCGAAGAGCATTTATTATTATTAAAAAATAAAGAAACAAATAATTATACATTTTTCCCCAAATTAAGATGTTATGTTTTATTGCCGGCCACCCACGGAACTGGTCCGAGGTATCCGTGATATTATACGTATAAAAATCCACGGCACTCCGACTCTCGGGTCTCGGTCCGTGGTTGGCGACTGTGATGTATTTAGGGCGGCCACATGACTCTCGATACACCATCGAATGTGTCGAGCAGTCACAAGGTATATGTAAATGTATAGTCCTTAGAAGTGGTTTTCCAAAAAATATGAAATAGATATAATATTAAACCTAGTACTTATTATACTCAGACAGTTCTTGCACATTATAAAATGTGAATAAAATAATTATACAAATTAATAATTATTATAATTTTTAAAAAATAAGCCCCATATATTCTGATATTCATCAAATCTATTATTGTAGACCTATAATATTTAGTACACGCAGTAAAATAACACAAAAACTAGTAATTTGAATTTAGATTTAGTTATTATATCAACATTTTCAAAAAGTCACCTTCTTAACAATTTACTAAAAAAAGGTGATTTTTATTCGAAAAAATAAGTTAATAAATATAAAGTATGCATTTTTTCTGCGCTTAATCGTTTAAAATATCATACTTTTCTACATAAGAACTGTTACAAATTTAAAATGTGTTAATATTCTACTAATTAATAACAAATTACCAAGGGCATTTGGCAACCTGTTTAATTTTTAGAGAGATGGCCTCCTTTCCTAGTTTGTGCTATAGCCTAAAATATTATATTTTTAAAAATAATAACCTATTAAATACAAATAATGTTATTTGTTGAATAACAGTTTTTATGATCTATCTATATATTACTGGTAGGTACGTATATGTATGTAAGCTGCAGTAATTTAAATTAATTGTTATTCTATAGGAGCGCTCTGATATTAGAAATATTGTAACAAAACACAAGAAATCAATAGTAATATAATGTGTTCCCAAAATTCGGGAAATTAAAGACTACCTTCTATAACTGTACTCCACAGGCATCAATACGAGTAAATAGGCGATACGTGCCGCCACCGTGGTCGTGGACGTTGCGGACGCGCAGTGCTTATACTAGGTGTTCATATCTCGAGGTTTGAGTAGGTAATATGAATAAGACAAGTAATGAATAACTAAAAATATATTTTGATTTTAGTTATATGGTCTGAATAACTTTTTAGTTTCCTTTAAAATATTTATTATTGTATGTTAATACATTTTGTAGTCAATATTTTACCTTAATTAGTATCTTTGAATTGGCTGCCAAGAATTTACTATTGAATTAAATTTTTTCAAAAATGTATTGGTTTCCGAAATGTTATTATAGGTTACAATTTAAAATTAGATATGTCTTGGAGTAGTTGACGTCAGTCACACTCAAGATAACCGAATAAGTTTAGTATGATTATTAAGTTTAACACGTGGTATACCGTATACGGTATATCACGTCGTGTATTGTACATAGTTACATTGAGATTTGTATATCTTGATATATCTATTTTTTCAGACAAAATGATTTAAGGCCCCCGGTGCCGGCTATTTATTAAGGAGCAAATTATTGGCAACCTTATTCACATATTGTTTCGGCGTCGCACGATCTTGTCAATGTGTTGTAATGTAAATGGTTATTAGTGTGAGAGAACCCTCTACTGCCCGCATATGAACGACGCGAACGCACTCGCAGTCACATGTCATAGAATTAACAAATGACGAATTATTAGTTGCCCATTTCGACTTGTCGTAAATGACTTTACGGGAATATGAATAACTCATTGTCGATTGAATATTTTCAGATAATTTTTTTTTTAATTGATACACAACAATATTCTACAGGCCGCATCGAGCTCAGATTTTTTACTTTATTTTAAATAATAATATAAAATAATTGATAAAAAAAAGATAAAAATTGTCTTTTTTTTATGACTTATTATAAAGTTTGAGATCAAAATATTGAAAAACCGAGATCGATGCGGCCTGTAAAATATTACCCTCTATTAGTTAAAAAAAAAATTATCAAATTTGGTTGATTCTACAGCACAGGATCCCTATTCCCGTAGAGCGTATTTTTGTGTACAAAATCGCATTGGTACCGGGCGCCTTAATAAATAAAATAAAATAAATCTTACAAGAAATGAAAAAAAATAAAAGTTAAATAATAATTAAAATATTAAAACACAGACAACTATTAAGCTGAAATAATATACAGCCATACAGGTCTATTGAAACTATATTTGTGTTACTCGCTGCGGCTTATAATAATTTATAATCTTATAGCCGGAGACCGTTATAAATCATTCGGTAGGTATGTTAGGGTATACAGGTACTATAATACAGATACAACTGGTGTATTACGTGACTCACCCTCCGACGGTCGAACCGCCCCGATTATCTCTCCCGGCGGATAATAACAATAATAACGACCACTACAACAACAATAATGTTCGCGTCGTGTAAAATACATTAGGACTCAAACTACGCGTGTAAGAGCACACACACACACACACACATATATTATATATATATATATTTAAAGACCCACATAAAAACACTCGCGAGATGAATTTTTACCCTCGTAGGCCGAATAAATACCTGTGCAGACCCCTGCCGTTTCACTCGTAAACGATAAGTGGACTGACCACCTTTTATTCTCTGGTCGATCCATAGTGATTCGCCGAGCATGATCGACCGCCTTTTTTCTTCAATAACTTAGTTATACAGGGTGTCCCAGGTCTATTTGACTAATGCAATAACTTTTTTTCTATTCAATATTTTTAAGTTTTTTTTTTTTTTGTAATGATTTGTATATTTATATTTTTTTTTGTTTTTTACAACAAAAATAAATAATTAAAATTTTTTATTTAATATTTTTCTAATAACCCAAGATAGCTAATTTCATAAATAAGTATTTAAAAACCATTTTGGCGTTTAAAACTTTTAATTTGGTTAAGTCGTTAGTTTTTAAACAAGTTTCAAAGTGCGTTAAAATTCAAAATTATTTCTTGCTAATCACTGTTACTGCTGTAAAAGTTATTGCATTAGTCAAATAGACCAGGGAACCCTGTATATAGTTCTTTTCTCTTCCAGTATTGGTTGTCGTGGTTAGCTGAGAAATAGTATGATTTTATCTAGGTTAAAGAAATCTGACTCTCGAACATCCAGTACTCATTATCGTGGTGTGTTGTTGGAGAGCAAAGCGACCTTAGAGTTATTACAGTGTAAGTCCTAAGGGTTCTTATTTAACTATTTTTTTTATTTTTATTATTAGAATAACGGCTTTGACTGCCTATATAGCCTATCATTTTTACAATGGCTTATAATACAAATTGTTTTACATTATAGATATGATTCAAGAGGTATATATAATATTTACATTAAAAGTTTATTTTTTATTTACAATAGGTGTATACGATTGGTGGAGTTGAAAAAATTTAAAATAGCATCTGTATTGACTTCGCCAAACGCTTCTTCCATGTTAGTTGAGTGGCTTAGGATGTGTCATTTTCATCGTATTTGGGGCAGTAAAGTGTGACGTGTTTTATTTTCAGTGGTACTTTGCATTGATGACAGGTTTGCTGTTCTTCATGATTACAAAAGATAGGAATGGGTTCGTCGTGTATGACAAATTCTTATTCTGGAGGTAATAATATCAGCTATAGCCTATAGGTACGTGCTATCTCACTATTAGTGGTTTTATGTTTTAACTTAAAATTTTTTAAACAAAATTACAATTGTATATCAACTAATTTGGTTACTCATATAATATGAGGTTGGTAGAAAAATTAATTAATTAAATTGACAAGCCATAGTTAATTGTATAATACAACACTTCGATCACTGCGTGGGAGAGCAGCGACCGTAGAATCGGTCTATTAAATATTTTCGGCAGTTCATCGGTTTGCTGTATCTGAGACGTAAATACGCAATTGATTTCTACCACCCCAAGTCACCCTCGTACGTATGGTTGTATTTTTATTCCAGCGTGCGATCAATATAGGTCCGTTCCTCCTGGAGACCACACCCTCTCAATATCCAGGCAGTACATAATCATTCTTCTCCCGCTTGTAAGCGCTGTCTGCAACGGCTGGTTGTAGTGTAATCCGTACGACTTGTCACCGTCGTTTAGTCGCCATTTTATAGTGTTTCTCGTCACTTTGTGTCATTGCATGAAAAAAATATTTTTGTAAGGGTCTCTATTATATTATTTTAACATTTAATACTATTTTTTGATTTTTATAACATAAACGTGCTTCCCACGTTTATATAATTGTGCTTTCAAGTGATCAGTGAGCGGCAATTGCACGAGAAGAGTGAACAGAATATTAAAGGTAGATACTTACATTTATATTATTATAATTTTAGTTTATTCGATGCGACAAGAGAGCATCGTGTAGGGGGCAACAAGTGCGTAATAAGTAATAACGCACGAGTAGCGTTAAGTAGATCGAATCGCATCTTCTGAGTTGAACAATTCAAACATAATTTTAAGTATTGGATATCTAGGATCATGAGGTATCTACATAAAATAATTTATAGATGATTGGTGATTTGATGAAAATTCTATGAACAATATTGCATTATAATTATAAATTAGTCATTTTTACTTGTTGAACATTTATATGACGGGTAATGTACTATAATTACAATACCCAATAATCCTCGGCGTTTGTCTATTGCGTCCCAGACTCAGGTAATCGATTTTTCCCCTTCCTTTTCTGTGTTCCGATTGCGTCCTATTGTATAGTAGGTATGCGTGTGACACATAAATTGACATAATATTAAATCTTATATTTTATAGGGTATATATATATATATAAGGGTATATTTAAACATGAATTGGTTTTTACTTGATGAGCAAAGTAATTAAAAAAACAGGAATTTATTGATAAACAAATAAACAACTTAAGTTTTGGACCCACAACGCTGTTCGACAGCGCTCAGTCCATGGCTTAGTTAGTCGTGTATTTCACTTAGCGTACTTTCTTTAATTTGTTGTGAAGACGTCCATAACAATTGGTGGCAGAGGTGAGATCACCTTTTGATTCCAGTACCTGTACGCAAAGTATTAATAATAATTGCACATATAACTATATTATTTTGCATAAATTAAACCAAATATGTAAACAACAAGTATCAAGAAAATCCATAGTGTCAAGAAAATACAGAGTATCCAGAAAATCCGAAGTATACATTATATATATTATATATATATATAGTATTATACTAACAAAATATATACGCGCTATCGTACGTCGCCGAATCAAAGGTTAGAAGCGCGCCCACGCACACGAACACGTCTATGAAAACACGGGCTGTTGCCGCTGCGCTGTCGCCGCCGCGCTGTTGCCGCCGCGCTGTTACCATCGCGCTGTTGCCGCCGCCGCCTTGCATTAAGTGCCGTCCATACCGGCAGATAGCCGCTGCTGCAGCATTTATACATACGCGCTCACAGATATATAAAAATACTAGATAGCCGATTTGGAAATGATTTTGAAGCCCACAAAATGGCCAAAATTCTCTTATCTAAGACGTAAATGTTTACATTTTCACAACACTGATATAGGATATATAGATAAAATAGAAATTCTAAATCCCGTGCCTAAAAGACAAAATTTAACAAAACAAATAATTTTTATGAATCAATAGTTGGTATATAATATTATATTCTTTTAATTATTTTTATTATTAAACTAAGTGATACCAGTTTTATTTTGTTTTAATTATTATTATTATTATTATCATTAACAAGTTAATATACCAGTTGTTTTGTTTTGTTTCAAATATTTTTATTATTATTAACACGTTAATATACTAGTTGTTTTATTTTGTTTAATTATCTTTTTGTATTATTATTAAATTACCAGTTATTACCTTCAAATATCAATAAATATATTACATTTGATTGATTGTTTGAATTGTTAAAAATTTTTAATCTATACTTAAATATTAAAATATATTTACTTCATTATATCTTACTTTGAACAATGTAAATTCGTTAGGAAATAGTATTTCAAAAATTATAAAGTTATAAAAATCATGAACTTAGAAAGTCTGATATTCATATGATAAATAATAAATTGATAACAATGATATCTTATTTCAGTGTTGTGAAAATGTAAACATTTACCTCTTAGATGAGAGAATTTCTGCCATTTTGTAGGCTTCATAATACATTTTTACATTTTAGTAATAGGGAGTCGTCTATCTAGTATTTTTATATAGCTGTGCACGCGCTCTAGTGCACGACGCCTGTAATCAGTGCCGCCGCAATTGGTAAACAAACACGACTAAGCGCCGGTACGATAACGCAATTAACGTATTGTTTACAAAATACGTAACCGAAATTCATTAAAGATTAAATCGTATTAAATCAGTAGCAGTCATGGTGGTCCAACGGGGGGGGGGGGTGCTGGTGATAGACCCCCCCATGAACTTTTTTTCTTTAATATTTATAGCAATTACATTAATTTATGTATATTGTACTATAATGTTAATGAATTAAATTTTGTTTTTTTTTCGAAACAAAATTTAATCAACTGGCAAATTTCCTCGGAATATGTCCTTTAACATTTATTAGAATAAGGTTTTTTTTTTTTATTTAAATATATTCAATCTGTTTACAATAAAAACAATAAGTAATAAGGATAATACAAAGTATATACAAGACATGAAGAGGAGACCATTCATAAACAGAACCTCAGAAAACTTTTTTTTTTTTATTTATTTTTTTTTCCTATTTTAGGACGGGGAATTTGTGGTAATGTGAGACTGCACATGTTTTTAACAAGGGGGTTCGAGTGGTTGGTTAATTTAGAGTGGAAATTTGAGTAGTGGCTTTTAGCAAGTTCATTAACTGCTTGAATTTTTAGATCGTTGTGGAGGGCTGCATTTGTTATGTACCAAGGAGCACCGGTGATAAGTCTTAGCGTAATTGATTGAAAGGCTTGGATAGGACGAATGTTATCAGGTTTCGCTGGCCCCCAAATTTGGATACCATATGACCAAACTGGCCTGATAATAGTTTTGTATAGCAGTAATTTGTTTTTAAGACTTAAGTTGGATTTTAGTAGAGGTCTAAGTAGATGAAGGCGAGAGTTGAGTTGTTTGCGTTTTTGTTTAGTATGGCATGACCAGGTTAGTCTTTTGTCCAGAGTGATGCCTAAGTATTTGATTGACTGATTTAGTGGAATTTGTTTGTTATTGAATTTTAGTGGGGGGCATTTCAATTTTTTTAGGGAAAAATTCACCTGAGACGATTTTTCGTCGTTAATTTTAATTTTCCAGTTTTTGGCCCAGGAATCTATTTTACTTAGATGTAACTGTAAATTTTGAGACGCGATATTAGGATTATTATTTGACGTAAGTATTGCTGTATCATCAGCAAAAGAGGCGAGAAGAGTTTGATTTGTTGTAGGTATATCAGCGGTGAATATGTGGTAATGTATAGGAGATAGGTCACTACCCTGGGGAACTCCAGCTTCAATATTCTTAACACTTGAAATATTATTTTTTTGTCGGACAGAAAATGACCGGTTTTCAAGATATGATTTTATTATTAAATAATATGGTGAAGGTAGGAACTGTTTTAGCTTAAATAGGAGCCCGTCATGCCAAACGCGGTCGAAGGCTTAGGATATATCTAGAAATACCCCAGGACAATATTGTTTGGTCTCAAAAGAGGCTGAGATTTTATCTGTGATTCTATGGATTTGGTGGATTGTGTTGTGTTTGCGACGGAAACCGAATTGTGATTTAGGTAATATACTATGCTGGTCAATTAACGGCGTAATTCTGTGTAAAATAAGTTTTTCGAAGAGCTTTGCAAATGTAGGTAGTAGACTGATAGGGCGGTAAGAACTAGCGATGTGCTTAGGCTTATTGGGTTTAGAAATCATTATAATAATAAATTGAGTACTTCCATGTAGGAGGAAAGTAAGACAAGCGGAGCATAGCGTCATATAATATATGAGTAAGGAACAAGATTGACTTTTTTGGTAGATTTTTTGCTATTTTATTTGAAATTTTGTCATGTCCAGGTGATTTTTTAGGCCGAAGCTTGTGAATAACTGATACAATTTCAGCAGGCGAAATCGGTTTGGCGGGAAGAGACATGGGTAAGGGTGAAGACAAAAATGATTGAACTAGATTGACGTGATCTGGCGTAGGAATTAAGTCAGGATGAGGAGAGAATATTGAAGACAGGTGATCACCAAAAAGATTTGCTTTCTCTAAATCGGAAATAGCTAATGATTTGTCAGGTCGTTCGAGTGGAGGTGTATTATCCCGATGGTTAATTAGTCTTTTGGTCGTTTTCCAAAGGGGAGCCATTGTTGGGAGTCAAAGTACTTAAATATTTACTAAATTGTTCAGATCTGAATTTTGCTAGTTGAGTTTTTAAGTCAGTGATTAGATGGTTGTAGATCGTTTTGTGTGTAGGATATTTTGTTCTTTGCCACAAGGATCTAGCCTGACGTTTTGCTTTTATAAGATTAACTAAAAATGTGGGAAGTGAAGTTTGATATTTTAGTTGATTATTATTTGGATTAGGCGAAGAAGAACTTGATACTGCATTTTGAATTGAATTTGTTAGTACTGAAATTGCGTTGTCTATATCAGAAGAACATTTTAATGGGAAATTGAGAGACAGTGAATTGTCTAATTTTTGTTGGAATATTTTCCAGTCTACGGGGCCAGATGAGAGGAGAGGTGTGGGCGAAGAGACAGGTAGGCGCCTAAGGTTAACTGTATGGGAGAATGGTCACTTGATAGATCATTTAGGTTTTTTATATGGTATTTTAAACCAGTTGGAATCGAAGTTATGAAAAAATCAAGAATATCAGGAGATCTGTTTTCATGTGCCGGCCAATAAGTTGGTTCATCAGGGGAAATAAAAGACAATTTATTTTTTAATATTGAAGTATGAAATAATCTACCTCATGTATTCGTGTATCTACTACCCCATTGGGTATGTTTAGCATTAAAATCACCTCCTATTATAAAGAAGCTACCAAGGCTTTGGAGAAAAGATTGCAATTTAGATTCAGTGATTGGTTGGCCTGGAGGAAAGTAAGCTGATGAGATTGTAACGTGTAAGTGATTTATTTTTATTTTGATATTTGCTGCTTGTAGGTACGGTTTATTTATATTTAGCATATGATTATAAAAAAGTGAGGATTTTATTATTATTGCAGAACCCCCGTGGGATGTGCCATCGGGATGGTCAGCCCTAATAGTTGAGTAGCCACTGAAACTTAAGCTGACAGTTTTCGATAGGTGCGTCTCAGTAATAAGGGCAATATCTATGTTTTAATTATGGATGAGGTAAAAAAGTTCGTTGCTATGCTGTTTTAATCCATTGGCGGTCCAAAGGAATATTGATAAAGAGGAATGATTTGTTGGGTTAACAGTCATTTTTTGTATAAGACTTTGTCAAATACTTTTGTAAGAAGCAATATGAGAGATGTAATTACTGATTTTAGTTCGTTTATAAATGATGTAAGTTGAATAGTTAGTTGTGTAGTAGATTCTGAGTGCGGTTGATTATTTGTTGCATTTGAATTTTTGTTTTGGGTTGCTTGAGCATAAGATAAATTAGAAGTGGGAGTGTTTTGATTTTCTGAGGTAAAGTTATGACTTTGGTCGGTTGGTACATTATTATTTTCGTGGTATCTGGTTTTATTGTTGAGATGATTTTTATTTGCTTGAGATGAATGACGGTTTCGGTGGTTTTGGATGTTCTTGAGAGATGGACAACCTCTGTAATTTGCTGGATGGTCACCAAAACAGAGCGCAAATTTTGCTGGCAGGTCCTTGCTTTTCGTACAGGTGATTGAGGAATGTTGATCGCCACAGCGGACGCAACGAGGTACATTATTGCAGTAATGGCGCGTATGTCCATAGTCCTGGCAATTCATGCATTGGGGTATTTGTTTTTTTGTTTTAGGAGCTTTGACTTTGATATTTGTGTAGCAAAGGTATTTTAATTGGAAAATGTTTTTGTTGTTGATTGCTGGTTCGAGGTCAACAAAAAATAGAGGTAAGGGGGATTTCAATTGATAATGGAGCACATTGGTTATGTTCCGAAGATTTCTTACAATTACACGGTAAGGTTTGTCCTCGTGGATTTGGTATGTGTAAAAGTTAACATTATTTTCTTTGAGGTACTTAATTACCGTTCTGTTTGAGTTTGGGTTTGGCGTAGTAAGTTGTAGACTGTTTGACGATGTTTTGCATGAAAATTCCAAGGGTGGAGTGTGAAGGCTTTTGATTGCTTCGCAGAATTGTTGGTAATTATTTATAATTGATTTAATAAATATGGGGGGAGGTGCTTTGATAATAATATCGTCGTTTTCCATTTCAGTGTCAGCATTAATTAAATTATTTGTGTTATCTTCGATATTTAAAGAACTGTAGCGATTAGGAGTAGAAAATAATATTATTTTGATTGTTCGGTATTTTTGGATTTGGTGAAGTTCCTGGAGAGATTATACGCTTAGTAGGTGAAGTGACTAATTGCCAATTATTTGCATTGTCGTCTGAATCCATGGCAGTATCTATCGATAGTTTTTGTTTTATAATTTTAATTGCTGGTATTTTATCATTACTACTATGACCGGTATTTGGTCGGTTAGGGCAAAGATCATCTTTATGCGCGTTTAAAGTGGTTTTGTTCGATAACGATTTATTACGGGAAGACATTATTTAGAGACGTTATACTCACGATACTGGATTCCCCTATTTAGGGGAATTCCCAAAAGAGGGAGGGCAAAGAAACTAAAAAAATAAACTGTAAAAAAACATTTAAAATAAATGAGGGACCTAACTAGTGTAGTACCTGAAAAAATCCCAGACCCAACTAGTGTAGTACCTGTAAAAATCCCAGACCCAACTATACTCTATCCAGAATAAGAACGCTTCGACCAATCACGGAGCGATTATACTCAGTTACTCAGGGCTTCCGGACGTCGTTCTGTGTTTCATTCGGATGCGCCACAGGCCACGGCGGTGCGCTCTTATTCTGGATATAGTATAGCAATTTTTAATTCAGGACCCAACTCGGATGCAGCCATATTTCTTGTTTCTAACAAAGTAGGTACCAGATAATGTTTCTAAGTAAAGATGAAAATTAATCCAGGTATATTTAAGTATGAAAATGGCACACTCAATTAAATTGTTATCATCACACATTCAAACATATTATTTAATACTTATTTGAACGTATTATAAATATTTGAATTATGAAAATGATTATAGTTGTAATAATAATATTAATTTATTATTTTAGGTAATCTTACCACATAAAACGTGGTTAACTCCAGTTACAAGGACTTCTCTACAACTCAAATACCGTGCACATACAGCAAACATTACATAAATAGTATTTTTTTATTATTTATTTTAATGTTATAAATAGTTTGAATTATAAAATAAATTAATAATAATGGTAAATAAGTGTAGTGTAATTGGATGCAGAAGCCTGTACCGGGAAGAAAATGATAAACTGCATAGGTATTTATTTAATATATTATACAATCTTTAAACGTTAAAGATTTTTTGTTGTGAATTTTTGATAATTTATTCAAATTAATTTTTTGTTTAGATTTCCGCTTGATAATGAAACACTTTTGAGTTCATGGAAAAATATTACTGGAAATGAAGAAGAATGGAATCCTACCAAAAGCAGCAGATTATGTTGCAATCATTTTACTGAAAATGATTATTTAGCCGATCATAAAAAAGGTGTTTTAAAACCAACATCGGCCCCATCCATTGTATACAGAGTTAAAATTCCGGTAAAGTTGTTATTATATTAAATTATAAACAAATAAATTAATAATACTATAATAGTATGGTATAATATTGGTATTTAGTATTAAAATAATATAAATGTCAAATCACTTATAAATATATTATTGTTCTATAAAAATTTATAATTATATAAATAATTTTGAAATTCTGATATTTCGCTTCTTTAAACAAGCACTTACTGATACAGAGTATAGTATAATATATTTAGGAAACGGATTTAATTTTGTATAACTTATTGATTTAGATAAGGTACATTTATTTATAATTCACAATTAATATCAAAATAGATACTAATTAAAAATCATACTTGCAGTGTATAATAATATATAGAAATAAATAAAAACAGATAATATTTTTAATTTTAATATCACTTCACTCTGAGTTTAAAATAAACATTTATTCATTTAACATTTTTTTTTTTGATACTAAATATCTATAGATGGTAGAATCTTCTTTTTCGAATTTGTGCATATGAGGTCCTGGTACCCACACCCAGGGCTGGGCAGTATCTTAGATACTAGTATTTAAGATACGTATCTGATACGATTGTATCTTGTATCGTGTATTTAATACTTTTTTGATTTGTATCTAGTATCTTTTTATGATTAAGATACTAGCTACATTCAAAAATTATGTTTGATGAATTATGAAAAATCGTGCTTACCACCATGGTACAAAACATTCACCATACGAAGCGATGTTCGGTTTAACATCTTCATTACTTTCTGCAAAAGCTGTAATTTATAATAAAAATAAAAAATAATATTAGTTGGTTAAAAAAAAAATTGTGGTCCATATTGGGCAGGACCACATTGACCGGGCGATGTACACAATGCCCGTAACATAAATATACAGTGTGTGAACGATAATTGAGAACACTCAATATCTTTGCGTAGAGCCCTGCTATTTGAATTCGGTTTTTTCGTATGGTCTTATGATATAAAAATACACATTTTTATGGTCTTTGAATTTTTTATACGCATGTCATTTTTGACATACGCATGTCAATTTTTTTTTTAAACTGCAACCAGTTGTTTAAACCTGTAATTATTTTTTGACTAATTTTTTTATTAATTTTGGTAGTTTAATCAACTTTATAAGTCCAAAATTGACCAAGTTACAGCAATTCAAAAAACGTCATACGATTGTGCCGCATGACGTTTGAACGATGAAAAATATCGAAATGTTCAGTCATTTAATTTTCATCGTATTTAATTTTGAATCAAATTGTCATACAAATAAAGGTTTACTTTTAAGTAAATCTAATGTTCAATTTTATAATGACCGATAAAATATGATAAGTATTAGGTAGATTAACATAAGTAATTAGTAATTACCTAATTTATTTGGACAAGTTACAGCAATTAAAAAAAAAAACAAAAAAAAAAATATAAAAAAATGCGCATAATTTTTAGATTTTTGACTGCAATTTAAATTTTATGACTGAACATTTCGATATTTTTCATCGTTCAAACGTCATGCGGCAAAAACGTATGACGTTTTTTGAATTGCTGTAATTTGGTCAATTTGGACTTGTTGAATGATTGTACCAAAATTAGGCAAAAAATAATTAGAAGTTTAACCAACTGGTTGCCATTTAAAAAAAAAAAGTTGACATGCGTATATCAAAAATGACATGCGTATACAAAATTTAAAGAATATAAAAATGTGTATTTTTATGTCATAACAAGATACGAAAAAACCGAATTCAAATCGCATTGCTCTGCGCAAAGATATTGAGTGTTCTCAATTACCGTTTACACACTGTACCTACATATTTTATTGTACCTAATGTAAATGAATAAACAAATAAATATTAATAAATGTATAAAGTATCTTGTATCATATATGTATCTCAGATACCTGTACCTTGTATCTAGTATCTTTAAAAAATATCATATAGTATATTAGTATCTTGTATCTTGTATTTAGATACTGTGTTTGAGGTATCTTGCCCAGCCCTGCTTACACGTTTTTACGCATAAATCGACCACATTATGGGAATAATTATGTACTGCCGCCAAACAAAAACCGGCTTTTCCATTCCGTGGTACGATACGTTGTGGCTTCGAACACAGTTCATGTTGAATGTAATTACTCTTTTTTTACAGAAAATCATCATCTCGAACTTAATAATAAAAACTTTAACTATCAACTTTTAACTTTTAACTTTTCTCCAATAACACAGCTTACAGAATGGTTTTACAGTAATAACGCCTATTAAGAAATTTATTGAGAATAGTTTTAACTAAAATTGTAATAGTCTCAATTTTTGAAATTTTATCACAATTGTCCAATATTTCATAAAGAGTTATAAGTTTTTTATACTTTTCGTAATTTTAATTATTTAACAAATTAATGAAAATTTTGATTTCTTTAGATTCTTGATAAAATTCTCCTCTACAATTTTAATAATAGTTGTTTTCACTGTAAATCTATTCACTGTTCCGTATTATTGAAAGTGCTAAAGCAGGTTACTATTTTACCAATTTTTTTTACGTGAAATTGATATAATCTAAAAGCATACGTGCAGATCATCTATAAATATCGATATACATGGTTCTTAAAAATGTATAACAATTAAAATTTAAAAATATTCACAATACATAGGCATGCATTTTTTTTGTAAGCATTGAAAGTTCAAATATTTACAAAATTCATCAAAATGTCGAACATTTGCAAATTATTTTGTTGTTAACATTTATACAATGTTCAATTTTTATAGCTTATGGTTGAACATTTAAAATAAGATTTCTCATAACTTATAAGTCTTTTATACTGTAACCAAAAAATCTAAAAAATAAATAAACTGATTTTTTTTTATAGACTTTTTATGTTCAAATTTGGACGAAATTAGATATTTGAATGAAAAATAATGATCTTATCATCATATAATCAAAATAATTACACATATTTTATGAATAATTTTTTATAATAACTTTAGTCATTATTATAGCGTTATTTTTATATATTTTTTTGGTTACTTGATATTAAGCCTTCTATTAATGCTTTAATATTCCATTATAACTATACTTATTTTAATTGATTCATGATATGAATATAAGTTTTAAAATATTTTAATAGCCTGTAAAACAAATAAATTATCGTTAATATAATTCAATTTTTCATTGTATTAAATTGTAAAATAAAAAAGTATAGGTACACTAGCACTTAATATATTCATTTAGCTATCTATATGGTTAAATATTTTGTCTTATAAAATGAAAAAGTATAGCATTAACACAAATCCCCTTCTATTGCACTTATACAAGAATTATTATTAATAAACATTTTATAATTATTACATAAGATAAATAAAAAGTACATAAAGTACTTATTTTATAAAAGTCGTGAATCGTACAATTTAGATTTTTTTTCCTGGACATTTTTTAACATTTTAGATTTTTTTGATATAAATGAAATAATTTCAGATTTTATATAAGTTATTTATTTGGATATTTTATACTTAATTTAATATACTATACATCTTGGATAGGTATTCTACATTATTCAAGGTAAACCATTTGCTCTTGATTAATTTTTTAATATAATTACTTACTTGTATTTGATGTAAGTGTTCTTTTTTTGTAATGACTCCAGAGAATGAAAGCCCATAAAGTGGATGAATTTGCAAAAAAAAACTCACATTGTGTTGTAAACGTAAAATAATTAAAACACAAATATGATTAAGTATCAATAACTCTCACAGTCACAGTGATGGCAAATAATGTAGATAGAGATTTATTACTTAACTATCAATCATACATGTGCAGTGGCGTAATTACGGGGGGGATTTGGGTGTCGTATCACCTCCATGACCTTTTTTTGAAGACTGGATAACTACATTTACCTATGTACTTCTTTATTTAATAATAATATTTTTTTTTTTATGGATATCAAATGCCTCGGCGAAATTATATTATGAATAGTCTATATTTTATACTTAATAGAGATAATACAAAAAAACACAAATCCTTTATGCTAGTAGTACATAAATACTTCGTAGTTCGTTATAAACGCCGGCACTCAGGTGTATAATAGGTATCACTATTGCAATATGTTTTGTGTATGTTTTGAATTTGTTTATGCATTGTATAGTGCCGTAGTGGTACAAAAATAAACCACCGAGAGGTAAAGTATTATTTTATCTAGATTAAAGACTATCGTCCTATTGAAGTATTGAACTAAAAATAACTTAATATCGATTTGTACACTTACTCGGAATTTTTGTAATGACTTTGGTAGTTTCGTCGTCATTCGGTAATCGGTTACAAGTTACAGTTACAACTTACAATCAGCAATCGGCATTCGACTTTTATAGTTTTATAAATTATAATTCATACATATTTTGATATTGTGATATACTGATATTACATTCATCATTCGTGTGGAGTTTTGTTATTAATTTTAAAATTTACTATTCACTCGACTCTCAAAGTTATTTTTTTGTTGTAAACAAACTTGTAAAAGCATATATGCTGAAACATTTTAATTTCAATAAATAAAAAAAAAAAAAAATTATTTTTAAAATTATAAACATGGAAGGGGAAAGAAAAAAAGGTAAAAATAAGAAAAATTCACCATTTTCTTATTTCAAAAAACAAAATCGTGATGATGTATAATACCTATTCAGTATTTGTAAATGTGAATATTTTGTAATTATTTATTCCATGTCTCATGTGTACATAAATATTGAAAGGTGCTTATAATGAATACTTTTTATTTTTTTTTTTTTTTTGGGGTGGTGGGGGGGGGGGTAAATGTAAAACATTTCATCCCCCCCCCCCCACAAACATGACCAAATTACGCCACTGTACATGTGAATCAGTATCTAATGACTGACTGAATATTATTGTTATTGTTTAGGTTGTTGGTACTTAAACCATACTTATCATATCATTTCATACTTATTTGAGGAATAGGTTCCTGTTATTTTGCTATACCTATTAAAAAAGTTACACAAGTACCTATAAAATGTGTTATTGTTATTGTACTTTTTATCATATTAATCTTAATATATAATATGAGATTACAATATTATAGTATTATACATTATTTGATTAAGCGAGAAGTGGTTCTTAAACTGTGGTCCAAATCCCCCTGGGGGCCCCCGACACTAAAACAAAAGTTTAACAACCGCTGTACTAGAATATAAAATGTAGCTATATTGTTGTGTTCAAGTGTGACATGTTCAATATTATTATTATGATATTTAATTATTCATTTTTGTGGCGTAATAATAAGAATATCATTAAACTTAATTAAACTATGATATAATAAATAAATAATTTATTTTATAGAGATACAGAAAAAACAACAGACAATTATACCCATATTTTTATGAACATTTTAATGAAATAAAGGATATGAATAAATTAATCAAAGTCGAGTATACGGTAATATTTTATATAAATACAGATTTTTATCATACAAAATACAAATAATTGTTTACATAAAATGTCTCAATACAGGTACAAGAACATGATGCAAGACATGACCAAACAGGTACATCAACATAACTACAGTCACTTATTTATTATAAAATATTATTATTGTAGGTACAACTGATAATTCTAATGATTATTATATAGCAACAAAGCATGTAGATGGGCACATGAAAGTACAGAATAACCAAGAAACCACAACAAATATTAAACATAACAGTTCTTCCAATTCTGATGATGATGATGATGATGATTATGATAAGTATAATAAAAAAAATGATGACATGATGGAATATAATTCAAGTCAATATAAAAATGATGTTTGTAACAGAAAAAATAGTAAGGTAAGACTTAAATGATAATTACTATATTATCAAAAATATTAAATTATCAATAATAGGTATATTAACAATTTTTTTTAACTGCACGGGTAATTTTTTTCTATACTCTATTCCAAATAAGAACGAACCACTCGTCTGACCAATGTCGTTTTGTTCGCGCATACCTACCCACCACTAAACGGACTTCACGGGGAGCTTTGGTATCGACCGCCACGAAACTACAGCTGTATACGTAATGAACTAGGTATATATACGTGTTGTATTATTAACCTCTCAAAATCGCGATATTTGTCTGATTCTCGGTATGCAATATGCACGGATGCAGCACTGACAACGACGGCCGCCGATAACTGTCGGCCAATTACGTGATCGGCGGCTCAGTCTTCGTACGTGAAAGTTATTCATTCTTATTTGGAATAGAGTATACCTAGTCAATTTCAGTGTTTTAAAATGTAAATCTTATTCATAGACCTGTAGTAAACCTAAATACAGCTCAATTTCTATTTTAATATATATTACTATTATTATAATTATTAACATGGTAAACGTGAGGATCAGCTACATAACGGCATTTCTAAAATTAAATAATATTATAGGGCAAAAGCCAAATTGATATTCTTTACTCCACAGGAGCATATAGTATTAAGTAATAAATAAAATAAACACATTTAAATATTGTTTTTATGCACTTTTATTTAAATAATCTTCCCAGATCATTTTAATGATAAACAATATCAAAAGGGCAACAGATATGGTTTCCACCGAGGGTGCACATTAATATTATACAGGTTAATAAATAATAATAATAAGCCAAGTTATGAACAACATCACGCCACCATACGGCTATGCTAGGATTCATATAAATAGGTTTAGAGCTCTTAGCATTTTCAGAAGATAGTCACAGTTCTAGACTGGCTATTATCCCAAATGTAAGACTAATGCTCGTCGTGGACTTTGTCACAGACACATCGCTGCGAGTACTTAGTCATTCCCAGTCGTAGAACAATAGCAAGTCGCTATTTTATATATATAATTGTGTTTGTATTTTTGTAAAATTTTCTTTGTAATTTATGCTATTGTACATACTTACAAATGTATTTAATTTTAATAACTAAATACTTCAAATTTTGTATTTATTACACATTGATGGACATTATATTTCAGAATAATTCCACATCTATGAGCAATGGTACGGAAAGCACGGAATCTAGATTTTTAATATCTCCAACTGAAAATCACTACGAATCATTTGTGGTAGGTGTAACTATTTATATAAACTATATTTTTTAAACTATTTAATATTAATTTCTAACTGTGATTAATATTATGTATTTCAGAATATTGAAGAAGAAATAAAAAATGAAATTTTCAATGACATCCGGTCTTTAAAATTAAAAAATCAAAGATGCACTAATAAAATTTACTCACTTTACTTCAAGTCACCAAAAATAAAACGTATATTAAATTCTTTAAATTATACAGATATAGTGGCGCCATCTTTTGCAACTCAAGTGAATAAACTTTATCCATATAAAAAAAAATATAAAACTACAAAACTTGAAATTAAAAAAATAATAATGGAAGCAAAAGAACAAATTTTAAATTTAGATTAATGTAAATCTAATAATGTGGTTAACAGGTTAACCGCTATGTCATTTTTTGGTACATTGCCAAAAGAGCTACTTGCACCATTTTTGGTACACTTTTTGTTTTGCCAATAAGTTTTTATGTACCATTATTGGTACACGGGACTACGGGAGACTTTACAAAAAAGTGTTATGTGTACCTACTATTGTACACGTAAATACGATTTTAACACAAGAAAATATTTCAATAAGGCATTAATATTTCTTTAGGAAAAAAATCAAAAAAAAAACAAAAATAATTTAAAATAGAACGTAGCAAATAAGGCATGTTCAATACTTTTTGGGTAAGCTCAAAATGCATTTCAACCATGTACCAAAAATGGTACACAAAGCGCTTAACCTATTAATGACTTGTAATATAAAATGTTTTAATGAATAAAGTTGTAATTTACAGGTACCTATTATAAGTTACTTGTAAAGGTAACCTTTTTGTTTTATTTGTACTAACATCTTAACCCCACAAGCCTATCAAGCCATTGTATCCCAAAAATGTATTTTCTCTTATGGACCATAGTGTCATTATGCTATATTTACTTTTTGAAACAGCTTTTAACTGCTTTTACATTGTCATTACTCATTGCCATTTCTTAAGCTTGATAACTATACTTTTGTGTGAATTGATTTATTTAAATAAAAAAATTATGTAAAATTATTAAAAATGGATTCTATGTTTTATTTTCAATACAGTACAGGCTAGAGCCCAAAAACAAAGTAAAATATATACAATAAACATTTACAACTAAGCAATAAATAGAATTAGTATATATTATGTTAGAAGTAAAATGTGATGGAAATAAAGACCATTTCGATGACATTTTTAAGAACAGTTAAAGGTAGGGTCTTAATTTGGAATACGCAAAGGATGATAGAGAGAGGAGTTTAATCAATAATTAGAAGAGGGAATGGAATAAAAAAGGGTGGAGTATGTCTAGTGAAACATGGCGAGGCTTTAAAATTGATTTGTTGGAGGAGGGAAGTACAGTCTATAGAGTTCGATAAAAGCTTTGTAGTAAACTACATTTTTGTAATGTGTTTTCGATGAGCAAGGCTGGATAAATTTTAAATTTTAATTATGGGCCCATAATCTTGTGAAGGACAAGGCACCTACAGAAAATAAGCAGCTGACTATAAACATTTAAGACAAACTCTTTCAACCACTAGGGAGTCAATAAATAACTTCAGGTCCCAAAGAACAGATCCATATTCTCGAATTGGTCGGACTAAGAGCAAAAAATAATCCTTAATATACAACCCAATACTCCAATCTGACCTCAGTAGAGAAACAGTTGATTGTAAATACTTAACAGCATATCTCTTGAATATGTAGTTAGGGGATAGATATGGAAAAAACTGAAAACCTAGGTCTCGCACAGAGTTACTTGATGTAATTGGAATATCACATGGCCTAGTCAACAATAATTGGAATGGTTGAAAGAAAGTAAAACATTTTAATACATTTATATATATTTAGTGATAGACCAAAGGATTCATCCCACTGTACCAACTGGTCAAGGTCTGATTGGAGAAGATAAACGTAATTTTCGTTATGAATACACATAACAAATTCCATGGCATAAAACAGAGGCCATTGACGAGAAAGAGAAATAATGGCACCTTGAGGTACACCAGATGATGGGGTAATCATGTCGGAGGTGCTACCGTGTAATCTCACATATTGCTTAAGATTTATCAAATCAAATGAGAACTAGAGAGAGTAGGATCACCCAAACCAGAGTAAGATAAAATAATTATGGGAATGTTATGATTCACTTGGTCGAAGACAATAGTAAAGCTGTTTATATCAGCTCACTAAATATTTATCTAAAACTATTAAATAAAAAAAGAATTTACGGTTTAGTCTCATCATATAATCGATAATATTATGCATCTTCCGTTTTGATTGAAAATCAATAAATAGTCCCAAATATTTAATTGAATTTACTCTTTTACACAAGTATTATAAATATAGTTATTTTTCAGACAAAGATAAAATGTAAATATAATCTCTACTCAATATTTAGATTTAGTGAAATTTAATTCAAGAAGATTCAACCATGAACTTATCGTTTTAAAGACTTTATATTAGCTTTGGTGTATAATTTATCAATATTTTTTTTTTTTTGAACGAGAATCGTCTAGAATTGTCTATGAAACACAGTATATTAGCAGCAACATTAATATTAAGCAAGCCATTTATATATATGATTAAGAAAATAGTTCTTAGTACAGTTCCTTGCTGTAATAGGTCCTAGTACAGATCCTTGCTGTACACTGTGGTTTATTTTTTATGAATTACTATATTTATCATTGACTTTTAACTATCTAAATCTTCTTTTTAAGGTATGATAATATAAAGTCGTTTATTAGGTACATCATTACTTGTATCAATGTTTAACTTATTTTTATTTGACTTCACAGCTATTTCGTTGATCATTTTCCACATTTGTTTCAGATTATTTTGATATTTACTCAATAGATTTTGATAATATATTTGATTGGTGTATATCGAATGAATGCTTAAATGATAATTTAGATAATTTGTGTTTATTTGCTATAGAAGTCACACGTGCTCTTGTTATCCAGTCTTTTATTTTTTTGTTTTTATTAGTACTAATAATAATTATTATGGCGCATTTCTTACAAAGACCGTCCTATTGTATTATGCATTTTTAATAGCTTCCTCCATTTTTGATAAAAATTTTAGAAACGAAATATCTATATAATTAGGATTAAATATGTTCACAGAGTTTTCTATATTAAAGAAATTAATTAGGTTATTCGTATTTTGTAGTGAACCTTTTTAAAAAGATTGCTTTACCTTTATCATAGTTTATTTAAATTTTAAAGCTGAGGGAGTGAGACATTTGATCGGCACACACCACTTGGCATATAGATGACGAACACACACACACACACTTCATTATAACAAACCGAACTGTCATCCGTGTGTACCTCAGTTGAAAATGCATTCAGATTAAACATTGCCATTGCCAGGTTATTTACAAAATGTTCTTTAATTTATCGAATGCTTCCTACCGTGATTCATCCCACACAAATTTTATCCTAGTATTTGTTAGGTTCGTCAGCGGTAATGCCACTGTGATATAGTTCGCCACGAACCTCCGAAAAAAACAAGTTAATTCAAGGAAATTACGTACTGCGTGGATGTCACTCGGGGCTGGAAACTCCTGCATAGCTATAGTCTTTACACTGCCAGGACATATTGTTCCTTCGCCGATGACAAAACCTAAAAACTCTATATAGTTAGCACCCAGCTAATACTTGGCTGGTTTTAAGGACAAATTGGTAGACCGTAGTCATACCAACACCTCCTTAAATTTTTCCAGCATCTCTAACCATTTGTAACGTCGATGACCTAGTCATCTAGACAGTTCTTCACGACGGTATTCCGTAATTTACCCAATACCCAATCCATCAGCCGAGAGAACTCTCCCAGTGCACCTGTCAGCCCAAACAGTATGCGTGTGAACTGTCCAGTGTCGCTGGGAATGACGAACGCGGTCTTCTCCCGAGTATCTTCTGTTAAAGGAAGTTGAAGATCGCTTGTTGCTAAGCCTAACTGTGCCTGTCGGCAATACCTCGACTTGTTCGTGTAAATCTGGTACTGGGAAGTTGTGCCTTTTCACTTGTTTGTTTAGTTCTGTAGTCAATACACAGTAGGTTCTTGTCGTCTTGTTTCACAAGTATAACCGGAATCGCATACTGCTACTCTGTTTCAACCACTATCTCATGTTTCTTCAGTCTTATACAATTTCCGTGATTGCTCCCCAATCAGCTGCTATAGACCTGTAGTTCTATATGGACAACATACCACAGGCACACTGCCTTCGATCTCATATAGCTAAATTGCGGTCAAACTTGTACAATCCAATTCGTTAAGATTGGGTGCGAAACCGTCTCTATATCAGTGTTGTTAATGAACGATTCCTGGAATTGATTCCATTTTAGAGGAACGAAGGAATTAATTAATTCCATTATTTTTAAAAGGAATAGGAACGTGAATTAATTCCTTATTTTTAGGAATAGCCGGAATAGGAACGTAGTAAATATTATAATTATTTTGTTCTTCTCAGAAATGTTTTAAAAAATTTTTTGTGAGAACAATTTTGTTTACTTTTCTAATTTTTAATCAATAATATAATAGACGAAACCACGGTATAAGACAGATCTCTCTTAAACCGTGGACGAAACTAACAATTTTTATTTACATATTATTTGGTGTTCTAAAAAATGTCTAGTATTTAATGGTTATTGATTACAATAATAATTGATAACTCATGAATCATTTAATAGATAAATCATTTTCACAAACAAATTAGGTGTTACTTCGTCATTTACATACTTGAAATCTTCACAAGTCAGTAGACGCCTATTTGCTCCACCATCTAACGCTAACACCTATAGGCTGTAGTACATCGAGATGTCCGTCTACCCTCGTACATGTTGTATCCCTGACTTTCATTTGTCCCTTCTCTTTCCAGTACAGTACCACTGGATCATCGAGCCAGTTTCGACCAACAATTACATCCAGCCTTTGCGTATTATCCGGTATTATTAATAGTTGTACAAGACCTGCCTCCACTTCATCAACGACGATCGTGGATACTATTCGACCATTAGTGGTCAGTAAAGGTTTACTCATGACACCAATTCCGTACAAACTATTGTTGATCTCTCAGTTATCAGTAGCCTACATTTTTCTGTGATCGAGGTTTTGATCGGCGAATAATGATTGGCCCGTACCTTCACGTACTGACCGTTGATCGTCCTACGCTTTTGATAAGGGTGGGAACAAATTTCTCTAGGCCCCGTCACGGAATTCGCTCCGGACATTGTCTCAAAAAATGTCCTTCTCCTTGGCATGAAAATCACTTCAAAGCACTTTTACGCCCCTCCGGACAGTCACGTAAAACATGTCCTTCTTAGTAACCTCCCTAGTAATTTAACAAGCGTTCCCGGCGATGTCAGCCGCTTTCGTCGCCGCTGCACCCGCATCGTAGTCATTCGATTTCGATACCAATTTATTATAACGTGATCCGAAATCGGTCACGATAAAATAATATTAACAATAAAGTGGGGTATAACTACTGATAAAAGTGGCTCTCAACAAATATCTAAGATAATTTATTAATGTTTTTAGCGGAAGTCGGAATATATTCTTTGGCGGAAAACGGCCATGGTGATAACAAGCGATTGTCACTTTGGCGGAAAACGGTTAAATTATGCCAAATTATTTTTGTATTAAAGATTTCTACTAGCTTCTTCTTATCATCAATCCGGATAAAAATAAAACAAAAGAATTTTTATTATTTGGTTTATAATAACATTTTTAAATTATTTTATTTACTTTACAATTATTACAATTAATGGCTGTATATTGTTCTATAAAATGTTCTGGTGTTATTACAGAACTCCAAATTCTATGTTTTACAAATCTTAATAATATCTTAATGCCATTTAACTGCATACACTAGAAACAAATATGTAAAATCATAAAAATCCAAGTCGTTCAAAAGTCACACGATAACTATCGAAAAAATAAAAAAAATACACTCGAAAATATTATAATAATATATAGGGTAAGTTTCATTGTTTTTTAGTTATTCTATAAATTGTTTTCGTAGGTTTTGCGTAGGTACTAACGGAAAATTATAAAAACCTGTAAGAAAACCGCATTGAAAATCGTGTATTACTACAAGATTTCCAATGCTGTCTCTGTCAGCTTTTTTGAGTCACCCAGAGCTTTGTATCAACTTTGCACCACTGTAAATCGTGAGTCAAGCTTGCCTGATGGAGTAATTTACATTAAACAGACGGATTTGGTTAGTATCGATACTGCAACTGATTTATAGAAACATGACAAATTGATAAAAAATTGGATAGAGTTTATTCATATAACTTGATTGGCAACCTAATACATTTTAATCGCTTTTTAGATTCTGAGCAAAGCGATAAATGTATTGATTTTATAATGATGGAAAATCGACATAAAAATTTGGACTAAATTATAGATTACAAAGATAATTTATATTTTGTTGTAGTATAAAAATATTTTTCGTTGGTGCTTGAAACTTTAAAAGTATATTTTTAAATTTTATACACACAATGACATCATTCTCAAATGCAATGTTTTCGTCAAAAGTTAATTTAACATACTATAATTATTACCTACTAATAGTAAAATAAATAATTTAATATCAATAATATCATAAAATATACCTACTTAGTAATATACTAGTTATGCTGATGACTGTCTTCGCTTAAAAACGTTTTTCAACGTTTCAACGAATTCAAATTTTACACATAGGTAGGAATAACTCACTCAACACCTACTGTACAGCAAAGCAGTACCCAGTTTCCCAATTTTTTATATTTTATAATCATACTTAATAATTTAAATTTTTTAATAATAAATAATATATATAATTTTCTATTTATGAACCAAAAATGTCATATTTAATTAAAACTTTTTTATTATCATTTACAGGGTATTATGTAGGCAGTTGTTTTTTTAATTATATATATAATTGGTTTCTGCAGCGATTTCGATGACCTAAATATAACCAGTACCTAAACCATAATCTTATTATTATAAATAAAAACTAAAAAACATCAGAGTTATTTATCAATTATTATATAAATTCATAAATCATAAATATAAAATAAGTTTTTGGAAATAGGACAAATATCCCGATCAATAAGATCCAATGCAACGTATGGTGCCAAGATAATATAAACTAAGAGCGATTTAAATATATTACGTTTAATTGAATCTTTTCCAAATCGTCTTCAAATGTATTTTTATAATCATTTATTTGCTTTTATATATATATAAAATAGTTAAATAAATAAAAAGTAGATCATTTAAATGTGTCTTGGCAGTTTTAGAAATATCATCAATATTTTACTAATGTTTCAATTAATTTATGACAACATCTGTATTGACTAAAATAAATTACGATACGCATTACTCATATATTATGGAGACTTGAAAAAAACTGGTTACTATTGTTTATTCGTATAACTACTATACTTACGTATCTATTATCATAGGTACATCATAACTGATAATATATAGTAAAGAAAGTTTCCTCTAAGGCCTAATGAGTATAGATAGTATAATAACAATATAATAGTATAGAATATAGTATATAGAATACATAATCTAATAGGACTCCAATCATGCCAATCGACATTATTTATGTATACAGTATGTCCCAGAAGTCCCGTAGCACCCATAGTATCTCCGTCGAAAATCAATATATTTAAACGCGGCTTTTTTTACAGTAATAAGTATAGGAATTCCAATTGAATGGCATAAATTTCAATTTTTTTTTCAAAGAATTTTACGGATATATTTTTTTACAGAATATCATAAAAAAACATAATTGTTCTAATCGATATTGATTAGAGCATACAATTCGTATTTTGCTAACATAACTATTATTCTTAGAAAACCAAAAACTTAATTTGCTTTAACTTGGTCAATTTTCTCTCAATTTTAATAATTTTTTTTTTTTGAACAGTTTTAAAAAATATGATTGAAAAAATGGCTATCTTGAAAATTTAAAAAACTTAACTGTATAAAAAATATTTTTTGAAAAGTTTTGAATTTTTGAAAAAAAATTGAAATTTATGCCATTCAATTGGAATTCCTATACTTATTACTGTAAAAAAAACCACGTTTAAATATATTGATTTTCCACGGAGATACTATGGGTGATACGGGACTTCTGGGACATACATAATATACTGTATAAGAATATTAAATGTGATACACAAACACATTATTAGTTACTCTTATATAATATGAACAATTATGTAACAAGTTAAACATTTTTATAAACAGTTATTAATGGAACAATCTTTTTAATTTATTATGTTTACATAGTAATGATTGAAATGTTAAAACTTATTGACTAGACAACTATAAACAACACAAATACCTGCAGGTTTACACTATTATTCTTAAAATAAGACGTTTCTTTTCAACTAAACACAACTTGCCAGACAAAATTAATCTTGGAAATTCAAGCCAAACAAAAATATATTACAATTTTATTTTCACTTTTTTGCCCCTATAATATAACTGTTAGAAATTAGATAAAACAAAACGATCAGCCATCAGCGCCTTTTACATGTAAACCATTATAAGAATTAACTACCTATTATACAGTAGGGTCTCAATAATTCGAAAACATAATTACCAAAATAGAATATTTTTTTTTGTCCCTTAAAAATTCTTATACATTCATTCTGTTATACAGAGTGTAACAGGTCTATTTGACTAATGCAATAACTTTTACAGCAGTAACAGTGATTAGCAAGAAATAATCTTAAATTTTAACACACTTTGAAAATTGTTTAAAAATTAACGACTTAACCAAATTAAAAGTTTTCAACGCCAAAATGGTTTTTAAATACTTATTTATGAAATAGCTATCTTGAATTATTAGATAAATATTAAATACAAAATTTAAATTATTTATTTTTGTTGCAATAAAATAAAATAAAATATAAGATATACAAATTATAGCGCAGAGCTCTACAAATCATTACAAAAAAAAAAACTTAAAAATATTGAATAGAAAAAAAGTTATTGCATTAGTCAAATAGACCTGTTACATCCTGTATAACTCAAAATATACATCAGTCGAATTCATTTTGATATTCAAATTACCAAGACTCGGCTGCATATAATATCATATACTTTATGTACTTTGAGATTGATTATTAACAACAGATTGAAAAGTAAAGATCATTAACAATTAAAATGATAGAAGCAATATAATATAGGCAATTAGGGATTTCCTTTTTAGTTTCCCGGCCAGTAAAAAAAATATAATCGCAATCAATAAATAATGATATGAAATATTACATGGTTATAATTGAAATAAATACAATTATAATATTATACTTATTCAAGGTATTTATTTTACGTACGTGATTGTTTATTTTATTTCATACACTTATAAATTATAAAAATATAAATGCATTGATGAATTAAGCCAAAATTATTATTTTGATTACCATCTCTAAATTAAATTAATTATCTACTCATCATATAATTTTTGACTTATAGAATATTTAATTTGGCATGCAAATGTTAAATCAAAAGGAAGATTATGCAAATATTGAAAACAAAAATCTTAATAAAAAAAATAATCTATATATTGCCTACCTACCTAGAAATATTTGCATGTGACAATATTGGAAATCAACTACCTTTTCAGTTTTTAGCTATCTTGGTCAATTTTTATTTTAACACAAGACTTTAACTTCCCTACGACATAACTGTTCGGCGTTCTTCATCAATAGACCTCCTATTTTGATAGGTCACACGGTTTTCTATTTATAGTCTATATAACAGCTTGGCGAACAATTGAAAAAATAACCACTCACTACTTATTTTGAGGGTTTTAAAAGTAAAAATACATTTCTCGATTCGCTCAGATTATACAATAATATACACTATAAAATCGATGTCCGCTTTTAAACTACATATTATTTGAGTAACGTCATAAAATATAGCGAAACGTCTAAAACCCAGTCAGAGATTTATCAGCTAATAAAATCTTGAGTTAGAATTACAATTGGGCAGACCAGATATACACCTACATCGAATTTTTCATCAGAAATAAAAACATTTACGATTATAATGACGTTTATCTAAGTTTTGTTCATTCTAAATTATACCAGATGGGCTGTACTGCTGTAATTTATAGATCTTATGTAGGGAAATATTAATTTTTAGTGTTTTAACTAAAATACTTTAAGTACCTAAAACCTACCAGATGCGTACTCAGGATTTAAGTACTGTGGGTCAGCACCGCTCCCGGGCCCACCTGTGTAGGAAACCAACTTTTCGTATTTTGATAAACACGACTAATTATTAATTACACACAAAACAGTTATCAATGTAAATTTTACAAACTTTCATTAAACTATTTCTAAGTCAATTGACAGAATCTGATAACCTACTTATGGCCACATTATTCAGAGCTTACATTTTAAACAATCTTAAAGGTGACTAGTTAGTTTTATTTAAATCTGTAAATGTTACTTGATTATTAGTTTAATTAAAAATTAACATTTTTGTCATGTTACTATGATTGTTATTTTTTCATTAGTTTTTTTTATTAAATACTAGGTAAGTAAAAATAAAATTAATATACCTAGGTACTAAAATAATTTTTCAATTTTTCATTTAAGAAATGTAGTGATAATTTTATTTCAATAATAAATGATTTAATCTATGGTGCTTTCAATGCTTAATATTGGTAAATTGATAGGTGTTCTTCAGTCATCGTCGATCGAAAATAATAAGTCTTAAGAAGTTAAAGTACGTTAAAACGCTTTTCTGCAGTTGCAGACGTTGCACTGTACATAGGTACTATTTAGTATCAATAGTAATAACTTATAACTTTATAAGCATATATTTATTTGACCCAAGGACTAATATATTATATATACAATAGTATTAATTATTATAATCATAGGCGCAAATGGAGGGGGCCTATGAGGGCTTAGCCCCCTCAAGATTTAAAATAGCAACCCCCCTCCCCCCCCCAAAAAAAAACTAATGATTTTATTTTACTACATAATGCATTGGAAAGAATAATCACTTTTCACATCACGAATGATTCGATAACGTGCAGCACTGATAAGAATCGGTCGGCAGACTTATTGTTCTGTCGTAGAGTAGACTATAGAATATCAAACCGGCGTCACATATTTCTGAATATATTATTTATTCGTTGTTTGTACGAGTTTATCTTTCATGCATTTTGGCGTTAATTCCAAGTCTGGGGACTTAATTCCAAGCACAGTTATGGTTTTAATTTGTAACGTTTTTTTGTTTAATTATAAAGTTTATTATTTTCTTTAAAAAAATTGATGTTAAAAATTTTTTTTTATTGAGATTTGAACTTTTTAGTTATTATGTAAAATAAGTTTATATAGAGCGTAATATCACCATATAGCATACAACTAAAATTAATTGTTGTGTTGCCTACTATAATGGTAAGTTCATTTTTGATCTGATTTTTACTGTACCCTTAAACGCACGAGCTAAACAATGCGGCACTTAAAGATTTTCTACACAAATATTTCGGTAACAGACTTTTTGATGAGAAACATTTGATACATTGAAATGTTGAAAACTTGTTGACTATTATACATATACAGATACATTACGTAAATATTATGTTTCTGGCTGGAAACTAAATTGTTGAAGACTGTCATATATTTAACATAATGGACATATTGGAACAAGTGAAAACACAGTTGTATAGATAACTAGCTGTCCCACCCGGCGTTGCCCGAGTCAAAGGTGAAATAAGTAAGTGATATCAGAATATTAGGCACACGAAAAACATCGCAATGGTGGCCTGTGCCAAATATTAATTGTTTTTTTTATAAATGTATTTGTAAAAAAATGTATATGCCATATTCCTACTAATTAGTTATAAGATATGTAACCATTGATAACCTAACCATTGACAATCCTATATATAAACAGAGGTTATTCATAATATATATATCATAAAAAATAGCACTTTTAGTTTTTCCAGAATTTTTAGCGTGTAGGTACCTAATATGTACGTAGGAAAAACTGATAATAACTAACTAATAATAAATAATAAAAAATAAAATAATAAATTAATAATAATTTATTTATTTAATAATAATATATGTATTTAATAATAAATAACTAATAATTGTAACCAATAGCAACCATTTATAAAATACAAATTTTTGATTTTCATCATGAATTTCAAAATCCTTGTGTGAGCACCTCTTTAAATTATACTTAAATATACTTTTTTTAGATTGTACCCTTTTCCGTGATATAATCTTTCATTTAAAAAAAAGTTGAGTAGTTTCCGAGAACATTAGCATCAATGGTTTCAATTTTCGGTTTTATATATTAAGATATTTATTTATTAATTTAACATTTTAGTTTTAACAAATATACTATACTAATCAATAAACAAATTTATTTTCAAAATGTTCATTTTTATACAAAATAAAATCTACTAGGTATGTATAATATGGAAATGATTATGATAAACTAGTCGCGAATGTTCCATACTGCAGCTTTTACACAATAGTATGTATGAGAATAACTTTTCTTAAGAAAAAAAAAGTAATAACGCTTCCAAATTCCAATGCGTACCAATATGGCAATATATATTATTTTAAGCTCGTCAGACGTGCAGTGGTCGTAATTATATCAAATATACACGTAATGGTAACACGCGGCACTGACACATTATATTAATCGATTTTTTTTTCTTTTTATATATATAAAGGTGACGAAAAATGCTCTATGCCTATTGCTTACAGCACGTAACCATACGCGTGCGGCCGTGGCGGTCGTGCGTCGATAAAGAAGCGTCCGCCGTGTGAGACGATTAAGACAAGTGTTGTACCTACCTATCTATATGTTATATTATCTTTTATTTTGGCATCGAACGGTGCTCGCCGTGCGTGTGTATCGTAATGGGCTCGAGTACGGTACACACAACGTTTGCCCGAGGGCTGGGTTTAAAAATAATTTATAACGTTCTTGAAGTCACGTTGTCATCTTTCGTTTCTCGGCCGCGGTCGCTTTTTTGGCAGTTCAATAACAGCTACACTCGCCGTCGCACTGCGCACTCGTCGTCGTGTCGCAGCCGTCAGCCGTCTACGGTGTCATTTGTTTTTGTTCGGTTTTTGTTTTTTTATTTGGTACCTATACAATATGTTCTGAGTTTGGATACGATGATAGTGCGCTGGTGTTTGTGAAACTCCAACGATGTCGTGTTACTGTCCGAATTGGATGAACGAGAGCCCGTTGGAAGTGCCTATCAACCTCGATCACCAATCGGATCTACTTAAGGTCCGTAATAAAAATAGCACATCTATATAATTATAGTAAAGTAGTGATAAGTTGTTGTAGTCCGCTGTACCTAGGAGGAAGCTATGTATAGTACTATGTAGGTACACAATTTTACTAATACACTCGAGAAGAAGTCAAATTAATTCTGAATCATCTGGATAAAAATAATTGGCTTCAACGGTGGTAACATCCTCATAAAATGATAAAATTAATTAATATAATATTTTAATTAGGTAATGGCCATATAGAAACCGATCAATAGAAAAAATACTATAATAATTATTATATTTTATATGGTAATTACCAACTATTATCAGATTACTCTGTATAAGTAAGAATTTATAAGAATTTCAAGTCTGATAAATAATAATGTTTTTAAAAACTACGGAATAACATTTTTTTTTTTTCAATGTTTTTGATTATGGTTAATTCTCATATTCAGGTCGTGAGTTTAAAAATACATCTAGACATTACGTGAACTTAATGACTACTAATAGTCGACAATATTGAGATCAAGATGGCTATTTCGGGATAACAAGAAGCTACGAACCACCACGCGCTCGTTAAATTATGTTTACTTGTATACCTATGCCAAACAATAATTTTTTGATTCAACCTATACGCACCTATATGGCTATATGGCTATATATACGCGTACATATACTCTGTGTATGAATACTTCCTTCATCATCCACTGCAAATATTTTATGTGGTTTAGCTTCATAATGCATGATGCGTTTTAGTTGAAATATAATCGATCAAAATATGGCGATATGAATATTTTAATAAATTTTAGAGTAAACAATGTAAACAATGATATTGGAATAACATAAATGTTTTGATAAATATTGAAATAGTATTGCGTAATTTTACATATTATATATGGTTATTTAAGGTAGGTAGGTGCCAACTAATTCGTATCATTATTATCATTATTAATGACAAATATGACTCCATCTCAAAGAGTTCTGAATACAAATAAAACCGTAAGTATAATAATAGATAGTTATACTATAAACTTAAAATTGAGCTACTATATACCTACCGTTTCTATTCAGAATTTATTATATTTTATCAGAGAACAAAACAATTTTTTTCTGTATCATAAAGTTTTTAATTACCTAATTATATCATAGTAGGTATCTAATACCTATAATATAATTTTTACTTACAGATATTTTTTTTAATGAAGTAAATAATAAAACTTGGCACACGTTTTCTCTAAAAAAAGTTCATTAATTATTCAAGCTATATATAAAGTTAAAATTATGAACAAAACTAGTTATTTAGATAACATATAAAATTAATAATTACTATGAATAATGTAATATATTAATATTATCTATTAAGGTACATTTTCCCTGCAGAAAAAACGTTAAGTGAATCACTTTTTACACATACTTTATTATAATGCATCCCTGCCAATAAAAAACAATGTATTATTTATTTTACAAATTAACAATTAACAGTATAAAATAATACGTAATAGTAATATGTACTCGTATGTACTCGACAACTATAGTGAGGACAGCAAAAGGGACATTAAACAACTAATAAAATGAAAAACGAATATGAAATACATAATATGTATACATATTACCTTCAATAAATAAAAATAGTACTTACGTATGATAATTGATAAACATGCCAATAAAATCGATAACAGTATTATCTTAAAAAAGTTCGACGAAACTAAATAACATATTATTATGTAAATACAAACATATAAATATAATAACAATCGTATGTTAGTGTATTAAAAATGGCGTTATACTGAAACCGTTGCAGTGTTAAACGAAACACAAGAACTTAAATACTTCTACAGCGTAATAGCGAATGAATGTTAAATGAGGTAACGTTAAATGAGGATTTGCTGTACAACTACTCACCTAAATATTAGGATAACCAAAAAAAAAATAATAGTAATAATAAAGTAGGCTCCTACCTACTTAAACAATTAAAAATCGATAAAAGATTATGACATTTTTCCCAGCGTTCACAAATGTCTGGAAATATTTTTATAATTTTTAAATGCATTTTTAACCATCAACTATTCAAATACAATTTAATTAAATGTAGTGTTTGAAGTTAATTTCTCGAAAACGTGAAACATTAAATTTTTTTAAACAACTACCTACTGATAAATTATCTAGATACTGATGATTAACACATTGAGAACTACAGGGGTCGACATATTTGGTAACATACAATTTTCAATCACTCATGACTAATTAGATTTATGTTATAAACTTATTACATTTGCTTAGCTCTGCCCCTTACTATTATTTAATTTTTTTTAATAATATCTCATTTTTTTTATAGACATTTACTTGCTATTATATTAATTTTTCGAATAAAATATTTTCATCATGTTAATATTATGTCAAACTAACAGTTGATTGGTTTACTAGGTTTATATCGAGTTATTCTTATTTATAACAACAAATAAAAAAAAGGTAAACATTATAACCGCATAATTAACACTTTCCATTCCTCTAGTTAAAACTTTTAATTATTATAATAATTAGGGTTTATGGTTAAGGGTTCTTGCATTAGCATATTTTTCTGTGCTGGTCATAGAATAGGTAATGTGTAAATAACGTTTGTGAAATGGTGAAATGATATAGGTATGTATACAGGGTCATATTTATGCAAGGGCAAATGGGACATTTGCACTGGGCCCACTCGTCAGAGGGGCCCACCGACTTCGGTCATATAAAATTAATTATATACCGTTTTATCATATTTTGGGAAAACACAATTTTACTTGGATATTTTGCTGGGTTATACAGTTTGTAAAAAGTATAATGGGGATTTCTCGAAAACAACGGCTTTAATCAATAAATGTAATATATGTAATACCTATCTAATAAAAAAATACTAATTTAAAAAACAAACTTGTGTTTTTTATAATAATTATGTTACTTGTTTTACTTGAATAAATATTAAAAATAATAACCATATTTTTAACAATACAATTTTATTCTATGCTCCAATTACTCATATATACTAATTAGATACCTACAGCATTAGTTTAAAAATATATTATGCGTACATTTTTATTTTAGCATTGAAGAAATAGAGATGGACAATTTGAGGCCCAAAATTGTAAATTGTACAGGGCCCACGAAATGGTAAATCAGGCCCTGTATATATAACATTTGATTTAATATAATTTGACATAATTCTTGATTATATTTGTTAAAAAAAATCCATGACAAATTAAATAATTTTTAAAATACAGTAAACTCTCGTTATGTCGAAGCTCAAGGGGAACAAAAAAAAGTTCGATATATCAAAAAGTTCGAGATACGGAGTTTTAATATAATAGCAATTATTTCAAGGGGATTTAATTTGAGTTCAATATTACGAAAAATTCGAGATATCGACGTTCGACATAATAAGAATTTACTGTAATTATCAATATTATATTGATCATTGGGGCATCTTTGCAAATGCATATTGTTTTTACCAGTTTTATCCTTAATTTTAGCTGTGTATTTAAGTGCAATTGTTGGTAGTTTTAATAATTGTATATTCTGAACAATTATTGTAATGCAATAAGTCATAAACCCTAATTTATTATAATAAACCTGTAGATACATTTGTAATATTATTTCAATATTTTCAGAAAAAACTATTTCTAAAAGAGCTTGAAATTAAAATTGTTTCAAAATTTAACAAACATTGGAGGTAAATAGAATTAATAAATGTTATAATAATAATTTTAAAAATATAGAATTTATTGTAAGTGATTTAAAAAAATATCTAAATATATTATATTAGTTTAAATAATAATACGTTTGGGTATGTGAAAATAAACTTAATTTTACAGTTGTTATTAATTAAAAAGTTTGCCAAGAAATTATAAACAAGTCTTAATAGGGCAATCGAATTAAAAATGGACACTCGCAGACTATTCACAAGGTGATAGACTACTTATGTATATTGTATATGTTAATATTTTTTAAAGCTTTTGTATCAAAAAAATGAGGCATTAATTACTGACTCGAATATTTATCAAATACCAACTCTCAAAACTCAAACACTTGTGCAACCTTTTCAAAATACATATTTATTTTTAGGGGCCAGAAATTGTGCACGTTTCGAAATTTTATAAAGAAGGCATAGAAGGAAAATTTTTAAGCAATATAGCCCCAGATGCTAGGACCTTGTACGAGACGTTTCGGAAAGGCGCAAAAGTTTCAAGTGATATATATATATTTTCCAATAGTTTGCAATGTAATTTAATTTACTTGATTTTTTATGTATTTTTAGACAACGGGAAGTGCCTAGGCTGGCGTGAAAATATCAGTAAACCATTTCAATGGATTCATTACAACGAGACATTACTTCGTGCTCGAAATTTCGGTTCAGGTCTATTAGGTCTTGGTTTTCCAAAAGCTAACCAGATTTTCATCGGAATATTTAGTCAAAACTGTCCCGAATGGATTTTAACAGAACAAGCGGCTTATTGCTTTTCTATGGTGGTTGTACCACTTTACGATACATTGGGCCCAGAAGCTTGTTCATTCATTATAAACCAAGGTATTGTTAGTATTATTATGTATTTCGTGTGGAATTATGTAAACACAGTGAGTCAATTACCGTTAAGATGGATAAGGGGGGTTGCTTATGGTTAATCGTCTGACGTGGTATGTGATAACTTAGCGGAAATATCAGTGGTGGTGGTCGATACGGACGAGAAATGCAACCAGCTATTGGATAGATCGCCCAAATGTCTTCGGCGGATAATTGTCATCCGTGGTGCCCGACCATCGACTAGCCAGAAAGCGAAGAACCGAGGTGTAGAATTATTGACTTTCGACGAAGTGGAGAAAGCTGGAGCATCTAAAACGTATCCAGAACAGGTAATCATTTAAGTTATTAAACTTTAAACACGATATGTTATGAGTCATAACTTATGACCAAATTTTTTTAATTGTTTGATGGGTAATAATATAAATATGTATTTGAATAATACATTGGAATGTATTTAAAATAATAAAAATAATAAAACGTATAATATTATAATATTTTAATATATAGTTTGATTGATCTGAATTACTGAAACCAATTCTAGTTACAATAAAGAATTATAGAAGTACGAATTACATACTAAAGATTATATATTTTTTTGTTCTTTTTTGTTAAATTAAAAATATTATCTATGTTTATTCAAATACTCTTAGTTACACGTATTGATCATTAATACAATAACATGTATATTTAAAATCTAAAAATTAATGAAAAATCTCAAATATCTTTTCCTCAATTATAGCAACAGGGTTTAATTATAGTTAATAAATTGGTACTGACATTTGAATTAGTCTGTACACATAATTAACTTGTCTATAAACAGCCCCCAAAACCTACTGATTTGTGCACAATATGCTACACTTCGGGCACCACGGGATTACCTAAAGGAGTGATGCTGACCCACGGCAACGTAGTGGCAGCTGTCAGTGCCGTTCTAGTGCAACTTTCCCAGTATAGACCGAGCGTGGGCGACGTGATGATCTCGTACTTGCCTTTAGCACACATGTTGGAAAGATGTTGTGAAGTAGGTATACAATGAATATTCGAACTACTCGCACGTCCCATCTAACGTCGATTATGTCTGTGCCCACAGAACGGAATGTATTTGGTCGGCGGTTCGGTCGGTTTTTACAGTGGAAACATCAAGTTTCTGTTTGAAGATATGAAAGTGCTGAAGCCAACAATTATGCCCAGTGTCCCTCGTCTGCTTAACAGAATCTATGAGACGGAAATGGCGAACATTGTTCCGCAGTTTTTTAAACGCGTCATGTTCAACATGGCACTTCGGTCGAAAGAAAACGAAATTAAAAAGTTTGGTTTGTCTCCTAATTCTATTATCGTTCAAATGACCTAGTCGCTTTACTCTGCGCTTGTTTTCTTTTTAGAGGCATTATCCGGAAGAACAGTATCTGGGACCGGTTAGTGTTCGGCGCTTTGCAGAGGAACATGGGTGGACGTCTGAGGCTGATGATCACAGGCTCGGCCCCGTTGGCCGGTAACGTTTTGACTTTCATGAGATGTGCACTTGGATGTATCGTGAGTTAAACCGACTAAAAAATAAATTCTTGTAGCACGCGTTATATTAAAGTACCTATATTATTGTATACGTCAGGTGGTAGAGGGATACGGCCAAACCGAGTGTACGGCACCTATAACGTTGTCAATTCAAGGCGATATGCGCACAGAGCACGTAGGACCGCCAATAGCTTGTAACTTGGTTAAACTGGCCGACGTACCGGAAATGGAATATTACGCGACGTCTAACCAGGGAGAAATTTGCGTAAAAGGGTCTAACATTTTTCAAGGGTACTTTAAAGATCCTGATGCAGTTTCGTTCGACGATCACGGATGGCACCATACCGGAGATATTGGAATGTGGCTTTCTGTAAGTGACAAATATACATTATATTCAAAAGTTATTTATCTTCAATTATTATTAATGTATACATTATATACCTTATTTATTTATTCTACGTTTGCCATACCTAATAGTTAATATATATATTTTTTTTTTTAGAATGGCACACTTAAAATAATTGATCGCAAGAGACATATTTTTAAACTCTCTCAAGGCGAATATATTGTTCCGGAAAAAATCGAGACAATTTATCATAAGAGTCAATATGTAAAACAAGTATTTGTCCACGGAGAATCGTTAAAGGTAATTTACATAATATGTTTTAATTACTATTTAAATGTTTCTCGGAAGCAAATAATAAAGCAAAATTAAAAATCAAAACTATATGATAACTGAAGATATAGATTATAGGTGTTCGTATATGACTTATTTTAAAATTAAAAGATACGTATACACTAATCTACGTACATACAAGTGGAAAATAAAATTAAAACTGTTTTTTTTATTATTTACTTAGTTATAAATGTATTAAATAATTAATATTTCATGAGCATTTCATTTGCTTACATTTTATTTCCTATAACTTTTACCTATTAAAATAATATTTTGTCACATGTTATATTTAGACTTTTTTTCTAACTATTATTTCCATAATAAGTAAATGTTAGATTCTGAGCGGAACGATGAATGTATAGTTGATATTACAATGATGTGTTTTTTATTTTTATTTTATGGGCTTGTCAGTACAATTTGGGGCACTACAAATTCTTCCATTTTCTATTTTGGGGGTGGTTTCTGATAACGAATTGGACCAAGATAATACTTATAGAGATCAAAAGTAAAAGTTCCCAATACTTTTCTAAAATGAATCTTCTGTGCATGCGATAACATTTTTAAGCTATTTATAGACATTTTCTATTTTTTTATTTTTTTATTTAAACAATCATACAAAAATGTTTGTTTGTTAAAAAAAATTCAAAATTCAACACAAGGTTTATTGTAAGTTTTTCATATATGATTTAAAAAATATAAAAAATACATAGTCCTAATATTTCATTTATAAGAGTTAAAAGTTAGCATTTTGACGGAATTCATTAAGAATGCGAATATTTGCAAATTATATTGTAGTTAGAAATTCATAAAAAATTTTATTTTTTATATAATACTAGCTGAATTACCCGGCTTCGCCCGTGTGTATTTTTTTTCATATTTAGCTGATCAAGTGCACTTCGTTGCCCATTAAAAAAAATTAATAATGATGTTACGTTGAGGGCAAAATACATACCATAACCTATTTCAACCCTTTACAGCCCGTTTTTAGTATTAAAAAAGCCTATATCCTTTCTCAGTGTCTAAACTATCTATGAACCAAATTTAATTTAAATAGGTTCAGTAGTTTCGGAGCCTATTCAATACAAACAAACAATCAAATCTTTCCTCTTTATAATATTAAGTATAGTATAGATAAAATATGTAACCATTGACAACCCTATAAATAAACAGTACATAGCAACCATGGTTACCAATAGCAACCATTTATAAACAATTATTTCCATCGTAAATCACAAAATCCCTGTGTGAGCACCTTACATCACCCCCCTCACCTCACCACTTTGTGGATCTAAACCATCCAGGGCGTCACTCAAACTTATACAAAAAAATACATTCAAATCGGTTCAGCCGTTTAGGAGGAATTCAGCGTACGCGAAACATCGTACTAACCTAAGAGGCCATAACTCCGGAATCACATATCACACAGCGTACAAACTTCACAGAAACCATCTACATATCAATCTTAATATGCCCTGAAATTTTTATCGAAATCGGTTCGGTGGATCTTGAGCTATAAAATTTACTCAAAATGTACACTTATTTTTATATATATAGATTGAAAAACTTAATACGAGATTTCTCATACGTTTTTCTTGAATCGGAAATTCACATTAATTTTGCATGATCGTTTGAAGTTTCTAATTTTTTCGACATTGGAATATTCAACCATTAATTGGGTTATCAATTTTTGAGATTTTGTTATAATTAAAAAAAAAAAATCACCAAATTCTTAAGTTAGCGTTTTCTGTAAATAATACTAATTTCAAAATAGTATTTTTATATGCATTTTAAGTTTAAAATTTGTCGAAATCATAAAAATGTACAAAGTTTTTTTTACTAAAAAATTTAAATTTTCAACATTTATAGCTAAGGTTTGAAAATGTAATACAATGTTCGATGTTCCTCATAAGTAGGTAGTTCATATTGGCACCAAAAAAAACTAACAAATATAAAAAAACAATTATTTTTATAGATATTTTAAGTTCAAATTGAAACGAAATTAAATGTTTTAACAATGAAGAATAACGATTTAAGTTTTTTTTTGTACCAATTTAGAAATATTGTATGTGGTACTTGAAATATTTAACGTAGGTATACAATTTTATTTTATACACACAATGACATTTTCAAATGCATTGTTTTCGGCAAATAAGTTTGACATAAAGTACTATTATTAGTAATATAAATTTATTTTATAATATATTTAGTACTTAATATAGTCTGACATACCATCTTCGCTCAATCGCTCAGAATCGTTTTTCATATACAATGATATCATTAAATTAAAATTTAACACATCCATTACAGTAACCCATGTGATTCCTAATGTATACATATCTGCACCCACTTGCCCATCTTTTTATATAGGCATAGTTGTACTTTATTTGGATTTACTTCCAAATTTATAAAATATGATATAATATAACATTGGCATGACTCGTGATATAAAGTGCTAAACCATAACCGTGCAAAGTTTCATTGAAATAATTTTTATTTAATGATCGAATCTATCTAGTGTTACTCTGCTCATTTTCTGCCTATTATATGTTTTTATGTTTTTATCAATGTTCATAGATTTTTAAAAGTTGAATTATTTGTTTAATATATAGGTACTAAAATTATTTTGTTTATTATGTAGTACAAATTATATAATATGGTAAAATTTAAATATTTAAGTTTAATTCATCATATAGTTGGCTATCTTCCAACTCAGTAAAATGTTAATATTTATACATACAACATACTACTGCAGTATTCTTATAAAGTCTAAAGACTATTTAAACTTTTAAGTGTAAAATCTAATAACATAATTGTATTTTACGAAGTTAGGTATCTTTCAAAAATTAAAACATTGCTCTAAAGTCTGTATGAGTTCAACCAACTGACATTTATTAAATAACTGTTTAAATTAATTAAAAATTAAGAATATGAAAGATTTTATGCTTAAAGACAAAATTTATATCAACTATAAAAATGTGGGCACTAATTCAAAAATAAACGTCTGGATATTTTTAGATCTATTTTAAATTATCTTTATTTTTTAGTCATCCTTACTAGACAAAATATTTGTATAAAATATTAATTAATTATGTTATCTATCGCAATATTATAATATACTTAATAATACATGCATAATAACTAGGTATACTTAACTAAGTAATTTTCAATTGGCTATTAATAAAAAAGTATCATCTCACATTACTTTTAAATCATTTTCTATCGGAGTACAAGGATGCTTTAAGTTGTTTTTAAATTTTGATCGTTTTAGTCATGTATCATAGCCATAGTGGTTCCCATGGTGGACGTCATTAAATCTTGGGCACAAGAGAATGGCATATCCGGTACGCTGTCGGTGTTGTGTGCGAACCCTGAGGTCAAAAAGCTTATTATAGATGACATGACGGCCTGGGGAAAAGACGGTGGTCTTAAGTCATTCGAACAAGTACTAACTTTTTGTTGTATTAGTTATCATTATTATTATCATTTCGTTATTATTATACGTTTTATTATTAATGTGTATACGTAAATCGGTGTATTTGTCGTAAACGCATTACCTATTTTGTTTTAGGTGAAAGACGTCTATCTGCATCCGGACCCCTTTTCCGTACAAAACGGACTTTTGACGCCTACGTTCAAAATGAAACGACCCCAGGTTAGGTCATACTTCGCGCCGCAGATCGAAGACATGTACATGAAGTTGAAATGAACTGATTCATAATATATAAACATTATACATACAAAAATGGCAATGTTAAATTCAATAAAATGTAATTGCCTGTTATAGTGGACGCGATATCTTCTCTATTTCTTTCGTACGCTTGTATAATGATAATATCAGTATTATGATAGGTATATATAGTTATTGATAATACGATTTCTTCTGCCCCACGATGGTAATATAATAATATATTAAACATGATATTTCTGTAAGACGTGTAATAAAACTTTGCTGAAGATCAAAACGCATTGTTATTTTCTAATATAGAAAACCTATGTACCTACCTATTATTTCATATACCAATTCCATTCCGCATTGAAACTTCGTAGGCATAATATACTAATTCCGTTCGTTCATAACTCGCATAACAATAATAATAATAATAATTTTTTTTATGTTAAAGCCCCGATAACAAAACCATTGGCTTGTATTACTATACTTAAATTATTTAAACTAAATTGTAGGTATAAATTAATGTTTCATTATTATTATCATTCAGTTAAAACTCAAAATAAATACACAATTTAGATACAAAATAGTTAAATAGATATAAAATAAAAAACTATAATAGTTTATTTATATAATAAATAAATAGGTACTCAATGATAACATATTTGTAATTAGGTAAGTAGGTACATTTTTATTGTTTATAGAATGGACATACACAGAAGCCTTTTAAATTACTATTTACAGCTACTGTTCATTGATCAAAACGTCAAAGTTTACTAGTGATTCTGGTGATGGATTTTTATCCCATTGACGGTTTGGAATTCCTATATACAAATTATAATTACATTATAATATTATATTAGTATATTTATGGCTTATATTCGTAGTGTAAGGTGTAACCACTAAATAGGTTGTATGTCAGTTTTAAATTTAAATATTTTATATGTAAGTTATAGGTGGCTTATATATTAATATTATATACTCTGATATTGTATACGATTAGGCACCATGTGTCATGGGAATAATACTCTCGAATTGGTAATTTAAAAGGGATAACAAAAATTGTTTTAAACGAATCAAGTTTATATTATGTTGTTTCATTTATAATATTACTATTGGAACTCTTTATTTGTCTAAGATATTATGGTCCTGACCTGACGATGGTAAAACAACGGACACAATGCTGTCGATAAGTTTGGATTTTAGTATGTGATCACTGGAAGTCGTAGGCGTGAGCGACGGCGAAGAGTTCACTTCGATCAACCAAGGTTTTAGGTCTCCGTCCACTAGTATATCAAATCCATAACATTCGAAACAGTGTTTATCGTGAGACATGACGCTACAAACAGCCTTCAACGAGTGCACAATTATCCATGATATATCATCGAAAAGTTTTCGAGTACGTGTTTCCCCTTGTGTACTGTCCAAGTACAATTTTAGATTTTCTGTGGACCATTTACCTCCATGGATACCATTGTAGTCGTCGCCTATTATATAATTATTTAAACATGATCACAAAATCCAATATTTTATTAGGATAGGTAATATCCACACATCATATACTCTGTACTATGCATATGCGGAAATCGGATAGAGCTTAGCTCCCTCAAATGTTTTTCAAGAACAAAAAAAATATATAAAAAATAATTTGTATTTTATTTCCCTAAATATTGTAAAAAATTATTCAAAGAAAAGTACTAGCTACCTACGTATAATGAATAATATTATAGAATATTTTCTTATAAATAGTGGTAGGTACATTATTAATTGTTTAGAAAAATTTGTTTAAAAACCAGAAAGTCTTCTGCTGCAGAGTTGGTTTGAAAATTGAATTCAATAAATTCAATAAATTCAATAAAAATCATTGTAGGTACGCAAAAACAGTTCTGAGCGAATAGACAAATTGAACTAAAACGCTTATCAAATAAATTCTGATTACATATTGACTATTATTGAGTGAAAAAATGATAACTTAAACGTTTAAAACCATGATAAAAGTATTAATATATTTTTAATTTTTATATGATACTAGCTGAATTACCCGGCTTCGCCCGTGTGTAGTTTTTGTTTTATCAAAATAAAATTCTTAAATCAACACAAATTGTTGTGTTTTAAAGAAGAAAAAAAAATGTATTTTACTTAATGCCATCAAGTGCTAAATATTAGTAGTTGCTGAATTTTAAAGACAAAAAAAAAAAAAATAACAATATTAAAAAATGATTTTATGATCATATATAATTTTTTTTATGAATATTTACAAATGATACGTAGTTGTTCAATTCTAAAAACGTCTTGGTATACCACATTTAGGGTTTTATTTTGTGGTGCATAAACTTACACACAAACGATCAGGTCTTCCAACTCTAGAAAATGCCACATACAATTGTCCGTGTGAGAAACAGTTATTTTCCAAATCTACACCACAATAAGTTAAAGTCTGACCTTAAACTTTGTTAATTGTCATTGCAAAACAGACTTTTATTGGAAACTGAACTCTTCTAAACTTAACTGGAAAATCGTTGGGGTATAATGGTATTTTCGGTAAAAATATTTTTTCTCCCTTAGCACATCCGGTCAAAATTTCAGCTTTGATTACATTTTTTGTCACCTACACGAAGCCTAGTTACATAATCTAGGACAATTCAAATTTCTCAATAATATGATTGAAACCCCCCACCTTCAGTGATATTTTGAGGAGGCATACTAGATGGTGTTTGTGAATTTAAGAACTCTGTAGGAAAATGTACCGATTCTTCACTATCAACAACTATGTATCGATAAAAAAGTAATCCATTTCTAGTGCTTGAAATCTACTAATTATTAGCGAGTTTATTGTGTCAGCTCGGTTATTTGTAGTTGTTAAAATATAACGCGTTCGCATAACCATTCATGACTATTCAGATTTTTCAAATTTCTAATATCTTGGTACACATTTTGTATCAGTTGTTCCAACGAATTTGTCGATACTGCTAGTTTTTTTACAATTTTAATGTACCCATCCCTATCATTTACAGTTCCACTACCAATATTTAAGGGTAATGTAGAAAATTCTCCTGCGTGTATATCTCCTGTTAATTTGGTTCGCATAATTACAGTAAAAGACAATTTTTTTACTTTCAACCAAATCGTAGATGATTTTAGGCTCACATTTATTTGATCAGATCGTGTTCCCCGTCGAACAACCGGTAATGTTTGTATAAAATCTCCCACAAATACTAATGTTTTAAATTTTTAATATATAAATCCTATAGTTTTATCTGATGACCGAATATCCCGTAGTGTTCGATCTAAAGCCTCTACGCTCGATTTATGAGCCATTGTGCACTCATCCCACACGATTAGTACATAATCGGTTAATACTTTGGCTAATGGTGAATTTTTTTTATATTACAAACTGGGGTTTTGGTAATGTTTGTCTAGTGGTAGCTTGAACATTGAATGTGCAGTCTTACCACCGTGGATTAACGTTGATGCTATTCCCGATGATGCCACACCTATAGCAATTTTACCGGATGATCGGATTTTTGCTAACAACAAATTTATAATAAATGTTTATCGCATTTCAATAAGAAATGTATTATTATTTTTAGTCGATGTTTTCTATACAACTCTTTAAATATTATATAGCCTCGGAACAATTCATAACACACAAAAAAAAGGTCAGAGTAGAGGTAGACGGAAACCCTCGGACCGCCGCGCCGTGCCGTATTTCCCGTTATCGGTCGACTGCTATTGTTATTATTATATGAATATAGATATACAAATTACACGTAAAATTTTTTGCCGATTTCAACCCTTTAAATCAAAATTTTGAAAATCGAGCGACGTAGTGACATTTGGGGAGGTATTTGGAACAACTCTGTGAAAAAAAATTGGAAAAAAGTTAAATAGCGTTGTCACAAAATTGGTACATAAAAAAGGCCTGTTCTTTTATATATATAAGGATATAACTACCATGAGTTGTTAATCTAAATTAATTTTAAAATTACCATATAAATCAATTAGTATTATTAAATGTGTATAATAAATTATGTTTATTACCTTTTTTTTGTACTGATACGTTCGTCAAATGAGCAAATAAACAATTAATGTCGGTCAAGTGTGAATCATATTTTACAGTACAGAAACGACAAAAACCAAACTTAAACAAATATGCTTTTAATGGATGAAATGATGTAACCAAAACATAAAGACGTAAATCAAACTTTTTTCCATGTATCAACAAAGGGTTTTCAATGTATCTGATCCAAGTCAATTTATAGTAAAAAACATAGTTAAATAATGACCATGTATGTAGGTAGATATGTATCATTGAGTATAAATAGTACTATCTATACTCAATGGTATGTATGTATGTATGTAGGTACCTACCGACTACCTATACAAAACAATATTAAAAAAGAAATTATTTACCTAGATATTATATAAGTTTTTTTTGTAACTGATGCATTTTTTGGATATTTTTTTTCCTTGGACCATTTTTTTAATATAGATAATTTATTTATAAGAAATATCCCTGCTCCTCGGGATTTTCCACACGGTTTTACAATCCAAGTACTTGGCTTTTTACGATATTCTTCCGAGAATAAATGATATTCAACGGGTAGTATGTAAGTTGTAGGAATAAAATCCAAGTACAAAAATTTATCACGGACGCACTTTGTAATAGAGGTGCCACTATTTAGCAATTCACGGCGATAACGTCTAATATTTCTGTGGAACAAAAATTATTTATATATATTTTTGTACATAATATATTATGTACATATTTTATACGAATACAATTATTAGAGAAGTCCCAAAAGCTTAAAATATACAATTAAGAACAATTTCAAAAAAAAAAACATTGTCATAAAATTAAAAACACTTGCCGCTATTCAAACAATTCTTAGGATTTTTGAAATTTTTGAAATTATTATAGTTCAGTATAGTATACATAGACACATAAGAGATTCATTTATATAGACACATTGATTTTATAAATATAATTAGGTAGATACTAACATTTTAATTAAGAATAAATGTATTCTTTAGAAAAATATTAAATTTTCCGAAATTATTAAAAAAAATTCAAGACTAGTCTTGAGATATAATATAAGTTATAGTCAAGAATAAAGTATAGTTACTCATGCATAATTAAAATTCAAAATAAAATGAAATACGAATTTAAAATATTATTACAATAAAACTATAATAAATAGCTGATAAACTTTACAATGATAATTATTGTTTGAACTACAACTTCTACATGGATAATACATTAGGACATAGGTGATAGGTATATGACCAGTGTGGGGGCATATGCTATGACAAAAATAAGAATTTACGAGTACCTTATAAGCAAATCTTTTCGGCCGAGTTCAAAGTTATTTGGAAAATGGCTTATTATTTGGTCGTTTTTCAACCTATAATTGTTGTCCGGATTAAACAAATAACGACAAGTTTGTATACTAGTCCAATAGAAATTCCATTCGTCTTCAGGATCTACATGTATCCATCCACGTTTTTCGAAGTTACTCAGTAACACAGAACAATCTTTATCTACGCAAAATTTTATTTTAATCATATCTATTTTTTTTTTTGTGCATTACATAATAGATAAGTATGTTAATTATTGACAGTTACGCTTGTTAATTTGAACTCTTTCTTTAACAACCAAATATTAAATAAGAGATTATGTAAACAAAAAAAGTACCTAGGTACTTAAAAACTGAGAGCTGTGTTTAATAATAAGCTTTCGTTTAGCCATATATATTAAAATAATATAAGTATATTTTAAGTAGTCGTCGTGACTCGTAACTGCGTCGCCTTCGACCGTTACTTATCAGTTATTCTTTGTAATTTGTTTGTAATTTGTATACTGCTTTTATTGTTGTATTATTAATTATTTTATTACCGATCGGCGATCGCGTACTATACGGGTCCGTGATGATACTTTTATTGTAATTTTGTCGTTGCTCTTTGAAACGAGTACGCCACAACAGTCTCAGTAGTTGACGATTCAAATCCAATAGTTATTGTATTTGTAATTTGTACCTAGTAAGGAACTTTAACAGACATAAGAAAGTAAATAATATATATTATAATTTATTATTTACAAGCTGAATATTAACCGGCTTCACCCGTGTGTATTTTTTTTCATATTTACAATACTATTTTAAAATATTATGGGTAACATTTTTGAGTGCAAAATAGTTTTTATACACTTCGTTGCCCATTAAAAAAATTAATAATGCCAACTCTATATGAATAATGTTTTATTTTATAATTTAACGGTTAAAATATTCTGAGTAATATCTTTACTACAATATTCAATTTAGTCACACCGACGTTGTCTGAGCCAATTATTAAGTTAAGATTAACCTGAATTCAGGTGAAACCTGAAATCACTTAAGTGATTTACGTGCATCTAAACCACCTAGGTGGGCAATCCACTGCATTAGATCACGAATATGCGAGCAGTAGGTATATAGGTATCAGGTATTCAATCCTATGAGGTGTGTAAGTGAGTGAAATCAGAATTAGGTAGGTAGTAGGTACATGAAAAACATTGCGACGTTTGCCTGTGCTAAAGATTTGTTTTTTTTCTATAAATTTGTTTGCCAACATTTGTATATGATTTTATAATTTTGCACCATTAAAAAATAAACTTGAAAATGAAAACTAATTATTAATATATATTGTATGGATAAACACAATCACCTTAAAGATGGATCTGACTCTAATTTTGATGGTGTCCAATTATGCACAGAGATTCTGAACATTAAGCAATTGTTAATTTCTTGTTTGGACATAAGTTCACATCTTAATATTCTTCAATACATTTTTGACTTTAAGCTCAAAGACATTTTTCCAAATCTTTGAATTGCTTTAAGATTATTATTGACGCTACCAGTGACAGTAACTAGTGGTGAGCGGAGTTTCTCCAAATTAAAACTCATAGAAACATACTTGGGAGTTGCGATCTATTATGGCTATTGAACGTTTGGTCTCATTTTCGATTTTATCTATAGAAAACGAAAGCTGCAGAAATTGATTTTATTTACAGTTATACAGAGTTTTTCCGTGAGAAAATCGAGAAAAGTATTGATCGATAACAAATTTAAATAAATATTTTCTTTATGTTATGTTTTATTATACACTCTACTTCCATTTATTGTTAATTTACACCATTTCTGCTTTATTTATTTTTATTATTAGTAAATAGGTATTTTGTATGTACTATTAATTATAAAACTGTATCTGTTTAAAGTTTTAACCATGGGTCCCATCAACACAAATTTAGTTATTTCTAAATACAAAACTGGATTATTAATACCTTTTACTAACTATTAGGTGCATATAATTGAACACTCATAGTATAAACGTTTCTGTTCAAGATATGATCTGCAATTATCGTTTATCGCCATTTTCCAGACCAAGCCCGACGACCTTTGTCCACGATAAGCTCGGCGAGCTCAACCGTCGTCCCCTTCCCTCTTGCCATTACGATAACCACGGATAACCACCGTCGTACTCAAAAAGAGTTGTTTTTTCTGCGACCGTCGTGCGAGACGTCGCGTTTTGTCGCGTGTGCGTTCCTGGTTTCCTCACTGTGGGCCTTTTGTGCCATTTTGCGTCGTTGACATTTTTATATTTTGCAACGCTTGCGGACCCTTAAGTGTTCGACATCTCGTTCCGCGGAACATCGCCGCTGCCGTACGTGGTGCGTGGGCATACTTATCAGCTATTGGCCGTGTGAACCGTCATCTGCGTCATCTACGTTGTTGTCATCGTGTGTTGTTGCGGGTCGTCAGTTCGTCGTCTTCGTATCGTCTCTTGTCTTTTTTACAAGTACGTAAAACTGTAAAAGGCACGTGGATTTCGGTGTCATTGACCTGGCACTGTCACCTATCGTCCAGGTCCAATAATTGATCGTGATCAGTCAGTTGGTCACACTGCGGGGATCCAGCCGTCGGTGGATGTTACAAGCATGCAGCAGCTGGTATCGTAGTTTGTTTTGTACACAATCAGTGTTATCGATTAAATTCAATATCAATGGTTTAAGTGAATTATTATAATTATTTTAGTATGATAGTATGTTATTTGGGCGCCCGGCATTTATTATTATTTAATTAAGTTTTGTATTATAATATAATATATCTGTAGCACGACGGTGCATATAACATAATAGTTATCTTTGTTCTTGGTCACCCGCTCTTTGTACGATAGTCTACTATACACTCTGGGTTAAAAATTTGTTATAGTTTGCCATCCTAGGCCAACCGCCTTACGTAGGAGCCTGGCGGTACAGTTTCAATGCTGTTCCTTCCACAGAATCTTGAACATCATTTATAATACCCTTAGAATAGGAACCAGTATAGGGTTCCCAGATTTATTTTTTAAAAATACGGGACATTTTAAAACATACCTATATAGTAGGTATATACAGTGGCGTGTTTACGGGGGGGGGGATCAAGCCAACCAAGGGGATCGATCCCCCCCGTAGGGGTGTATAATATGCATCATTTTTTGGAGTCTTCATTTTAGACCTTTAACTTAATAAAGCTATATCCCATTATCCCCCCCCCCCACCAAGAAAAAACCTAAATACGATACTGGGTATATACTTAAAATGTACATGCCGACAGCCGATTTGATAGCCGATATAATATCATTAATCAGTAATCAGTGTAACCACCACAAAACCAACAAAAAAATATATTGTTATTATAATCAAATAATTATCATTTGATTTAGTTATTATCATTTATCAATAATTTAAATTTTAAAATGCCAAATAATAAAAAAAAATTTAATTTTTGAAATAGTTTTAAAATAAGGCACATACGGGACGGGTTGTCCAAAATACGGGACAATAGTATTATTTTTTAACTTTTGCCGGGACACCGGGGCGCTTCATTCAAATACGGGACCATCCCGTATAATAAATACGGGACGTATGGGATCCCTAAACCAGTATACAGATGGTACTACAGTACCTATTATATAAAATAAAATATTATAGCTATCTGCCAATTTTGCTCTATCACCTGTAGTAAACCTTAATTTCCAATTTCATTTTGGTGCCATAATTGAGTATTGCTGTATCTTACAATAAATTGATTGTCCTTCTCGTTTAATAAAGATTAAAATATAATACCTTGAACTTTAAAGTATGGAAAAATATGATGTAATAAAAATGTTATCTTTGTTATTACTTTTGGCTTTATATTTTCTGCTATTCTATATGAAGCCAGCAGATAGTCCTATGGATAGCATATGAGTATATCCAGTGTCTAACATTTAATCTTGATTATTTTATCTGTAATAAACGATAAAATAATTTCATTCTGTTTCTCCAGTTTGTTGTAACTACACATATTTTCTACTTTTTTTCCTAATTGTATCTCATTTCATAACTGTGTTTAGTTATGATAACATGTACCACTTGTGGACTACAATATAATTTAAGATCGGGTTTTTATACACACATGAGGACTCAACACAAAAAAAAATATATAAATATTTGTGAAAGTATAATAAATCATTTTCAAAAAAAATTGATCTTATAAAACATTTAAGACATGAAATGCAAATTAACACCTTGAAGAGTAAACTTATTTGCTTTTTCTAAGAATGCAATAAAACATGGAGTTAGTTTAAGACTTATCAGTAACACTTCAATATAAGACATATGGTGGATATTAATAATGACACATTGAACTTCAAAATATTTTAAGGTAATAATAACATAACTTAACTTCTAAGTTCTAATACTACCAATTATTATTTTTTTATACTATTAGAATTTGAGAAATGGAAACATGAGATTGAAGAAAAAAATAAATGTAAATTTGTAAAAAGATAACATCAACAAAAAAAGTTAATGGCAGAGAATATTCATACTATTACTGTCATAGATCATTTTATCCAAGGATTCCTGGCAAAGTAAGGAAATGAATAAAAAAGTAATACCTATTTAAATAAGCATATTAATTTGAATTAGAGCAAAAGAAGTTTAAAAAAAGACAGATATAGTGGGTACCGCTCTACAGTACAGTAAAGTTAAGTGGATCGCTTCCATGGATGTGTTAAATTTGAATTCAATGATATAAATAATTGTATAAAAAAAGGTTCTGAGTGAAGACGGTCTATCAGACTATGCATGACTAAGGGTATTCTATGATACTGTTGCTATTAATATAATTTAAATAATTTAATATATTTAATATAATTCATTTCATTATTAATAAGGTGAAACTTACTCTTAAAATCAAAACAACTATTATGTATAAGTATTATCATTGATTATAAATACTAGTATTTATAATCAATGGTATTATTAAAGATTTTTCTTTTAGCTTCATATATTTAATAAAAATACTAGGGAAATTTGGAGACTTGAACAACATTATAATTTTTTTAAATTTTTATATGAACTTCTTGAAGTATGATCTGGAAAATACAATACTTCATTTAAATCATTCAAGTTTTTGGTTGTATTAAACATTTTTTCCGGTTGTTAATCCTTATGAGGTTTATCATGAATCATGATACAATATTGGTTATGTTAGGTTTTATATGTTATCCTAACACTATAATTCTTATATTTTATAGATTCGATGATTAGGTTTTTAATTTAATAAACAAATTTGGGTATTTTTTAGGCATGGTTTTTCAATTGTTCAGTTATTCCTCAAATAACTATTCGTTGAATAAACTTATTCGGCAAATAATAGCTTCCGAATAAAACAAAAAATATTGAAACATACAAACATTTTATAGACACAGAATTCTGTGGTAAAGACACTTAGAAAAAAACAAAACAATTAACAAATCATAGGGGCACTCGGTGGACAGACTTAAATAGTTATAATTATACTATACAAAACACGAATAAATTTTATTCTAAATCACGATTCAAGATAATATACTATCTTTATTAAATATAAATCGTATTTAATATTTTAAATTGTGTCCTAAATAGGACACGGCCCACAGATAACTAGCAATGTAAGACTTGCCGATTAAATCATTAAACGCCTATAATAGCCTTCTTTTCTAGCTTAATATATGTAATAAACGGATCTATAATTTTCATAAAAACATATTTATTTCTATTATACCGGCTATAAAGATAAAACCATATTTTACTATATATATATAAGTTATATTAATTAAAAGTATCATTTTTATCAAACCTAATAAATTTGCTTATAGTTAGAAATATTTTTCTTTGACGTTATACTAATTTCTCATTAATATTATAACCTTAAACTAAAATTTATAAATAATTAATAATTTTTTTTCCTTTAATTTAAATTGTATAATCAGTTATTAACAATTAAAGGTAATTCTAGGTAATCTATGAGAACCAACTTTTGTCGATTATTAATTATTAATTTACAACGTAATGTTTTTATATTTGTTTAGAGAAACCACAATTGAATGAAGCAATTTCACTAATATACAGTCTATCAAACCCCTTGAAGTAATAGAGATAAATTGTTGATTCAGATTTTAATAATTATTATTATTATTTGTACTTAAGTACTGATACTCTTAATTGTTTTATTAAATATTTTCTAAAAAATAAACTTTGGTAATAACTTTTACTTTTTTTTAGAATATGTTATGCTACATTATCTATATTTTGTTAAGATCAGGGCCGTATTTAGGGGGGGCACGGGTAGGCATGCCCGGGGGCAGCATGTCTCAGGGGCGCCAAAATATTTTAGCGAAATTAATTTTCTAACGTATCTAAAGTCAAATATATCAACAGACCGACTAAATTCACTGGCAGTTTTAAATATTGAGTCTCAATTAACTAATTAGATTAATTATAGTAATATAATTGAAGATTTCGGTAATAATCAAGCAAGGAAAAAATTACATTTAATAAAAGAAAATTGTATGTTTTATTATGTTATAATTTGTTAATTAAAAAAAGATTTTGATTTTTTTTAACTATTAAACGATTTTCATTTATTAATTGATAAGTTAGACTTTAATATTAAATAATCTTGATCACGGATGAAATAATTAGTGTAATATTAATATTATACTAATATTGTAAAATATTTTTTTTTTGGGGGGGGGCAGCATAAATTATATGCCCGGGGCCGCCAAATTTTTAAATACGGTTCTAGGTTAGTTTGTGTATACAAAAAAATATATACTTAAAAAATGGTCTTTATGCCTCTAAAACTCCTATCTATAATGGTAAAAATTTAAAAAACCTTTTTGAATATTTAATTTACCTACTCAATAAACTGAATAAACTTAGGTATAACTGTAAATTTTTTTTTAATTGACTCATAATTTAATTTTACTCTCCACCCTTATTTATATTTGGTTCAGGAACAGGCAACAGCCCTAGTATCTAGTATCCTATTCATTCATTTTTACTTGTAATTGGTTACATGTAAGAAAAAAGTTAATTATTACTATTCGCCACAGGTAGATTTTGTACCTTGGTTTCAATTATCTCCAGGCGTCGCAGTTATAGTAAAAATAAAAATACATGTTCAAAATAAGGTTATTTAACTAGTTACAACAAATATTATCAAATTAATTTTAAAAAAATATTTATTTTTTATTTTTATAATAATTTAAGTATTACTTCCTCACAAACGAAATAAATATCTTTACAAACCATTACAAATGACTAACAAACACATAGAGTATGAAGAAAAATTTCCTCAGCGCCCTACCAATTAAAATTTTTATTTAGCAACAAAACAAATATTTTACAAACAACTTACAAACGTATTGTATGAAGAAAAATTTCAAATTCCAAAATTTTGGACATTTTCCAGCCCCCCATTAAAATTTTTATTTAGCGCCAAACGAATCTTTTACAAACCGAAATAATTGTTTTTACGTATCTATACAAAGCGGTTACAAACAGGGCAAATAAAAAAAGTTGGAAAAATTGAATTAGGGGGGCTGGGGAAATGGACCTACCCGCACACAGCGTGCAGTGGGTACAGAATCAAAAGGTGCTATCTCAAAATATCAAATTGTTCAGGAGAGCCATTTTCAACTATTTTCAACTTGAGGCTGTATTACCTATTTTTTTAATGAAAGATTTTTAATGATTGGTACATTTAAAAATGCACTAAGTTGTTTTGCATTATACCTTTATTTTAACTATTGTCTATTTGTGGCTTTGTGCTAATAATCTAGAATACCAATCCAATAGATATATTTAAAATGTCAAATTATATGCACAAACCATTTTCAGAAAAATAACAATTCAAGGAAAAAGTACTATAAAATATTCTGTTTAGTTTATAATTTAATTTTTGGTTCCTTTTTGTAACAGCTTATTAATCATTATTCATAACATAATAATTTGACTCTGGATTAATTTCAACACATTGAATACAAAATTACTAATTTGATATAGACATTTTTATTGATATAACATTCAAATTAATACTTGTGTCATTGATCTAATATATTTTTTTATAATATTAACTAACAAATAACAAATAAATCATGTAATCCATCTATATATTGAGGTAGGAATTATAATTTTTTATGCGTTTAAACCAAGGGTCTTCAACCTTTTGAGGCGACAGGCCAACCTATTATGTTTTTTTAAATCTCACGGGCAGTACACAGTAAAGTTATATGGTAATAAGCAAAAAAGGTTATCATTAATACATAGAAAAAATACACGTTTTAGGTACTTAAAATGTGTTTACGAGCCACAAATAAATACATGGTTGGCCGTGGGTTGAATATCCCTGGTTTAAACAATATATATACTCTATCCAGCAAGAGAATACATATTGGCCCAAAAAAATGGTTCATTCTGAGCATCCCACCACGTCACCCAGCCTGACCAGTCATTTCCACACAGATCGCCCCATCGGCGAAGGCCGTATAGGAGGGGTATTGGTCAAAATCTATACCATGTGCTAGTTACTATTGGAGGGGAATTGTGGTCTCGATGAGCGCTCTACCGACAGTCTATATTCACAGAACCGGAGTGTTGTATTACTGGACAGAGTATAGTAAGTATACAATTTAATTTAGTAATAACGGATACAACTTGTTATATGTAATAAATGTATTAATAAATAAACATATAAAAATTATCAACTCTTCAGTATAAGTGATTTAACAACAAATTTTTTTAGGCGTAGGTTATACATATTGTTGAATGGGTTCATGAAAAATGATTCAACTAATATAGGTTACATTGTTACAATAAGCAAAACCACTGTACTAGAATCTACACTTTTTATAAAACATTAAATCAATACATAGATACTATAATTAAGTATTACAATCATAGAAGTCAAATTAAATGGATTGTGTCCTAAACTCCTAACTAATAATTAATTTCCATTTAAAATTCATTGAAAAATGTTTGGGTAATGATAATTATTTGAATTAATACTGACATTTTCAGCATTCGTTGACAATATTGAACTAAATACAAATAAATAATAAACAATATTTTAAAATACTGCTAATGTATAATGTAATAAAAAAACACCTAATTCTACATTATAAAAAACTTATATTAAATTATAAAATTAGATACAGATTAAAATCATCAATTATTATACAGTCGAACCTCAACAAGTCGAAAACCTTGATAAGTCGAATTTAATACCATTCCTGTGTGAAAACTTAAGTAAATTATCAACCTTAGTAAATCGAAAACCTCAATAAGTGAATACATTTTATTTCCCTTGAAATTCGACTTATCAAAGTTCCACGGTATATTGTACTATCATTTTTTTCTGTATTAAATAATAAATAAACAAAGGTATATAACTATAAAATTAATAATAACTGATCAATCATGTTGAACACTTAAAAGTCAACAAAAAATACTGTATTAGAAATAACAGATAGCCTTTTTTCAGAATTGGGTCCTGAAAAAAAAGGGAAACATACTACCTTTTTTCCATGTAACTCACTTAACCACTTTTAAAATGTATACAAATAATCGTGGACTCAATTGACCTAGCCCCTAAATAGCATAGTAGATTAAACAACAATATAGCATACTGCATACTACACCAAAGAAAATTGTATGAATAACTGCATTTTTATTTAATGTATATTAAATTTTAATAATTTAAAAACTGAACGGCAAATTTCAAAAAAAAATCTGTTATTTGGGCAATAAAAATGTAGTTGGTATAAATAAACCATTAGTATATATTATTATATGAAGTGTTCAACCGGTTAATCATGGATATTAACACAACTTTAAGCATAAAATATATTTTATTTTATAACAGTACATACTACTGAATCGTAATAAAAATAATAATAATTTTAACTAATAAGTATTTAACCATTATATTCTAACTTATGTTATAGGATAATTATAAACTGTAGCAACTATCTTATCATTTAAGTAGTTTAGCTGTTTAAGCATGAAGAAGTATGTTATTATATACCGGAATCCGTTTATCTATTTATACTGTTATTAATAATATGATAAGTATAAACCAGAGGAACGAATTACCTGGTACATAAGAATAAATAAATAAATGTTTTCCTAAATGTAAATTATGTTGAATAAACTAGATTCATGGACTGACTTGCAGAAAACGTGAAGATGAAAAGTTGAAGCTATGTTTACTTTCCAACACGATCACTGCGACACTGCTTACTTGTGATGGTGGATTGTCACAATCACCACCGACAAGAAGACAATGATTTTGTGGTTGACTTGATCAGTGCCATTCTGATTTCGATGTGAAACAAATATGGAGTGAACTCTAAAGAAATAAAAAACAAAATTCATTTAAAATTCAATGAGAATACCAATATCAATTTCGTAGAACAATATCTAATCATACTAATATTATAATTATATTTTATTATTTTCTTTCCTGTTGCAATGAAGTCAGCAATAAAAACTGTGTATTATATTAAAAATTATCATTGTGTATAAATTCTATGTATACGTAGACATTAATTTTATTATAAAATCAATGACGTAGACAAGGAATGCATCATAATTATATGATTATTCTACGTTTCAACGTGTTAAATCTTTAAGACGTGTGTAATATACCATAGAACTCAAACACAATTACCTATAATTGAATTATTGTTCTCAGTGATTTTTATCTTATAGTCTAGACCAGTCAGAGATCCTACAGAGTACAGAAGTACATCCTCAAATTATTGTACGCTCCCGATCGGCAGTGCGCCCAGAAACATATCTCAATTTTGTTGTTGTTATCTCTTTCTGCACACGAATCTGTGGATACTATCATTGTGTATAAATTCTATGTATAGATAGACAAGAATTGCATCACAATTATTATAAGATTATTCTATGCTTAAACGTGTTAAATCTTTAAGACGTATGAAATATAGCATAGAACTCAAACACAATTACCTATATTTATTGAATGTTGGTCGCCTCCTCAGTTGTGATCACCAGATAGTAGTAACCTTGGCCGTAATAAATGCAACAATAATTTCCGAGTCCTATATGGCTATACCGGAACTGATTCATGTGTACACAATCTATAAAAATATGGATATTAAATTATTATGAGTATTTTTGTAATATTATTTAAGATACACACGTTTACCTTAAGTTTTGTTATGCTCGTACTATCGCATATATACTCTTCGCATTGTGTGCTTGATAACCAATAAGTCTTAAGTCTAATGACAAATTTACAATAGCTTTAAACCACATCTGTAACTATGTACACTATTTAAAAATATACTTATGCACCTCATATCAGTATAACAGTCAGACAGACAGTATATGCATATAAATATAATACAATGTAGTTTAAATTTCTTATATTTCTGTTTATTGTATTAAACTTATATAGGCTGAAATTGTAGGTTTACTTAAGATTAGATATTTAGATGTATAATTTAAAATAGATAAATTATAATAAATATACATACATTGTATTGGACAATACTGTTAATACTATTTTAATTAATATGTTAAATAATTTATTATTGATGTTAATAAAATACAATTTTACAAGTTAATAAAATTATTCATAGGTACTCAGAGATTCAAAATGCAATTATTGTCCATGAATAATTTTATTTAGGTTTATTTTTATTAATTTTAAAATGCAATTTTTATTTTTAGTTAAATAATTTTATATTTGCATAAATGAAATATAATACTATAAATTAAAATTTATAAATTTTAAATTATAGATGTAATTTTTATATTCTTTGATCAGCTGTTATGTGTTTCTTTTTACTCAAATCAGTATGTAAGTACCTACCTTTCTTAGTACATGTTTTTATAAAACACTAAGCTACTACAGTAACAACATTACGCGTACGTGTATTAATGTTTTTTATTAATATCAAAAATAATATTTTTAACTGTTTGATAAAATAACAATTTTGTAACAAATTTAAAAACGGAAAGTATTATTTTGGCACATAGTTTAGTATTATTATAGAAATGCTTATAGGTCTAACATCGTATTTTATTGTGAATACACTCCTTCGTCTCATCTCACCATATTGACGGCTCAAAAAATAAAATTTTTATATTTAAATAAAAATAAGTGAATTTATTTATTAATTTATATTTTTGACATTATGGTCATAACTCATAATCATTATTTTATATATTTTCCCTTTCAGAACTCCGTTACCCTTGACCGATACTCGTGGCGCTCCTTGGAGCCGTGGCGTATGCCGCACAGTATAAATAACTCCGATATAAGCACTTGCTCAGGAGGAAATATTTAACTTAACTATTTTTTAGTAAGAACATATACCAATTGAAAATTATGGGTCCAGAAAAGTTAGGGTTTGGAGTACATAACGGATGAAAATATTTTGACATGACAATAACTTTTTATGACAATATTGTATCGGACCGTAATTATTTGGAATAATGTTTGTTGAGAACTATTCCAACTCTTCAAATAAATTGAATTATTCTAAGTTTAAATCTTTAGGACGTGTGCAATGTAACAAATAATTTAAACACAATTACCTATATTTGAATGTTGATCGCCTACTGAGTCTTGACCGCCACAACAAATGCAACAATAATTGCTAAGTCCTATACTTTTGATGTTGATTTTTATATGTTCACAATCTATAAAAGTATGGATATCCAGAGTATTTTATATAATATTACATAAGATATACACACAATTACTTGCAAGGATTGTTGTTCTCCAATGTCCACCTACTTTGAACATAGTGTATTAAATGTATATGTTAACTTCAGACTACATATTTACAGAACCTAGTAAATTGCTCACATTTGTATATTTTGATTATACACTATACTTTTTATGTCAACATGTAATATGTATAAACATTATTTAAAAACTATTATTCAACTACCTAGTACAATATTTTGTTTAGTACCTACACTTATTTTCATAATTAATTTGTACAAATATTTTATTTTATTATTAAAAGTGAATATTACCTAAAAGCATTTTACAGTGTGACCTAATATTTGACATTGTCTGTTTGTTATAAAATTTTAACGTACATATAAAACCTATTTTAAGATTATGTTTATTACCAACTCTTAATGGACCACTTATATTCAGTTTTCCTCTACTACTACACTGTTAGCAAAAGTTTAAAAAGTACAAGTATCTATTACAATTTGTAAAAAAATAAAGAAACTTTTTTATAATTGTTTTGCATCACTTAAGCATATTAACAAATTTTGAAATCCTTTGAATAGTAATTAAGTTATTTTGTTCTGAACTCATGTTATTTTTCGGATCAATTTAAAACACATTGTTAACAACTTGAATTTTTTTTTATGAATGCTGCCAAAAACTAGTCTTATCATTAGACTGTCATGCTAATTAAACTATTTTTAACTATGTTACATTAATCCAGAATTTAATTCAATTTATTAAAAAATAAATAATATAATAAGCCAAATCAAAGTATCTGTACAAACTATTATTAAAAAATAATAATTCGAGGAATGAGTAAATACCTACTATAAAATATTGTTTTTTATTTAAAATTTAATTTATGGTTCCTTTTTGTAACATATTAATACTGCCTGACCTGATTTTAATTAATTGCATTGTGATGACTCTGGTTTAATTATCAATACTTTGAATACAGCATCTGTAAATAGATAAAATTATTCATACAATTAATTATAAATACACCACATATTTAATACAATATATTTTAATTAAATAAATCAACACTAATTGCTAATATATAATATACAAATCTATAAAAAAATAATTACCTGTATGCATTGCTGGAGGGCAATCAATAAACTTGTTGGTTGGCTTAGACTTTTCCAAGACACTACAACTGGACATTCTCTTATCATACAATTTTCGTACTGCAATGCATGCCACAACGAATGCTGATTTACATGTTCAGGTAACGATAATCGATGCGTCCAATAACTCAGGTACTGATAATCATATGACGTATGGTGTATACAATCTATAAATGTGAGAATTCTCTATGAATTTAAATAATACTACATAGGTCAATCACACGCTTACCTGCAAGGATTATTATCATCTTATTACCATTATATTCTTCGCAAAATGAATTAATCTTACACATATACAGCAGCTTTAAACCCTAGATACCTATAAAAATACAGGGTTTCCCACGGTAGAAAGTATATTTCTCATGGGCCATGGGCGTACATTATGTGACTGAAAATCATAAACGGCGTCTTACATAAAACATATATCATATTAATATTACATAGATATGTACATTATTTTAGGTAAGTTCCGCCAAAGAGCAAATTGAATCACTATTTTAGAACATACAGCTTCTGTCCGTGGCACTCCGGACACAGTGGACAGCCGTGGGCATCCGTGAATTACTACTTCTGAAACAAAAATAAAAATATTAAACATGAGTTGAATGATTTAAACCAACTTGATTCAACAGCGCCACCAAACCATATATCATTTTTCGCGTGACTTAATTCTAAAACGTTCGTTTCCCAAATTAATCTTAATAATCATCTTTATACTAATACCGCCCAAAAACAAACTGAATAAATAACTACTCTCTGTGGAGTACAAGTATCGACGGTCAAACCGATCAACTCTTTTATCAGCGAACAGGATGTATCGTGTGGAAACTCAGAACTCTTAACCTAGTGATCCTTAAATGATTAGAATTTAATTTGTAAGTAACGCCCTATTACATATTGTTGTGTAACAATTGTTGAACAGAGAATTGGAATTTAAGAAGTATCCAATGTAAGTATTAACATTTTCTTAGAAAATAAAATCTTCTAATGATAAAATTGTAACATTAAAATATGATAGTATAGAATAGTTTAGCTAAAACATACCGGACACTGACGATTCCAGTTTCGAGAATAAAACAGTTGAATTAATCATTGCAACTTGCAGTGGAAACAACAGATATTGGTATTTGACAACTGCATTTGATTGGCTTATGAATAAACAGTTTGATGTTATATTAAGAACTACTAAAACAAAATAGATACACAAAAATTAAAAATAACATTTAACATTTTAATATTGTATTACCCAAAGGCCAAAATTAATAAATAATAGGTAATTACCGAAAAACCAAACAAAATATTGGATAGTCCTCTTATGTACGTTTTCGTTTAAAGTCAGCCATTCAGAAGATCCATACCATCTTATCCGCAGAATTCCATACAGCCTTAAATTGTAATGCATACTGTAAACTGCTTCCGGAATCAAGGGACGGATATTCAAACAATTCACGAAATTATCGTGACAATACTAAAATAATAATAAAAATAAGATCAAATTGACATTGAAATTCGAGTCCCTTTGAATATAATTATGAAATATAAAATGAAAAAATAATATTCACCAAAAACATGAATAATGCAGTGAAACTACGTTAGGTAGTTTTTGGCGGAGAGTTGCAGACGATCGAACGACTGTCGTGATTCAGAAATATTTACCACTGGAGCGCACGTTGTGCTACGGCCGGGTTGCCGCTGTGCAAGTGTGAAACTGTTGCCGCGACAGATGCCGCTTGCTGATCGTCACTCTTTTATAATAGCGTGACTATCGATACACCCATTGTACACATTATCGATAGTGTTCTCCAACAATCGATATATTGAAACGATTTAATCGTGTTCTTAATCATGTAATATTTGTCGTTCGAGCTGAAGATGCGTTAATTAAAATCGGTGTTATGTATTTTGTACATAATATATCATATTATATTATATAATATGAATTATAGTCCTTTAACCATAATCATATTTTATAGGTGTTCTATCATAATATTTTATTATTTCATGATAATAATTATTAGGCATGCCAATTGTTTAATAAAGTCAATTTTTATCGGTAATCGTAACGTACTGTGATTTGTGCAGTACGCCAGTACCGTACACAGTATTTTAGTTCGGTTAGGTTTCTCACTATAGATTGATCATAGATTTGTGGCCCTGTGAAGAGCTTTGAACCCCCTACCCCCACTATATAACATTATAACTCAAGCTCAACTAGTTAATAACACCAACATAAAATTACAAAATAATTAAAAATACTCATTTTTTTATTTGTCTTAACTCATAAGATAAATAATAAACTAATAATAATAAAGTATTAAGTAATAAATATACTATAAATACAAAAAAAAGATAACTCAACAATGAACTGGACACAGTTGATTTTTTGCCACAAATGTAAACCATAACTGTAATTGTTTACCTTGAGAGTTACTTTCTCTCACTTTTTATTTTTAATCGGTCTCTCTATTCCTATATCTCTCTGAAAGTCCAATTATGTTTGTTCTTTAAAATTGTATTACGCCTCAATAAATCAAAGATTTCTTGTAGGTTCTACATTTTACAATCTACTGAAAAGTGGATTATCTATATAAAAACGAAGGGTGCCATGTAAGTGCATACCAATAGGAAAGAGGTAGTTGCTTAGCAACCCCCTACATTTTGGCAAGAGGGCACATCTATCCCCATCAATGTTTGTTGCTGAAATACTCGGTCAAGTTTACTGTAAACGTTCAACACATATAATTTATATTTGACTTAGCTGTAGAGTTATATACTTATAACTCATAAGGAAAACAGTATTTTACATAAATACAAGTAATATGAAAATTATAGTATGTAATCTATGGTAAACGGTAAATTAAATCCAAATAAACTGAAAAATGTACAAAAAAAAAAAAATGATTTAAAAAACATATTATTAAATATTTATATATTATTATTAATAATGCGTTTAAAATTATCCTAACTATTATTATAAAATAATTCAGTTCAAATTATAGTTTGATAAAAAAAGATGTATTATTTAATATTATATTAATCATTCGAGTTTTCCGAATATGTTTTAATCGCTAGGTATACTTTAAAATTTAAATCAACTTATTAGAGACAGCTTCATCGCTTTTACACAATGCTATCTCATTTTGGAGTGCCTATAGGTACATATTGGCGTATTGACATTACTTATATAACTAACGTCACGACTCACGAACAAGTAACAATAATAGAAACGGTATAAACTCTTGAACAAAATATGATGGTCTCTCTAGACCTCTAGTCAACAGTCATATAGTATTATAGTAATCATAACCGAAATACTGTGGGCTGTAGCTTAATTACATTTATGGATAGTGTAAATTATTCAACTTAGCTATGCATATATAGCGTCCAGCATAAATTAATAAATATACCAGAGTCATAGCAATATTTTTAGATTCTGAGCGGAGCGAGAAATGTATTGATTTTACAATAATATGTGTTTTTTTCTTTTGTTGTGTCTAGCATTACATTTTAGGGCAGTAGAAGTGCTTCGATTTTCTTCATCATGCTGCAGCATCTTTTCCGGTAGCAAAGTGAATCTAGTTGGTACTTTCAGCAGTGGCGTATTTATATGCAGGCACTATAGGCACGTGCCTACAGCGGCAAATTTTTTTCAAGAAATTTTTTTTTTTCAATATTTATGGTATTGCATATTGACTAAGCGCTAGACATATTGTATTTTTTTTCTGTTATTTTAAAATATAATATATATAACCACAACTATGTACAAATAATAGCCACAAATCACAACAGCCAACAAGAAATGTATTATATTTAAAGTTTCGTGTAGCCGTCATAGACCTATAAATTAATGTACAGCACACTCCACTCCACTCCGCCCTGCACACAGTGTCAAGAAGTTATGAAGGAGGCTCCTTGAAGGAACTGTATATAGGGAACCGCATAAGAAACTGTAGGTATACTGTATAATATACAATATACATTACACTATTTTGTTTCTTTTCTCGCTCTCTCTATATTGTACACCTGACGTTTCTCTCTAAGCACAGTCGGGCTGTGATAGGCCTATGATTGCTATCGGGAGTATTCATATGTCATTAATGGTATAATCTAATAATATCAACATCAAAATCATTCGGCACTGCGGTTCTACGAATATTTTGTTGACAAATCAGTCTGACAGTCTGTGTCCACTGTCCGTACTGTATAGTGCTGAGTGCGTACCGCTGCAGCTGTGTCACTTTTACTTGTACGTAAATCGTTATCATTTTTTTTTAAATATCCTATTTATTTTGTGAATATGAGTACGAATAGAAAACAATTAAGTGGTGATAAATACAAAAAAATTGCCCAATTAAAAAGCGAAAAGCTGCAAAATGTTTTAAATAAAACACAAAAATTGACCAATTTTTTTAAAAATCCAACTTTTACTTCTGGTAGTTGCAGTAATAATAGTAACACTAATGAATTAACTAATATGATAGTAAATGAAACCATTTTGGAGACAGACCCAGGCCACCCAGCTAAATGGGTATTAACGAGTAACGACGAATTTCGCGACTATGTTGCAAATAATGGTTTTAACTTTTAACCAAAATACGACAAAAGGCTTTATTAACTCCAAACGTATCAAACGTATATATATTGTGACATGAAATATAAATAAAAGTTGTTTTGCATACCTATTTAATTAAATGTTATATTATCGTATTGAAGGGTGAAAATTTTCCACAGGCCTACAAGCGGTAAATATATAAATACGCCTCTGACTTTCAAGGGTCAAAAATAAAAAATTCGCAATAATTTTCAAACGCTTCGGAAAAAACAACAAAAAAATTATAAAAGAAGAAACGGGGATTTGTACGCGAATCTAATTTTTGACAAAATCGATTTTGCTATTTGGTGTAACAACAAAAATAATCATAGTAGATATATGACATTTTCACTAAAATGTTTATTTAAGCAATTTCTATATACCTACAATAATATTTTGACTTTTTTTGAGCTAGTTATAGGCATAATCAATTTTCGGTTTTCTTACTTTACCTAGTTTTATTATTGTCATTAAAAAGTTTTTCAATCGGTTAAAAACTTAGTACAAGGTTCTTTGTAACTTGTTTTAAGTTAAAATTAAATAAAAAGTTGAGTGAAAGTCTGTAATAGTTTTTTATAAGCCTCTAAAGTTAAAATTTATCAAAATTGAATGTTTACAAATTATTTTGTAGTTAAAAATGTATAAAATGATCAGTTTTTATATCGAAGGATTGAAAATTTACAACAAGATGTTTTGTGAGTATTTAATAATGTAACCAAAAAATTATTTATTGACATTTTAAATTCAAATTTTGACGAAATTTGATATTTAAATGATGAAAAATGATGTCATTTATTTCATTGTAATTTAAAAATATTTTTCGTGAGCGCTTGATACTTTTAAAGTATATTATTATATTTTTTACACTCAATTACATTTTTAAATACAATGTTTTCTGCACAAAATAATTCAACCTAGGTACTGTACCTATTATTAATAGTAAAATGAATTGTTTTAATAGCAATAATATCTTAAAATACACTTAGTCATGTATAGGCTGTAACTTGTAAGACTGTCTTCGTTTAGAATCGTTTTATGTATACAATGATTTATATCATTGAATACAAATTTAACACAACCGTGAAAGTGTACCACTCGACACCTACCTCGACGGTACCCAGCAGTTGCCCACTTTATTATATTTTATAATTAATAAATAATGTATCGTAATCTATATTAAATATCTATTACTGTACAGCAAAGCGGTACCCAGTTGCCCACTTTTTTATATTTTATAAAGTTTAAATAATGTATTATAATATCTGTATTAAATAGATATTACAGATGCTTATAATTTTACTTTTAATATAGTATTATTACATATAGAATAATAATTATAAGAAAATTATAACTTTTATTTACAAAATGATACTATATACAATATACATACCTACTAATGATTTATTGAGGTTATGAATTCATACAATTTTAATTTTAATTATATTTTTGGCTTTGTAATTAATGCTCCCCTTTGTATATATTATATAAGTGATAATTATCGACATTAAATTGATTTACAATGATGGGAAAAATACTCTTTAGGATAGCTATAATGTGTTTTGAAAATATTAAGTTATATAAACTAACTAGAAATTATATAAACCATAGTTCTTTACCAATTAGGTAGGTAATATTATGTTGTATTTAAATTGTATACAATATCAACATTTGTGGCAAAATACATTCAAAATTAGGTTCATCTGTTAAAATATTGAATATAATAATATTAGATTTTTAGATATTCATACAAAAATATTGTTCTTTAAGACGTGCTTAAATTATGCTCACAATTTTCGTAATCAATATTCAACAAGAAGGTAGTATAGGCACTTATGTTTTAAACTTTTGACAACAGGTCACCGTTTTAATATTATGGAACAATCAATATTCACACGTAGGACATGTTTTACACAACACTGATGCCGTCACGCCGATTCCGATGCTCGTATATTTGTGTATATTATTATTTATTACTTTAGCCTTAGCCCTTAAGGCCTTAACTTTATACTTAACATCAAGTGGCTAATACTGAAGTACAGTGCACTATGCTAAAAAATTATCTGATCACACACATATTATTAACACAATCACAATAATTTCAATAATATCATTAAAATTGTATCGTTTTTGTCGTAAACGTCATTATGTTTAAAATATATTAATTATTACCTACATTTTAATGTCTCTATTTTATGTAACACTCGTACTCTCGTGATATTTCCAGAATTGTCCCGTAACCATGACAGTTTATGTTATTTTTATCGGCCGTCAAATCATTTAAATATTATATGTAAACAGTCTTATCTACAGATAAATTTATACCTATATTCACATCACAATTGTCGTTTACGGCAGGTGCACAGATAATATTTTATATTAGTGTGCGCGAGAAACATAGGTACAATACGCGATCCATTACCTATTGAAGATTTTTTTTTATCAAACAGTAGGTTATATACACCATAAAATATAAATTAGTTTGCTTTAACTATTTTTTTTTTTTATTAAGCCGCAACAACAGAGGTTATTGGCTAAAATCATTAAAAATTTTAAAGACAAATATGGAACATTAATGATAATATATACATAGTAATATAATTATATAACAAGAAAGTGCAAAAAAGGAAGAAAAAATAAATAAAAATAAATAAATAGATAAATGGATGAATTATAAATAATATGTTGGAATATGTCTAGGTTAAATTAGGTGGTATAATTTGGTTAATTTAAGATAATTAATTATTTTTTTTATGTTGGTTGGCTGTGGACTAAGGGCTTCTTCCAAGTTGTCTTCTATATTGAGTATAGTTCTGATGTCGGCGAATTTACGGCAATGGCATATTAAGTGTTCAACCGTGGAAGTTTCACCGCAAGTTTGACATATATCTGGTTCCGATCTGTTTATCAGGTGTTTATGGGTCACCCATGTGTGACCTATCCGTATTCTGTTTAGAATTACTTCCTGGCGTCTAGGTAATGGGAAGAGTGGCCATGGGGAGACTGTGGGTTTTATTTTATTAAGCTTGGTGTGGAGTGTTGATCACGCTTTAACTATTAAAAATGTGTATAAATTATAAAAGCTATAAAAACAACAAATCTTTATTAGGTACTTCTATAAATTTATTGTACCTACTAAATAATCATTGATTATAAATAGTATACTATTTATAATCAATGATAATATGTAGGTATATAATATTAAAATATGCGCCTTGTGAAACACAAAATAAATATATGTACATTACACAGTGATTGTTTTTTTTCACCACAAAAATCGTTCTAAATCTCTGGCAACAGTTATTTTTTTGAAGCATTAAGATCTTAGTAGACTCTTATCTGCAATATTTTTACAAATTGTAGTGGATAATTTTTGATGATTTTGATATGCTTAATCTAATTTTGAACTAATTAGTTTACTAACTATAAGTTACCATTGTTATTTAGACAAGGGGAGAGAAATGTAGCCTACAATTATTACTTGTATGGTATAATGTTTACCAAATGGAATTTTTAATCATTGATATTATATAATAAACATAATACCATAAAAGTTAAGACATAAGATTAAACTGTTAGCATTATTCCATGTGTAATCATTATTCAAATCACAAAACCAATTACTTAGAATATAATTATTATAATGTCTATACCTATAACATTTGACGTATTAAATTTATTATTTGAACAGAATATGTGAATATGTACCTACCTTTTACATACTATTTAAAGTGGCAGATGTTTGAGAATGTAAAATATTATTTCCATACAGTCACCACATGCTATCGCCGTGTCATTGAATGCCGTGAGTAGAGGGGGGATTCAATAAGGTAGACTGGGGCTAATCGAGAATTCCCATCATTTAATATAATATTTTACTAGCTGTTATTTTGTGAACGAGTGTGGTCATGTGGAATTCTTAAATAAAGGGTGTGATAACTGATAGTTATTGGTAAAAACCATTTTTGTCTTATATATGAGACCTGAGTATAGAACTACATTTTTGATATTGACATGTATAGTATCGACTTATGTACACCTAACAAAAAGATGCATTACATTTTATGCTCATATACTAGTAAATCTTGTACTTAATCCATTTGACATTTTAATATGGTAAATACCTACATAAAACAGGTATCATTATTATAACTCTAAAAAGTAAATTATGATGATTCATTTCCAGAGGTCGTGTTAAAAGTACATTCAAATGAATCGGATTAAATAGGTTTACTTGTTGAGTACCCAAATTAATATACTATTATTTATTTTGAATTTAATTTGAATTGAAATATACATAATGTCAAACGTCATATTATATAGGTACTATAGGAATAATATTTTGGACACCTTTACGAATTTAAAAAAAATATGTGTAGGTACCTATAATAATATGTTCTATGAGTTATTACCTCAGTCAATATTTTTAGTAAAGATATCTATAATATTTTTCGGGGAAATAATTATACGTAGGTAGTAGGTACTATCGTGGTGGAATTCACAATTTATACTTTTGTAAAACATAATAATTGTATGTACGGCCTTACTTTTATCAAACAAAAATACAAACTCTTTATCCTCCCTCCTAACTTTAAAGTTTTTATCCAAAATTATTGGTTTTATTAACTTGACTAACTTTATTTTACTCAAATCTTTTAAAAGTACAAATTATTAAGAAAAATAAATATTTACATTGATAAGTAATAATGATATAATATACCAGCTATTACCTACCCAATAATAACTATGTTTTCTAAGCAATGATGAAAATGTTTGGACAAAAAAGTAATTTTTTAGTTTTGATATAAATATATAATTGTTACTTTATCCGATTAAAACTGTTTTTAGGTCAACGCGTTTGCTGATCATGCCAATTAATTATTAGGGAATTACTCCTATAAATTATTTATGCTAAATCTATTATGATACATTTTTTAAATGACATCAAATTATGTGAAAAATATCAGTAGATTATAATATAAGTATCACTTTGTATATTTTTATAAACGTTTATACATGAAATATTTCTATCATTCTTCATCTCTAGATATTATATCAATAGTCCTGCTTTTATTATGAATAGTATAGGGGGAAATAACTTTTTTACTATTGGAAATTTTGTATGTAAACCTTTTCATTTTTTATCTTTTAAGTGATAGGTATTATTTGAGTGAACTAAATTTAGGAACCAATGTGTTAATGGGTTACAAATTAATTTTTTTATCCTGGTATTAATTTTTAGAAATAAAAATTTTTAAATCTAATAAAAGTTTTTAAATCTAATAAAAGTGTTGAAAATATGGGTTGTGAAACATACACTTTTATTGCTAAGTACGAGGTTAAAAGTTATTTTACTAAGAAATGTTCGACAAAAAATAGTAAATACAACTAATTGTCTAAACTAATTTATTTATTTTTTATTATAATAAAGGATAATTTATTATATAATTATAATATTATAATTAATATTTTAAATATATTTTAAATTGTAGTTCTATTTTTCCGTATTTTTATTTTTATTTTTATTGATCACCGCAGTGCGTCCATCCTAAGAGAGACCAAATGAGATGTACATTTAATCATTATTATAGTAGAAAATGTGGAAGCAATGCGAAAGCAATCCCCACCCGGCACCCGGTCTTACGGCTGAAACAAAATAAAATAAAAGGTATACAATATAATTTATTGTGTTTCAGTATTTCAGTATTTTTTGATAAAAAATTATGCAAGCCACTTATAATTAATTAAGTGAAAAGGTTAGGTGCTCACTACTCATATTATTTTTAAAAACAAATTTGAAAAATAATTTAATCCAAACATTTGAATGTTTCTGTTTTACACAAATTGTAAGTATTTAAAATAAATTGTTTTTAAAAACCAAATTACGTAAACGGACTTCATACCTGCACAAATATTTCAAATGTTAATAAGGTTTTTTTGTTTTCGATTTGAACATGAATCATGATTCATTACCATGTGATTAGTGTCAATGTCAAACAGTCGACATTGTACACAATTTACTGACTTTTCTTAAAAATATAATCGCGGTATTCCGTTCGAATGGCAATTATTGTAATTTTAGGAATAATATTATAACTTGGAATAAAATGGTTTTCAATTATTTTGATTACATTAATTGATTGAAACTATTAGTTATTATCTGAATTTAATGTTATCTCGTGCATAACGACGTTCACCCGCGGTAAGACGGTTACAAAACATAGTTGTTATTCATCGGAACTCCATTTTGTATAATGATTTATTGGCATAATAGTACCTATGAATTAAGAAATTGATAGCAGTTAATATTTTTGTTTCATGAAATAATCAGTGTAAAGCAATTATTATGTATAAGACTATAAGAGTATAAGATAGCCCGAGGTTAAAGTGTTGTGTATACTATTGACTCTTAATATGAACTTTTCTGGATTAAAGAGTATTTTTTTATAATGACTCTAAGATATGTACAATTGTTTAGTGTTTAAATGTCCAATTATTCTACTGCGTAACTTCCAAATAGTATCGATGACGCTTTTAATTTTAATTACAGACAATAGGTTCTGAAGTCGAAGACATTTACATAATTACTAACTTTTGTCTTATACATTTGAAAAATGTAGCTTCTATATTTAATATTATGATATTGATAATTTTTACAACAAAATACAATACATATATACATTCATATAAATTATAATATAAAATTATATGATGCATCATGGTATTATCATAATATTGTGCATATTGTAATTTTCAATGGGCTTTAAAATATTTAAAATGTTAAAATAGATTTTTATGTAATAATTTAACACCTCATGATTTATTAGTGTCAAACGATTCAAGTCTTATAATATTATTTTATCGATATGTTTTAATTTGCATTTGCTCTTTAATTTTAAACTCCACGTATACAGTTCAATCTATTCACTATTATAAAATACTAACATTTCCCAAGCCAATAAACACCCGCCATTTATACTTCCTGTACACAGTACAATGTTCTATTGATTCAATAAACGTAGAATTCTGACCGCAATAAATTATCTGCTCGAAGCATTGTTAATGAGGTACATATTATTAGCATTTAAATAACTTTAGGCTAGTTTTTAAGTAACATTTCGTTCAGCTTCGGGTCATACTATAATACACGTGCAGAGACGACACCCACCGGTATTTTATATTTTATAGCGTAGGTATATTATAAAATTCCCCGACACCGTGGCGTCGAAATTCTCTCTCCAGCCGACGGTGTTATTTTAGCCCGTGATAATGTAATAGTATGCCGGTTTTACACGCCTCGCTGTATTATTATATTGTACGCGTTTACGACCCCTGTCACACGGAGTAATTCAATATATTTGAGAAGGGTGTGCCCGGGAGAATAGCAGCTGCAGCCTGCAGATGACGACGGGTGATTCGAGCCCGGCGGCGGCGCGGCGGCGCGGCATCATGGCGGCTAGGTACACAATATATTATACTGCTTTGTTGATGGGAATGAGAAAGCGAACCCTCTTTTGTCAATATAACCACCCCACGAGAAAACACCCGTCCAATATTCTTCTCTGGAACACATTATTATTATTAAATTGTATTTTATTGCGTTGCCGCCTGTGTTTGCTTTGAACAGCGCCCATATAAAATAACGCGCATTTTCTACTACGACGCAGTTTGTACTGTAGTGGTATTGTTGTATTTTAAGAAACCGACGTCGACCCTTGTCACATAAAACATTTTGTTAATTTGGTTTTTGTGTAGGTCTTCTTCGCTTATCGACTGTCGACCGATCGTTATTTCTATACAAATATAATTTCCTGCAGTGTGGTTCGAAAATAAAATACACAAAAAAAAATAATATAATGTTATATTATAAAAAACGACATGCATTTCGAGGAATAAATGTCCTGACTAGATCTTAAGACATATGTTTTGATAAAATCATTATTAAAAACTGGCTAGGCGCTCTGCCTGTGTATTAGATATCGAGTGTAACTCGCATTGAGTAGGATTTAACAGTAGGTTACTGTAATAGTGCAATGGATGTGTTAAATTTGAACCCAATGATAAATCATTCGATAACGATTCCGGGTCCCAGTTTTAATTTCTAATTTATTTATAATACCACACATAATATTAGTAATGTATATTAGTATTTTATTAGTTATGCGGTATGTTGAACTTATTTTTTCAAATAACATTGTGTACGTTATATATTATTGTTATTTATTTACATGATAATGCCGGCGTACCATGGAATCATTTAAACAGGTTCATGGTATGAGTAGTTGAAAAAATTTGTCTATTTTTTCCTTTTATATCACTGTCTATAGAAAAATAGTAATATGCGTATGTGATGGCAAAGAGTTTCAAATCCCTGGTTGACGTAATACATTTATTAGGTACGTTTAATGCATATAATATAATATATATTATTTTGTCTGCATATTGTTATTTATTATAAATTTATAACATAGGTAATAATTAATATTATCATCTCTGTATAATAATATGGAAAATGGGTATTCGGAAAACCAGACAAATTAAAATGCCTGGTTATTTGCGACTTCCTGACTGGTACCAGCAGAGTAGCTGCGCTTTAGAAATGTTCACAACTCACTACTGATTAGTGATTACTGAACACGCTCGCAGAACTGATGTAAATTTTAAAGTCATGGTCTCACGGAATACCTAACAAATGTCTGAGGCGGGTTAGCGCCTAGGTCCATGCAGCCGAGTGGTCATAATGGTGGGCCACGTGGTTCACAGACGTATCTACTTGTTACTCAGTTAGGCTATATGACTTGACATTTAAAATGCACAGTCATGACATCGTTACTATTATGACCCAAAAAGCCGGGACTTATGATTTATGAATTGACCTGTTGTCTGTTCCACATCTGTTGCCAGTTTGCCACACGCAAAGGTCGAAACTCGTGACGCTATAGTAGTAGTATAGTTACATTATGTTAGGGTGTATTTTATTCAACACAATACGTTACATCACCAGGAAATACAAATATACACTTTGAATATTCCTAAGGAATCTACAATAATTTAAAGTAGATATGATATATTATATAAGTTAATATTTTTCATAAATTGTGTCCATATATAAACTCCGTGTCTGTCAGCACTTTGGTATATGAATTACGAGTGTGAATTAATAAACGCTATAGTTATAACTGCTTATTGGTCTTTTACTCTAGCACAGCTATAGGTTATGTCCTATACCTTTAACCTACTATACTATTTTTACACAGGTAATTAATTTAATTAAAAATCACACTAATTTTTAACATAAAGAATATTATTGAATAACTAAAATAACTTATTTTATAACTAAAATTAAAGTCAACTTTAATTATTATAATCATAGAATAAAATGGGTTTCTATCATTTTGATTACAATAATTAACTTAATACTATTCATTATACATATTATTAAAAATATATGTCTTATCATTTACCAATTTATAGACGGTTACAAAATAGTATTATATACCTAATAGTTATTTGTTGCAACATAATTTTTAATTAATGATTCAAATAAATAAAACAATATAATTCCTAAAAACTCATTATCTTATCATCATCCAGACACGTTTAGACGATTAGATCAATTAGAGTGAAGGACAGAAGTAGGATAACCCTCGGTGTTAACGGTTAACGCGTATTGTGCATTTACTGGGAGCGGATGTTTATACATTCATTATACATCTTTTTGAAATATGAATAAATGAGGCATTTATGATCAAAATTTGTTTCATTACTTAAAGAAATCAAATTAAAAATAAAAATATTGCATATTTTTACATACTGTATTATGTTGGATTTTTTCTTGATTGATCATATTCTTACATTCATTATGCTTTTAGTGCATTTTGATGGTTGTACGTTATATATTACATCAAATGCATTGTATACTTAGTTAGTTTCTAACATATATGTTTTATTTTCAGTATAAGTGTATAACCAATATCTCAAAAAATTTAATTTTAAAAATTATTTACAGTTTTAAATTGTTAATTAGTTAAATAAAGTTTAAACTAATGAAATTCATTTTTATTGATGCATATTATTTTGAATACATTTTAGGCATATTTAATACTTAATAAAGCATAAATTAATGCATATTTTTCGATTTTTAAAGCATAGGTAAACATCCACTCCTTAGCCATTAAACAAATTAAATTATATTGTATTTCAAGAATCATTAACTTAATAAAACATAATATTTTATCTATTTTTGATATTAAATTGTTTTTTTATTAATTTATGTACCATATTGTCGTGGTCACAATTTAATATGATATACGCTTGACGATACAAAATAAAGTGACAGAGAATTATATATATTATTAAATAGAAGATTAGCCTTGGCATTAGTATTGCAATATTGATTTTATGACTTCTGTATTGTTAAACCCATTGATATTGTATACAATTATTTATTAAAGTACCTATTCTATAAACAGCCTGCAGAGTATGGAAGAAAATTGAAATAATAACGAAATATTAAAACCTTTTTAATAGTACCTATAAATAATATTAAAATAAAATTAACTTTATACTTATTACCTATTCATAAACGATAAACACTTAGCATTACCTATGTATTATTACTTTGCATAGGGCATTGTTGAATACAATTTTATTAATATTATTGTTAAATTTGATAACATTTAATATCTACAACATTTTAGATTTATTTTTCATACTTAATTATGAAATTCGTCCAATACCGATGATACATTCATATCGAATAAATTAATGAATAATTATACGATTTATACATTTATTGTAAACGTTATGAATACGATTATAATTTATACTGTTAGGCCCGTTTTACATGGACGCGTTTCAGCTTACATTAGTTAGATGAACCTATATTTTAATTAAGCAGAGTTAGTATATTTTAGCCTAGGTATAAACTAAGGTTCATTTATACTCACCACTACGACAATGAAAACGCGTCATAATGAAAACTGAAATGTGTCCATGTGATATGGGCATAGCAGTATAATATTATGTTACTTTACGATGTTACTATACGATGTTAATTTATACATATGTGTACCTTAGGTACATAATATTAGTCTTTAGTGATACATTACAAAATAAACAATATACTAATATTTTATCATAGTATATTATGGACTAATGGATGCTTTGTAATAAATTCGTTTGACTGTTTGAACTTTAGAGTCAAATCGTCGTCGAGTCGAGTACTTATGGCCTGGCTGCAACCCGATTGAGCACAATTTACCTTTTTCACGACCTGATTGAGCACAGATGCAATCAAACAATAGGAATCCAAGATACTATACAATTGAGCACAGAAATACGTACTACGTTGACGTTTTTATTATTTATAAATTAAATATGTATATCAATATTTTATTAATTTATTTTACTTACTACATACGCATGTCATAAATGTATACATTATATATCATAAGTTCATACATAAATCACACATTTTGAAGTGCCCGGAAGTGGTATCCCTAAATACTTAGTTCCCGCTTTTAATAAATAAATATTTTAGTAAATCTTTATTTTTTAAATATTCGTTGTAACTTGTAAGCCACTGGTTGCTTTAAATTTTTTTCTTTTCAATATAACTTAATAATTTAAATTTATACAACAAATAGTATCTAATCGTACCTTTTGTTCGTAGTCGTTGTAATTCGTAATCGGCGTAAACGCCGTCACATGCGTGTATTTTAATTCTAATATTTACCGATTTTCCTTTGACCCATGACGCTTTTTCCGACAATCGATGGGAAACCACTAGTGAAAAGAATCACCATGCTTTATGTTTAAATAACCTCCCATACAACTCGTAAAGCACAAGGGTTGACCGCGAATATTCACCCCCGGCTAACAGTTTACGTAGTATATGTACTAGTATACGAGTGTTTCAAAAGATGCGTATGTGGTAGTGCTTGGTTATAGACGGACAGAAAAATTGGCAACGTTGCATTCGTTTGACCGTACTCAATCAGGTTGTTCGAAAATAGGGACCGTGCTCAATCGGGTTCCATCGAATGTCCTTTAGGAGTTGGGATCGGTGGTCTGTGGTCATATCAATAAAAACACGATTTTTACTTAAATAATATAATAAATTATTTTAAGCGATGCGGTTATCTTTTACAGTTCTACTGACTAACACCTAGTGCGCTTGAGGACGTGGTTTACATTTGGTATTTATCGTGCATTTACGGAAAGATGCACTCCTCGAATTATATTTATTTTCATTAATTTATTATTTAGAATATTTAAGATACAATACCTGTAACATACCAAAATGTATAAATGAATGATTTTACAAATGAATACATTATGTTGATAACATATATGGTACATATAGCCTTAGAGATAGAGACATATTGAAGCTAGATTATCTAACCATACGAATTTTCAAATTTTATGTTCAACACGTCATGTTTGGCATATTATAAATTTAAAATTAATCACACAAGGAATAATAATTATATTTTAGAATATGTTTCGTCGAAAAAAAAATAATGAACCAATCTGTATAATTTTTTAAGTAAATACATATAGTGTATTAAAAATATATAAATAAATAGATAATTTACTATTGATTAATGATAATCTATTATCTATTTATTATTTATTAATACTTATTGATTCTCTCGGCTATAATTTCATTAAGTTAAATGACAATAGCTTGAAACAAAATTGTATTTAAACAAATTATACACAATTTATGATAAAATAAACATGGGATACAGTCCAGTATCTCTGCCCAGGCGTATGCAAAATGTATAGCCCGGTCACTCAAGTGTGTTATTTGCCGCCATCTATAATAATAATTGTATATTTTGTTTTATTTTATTAAAATAAATATATCGTGGAAAATGTACAAAAAATAATAAAAATAATAATAACAAATTGCATAATATTATATATAAATGATAATAATTATTTTTTCAATTTGTAAAATAATAATTTATTTTAAAAACAATGTTGTCAGTGTATATTATATGTAATGCGTAATGAATAATGAATAATGATATATTAATATAAACTAGAACCATTTGAATAATAATAATATATATTTTCAAAAAAGTGTGTATAATGATGTATTAATATAAATCCCAACAAAAACACTCCGTCAATCACTTGTAAAAAACCTCGCTAAGCAAAAAAAACTCAAGTAAGGAAAGTTGTGATATCAAAAAGGGGCTACCGTCAAGCTAAATTAAATTATTTGTATTAAATTATCGCACTACTTCATCAAATACAAACAATTATAAATAATTTCTATACTTATAAATTTAGAAATTACTTGGCCTCTTTTTGATATCACAAATTTTCTTACATGAATTTTTTTTGCTCAGCGAGGTTTTTACACATGGTTGACCTAGTGTTTTTGTTGAGATATCACTCATATTTTTTTTTAATTGTCGATATCATTAGTTAAAATATTTTTAGCTTATTAATGTTGCTGGAAAACGATAATGTAAACATTTTTAGCTCTACGAAGCTATCGTTCATAATACATTTTTGTATCATTGCATCTAACCTATTTATTACTTTGAAGAATGATAATTATTGTATAATAAGCTGACGTCATTGAATTACCGTGGTGGCAAATCACTGAGTGCAATTTATAAATTTTTTCTTCAATATTTAATGTCTGGGTTGGGAATGCATTTATAATTAGGTCATTGACTTTTGTGGATGGGTCTGACCATAGATGTATTTGTAAAAATATAAATTTATTTGCATTAACTATGTGTCTGTGTGTGATTTTTGTATATGAGGGAAATAAGTCTGGCCGTTTTCACACCTAACGCCATCGATCATAATATTACGTGGTTCTGAAATAGTTTCAAACAAAGAGTTTATTGTCACTTAACGCTTTTCGGTAGACAGGAACAGTTAGTTGAACGATATAATTTGGAGTTATTTGTGTCCTGCACGAACAGCAATTTGAACATGTTAATATGGTTTTATGGGTATATATTCAATTATTATGTAATGGCTCATTAGCTTAAATTAGTGATCTTAGTAAACTCAGCAGCATTTTGTTGCTGGTTTTCAGTATAACTGTGTAAGTACTACCAAGACACTTACCGTACAAATAACGAATTAAGATTATGTTAAATAAATGCATGAACTCTAGACTGTATAGAGTATACTCGGAATGAATCGGTGTTACTTCCACTACCACGCACTGTTCAAATAGCGATTGCAACCGAGTACCGACGCTGGTCCGGTTGCTTGGGAGGGGAAATATAGGCGGCCAGCATAAACGTGGCAGTGCGTACTGCGGTACAACATAAACATTATTAGATTGTTGAAAAAAATTTAAAAAACACTAAAATGTAATTTTTATTTTGTTTTTCAGTTTATACCAAACCGAATAACAAATATAAGCAGCTTATAAAGTTGTAAGTTGTGCGAACGAGATTTGGTCGAATGCTTTCGAAACTATCCTTAACTTTTCTACTAGGAATGTATGTACTGTACGTCGTGCGTCGCGTACTCGCGTATGTATAATTATAGTCTCTCTCACTAGGCAGTTTATTGTTTTCGATTGCATGGCCCTGGTACTACAGACCGCGGTTACCTAATAGTTATAAATGGTTAAACATAATATCAATTTTTATAAAATATATAATTTATAATTTATGGAAAACGCATGTCCTAAAATCCAAATATGAATAATTCTCTCAGAATTTAAATACATATAAACATATTAATATAATGAAACAATAATAATAAAATGTGGGTAGGTTCACACACCGGCATTGCCGGTAACGAGATGGCCGATAAGTCAGCAGACAAAGCAGTTAAAACGATCTTACATCCAACAATCACTGACATACCAGCCAACGACATAAATATTTCCATTCGAAACAAAATAAATATGACATGGCAAAGTTACTGGGATTCTGTTCCGCCTTACAACAAATTAAAAAAAATAAAAAAATGCACCCAAAAGTGGCACCATCTCCATAATTTAAACAGACGACAAGAAGTCACTCTAGCCAGAGTAAGAATTGGACATACTTCCCTGACCCATTCTTTTTTAATCAGAAAATAACCACCACCGATATGTAATCAATGCCTAACCATTCAACACATCATCCTAGACTGCTCAAGCCTCCAAAACACCAGAAATACCTTATCAATACCCAACAACTTAGAAAAAGCTCTCCACGAAGACAACACCTCAAAAATCTTAAACTTCCTTACACAAATTAACATTGCACACAATCTTTAATCAATATGTATTCGTATTTATAATTTAAGACTCTGTAACCTTTTATATATGTAATCATTAATGTAACCCACACAATGTAAATATATACAAGGCTAATAACCCCAGATGTTGAAGCCTCTTTTCTTTCAATAAAAAAAAAAAAAAAAATAATAATAATAAAAATATATTCAGTCTTGCATTATACAATACTTTCTTTTCTTTTTCAGAAATAGATTCCACAATTATATTTCATAGTCGTACCTAATGTTTCTCATTAAACGAGAGTATAATAATTGCACTCAAATATTCGAGCAGATCCCGCTGAACCGATTATAATGACTATAATATTATAGTGAAAAAAGACACGGGACAGACCAATCTTTAGGGAGGGGGCGTAATTAAATTATTAAACCCCGTAAATGCATATAATCTTAAATTCCTTATAGTAATTATAAAATATATTTTTACCTTTGTAATATTTATGTATTAATTTATATTGAAATTCTGATACTTGTATCGTCTTAAACACTTAAAACCACACATTTGTAATTAAATTAAATTTCAAAAATAACATTTTTATGTTGGTAAATCGTTGTATGAAGCGAGGATCTTTTACACAAGATAGGCAATTACGATGAGCCGTATCCAATGGCTTAACGCAGCTATTTCTAAATGCTAGGTCTTGTGTAGGAACTTACATTCGCACCCCCCCCCCCCCGTAGACTCCCCCGAAATGACTCTTACGATTGTGCGTATATTATAAAACTGGTTTATTCTCACGCGATTTTGGTAGTTTGGTACCTGATAAAATACCATTTTTAAAAATGGTATATTCGTACCGGGGCTTGCAAACGTTAAAGTAACTTACATCTAACGTTATATGTAACCTTAATTAAAGCGGAAAACAGTAAACAAAAATAATTAAATACCACAAAATAAAACATATAGGTACCAGAGGTACCTAATATAATAACAATAAACAAAATATATAATATATCATTAAATAAAAAATAACGTAAAATGAAATTATTTATAATACATTTACTTAAAAGCTATAATATTGGTTTCGTAAAAATATTTATTCCACGTGATTTAACAATCAATCTGAACGATCAATCAGAGAATTTATTATATTCCCATCCGGGCCCGCATTAGATATTATTTTTAACGATAAATGATAAATTGATAAACGGTAAACGCAAAAGTTGTGTAACGTTTTTAATTATAAAATAAATTCTAACTTTTGTAACGTTTAAATTCTGAATAACGATAAACGCAAAAAATGTTAAACATATAGATTGTAAATAACGTAAAACAAAATTTTGATTTAAAATGCAAGCCTTGATTCTTGCAACCTTTTGTTTCCGCGGAGCGTGTGGGATGTGTCGCCCAGCAGGTGGCTCGATCAATATTCGGCGGGTGTGCGCACACGGACTCACTCAATTTGACAACTCGAGGTAAGTATTGATATTATACAATATATTACGCGGTGGCGTGTGAAAGGCGACTTTTATAATGCTACACACCTCAATAAAAATTAGCGGTTTCAGAACGTTATCAATAAATAATATTATTAGGTACCTACTTATTTTATTTTCAGTCAATGTATCAGACTTAATCATAGTTTTATAGTATTATTAATCACTATAGTCTTAAAAATTATAATATTATATCATTAATCATTGTATTTATATGCGATATGTAGTGGTTATGACTTTTGAGGCACTATTATTAATTTTTATTATATACAATATGTAAGTATTTTACATGTATTACGAGTTGTGATTAAATGAACCTTATAAAATATGAATGTAGGACATTTTACGCCCTCTGATAGGACTTTCGACATCTAGGATTTTTACATATGGAAAAATTGACACCAAAGTATTTTTATTTATAAAATATATTGAATATATAGGATGTAATATATGTATAAACAATAAAAATAAAATAATTAAAAATATTAAAATTTAATAATAACGCACACACTTTCATTTTGTGAAAGAACTGATACATGTATCAAAAATTAAAATCGGACATTGCGAAGTAGGTATGTGTTATTTACTACCAATTATGAGTCTAAAACGTATGAAAAATATAATATGTGATGTAATTCAATTGTATCAGCCGCCGAGGTGGCAGTAAATTGTGTCCAGCTACATTTTACCGCCACCGCTGTATTGTGTGTTTTTACCTTTATATCAGTGAAATACAATGTTATATCGGACACGGGTCGGTATTTGTGCAGCATGCTATAACTGATGTGAGCTCGGTAAATTTATCAAGTAAATTCCAACTATTGAAATTGAAATCTAAACACTACCTATACATAATATTATGATGCCATTTCGTTTTCTGTCGTGGAGCAGATTACCAAAATAAATACTTAAATGTGGTACTAATAACATGTTTTTTTTTTATTTTGGCATAGATTAAATTTGCACCTAAGTCTTAACCTGTTGATGGCTCAAACTATAATCACTAAGATAATTGACTCAAAATACCATCTTCCCGCTAAACGTCGGTCTACTACTCGGCTCATCTATACTTAAAATAATTATAAAGTTATAAGTTTATAACTTATAAGTATAACTAATAAACTACTTGTCCAAAATCTGATTTTTATAGATAAAAATACTCTGAATAATAATTTGCAATATGAAATAAAAAATGTATGTTGTCATTCATAAAAGTTAAGAACTTAAGAATTATAACAATAAGAGATGGAAAAACATTTTTTCTAAAAATGTTGTTTTGTATAATGACTTAAAATTATGTAAAAGAAATATTTTCATAAATGTTAGCGTTTTCTGTAATTTATTTTTATTTTATTTTATTTATTTATTCATTTTATTTCAGCCAAATCAATTACAATTACTTAATAACAATAAATTACATTTATAATAGCTGATATGTATTCCAACTGAGCTATAAGCTCGTATCTGAATATTAATCTTATAATTAATTTTATAGTAAAATACTTACGCAATTATACAATTAAAATATGACTAAATTAATTAAATATAATATAGTAGATAGATATTTTAGTAACAAAATTAAAATCAGAGTTAGATAACGAATAAGATATTATGTTTGGACATAATAAATTTTTATCATTTTATTGATAGACACATTCTCGTCGAGTTCATCAAATATTTATTGGTTGTCTTTTTTATTTTAATAATTCATAAACGACGTTCTTTTCGACGATACAAAAATTTGGCTACGAACGATTACTGACTTACGTTTTATGCTGCAAAAATATTACTCAAAAATGGTGATTCTGAAGATTTAAAGAGATATTGAAAATATATACATATATATTTATTTCAAACAGAATAGTGATTTAAAAGACAAAAAGTTTGTATTTGTTGATTCAATATACACAATACACATTATACCTCTATATAAATAATAAATATTAAATACCCTATTGATATAAACTTATTTATTAATATGATACAATTTTTTTTTTTTGTAATCAGGTGAAAATACAAAATTTAACATGTATTAACGTGATATTAACGATGATATACCCTTATGATAGACCACCTCAACTAGTAAACGAAACTAAAGTGAACAAGTAAAATTATACGTTAATAACCCTTGATGTTGAAGCGAATTGAGAATGACCATGACATTAATTTTAACTGTAACATTTTGTAAAATAAACCATTTCTTTGAAAGCACTTTCAGAAAAAAATTATAAAATGGTTGTATACCTGCGCAATGACCCTTATGTACCCCCCGTGTACCATTGTGTACAGGAAATAACAACACAATACGTGTATAGTTGTGTATAAGTATATAAAGTATAATAAATGTTATTTATGACTGTGTCAAAGATCTTATACTCCGATCGTTATAATCTTCTAGACTCTAGAGTAGTAATAAAGTAATAAGAGAAAATCAGCAGGTGGCCAACAAAATATTCTTAGGGAAGATTATCGTTGTCACTTGTACATAACCACTGCAGTAGAGTGGTGGTGGTAGTCGAGCACAACAAAGAATTGAGCAGATCCTAAAGAACAGTCTCCGACCAGAACATATTTTAGTTCTTAGTTAGACACCGTACGCGACACACGTATTTTTCAATTCCAATTATTGATTTACGACAACAGTACTTTATACCTTACTAACGATAAATATAATTGTGTTAAACTTTTTTCTTGTTACATTGTTCAAGACGATGAGCAATAATCAATCCGATGGTCATCAGAAAGATGGTGAATCGACACCACGAGAAAAAAGTACTTCGGAGGTATGTTCAAATAATACTAAGTTTTTGTTAGATGACGTCGTATACCCGCATGTGATGTCTCAGTACTCCGATAACACATAATATAAGTACCAAAATCTACGTTCAGAAGTTCCAATTTGTAATGACTAATGGATAGCTTTAATATATTAGAGCAATGTGAGTACCTACATTACCAAAACAATCTTAAATGTAAGAACATTATCTACGTTCTCTTGTTGGGTTTTGACGAAATTTTAATTGTTAAGTAAATTATGAGCATTCGTAAATACCTATTAATACTTATTACTTATCATACTCATCATATTCATAACTTGCGTTTAAATTAAAAATATCGTACAAATCCAACGAGAAAACACAGATAAATGTTCTTACTTTAAAGTTTGATAAAAGGTATATTAATTTTATAATTTTTCAACTAACAACACAAAATTGGAATGTCTGAATGTAAATGTTGGTATGTTATGACTGTTATGAGTAAGTAACAGGGAGAAAACACATTGCTGGATACGACATCCTATTAAAAAGACGCCACATATATACCTACTCATAAATTATTTGTAAAAACGAAGTCGGCTACTATTCAAGTCTTAGCCATATTGAGAAACCAAATTTATACACAATATAAAAGACGATATTTTCTGTTACAAAACGTTTTTAATTTTTTTGATATCGTTAATATAAAAATAAATGAGTGTTGGCTGTTGCGAGTACTCGTAAATGAAGTGAAACTTTTTTCAGTCATTCAACCGATAGAATATAAAGTTTATATTAGAATAAAATTAAAATAAAGTGTTCAATTGAAATTTTTTAAAGTGTGAATTGAGGTATCGTGTTTGTATATATATATATATATATAAATGCGTGCTCAAAGTGTTATACATAATATTATATATTATATATATTATCTATATATCTGTATCTGTATACCTACTATATAAAATAGAACCCCCTTTTTTGTATGTATGCGCATAACTCAAAAAGTACCCAACGGATTTTAGTACAGTTTCCATAATCTTTAGGTCTAGATTCGGGGAAGGTTTCAATGTATAATTTATTCGTATAACTTGATTAATACAATTTCTATGATATAATCAAATTTGTGCCTTACAGACGTATATACTTAAATAGCCTAAAATTATCGCCCCGTGGCAAAATTCCTCTGGCGCAGTGGCACTTTAATAGGATTTTAAAGACAGTGTCTCGAGTTCGAACCACGGTAACGGTTGCCCAATTTTTGCATTGGTTTTCCGTTTTTTACTTAGCTATTAGTTTTCACTAATGAATAGGTCTAAACTCAAGAATTATTATATCGGTTATATGACGTGGCGTAATCCTAGTTCCGAGTTATCTTACTATTATATAAAGAGACAGCGTTTGCGGGATAGAATGAGACGGTTCAGACTTTTCTTAATATAATGAATAAAAATACATAATGACCCAAAATAATTTGAATATTGTTGTAACAATATATTACTTAGTATATTATTTTAACCATTATATTATAAAATAAAATATATTATTCATATAGTTTTGGCATTATTAATTTTTTTAATGGGCAACGAAGTCCGGGGGATCACCTATTATATATATATAATTATATCAATACGTTATCGAATAAATATATTCGATGACTGTGTAGTGTGATAGGATAGCGGTAAAGTGTGTATGTTTTCAAAAATACAGTAGCATATTGAAAATTGTATGGTTTTTAAACTTTGATAACTAATGCTAATCCAAAAGTTAATAAAAACACTTTACTCGTGTACATATTTTTTTACTAATCGAACTCGGAATATGAATTTGTCGTGATGCCGACCACTGCCGACCGTGATGCGCGATAATCTTTTTTTTCGTACTGTCTGTAAAAAAGTTTCATTTCAAAATATATTCAAGTTTGAAAAACTTGATAGAATAAATTTTAAAACAATAATAACTTTTTGATTCTGGGCAGAGCGTTTTTACTCGAAAAAAATTGAAATTTTTACTGTTTTGCAGGAAATCGATTTTTTCAGTGTAATTCCTACACGAATAACTGTAGATACTTGAAAATTTCACCAAATATTTATATCAGATATTTCTGTACATGATAATATTTTAAAAATTGTTTTCCTGTAAATGTCCATAAAAACTTGCTTGGTAAAAAAGTTTGAAAATTGAAAACATCATTTAATCTTATTAGTTATTAGTTTTGAAAAATATCGAAAATACATAGGTTATATAGTTTTTATAAAATATACGAATGCATTTTAGCTTCCATACGATATTATATATTTTTTTAATATTTAAAATAATATATTTTTGATTATAGTTAACAGAGCCGGCTCCTGCAGCAGCTGCGATATTAAGAAAGCTTCAAGAATATCATAATCGTCTTAAAAATGATATTGCGACAGGCCGTTATGTAATTCCACCCAGATTATGTGTTGATGGTAAGTTATATAATGTTTTCATATTTTTTCTTTATAGTTAACTTTTAGGCAATTTTATATTTGAATAAGATATATTGATCATTTTAAAATTTCTTGAAAAATTAATACAAGGTTCTTCAAAAGTTGTTAAAATAGTTGATCAAAAATAATAAAAATACGATTTTAATAAAACGGCCAATTTTTTTTTATAAGCATTTAAACTTCAAATTTTGACCGAAATTCATTATTGAACATTTCCAAATTTCTTTGCAATTTCAAATTTATAAAATGATTAGTTTTTATAATAAAAGACTGACAATTTAAAACAAGGTTTTTCGTAAGTAGTTGATAGTGTAACCAAAAAATCAAAAAAATGTATTATAATTGTTTATAAACATTTTAAGTTAAAATTTGGTCATCAAAATAACGAAAATTTGCTGATTGTTTTGTGGTTAAAAATGCATACAATTTTTTCTATTTTCTACAATTTTAAAGATCTTTAACTGGTAGGTCACAATGCTGTACTCCTACTCGAGCTATTCTGATATAAAAATCACTCTTTTAATTTTTGGTTGGTGATGTTGTTGACATATGCACTCCCTCAGTATTCAACCGAACAAACATATTGTTTTTAGGTAGGAGGTTTATTTTATTAAAATTGTATTTAATCATTTAAATTATTATACTTCTTTTTTGCAGATGATCATCCGGATACGATTTTCATCGCTCCGCTGCCAGTCAATGGTGTCGCTTTACAACCAGATAAAATAAAAAAAGAACCATCTGAGCCGGATTCCGGTTCAGATTGACGGAACTTTTTCATTTGGTTTCCCCTTTCTACATAATTATGGATTTTATTTTGTATAAGAAATAATTATGTAGAAATATAAGCTTTAATAATTTAATTTGAAGTATTTCTTTTTATTATATTTTATTTGTTTTTTCTTGTATCTATTTCTCTCCTTTGTTTTATAAAATCTTACCTACCGGCTACCAGTGTCTTTACTCGATACGGGTTGTAGTACGGATTCAATACGCCCGGTGCATAGTATTAGTTACCTCCGAAGTTAAAAAGATAAGGTTAGGTCATAATTTGTATACAAATTTTCTCCCGACCATATATTAGTTGCCTCCCGACGTACCCTAAATTTTATTGTAAACGAAAATGGGAGTGTACCTAAAAATTGTTTTCCAGTGGACAGGTAATAAATGTATAAGTGGTTCCTAAACGATTCAACATTTTTATTAATGTTACGATAATATTTATAATATAATATATAATTTTAATTATATTAGGCACTAAATGTTTATTTATTGACAAACTGATCATTTTTAATAGTTATGTTTATTTTTACAAATGTTAATAATATATAATATTATATAACAAAGATTGATATTTTTAAATTGTACACATAATTCTTAATTAGGTACCAAAAAAATGTATTGAACAATTCATTTTTAATATGAAATTCTTTCTATACCTACTTAAGACGGCAATTTTTAATATAACAAACTACCTTTATACCTATAAGACTAATGTTTATCATGATTATATAACCTTTTTATTTACAATAAGGATGAGAAATAATTAGTATATTTTTTGAGGCAACATTTTGAAAATTTTCAAATTATTTTGTGGTTGAAAATGTATAAAATGTTCAATTTCTTTAGCTAAGGATTGAAAATTTAAAACAAGGTTTCTCGTAAATAGTTTATAATGAAATCAAGAAAACAAAAAAATGTATGAACATGATTGTTTTTTATAGATATTTAAACTATTTTAAAGTTCATATTACGCTCGAATATTCATTTAAGTCGATATGTCCTTCGAGTCGAAATAATAATGTTGTTTGGGAGATCATATCAGTAAAAACACGACTTTTTACTTTACTAAGTGTTGCGTTATTTTCCAATGACTCATGCAGTAATGCGCTTACATTTAACGAGGTGTTTAGTTCATTTAGACGGTAATGTGGAAGTATTTGGAAATATTTCTCGACAAAGCGTCATAATATTACTTTTTATTCTCTTAATTTATATGTTTTAGATATTTTTGATAGTTGCAAGTGCAACTCATTAACACACATTACTGAAATAAATATTCATAATATACAATATACATGTAGACAAGGAAGTATTAATTATCGTTTCATTATTAATTAAAACTGCCTACGCCATGTACCTACTATATATCTTAAACTTTTTAAAAATAAATACATTTCTGTATTTTTTTGTTTCTATAATTTTTATTAGGTTGGTAAATTATGTAAATAAAGAATACGTCTTCAATTCCTCTGCATTTATTTTCTTTTGATTATCTGGAAAAATGCAAAATAATTATGAGAGTTACACTCGCATATAATATAACATAATATATCATATTTTATTTATTAAATTCAATTTTGTATTGTTAGCTTGAATATAAGATCAATTGACGTAAAATTTAAAGGTAAAAACATTAGGTGTCATTGTTTGTACGTCGGTTTTTACTAATTTAAACTTATAAACGAATTATGAGCAAAGTTATTAGTTTGGTGTTCTCTTGCGTCTTAATTAGTGTTAATACATACTGCCTTGTCACAAATACAAATATTTCATTATTGTAAAACAAGTAAGAATAAATGGACAGATACAACTGAGTTAAAAGGACTCTATGGCTCTATGCTCTGGTAACCTTGTAGGTATAGTACGAAAGATGCACTATTTAAATAGTAAAATGTTTAAGTTATAGACTGCTTTTGACTCAGTGAACCACTGTTTCCTTTGCTGAATATGGTTTTAATATTTAATTTTTACTGTCCAAAGATCAAAAATGACATAAATAAAAATGGAGAATTAGCGATCCAAATTTAATAGGGCGTATTATAATAATATAATCGCAGCGTAAATTTTCGTCTCACACGAGTATTTCATTACACAACGCCAAAATTATAATATTTATGGCTTCAACAAATTTGGGAGTTTTATCTTAAAACGCGGCACATTATGGCACCATTGTTTCTGACAATGGAACACGTTTTAGGGACAATATTAAACATATATGTTGATGTTTTAATTACAGCAAGCGAATTACAATTTTTTTAATTTTTCTACAAATATTATTTATTTTGGTAAACTTATTAAATTGATTATTATAAACAATTTACGTTATTTATTCTTTTCGTATTTTGATTATTATAATATCCGTAATACATTTTTGGTGTGTCTAAATTATGAAAAATATATTTAGTATTTAGTACCTTTTTTATATTATAATATATGCCATATATGGCTTATACACTTCTTAATAAAAGATCATATGCCATAATATATGGCTCATACACTTTTTAACAAACGGTATAAACTTTTTTAATTTCAATGCCCTAACGTGGTATAATTTTAGGGATATTGAGTGCTCAAACTTTGTGCGGATTTTGAATGCCGAACAGGTAACAAGCAAAAATTGTGCTCCACCGTATATTTATATCGAGACTGTTGCCTAATGTTGGTTACTGTTGACGTAATGCAAGGTTCGATATGCGGCGCAAAATCATACAGTCTCACACACACACACACACACACACACACACAGATTATACCAAATAGCTCAATGGCCACGATTCGGACACGATGCGATCATAATAATATAATGTGAAAGCGACCACCTCGAGCAATTCGCCGTCGTTCGGTGTGAGATGCAAACACAACAAGCACAGACGTATTCCTGTTTGCGAACCGGTTTCGGACCACTGTTTGACGTGCTCGAGTTTATCGTCCATCTCACGCAACGTCAACATTGGCATAATATTATGCCGTTCGCTGTTTTCAATATCAGGCATAAGCATTGACGTGGGCAGCTGCCCCTCTTACTGATTTTTTTTCCAATTTAACTGTACAAATAACAAATATTGAGGAATTTATTTAGGTAGTCATTTTTTAAGCAGTCGTGTTCGTAAGTTCGTAACTGATATAAATAGTAAATACAAAAAAAAATTGCCAAGAGTCTGTGATATGGACGAAAAAACTAGTTCATTATTATCAATTATTGTTACCAATAAAACCAGCAGTGGGTAATAAAGTTATTCTGTAAATAAACGTTATAATTTTAAAATGTTTGTACAGTCATAACTGATAACAATTGTACAAACAGAATAATAACCACAGAATAGATTAATTTATTAATTTATTTAATGTACATTTTTGAAAATTCCCAATAATTTTTAAAAGTGCTAAGAAATACAAAAAAACGGGAATTTTTACTCAAAAATAGTTTTTGACAAAATTGGTTTTGTTTTTTTTGGCGTTCCTTAATGACTGTAGATCCATGACATTTTCACCAAATGTTTATATAAGCAGTTTCTATACACAATAAAATGTTCAATTTATTTGAATTTTTTACTCTTTTTGAGCTATTGATAAGCATAATACATTTTCAGTATTTTTTAATTTTTTTTTTTTAATATCGTCGATAAAAATTTTGTCAATAGGTCAAAACAGTTGAAAATTTAATACAATGTTCTTAATAACTTTTTTTAAGTGAAAACTCAAAAATGAGGGTAAGTCTATAATAGATTTTTATAAGTGTCTTAAGTTAAAATGTCGACAAATTGTGTTAAAATCACAAAATTATGAAGTTTTTTTTAATTAGGAAATTCATAAAAAATATTCTATTTAAATCTAAGATTTGAAAATTCAACACAAGATTCTTTATAAGCTTTTCTACCTTTCTAAAAAAGAAAAAAATTACCGGAAAGTCAAACTAATATTTTATGAGCGTTTTAAATTAGACATTGGATATTCACCCGTTATCACCGAGAACGATCTTCTTATTTTGATGTAATTCAAAAATTTTAAAATGTCACCAAATGTTCTAATTACCAATTTCCATACACCAAAAAAATATATTGACTCTTTTTAAGCTAATTATAGGCTTTAGAAATTAAAATTTTTTTTTAATATTGATAAAAAAAAATTTTTGTTTGGTCAAAAAGTTTGAAATTTTAAACTAGGTTCCCCATAAGTTGTAAAAAATAGTAGATCAAAAATAATAATAATACATATTGCTAATTTTTTTTTGTAAGCATTTAAATTCAAATTTTACCCAAAATTCATCATCGAACATTTGCAAATTGCCTTGTATAGTTAAAAGTGTATAAAATGTTCAGTTTTTATAGCTAAGGATTGAAAATTTAAAACAAGGTTTTTCATAACTACTTAATATTGTAACCAAAAAATCAAAAAGAAATTAAAAAAAAAAATTTTTTTATAAACATTTTAAGTTTAAATTTGGACAAAATTAGATATTTAAATTAAGAATAATAATGTTTTTTTGTTTGTTTTTGCATTTTCAAATGCAATGTTTTCTTCAAAAATTAATTCAACCTACTGTAGTGTTAATAGCAAAATTAATTATTTTAATAGTATTATAATAAAATCCAAATCCAATATTTAATCCAATAAAAAGGAGGAGGTGGGGTTGGTGTTAATGAGATAAAGATATTTTATAAAGTATAAAAAAAAAGGTTTTATTATCGATAATAAAACCTCTTTTTTTAGATCGATCTACTATTAGCCATTACAAAAAAAGGGATTTCTTTATGAACAGTCATCCCGGATGCAATCCTCCCCCTTGAATACGGTATAAGCACTGATACCAGTATTGTAACAGTAATGTATGTCAGTACTGCCAAGTACTGGAAATCTAATACAGAAAAGCGTTATCATCCCAGATATATGCCAGTACAGGCACCAATACTGGCTACCAGTAGTGTGCCAGTATTAGTCAGTACCGATACCGTACTGCGCCTTTACTGAATATCAGTACTGATCAGCAGTACTGGCTCAGTACTAGAAATCCAGTACAGAAAAGCGTTATCATCCCAGATATATGCCAGTACAGGCGCCAATACTGGCTGCCAGTAGCGCGCTGGTATTAGCCAGTACTGGCGCAGTGTTGCGCCCGTTGTGAATTTCCGATTGGGTAATGTCTCAAAATACACTTAGTTATATATAGAATGACAGGCCGTCTTCGTTTAGAATCGTTTTTCGTGTACAATGATTTTATATCATTGAAGTCAAATTTAATACATCCATGAAAGTGACCCACTGGATACCTACTGCACAGCAGAGCCATACCCACTTGCCGATCTTTTTAAAATCAATTTTTACAAAATAGGTTATACATATTAATTGGCGGTTTTTGGAAAAAATTAACTTAACATGACAATAAAATCAAGTAACTCATATATTATAAGTTACTGAATAATATGGAAAAAAAAGTAACTCGTTGTGTAACATAGTTCAAAGTAACTTAACTTTACCTTTTTAACACGTTAATTCCCAGTCTTTCGAATTATCATAATAAAGTGTACAACATATCTTTTGGAGTTCAAAGCGATTTGAAGAAGATGTATACAACCAATGGAAATCGACATGTTAGTGCGTCGTGGTGCAAAATTAAACATAATGGAGAGTTCAAAAGTCTACACACGTTAAACTATTTATTTTTATCAAAACAAACAAAAACGGTATGCAGTATTTAAATAACACATATAAAATATATAATGTGTATATAAAATATGTTGTATTGTATTTGAAAGATTATGTTATTTGAAAGCCACCAAATACGTGATAAAAAATGTCGTTAGTCCTAAAAATTCTTTCGTTATAAATTAGAACATTATCCGAAGAGTCATGTAAGTATTTGTCTAGACGCGTTAATTATTAATGTTTAATGAGTGGGACTATTGATAAATAACTAGTGGCAATCGCCAATTCAATAAATCCTATCTTATAATCAATTTTTTTTACGAAACTCTATTGTACATTTTTATCAAGGAAAAAGTTAAAAAAATATTCCTTTGCTCAAATTTAACCTCTGAGAATCTGAGCTATAACATAGAATACATATATCCAGCAATTATCCACTTAAGCAATTAATAAATGGGCAACTTTAAATAAATAGTCAAACTCTTAATTGTACAATTATATATAATATTATTTTGTTTACATGTAAATTACTAATAACTGTAATCTCCGTTTAATTCTAAACGTACATAACTTACACATATGTACAGTTGCACAAATTCTTATAACCTATGTAGTATACATAAATACATAATAGCGGTAATTATAATTTGGTACCTACAATTAAACGTTCAAATTTTATAATATTATCACTATATTTTGTGAATATTTTTACATAACATTAAAAAAAACATGGATTCATGGTTTAATTTTTTTAGTCTTTTTTTGTTTTACACTATACAGTTAATTTTGGTAAACGGTCACTTTGTACGGTCGAATACTAAAAGTACGAAAAGCGGACACTTTGTAAGGTCGGTTAAAATTAAGTTAGCAGAACGTAGACACTTTGTACTATTATATTTTATATACATAAAGTTTATATATTTATAATAAAAACAAGTTTGAATTCATAACCTGATGTTATTGTGTTTAAGAATCATTTGTTATATATATATATATATCTAAGTATCATACTCGTAGATTCCAAATAACAGGGAATCATGGGTTATTAGTTGTTAATTAGAAATCGATAATAATTTGATAATAACAAATTAGTTGGAACAACTAACCCAAGTTTTTGGATATTTTCAAAAATTGCATTTGATAATATCATTGTATTTTTAAAATAAATAATATACTTAAAAAGTTTCAAGTACCCCATTAAAAATTTATTAAATTAGGTACAACAAAAGAACTAAAACCGTTATTTTACGTTAAAATATCTAATACCTTCCAAATTTTAAATTAAAATGTCTCAAAAAAAACTGTGTTCTTGTATTTATTAGATATTGTATAGTATGATCTATTTATGAGAAACCTTGTCTAAATTGTCAATCCCTAGCTATAAAAATTGAACATTTTATTAATTTTTAACTACGAAATAATTTGAAAATTTTTGTGATTTAGATAAATATTGTCAACTTTAATTCAAACTTAACACATTCATCGCGGTGGCCTACACAACACCTTGTGTACAGCAAGGTGAACACCCTTGCCCACCTTTAATTTGTTAAGTCTTCTTGTAAACTATTAAAACCTTGAAAAACTACTTAGTACTTGGAACTATTGTATCCGATTTCAATACAATAAGTTAATCATTCAAATAATACTAAATGTTTGAATCTCATTTACCTATTGAACTAACATAAATACGGATGTTTACTTATTAGATAAAAATTTAAAGAATTCCTGACTCACTCATGAACTGGTTTGTCATTAAGACGTAAGTATATCCACGCGCTTGAGTGGGAGAATCTTCAGTGGGGATAGGGGACTACGTTATACTACATGAAACTGTCTGCCAAACACGGCGACCCAGCCATTCTGAAACAATCGAAATTTTTCAAAAAACTCTCATTGGTTACACTTTATACGATTTGAACTCAGTCATGCAAACGTCGTTTTACACCGACCATTCAACAAGTATTTATATTTTAATATATCGCATGTTGCATATACATCACGTCATCACGACATAACCATTCAAATATATACATTTTAATCGCAGTATTCACACTCATTCTATATGTTAGGATTTATTCACAAAGTATCTAGAAAGAAATACATTTAATATCTATGAAACCATTTTTTTACACCATGGATTATGATCAAAATATTTTTACAATTTGTTATGAAACTACAAAAATTAATAGGTACATTTTACGTATTTATATAATATTTTAAACGTATACAACATTTACTAAAAAAATATTAAACTATACAATTTTATATTTTAGGGATACAATCTCTTAGATTGTAATATCAACTGTATCTACAAGATCTAGGTATTTTCATTAAAATATTCATATCAAATTCAATTTATTTTCATTGTATTGTAGGTTTATTATAATGAATACAGAAAGAAAATAAATAACGTCTACTAAAAATTATAAATTCAGCGATGTTGATAGTAATATTACTATTAGGACAAAATAATTCTAGGTCTATAGGAGGATCTTCTTATAATTGAAAACGTTGATAAATGGTAGGCATATATATATATATATTTTTTAACACAAAGTGTTTATATTTCCAATTTTATTTCGCATATTTAACCCTCATTTAACTTATAAGTGCATACTTGACTTGTGTTCAAGTTTTTATTTTATAAAATAATTTGCTATTAATATTTATTTTTCCGGACAAATAGTTTAAAATATGTAGTATTAGACCGAATCTTTTTTTGAATAACATGATAATTATTTTCTGGGAAATAACTGTCAATAATCATTCATAAGTACATATTAATTGCAATAAATGCTTAAGTAGAAAGTTTGTTTTAAAATATATACCTACATACTATTTAATTATTTGTTGTAGATTAACACAATTATAATTAATACATTTTATATTCAAACAGTGTATCAAATATATCATTATGGAACCAAAGAAAAAGCTGCTCTTATAAAAAGCTTATGGGATAATGATTATAGCGTATTGGAGCAACCAAGTATCCAATGTGGCCAACACCAAAATATCCATGTTTGGCCAACTGCGCCCTATCCTTATTATAATTATTCCCCACAATTCAATTGTAAGATTTTTATGTCGACTTTTCAATAGGGAAAAAAATAATAATTTTATCTATTTACAAATTTGTTTTTCAGTAAACCGATTTAGCAGTGACGGGCTTAATACGGTTTTGATCACTAATGGGCATACTGCTGTGCCAGATCTTCTACAAATATCTTCAAAACAAACGATCCTTAATCAATCAATGGTTGAACCAATAATGTTGTGGCTCAATTCTAAGAAACTACACAATTATAAATGGTTCTTTATGGAACTTAGCTTCAGTGAAATTGAACAAATCAATGAGGATAATATAGAATATTTTATATCTAAAATTAATAAAAATTCTATGAAAAAAGAAGTGCAAAAAAAAATATGCAACGAGACAAAATTATTAAGAGATCGAAAACCAAAATGTGAAAAGTTAATATTGGTAATTTTTTACAGTCAATAATTTCAAACTGAAAAAACTAATAACTATATATAATTTCAGTTTTTGGATTTGGCAGTTACTCCGACAGAACTTAGTGAGTATATTACCGATGTTGAAGACATACTTGTTTGTCCTATACCAAATAATAACTGTATTATCGGCGACCAACTACAAAAAGACATAATGCTAATCATGAAAAAATTGTTATATCAACTTCTGGACAAGCTTAGTAAAAACAAGAAATTTTTGATTAGAAATCTATTGAGGAAGTCAATTGATAAATATTTAAAGTGCACATCTATTATCTTCGGGAATCTAGCCTTCACAGACGACCAAGTTGAAGAAACAATAATTTTTGCTGAAATGCTGAAAAATAAAGTTTATAGAAACACTGGCCAATAAAATACTTAAAATCATTAATTAAATCAATACAATTTTATTTTTTTATTATTAGTTATATATGTTTATTTAAAACAATAATGTCATAAAAGATAAATTAACAAAATAAACAATAATAACACGGAATGACAACCCCCCACCATAAACACAACTAGGGCTAATATTTGTGGGGAGGGGGGCTACAGCCCTTACCTGAACTAAAAATTACCCGTTAACTTCGTTATAATACTATTTGTTCTGGGAGGGCTAAATCTTTGTCAGGGAGAGGCGGGGCTAAGCCTAACCTAACCTAGCCCTCACCAGTTGCTCCACTGATCCCCACTCACTTTTCAATTCCTGCCTCACATCTAAAATCTACAATCAATATTGATATAATTAATTAACCAACTAAACTTATATTTTTCATAATAGTAAACTTGTTGTTTTTTGGTAACTTGTTGTCTTTCATAACTTTTAGGTCTAATCCTGTTGTCGTAAATATTCAACAATTATTTGTAAATTATAATATCTAATATATCATAATAGCATAACATACTACGTCGTGTATTTTTTATTAATTTAATTATCTAAGCATTATAGATTCATAGGCGTAGAATGGGGGGGGGCTAAGGGGCTATAACTCCTCCCCCCAGAATTCTGCTCATGTTTGAGAACTGAAAAATGTTTATATTATTTATTTTTATATCCATGTACAAAGAATACATTTTTATTTATTATATAATATAATATTTTATTTTATAATTCAAATTTTTTTATACATAAGTATTTAATAGGTATAAACTATATATTTGATAATATGGAATATGGTATATTATTTATTTATATTAAACTTTAAAATTTTCTTCTCTAGTCCTTTTTATATTTTGTTCCTTTAAATTTTTCTTTAGTACATTTTTAGAATATATGTTGTGTACTCGAATTATTATATGCCATAACCCCTTTGCCAAAGTAATTCGTATTGCCGAATTAATTCAAAAGAACTCCCCTCATATAAATTCATCATGCTACGCCTATGAATAGATTTTTAAATTAATTTTTAATAACTACTTGTTAATAATTTAGCCAAGTGGAGAATGATGGCAGAATAGTTTCTTTTAAGATTTAAAATTATAATGTTTTTCAATTTACCAACTAAACTTATGGAATATACCGGAATAGGAAGAAGAAATAAACAACGGTGAGTAGACGAAGTGGCTGATATCGGACATATACTGCTGGGTTAATATTAAAGATACATGCATTTATTATTTCTGTGTATCACACATTATACAGTCTGCATCTTAATATAGGTACTTGTTGTTTTTATTATTGTAGTTAATTTAGCTGTATATTACTATACTTAAAAACTATAACATTATCCAACCTCTCTTGTCAATTTTGTTCAATATTTAAAAACCAGTAATAAATATTTTTGAATTTTTGTATTTATAATTTACTCATGACTTGTTTTAAAATTAAACTATTATTGGTTTTTAAATTAAACTATTTAAAAACCAACAAAGGCATAATAATATGACATTCTTCAATTTAAATATTTTAGTTAGAACCTTAAATATTATATAATATTAAAAACAACAAAACAATATTTGAAATGCAGAAAATACACACTGAACTTAATATGTGATGAATATGTAACACATAAACAATGAATGACTTTTCAGTGTTCTTCTTAATTAAGAATAATTTATCATTTTTATAACATCCGTCGACCGTCATCCATAGTAAAACATTCATATTAATACACAAACATGTACAATAGGTAATTATATATTATATTAATTATTTATTATTTATTATAACACCCAATAATTTCAAACATTTTAATATACAAAATATCTTAGCTTATAATATAAGAATTATGATAGCAAATTATTTAGAACATAAAAATACAAATTAAATTATACATTTTGAAAACCATAGCAATAATATTATTATTTTTGATCCGTCAACAAAAACTTAGTTTTTTTTTTATTATTTGATAACAAATTAAGAAAATTAGGATACCATACAACTAAATCATATTATTTAATTTTAACACTTTTGACAACTATGATTGGCAAAAATGAAATTTAAAAAAGACTGATTTTTCAAAAAAAAAAAAAAAAACAATAATCTTTTAATGTAGATATTTTTTTTTAATTGGATGACAAATCAAAATCAAAGTGAGTAAAAATTAAGAAGATTTGAATAAGGAACATTTTGAATTTAAAACCTTTAGATCACCTATAATACAAAAGTATAGTTTAGTTTTAAATAAGTTACATGTTTAATTAAAACACATTAAACCTTCTTACAATAAAAACATATAATTTAATTTTAATGGTAATCTAATGTTTGATTACACATTTATAATTTACCACAAAAAAAAATTTGATTTTTTAAATCTAGAATACAACAACAATAAATTTAAATCTAAAACTTCCATTTGAGATGCATTTAAAGAAAAACATCCAAATAAATAATATCTGATTACACTCAACTTCAAACATATTTCCAAACTATTTTTTTGATACAGAATTTAAAAACGCTTGAATAGTTGGTCATGAGACTATTGAGACTATTCTACTGATAGAAGAGTTTTTGAAAAATGTGATCAGTTTTAACTATTTGTTTACAACTGTTAACAATTATTTTTCTACAAATAAACCATGATCAAATTTAATTTGCAAAATTGAACGCTGATTTACTTAAAATATATGAATACTAACTATACTATACTATACAAGGGGTGGCCAACAGCCAACTGGTCAAACATGTATGATGTATCCCTTTAATATTTCTTAAATTTTAAAAAAAACATTTGAATTTTTGTACATTTTTTTATCTTTGTTTAACCCACAAATATAAAAATTAGATTAATTACAATTAATAAAGGCAATAACTATGAAAAACAAAATTTTATACTGAGATTGAGTAGCTATGTAGATACATTGTACGTAATCTGTATTAATTCCTATCAATAACGGTTTTACCGCGATCATATAAATTGATAAATTAAAGATCCGTTTTATCTAATTCTAACACTATTAGATACAATTATTAATAGTATTGTGTTTCAAGTTATAACACATTATAGTCTTCTGTTCTATTCTACGATCAGTTATTTTGTTGTTTAATTTGATTTTGTGAAATTATCAAATCAAATGCAAACAAAAACATCTCAATGAATAATTTATGAAATCTTATCTTATCAAATAACAAAAAGTTAAAAGTAATAATTTGTAATCAAATATATTAAAATACTTGTTGTGTAAAATTGTGAAATCAAACGTTATTATTAATTATTAATACTCTAAATAAAAGAAATAAAAAAGTGTAACACGCTACACGCATGTAAACAAAATATATTTTTGTTTACTGAAAATTTTTTTTTTTTTTATGGTCAATAGCGAGAACCTAGAAAAACTCCCTAATCTAACCTAACCTAGAGGTTGATTACAAGTCAATTAAAGTTGGTCACTCATGTACTATAATACTATTAAACAGCTATCTAATTTGTAACAAGAAGACCAAAAATAATATTTTCAAAAATTCATACTAAAAACATTTTTTTTTTTTTTTTAACACTTATTATTACAAATTTACATATTATATCATGACTTTTTTTAGCATAATTACATTTTTTTCGGTAGAATATAAAGGGAGAGATAGTTTAAAATTCAAAATCCACTTTTCTAAATACAGCCATATGTACACATTGGAAATTTTTTTCCAATTCCAATATAATATTATAATTTAGAAAATTTAAGTTATTATTCTGTTCTTTAGATTGCAATGCATCAACTTGGAATCTTCATAATGTATTATATACTTATTATATTTTGTCTTTAAGATTTTCACTTCTGAACTAAAATTATGATTTTTAAAATATGCTAAAAATAAAATGTAATAATTAAATCATGATTATTAAGTATTATACTTAACAAGCCATACCAAAGTTTTCTTTATCAGCATAAACCAGTAAATCCCACATATTTTGTTTAATATGAAGGTCCTTTAAATAATTCATTAAAAGCGACTCATATCCATTTACATGTAAATCGACTTTGAACATACATAATACTATTTCAGTGAAACCTTGAGAGTTGAAAGTGCGGAAATATATACCACCAATAGGAATGCCATCTTCCAACATAGCCAATGTTTTCATTTGTCTAATTACAAAAAATTACACGTAAAAATATTAATATAATAATTGGAAAATTAAGTTTGAAAGAATGATGTAAGTTAAACAAAAATCATATGAATGACAAATCACATTAAATATAATTATTTATATTGTCTTATAGGCCTGAAAATGTATTACAAATATGTTAAGTTATCCGTACCGTAAAATACCTAATCAAATATTATGACGAGTAATTTTGACTAATTTAGTATGTAAATAATAAAAACATAGATAATATAATACATTTATTGGATATTTATACTGACTTATTTACCTTTTGAGTATGATTGGATGCTTTTTTTAATTCTTACTGATCAACAGAAATTTGTATATTTTAAAAAGTGTCATAAATTTATTAAAATATTCATAAAAAAACATAAAATCATGAAATAGAAAAGAAAAAAGCAGTTTAACAACAAAACCTATGAAATATTCAAAACATTCAAATATAAATTTCAGATTTGATGTAATAGTGTATGTAATAAATTTATTTTGCATACTGCTATATTTTCCAATAAATAAGTAAAATATTCAATTGCCATAAAATCTCAACATTGTTAGTTGTTTGTAAGCATATACCAAAATAAAATAATAAATTTAACCTGTAATCACATCCACATATTGAAAAGTTATTATAATTAAATTACATGTGCATATTTACTACTGGAGTATTGTTTAAAGTGATAAGTTGCAATAATTAACTTTAATAGAGGTAACAATATACTTACTCATCTGTTTCCAATCTTGCAATGTATGTATCTGGAAGTCTTGGCAATCGAGTTTGGTACATATTTCTTAGCTCTTTGCGGCATAACACACATTTTGTGAAATTTGACGAATAATCAAATACTATTATATCTATTCCTATGAGTTTGCCTGTTGCTTGAGTTTGCGGTTTATTTCCGTCTGCTATAAAACCCTAATTAATATAAAATTAGTAATAACATTTCAAATTTTATAGGTAGTAAATAATTAAACACCTAAGACATGATAGCTATACTCTGTTCAACGAGAGAACTCTCCGATTCTGCGTATACGCCCCCCCCCCTGTATCACCCTGCCATCGAAACTGGTTCTCCTATGGCAGGGTTTCGCGTGGGGATGCGCAGAAGAATCAATTTTTGTCGGTCCACGGATAGTTCTCTAGCTAAACAGAGTATAGATAGGAAATAATGAAAAAAAATTAATATTGGTAGGAGATAATTATATAGCTTAAATACCTACGTATCGTTTGTAATTACATTACTTCTTGTTATTATTACTTTGTATGTTTTTAGTCCATAATCAAGTACCATAATCAAATAAAATAATAAAATAAGTAGTATCTATATCTATACTACTATATAAATTGAAGTCGTTTTTTTTTGTTCGGGGTAAACTCCGAAACTACTTATTCAATCGTCGTGCAATTTTTTTTAAATTAAAGAGGACATCACGGAGAAGGTTTAAGGCAAAAATGTAGTCCGATTTAGTTAATGAAAAATTAGTTATTATTGATTAAAATAAACGTGTAAATTGTATACCTATATATATTATTGTACATATTGTGCGGCTCACGGGTTACCAGCTACCTGTAACCTGACCTTATTGTTCGTCAAATTGTATTGTGTTTGATATCGGTGTTGTTCCGAGAATTTTATCGCACGTACACCAACAACATGTATGGTACGAAATATTCGTTTCTATCTTCGTACCACATCTATATCTATACTACTATATAAAATTAGGTCGCTTTTTTTTGGTCGGGATAATCTCCGAAACTACTTATTGGATCGTCGTGCAGTTAAAGAGGACATCATAGAGAAGGTTTTTGGCATAAATTTAGTCGGATAGTTAATAAAAAAACTTATTATTAATTAAAATAAACGTGTAAATTGTATACCTATCTATCTATATCTATACTAATATATCAAATTTAAGGGGTTTTCTACGACCACTCTAACCAAGAAAACTACTGATCCGATTTGGCTGAACATTTTTTCTGTTATATCTGACAGTCTGCTAAAGGTTTTACTAAGGTACCACTTTTGATAGTAAAAAATAAGTTGAAAATTCTTGAAAAATTAAAAAACAAAGCTAAACATATTTATTAGCATTTATTTTGTATCTGTATTCATTTTTAATAAAAATATATTTATCATTAATACCGCTAAAAAAAACATTTCAATACGTTTTCATTAACCGTTTTTTGTATATATTCACTTGCCGATCACATTAAACGATAAAATTTGTATAAAAAATTCTACATATCATCGTCCGAATGCAAAATAAACAACCAATCACGGGCGAAGTTGTGACGGGTCGGCTAGTTTGGTATAATTTTAAGTAGGTTACTCAACTAATAGACTAAATGTACTGAGATAAAAATATTTATTTTATAATAAGTTTAATTAATAATGTGACTACTAGTTTACAGAAACAACCATATTATATTGGAATAAAAAAAAACCTAAACCAAATCATATATTGTGAAAAATTAAATTGACCTTTTATAGAATCACTGTGTTTCAGATAATTAAATCACTTTTATGGCTTTATTTAGTCAAAATGGACAAAATCAAATCTATTATAATTATAAACTAACATTATTTATTTATTTATAATAATAATAACAGGCGTTAGCTCAATTTACAAATGATACATAACAGTGCTAAGTAAAATAATAATAGTAATAATTATATTAACAAATAATAGACATAATAAAATAATAATAATAATAGATAGAGAGAAGATGTGAGGTGTTGATTTATCAATATTCAAAAATGCAGACAAGGATCAAAAGTATACAGTCATGTCAGTAGATGATCTGCAGTATATAATGAATTGTGATACAACTAAGGAGATGCGGGACAAGTTGCTTGGCGTATATGAACAGAAGTTCGACTAGAGTGTAACGCTAATTCAACAAATTCTACAACTATGTTTAAGCAATTCGATGAACCAAATCCAACTCAATGCTTATGCTCATTAATGACTTTGTCCGAAAACTACAAACATTTCTACAGTGCATGGGATTCGATACCAAATGAAAACATTGTTTAATTTTTCATCTTGACTCGTGGTGGAAGAAACAAGGCAAGCTCAAGGACTTAAGATTCAGTGAGATATTGCAGGAAATAGTGAATTTTGAGCAAAGAAATCGTTTGAAGTAATGGAGTATATAAAGAAAAACATACAAAAACTGGCAATTCTGAAAATCAACAGAACTATGATAAAAAACCAGGCAAGTGTAATCATTGCTTATATAATCGGGGAGGCATTGGAAAAGTAATTGATTTTCATAAAAGAACAAAAAAAAAAGAATAAGAACGAACAAACTCAGGAAATGAATTGGCTGGAGTAAAATCAAAACACATCGAGTATGAGACGAGTGTACCATACACATTAGTACATTACACACCTCAGCAAAATGGAAAAGCTGAGAGATCAATGCGAACAGTAGTAGAAATAGACAGAACTATAATATACAGCAGCAATTTGTCAAAGACAATGTTCTTTGGGCAGAAGCAGTAAACGCGGTCCTATAAACAATAAAACATACATGATACACAGATCAAGAAGGAAAAACACCTAACGAATAATGGTTCAATAAAACACCAAATATTAATCATTTGAAAATATTTGGTAGTAAAGTCTATGCACATATACATAAAACAAAAAATATTGCTTCAAAAGGGAAGCAAAGGCATTTTGATGGTTAAGAAGGTCAGACGGTCAGAAGGGACAAAGTGATATTGTATATGGTTTGAAGAAAGAGAAGTTTCACTAAGCAGAGACGTTATATTTTAAGAAGATTCAACAAGCCCACCAATAGCTACAGAAGTAAAAATTATAATTGAAAAAGAAGAAGTTAATTCATAAAATTCCGCTAAAGACGAAAAAAAATAACAATGACGAAGCAGTAGCGTAGCTTGTGGGTAGTCCTGGTAAATGTTATATTATAATATTATCCTAATAATTAGATTCTAATTAGATATTTATGAAGAATGTAAGAAAACACTGTTGTTCTACAAGATGCTTTTGATAAATTATGTCATTAACATCTATGACAAATAATCCAACCTTATTTGTTTTAGAATTTACTCATCAATGACTTCATCTGACATAATTTGATATTTCAGTGACTACTAATAAGGCAATCTCATTTAAGTCTATTTTTACCCATGCGTGATCCTTTGACACTAAACCTATAGGTATTATAATTATACATTGTTATTTGTTATAGTACCATTATAGTATATAATTTATAATTATATAAATTAAGAACATCCAATGTTTAATTTCTCAAAATCAATATTGGTCATTTGAGCGTTAACTGTTATTAATATTTGACATTTGTTGATAAAATATTTCAAACTACTACAGGACTCATATGTTTTTTACGGTGACCGGTTAAAATATCTCTTGATAAAAATATCTCTAAAGGAAATATCTCTCATGAAAATATTTTAATATTGATTGTATTTGTACTATCTGATATATTTTTCACGATTACGAGTGCGATTAGTAATTACATACCGCGATAAACGACTTTATCGTTGTAACGGCTACATTGATACGACAGTGTATAGTATATTTTTTTTGTAACTAGAAAATTTACTATGTTAAAATTGTAATAATTGTTGTCATAAAAACATTAATATTAATATAAAATTTAAGGGGAATTAATCTTAAATTTGAACTTATATCTTGATTGGATTTTATATTTATTTATTTGGTTTTATTATACATTACTTACATACTCAATTTATTTAATTTTATTACATTACTCAATCGTCCACGACCTTAAATTGTAATTTGATATATATTTTTTGTAACTAGTAAATGTGCTTACTTCAGTAATATTTAAATTATACAATTTTAATAGCTGTTGTTATAAAAACATTAATATAAATATATTTTCATGGGAAATATTTCCGTTAGAGATATTGAGTATCGGAGATATTTTGACCTGGAACCGTTTTCTACATTATAAAATACCATCCTACGAATTATATACATCTATAAATCTTGGAATGCAAACATTTTTTAAAATAAAGAAAAGTTCACTGGGTGGGAATCCATTCATCCTCCTACATCCTCAATCCCATAAAAATATGATACTGTCACCACTAGTCTCATCATTCATCAAAAACAAAATTTTAATAATAGAATTTTTAATTTCTTACCTTAGCACATTTACTTCATTGAGTCAACCCACTTAAAATTATGATACTATTATAGAACTAGAGCAAAGAAAGTTTAGAGCCTATCATGCTAACTGGTGATGAAGAACTAAACAGATTGTTCGTTATAGAGAAAAAAAAATGAAGTACAATAGAAATTTTAAATTAGGTCTTAAAAATTGATTTATTAAGTATAATATTTACCTTTAAAGATGTATCGGCACCATTATCAATATTTATGTACTCAAACGTTTCCAAAAGTTTATCCGTTGTTACATAATTTTTAAACATTTGATCACAGTTTACATCTGGTATAACTCTAAAATCATTAGTAATATACTTAGTAATATAGACCGATCATCTTCGCTCAAAATCATTACTTGTATGCAATGATTTATCATTGAACTCAAATTTAATCACAGTGACTTACTCATTGACAAGGTACACTCAACACAAACTATGCAGCAGAGCGGTTACCAACTTTCCCCCTTTTTTAATAAATAATAGTTCATTGTATCTAATATCATATTCACACGTACACAGACGTACACATAAATCAAATTGTATACGCCGTGGAGTCTCACTAATTTATACCTCACCTAGTCCTCACTACCTACAAATGAGTAATTACTGATGGCAGTGGTAATCAGTCAAACATTCTGAAGTCTTAAACTTATGAAATACTTACATTAGTTAATATAAACATAAATATTTACTTAAAAGTAAAAGTTGAAAAGGGTTGCACAAAAAGCTAAATGTTCATACGTTGAATAATAATAATAAACTATATGTACTAAATGTATATTAATAACATCAATCATGTACAAAGCATCATTAACCGATTAATTGTAAATAAAAATAATAAATAATACTTACCCATTTAAACAATTTTTGTTTATTCTTCCTTGTATATTAGAATTTATAACAGGTGCATTAAATTGATTTTGGGCCAATTCATTTAATTTTAAGTTTAAAGAATCTAAGATATAAAGTTTATTGAATTTAATATAGGTAACTAATATAATATGTAAGTAGGTATGTAACTAAAATAAATAGCATACCTAACAATTTTCTTGGACATGATGTATCTGGAAAATCTGGATTCCATATAGGTGAGTCAACTGCATACACTTCTTGTTCTAATAAATCCATAAATCTAAATGAAAAATAAAATTAAGTATTACTATAGTAATATTAATTATATTGATATAAAAGGTATTTTTAAATATAATAACTTTGGCAAAATTTTCACAAATAAGCATTTTTTACTGAAGGTACAATTTTTTGATTCATTAAGACACCAATTAGTGAAAGATGTTCTAAATACTTTGAGGGTGTACTTTAAAATATCCTGACCAAATATCATACTGCTTGTATAACTTGGTTTTATTATTGAATGATTGGAATTGGGAGTAAGACAATGCAATTGGTACCTAAAAAATATCATTGAATTCAATAATTTATAATTTACATAGATATAATATTACATGAAGATAATACTAAATGTATAAAATACCTCTTGTAATAAAATTTATAACTATTATTGTGTTTTAGTCTATCGAAAGTTAGAAGTTCCATAGGAGTAGTCCATATCCATTGATCAAAATTTTTTAAGACTATTCTGGTGATTCGAAATGCAACTTTGAGGTGCTAAAACATATAATTATTTATTTTTACTATAATTTACTAAATTTAAAATAATAAGGCATTATGTTTACAATTTTAATATGATACAATTACTATAAAGGTTTGGAACTTTTTTAATTATATATATTTAATCATAGTTTATAAACTTTAATTTGAATATGAATTTGAATTAAAATATGATGACAAGCTATATTTAATTTTGTGTATTTTCAAAATAATGAATATTGTACATAAAATAACAGTGTTTCTAATGTGATACATGCTATTTCGTGGTAGACTAAAAATTATTACAAAGCAACATAGAAAACTAGGTTAAGCTAAAGTGCAAATAAGGTTATATAGGTATAAATAGGAGGGTCACTTATCAGCTAACTCACTACTCAGTCAGTAGAGCACAAGACTCTTAATCTTGGGCACGTTTATTCAAGCCCCACATTAGTAAAATAATATTAAAATAACTGATTTTTTTTCAAATAATTTTACTTCATAGTATTTATTGATTAAATTAAATGTTAACGAATGTAATTTTGTAATAAAAATATATATAATATCATACTATTTGTTATTATGACCTATTGTTAATAGTTGTCTAATCTCTAGAACGTCATTATTTCATTATAAACAATTAAATATAACCTAACACATTCAATAATTTATTATAATATTTATAATCAATACAAATATGTATTAGTAAATTATTTTTTTTCAAATTTGTCAATTATGATCAATAATAAACTATTATTTTAATTTGCATAATTGTATTAAATACTTACATATATATTAGATGTAAACTTATACAAACAAAAGTTCTTTAAGATCTCAACTATAGTTGGAGACTCGAATGGCGGTGTTTCGATTGAATCTTTGATTGAAATCAATGAATCAGGACTTATAAAATGTTTTATTTCCTAAACCATAAACAAACACAGTAAATTACAAATTATACAATATTAATGATTATAAATAAAACTTAAAATGATACAACTTAAAGAGTTTGTCAAGCATTGGGGAACTACAGAACAATTAAACAAGTTTATTTTTTTATATTTATGACTAAAGACCAGATTCCTGTGCAATTACATCTTTCTATGGAGTATTCTAAATCCTATAGAAACAAGCTACAAATACAAATCAAGATATATAGATTAATTTTATAATAAGTTTTATTTTGTAACAAATTGCACGTTTCAAGTTTTTTTTATAAAAATTAACTAATTAGTATTTTTGTACAAATATTTATTATCCATAATCTATTATAACATCCATTTTGTAATTTATGTCACTTAATCATTGCTGTATTATGTTGTTATAAAAAGTATTGGAGTTTTATATCTAATAATATAATTATATTATATATATATATCGATACGGGGGCATAATTATGGGTATGGGGGAGGGGATAGATCCCCCCATGTGCCGTATTTATATACTGTTGTCTTACAAAATACAAAATACAAATAACTAAAAAAAAAGTTTTAAATGTTCAGTTATATTACTGTATTGCCAAAATAATTCAAGAAATTAATCAATTTCTATTCCACAAAACTGGATGTATCTAATTCATTAGCTAAACTTCAATTGTGGAGTAGAAAACTAAGAGAATTAAAAAAATCAAATATCAATCCAAAAACCGGAATTGAAGCGTTAAAACTGTGTAACATTAATATTTACCCTAATATACATTTTGTATTAAAAATTGTATGCACACTCCCGATGTCTACTTCAACACCTGAAAGAACATTCTCAAGTTTAAAGAGAATTAAAACATACCTTAGAAATAGTATGACAGAGGTGACACATTATTTTAAACTAAAATTCAATATTTATTATTATGTTGATTATTAATTAATTTATAGGGTGTATCAATGTTGGCCATTCTAAATGATATTGATGTAGAACATAATGAAATACTTAACATATTGGCGCGAAAACCAAGAAAATTGGAAATGTTGTTATAATAATATAGTGTTTGTTAATAATATAATGTAATAAATGTAATAAAGGAAATGGGTTGTTTAATAATATATATTTTTAAAATGAATTTATTGAAAAAGAAATTAGTGGGAAGGTTGAAGGGGGATGTGGGGGCAAAGCCCCCCACGGGCCAATGGTTTTAAAATATCCATATCCCCTCCCATAAAACATTTATAATTACGCCACTGTATCAATATCATATATTATGATGTAATTAATCTTCTTTAAATTATCAAATAGATGTAATTGAAACAGTAAAAAATGGACTCTTTTGATTGAAAATTTGAGAATGAAAAGGGACATAAAATCTATGAAAAATTCAAATCAGTATTTGGCAAGAATTCCGGATACAGTATTTTAAAACTATACGATTCAATAAATGGAAAGAAGATCCTGCAATTATAAGCTGCTACAAACAATGCCCGATAACAAGTGTCGATGTAGAACATGTGTTTTCACAACTAAAACACATATTAAGTGACAGCAGACAATTTTACTGAAAACAACTTAGATAGGTTAGTTTAAAATTTTATATTTTTATAAAATACTTAATAGCTAATGCCAACTAATAAATAATAATATTATAAAAATAAATAGCAATAAAAATAAAATTTTAAGTACCTATAATGAAAAATGTGTTATATAATTCCTAATAAAAATTTGTTTTTGCACGATTTTGCACATTTCAGCATTTTAACTGCAAGCTTTTTAGGTGTTAGCTGCACAAAAATCCGGTCATAAATTATGTCCAGGGCTTGTAAGTTCATGCATTTGCATATCAATCTTGCTAAGTTGTATTTAATGCTAGATTACGTAGAAATACATTTCAAGGTACCACGGTTACATACGTGAAGTCTTATTTTGCATGTTTTTGCATATTTAGAGGTTTTTTGCCTATTTGGCATATTTATGCATAATTCTATTTTATCGGGCATATTATACATGATTTTGATATTCCTATTCATATTATTATATCAATATACATTTTTTTTATGGACATACTATGAAAGAATCAACATTTGACGAAAAAACAATATGGTTGTTTATAGTATTAATATATTATATATTTATATAAAATGTTTGGGAATTCGGTCATTCGTACATTATATACAGTTTATGAGGGCTCAAGAATAGTATTTAAAATCCATTTTTTTTATTTGTGACATATGAAAATAAAATATAATTATAAAAAAATGAATGGATAATTCATGTTATTGCTATGTACCGGTAGTACATAACATATATCACTACTATGTAAGCGGAAGGGCATATCCTATATTAAGTTTAAAACACAATTATAATACGTAGATATAACTAATATCGACAGGGTACACGCTACAATGACCTCGAAAGGAAATAGTAAATCTAGTCGTACAAATGGGCATACACTATTTTTGGAAAACTATTGTAATAAAACATAAAACCATTGTAATAAGAGGAACCATTGAATTAAATCACCAAACCCTTAAAACCAATGTACAGGAAATTAACCTGTCAAAAAATAGGAACAATCATAGGTAAAAAGACTAAGGATTATAGATATATTATGTTTGTCATTGTGTATAACTTGTTAGTTGTTTGCAATCACTCTGTATAATTAATGACCCGTAGAGAGAAATATTTTATATTAAATAATAAAATATTGATGCACAGCATTGCGACCACAAGAACATCCAGCACATGCACACGTTGACGTCCGACCGACAAAGCGTGGGATGAGCCGAAGGACTCTTGTACCACACAGGAGGAGTACGGGGATGCCATATATAAGGGAGCCCGAAACGGCCTATTTTCAGACGTGATCTACCAGAGCGACCGCAAGCACCTTCACGTCCATTTGTTTTCTGAACCATTATTTTGAACTTAGAATATTTTTAATAATTTAATTAATTTGGACTTAGAATACTTTCGATTAAAACTCAGAATATTCTAAGGACTGGTGAAGTTAAATCATTTTGAATATTAAAATCTGAAATAGTTCTAGTATTAAATTTAATAAAATAACGATTCGAATCACATTTCAATAAAAAACACTTTAATAGTTTCAACAAGTTTACAATTTATTTCAAAACATCCTAACATCTTTTCCAAAGGTTGTTGTACGCCAGTGGCAAGCTACATTATTTCAAAAATTGTTGATGATTTTTATAAGTGCATAATTTTAGATATTTAGTGCATATAAATGTATATTTTTTAACTTTTTAAGGCATATTTTGCCTATTTTGAGTGCATAAATGCATGCTTATTTGGGCATTTTTTAGAGCATGAACTTACGAGCCCAGATTAAGACCATTGATAGTTTTAATTGTTAATAATATGATTTTAAAGAGAATATGCAAATTGAACACATTGTTGTTGTTGATACCACTAAGCAACATTGGTGTCACTCTCATCTTAATGTTTTTTGTTGTTGTTAACTACTAATTAAACACACAATATTGAAACAAACTCTTAATTATTTAATTTTTAATATCTTACAAAAAATAATACTATCGTTTTTCCAATTTAGGAATTATTTTAATTATTTTAAAAATTAAAAACTCTATTATAAAATAAATTGTTTACCTAAAATAAGTTACGTTAGTTTATATTTTCATTATTTTTTTTTTTTACTATACATGTTTATGTTTATGTTATCAAGTATTATTAAACATGTTTTAATTTCATTCATCTTATCTCAAATGGTCTAGCATACTTTGCTCATTGCTGCGCAATATGCATGTGTATTAAGTAATAAACAGACAAACACCTTATAAGTTTGAAGGTTGAGATGTTATCAAGGAATACTTATAAGATTATTTTATTTATTATATTATAGTTGGAAACATGTCGATTGAAGATATTAATAGTCCCATAGGAATCAAATATTTAAACTGATGATTTTAAAAATAATAACAAAGTAAGAGTCGCATTCAGCGCGTTACCAATGAAGAGTTATACAAATATATCATGTAGTTTTTTTTTATTTAGGTGAATTGTAATTTTAAATTTTAAATTTCTATAAAATATGCAACCTAAATATTGATTTAAAATAAGTTGAGTCAATTTTAAATATATACTTTAAGCATAAATACCATAAGTATTCTAAAAGTATGTGGTGTAGACTTATTGCAAAAAATATAAGAGTTAAGTATTTAATATTTGATTTACAATGAATACTGTTGTATTTTTGAATTATTCTGATATCCAAAAAGTAGTTTTGTTTATAGGTACCTGATAACATTAATTTAATAATTTCTTATAATAAATAGTCACAATCTATAAATCTATACACCATTGTACATAAAGAACCTTCATCCATTAGTTTTATTTATAATGACATATTAAAGTACCTGATAACATTAATTTAACAATTTCTCATAGTAAATAGTCACTATCTATAAATCTATAAACCATTGTACAATGGTACATAAGCACCTTCATCCATTAATTTCATTTATAACAACATATTAAAGTACCTACTAAGTGCTTCAAATATTAAACCTTGGCTAAACAATTTACTTACATGATATATGAAATCTTTACATTGTTTTAATAAAGAATCTCTTTCAGCATCAGAAGGCAAGTTTGACAGATATTGTATTTCATTTTTTATGTTTTCAAAATCAAATATTAACCTTGTCAAAGCGTTTAACTTTTTTTCTGGACCAAATATCAAATGTGAAACATGATCATCTAATAAAATATAAATTATACAAATAATAACTAAAAATATTTGGTGTATGTTAATATAAACATAATATATATTATATTTATATATATATACATATTAATGATGCCATGATGGTTCCTTGCAAAGAAGGGAATTATGCACTAAACAAAATCACAATCACCAATCTCAATGGGTAACATAATTATTATTATTATTATTATCATTACATTTTAACCAGAAAAATGGTAGTAACCGTTTATTTTAAACAAAAGGAAATGCAACTATTTTTGATAATTTTTAAAACATTATTGGGCTCTGTTGTTATGTTTTTTATATTTGAGATCTGTTTTATACGGGTTACAACCAGAGTATTAAATTTATGTTTTTTTGGATAAATTTTACTACTAGTTTATTAGTAGATGACAGTATCTAAACATGAGACTAACATAAATTATAGACATGTCAAGTATTTCTTGTAATTAGTGTAGTTGATTATTTCTTTCGCTTTAAAAATGAATTAATCATATTTCACTTTATTTGTCCAAAGTTAGTGTATACAACAAAATAATAATTAAAAAGGTACAATCAAAAACAAGAAAACTTTATCTGAATATGATTAAAATATGATATGATATCGATAGGTATGAAGGTACTTACATAGTTTATGATTACAACCAGATCGTTCACAAATAGAATTCATTGATGGTTTATCAATTGCTGCATTAAAAACATATCCCTGGCAAACACATCTTAAAATCTAGAAACATTTAAATATTACAATATGTAATTCTATTACTCGTAAATATGCAGAATACAGAAATTTAAACATTTATTAACATACATTTATATTTTATATTTTATTTAAAAGTATTTGGTGATACTTTTATTATATCTACCTATTGTTACTTATATCAAAAATGTATCTAGGTATTTATTTTGAATTCAAATGGCACTACCCGTTAATATTGTTAATAAATAAATAAATATAGGAATGCTGTATCCATTAGCTTAATATCAATGCTGGAAATGTAGGTATTTGGACTATAAAGAATTTATAATATAATACACCTAGTCAACATGCGACAAATTTAACAACATTTAGGTACCTAGGAACCTACAGTAACATAGACTCATGACTATTGTTATTTGTTAAGCCTAAGCCAAATAATAAAAATACACACAATAATAAATATCATACCCGACACGGCATATAATTTGAGATCTTAATGAGCTTATCCAGTCTAGGAACCCTCACCAACATATTCAGATCACGCCGTCTGAACGATAAAATCATTTCGTTGATATCGCTCATCTTCCGGTAGTTACGTAACGACCAAAAAGCAACGATACTTTGACGTAGTTTTAATTAAAACGTTCTGTTAAACCAAATTAATGGTTCTGAGGACGAATACCTATTATGTATTATACAATATTAGTAGCATTCGCCATTCAGTTATTCAGATAATAATAATATTTAGGTATTTGGCACTTGCCTCTTGGTAATAGGTAGGTATATATGTAATTGTAAGATACTAATATAATATTATAGTGCAACCACGGCAACACCAAAAAATAGTAGGTAGTTGGTTAGAAGCAACAAGCGACGTCGCAATATATGTGATTTATAGCCGTAAAGGGATATACGGTATAAAAGGTATTTAGTATTTGCGTAAATACTAAATAGATAACGAATGGTATGATGATAAGGAGACACTGCACGCGAAGATATGACAGAGTAGTAGAGTACCGAACGCGACCGCGAGTATGTACGGAATGGACCACGGACTGTAAACGAAAAACTCAATATGGCTGGGCCACTGACTTGTTGTCGCAAACTAGCAACTCAACAGACTCAGCCGGGGACCAGAACCTCGAGAAATACGTGACAGCGTCAAAAGCCTCCAACTCCGCCCGCCTGTTTGTACAAAAACACCTGTATAGGTGGCGCTACACTAAGTCGCGCATACTCCCTCGACAACATTCCCCTTTCCTCGTACTAGCGAGTGCATGTCCGCCGCGCAACCCGCTGGCAAACAGCCCGGGCCGCCCGACCTTCGGCGACCCTCCCCCTCCTGCCGTAGACCGCCCACGAGCTACTCCCGTAATATATATAAAATGGCAAGATTTTTACACCCCGATTTGGTTCAAGTCTACTCGATACCACTAAGGATCCACATCCTTTTTTTCGACTTGTGACATCACGCGCCTATACCGGAGGACCTGACTATCAAAAAGTGACATACCAAATTATACTATATGTTGTTCATACCTTGGTCCTTCGGCCGTCCGGTCTGACACACATTAATATATGGACAAAGCGTCCCCTGTACTTTGCCATGGGTTCCATAGAGCTAACTTTCCAACTTTGCTATAAAATAAAAGTTTTACCGATTTTTTTTTTCTGTAATGAACATGCATTTTTAAAGATTTCCTACCTGTTATGAATTGCAGTTCACACACGCTATCGTCGGTACATTAAATACGCATCCATACAATAATACGCATAATACCCAGTGGAAGGAACAATTTCCTTGTTTCAAACAAAAATTTGAACTAAATTTGTCATTCCTTTCGAATTTCAATTTACACAGATATGTAAAGTATATCGTCAGTATATACATATAAATCGAAAAAATAAATCAAACACTAATTGTCTAATTAATTTAATCATTTTTATTTTTTCAAACTATTTATTTGCCTAAAATTAATTTGTTGAATGTTATCCCATAAGGCCATAAGGTTATTCATATTATATATGGCGAAAAAGTGAATCGGTGAAAAAGGGAAAGCTATACTTTTGGCGGAAATATGTAGCTCCCGGTTCGCAGGTATCCCGCAAAATGTTGGTCCATTATTCCGCTCATCAAAACTTTAAATACGTATAACTATCGTATAACGTATATATATCTGTAATCTGTATGTATAATGTATGTAGAATTTAGAATACCTATATTCAAAAAACCATAAGGATTTTACACCGTATTGGAATATGTGAAAAAAAGTTCACCCCTACGTCAAAATCTTCAGCCCCCCTACCAAATCTCCCCCTCCCAAACACTTTTAGCGCCGATGCCTATACCATATTATTATTTTCAATAAAACCGGATTTAAAATTTAAAATTTGCATAAATATTAATAAAAAATATCAGGTAACAACATTAAATAGGTAGGTAAATTTATTTTTATTAAAACTAATCAATTGAATTAACAAAAATAGGTAGGTATATTCTTAAATTTTAAAATTACTATTTACTAGAAATATCCAATGAATTTAGCCATTTATAGGTACTAATTAATTAAATTAAGTGTTATATTTACACCAGATTAGTATGTTTTAAATATATATAAAAACATTTTTGGATAATCACGTAATTTTATTCTAAGAAATTTTAAAACAAAAATGTTCTTGTTTTTCTTTTTTGCCTCGTATGCCTACAGCCTACGTTTTTAAGTGTATCTGATATAATTAATTTTTTACAATCAACAAATGGACCCAATTTTATCAATGATACAAATATTCGATACAATAACAATTATTATTGTTGTTGCAGTTGTCGATGCTCGTTTTTTTCCGGAGAAAAATAGCATAATAATTGTAAAAAGTAAAAACAGACAATAGTCGAAAACACGTTCTGTTAACGACATGATAGATGCTAGAATCTAGCTAGATGCTAACTGGTATACATACAACATACTATTTCCACAATAATAATAATAATAATATAGTATTATTGTAGTATATTATTATTGTATATTTGTATTAATGTATTATAATTGTTTCCCTTATTAGTTTGTCTTAAAATTCAAAATTGATCAGCATAAAATAACAAATTAGGTAACACAAAAGTGTTATGCTGTCAATACTATTGGTTCGTTATATATACGTGCCCCGCCCCACATAATCCGGCCGGGTAAGGTCGGACATCAAAGGTGGTAAAAGGTCAGGCACGTGTCTGTTTTTCAGCACTATAGTATTGATCCACTCGCGAATAATAACAAATTAGGGAACACAAAAGTGTTATGCTTTCAATACTATTGGTTCGTTATATATACGTGCCCCGCCCCACATAATCCGGCCGGGTAAGGTCGGACATCAAAGGTAGCTAAAGGTCAGGCACGTGTCTGTTTTTAGCACTATAGTATTGATCCACGCCCGAATAATACGCGTGGGCAAATCCACAGTCGAGTTCGTGAGCATGGAATAAGAACGAGCTATATATTTTAATACTGTATATTTAGTTTATGTATATTTATTTTTTAGCATACGCATTATATAAAACTAATAAATAATAATATATTGTACCCAGGGCCGGACTTACGCCTAGGCCCGTTAAGCCAGGGCCTAACATTTTTGGGGGTGGCAAATTTTGTTAGTAATTGAAAAAAAAATCATATAAATATCTTATGTATTTGTATAACTGCGTACATTAATATTAGTAGTAAATACAAGAAGGTACTTTTCGGTTATCGTACCCCAACGGTCGTCCGGCCGGCGGCGGCGGCGGCCGGGAAATACCGATTCCATTATCGTACCCCCATTATATTTATCTCAATAAAGGTGTCCACTGTCTAGGTATACATATTATGTGTCTATGTTGACAAATCATTAATTTATTATTTATTATCAATTGTTTTGTTAAATTAATGCATAAACTAAGATATACTAGGATAACTAAGGTATATCTTAGTTCATGGATCAATGTTAATCTTTTGCCCGGGAGGTACCTACCTATTCGACTATTTTATAAAAAAAAATGATATTGAAAAAACTAATATTTTCTTTAATCTCTTATCTCTTTAATTTATATAATATTATCTCTGTACATATTTCTATTAAGATTACAATACTTCTTTGTAAACAATATTTTTTGAAACGTAGTTTCTTATGGCGCGATGTGAGCGGAGGGACCCTAGCCCAGAAAAACCGTGCACATCGAAAATAAAAGCGTTAGTCGCTATCTCTCTTACTCTTTACCGCTTTCTATATACTTTTGTCTCTCTCGCTCTACGGTCGGCTACGTTGTTAATGGGTCGCGACTACACGTGTAATGAACTACACGGGTACCCGTGTTTTTACCTATGACGCGACGGCGTTAAAGCCCGTGTAATAAAAATACCCGTGTATTTAATACACGTGTATCTTAATACCCGTGTATCTAAATAGCAGTGAGCTTGAATACTCATACATATAATATAGGTATACGGGTAATGATAAATAAATACACGGGGACGGGGGTATGCACGGTTATTATTACACACGCATAAACACGAGTATTATCATTGATTATACATAGTATACTATACTATATTATACTATGTATAATCAATGGTATTATGCACGGGTATACATGGGCTTTAATATATTTTTTGCCCGCGTACCCGGGCTCCGTGTTACCGTGTATTCTGATACCCGTGCACGACCACGACCTCTAGTTGTTATTATATATCTAATACCCGTCGCGTCGCCGCCGATAAAACACACGCAGTAGAAAAAAGGTCATGTTGCAAGTAACTGGAAACACTAGATACTATTATTACTGTTATTGTTATAATAAATTATTATAGTAATTAGTATTACAATTGAAACCGTTCATAACAAAATAAATAACATTAAATATTATAAAATCACTTTCATGAGTCATGACTGTTGACTGTTGAGGAATCCGGGTTTTTCAGTTATGATTTTATTTTCGACTTTTTGTTCTTTAGTGAGGCGCATACACATATAGGTTTGTTGCCGAGCTAACACGAGAGCAAAGACTGTTTAATGGTGCCGGTGGATCAGCAATCTCTGTCAATAAAACTTTTCCTCCTGAACAGCAGAGATCTGGTGTGGTTCTTTAGACCATTTCAATGCATGATAGAAGTTTCACTTTAAATTCATATTTCCTATAGCTCCTAAAAAGGTCAGGTTGCAGGTAGCCGGAAACCTGCGGGCCGCCGCCGCCGCCGTGCAGCACAATATGTGTATATAGGTATATAATTTACACGTTTATTTAAATTTAAAATAACTAATTATTTATTATTTTTATCTGACTAAATTTGTGCCTACAATTTACTCTGTGATGTCTTCTTTAATAAAAAAAAAACTGCACAACGATTGAATATGTAGTTTCAAAGTCAACCCGTAACAAAGTTTCCAATTTCACTTTTATTTATATATTTTTTATTATTAGGTATATCCAAAATAAAATACTAATAGAAATTATTTCTATAGTTAATTTCTCTATTACTATTTTAATCTTCACGTTTTAACCAATAGCAACCATTGATAAACAGAAATAAATTTCGATTTCCATCAAATTCTCATTCTCATCTATTATCCTTTATAAAATATGAATTTTAAAAAATGCTTTTCTAGGGCACGGCGAAATTCTAATATTAATCCATCATCAAAATTTAAAATCGATAGCTCTAATAGGTTATAGGCTCTCCTCCGTTGATTATGAATCAGTCACTCATGACACTCTCGTTTATATATGTATATATAGATAAATAGATTATTATAATTTATAAACACAAATGACTAATAAGTAATAAGTAACATATACAATGAGAGCCCGGATTTATTTACTGTACCGTAGTCGAAAAATTCATGTGCGGGCCTGGATATAATACATAATGTGTATCCGTTGTGACCCGCTAGCAAGGTTGTATAATATCTACAACCGCGCCCGCTAGACGCTAGTCAATAAGTCGCAAAACCCCGCGTTACTCAGCAACCTACAAACCCCCTCTCCTACCAAGGGTCATAAATCAATCGAGGGTCCAAAACGGGAACTATATATACAGTTGATGTGCACCGTGCGCCCGGGCGTGCGGCGGCCGGGCCGGTGAGTGTGTCCTTCATCAATTTATGTTTTTAGGATGGAAACACTGCACCGTACAGAACAGCCACAACGCGATCTGTACACTAAACGTGCGTATCGGAAAATTACACTTGCGAGAGAGAGAAAGAGTGAGAGTAAGTGAGAGAGGGCGATAGAGTTTGTCTCTATAATGATGATAATAATGCTGTAGAGTAGTTCGATTTAGTGTCCTTCGATCCGCCGTTCTTTAAACACTTTCTCGATTCGCCAGAGCGTAGTAGACTAGTTAAGTAGTTTTATAGGTATATTATATAGTGTTTGTAGATACAAGGACTATGGGTGGTGCGATAAGTAGGAAGCATATGAATGTGCTTTGTAATAACTCAAGACTGGATAGCCACAACTGCTACAGACAATCGCAGCCGATCAAACACTTGTTAATGTACGACGACTGGAAAACGAACGATTTGTTGTATGAGTATGTAGAAAGTAAGAGGGAGAAACAGGAGGACCAAGAAAGTGGGTGTACACTGAAGGCATCTGCCAGGATTTCCCCTTGCCGGGTAGGTACAATACCACATCGACAATAATACGATAGGCATTATATTAGATGCGTCACACAGTTCACATCGGCAATTTGTAAGGAGATTTGTAGTTTTATTTTCATAATATTATATCAAACATAGATTACAATTTACAATATCAGTTGTCGTCATATTCTGATGCGAGAAGTCAAAAAATCAAATTAGCGATTCGCTGATCTGCAATTGGCATATTGGCATACATCTACTAATATATAACTTTCAGGCTAAAAGTTTTAAATATATTTTATGCCAGTTTCAGCTCTCACTCCAGTCTTACTAATGACTAGTAACTGTAGAACTTCATTATAATTTATTTGTAATGTTAATTTACTTTCGGTCTACTTTGTTTAATCAACCAATAATATGTATGTAGCTAAATCTGATTTTCAACATTTCTAATTCATGTCTTACTACATTCTCATAATTGAATAACAATGGTTTAATTTATATTAAATAAATGAATAGGTGAATAATAAATGCATTTGTATTTTACTGTCTTACATTAAAATACTTAACTAATCATTTCAGATTTCAAAGTGTAAGTGTAAAGGTGGAACTTTTGAAGGAGTTAAATATGATAATTATGGATGGACAAATGGTATTTGCACCACGGTTGGCTGTAGTCATCCAATAAGTAAGTATAATGTAAAGTCAACTTAATTGTGTATTAAGTTATAACTTATTTAATGAAATTATACTTCTGAGTATATATAATATTTGTTTTGTTTATGCTGAAAGCAATATAATTATATAATTAATATGTTTTTTAATATATTATTATTATATTATTAATTCATTAAATTTATAATGATTTGATGACTAGGTTGGTATTTTTATAAGATTATGAGCAAAATGTAATATTTATGAAAATTAAAAAATATCTACTTTTTAATACAAGCTAGCATTGCAAGTTCATTAACATTATGGATTCAATTCAAATCCGAAATATCAGATAAAAATAATAATAATAATAATATAATAACATATATTCGCATAGATTTTTGGATTTTATTTGTACCGTCGATAGTAATAATTACCGATATTATATTATACACTAGCTTATGAGGTACACTGAACACTATATATGTGAACGACTGTAAATTAGTTTATATTAAGTGAAAGAAATTAAAGTGTTTATTTTGATCAATTAATGCAAATTTAGTTTTCATAAACAATTTTTTGAAAAATCATTAATGCTGGACTTGAATTAGAAAAAACTGTAAGTCATTTTTGAAACTAAATGAATTATAATTTAACTAAATTTTACTTAATATATTACACAAATTAAGACAATTTTTCAAAATAGACAAAAAAAAAATGTTCAACTATAAGTACCTATAGGATTTTTTGTTATAGATAGTGGGCCTGTAAGAATGGGAAGAAAGATGTTTTTTTTTTAAGTTAGACAGGACTTAGTATTAAAACATGAACCGAAATAGTATTAGATTTTAGATTTCAAGGGTTTAAATAACTCGGGACTCAATTTTTTCTAAAAGGTTTTATTGGAACTCAATTCATATGCAGCCAACAATGAAGGACAAAACTGATTAACAAATATTGTTTTCTTTTAATTCGATTTCAAATGTATAACAAAAATTCAAAATTAGTTATTAGTTTTGTGTAAAATAAGTGATTAGCATTTATTAAGTAGGTATTTTAATAATTACTTTGTTCACTGTTATGTATATAAATTTATTTATTCATTATTTAATCGTGTGTATGTTTAATTTGTATTTTGTGTAGCTGATCATATACTGCATTTATTAAATGCTTCAAGGTTCCAATTTGCCAGATTAGTAAAACTAATGTTTGATATGATTAATATAAAAGGAGCTTTAGAAAATGCATCTAAAAAACCCAAATCAGAGAGAAATATTTGGTTAGAAGAATTGTTTGAATCAATTTGTGATGTATGTTATTCATAATAATATACTTTAACTAAATGACTAACTGTGTTTATTTATGTCTTAGATATTATTTAAAAAAGTGCTTTGTGATCCCTTTACACCACCTAACATTGATTCAATTTATGGGTCTCCGCCATTTGAAAGGACTAACATAGATCAAGTTTTGTTAAACTTTTGTATGCATATCTTTAATGATGATAATATTTTGGTAAGTCTGGAATCAAACCAATTAAATTATTGCTAGTAAAAACAAATCTTTCGGACCATTATACAAAAGTTTATAAATTTAAAATGCTCACAAATAAAACAAATAACTTCAAAACATTAAAGTGACAGCAATAGATGTAATCACTCATCACTAAAAAATTAACATGTTTATGTTAATATGTAATGGTTATTTATGGTCATTAAACTTAACATTTGCCACAAAAGCTTTATAATATTATTATTTAACTATTTATTTTACATTTAAATATTAAAATGTAGGTACACACTAATTTATGGTCGATTGTCTTATCTTGAATGAGTAATATTATGTAATAATTTTTAATTTATACTAATTTATTAATATGCAATACTCTATGATGGTATACTTCCATAACAATTGAAGAAAATTGTAAGTATAAAGTAATTACTACTACACAACATTAGAAAAAAAAACTTTCCTCCTTGATACTTACAACACACAAAAAAAATAAAATGCAAAACCATAAGTGTTTGCACAAAATTTCCAAGAACTGGCTAACCATGGTTGTAATGGTATTGTTAAGTTCCTAAGATATGCTGCAGAATAGAAAAAAAACCTCCTAACCAAACATAGACCGAAATAGATATAAATTTCATAAAAAATGTGAATCAGTGGCTAGTGTCATAACTCCAGTGATGTATTAAGAACACTTATTCTGGGGTGATTACAGGAGTCCGGATCCCATCCCCACTCATTGGCCCATAATGATGTTATATTTTCTTTTTCCTACATGATTATAAATGTAACCACAGCTTTGTGTTGGGAAAATTATGTGATCCCCCCACAATGAAAAATTCATAAATTTGCCACTGCATAACTAAATTATTGAATTCCAAATGAATCTTGGCTTAAACCAGAACGACCTCTTGCCCATGTTTATAATACACGCAAAAAAACAACTAAGAAATTGAAGATTTTAACTGCCAAAAAGAGTCATTGTAAAACACATGATTTTGTTGCTTCACTCAGAATACAAAAATGTGAAGTAATATAGAAGTAAAATATTAGGTTATAAGGTCGTTAATTTTAGAGCTCATAGTTTATAGTATAAATAAATTGTATAATGTTTATTGTATTATCTGCAGCTAGGATTATTTTTAGTTTGTATTATCAAAAATAATGTTAACACTGACACAATACGTCAATACTTAAATAATTATTAACCAAAATAATATTTTAAAAATTATTTTGAAACTAATAACATGTTTGTCAACAATATTACATTATGTTATGTTTCAGGGGTTAAAAAATTCACTTATACTCACTAAATTTGTATTAAGATTTTTTGATACATGGATGTGGGCTATTCCAAAAGAACAACTGAATTGTAATTCACTAGAATACTCTAAAAGTTATAACTATTATTATCGTAGGTAAGTATACACACTACACAGTAGGCATGCCCATAAAATAATATCAAATGCACAAATGAGTGGTACATAATGTTTTTTTTTAGATATCTGATGTATTGCTGTCTGCCGAGATGTTTCCATTCAATTTCCTTGCGATACAGACCTAGTAAGATTTTTGGTCGTGATGTTCTGCAATATACACTAAAAGAATTCAGAATTCAACTGCAAGTTTGGTGTTACAAACGAAGTATAATGTGGACAGAACATACAAAATTATTTTGTTTAAACTATTTGCCTATGTAAGTTAGTTTGAGCATAAAAAGTTGAATAATAATACTTAATATTGTTTTTATTATCTCAGATACATGGATTTACTGGAAAAGGAAGTTTTCAACAATAAGTCACCAATCTGGGATATGAATTATGAACTTACAGATCTAAAAAGAAAAACTATATTTTTGGAACATTCCTAAATAAGAACTAAGAAGTATATTAATATTGTCTTGTGTTGCTTGATTATAATTTATATTTATTACAATTTTGAATCACTCCTAACATCAAAATGTTATCAATAATTATTAGTTCAGACGTTCATATCCTTCAAAATAACTTATCGACCTTGCTAAAACAAAATGAAACTTTAATTTATACCAATATAATTGAGTTCAGAAATTGACAAATAATTTATATTACTAACACATGTTAATCTATTTTTTCTATTCACTAAACATCAAATTAGTTTTTTCAAAATTCATTAACTGTGTTGAATACAATTTTAAAAGTAAAAATGCATTTACCAAATATTTCTGTTTTGCCGTTAGTGAGTTTTTGCTCTAAGCCGACGATATGTTTTATTTTTGTATAATCAGATTTTATGTTCCCAAGTATTGTGTAAAAAAATATAAAAATAAATTAAAATTGAAAAAATAAAAGTAAAATATGCTATAGTAAAATTTAATTTCATAAATCGGTTTTAATGCTATAGGAAAATAACTTACCTAATACCTAACGAAAAAATTACTATTTTATATATAAGAAATTTAAAAAGTCATCCACATATCTTGGCTTTAATAAAATAACGGTGTTGACATAAAATAAATGATATTAACTCCCTCAAAAATGTTTTTTAAACTTAAAATACTTATTTAAATGTTGAGATGTTGACTAATTCACTTTAAAATAATTTTAGTATATACCTACCTCATATTTGATTAATTTCATTTTTAAGTTCACTATTTAATATTTTTCTAGAGCCGACTTATTTCTCACAAGTAATATATAAAATTAAAAGCTTAATTATTGATATTAAAACATTTACTTTTAATTAAGTAATAAATACATGTACAAAAACATTGTAATAGTTATAACCATGGTTAACCGGAACCATGATTATAACATATTAAATTACAAAAAATTGTTAATTCTCCTCATACACCCATTACTTGAAAGTAACATTTTAAAATTAAATTTTACTTAGTAGTACATAAATATATTATGTGTTATTAAATATTATAGTTATATATAATTTATGTTTAAAAAAAAAATTTTACTTGATATTAAATATTTAAATATTAGAATTATTAAACAAATATTTTCAATACTAGATAATTGTATACTTTAATTACCTACTTGAGATTTGTAATATTACAAAATTATGAATATTAATAATGACCGATTAATTAATGGGCCTAAGAAAAATCCCTATTGTATAAATGATAAGGCTTTGATATCAATTAGTTAATGCACCCATAACAATAAAAGCAAAAATTCAATTATATTTTGTATTAGCATTTAAGTCGATTCATAGCATGTTAACTTGTAAATCGGAGGCGTATTTGCAGTGCCAGATGGCCCCGATAAATTTGTCACCTTTTTTTTTATGTCATACGTCTAGGAAAATGCCCAGTGCTTATTATTATAACTATTGGCTTTCAATAAAATATGATTTTCATATTTCATAATATTACAATACATATTGGTCCTTACAAAAAATTGTTAATACGCTATCGCTATAAATATTTTGTTGTTTGCTGTGTATGATATGTTATTTGTTATTGTCTAAATGTCTAAATGTTTAAGTATATAACTACTGTATCTGATGATTTTCACTGTGATGCTGATTTAGAGGACTGGAGCTAGATAAATGTATAGGTAGTTAAAATTACTCCCTTTAACTATCTTAATTAAATATTTGTATTTTAATTTTGTTAACAAATTTGGATCATCTATTAAATTAACATGTTAAGACTTTCACAATTTTAATAAATTTTGTTACTTAAATATTTAAGTACAGAAATATGTGAAAAATTAACAATTTATGTGCATTAAAATTGAATTTTCAAAATCTGTTACCATAAATCATAATAAACCTATTATATAAAAATTATATAAAATTAGTGATAAATCTAAATCCGTTTATAAAATTTTAATCGGTACAACATTATTTAGTATGAGACTCATACTATGAGCGTATATTATGCCCGTTAATTTCCTAGGCAACGGTAAAACTCGCATCATGTAGTGACTAGTGTTTAACGGTTGTGATTGATGAATATAGTGATAAAGGATTCCACTAAATATGATTAAATAACTAGATTTATTTCACACACATTAACATAGCTAAAATAATTGTACCATATGACATTTCAAATATTGCTCTTTGAACTGTAATCTCCAGTCCCCTTTAGTTCATATCAGTTCACAGGTTAAATTGTGGGTTCTAAATTCACTGTATACCAAAATTATATTAAGTTTATTTTGTTATTTTAACTTTAAGAGGAACGCCAGCATTTGAATTGTATACCTTTGAAAAAACAATAAAATATTTCATCAATTTTTGAGGACTTAAAAGTAAATTTTTGAATTTTCATTTTATACATTGATATTTCATTCAATGTTCAACATTTATATCAGCATTTTAGCTGTTCTATAAAATACAAAGGAACCTGTAATTCCCTTTTTTTCCAATATAAATAATACAAATCTAACAAATTAAGAGAACGCCACACCCGCATGTGTTGTCTCCCTCTTACAAACGTGTAACATACCAAATTTACGCTCAACAGTTCACGTTTTATGCCGTTAGCTTAAAAATTAGAGTGAATCGACCTATTATAAAAGTTGATGATAAGAACTTTATCTGTGTTTTGTTGGAAATCTTTTTACTATAATTCAGTTTTTAAATGAGTCATGAGCATTTTTAATTTACATTTATTATACATACATAACTCACTTAAAAACTGAATTTTAGTAAAAAGATTTCCAACAAAACACAGATAAAGTTTTTACCATCAACTTTTATAATAGGTCGGTTCACTGTAATTTTTAAGCTAACGGCATAACACGTGAACTGCTGAGCGTAAATTTGGTATGTTACACGTTTGTAAGACGGAGACAACACATGCGGGTGTGGCGTCCTCTTAATAATTAATTTTATGAAATTACTTATTGAAAATATTTTTATAGTTTCTGAAAAAAATGAAATACCTATATTTGAATGTTTTTTGGTCTATTACAAAAAATGACTACGAATATATTATGAGTATAATAGTTGTTTATAATGGCAATTTGTACCTACATGCCAATAATATATAAAGGTAAATGTTTAATTTAAACAGTTTATGTGTTACGGTAATGTTAAAGTTAAAATACATTAGCCATGTATTTTGGCTATTGATAATTCTTTGTTTATAAACATAACGCTACAAGTTATACTACAAACAAAAACCTATTGATTGCAAAATTGTAGCCCCCTTATGAATACCCACTGTTGTTCCTCTTAAGTCTTAAAGTGATTTTATTTAGTCTTGTTAGTAGACAATAAATTCAATTAGAATAATTTAAACGTATTTATTATGTTTCAAATATTGTTAATAGTTCATACTTCATTAGTAAGTACACTGTAAGAAAATATTTTTAAAAAAAAATGTTACTATAATTTGTATGCCTAAATGACTAAATTATATAATATATAAATATATTTCATCCATTCAATATATTGTTCTGTTCTGTTTTTATACCTATTAGTTTTAGAATTTCTAAAAGAGTAATCATTAGGTTTACCAATTACACAATATGGACATAAAATTTCATAATGATAACAAAATCTATACATTTTATGAAAATATATACTCGAATTTTTTAAAGTAAACAAAACTGATCATCTATATCGAAGGTATATAAAACAGTTTATTTTAACCAAATGGATGAGACGAATTTATAATATACGTATATAATACATATATATTTATTTTATCATTTACTTTCACATTCAAGAAGATAAAATTACTTACAATATTATACTTACACAATTTTAAAGGGCCATCTTGTCGTATGGGCTCTACAATATGGATTACGATGATAATATATAGTTTAATTTGTCATGGATATAATCTGTCCAGCGAGAGAGCGCATCCAAATGCCGGGGCTCCGACGCTTCGTCTCGAGGTCTAATTTCCCCCACTTAACGGTGAATGAGTGAATTCCAGTGACGACGACGGAGGCCCCATTCGAGCTGGTATAGTGGTGGAGATTCTCGAAAAAAGACGAGTTTTGGTCGCCGCCTAGATGCGCTCTCGCGCTGGACAAAGTATAGTGTTTATAATAAATTCATTGACTGATCAACTTCTGGTATGCTTCTAAGGTATAATATTATATAATAATTTAATTGTTTAATGTATATTTGTATACATAATAATCTATTATGTCCTACAATGTATCTAAGTATCTTAATGAAACATGGTAGAGAGAAATTAATAAAACTTAAAAGGGACACATTTAACACATTTTTATGGTAAACGGCACTAGCATTTTAATTTTTTTTTAATATATTATATTTTTTTAATTTATTATACATTTTTAATAATATACTACCTATTTATAATATAATATCTTTGAGCATTATTTATTTCGATATTTAAACCACCCATTTACACCATTCACTTCTTACAAGAATAAATTGTCTAAATATTGCTATAGTGGTAAAAACGGTAGAGCGCATACGACAAGATAGCCTTTTAAAGTTTTAAAAGTATTTACCTACTGATTACAAATTCTAAATTCATATGAAACATATTACTAATAGTAATATATATTAGGTAATCATTTTTAATATGTATATACATTTACTAAATACCTAACCTATAATATTGTATATTTATATTATTATTATTTACCTGTTAAGTTTATCTGTGACAATTTTATTTTGTTAAGCTGTAACTGTCATACTCATATTAAAATATAATAGGTACATTTGAAATTATCATTACTAATTTATGTACAGTGCGAAGGGTCGTTGGGTTTAAAACTTTAAAGCTACCAGTATAATATTTAAGATATTCTTAGTTCATGTTAGAAAAAGACATAATAAATTACTATAGCCTTGTATATAGTAGGTATATAAGGAGCATATTTTGTGTCTAGCGTACCCCTTTATTCATTACTAGATCCATGGATTCAGGAGTTTATTTTTTGGAGAAAAGTTAGTAGTTTAGTGGGTACCTACACGAGAGTAGCAAGTAAACAATTACGTAGGTACCTTAATTATTCCTACAAATGAGATGTGTAAATTCCTAAACGAATATCAAAATTAGATGTGTAAGTTCCTACACGGTAAAAAAAAGGTACGTATGAATATAAAAATAAAATTGAAATGTGTAAGTTTCTACATGACAAAAAAAAATTCGTATGTTAGTTCAAGTTAGTTTAAGAAATCATCAGTTTGATTACATATAATATATTTTTCTTACCGAGATTTTTCTGCCGAATATAAGCTAACATACACATCTTTTTTTACCGTGTAGGAACTTAAATACATAATTTTTCCACCATGTAGAAACTAACATAATATGTTTTTTTACTTGCTATAGATTAGGTGATGCATTGCTGCATTCCAATTTCAATTTATCATTTTACTCAAGTCATCTAAATTCCAAATATACATCAATTCATGTAGTCTTAAAATAGTCCGCTTCGCTAATGGTCTGTAGTCCTAGCAAAAACTTAAATATTTTATAATAATTATAATATAATCTTACTTTTTCTTCGGTTCCCTTCTTTTTCTAAAGCAATTTCTTTTACAGACTGTGTACAACATTTGCACGAGACCCGAATACAGGAGCTATGGCAGACACAGCAGATCCACTCCTCCTCGGCCAGCTATACCAGTAAACCCTCTTATCATTCCTCGAAATCCACGGTTCTTTAATAATTCCAAGTTACACACTAGTTACCGGTATATTATTGTGTCTTTCACCAAAGTTGGGCCAACCATAACAGACTTTCAAGCACATGTCTACTTCTACAAATAATATTCTTCCACATAGTCCTCGACATTCCTTTGCAAATATCTGTCACTTTTATGATATTAGGTACAATTACTATTCATACAATGGCGCAGTTCTTAGTTTGAATAGTGTCCTAAGTGGGAAAGCAAACTAAATGTATCCCACACTAACTAAACACTAATCACCAACGTCCAAAAAATTGATTTTTTAAGCTATTGGGTTATTAAAGGAATATTGTCAAAAAAAATGTAGGTACTTTTTTAGTTTTTACTATGATTAAAGATGGTGCTCCAATAAATAAGCATTAAATGTATTTAGTAATGTTAATTTATTATAGTTGTCAAGCTGCAATGTAAACATAGAAATATTTAAAAGCAATAAAAAAACGCTCGTTATTAGCTAGTAGATAACAATATGTTAAGGTTAAGGCGCCCGGTGCCAATGCGATTTTGTACACAAAAATACGCTCTACGGGAATAGGGATCCTGTGCTGTAGAATCAACCAAATTTGATAATTTTTTTTTTAACTAATAGAGGGTAATATTTTACAGGCCGCATCGATCTCCGTTTTTCAATATTTTGATCTCAAACTTTATAATAAGTCATAAAAAAAAGACAATTTTTATCTTTTTTTATCAATTATTTTATATTATTATTTAAAATAAAGTAAAAAATCTGAGCTCGATGCGGCCTGTAGAATATTGTTGTGTATCAATTAAAAGAAAAATTATCTGAAAATATTTAATCGACAATGAGTTATTCATATTCCCGTAAAGTCATTTACGACAAGTCGAAATGGGCAACTAATAATTCGTCATTTGTCAATACTATGACATGTGACTGCGAGTGCGTTCGCGCCGTTCATATGCGGTCACTAGAGGGTTCTCTCACACTAATAACCATTTACACTACAACACATTGACAAGATCGTGCGACGCCGAAACAATATGTGAATAAGGTTGCCAATAATTTGCTCCTTAATAAATAGCCGGCACCGGGGGCCTTAACAACTCGCCGTTTAAAGTTTAGATGGCCAATCCGCCAACCAAACAATCGTGTATGAGTACGTTGTGTTGTTTACCATTGACCGCCAGACGGCGAAACCGTACACTTTATAGTTTATTCCACAAGTCCCAAATATATTAATTTATCTTAGTTTTTCATAATGTTTCTGAGAGATGGCGCCACACGTTTTAAACTTCAAATATAACTAATATATCTACCTAAATAGGTATATAATTCTTTGATAACTATTTCCTCTAAGAATATTATATCCAGTTATATTTCCCTAAGAAAACCGAATCGAAAACTATATGATAATCTTCAAAAAAGAATTCAAGACTATTTTCTGAAGGCTAACCTATAAAGTATTAAAGAGTTTTGATAATACATTCTTAGCAAAAAATCCATTTCTTTAATATTTTGAAAAGAATCAGTAAATGAATACATTATGAGATGAATACATGCAATTATAGGTTTATAGCTTTAATTTACTGACTTAATGTGACAAGTCACCACCAAGAAAAATTAAACTTCAAGTCTTCAAAGGTACAAATGTTCTCATTTCTGTAACTAACAAAATATCTATTAGGTACTTACTATACCTAAAATTGCATTGACAGATTTTAAAATATCCTAATCATAAAGATATTATGGTATTTTTTGATCAGCTAGATTATATAATATGTAGTAATTATCATACTGTTGTATCACAAGTAGAATAAAATATATTTACCTATTTATACTCTATAGGTATACATTTATTGAGTAAAATATTTTTATATTACAACGAAATAAGTAACAATGTATTTCTTTATTTAAATATCTAATTTCGTCCAAATTTGAACTTGAAAATGTCTATTAAGACAATCATGTGAATACATTTTTTGAATTTTTGGTTACACTATTAACTGCTTACACCATGTATTGGATGTTCAATCCTTAGTTATAATAATTAAACATTTTATACATTTTTGACTACAAAAAAATTAGCAAACATTCGAGATTTTAATAAATGTTGGTAAAATAAATCAAAATACCAACTCGATTCAACTGATTTTACTTGACTAACAAGTTTACAAGTTTTCAAATGTTTCAATAATGGCGATTTTGAATATCTATTTTTCAGCTGTAATATCCATGAATAAAAATATGATATTTTTTATTTATAGTATTCATCACATGACACTAACAATAAATTCGTTATATTAAAAATGGCCTCTGTTCAAACCTCATAAACTTATTAATCAATAATAATCAATTTTCAAAATAAAAATCTGTCAAATCAAATTCCTTCAGTTTAGTCTAGCTTTTTGGTCTAAAAGCCACTTTTTTCATCAACTGCAGCCCCCTTAATTTAGCTTTGTAATATATTTTTCTGAAATAACCTTTTTATTGCATTAATAACAGTTGTATTATATTATAATGTAGGTACTTATTAGTATTTATTTTATATAAAGTAATTTTTCGGCGATTTCCCTTTATCACACTTGCGTTATACTCGAATATTGATTTTCTGGTGGGAAAGTTGTTGACAATTTTATGTTTCTACGCAGAAACCGTGCGCAGAAAAACGGACCGACAGTGCCAGGCATCCGAAAATTATTGATTTATCATCAACATGACAACAATGTTCCAGCTGCAGATTGGCTAAAAAAATCGTCCCGGGAAAATACTGAGTCACAGGCTCACCCAATATACAGCCGTGTTACGATATATTGAACCTCAATAACTTGAAGTTTTTTCTTGCCCCTTGAAATGTTTTTAAGTTTTGTTTGAGGCATAAAACTTGAAAATTACATAAGACAAATATAATTGTATTCCCCTTGAGATTGGAGTTATCGAAACTTGACTGTATTGTAATAATCATTTTCCACAAAAAAACATTTTATATAATTTATTTAAAATTGAATATTATAATGTACGCGTATAACACGTTAATACGTAACATTTTTACTTTATTAACACTTACAGTAGTTTCATATAATCATATAGTTTGTAACCATATTAATTATTAAGCGTTTAAAAGTCAGTTGAAAATCACAATTAATGAAACTTGTTACTGAACGTGTAATCCTAAATTATTTTAATTTATAAAATAATAAACAATTAATAATAATTTATCAAATAATGTTATTTGTTAGGGAGTTCAGCGTTCGCATTATCAAATTCGATTTCTACGTTTGGGTGATAAATATACATATTTCAACTAAAATATGAAACGTTGAAATTGTTTTCATGATTATATAACAATAATAGGTAGTTATTGTTATTTATTTATTCGTTTTTTTAAATTTATTTTTTGAAGATAGCATAATATTATAATATTATTAACATAATAACGAAACACGTGTTTCCTAGTGTCGTTGACTCGACGGCGACTACGTTGTATTATATTTTATACATTACGTTAATATTATGAGAGAAAGTCGCAGGAGAATATGAATTGCTATTTGCCGGCAGTACACTCTAGTCATGTGCTCATGTCTCACCACAACGCTGATCCGAGCTGGTCGCGGGTGCTCTCGCCAATCATAATAATATTCATTTATACATTTTATAAGCAGTGGCGTAAGTGTACTGCCAAGACAAATTGTATTTAACAGCATTAATCAATATTTTCCAATATGAGATAAATAGTGCCCAAATGAATGTATACAGAGTATACAGTATACACAAACTACATTAATAATAATAATACGTATAATACGTAGTAACTTAACCTTATTGTGTTCGCCGTATCCGGCACGGCTCGTTTGCCTGTGAATTATTGTATTATCATATTATTATTGTATATTTTTGAAATGCTTTGGTGTGATTTTAATTGTATAAATATTGGATGTCTTAAAATCGAGTGAAAGCATTTAGGACTAGTAATAAATAATAAAATAACAACTATTGAAGAATGAAGATTGAACTATATGTAGGAACTTTTTAATCATAACTTGACGAATAGGAATTCGTTTGATACAGGAGCAAATTAAATACCTAGGAATGTAGTTCGATAAATTAATTGACCAACAACTGGTTCAAGCATGATATCAAAAAATATTATAATTTGTAAATATGCATTCAGAAACCAATCTGTGTATAAAACTGGAATGGTCCGTACTCTGTAGTTGTGTTGCAACTTGCAAGTGTGGCAAGTGTTTCAACAGTTGAATAGTACAATATTATAATAAAGGCACTTCGACTTCGCCTAATATAATCATTATGGACTATGGTGATGAGATATGTGACCGGGTCATATAACGAGAAAATAATAAGATAACAATTAATTTGCGGCTGACGACATATTAATTAATATTATAATCGCTAAATCACGCATTCAGTGCCAACACAGTGGACTTTTCTCTCTTATACGTGGTTTTTTTTGCCTGTTTTGACCGAAAACATAATGTAATATGATTTGAGGTCAATTCAAAGCTAATAAGTATACGTTACGCGGAAGCAGTACATATTATGCAGTTCTGTTTTAACTCTATGGACACGTGGGGTACGCCAAATGGGGGCCCCGAATAATCGAAGTTACAACTTTAAATTGTAAGCTGTAACGTATTAATACGGTCGTCTATAAAAGATTAAAAGAATAATTTTAAATTCAACAATATTAACAATGTTAAATAAATAATGCAATTAGGTAATTGGGTAATTGGGTGCAATTAGGTACTTTTGATATCTTTTATTTCTTATCCCATTACCTAAACCGGGTTTTCTTTAAATCGAATAACCGTTATCAGTCTCTACCTGCCCGTATTATTAAGATATTTATAAAATTATTTTACTTGCTGTACTAGACTAAGGCCGTGGCTGTACCTATGTGCATTCCATAGAGTAATACATTACTCTATGGTGCATTCACGTGGTTACTAGATTATTTATCTTATCAGAGTTGCGATAATGCCGCCAATATGACAGGAACGTATAATTCTTGTCTACAAGCAAGAATTAAAGAACAATGTAAATTTGAAATTTTCGTCCCATGTGCAGCATATTCATTGAACCTGCAGGTAGGTGTCCAGGCGGTTGGGTGTGTTTCAGAAGCAGCAGTAGCATGTTTAGGTGGACAAAAAGTTCTGAAACGGAATCATATAGTAGGTATATAATAGGTATATGAATAAACTTCATACTACATTGCTATATACTATAAGTATTTGAGCACGACCGGTATGCTGGATGACAATAAATTAATGTGGTGTACAGTTATACAGCACAGAGCACATAATAATCTAATTAGTATTATTTTGACTTTAAATATTATAATAGAATAGCTTTATCATTATTCATGAATAGTTAATATAGTTCACCAAACTTATTCGATGACTTATCAGACTAATCGGTTGGTTTTTATTGACAACTGCCAGAACTACTATTCGATTACATAAGAATATTCGAATAATAATTGTTCTACTATTGTACCCATTACACTACGCCACTCTTGACGACGGCGTATCTATAATAGCCAGCAGACGCTTTCGTCAGTTATTGACGCAGACGCAAATGTCGTTTACGTCATCGCGTGGTCCCATTAAATTTGGCCGTGGTAAATTAGTTACTGTAAAATCGTCGCGCGCCATATTATGGCAATTATTCGCTTTATATCTATAATTATTTTATTATAGGTATTGGATGTAATATTTCTGCGAATCATCGGGAAATGTTATCAATTTCCTTTAATACACTCTTATAATTATCAAAATAACGAGAATTAAAATAATAAAATGCAGTTGAACAATAATAATGTTGAACAATATTCTTTTCTGGAATATGTTTAATCTTTACCAAAAAAATAAAAACCAATATGAATATTCCGCAATTAAAATTGAAAATTTAATTTCAGTATTTGATATAAATGCAACTAACATTAAATACTATTTACGAGGCTGACAGTATGTTAATTGCAATTAATAATACGCAAATTGCTGTAACGCACCTTTGAATTTTCAATAGAAAATTTAAATTCCAGTTTTTTATTTAACGTTATTTTCATATTATTTTGACGATGTTTAATGTATAATTTTATCCCAACAAAAACACTGTAATTCTAAATAAAAAAACGCTAAGAAAAAAACATACAAATAATTGCTGATAATGTGTTATATATGGTAGAATCTAAGTATATGGTTGAATATGTAAAGTATATATTTAATAGTAATTAATCCAAATTAAGCAAAAACATTATAAAACTATTTCTAAAATATAGAGTATTTTTTGATTATGACTAAAAAAGTAAAACATTATTCAACTAATGACTTTGAAAATTACAAAAGCTCGATCTCGATACGTCGATACCTTTTCTAACGATTTGGTTCATTCATAAGGTCTGTAGGCTTAAATAAAGAACGGCAAAATATTTACATTGTGTAAATGGGAATGTTCGGTTTAGAGTTTATTTACTCGGTCGTGTTACTGTTGCTAAGCTTCTTTTTTTTTTTTTACTTAGTTTCGCGTCATTACACTATTACAGTGTTGCTGGATATACTGACAGTGGAATTAGATTTAGGTATATATTTTTCAACAAATTGGACACGCGTCTAAATGACGGGCGTTTATTATAAAACAAGAAGTACACGTAACTGCCGATTACAACGAACGATAGTGTTGCTTGATTCACAATATTATGAAAGCAAGAACACTACTCAGCACTAATAAATAATAATTATACCGACGTATTATTGTCGCAACCGCTGCACGCCGGCCATATAGTACTTTGCTCAGTCCGATAAATTATAAAAATATAATTGTACATATACACTGTATAAACGGCATCGAACAAAATAGTACTTGACTAAAGAATTCAACTTACAGGCCGCAAAAATACTATCCGAAATTCGTTTTTTAAATTTTAATGAACCTTTTATATGTATTTAATATTATTTAACGATATGGGTACCTATCTAAACCTAAACCTATTACCTATATAACCTATCTTTATGGTTTCGATTTTAATGAATAAACTATTTTGACCTAACCTATAGTTTACATATTTGTACTTGACAATCGTAATTTTATAGGTATAAGAAATAATTATCAAATCAATTATTAAAACAGAAAATTAATATAATATATTTTAATAAATAATAATTTATATTTTAGAACCTTTAATTTGACAATGGAAATGTGCTCGGACTTTTTTCAAAATTGACTATTTTCCCCTAAATTTTTACTGATTATCGTACTTTGTCGTAGTAAACACGTTATGGGTTTGTATTTTGTATGCACACAACCATTTACCACACTGCTTGTACGCACCACAATATCCATATAATTATTACGTACTTAATATTTTTAATTCCTCGACAAAGGACTTTTTGCATTTGCGTCAATCTGAAAAAAAGCTACGTGCATGTCTCGATCAATGATTTTAAATCGATTCGATAGACATGTATTATAAGTAGGTAATATAATATTACCGAATTAATACCAATATTGAGTGTTTTGGTACCTATAATACACGCACGACGCACCGTTATCTATAAAGATTACCTATCTAAATGTTAAAACGACCTTTGTATAATCGTATATTTCACCTTGGCCCATACCGAATTCGTAACATGGTCATTTATTTTGTTCTCCGTTATCGGCCATATTATATAGATAATATTATAATATAGAACTTTTACCAAAATTATACGAAGCGGAAACACCGATAATCGATACTGCGCAATAATAATGAATATTAGATATAATAATATATAAGACACTCGACTCTCTTGCAACGGTTTGACTTGGATTTTCCAAACCTATACAATATAAATATATTATATACCTACACTGTACACTGTACACTGTACGTATATACGTGTAGACACAATAAATTCTAAATACGTAGGCGTCATAGAGGTGTATGCAATAATATTGTAGTTTTTGACTCATTCGTCGAAGTAATATTATTATAGGGGCACAGTCACCGTGGTGATTGTGTTAAAGATAATATAGGTGGGGTTCAATTTTAATAATTAGATTGATCCACAGCCTCATATTGAAATGATTTATTGCAGTCTGCAGAGCTTTTAAAGTAGGAACTTGGTTTTACATCTATTAAAGCACTTTAATGCGCGTTGATTCATCCGATTTTCGAATATGTTTTTATTATTTGAAATTCACATACTGCTTACTGCGTTGGTAAATAGAAAGGGTCCAATACATACAGGTTTTTTTGATTTACTGGTTTTGTATTAGGTGTTCCACGTGCGCTTTACGACTATTAGACTATATACCAATTGCTGAACTCTTTGACTTAAACTCGCTATAAAGTTGATCTCAGAGTAATTTTAGAACTTAATTTCCCATAGATGGTTTGTTATATTTGGCCTTAAAGCCTTAAATTTTATTCGTATTGCATTTTAAAGCAAGTTCTTCATAATTACGCCAGATCACACTGTCCATTTTAAAATCTGACTTATGAATGATGAAGCGTCTTATGTTAAATACCAATGTGAACCTCCATTTTGTATTTCTGCAAAGTATTGTAATTACATTCTTTTGTATTCGCGGTTATGTTAAAAAATAATTCATTTGTAAATACGTATATTGTAACAAAAATGTAAAAAAGGTATCCATTTAAATGTTATAAATGCAATAAATAAATATTATTCACAGGGTACTCGCAATAGGAATATGCATCACCTATTATTATTTAAAAACATAAGATTTTATTACATTTACATTTTACATAGGTTAAGTTGAGTAGATTTTGAAAATCCGTCGAAAACCTTGGTAAAATAACGTCGTAACGTGCTGACGTTAGCTGTATGGCCATTTGTAATAGAACGCATGAACACTAAAACATAATATTATAAATAAGTATTAAATTATTAAGTATTATTGAAATATCATGCATTATTGTGAATTCGTCTTTAAGCCGACGACACATAAATAAACGAAATTTTTTACCATGTATAATTAATTTAACAGTTAAAAACTATCATTTGTAAGTTTGTAACATTTGATTCGGGGCGCAAGTAATCCGAACGTTGTTGTTATTCTAAGTTTAATTTGATGTTCAAGTGTGTCTGTCACAAGTACGTACATCGAATAATTGATTTTTTAAATGATGTAGTACAATGCGTATTATGTGTATAACTGTATAAATACATATTATCGATATTAGGAAAAAAAGTCCCAGGAAATATGTCTTCAATTGCAGTATAAATAAAGTGATATTTCCACTGTACTCGTTATTTTATTTAGAAAATAAATTGGGTAGACAAATTAAACATTTTATGTCAACATTTTCATCCGATATTTCTAATTTCTTAACATAAATAGGTCAAAATATAACAAAGAGATCTTATATTATAAAATATATTTTTATATTTTTTAAATATAATAATATTATTATAAGATATTTTTTTTTTTATTTAAATATTAGAGGTATTTTATACATTTTTTTCCGTTTACTCATATTATCTTACCTACCACCAACAATACCATGCATACAGACAGTATAATACATTCAAACTAATTTAAAAATATAATAAATTATTCATACTATGAAGACATGAAGTATAATTCAAAATCATAACTCAAAGGTCATAATGTGCAATTAAACATTTTTAAAATAATACATCGATTTAAACGCTATTAATCATTTTTATATCTAATATTTAATAATTGGTTACTTATTATAATCTACAAACAATATATTAAATAGCAAACCACAATAAATTAGGTAGGTACCAAACTACCAACAACTAACCATTTATTTTACTATACGTTTATACCTAATGGCTAATTAGTAATTACATAATATATTTTAAGCGTTTTTAAAGTCACATATCATAGTTATTATGAATTATCGATTTTTCTGACGCAACTATAGGTTGGTTAAAATTAAAACCGTACATGTGATGAACATATTACATAAGCTCTGACAATGACGAAATAACATTTTTTTGTTATTTCGTCATGGTTCTGACCTTTTTTGAATCATTTTTGTCCTGACCCTTAATTTATTATTCTTACTGATAACAATTTATAGTGCAAATAACGACATAATTATATGTTGATAGATGGGTTGAATTGTTGGATTAACCATATTTAGTACACACTTCTTCCCAGTAAACCGATAATTATATAGGTTTTATTAGATGTCTCAATTAGTTTTTGGAAAAATAAACTAATTTTATACTACCTATAACAAAGAGATGAAAACGTATTTGTCGTACTTATACAAAATCTATAATTTTAGTTATAATTTGTTAATGTATATATTAGTATTTAGTACTGTTGTAAAGTTGACATTTTTAAGTGAAGACGTAGTTAGTATTTAATATTTTTGACTTATGAAGTGGTTAAAAATTAGGTCGGCAAAAGGAGACTTCTGAGTAGACAGTATATTAATTAGTAAATCATTTTAAATAATACTCATACAGCTACAGTGCTACACCCATGTTCCTCTACGACAAACACGACATACATGACTATGAACATATTTTTTTGTAGAATCAAAATATCTTTACAAATATAACTGAGTGTGAGCGATTTTTATTTTTTAAGCTTATTTTTTTACGGAGCATTTTTACCCATCACTTCATTTGCGCTCGTCGCTCGAAATATTTTTAATAAACACGTGTTAAAACAGTGCAACGTTGCCAAACTGTATGCGGAATACGATGCAATACGATTGCGGACGTATTGACTTTTATTACGAATACGAACTCGTATAATTATATTATTAATGGGTGTAAATTTCCACCATCAATTTGGGCTGAAACACCAGAAACTACGAATTGTGCCGGAATTTTTCACAAACATTTTAATTTGCAATTTAATTCACCAATTCACCTCATTCTTCAACCATTATATAATGTTATTGAAAGTTTAAAATTAATTCAAGTAACAACTTATTAAAAAATAAAGGAAGTAAATAAGGCACAATGAAACCTAGACGAAATGAAGAAAAGCAACGTATAGAATTTGTATGTACAACTTGGACCGAATACGAGATAAACAATTTAAACGGAGTACAATATTTAAAAAAAATCGAGTAGGTAGGTATAATAATTGAACATTTTATAGATTTTTAACTAAAAAATAATTTGCAAACATTTGATACTTTGATGCATTTTAGGCAAAATTTGAAGTTTTCATGCTTATAAAAAAAAAATGTGCCTATGTGTTTTTAATATTTTTGAACTTAAACACAAAATTAATATAACAAATATTTCATTATAAATTAATTTCTCAAAATGTATAGGTAACTTAAGATTGAATATTTTAAATAAGGTTTTCCATAAGTATGTATAGTTAATAGTGTAAGTAAACATTCAAAAAATGTATCAACATGATTGTTTTTTATAGGTAGACATTTTAAATTCAAATTTGGACGAAATTAGATATTGAAATAAAGAACAGCGATGATAGTTATTTAATTGTAATTTAAAAGTAACTTTTAAAGTGAATTATTATATTTTAAACGGATTAATACCGCAGAGCGGTACCCGCCTTTTTTTTTAGTTTGATTTTACATAATATTATTCTTGACAAATACATATTTTGTTGTATATTATTACTCTCAATAATATTTTTAGTACACGTTTTGAATATTATTGTGTGCATACGTTCTTTGTAAGTAATAACGTATAATTGATTTTGATGAACTCGGTCAGGTATCGGTCTGAGGCTGTTTGTAAACAGGTAGATAGAGTCGATACAATAGCGTGTCGTGTGTTTTTTCGACAGACGGTATGAATTCCGTAACTGCAGGTGGTTCCGAAATACAGTGTTGCACAGTAGGTATACCTAGCAAAGTGCTAAATCATACAGTGTGCTATGTTGGAAGTCTGGCAGCATACAAACACCATGTTTGAATTATTATAATTTTACTTAATATTATATAATATAAATACAAACAAAAAAATATTAAAAACACTAAAAATCAAATATTAAAAAAAAGGTCGGCAAGTGGAGAGTACCTCCTCTGCGTACAATAGGTGCCGAATGAGTCATTTTTATAGATGTGTTAAATTTGAATTCAATGATCTGAAATCATTGTTTACGAAAAACGTTTCTGAGCGAATCCCTAGTCAGCCTACATTTACTTAGTAATATTTTATGATATTATTGCAATTTAAATAATTGTTTTTACTATTGCTGATACTGCAGTAAATTTAATTAATTTGTTGAGAAAACATTGCATTTAAAAATGTCATTTGATATAAAAAATAAAATAATATTGAAAAGTTTCAAGCACCCACAAAAAATATATTTAATTACAATGAAATACCTAATATCGTTATTCTTTAATTAATATCTAATTTTGTCTAAATTTGAACTTAAAATGTCTATAAAAAACAACCACGTTAATATATTTTTCTGATTTTTTGGTTACAGTTTTAACTACTTACGAAAAAACTATTTTTAATTTTCAACCTTTTTCTATAAAAACTGAATAAGTCAAAACAATTTTTTTAATTTCCACTTAAAACAAATTATGAAAAACTTTGTAGTCATTTTTCAAGGTTTTTGACATATTAAAAAAAAATTTATCGACAATACTAAAAAAAAAATTTAAAAAACCCGAAAATTTAGTTTATGTTTATACAGAGCTTAATAAAAGTCAAAATAAATTGAAAATTGTGTGGTGTATAGAAAATGTTTATTTAAACATACGGTAAAAATTGCATATTTACGGTAATTATTTATTTTGTTACACAAATAGAAATGTATTGTGTTTATATTAACGTACTGAAAGAATTTCATATATCTACTGGTTTTAAACCAAAAAACAAAATAGATTTTATTAAAAATTTACTTTGAGTAAAAATGCCCGTTTTTCCCTTGATATTTTTTTGTTGTTTTTCTCGACCCTTTTGAAAACATTTTTACTTTTGACACCCCAATGTAACAACTAGATACCTACACTTTCCTTCCGGAAAAGATGCTAATGAAGAAAATCGAAGCACTTTTACTAACCTAAAACATGATGACAGACACAAAAAAAGAATAAAGACACACATCATTATAAAATCAGTACATTCCTCTCTCCGCTCAGAATCTAAAATACATAAAATAGGTATAATACAAATCAAATATTGTTAAAATAATCACTTTTGTGTTGGTAATAATGTAAACGATATTAATTCTAAGTCTATTAAAATAGGAAGGAAAATGTTGGTGTAGTGTAGTACTTACCGAAAATAATTCAGTACCTAAAAAATTCCGGGATCCAACTAGTGTAGTACCTGTGATGTACTTATAGTGTTTGGGACCCAATTCGGTGAAAAATGCTCCGAAAAAATACATCTTTATATAATTTTACAAAACTTTAAATAATGCCAGAGAAAATTGATTTAAAAATGTAATGTTAGATAATAATTGTTAAACAAAAATATTTTTGTGTTATTTAAATATGTTCGTAATTTGGTGTAATAGCTATTGATGCAAGTCATAAATAAAATTACCTATCTATATATTACTCGTATTTAGTATAATATTATTATATATCTGCCTGCACGTGATAACGGTTTTGTTGAGCGGCCGCCGCCGCTTTTGTCTGATGTGCATATATAGGTAAATACATATAAGTATATAATAAAACTTATATGACAAATCAAAAAAAATAACACTTATTTTAATTGTATTTTTATTGGTGTAGATTAAGGTAATTTTGTATAAAATGTTATCCATTCTTATTTAGTTGAAAAAAAATGTGAAATAAAAGTTTATGTATTTTTATGTTTTTTTATGTATGAAACAAATTGTTTGCTTGGCAAGCAAAGTTTTGGGAAATTCAGAATAAAAATACAATTGTCATTCAAATCCGCGTCCTAATTGTACAACATGAATATTATTATTATGTGTACAGTCTGTAATGAAGACTTGAACCGTCCACCGTGTCCGATTTAGCCCTCTCCTTTAGAGCAATGCTGGTTCTCGGAAACGATGTGCAGGGCGCAGGTCACGATAAAGCAGCAGTATACCCATATTATACGGAGTCTTTGTTTGTGCGACTCGCCGAAAATGGAGCAGGTGAAATATTGAATTTTAGCGGCACAGCGTGTGGGTGGCACTGAACTGTATACGGAACGCTCAAAATCATTACGCGTATATTCGGATGCATTATTTAGGTATCGTGGTAGTTCGTTGCCGTAATAATATATTATATTATTATGGATAATAAAATAACAATAATAGTATATAATGACGGACGAAGTAACTGCGGTCTCGATTTACACGTTCAATATTCAATATTGTATAATATACGCAGTACATTAGAACGATCGCGTTGACGAAATAAGCAGCGAAAGTACAGTGTAGTCTTAAGTTAAACGAATAATAGGTACATATAAATTTAATTTGGAGATGAGAAACGACATAATATTAATATTATAAATATTATTCACTCGAAAATGCAATGTATATAGTTACGGACTACACAGCGAGGTAAAGGCTGCGAACGGACTATTTAAATGGCGATCACGATCACATCGCGAAAATATTTGCAGTTATATCAAATGTAAACTTGTACACTGCAGTACACATGTAACACAGCGGCCAATATATACATATTTATTCTCTATAATAAATTGCACATTTGCACTATCAGATTATGCAAACGTCATTATCGCGAATTGTAATAAATTATAAATTTGCGCTGACCTCGCGGCGGCCGCGGTTGTGAATTGTGATGACTTAAAATCATGCTCTGACTATTCGCCTCGGTAAATCAGGTTACTCATCTCTACAATATTGTCGCAAAAACGTGGCTCCAATTATTGATGGTGGCCGAAAATCGAAATCAAGAGTGGTCCTATAGCCGGTCGTGTCAATACATATTAATAATATATTATTATGACAATATGATGTGTAAACTACATTCACTTGGGACATTTTGTTTATATTATTCAGCTGCAGTGATGGCGTTTCGTTCGCCGGGTACCTACACATGCGTGCGTATCTCTTGACTATTGATTTTAAGAAGACGCTACACCCGCACGTGTTGTCTCCATCTTACAAATGTAAAACATTTAGCAAAAACTGTTCTGCGAGGGAAAGAATATGGGAGGCTACTGAAATAGCTAAGAAACGAAATTTTCATCACATAAAAAGGAGAACTTTGGCTTTGCAAAATCTTTTTTAATTTTATGTTATTGTAACTACAAAAAAGTTATTCAAGTTTAAAAACACAAAAATAATGGATTTTGAAACAATAAGTATTTTTTATATAAGTGATATAAAAACAACAAAAGTGATATTTCACAGATAATGTTCTAAATTTTATTGTACATAAATTTGGAGTCTAAACTACCACTACAGCCTGAGTGGTTCTATCCCACGCAAAACAGTTTTTGCTATTTTGTACCTACATTAATAAAACGGAGACAACACATGCAGGTCACAGTGGCGTCCTCTTAAGCAACTAACATTTAACAGCATTTTTATGACGACATTGTATAATGTTAGATACCACGTCATCATAATAGCAGTTATTAAATAGTAAAATACCTGTATAGTTTATCAGAAATAATAACCGTGGTGTTATGAGGTGCTCGCATAATCGAAACTATATGGGCCTGAAAGTTAGCCCTTTTTACATTTTTGGGTATACGATTGCGCGCAGTGCCGGAATAACAAAGAACATGATTTTGACGTAAAAAGCGTACGATTGCGAATGAAATTGGATGCGAAGTTATCAAATTGTTTATAACAAATTTCAGTTATTTCGTAATTATTTCATATATTTATAATTACAGATACAAATACATCTATTCAGAAAGTTTTCAAATACATTTAGGTACTCAAATACTTTACATTTATACTCTGTATGAATCATAAAAGAAAATATTATAATATTATTATTTTAAAAAAAATCGTTAAATTTGAAAAAGTAAATAATTGAAAAAAGTTGACAAATTACATTTAATATTTTTAAATTAAATATTAAAGCCCCGATACCGATTTCCAACTATGGCTAAAAACTTAAGTACATTTTTTCAACTTAGGTACTTAAGTACATTTTCTGGTGTTTTATTTTTTATAATAATTATAATATATGCTCTTTGTATTGTTTACAGATATATAAATATTTATTATTTACTGTGCACATATATATATTTGACAACGTTGCTTAGAAGTAAAAATAATTTAGCGCGCGCAATTGTATGCCTAAAAAGGTACCGCCGCCGCCGATAAGAACCGCGCGCAATGGTATTGCGCCCCCTCGCACAGTTATAACTAGGGTTAGGATGTTTATAACTTTTGCATATTTTTTCTTTTAGTCGAGCAAATTGCAGACCAAGTTATAAATTCGTTTTGTGCGAGATAGAATCAAATACATTCAATTTTATTTTGCATATTTTTGTATATTTAGAGATTTTTATGAATAAATGCATATTTTGAAAAAAATTGTAAATAAATGCATATTTGGCCAAAAAAATAGTAAATAAATGCATATTTCGCCAAAAAATAACTTAAATACAATATAAACCTCAATAAAAACATTAAAAACCCATAGGTAGGTACAGTCGGTTTCACATTTAACGAAAATGAGAAAATATGAAACCCGAACACAAAACCTATTTGTGTCTTTTGAGTAAAAACAAAATTAAATATTAATTTACTGTAAGTACCTATGTTTTTAATTTCAAAATATCATATTTTTATGTATTAGTATTTAAGTTTAAAGTTATAAAAAAAGTTGTAAATTAATTTAAAATACATTTTGGATTAGAAATAAAATTTTAAAATAACATGTTTAATTTTTTTTAAGGGCATATTTTGATATTTATTGTGCATATTTGCATGCATTTTTTAGTGTTTTTAAAGTCATAAACATCTTAACCCTAGTTATAACACTATTCAATATTTTTTTTGTTCGTTTATAATATGAAACATTTTACTTTTATTTTTAAAATTGTATAATAAATATTAAGGTAACAATATTATGTTAACATTTTTACCTTTTACTCAAAAAATCTGAGTGGCAGGCTTCAAACAATTATCATATGCGCTTCAGCTCCCCCATCCCAAAGTTACACCATTGGGTGCACTGCGTAAGTTTACTGTCCAAACATTTGTGTTTGCGGACCAAGTGTTCCTATAATATATTTTAACATTTATTTATATTTATTATTATTGTTTAGTGTTTACCATATTATTTTAATATATAACATTAAAATGTTATATTTGGGTAACTCAAAACTGATCTTGTGTGTTGTAAGCTAATACCCTAAAATATACCTAAATTTAAACAATTCGTAATTAGTGGACTTGAATATTAATTAGCTTGTTGAATCTGGCGGGCGGTGATGTACTTATATACTCGTCGATTATTTAATGATATTGCAATATATTCATAGACGTCCTAATGTGAGGGCTCGTCCTTGACATTTTATAGTTAGGCCTTAGGCCGTAGCTAAGCCCATAAAGGCTAAAAGTCAAGAATCCCCGAGTCTGGGGCTCGTATTTTATCTTTATTGTTACCGGTGTTACTAAATAAAATGTAAATTTTTCTAAAATAGGTGATAAATAAATTAATAATACAATTATTTCGTGGTATTATTATTGAATTTGTTGTTATTACATAATGAAAAGTATATCTATGTCCTATAGGTATCCCGATATAGATACAAATATATCTTATTTGTGTATAGCGCAGTGTCCTATGTGAATCGGTGAATGTACTGGTGTAATTTTTATACTCCTGTTCGTTTCTCGCCACACTACGATGCGGCCAATGCGCAAAATACAATAGCTATTCTGTTTTTCGACGCGTTCCCGTAGGACACAGAGTTATACTTTCTATCGTTTATTGTAGGAGAAGTAGGTACCAATGTACCATTACCCAATTTATATAATATATTATATTATATTATATTTATTATACATTGTAAAAAAAAATGGTATACAATGAAAAAAAATTAATACCTATACATTCATACATAATAATTTACTAATGTTACGTGTTGTCTTGTTAAAAGAGAGCCCAAAAAAACTGTAGGCTACTATACCTGCAATTCAGATATGTGCACGCCTCCATTAACATATTATTTAATGTCAATATATATTTTCTGTCACTATATAGTTACTTACCGCATCAACAAAATATCATATATATTACAGATTATTAATATTATGTCCAATGGAAATTAGTTAAATTGACATATCAAAGCAATTTTAAATAAATATCGGTACCTATGATAGTAGGATTGTTTTTCTTATGCAGCTTCGGACAGTCGAGCAGCGCGGGTTCCAGCGTCAAACGCCGATCATAATATTATATTGTGTCCCGGACCAGTATTATAGTTACGCTGGAGTGCTATACGCCGCGGGGAAACTAAACCTTATATACACAATTATTATAGTGTATAAATGTGCGATTATTATGGTGTGTGTAATTTAATTTTCTATTCTTCTAATAGATAAAAAGGGAAATGGTGACTAAATAGATCATTTTAGGAATAATCAACTCGTATCCTTGTGACTATACCTACATGATTTCGTTTATCCGAAATTTGTTGATATCATTTTTCTTCATAAAACAATAACATTTGACGTTTGACCCTTTTCTAAAGAACTAACTACCTAGATATAATTTATAATTAATAGATAAGCAACTTTTAGATCACTTCTTCTAGACTCTAGTAAAAAAAATCAATAACAGACTAAGTTAAAAAAACACATCATTATATGATAAATTTAATAATATGCTTACACTTACATAATATATTACTATCTCCGTTCAGAATCTAAAACTTGTGTGAATAATGAATATAATAGTTATTAGTTAAAAAATAAATAAAAACTGCCACATTAATTAATACAATTTATTAACAAAATATTATATTACTTGACAGTTAACAATATTACATTATACATTAATTCACATTATCATAAACTTGGATGACATCCGGTAATCCTTGAACGTTATTAATAAATTTTGCTAAATGTTCATATTCTATTTCGCTTAATGATACTTTTTGAAGGGCCAAGTGTTCCTCTTCGGCGTGTACTATGTCGTACTTAAATTTTTCTAGATTGGTTCGTACTTTAGGCATATCATTTGGTTCACACAGAAACTGTAAATAAAATTAAATAACTCAGTTTTAATTTAATATTACTTTGCAAATATTTATGTAACTTAATTATCAAATAAGAAAAAAAAAAAAATATATTAACATTTTATACCTAGCTGTCAATAGTTAATTAATAAAAGACCTATATAATATGCCGTTTTGACAGCCCAATAATTTGTATTTTCAGATTATTAGTATAGGTACTTATAAATAAAAATAATGCTTAAATTGTTGAGACTCGTGGATCTGATTTTTTTAAATTATAATAGTGCTTTATTTTGGTATTTTAAACTATAGCCTTAGGCTTATGAAATAAGAATAATATATTATATGAATATCGAAACAATTGAACAATAATTTTAATATTTTACAATTGGATTGATTTGGATAATTGGATGTACCTACAACCAATACATTTCACACTTAAATCCGCTACCTATTATTAATTTTATATAATTGTATATTTCAATACACATAGATTTTAATTCTCTCTTTTAAGTTATAATTATGTTTCCTTATCTATCATACTTATTTATGAAATCAATAGATTGATAATCAACGTTTTAGATTTCAAATATTATTAATTAGTATTTTATTTCAGTATATTGTATATCGATTGAATATATTGGTTTTAACTATTTATATTTCTTGTAGTTGAGGAGTACAATATGATCAGTACAATTATACAAATAATTATAACAGACCCGGAAAATAATTAAGTTCAGTTGTTTTTAAAGCCTGTAATTAATATCAAAAAAAATTATGCAACTCAAACCAAAACAGTACGATAGTAGGTACATATTCATAATTATATTATAATTATACTATACTAGTATATTAGGTATACAATATACAGTCTATATTAATATTATTTATAATTAATATTATATATTAATATATGTCTTTAATAGATAATTGTTTGATTTAAATAACAATTATTTACTATAGTTGATGTACATATCATATTTGAGACACAGCTGTAGGTACCTATAAATATGGCCAAATATCAATACAAAATGTACCTTTATATTATGAAGTATGATGGCTACAGGCTAAATTAAAGATTAAAGTTCGTACACAAAATATTGATAAGAAGGCTTAATATTATTTTATAGAGGATTTTAGTAATTTAAATACATGTATTTCGTTTTTATAATATTAAACTGTTTAGACGTATTATTTAGACCAAATTGACGTCGGAGGCCAAAAGGGCGTCAGAAACCATGCGATGGGAATAAAAACTTGTTATACAACAAATATAATTTTACGTCCTACAGATGCAGTAAAGGTTAGTCGGAAAAATTATAGGTATAACTATTAATTATAGTCACTTTATAGCCGACTACCTATACCCACAGTGTATAATGTTTTGCGGACGACCGACTTTTCTTATAAAAGAGGTCCATGTTCAAAATGGCATCATTGATAAGAACCAAGAAGTAATATATTATAAAATCCAATTTATTTTTCTATTTTGGTTATTGTTATAAGTCACATTTCAAATTTCATTTATATTTTCAACATTAGACTAAGTCAGCTATCTATAGTTGTTTTATATCAGGTGATCCATTTAAGTGTCTATACACTCATTATTTCGAAATGTTTTAACTTTTATAAAAATGTTCTTTTTATATAAGTTGATGTCATTTCAAAACATCATTAAATGAAATTTTCTAAAAAAATATATTTTCGATATACAGTAGAACCACGAGTATCCGAACTAATTGGGACCACACAGAGTTCGGATAATATAAATAAAATAAAATATTATTTGTACAATGAATTATTATTACACATTACGTATTGGTATTATATGTTATTAGTTATTGCTTATTACGAAGAATATTATTATTATTATATTAAAAATACATATTATTAAATATTATAGACTTATTTAATTGTACCTACATGTGTATTATTATTTGTTTTTGACAAACGGATTAATTTTTAATTTACGAGAAATTGCAACTAAAGTTCAGATACATGAATTGTAACGAAATAACGTTCGGATAATAGTGTTCGTATAACGGAGATTCGGATAATCGAGGTTCTACTGTAATAAGTGTAGCCACTTAAATAGATTATTCTGTATTCCGTGGCTGCGGCAGATATCGCCAAAAATAGGGTGTTGCTAAGCAACCAAATGATCAATACTATACGCTGTTGCCTGTTCGGCCGTTGCCACCCTCGATGTATACGCGTGGGATGTTTTCCTACTGGAATAATACAATGAGAATAATGTGAAAGCGATAACGCGTTGTCATACCGTGTTGCGCACATTACAAAAAGAGAAAGCAAAAGCAACAACAAAGGGAGAGAAATATTCTAGCAAGGGTGGTTTTCCGTTTTATACGGCCGGGATGTAAATCTGAAGCTGCTATTTGATCGATAACAGTGTTTAGAATGCCCACATTTCGTATTCAGTAAGTAGCCAATTCAAACAATCATTCAAATGGCTGAAACAGATGTCATCACAATTCAAACCAAGCGTATTTTAGTTAACTTATTTTCCTTACATGGATTTCTAACTTTCTGTGAACTAATTTTATTATTTGATGTGGACCAGAAAACGTTTGTATATAAATTCAATATTGTAATTCTAACCAAACGGTTAACTATAAAATATGACATACTATATAGTTTCTGGCGTTTCAGCAAACAATGACACTATTAAAAACACTATTAAAATAATAATTCAAAATTACCGACAATTTTAATTAATTTTAAGAGTTTCGACGATTTACCAATATTAGATATTACAATACAAAAACTACAACTAAATTCCAATCTTCACACGTCACATATAGTCATACTGATCCAATTATCTTGTATAATTTTATATCATAATAAATTCATAAATAGTAATTACGTTGGTAGTAATTTTCGTACCACACATTTTAACACACTTCATATAAATTATGAAAACAAAATAAATATATTATTATTCTCTTATATTAATTTTAATTTAGATCTAATCAATAAGACGTTAATATAAAACTCATTGAGGTTTGAATAAAAAATAGCTCGTATAAGTCATCCATTTCTCAGTAACAATCAAATACACAATCTTAAAGCTAAAACGTCTATCAATTAAAGACAAATGGAATAATTAAAAACAAATTTTTATCACGACATATGACCAAAGTATTATTCATTTATTTTCGATAAATATTTCATAAATAAACCTGATGGTGTTTCACCAAAATGATAATAGTTAGACCTAAAAAAACAATGGGTGTTTTAACTAAGTTTTAACTCAGGGGTGCTAAACACCCTTTTGCACCCCCTTCCTAGTTGCGCCAATGCTGCACAGACACACAAGGGCGTCGCCCCGAACCTCTTGTAGTCAATTTTAGAGTATAACATTATAACACATGACAATTTAGTTAGGTACTAACTATACATTATTCATCAGGAAAAACCAAATATTTTATATATCAAATACAATACACACATTAAACTTCTTTGGAAAAATAAATAAATAAACGTGGCTTATGTTTAGTCCAGCTGTTCTCAAAGTGTGGTACACAGAAGCCCGTGTGGTTGTGGTACGGAAAATATGAATAAATGAATAAATTTTACTAACGGCTGTAACGAATTTAATAATATTTTATGTTTTGTGTACATACTAAATATACCGTTAAATGTATAACATACATCGGACACATAGATATTATGCTCATGGCCACTAAACTATATAATATATGTATAATATTATAGATCTACCTATGTCGCCTAATTCTGGCGTACACTTAAGTATTATTATTATTATTATTTTTAAATACATTAGAAAACACACTCATGACAAAGATAGTATTTTTCTCGTTTATATGCCTCTATCGTAATATCGCCATATTATAAAGTATAATTTATGATAATGTGTTATTAACTTATAATATTTGCCGTTGTGTACACGTATACTATTTGGTCATTAGTCATTACGAAAGGCCATCGCAGCGACTCTGACAGGCCTAAACAGAAAAACATTGTTCATACTGTTTATTGTACAAAACTGGCTTATATTATACCTACATACACCCAAATGTATAATATTATTTCGTCAGCGGATGTCAACAGCCAACGACGCCGATCGTTATTTTTCGGGTAACACGAGCCACGAGCCCGGGAAAAGTGAAATATTATGCGTCCCTGAACCCTCGCCGGCGTCACCCGGGAAACGACGCATGTGCATACTGGTCGCCTACCGATATTACTAAGTTCATCGGTACCATTATGTACGCGCACGTATAATACTACCTATGTATATAAAATGATATTGTCGGTCGTCCCAATTACGAAATTTTTAATGGCTGTCGAGCGAGCATCTGCGCCGTAAAAATCACTGTGGATGCGACGTTGTAATAATATATATATATTTATATTATACTGTTACGTAGAGACATAGACGTAGGTCATCAAATTAGGCGTTTTTAAAAAGTATAATCGTCTTTTTGTATACTATTTTAATCAGTCACCGCCCGTCGTCGTAAAAAAACTCGACGCACAATACCGTTTGACATTACCTTTTCTCGGAACACATGTCACACAATGTTGAATATTAAACTAGTACCAGTATATACTATATACCATACTAACACATAACTACACCAACAGAGTACAAGATACCAAAAAAGTAACGTCCAATTAGAATGCGATTTGATCGTCGCGACACATGACATTGCTGTGAATGGTTTAGTAGTCTATCATAATTCATTAACCATGGTATATAATAACAGCAATTACTTATACGGTTACCAAGGTTGGCACTATCAACTATACAAATTATTAGCCAGCTTTTAAACTTCTATAGATAGTAGATCTATATGTCTGTAGTTGTAATTATTATAAATTCTATTAAAAAGTTGTTTCATTTAAGAAATTATTTGTTTTTTCTTGTTTTATAAGTAATAAAGGTAATATTTTAAAAATATTTGAACCTCTCAGAGTCTACACAAAATGTCTAGTATCACACTATCACATATTTATTAGAAGGAAAATTTAGTGACGAATCTATTAATAACAACATCATATTATGAAGTACTTTTACTTAAACTGTAAGTCGTCTAATTCTATAAAAAATAATAACACTAATAATAGTACAATCAAGTGAGCAACACTTGCCTTTATGACATCATACAATATAGCATTTTATAGATTCTCAAAACACGATAGATTTATAAAATATAATAATAATATGTATTTATAAGGCTTTTTTTTAAAAGAAGTTAAATTAAATTTACCACTTACAAGAAAATTGTATTGTACAACACATATTATGTATAATGTTCTAATGTTTTCAAGGAGCACAGAACACGAAAAATAAGTTTTTTTAATTTGAAAAAATGTTCAATTATAAAAAAAATGATAGGTTTTATTGAATTGTTGATACTTAAATCATCTTTAACACAAAAATTCACACATTTTTAAGAAAATCAAACATCAAAAATAAAATTTTAAGGTGGTTAAATTATCGTGTAAAGTGAGCAACTTTTATAAGATAGGTAATTTTATCGGGGAGCTCAATGACGTAACGCAACCATTCTAAATACTCTGTATCTCCTTAAGTAATATTTTTTTTACATTTGAATTTGTAAAAATAATTTTTAATAATACTAACTACAATAATATCATATTTACTAATAATTTAAAGAAAACATTTTTTGTTTTGTGTTGTGGGCTCCTTTTGATTTCAGTCCGGCCTGGGAAAATTAATATTTAGCTCATTAGCTGCCAACTATATAGCCACGCGGGGCAAATAATATAGACAAAAAAGGTGGACAAGTGGCACTGCTCTGTTCCAAGGCTGTACATTGGGTTTCATGTATACATGGCTCGTATTGAAAACTATACTTATATATACATATATATTCAGTTAAACGCATCTCGGTTGTTATGTTACATGTATATTATAATATACAAGAAGTCTATAAATGATAACAGTACCTATACACGGCAGTACGACACAATACTACGCTAACATAATATTATAAAAGACGATAAAAATGTAAAAATGGTAAGGCATAGGATGGATCGTGGGAAGAATTTCTCGTTTTCGGTATGAGTTCTGAGAACAAAATAATAACCTAATGGTTTGTCCGTTGCCATGATGATGAGATACAATCGGACGGCAGATGGAATCAGGGGTGTACTTCCCAAAAATCAATAAATTATACAACGTAACGATGGTAACAAAGATTACTTTCACCTTACACTATGCCTCGACAGCGGTCCGAACCAAAATGTAGGGGTGAATAAATTATAGCAGTATATTCAGAGTCTAGACCTGTAAGATTTATTTTGAAAACAAGCTTTAGATTTTTTTATAAAACATTTATTTATTTATTTTTTGTTGTAAGTGTTTAAAATATGCATCATTCTAACACGTCAACAGGTTTTACAAAAAAAAAATTGATGCTGATGCATATTAATCAATCAGTAATAATAAATACTCTTTCTAAATATTTTTTGTGGCGATATTAATGTAAAAACAATTAAAAATTCAAATAAAAGCAATGATTGTTTAAATATTATTATGGCTATAGAAATGGATACTTAACATGTATTAATAATTTTACTATAGAGTAACAAATCTTTCAGGATCTTGTATCGATCATATTTTTATCAAAAACATTAATATTAATAAAGTTAATTCATATATTCTAAGATGTGATATAAGATATAACTGATCATTATGCTACTATTTTAATGTGTTACAATTTTTTTTATTCTTATGATTTATCAATTTGGGGAGAACCTATAATATCCATTTATCCAGACTAAATCTATAAATCTTATACTATAAATTGTATTATAAAATACTTATTAAATATATCTGTTCAACCTAACACCATACAAGTATATAAGGCAGTATAAGTAAAAAACTTTAAATTTATTTATAATATTTCTGTTTTTATAGATTTATATAAACATAAACATTTAATACCAATATTTGATCGATATAATAAATGCGAGAATTTTGTCGTATACATAACCTTTAAAGATACTCTAAATCTAACTAGCTACAACTACGCATTTGAATTAAACTAAATTCAATTTAATAAATTCGTAAAACGATATATATTATAGGTATATCGTAGAGCGGAAATTGATGATTATATAAATAAACTAAGAAAAAATACTGATTAGTGATTAGGTACATGATTATTATTAATTAACACTTTACTCTATTAGACATTAGTTAAAAACTATAAGTGTATACATATATAATAATAAAGTGTATTATATATAAAGACAGAGCTATATTGTTTTCAATATAGTAATATCTTATTAAAAAAAAGAATAATAATGATCTCATACAGTCGTACTTTGTAGTTTCATAAATTAAATCATAATAGATAATTTTAATCTAATATACCTTTTACCATTGAGTACAATATAGATAAAATATACTCAACACTTTTACCTATACTAATTAAATCTAACTTATTATTTTAACTGGAACACTAAAACTGGTTAATGAAGAAAGTCACCTTGACGATAAAATAAATGAGAATTTTGTCGTATAACCTTTAAAGATGTAATCTAACTAGTTACAACTACGCATTTGAATCAAACTAAATTCAATTTAATAAATTCGTGAAACGATATATTGTAGGTATATCGTAGAGCAGAAATTGATGATTATATAAATAAACTAAAAAAAAATACTGATTATTATTAATTAACACTTTACTCTATTACACATTAGTTATAAATTATATAAGTGTATACATATATAATAATAACGTGTATTATATATAAAGGCAGAGCTATATTTTTTTCAATAGTAATGTCTTATTAAAAAAAAATACATTAAGCCATTAAGTACAAGATACAGTGCTATGCCGATTTATTTAACTGCACTGCACGTTTTTTTTTCTCTAATAACGAGTAATAATGAATATTCACTAGACCAGCTGTTCCCAACCTTTTATGATCGGGACCCCAAAATTTTAAATTAAGCTATTCGCGACCACACATTTTTTTCAACAATATTTAACAATGTAGATCAGTCATTCTCAAAGTGGGCGATAGCGCCCCCTTGTGGGCGTTGGTGGCCTCCGGGGGGGGGGGCGGTAGGATGCCTAAAGAAATTTTGGGGGCGTTGAGTTGGATTTAAGGGGCGATAGAAAAAATGTATATATTTATATTACTTTTAAGTATGATTAAGTATGCGTTTTAATTGCTGTCATCCAAAAAGCTAATTCAAATGTATGTTAGAACTCAGAAATAAGATAAAGCATATTTCTATATTATAAATTGTAATATCTGTTTTTAAAAGACATAACATATGGTAAGTTAAAATATTCAGAGGGGGGGGCGCTAGAAAATTTTTGATTCTCGAAGTGGGCGGTGGATGAAATAAGTTTGAGAACCTACGATGTAGATGTTGTATGCGCCGCCGCGTTTATGCTGGCCGCCCATATTTCCCCTTCCAAGCAACTGGACCAGCGAGCCGCGCGTCGGTTGCAATCGCTATTTAAACAATGCGTGGTAGTGAGGGTAACACCGACTCGTTACGAATACACTCTACAGTCTAGTACTCTATAGTAGTCTAGTTAGTCTACATGCATTTTCGTTATTTGTACGTAACTACCTACGTAAGTCTCTTGGTAGTCCTTACACAAAAAACCAGCAGAAAAATGCTGCTGAGTTTACTAAGTTCACTCATTTTTAAGCTAATGACCCATTACATGATGATTTAATACATACCCTTAAAACCACATTAACATGTTCAAATTGCTGTTCGTGCAGGAAACAATAAACTCTTTGTTTGAACTTTTTCAGAATAACATATGATCGATGGTATTAGGTGTGAAAACTGTCAGACATATTGCCCTCATACACAAACATCACACATAGTTAATTCAAATAAATTTATATTTTTACAAATACAACTATGGTCATATCCAACCACAAAAATCAATGACCTAATTATAAATGCATTACCAACCCAGACATTAAATATTGAAGAAAAAATTTATAAATTGCACTCAGTGATTTGCCACCACGGTAATTCAATAACGTCAGGTCGTCAGCCTATTATACAATAGTATCATTCGTCAAAGTAATAAATGGGTTAGATGCGATGATACATATGTAAATGTATTATGAAAGATGGCTTCGTGGAGCTAAAAATGTTTACATTATCGTTTTCCAGCAACATTCATAAGCTAAAGATATTTTAGGCTAATGATATCGATTATCGACAGTTTAAAAAAAAAATGAGTGATATCTCAACAAAACACACCGTCGACTATACGTGTAAAAACCTCGCTTAGAAAAAAAACCGCAAGTATAAGAATAGTTGTGATATTGAAAAGGGGCTAAGTAATTTCTAAATTCATAAGTATATATAAATTGTTTGTATTTGATGAAGTAGTACGATAATTTAATACAAATTATTTACTTAACTCAGCTTGGTGACTATTCATGGTATGTACTTAAATAGTGTTATGGTAATATTTTCATGTACATGTTGTCATTTTATCTTTAGTTGTAGTCGTATACATTAGTAGCCACCAAGCTAAATTAAATTATTTGTATTAAATTATCGCACTACTCCATCAAAATATCAAATACAAACAATTATAAACAATTTAGAAATTTATGAATTTAGAAATTACTTAGCCCCTCTTTAATATCACAACTTTTCTTACTTGCGTTGTTTTTTCTTAGTGAGGTTTTTACACGTAGCTGACGGAGTGTTTTTGTTAAGATATTGTTGAACTGTTATTATAACAACTAATGAAAAACATTATATTACATTTTCGAGCATTTTCCCAACAATCGATATTAAAAGAAAAATTCTTATGCCTATAAATAGCTTAATGAGAGTCAAAATATTTTGGCGTAAAAAATGATAATTTCGACATTCAGTGCAATTTGCAAGTGTTTACAATTATTTGTTTTTGAATTACAACAAAATAAGAAAATAGTTCATTGAGAAATCGGTAATTTATAAAAAACTTGTTTGACTTTCCGGTAAACTTTATTTTTGCTGTGAAAAGTAGAAAAACTTATAAAAACCGTGTGTTAAATTTTCAAATTTTTATGAATTTTTAAATGAAAAAAACTGCAAGTATACATGATTTTCAAGCGTTTAAAAACTATAAGGAATTTTTTACTTTTGATTCAGTTTCCTACCAGAAAAAATTCTGGTGAAGAAAATCGGATTACTTTTACTGTCCCAAAACGTGATGACAGACACACAAGAAAAAAATCACAACATTGTTAAATCAATACATTCTTCGCTCCGCTCAAAATCTAAAATGTTGACCTCACTATAAATTATAGCTCATAATAATGAAGGTATTAATAATTATTATAAATTAAATAACTAATAATTTATTATTATTATTTATTAATATACCATCCGTGATCCGACCTATTCCGTCCCATATTTACAAAAAATATTAAATGTATACCATGATATCGATTTGAGATTTTAATCTTGTGTCTATATTTCATGAACAAAAATATTTTTACTTCGAAGCCAGTATTAAAACAACTTACAATTTATTGTTTTTATACAACATACTGATCTATTACGCTGGATTCCCACAAAATTGCGAGACGGCAAACGAGTTAAAAGTACTATTGCTTGGCCGAGCCATACACTGTGGGGAGCCGGCTTTAAAGGTTTTTGAGGTTTAAGGAGGAGCGATGTGGGTAGTCGTTTTCCACATTTCTTAGGCCTAATTGAGATTTTTTTTTTATGTAACAAAATTATGCTTTAGCCATAGTTCTTACAAAAATAAGTTAAATTCCGGTAGAGCCATCTGGTTATTATTATATTATTTCAGTATATTAAATGAAATTATATGGGTGTGGGTTTAGAACTATTTTCCCGTTTTATTCCCCCTCCCATCCTCTTCTTGATAGGTTTGCCAATATAAAATATGTAAGTATATTATATTATAATATTAAACTAAATTGTTTATGATAGATTGGACGTATACAAGACTACCGAGTACCGGACGATAAATATCGCTGATAAAAAATTATATTAATTCATACTTATCATTATACAAGTCGTTTTTAAGTTGGTCCATTATAATAACTATACAATCGTTTTTAGATAATGCTTGAGAGTGTTTGACCTTTTTATGCTGTACAATTTTTAATAATAATACAAATATTGTATTCAGAGATATACTTGGAAAAAAGAGGTCGATAATGGATTAAGTCAATCTGCTATTATGTAAATTATACTAGATATTTTTAAGCACTAATTATTTGTAGCAGAGTTCCCAATTATTTATATTTTATTAATTATCAATAGATAAAAGATTTTATAAAGCAACTTATATTAAGCACCAAGTACAACGTAATACAATTTTCTAAATATTATGATAATATAAAATTATATTTTTTACGTATAAATATCGTGATGGGCGATGGCATAGTTATGTAAAAAGTCAATTATTTTTTTATCCGAGGTACAATAAGTATTATTTTTTAATACAAATCTTTACTTAAAACTATTATTTAAATCATGAAATTTCATTCATTTCAATAATAAAAAAAAAGATCGGCAATTGGGTACGCTCTGCTTACTCTTGGGTACAATAAGTGTCTAGTGAGTCACTGTAATAAATGGGTTAAATTTGAATTCAATGATTAAAGTCATTGAATAATATGAAAAACGATTCTAAGCGAAGCCGGCCTATAGACATTACTAAGTAAATACTTTAAGATATTGTTAAGTAAATTATACTTGTGTTATTAGGTTACTCAACAGTATAGGTTAAATTAATTTTTGGAGAAAACATTGCATTTGAAAATTTTATTGAGTGTATAAAATAAAATAATTTAAAAGTTTCAAGTACCCACAAAAAATATTTTTAAATTACAACAAAATAACTAACATTGTTATTCTTCATTTAAATATCTGATTTCGTCCAAATTTTAACTTAAAATGTCTATAATAAAAAACTTTTTAAAAATATTTTTTAGATTTATTCGTTACAACATAAACTATTTACAAGAAAATTTGTATTAAACTTCCAATCATTATCTATAAAAATTGAACATTTTATAAAATATTTGTAACTACAAAATAATTTTCATATGTTCGATATTTTGATGAATTTTAATTGAAATTATAATTTTAGAAAAACTATTGTAGATTTACGCTCAACTTTTTTTTAAATTTTCATTAACAACAAATTATAAAAAACCCAGTATTTAATTTTCAAGTATTTTGACAAAAAAAAATAAAAATTAAAACAAAAATTTCTCATGCCTATTAATTGCTCAAAAAAAGTCAAAATATATTTAAAGTTAACATATTAAACAGTATTAATGGTCAGTTTTATTTAAATCTGTAAATGCTTCTTTATTATAAGACTCATTAAAAAAAAAATGTTGTTTTGTTTTTATGCATTTTTTATTTCATTATTTTATTTAATAGGTACTCAATAGAAGGTACATGCAAAAATAAAAAATAATAATGTTACTGACTTCACACCTTTTTTTTGTCACTTTTAGGTATAATTTATTTTAAAATAAATTAGTATTAATAGATAAGTACAGAAAAAATAAAAACAATATTGGTTCTGAAATATTTTTTTTCAATTTTTCATTTGAAAAAATGTAGTGATTATCAACTGCAATAAATGGTTTAAGCTACCTATCGATATCCCATATTTATTAAATACCGGTACTACGGTATTATTGGTTACACAGTATTTTCAGTAACTACTAATGTATCAAAAGTACTGTCAGCCCTAGTTAGTCTATCGTAGTTTCAATGCTCAATACTGGTAATTGAAACCTAGGTGTTGTTTAGTGATCGTCGAATGAATGTAAGTCTTAAGATGTTTAAATACGCTAAAGCGTTTTTTTCCAGTTACACTGAACATACTATTTATTGTCAATAGGTATTAGCATATATTATTTATTGGACCCAAGGACCAATAATAATTATGTATATAAGAATAATAGAAACATTTAAAAAATGATCACCTCAATGGTTCATTTGAGCTGGTATAAAAAAATTGATTATCAGCTCGCAGAAATCAAATGAAAAATTTATCCATAATGGTTAAAATACACCATTACGCGTAGTAAAGAGTTATTACTTATTACTTATTAGTGTTTATGTTCTAATATTTATAATTATATCTTTCATAAAAGAAATAAACATATACCATGGCACTATAATTTTCAATCTTTAGCTATAAAAGTTGAACATTTTATAAATTTTCAACTACAGAATAATTTGAAAAAAACTAAACATTTTCCATTTTGACCTCTCAAAAGTACCAACTATATCAAATTTTGTTACCAAACTTTCAACCCTCAAAAAAATGTTATTATCAAACGGTAACTCAATTGAACTGTTGTTATCTGCAAATAACAATACTTTTTGTGTTATTGATATAGGTATATTGTTTGTTTTTATCTGATCTTAATAACTATATAAGTAATATAACTAATAATATAAATACAGTTGATAACAATACCGATAATCATAATTACAATTTTACTAATATAGACAATTTAAATAATATCTTAAAAAACATAAACTGGACAGAAGTTTTAAAATCAACTGATGTAAATGTAGCGTTTGACTTATTCACAATTATTATTGAAAATAATATAAAAAAATCACACGAAGCTAAAACAAAAAAAGATACCAAAAAATAAAAAATGCTTAAAAAACTGGATAACACTAGGAATTATTAATTCTATGAGACATCGGGATAGATTATATGCGAAGTCAAAAAATCAACCATTTAACATTAAATTGCAAGGGATATATAAAAAATATAGGAATCTACTAAATATAACCATAAAAATAGCAAAAGACGTATATTTTTATAAACAAATTTCTAATGCTAAAGGTAATACTAAAAAAATATGGGAATTTATAAATGAAGCCTTAGATAATAAATCTAATAAAACAAACTTTATACCAACAATCCTAAAGCGTCAAAATCAAATTTTAACAAATAATATTAGTATTGCAAATGAGTTCAACTCTTTTTTCGTGTCTATAGGGTACAAATATTTCGAATAAACTAAAAACACATCTAAACATAAGAAAATTTACGTTTTTAAATGATATTCCAGTAAATGATAAAAGTATATTCCTAAGCCCTATTTAATATTTCAACTGATGAAATTAAAAAATATATATTAAATATTAAACCAGCATGTTCATTCAATAGGTGGGAATTAACAAACACGATTTTAAAAGCTATTATTTTTAATATTCTTATACCATTACAATATATTTTTAATCTAGTTCTTACTACTGGTGTTTTTCCACATTCATTCAATAATACTATCATTATCCCGTTACATAAGCAGTTAAATAAAGGTGATTGTACAATTGTACAAATTATCGACCAATAGCACTTACAATTACACTATCCAAAGTCTTAGAAAAGTGCATCAAAGATAGGCTTTATAACTTCTTAGAAACATGCTCGATATTTTCTTGTAACCAATTTGGTTTCAGTAGAAACAAAGGTACCGATAAAGCTTTAATGGCTGTAATTAGTCACATTTATAACAAACTAGATATGAATAGAGCAGTAATAGGACTTTTTCTAGATGTTAAAAAAGCTTTTGATTCTGTTGACCACTCAATGTTGCTAGCCAAATTAGAAAAATACGGTATCAGGGGCAATGCAAATAACCTTATATGTAATTTTCTAGAAAATCGTATTCAACAAGTAAGAGCTAATGACAGTTTAAGCGATTATCTGATTTCAAATCATGGAATACCACAAGGTACTGTATAGGGTCCTCTTCTTTTTATTGTTTATATTAATGACTTATTGAATATTAAGTGTAATGGAACAATTTTCAGTTTTGCTGATGACACCTCAATTATTATTGATGACATAAATAAAAATCATATTCATAGTAAATCTACGCATGTATTAAGTATCGTCAAAACATGGTTTGATAATAACCTCCTAGAACTTAATTTAACAAAAACTTGCTTTATGAACTTTAGTATAAACAAATTGCCACCCACTGGAAAAAATTATCTTAAGGCGCACCTCATAAATTGTAACGAATTTAATATAAATACAATGTCTGCTATTAGTAATGACAGTAAGTGTAATTGCACTTATATTTCTTCAGTACAACAAGTAAAATATCTAGGTATTACTATAGATGCTAACCTTAAATGGCAAAATCATATTATTAATACAACTAGGAAGCTTAGACGGTTGTTCTATAAATTTAAAACTATTAGCAAAATAGCAACATACTATCACCAATCACAATGAGAATGGTATTCATAGCTATGGCTCAGTCAATTTATTCATACGGTATTGGGAGTTGGGGTGGTGCCTACAATATACATCTAAATTCACTCGAAACCACTATAAATTCTCTTATTAAAATATCTTTTAAAAAACCCTATAGGATGAGCACTGTATTGTTATATAAAGAATGTAATCTTTTAAATTTAAATCAATTATATGCATGGCATATATTATCGAATATGTTTTTCCTTGATGTTCAAAAATTTTAATTTAAACATAACCACTGTACAAGAGCTAAGCAAACCAATATGTATTTAATTCCTAAGTGTAGAACGGAATTTGGAAAAAGAAACCCCTTGAATGTTGGAATTAAGATGGCTATGGAATTAAATATTAACGTTGGTTTGTTTAGAATCTTTAGATTTTATAAGAAATTGGTAAATGAAAAAATTAAATTACTAACATAGATAATTTTTTTTTATATCTGTATTCCAGTCAAATTGTTATATTTATTATGTAATTCTAAAATATTTAAAAATTTATATTTATGATAGCTTGTTTTCACTTAATCAACTATGATTGACTTATAATGTGTTAATTTAATTATTTAGTAAATGTACGAGATATTTTTAAGAACCTTGTCTCCACAACAAGCGTAGCTTACGGAGACAATCATTTATATATAATGCCAAATTATAATAAGTATAAATATTTGTAATAATTTACATGTATGTATACATTTCTATTTTAAATTAAATAAAATAATAATAATAATAATAATAACTATCAAAAATACTTTAGATAAATATATTAAGGAAATTATTTGTCACTGTAGTGACTTAAACATATGACATTTCATCAAAAAAATAATCAAATATTACAGTTTCCGGTAACTGAGTATTTAAACACTATGGTTGAACTGAATTTAATTTGTGTATTAATTGCTTTACTAGAATAAAAGATAACTCAAGTTCTTGAATTGATCATTATTCATTTATTTGCAAAAGGTTTTAATAGTTCAGATAATCAGATATTAAATCATATTATGTTTTAAAATTAGATATCGTTGATCAAAAAAACGTAAATATGTTAAATTACAAAATTTCAATATTAAATCCAAATTATTACTTGGAATATTAGTTAATAGTTATAGTTTCTATTTATAAAAAACAAAACTTTATTCAATTAAAAATAAATTTCTTTTTGACTGAGTGTTTCCTAAATTTTATATTAAGTATAGAGACATGCAGTTACTCTTCATTAAAAAATCACCAAGTATGTTTAAACAAAAATAAATCATCAATAGATATGGTAATATGAAGCAAACTTAGAGTTTGAATAATGAGGCTACTTGTTGAGGTAAAAATACTAACAGGTGACACAGTCGCGTCATTTGAGAGGAGGAAAGGTGGGCATTTGCCCCAGCCTGATTGTAAAAGCAGTACAATTGTTGAACCGGTTATTGGTAAAATAGCATAACTATAATATTGTGTAAGCAATAGAAAACTATTGTCACAATAATAATTAATATTTATAATTTTTTAGTTCAAATAAATAGTCGATGATGTAAAAACTATAAAAACAATACAATCACTTTTAAATGTATCTATGATTTTGAAAAAAAAAAACTCTATAACAGAAGGTACAAATTTAAAATTGTTCGATTTTTCACTCATTAGCAGTTTCATATTGTAATTTAATTTGCTTGACCCTCTAGAACATAGGTTTCCAACCTATGGACCACTGGTGGTCCGCGGGCCATATTTACAAAATGTAAAAATATTTTAATAATTTAATTTTCCTTTGAGGCATAACACTAATTATTGACAAAGTTAGCAGGTTTTTGTACGGATGGTGCTCCAGCTATGTTAGGATCACGCTCAGGCCTAACAACGTTGGTGAAAGAAAAAAACCGTAAAGTATTGACAACACATTGTATTATTCATCGACAAGCATTAGCATCAAAAAAATTACCTGAAGAACTCCTATATACTTTGAAACAGGCCATAAAGTTGGTAAACACCATCAAAAGCAGTGCACTGAATACTCGCATTTTTAAAAAAATATGCTCGGACTTGAACTCTGAATATGAAACTTTACTTTTTCATACCGAAGTCCGATGGCTTTCGAAAGGTAACATGTTGGCACAGTTATTTTCACTAAAGGAGGAGGTGGCAATGTTTTTAACTGAGAAAAAAATGATAATTTATTGAAATGTATTTGTGATCATAAGTTTGAAATACACCTGGCTTATCTTGTCGATATCTTCGAACATTTAAACAAGCTTAACTTGCAATTACAAGGCTCTGGAAATAATAAACTGGAAGGCTCTGCAAATATATTCATATTTGAAGATAAACTTCGAGCATTTATGTGTAAAATTGATTTATGGATAAGTAAAGTTGAAATGAATAACTATTCAGCGTTTCAAACACTGAAAAGCTTGGTTGATAACGAAAAATATGCTGACCTCGTAAATGAGGTACAGCAAAATGTTTTACACCATCTGAAAAAACTTAAAAATGAATTTAATCGGTATTTTCCAGAATATAATAATTTGGAAACGAATGGTATACGAAGTATGATTCGAAACCCTTTTATCGTTAAAATCAATGAAGTACCTGATAATAACCAGGAAGATTTGATAGAGTTACAAAACGATCAAAACTGTAAGGATACGTTTGAATCTGGCATGAATATCGAAGAGTTTTGGTGTAAAAAAGCGATTGCGTACCCTAAACTTCGAGAAATCGCATTAAGATATTTAGTCATGTTTTCGGCAACTTATTTGTGCGAACAAGGATTTTCTGGACTACTCTACATTAAAAATAAACAGAGAAATCGGTTGGACGCCACTAAAGACTTGCGTGTAGCTTTGAGCAGTATCAACCCAAGAATATCTTTATTAGTGAATGAGATGCAAGCACAAAAATCGCATTAAATTGTTTTTATAATTTTTGTAATTTACCTTAAATAACTATAATAATGTAATGTAAATTTTTTTAGAATATTAGTTTGTATCAATTTTTTAATTATTTTAAACTTTAATAAAAAAAAACAATTATAAGCATTATTAAAAGCCTCTTATAAAGAATTTCATTGTTTTTTATTTATTCATATAATAATAATCAAAATTCTAAAATATGTGAAAAAAAATTGATTCTTATTTGTAAGAAAAATAAGGTATAAAATTGAGGTGGTCCGTGACGTATCGAAAGTTCTCGAAGTGGTCCATAGTACCAAAAAGGTTGGGAACCACTGCTCTAGAAAGATATAAAATTAAGCCACTGAGGTTGCAACCATCATTATTTAGCTCCTCCGCATCTTTTCTCAGACACATATTAAGTTATGTCAGACGGTAATTGTATCAAAATAAAAATGTAAGTTGAAATTAACTTACAAATGAAGCAATCTGTTTATTTTATGGTTCAGTTATATGAGATGGTCAAAATGTTATCCCCCTCTTATTAAAAGCTGAAATAACGCCACTGACGTGACAGCCCAATTTTGGATTCTGAGAGTAGCAAAGAATGTATTGACTTTACAAAGATATAAAATTTTTTTTCAGTCTGTATACACAACGAGTTGTTAAAATAATGTTTCGAATTTCATCATAAATATTTTTTCTAGTGAGAAAGTGAATCTAGTTGGTACTTTTGATAGGTCATTTTTGAAAATTCCAAATAATTTTTAAAAGGGCCAATATCTCAGGATACAATTTTCTAATTTTCTTGTAATTCAAAAACGAATAACTGTAGACACTTGAAATTTTTAACAAATGTTAGGAATATCATTTTCCATAACTACATCATACAATTTCAAAAATATTTTGACACTTTTTGAGCTAATTTTAGGCATGAGAAATATTCAGTTTTTTTTTTCTATAAATATTGATTAAAAAAATTCTTTTGGGTCAAAAACTTTGAAAATTTTAAACAAGGTTCCTCATAAGTTGTTATAAAATCAGTTCAAAAATGTTAAAGATTCAAGGACACACTTTTTTTTATAAGCATTTAAAGTTCAAATTTTGACCAAAATTAATCAAATTATCGAACATTTGCTAATTATTCTGTAGTTAAAAATGTCCAATTATTATAGCTAAGGATTGAAAATTTAAAACAAGGTTTCTCATAAGTAGTTTAAAGTGAAACCAAAAAATCAAAAAAATATTTTTAAAAAGTTATTTTTTATAGACATATTAAGTTAAAATTTGGACGAAATTGGATATTTAAATGAAGAATAACAATGTTAGTTATTTTGCTGTAATTTAAAAATATTTTTCATGGGTGCTTGAAACTTATAAAGTATATTATTTTATTTTAAACACATTGATTGGTTTGTATTGATTCAAACAAAAAACTTAAAATAGATATAAGCACATATAAGTCAGACGAGCAGTTTTTATATAAGCTACAAACAACATATTCATTTTTATACAAATAGATTATATAAAAGTCTTTTTTATTTATGTAACCAATAGTAACTCTATATACAAAAAAAAAAAATATTTGATTTTTGTGAGCCAAGACAAAATTCCAATGTGATACCCTTTATTAATCTATATGGGTTGAAAAACAAAGCTGTAAACACTCCACGAGTCTCAAGAAATAAATTGTGTGCAAAATGTAGTGCCAATTGGTTCAGTAGTTTTTGAGATTACCAAAAACTAACAAACCATAGAGTAATATATAATATATTGTATATTAATTTACTATTATTCTATGTAACAAACGCACAATCATTTTTATATATAAAAGATAAGAAGAATATATTATCATTCATGACAAACTTACTTTAGATAAAGAATAGTTAAACAAATTTTTCCTAACAACCTAGTAAATATTCCTTTAAGCTCTGAATTCATACTTAAAACTTTAACTAATATAAAACATAAAATAAAAAAATTACTTTAAAATAGCCAGGTTCTAAATCGTCACCGGCAGTTTCTACTTCTTCAGCACCAGCATTAATTGCATGTTCTATACAATCTTCTGTTGCGTTTGTTAAATCTGAAGATGGTTTCGCTATAAGGATACCTTTGTGAATAAACAAATGCTTAGCTCCAGAATCGCAATATGCTAAACTTTTAACAGAATGGAAAAAAAATATACTAATATAGTGTTTATGTAAAACAGTTTTTATGATATATGTTGAGAACTGTCATATAAATGATTTATTTCATTTTAAAAATTCTTACCCTGATTTTCGTACTATAGAGTTTAAATTTTGCTTGAGAAGTTTTACATTTTCTGTTAATGATTGAATCAGTATAATTGAACCTCTAGGTCCTTTAATTTCATGCCAATGTGGATCTGCTTTACTGTTAGACTGAAAAATAAGTAACTTATTGAATAATAAGTGAATTACATTTAATGATCAGTATATTTTTTATCGCCTATTAATTTTTAAATTTAACAGACTATGGCATTAGCTATGCAGGAATTCAATGTGATTTAAATTTAAATGTAAAAAAGGTTTCAGTAATAAAGTAATAGTAAAACTACTTTCTTAGTAAAATTAAATCATAATTATACAATATTTAAAATATTAAAATAAAAAAACATTTAAATGTATTTATAGATAGGTATTGGTTTTTTTTATTTACAACAAATATTTTAACTTTCTGTCTGTTAAATCAAAAAACATAACGGATATAAAAAAATAATTGCTGAATTGAATGCAATTTTAGTTAACTAATAGTTTTGTACATGTGTTTTTATAGTATTCAATATAGTTTCTTTCGGCATACTGTTCTTTTTGGCCATTTCAATTATTGATGCCAACTTTGAATTAGTTTCAGGATTTGAATCATTTTGTTCTGAAAAAAAAAAATCTAATAATTAAATAATCATTTTTATCCTTAATCTGTATTTGAAATTGTTGTTTTTCGATCTAATTATTGTGATATTTTTGCTAAAAATAAATATTTTGATTAGTTAAATCAGGCACCGGCAATCCGTGGCCCTTGGAACTTTTTGCTGAGGCTCTCCAAATATATTTTAAATTGTTATAAATACAATTTAATCATGACTATTATATAACAATAACAAGAGAACGTAATCTAGTCGTAAACCTAATCGTATATAATGTATATATCCTCGATTACGACAAATACGTATTTACCTGGTTATGGCCTTAGTGCAGTTACTTAAATTTCAAAAAAATAAATATTGTTCACGTTAAAGCGATGAACACTATTGAATGCTGTTTTAAGGATATCAGCATCCAATATAAAAGCGGATCTAAAAGATTTAGCAGGAAAAATTCAACTTCAAAAATCACACTAGAACCTAAATATGTATTTACTTTTTATTTTATTTTACTTTTTTTTATTTATGCACTAAAGAATTAATTAATAATTATTTTTAAACTTTTAAATGTTCTCTACTAATGTATTTAATTGAAAATTAATTAATAAGGACAACCGCAATGTTAAACTCATAATATGATTGTTGCTCTCTGTAAATACATTAGTATTATAATATGTTAAAATTATATTGTTTAATATTTTAATATTGTATGGGGTCCTCAATGAAAAACTAAAAAAAATTATGGCCTGTTTAGGTAAAATGGTTGCCGACCCCTGAGTTAAATCATATACAATTTGATAAAGGTATTTTAACTGTAGTTTTATTTTGAGAACCAACTTCAAGTTTTACTTAAGTACTTAAATGTGTGTTTATTTGTTGAAAAACTTGAATAAAGTAGGGAAAATGTATTAACCTTAGTGTTACAGTTTGAATACAAACCACAACCATTAATTACACAGAACATACATTATACAATGGTATTGACCATTGAAAAACAAAATTAAAAAGCAATTTAAAATAAAGACACCACAATAATAACAGAATAATATATAAAACATAAAACAACTAAAAATAATTAAAAAAGAAACAAATAAGTATTTTAGATAGTATAAATACATTACATAAGAAAATTGGCATTACTATATGCCATATTATATTGATGTATTGTTAATTATCTTAATTACAATGTTTTCATATGAGTGCATTGTGCATATAGCATATTATATATTAATACTGTATAAGTATGATAGGCATAATAACTATTAACTAATATGAGTTATGTAATACACTAATACTTAATTAATGAGATAAATATGTAAGTGATCTATGTAAGGTTTTGTAAACTTTAACTGTAATCTGAATTGAAACGCTAATAACATAATGCAAACATTACCCCTGATGGCTAGTTTCATTTGACGGCTAAACCTGGCAAACATTAGAGATTTCTGTTGGTCATTGGCCCCTTTTATGTGCTTAATATTAGACCATTTGTTGTGACCAGCATTTCTCTTAAACACTATATTACTCAAGGCAGCTCGGCAGTGATCAGCTGCTTTGAAAAATGTATTTCTGTACATTATAGAATACTTATAAGACGTCGATTTATTTAATCTTAATATTGTATTCTATTAAAATTGTTACAATAAATTATACATTATTTTAATATTTTTTTAATAAAGACCTAAACTTTAGAGTATACACTATACAAGGCTATAAAATAGGGCGATACAGATAAGTAGTATCAGTTAGATGCTACATGTTATCATTAACAATAAGCTTAAAGATAACACGGAGGAATATGACATTAGCCATTACATTGTAGGTAGGTAGTAGGTACACAATAAGATAATATTAAACAATTAACCCGTGTTTGGTCTTTATTTCTTTAAGTTTTATGTTACGTGCCTATGAAATATTCAAAATTTGAAGTGAAAAAAATAAATTTTAGTGTATTGATACGTATTAGTTCAAAATAGAACGTTCTAGAAGTCAGTTGTGCGATATACTAATGACATGAAACGTACCGCCCGGTCTGGTCCGTACTCCATATAGGAACTGAAACTTCCGTCTTTGGAATTATCTTTGAAATATATTAGAAATCTTTGGATTTAAATTTGCTGGCATATACAATTCTACGGAGCAATGTTTATATTGTATAATATCTATAAGTACGTGTTCGTGTTCAGGTGTTCTGACTGACTGATCAACGTAGAGCCTAAACTATGATAGCTGGTGACTCGAAATTTAGAAAGGATTTTAAAAGAGGTGCTAAAACCACTAAAAAAGTTGCTGAAGTTGAAAATCGAAGCATTATTTCGATTATTTATCTGTTATCACATACACTGGCAAAAAAAATATACGCACATCGTTGTAAAACCAATCGCTCCGCTCAGAATCGAAAATGAATATTGGTTGGAGTTTATAGTCTCAAAAACTACTGGACCGTTTTTAATAAAATTAAATCAATAGATTCCTCGAGACTGGAAGGGTGTTTAAAGCTTATTTATTTAACCCCTGTTGGTATCCCTAAGAAGTAAGAGTATCAAAATATTCTTTTTTTCGTAAGCTAAAAAAAATGCATGTGCACTGCAAGTGAGGCCTTAGCTACCTATAAATAATATAATAGGAATTGAACAAATAAGCTAAAAAAACCTTCAAGTCTGAAGGAATCTATTGATATAACTTTGTTAAAATCGGTCCAGTATATTAAACAACTAAACAATTTTGTTCCTTTTTCAAAATAATCAATCGTGGAACTAAAAATCCTAAAAAGGAACAAAATGTCCTAGTGCAACATAATACAATTATAATTTGATATTTCAAAAAAAATTAATAACGGAACAAAATATATCCTATAATATTACATTGGAGGTCCGAAGCATGCTCAGGGATATTCAATTTAGGAAAGGGGGTTGAAAAAAAATTTAGTATGAAAGTATTCAAAACACTAAATAAATATTCGAATACTTCGTTTAGAACTGCGTTTAGAACGGTTTATATCTAAATCAATAAGGGTTTAATTATTTTTAGTGGATAATTTATACTGGGCTAATTGGACTTTGATTTTTAATGTCGTTGCTTAGAAAAAAATATAATATAAATAACAAAAGTTTGTGAAAATTAGTCATATACAAAATCGTAATAATGTAGTATATGGTTTAGGAATATAATTTTGAAAATCCAAGTCTAATGCGCCCTGTAAAAAGTTGAATTGATTTTTGGAGAAAACATTGCATTTGAAAATTGTATTAAGTGTATAAAATAAAATAATATAATTTAAAAGTTTCAACTTTCAAGCACCCACAAAAAATATTTTTAAATTACAACAAAATAACTAACATTGTTATTCTTCATTTAAATATCTAATTTCGTCCAAATTTTAACTTAAAATGTTTATAAAAACTAACTTTTTAAAAATATATTTTACATTTATTGGTTACAACATAAACTACCCATGAGAAATTTCGTTTTTATTTTCCAACCATTATCTATAAAAATTGAACATTTTATAAAATATTTTTAACTACAAAATAATTTGCAAATGTTTGCTATTTTGATGCATTTTGTCAAAATTTGAACTTTAAATGCTTATAAAAAAATTGTCAATATCTTATGAGGAATTCAATGATTAAAATCATTGTATAATATGAAAAACGATTCTAATCGAAGACGGCCTGTCGGCTGTCAGTCTACATTACTAAGTATACTTTATGATATTGTTAAGTAAATTATACTTGTGTTATTATACAGTAGGTTAAAATAATTTTTGGAGAAAACATTGCATTTTAAAATGTCATTGAGTGTATAAAATTTAATAATATACTTAAAAGTTTCAAGAACCCACAAAAAATATTTTCAAATTACAACGAAATAACTAACATAGTTAGTTTTAATTTAAATATCCAATTTTGTCCCAATTTGAACTTTAAGTGTCTAATGTCTATAAAAAAACCACCACGTTAATATTAGGTATAGATTCTGTGATGAGCGAAAAATATGTATCTGTTTACACGATAAGCTGTTGATATATTGCTTTGATTTACTTCATCAATATCGTTTCTGGTGGGAAATCTAGTTGGTACTTTTAAGAGGTCGTTTTTAAAAATTCTTATAAGTTATAATTTTAACTTCTTAAAAGTAAAAGTTCTTAATAACCTCCGGGAAAAACACAATTTTTTTTTATAAGCGCTATAAGTTCAAATTTTGACAACATTTTCCAAAAATTAATTTAATCTTTACAGTATTAATAATAATTTTATTAGTAAAATTAATTATTTAAACCTATAAGTTTAAATTAAAGTGCTTGGGTATTTAGGTAGTTGCAATTATATACATTTATATTGAAAGTTTAATAATAAATTATTATAATAATAGTTCATAGAAAAAAAATTTAAGACCTACATTTATTAGTAAATGTAATATTATAATAAATTCAGTATTCACTATGCATATAAATAAATAACTGATTATGCATGATGTGTGCCAATATGTAATAACTGATAATATTATGTGACGATTTAAACACCAATGCGGCAATTCCTGACATTTTAAAATTATTTTCAAAATGATTTTTGGATCGCCGAATCTCCGGATCAGTGTGTCATATTTTATCTAATATTACTATTTTTATCTTGGTGTGGACTTGAGATAATATGATATATAAATAAGTGGTCGGGAGTAGCACGCTACCTATTATTTGTATTTACGCCTTATATAACGAAATATTATAGCACTCCAAAATTGTAAGTTTAGCGTAGCAAAAATTATCATTATTTTGTCGATACCTACAATGTTTTTGGTGATTATTAAAATATCTATTATGATTATATTTGTTTATTTATATTATTATAACGATGAGTGTATTAGTGAAGGTTTTGGGTTTAATCCACGATAATGGACGTATTTACGTCCGTGCCCACGACCATAGATTAAAGATTACATTACCATGCGAGCATAAAGGCAGTAAAATTATTGAATACCTATTATAATATTAATAAATTAATATGACTAGTTTTGTGTTTCACATTGGGTGTTAACATGTTATTGCGTTTCTTTGCTCTTAAATCCAAACACTAGTTTTCAATAAGAACATTTAAAATAGAGTTGCCATTCGTCCCGATTTCGCCGGGACACTACCGGTTTTCACTACACAGTCCCGATATTTTTTAACTCCCGGCCGGGACATGGATATGTACCGGTTTCTTAAAATTAGTCTCGAATTTAAAATTTGTAGAATTTGCATTTGCATTGCCTGGATCTAACGCTGCAGCGGAGATAATATTTTCATTAATGAATAGTTGTTGGAAAAAGTCACGAGGTAATTTATGTACCTATCAAAAGTGTAGAAGCTTTTTAAGTTATTAAGACAAATTTGGAAAATAAACCTTGCCAACAATTCTATGAAGAAATTATGAAAAATGCTTATTCGAGTTCATAAAACTGCAAAATATTCATCTACAAATCAAAAACCAGTAAGTAACAGAAGCTTCTGAATCTCAAATATCAAAAGATTCGGAAAATTAAGAGTTTGATGAAATCGATGATGATTGATGATGCATACATTAACAAAAAACATATTAGTAAATAAGTAAGATTTCAGTGAATATTAATATAAATTTAAAATAACTTTTTAATTTAAGTATTATAAATAATTTTAAATTGTATGTATATACATAAGAGAATAATAACTATACTATATTATTACTTTTTGTTGTATTTCTAATTATAAAATAATAAATATAAAATAAAATAATGGATAATAATATTTCAATATAAAAAAAAGGTTATTCAATATGTTGTCCCTGTTTGGTGATTTTTAAATCTGGCAACCCTAATTTAAAAAAAAAGTAGCGATAGCGGTAACGCGCTATTTTTGAGGAGGAAATAACTGTAGCGTTCTACAAAAAACCTGTAGCGTCCCGACCACTTTATACCTATAATTTACATATACCGATATAATTTTATATTATTTGTAATTTGTTAGCGAATCCACAGCATTCTTGAAAAATGATGCTCAATTCCGCAATTTAAACAAAAACTTTCGCAAAAATGATTCAATTTAACAATAAATTAAAATCATTTAATTATTTGTATTTATTGATTTCCAACTAAAACAATATTACAATAAAATATAAAACTTAGATAATTAATTTTAATGATTATATTTATGTATAGACCTAACCTAACCTTTAAATGAACATTTATAGCCTATAGGCATAGACCTTATACTCAGTATAAGGTCTATGCCTATAGGATATGAGTACCTGTGTGTAACTATATGTCTATATGTGAGCCAGGAAAATATATATAAAGAAATGTGAAAAATATCTATTAGGTACAATATTTGTACAAATAATACAATTAATATAGATAATGTTATTTATTTCGTAAATAATTGTCATTGGTAGTTGGTAGGTACCGATCTGTGACTTTTCGGATTTATTTTATTTTATTTTTTCTATAATGCTGTAAAATATCGATTTGTAGTTTTTCAAAAAGTTATTCAATGTTTAGTCTCAGTCTAATCGGTCACTGGTTTAAATGAAAATGTTAATAATGTTGTGTAATTAGTCAAGCCTCTTAATTTGTTTATTATTATTAAACAAAGGTTTATTTTACTTATATCTAAATGTCTATATAATGTCAGATAACAATATATCGAATATAACATACAATACCTATACCATCTATATCTATATTATTATTATTATTATTATATACATATATTATAAAATAGAAGCCCTTTTTTTGTATGGACGCGTATATCTCGAAAAGTACTCATTGGATTTGAGTATAGTTTTCAATAGTGGATTGGCCATGTTTCGGGAAAGGTTTTAATGTATAATACTTCTTAAAAAACTTAAATTAGATTGCCAAAAATAATAAAAATATAAAAAATGTCTGCGTTGTGCAGGCGCGGATACAAGGGGGGGGGGCATGGGAGCAATGCCCCTCCTACAAATGTCACGAAACGAAAAAAAAAATTATCATATTGCAACTGATAAAACTTAACTGTTTAGATTCTATATAATACACGGTCGTGACCGTACCAGTATTCCACGAATTATGAAGTTGTTGTTCTCGTAGTGTAATAACTAATAATATAATGCATCGTTAGGAACTTATGACTTATGAAGTTATGACATTATATTATGTACGTCTGATCGGATTATGTACGTCTGAAACGCGTTTTGTTGCAAGTGGGCAGGTATATAATTTTATTTTATTTAATTTACGGACATGACGTATCCAATATACAATTTAATTATAACTTATAAGATAACAAAACAAGGTATTTTAATAATAACAATAATAATAATACTTTATAATAATAGTATAAGTATAATATTATTTAACTTTCCGCCTATTCAAAAATATACATAAAGAAGACAAAAAATGTGTTATACAAATATGAGGTAAATAATGGTCTAACGCTCAGCTTTTCTAAATTAATATTCTATATAATATATAATATGGGTGTTTGTCTGTTTGATAGCTAGAGATTTAAAAACTACCGATTACAATAAAAAGTGGTATATCAATAGCTATTGGTGGGAAATCTAGATCCCTCGAGAATTTGCGGGTGTTTATAGCACGATTAAAGATATACCTAGGTATATACCTTTAAGTATATCTTTAATCGTGGTTTATAGCATACTTTATCAAATCTTATAGATAACGCAGAAGGGTATTAGGTCACACGTAATTTAATTTTCGAATCACGAAAATATTTGTTTAAATTTATTTATGACAGATTACCATTGGTTTCCTACATAACATTATTATATTACTATTACGATTAGTAGAAATATTGCATAATATACATTTTTTCACTAATATATATATAATATAAACAAATATTTGGCACCGGCGGCTGGCGGGACAACTAGTACACACTTAAAAGAATCTTTTATAGTTCTATGCATATTGCATATACATTACAATCAGGGGCGATCCTAGAGTTTATTTTTAGGGGGGTTTGGAGTGAATTTTGCCGACTTTCAAGGATAAATCTGCCAACTGTATACTAAATATTATAAAAATTACATTTTCCTATAGTAATAATTAGGGACCAAATAGTTATGAAATTGCATATTTTTTTTGTATTTATTCATTTTAATACTGACTTAGATACAAAATTGATTCTTATTTTACTAAATCAAAAAACATTACTTTTATTTTTATATTTTATGGTTTTTATTTTAAATGCATATTTTGATACTTTAATAATAGGTATCTAAATATCTATGTATTCATTTTATTATTATCTATATCTATCTTATTAAAATATATAATATAATCTACATAAGGTATACCTTATTAATTATTATTGTTATTATATAGGAATAAATCAAAGGTGGTAACCAATAATGATAACTATGAAGTTTATAAACAGTGTACTATATTTCTTAAATGTTAAAGTATTATCATGGTTGTGCGGATAATGCTATAAAACCTTTATTAGTACAACAGAACTCAGTGGTTAGAATATGTTTAAACAAAAAAGATAGACAAGGCTCGTCATCAATAAATTATAAATCATTAGAGGTGTTACCAGTCAGAGCTCTTTATAAGTTATCTGCAATTGTAAATATCTCTAAACAAACTATAAAAAAATGTGATAATAAAAGAGAATTCAGAGCTTATGATGTTAGTATTAAGTACACAAACAAACAATTTGGTAAGAGGTTTATTGATTACCTAGGTCCAGTCATGTAGAACTCTTTGCCTTTAAATATTAAAAAAAATATTTTTGATCATTCCACTTTGAATTCTAATAATATAGATAGTATACATTATAAAAATTGGTTCATAAGTGAATTTGTATAAAAAATAAAAAAAAAATTTAAAAAAATAAAAAAACTGTATTGTGTAATGTTTAACAAATAGTATCTGTAAGTTGTAACCTTAGTTTTAGTGATTTGTCAATATGTATAATTTTGTTTTTATATACTTTAAATTTGTATTGTAACTCATTTAGTCCACCACAAGCTTCGCTTTCTGGGTTAAATTAATCAAACTGTACATTTTATTTATATTTAGCATGTATGTAATGTATATTTTGGTCAAATAAAAAAAAAAAAATTATATTAGCCAATACATGCATCAAAATAATGATGAAAACATTGTATAAAAGAAAGTAAACAATTAATTATAAAAATTATAAATTATATATTTATTTTAAATATGTATTCTTCATTGTTTGGCCAAAGACCATTTTGTGACAACAGAATCTATATCTAATTTATCGAAAATATCTTTTTCACAACTCAATATCATCAACTAGCTAAGATGGTTTGAAGTCATTGAAGATTTGTAGAACTTAGAACTTTTTTTCCCTGATGCACATCGCGCTCGTGTTTTAATTTGTAGTCATTATTAAAAACACTACCACAATCGAGACATTCAATTTTAATACGTTTACGGTTAGATTCCATGTTTAAACCAAAATTGTTGCACAAATAAATTAAAATGTAATCGAAGCAAATGCCGAACTGTGATAGCCACTATTTATAATAATAATAACAATAAAAATACAAAATATTATTATATATCGTGTCGTCACTCGTCGTGTCAAAATCGAATAAGAACATGTAAATATGTAATGCATATAATATAAAATTATAGGGGATATTGGAATTGGTTTAGTTTGAACCTTGAATTGATAAGCAGCCGACTGCTTCGACAGCGGAATGTTGCGTACCGACCGCGACATCGATATTTTCCATTTCTATTTTTAGACTTTAATATTCAATATTAGTGAAAACAATTTAATTACAAGAACACAGTAATCTGAGCTCTTCTGGGTACTTCATCTTTTATTATCCGACTGCCGAAAATAACGTAGTATATTTATTACGAGTAAACTATACTATATATTATAATATATTATATCATATATGTGTGTATTAGTTTTACTTATAATATGGAAGTTTCAATGATCTATTTATATATTACATTTAGCGAATTCTGAAATTTGACGACTAGTACTTACAGTTGCCGACATTCGGGGGGTGTCAAACCCCCCCACACCCCCCGTAAAATCTCCCCTGATTACAATAATAATTACAGTATTAAGGAAAGGTTGTCTCGCCGCGTCAACTACTGACCGAAATTCAAACATAGTCGGATAGTCGGCTGTCGGCATCTAAACGCTGCGTCACTGTCGCCATGCTGTTCTGCTGCACTACGGTGTGTCCGATGCGGCAAAATACATATGTTTCATCTGTTCATCGTTTTTAAAACGGAGATAACACATGTGAGTTTGTCTTAGTACAATAGTAGGTACAAATGTTTTTCTAAAAAAAATTTTTAAAAAATCGATTTTAGTCTCTTCTGTGCTCAGTGATAGTACTAGTATAAAACTATAAACGTATATTTATAGCCGTATAGCGTATAGGTATCAATTATTACCATTACCATTATAATAAAATAATTTTGTTCAATTTCTAATATTTTTATAGTGCTATTTGTAGAATTAAAACTTAAGAAATTATCAACAGGTAAATCCAATGCTGAAAATTCAATGTCAGAAATAAATTAATATTTGTACCTATCTTGATTACGTATGTTATTTTCTATATTTATTGTATTCGTTAATCGGTAAACCCGTGTCAGACACCGTAACGTCTAACATAAAAATAGTACCTGGTTATAACCGTGTAATAATAATATGAAATACGCTGTGTGCTTGTGTCCTACGTAAAGTAGTAAACACGACGAATACGACGAACATGAACGATTTCTGACCATACTGTTCGAATTGCGTCCGATGCGATAAAATAGGTATTCGTCGTGTTTACGTATTATCCGTATATTTATATTTATGTATAATATAATATACCTATTTTAAAAACACAATATTAAATTAATTGAAATGTACCTATAATTTATTATTTTCGTGGTACTAATTTCATTATTTATTATGACAAAATAAAATATAGTAATTAGTAAATAATATATAGTTTATAATTCTATTAAAATACTTCTGTAAACCCAACTTTGGTATAGAAACTATAATAAATAAAAGTTTATACAATATAAATAATTTTTATCATCTGTACTTCCTCAAAACAATTATTTATAATTTGATATTGATATATACTTATTAGTTATTACTTATTACATGCCTGTGTCAATATCTGCTTATTAACCTACAAAAAAGCATAAAGGCGATAAAGAACACGAAATTTAATTTTCAACAGACAAGACAGCTTCTAAAATGTTTGACAAAAATACAAAATATTATACATTATATTATGTCGAACATTTTTGGAGATCTATATAGTCGTAAAAATATATTTCGTTGAAGTCTTCTCAGTAATGATTGCAGTTTGAACTACGCTTAATGATAGGGCCTTTTAGCTGTTGAGAACTCCACTACACGTCTACTCAATTCATTATTAATAATTGTACTGGAGGCCTGTTCTGGATTAATGAATGTGGTGGCTTTTGGGCGAATAATATGAATATTATTATTATATAATAATATAATATTGTTGTGGTTCCAAATAAATAACCAGGAGTACAGGACAATATAATTATGGCTTATTAAACAAGTACCTACTACTTACTAGCTACTTTATTAATTTTACTTTGATTAATTATAAAAACAATTAAGCCGATAATAAAATATTATCCATAATATCATAATAATATGGAGTTGCGTTATAAAAATACAAATTGATTAAACATAAATGTGACGTGTAAGTGACTTCAATTAATAATGAAAATAAATATGATTTTAAGGCATATTACATATTATTACGACACATCGAAATAAATTAAATCCATAAATACTTTTTTGGTAAAATTACAAAGTAATAACACTGTGAGTACTCAAATGAGAAATTACATTTTAAAATGCATGTCTCCTTTATAAATATAGCACCTATATAGGTAATTGTTAATATTTTATATTCATAGATATTCTACATTTATTTTTTGTTTGACAAAATTAAGGAGTATAATTATTGCTCAAGAATAATAGTTTATTTGTTATAATTTATAATTAACAACTAGGTATAGGTACTAACCTATTCCCACTGTAAGTACAATATTCATAAACAACAAACTACCTATACACCTAAAATAAATACTACGTTATTGTTCGGAGACAATTTACCAATTGGTTATGTTAAATAATAATTTCTAAACTACTAGGCTGCAGGCCAACTCAACTACCTCCACCCTAAGTCTAGCACCAACTGATGCGATATCGCCGTACAAGAACGCAAATTTCAGTACCTTTGAATCCCGTTGGTGGTTGACCTGTACGTCATGATATTCTTTTCATGATTAGCAGAAGATATAATATAATAATTATTAATTATAATATTTACATGGTTCTTTCAAGTTTCAATCTACGGTGAATAATAATAATAATATTATAGGTACGATGTCACCGAATTCATGAAATTAATTAATTTAATCCGTGGTCATAATATGATATAATAATATTATTTATTATATATTTTAAAATTTCGATCGTCTTTCGTAAATGTTGATGAATTATCTCGTGAAACGGCTGATATACCTAAATATTAGAATATTATATCCGTGTCACGCGCTTATCAGTTATCACGAAATTACGCGCTGCGACAGTGGTGGGATTGGTGGAGGTAATAGACGATCACCTCCGTAGAGCGCGATCTTCATGAAAACATCGTAGTAATGTTGTAGTATCCCACGGCCGCCGGCGCTTGTTGTACACACAGTTGTGTTTTCCAAGACAACTCGAAATTCGCTGTGACGCTGTCTCGCGAGTTCGCGACTCGCAGTCTCTCGGGAGAATTTGAGCTCGGTGGCCGTGTCTGCGTGTCTCTCGTTTCGCGTATCCGCACTAGCTACAATTATATTACAGTAGTACAGCCTATTACACTTTTGGGCTTGTTGTCCGATCCGTACAATTTTTTTCTTCCAAATCAATTTATTATTTAATATTTATACATTTTATTTTTTCAATTGCTCGTAACGCGTTTGACAGACCACCGGCAATCGTTTCCGTGTGTTAAGGCTCAAGAGAGCAGCGGTACTATATCGTCGCTTGGGCTGACGTCCCTCAACTCTGGCGAGTAAACGTAGCTACACCGTCGGCTCCGTCGGCGGTGGCCGCATGAAATCTCGTCGCCACACGGCCGCCATGCCTCCCCGATACCGAACGCAACAGCCCATGAAGGAACCCAAAATGCCGCCTCAAGACCCGTCTCCATTTGTACCAGGTAAACAACCAGAAACACAGCCGCGCACAATGGCAGTGGCGATGTTGTGATTTTACTCGTCGTACGATCGCTCGTCGCGGGCCGTCAACGAGTCCCGCCTTTGTTGACGACGCCCGACGGGGTCGCGTACGTTCCGCCCGAAATGCTCGTTCATTGCTTTCGAATTTTTCCCATGGTCCTCTGCCTACGAGCGGCGTCAAGTACCGACCAACTCCGCTCGTACGTTATGACAATCGTGTCCAAGATTTTCCGCTTCTGGCTCGTGGGCCTGTCAGTTGTACATTTTTTTTTGATGCTGGTACACTATGATTAGACGCGCATAACAGTGAGACAGTGTTTTTTCATGATCCGGGCGACGCTGTTCGATCCCTCTCGCTGGTGCGATCTTTGAAACATTACTAGGTAGTGTTTTTCGACTAGGTGCGCTTAGACTGCAATGTTTTCTGTGTTTTGGTATTTTTACGCAAGTCCACTTTGCTGACTGGTTGCTTATTTTTGTTTTAATTTTATTGTATAGTAATCGAACAAATATGATATATCCAGCGGACATACACTTCTTTATTCTATTAAAAATGTCGAAGGTGAAAGGGAAATGGTATAAGGGAATGCTAAAATTGGATTCTCTAGATAATTTTTGCATTGATTGTACATTTTGAAAACCCTATAATTTCTAAAAGCTTAACAATTACAATTATTTGTCAGTTAAAAAATGCTTATTTTCATTGCGTACCTATTATATAATATATATATTTATATCAGGTATTATTTATTAGAAAAAGTTAGAATTAGGTTATTTGAGTGTTGAAATTAGATTAATACTTCAGTTTGATTTACAAGTAGTTATTATTTAGACACTGTATGTGTATTATGCTTCTTTAATACTTTTAAGTTTGGTTATTTCTATGTATCTTTAAAATACGCTCATATTTTGTGTGGTTTTTGTTTGCAGATTAAATTTCCATATTTATTTATGACTGTGAAAAAGTTTTTTTCGTAGTTCCAACTCTTTGGTATTCTAAATAAGTATAAAAAACACAAAATTAGTGGCAAAAATTATTGTTGTACTTGCCTTTACTTATAATATGTCCATATTAAATATAATGATATTGGATATTAGGTAGTTAGATACCTACCTATATAATGATAATGGATAGGTATCTAACTAGCTATTAGTAGTGGTAAGCATTATGAATGTTTCAAAATGAATTATTCGTTTAAATAGTTTGATTAGGTTCCAATTTTTGGTAGGACTAACAGATTCTTATGCTAGTGTTCAAACTATAAAATGATTCTATAATGGAAATAAATGACATTTTAACTGCTCAATTTTGATCATATTTATGAAATTGTTTAAGTATTGTATATAATCACAAAATTATATAGTCGAGTAATCATATTTTTACATTTAATTAGGTTTAAATATGATTTAAACTTGTTTTGATTTTTAATACTATATAATTTATATCATGTAATGAAGGTGGAAATGATTTTATATGACATCTATAACTTTTACTTCAACTTGTTGAAGATAAAACTTTAATACTGATTAAATATATTAATAATTGTATGTACTAACTGCTAATATCAATATTAATTACTTACTGTTAAACAATACATTTATATCTTAAAATTTTAAATAAATGATTTTTTTGATTAATATAAGATCATGTATTGTAATTTATACTTGGTATTGTTTTGTTGAATGGTTTTATATAATGGTTATCTAATACATAAATTATGGCAACTGTAAAATATTATTATTTTCATCTGTTTTTTAGACGAAGAGGTCTGGTGCAAATGGAAGGATATTTATTATCGGGCAAAAATTCTTAAGGTCATCCCTGATTCTGATTATTATTCGATACATTACTGGAAATTTGCAAAATCGTTAGTACATATACATTTTTTAAACTTAAAAGAAATGTATGACTATTTTATCCATCAATATTTTTTAGGTGGGATATGCCAGTGAATAAAAAACTTTTATTACACTTCAACTCAAAGAAAAATAAAATATTTGTTAAAAATTATAATGCCTATCAGAAGTAAATATTGAGATATACAAACTATAATCTACTATTCATTTATTAATAAACATGTATGTTTTTATTTTTATAGTAAAATTATAAAAGCGAATAAGATCGCTGAGCAACTAAAGAAAGAAATATATGTAAGTAATCAAATCAAATATAATTAGTAGAAATAGTGGGAAAGCAAATTTAAAATAAGATTATTTTAGCAAACAAATTAATATTTATAATTTATAATTTAAATTAAATGTAAGTGGAGTATTGCAACGGAGTTGGTTGTTCAATTGTTTCTCTTACATTTATGGATATTTATTTATGTGATATTTGTGAAGGATTTGTTTAATAACTTAATTTTTTTACCTAGTTATATCAAAAGTCTTGATTTCTATTGTAATTTCTACTATAGTAATTTAATTAAATTTTTATTGCATTGTTCCAGTTATGAGATTTTTTATTGTATATTAATGATAGACACTGTATTTATATTTTATAATGTACTTAAAGAATTTAAAAAAAAATAGTTTAAAAAAAAAGTTAATACCTGTCTGAGTTTTGTAAAGATAATGATAAAACATCTAAAATAGTTTTAACATGCAACTTTCCTTCATTTTATTAATAGTTAATTAAAAAGTTAAGATTTTGTGTTATCCTTTATTTTTCCTTGGGTAGATTGCATTAACTTCATGTTAGATCATCGCTATCTCCATCTTTCACTCAAAACAAGTAAATAGTAAGATACAAATTAAGGGAATTGGATCACATGTAAACACTACTGTGATCAACTGACCAGCTATAATTTCTTTAATGATTTGGTTCTATACTTAATACCACGGACTAAAATATATCTTATTCTGTGCTTAATAGTTGTGTTAAGTAATATTGTAATCACTAGTCTAAATTGTATGTTTGATAATTTTGATAATAATTTATTGCTAATCTTATTAATGGGCTAATTTCATCAATATCTAAAAATAATTGAGATTTTATATTTGTTTTTAAAACAAAGTTGATTATATATCAGCTATAAGTTATTTATTGTCTTTTTTTTTCAGAAGAATATTCAAGGAAAAAAAGAACCATTTGTTAAATTGGGTCTATTACAATTTAATCCATTCATAAATAAAGTATTTGTACGTGATGATGGTAGTATTTTCCATCTACCTAAAGATCTAAATTCATCTAGTAGTATATTATTGCCAGAAATAAAAGCAGAATCCTCTGCTAACAAAGAATCATTTTTGTCTTCTGAACAAGAAGAAAATGTATGTAGTCAAAATCCTTATTTACTCTTATATTTACAAACTATAATGTTAATGATATGTGATATTTATACATGTTAATCATGTCATATTTCTATTGATTTTTAATTATTGACTATTGTTTTCAGGTTCAATCACTTTCACTACCATCAACATCATTTGCAGTTAGTGGCAATGATTTAAATTCTGAAGCAACTTTATCAATTTTAAACCCCGTACTTGAGGAATTACAGTTGACAGATACAACAACAAGTAATAACTAAACCTAATAACTAATAAGTATTTAAATAAATTATGATTTGTAGATTAGGTACGATAATAGTTTTTCTGATATAAAACTGGTAGCTGATCTGATTTTTTAGTTTGTTGGATCCATGAACCAATATTAAAACAACCGATATCTGATTTATAAATTGATACAAATAATGTGACTTACACAAACATCTTGCATATCTGCAAAGGTGATGAATTCACTTACTAGAAATAACTTTTACTTAAATCTCCTATAAAAAAATTATAATTAATAACTATAGTTATTAAGTACTAAGTAAATAATAATTGATAATACAGAATTTAAATAATAACAACAAAATGCCCCATGTGTTTGTCTTAATAATGTAATTGTTTATACATTTGTATTTTAAAATAATTTATGATTTAAAATATTATAAGGCGAAACAACTATCTATACCAGACAGTGCTTAATAATGAGGAATGATGAACCAAGTAATCAAATATTTGAAACAGCTATAAAATCCAAATCACTAGTGCTCATAGTTGTTAAAATATTTTAATATCTGTGATATCACTAAATATGATGTACACAAGTACAAAGTCTCTTATAAAATAGGTGACTGTTTACCTTTTAACACTGATAAATAATTATATATGTATAATATAGTATAATATCTGAATCACGGTTAATCGTTTTATATTTTGTATGTAAACATTCACCTTTAAAATAACAGAATTTCGTCCATTTTGTCAGCTTCATAATTTTTACATTGTATAAATTGAGAGTCGTCTATCTAGTATTGTTATATATCTGTGGATAAAATGGACTTGAATCGACATGGTAGGTTGGTGGGGGAAATTAGACCCCAAAGCTATGACTTTGTCATTTGGATGTGCGAACTGCTTGGTTCTTTCATTGATCGGAATATAGTAAAGTGGGGGAATCGAAGTGATAATTTGTTATGTGAACCTGGTGGTCTATGATCTTAGTTCATGGTACATCTATATACATTTAAGAATAATTATAGGAAAACTAGATAGCATTCTAATCGCATCAATTTCCCTCCCATAATATTTACAATTTTTGGCACACGATTTAGCCACCGATTCCAGTCCATATGATTTTAGGTTCATGGTAGTACCACTGCTTTAGATAATATCTGTAACCGTGGATAGTGTTAATTTATTAGTAATTATAGTAATTTGTAAGTTGTCCAAATAGTGCCATAGTAGTACTTAATATTCTTTAAATTATAATTTTATAAATTATTAGATAACATTTTGAATAGTGTATTAATAATATTTATGTATCCCCCTAATCTATCTTATGTAATTATAATGTATGTAATATGTAGGTATACAATTATATTATACAAGGTGTAACAGAATTACCTTACAAATGCAATGACTTTTGGTTTAGTTAATATTTAAAATTTACTTTTTATTCATATATATTGCACTCAAAGTATAGTAGACATTATTTTATTTTAGAAAAATTGAAAATAGCCAATTTTTAAATCTAATTTTAAGAAAACTTTTGATGATAAGAATGTTTAAAATGTTTAAAATTTCAATATTTTTTGGAGTAAATTAATTTGAAACGTAATATAATTTTTTTTCAAATATTTTTTTTGGGAATTTTGAAATATATTGATCTTAGTAAGTATTTATTCTCCATATAATGGACATAATTTTTGTTGTATGTTTAACTATACTCAGTGCGCCGAGAGAGCGCAAGTCGGCCGCGCATCCAAATGAATTCGCTCCGCGGTTTTGAGGTCTAATTTCTCCCACCTAGTGAACTAGTCGTACGCCGTTGATCGCGGAGATGCGCAGACTAGGACGAGTTTTGGTCGGCGCCGACTTGCGCTCTCTCGGCGCACTGAGTATAGTGTTAATTTTTTATTTTTCATTTGTCATTTATCCGGTTTTTCTGTTACATTCTGTAAACATAACATATATTATACATCAACATGGAGATAGGGAGCTATGATTACTGCTAAATATAATAAATAAGAACATAATATAAATATATATGCATTTTAAAATTCAAAACTACAAATTAAACAAACATATAAATCTAATAAATTAACTTTAAGATTACAAAAAAAATATTCTTGAAAGAGAAAAAAAGTCTTATTTTACATTAACAAATTTTGTTATTGATGCAGCCATGACTTCCTAAAGTGTTAGAGTTTAAATCTGTTTTTTTAAATGAGAACGGCATAAACACAGTTTTATCAACATTTAAAGATAGATTTCTTTGATTTAAACTTTTCATAACAGACTGAAACCTTGCCTTTTTCATATACCCCATCCCATGATTTATGAGAGAATAGAAGACAAGTGTTATCAGCCTAAGTAACTATCACCCCATCACAAATTTTGTTAATATATATTATAAATAGAATAGGTTCCAAAACACTACCTTGTGGTACACCATTTTTAATTAATAAATTAAAGGTTAATTAAGTTATTAAACAAAAATACCCATATGTATTCAATATAAAAAAGTGTATTAATTGAGGTACCAAATTAATTGAAATCAAAGCCAAGTTAAACTATACAATTAATATTATATTTAAAAATATTTTCATTTAGGTATATCATAGTTTGAAATTTAAACTGTTAAGTCAAAATCGTCTTATTTTTGTTACCATTCCATATAACTATTAACCATTATAAAAATTAAATGAATTTCCAATTTAAATTATATAACATAAATATTACCATTTTGTACATAATAAATACCAATTTTAGAAGCCTGTATTTGACTTATGTCTAAACCATGTATTTCTAAAATTGTGTACAAATTTAAAAACAATCTAAAATATTGTATATTAATATGAATTTGGTGATAACACCATGTACTTAAATAAAATTAATAACAATTTAATAATATTGAAAATTAATGTTAAAATGGGAATTTTATTTGAACGATCTAAAAATTGTTCAAGATTCTTAAAATATACATTTTGTTTACGTTTGTATTCTGTTTAATATGAGTGAGTGTCGGTTCATAACATATAAATGTGAATGCAAAGAACACATTCACACAATATGCGTTTTTTCAAACACTAGATATAATTATATTTTAGTCTGTGATGTAACATTATCATTTATTAATTCAAATCATAACCATGGTTAACAGTATTGTTTGACATATTATATTGCGTTGTATCACAAACTCAGATCATAATATGATCTTAGTTTGTGGTTGTATTTACCGAGGGATTTCAATATTATTACCATTTTAACCACAATAATTACTTACAAGTTGATATGCCACATGTAATCATGTATCTGTTTTACTAACGGTTTGAAAAAAAAATAACTGATACCGATAATAGCAATATTGGTTATCGGTATCTGCCCGCAGTATATTAATTTCATAAGAGGGTACTACAATAGTATTTATTGTCTTTTACTTTCCTTGTTATATTATGTACTTAAATAACATTTTTAGATAGTTTCATAATGAACACAATTTTTAAATAATATTTTTATTATAATTATTTTTCAGACTTAAAACAACTCTTGGATACTTTTTCTAGCGGAGAGAAAGTTGCCATAAATTTCTTAGATTCTTTGCTAACTAGGAAAAAAACTTTAATTGGGCACAAATAAATGAAGGTTCAAATTAGGACTGTTACCCTAGCAGGGTTTTTTTTTTAAACGATTTTTTCTCAGTGCACAAAAATATTCCTACTCTTGGAATTATTGGATTTGTCCACTCAGACCAAACTTACGGACTGTTATCACTTACCCGATGAACTGTGCCGGCTATACTACTGTCTACTGTATACTGCACCTACTACCTACAGTTTTTACTTTCATAAGACTGCATATACTCAGAAACGATATGTAAAAACATATTAATCCGGACTCTACCCATGATATACCAAATAAATAATAATTTTGAAATATTGTTTGTAAATATATGTAATAATACTTACTAAGTAATATGTACTTGTAATAGGTAATTTGTAATAATAATTGTTTATAAAAATAAAAACAATCAATTGACTAGGTAACTTCTTTTTAATTTTTGTGTTAAACTTTTACATTGAATAATATTAACAATTTTTAATTTTAAAACTTTTTTTTTTATCAATCCTCTGCCTGTATTAGGCTTGGTCTCTACTTCAGTATCACTTTCAGAAGTCACTGGATCTGCTTCTTGGAATATGCCTTTAAAATAGTTCTTTGACTTTCCTCTTGGTCTATTAGTTTTCCTTCTTTCCTTCATTTTCATAAAATGTATAACTGCTTTTCTTACATCCCAATCAACTAATTCTGGCATATTTTAGTGAATATATAAATAATAGTTTTCTGTTCAGACTAGCATTCTTGCTCTTTCAGACGTTTTAAATTTGTTACTATCACTTACTAACCTTTCCACATTTGCAGATGATAGTTTTGCTGCCATTATTCTTGCTAATGCAATTTTCAAGTTACAATATTCATTAGAAGTACATAATAGTTTAAGCAAATCAGATAGTTTCATGTTTTTATACTTCATAATATTCTCAGACATTAAAAGTTCTTGGTATTCTTGATTGAAGACCTGCAAGTCTAAATCATAGCATAATATTTTATGAACTTGTTCAATGTTTGATTGTTGGGACAACTGACAGTTCAACAAATGGTTTTAAAATATTAATTGTGTCTAATTCTTGTATAAATCTTCGAGATAAAATTTCCATTAGACTTTCTCTAATTTCATTAATATATGCCTGTTTATAATCTTTTGTCTGTCACATATTTATTGTATACATTGTATACATTTTAAGTATAGTTCTTCTTCTCTATTTTCTATATGTAGTTCTAAATTATATAACCAACCATCTAATAGATTTTGAGTTTTTAATAAATATATTTGTTCTAGTACATTTTTAGTCAATTTATCCATATTAGTTATTGTAAGACTATCTGACTGCAATTTTTTTTTGATAATTTGAAAATAAAAACAACAAATCTGCTGAAATTCTTTTTTTGCACTGCACAAAATGTGTCTCACTACAAACTAAAAAAAACCCTGTACCCTAGTGTATTAAGTCTGATATTTCACTATCAAAATCTATAGATTGCTTTAAACTTAATAAAGTATCCAAAATATTAAAAATTTAATAAAAACATAATATTTATGTATAATATTTAAAATGTTCTACTCAGTTTCAGGCTATATACATTTTGACTTAATATATTTTATACATATAATTAAGTAGTGCTCTAAATTATCCTTTGTAAGAATATTGGTTGGAAATATGATTTTATTTATAAAAACTCTCAGAAATCAGAGAATATTTTGCTTTGAAATATTAAAAACATAAAAACAAATAAATTTAATGACTGTAAAAATTATAATTTCAAATTATGATAATGTGTGTTAACTTTCAAAATAATCTCTAATATTTTATAGTACATGTATAAATTAGTTTTTAAATTATGGTATAATCAATATACCAAATATTTATCAGTCTTTAATGGTATAGGTTTGTGTATTGGAGGAGGGCTATGATTAAATAAACGCCACACCACCCATAATTTTTCCATGAAAATGTTTTTGCTTGGGATAAACTTCAGAGACAGTATTCAGAGTAGCCTTACCAAATTTTTACTATACATCTAGAAGAAATGTATGTATCTTACACAGATAAAGTTGTCTTCTATGTAATGTAAAAATTAGGTTAATCTACTGTAAATAATGAACTTGTGTGTTTCTTCCTTGCGAAACTGTTTTCATACATAATCTTTTTATTACGCTTCAACTATTGTTGGCACTGATATGGAACCACTTTTAAAATACTTCGATTTAGTATTTAAATATATTTAAGATAAAACATTTCCATTTTTCTTTTTTTCCATTAAAATAACCTATATTAAACCCCTTAAATAGTTTTTTAATTTCATTCTAGATTCAAAATTATAAAATTACAAGTAGTAAGAATCAAACATTAGAAAACAATTATAAAATGTTTACTGCAATTTTTATCATAGATATAATATTATATACATGTTTTTATAATCTAAGCTATTACCTAACTGATTTTAATAACATTATTGTTTGAGGATAGATCATACAAATCGTGGGACAATTCCTTTTCACACTTAATTTAGAAATAATATGTTACTTACTTACTTGTCAAATTTAAATGAGTAGTAATTATATCACCTAATAAAATACGAATATGTCATTTATAAACCTTCATAATTCAATGAAATTACAATGTATGAAATACTAGTAAACATATATCTTATACTTCACCCAATAGTTTAAAATATTTATAATTTTATAGGTATAGTGATATTTGGTCTACTCACATTAACCTCATTATATTGGTTAATTTTCTTCTATCTCAATTCCCCACCTCATAGGTAACTGATTATGTGTATACTCTATACAAGATAAGAAACATACTCCGCAGTTAACTCGTGTGCAGGGGTATGGTTTTAGCAGGTTTACAGGTGGTACTTGGTGGAAAGGTGGGGATATGGTTTTGCCTTACTGCTGCAGATGAAAACTAGTCACCTTTATGGTTCTTATCCTGAATAGAGTTAAGTGGAAATCATTCCTGTCACCCATTTCTCCACTTATAAATAATTCCTACTCATAATGTTATCACAAATAAAATTTCTTAACTCTGCTACTTCTAATTATTCTTCTCTGTCCATAACTTTTTTGTAATTTGCCCATTGAAAATAATTTTTATAACGATTATCTCAAATATTACTTAACTCAATTTTGTGGAGCATATCAGCTACTATTATGTGACAAAATGAATGAACTCATATCAACATCAATATTCGTGGATCCAACCAAGACCAAAAATTGGTGGACTACCTTCTTTAATTATATACAAATTGAAATATTTATTCTTAGCAATCTTATTTAAAATACAACTTTTATTTTTATATAACCCATTCAAATAGTTTCAAATAGAGATTCAATATAATATCTTATTTTGATACCATTCACCTGCAAATCTTCCTTCTTTAATCTTATTTTGATAAAATCATTTTACAACATTACAGAAATCAATAAACTTGTATCAATTTGAAAACTTATCATTTTTCTATCTAAGTTAATGTAATTAATTTAACTTTAAATTGTTCAACAAAGCCAAAATCAATCACTTCTAAACTAAAAGAATATCGAACACTTAAATCATTAGTTCTTTTTGCTGTTTTTTTAATACGTGTATTTTTTCACATATTTTTTTGCTTTACATTCATTTTTTAGTGTCATTTTATCACATAATTTGCATTTTAATTACTTTTACTTACTAATTGTAATAATTTCTTACTTAATGGCTTCATGCTTCAAAAAAGTTTAATTTAATTAAATTCTAAATTCTAAATTCTAAATTTAATTAAAGTAGACATAGGTTAATTATTTGTTTTCGTCACCTTAATACATTATTATAGGCTGCTTCTATGAGTTCTATTGGTTGGCATATTAAATGATTATAAACTCCGTAGATAATTGTTTATTTTCTGAAAGTAGATATTTTTTAATATTGTTATCCCTAACACCATAGACCATTTGAAAATGAAAATCATGATGGTTTTAGTAAATGTCCAATATTTTGAAATATGTGCTGTTATTTGTAAAGGTATTATTTGAGAATAATCATGATTTCATAGTTATAAATGGTTAGACCAATGTAAATAGAGAATTATTGTTACTAGTGCTTGCAACATTTAATATAGAGGTTTTATGGACAAATTGGTTACAATTTATATAATTAGTAAAATTATTTTAATTTACATATTTGTATATTAATAAGTTAAGATATTGTTAGTTTTTTATATTTCTTTGCATTGTGTTGTAAGTAATATTGTGTTGTTTCTTAATAGCTAATATATAATTCTATATTTTAATGGTCCCTACAATTGCTTCCTGCTCCTTCCACATATTAATTTTGAGCTTTTATATGTATTAGAATATATTTCATATATTTTGAAAGTTCTTGTCATCATTTTTGTCAGTATTTTTTTTGATTTATCTAACATTTAGATCTGTCTCGATATTTAATACATTAAGACCTTTAGAAATCATATATAGTAAGCTAGGAGTGGGGGTGATTATTTTTATGTACTCGTGTACAGAGATTGAAAGAGGAGACTAATACATTTATTAAGTTAACTTTAAAATTTTTAAAACTTTGGGTATAATTTATTTGTTATTTTCATACAAGATTTCAATGATTCAATATAAATACATTTATAATAGTAGATATAATTTTATTTAATAATAAAATACAAAATAATTCTATTTTATTCCATTCACATTAAGAGGCATTTTTTGTCTCCGTCTTACAAACGTTGGTCTTCAGTCAACATTAGTCTTTCATACCAAGTAAACCTTATGTGTGTCTGCAGTAAAGCATCGCTCCTACACACAAGTTTGCTAACTAAATTATTGCAGGAAAAATACTTTTTGCTCAAAAGTACTTTTTTTTTTTACTTAATGAAACACAATTGTTTCTGAAACAAATATTTTTGTTACTAATTTTAACACAAAATCAAAAACCATTAGCCTTAAAAAAAAATATATCACACTATCAGTATAAAATATAATATAATATATAAAATACTGGATACTAATATTGAATTAAAGTAATATTAAATAATGTTAAATTGCTAATATTAAATATTTTTTTAACGATTCATTTTAATTTTATTATTTGTATTTATAAATTTGTGTATTAACCTGTTGTAGTTAATAATGATAATGTGGATATCAATGTCTCAGAGAAGAACCTAATAATTGAAGCTTTCAATAATGATATTTGTGATGATCAACACATTTTAAATAACGAGAGTAAGTTTGAAAGTATATTTTTGTGAATTGTTAAGTATAATAGACATGTTTATACTCCATTCACGTTAAGAAGGAACATTGGAGGCAACCCGTTTTTTTTGGACGATTATTAGAAAATATGTGTCTATAACATTTGTGTTGTAAACTGCCTTGTAAGCCGTGTAGAGCCATGTCTCTGCTCACAAGTTGGCCACCATAGTACCATCTAAACGTGAATGTGGTATATTATTCGGTGATTATAGCCGGTTTCGGGAAAGTATTATGACTGGTTGTTGAATGCGGATGCGCAGCCTGGACCGATTTTAGTCAGACCGCGGCATGCTCTCTTGGTGGGCAGGGTTTAGTTATATTTAGACTCTAACCTAACCTTAGGTTTTATCTATTAATACAAAATTCATTTTATACTCATTCTGTTATAAATAGTCAACATTTTCAAGTTTAAGATTACTCTTAATTTATATTTTTGTTATTTTCAAACTATAGATATTTTATACATATAATTCTACAGACATTTTAGAAAATCTTTTTGGCTCTAATATTGTATGCTATTTTTTAGTCTGCTTCAATTCGGTTTACACGTACCTAGTGGAAGATAAATAGATAAATTATACTCTTTAAAATGTTCAGAAATGTTTAAACATTTGTAGTATTATTTCAAATTGTAATATTCCTTAAATGTTACTTACCAAAGGGTTGGCTAAATTAAATTGGGCTTAAACCCAAAGCAACATGATATTGTATCAAAGTTTTATTTAAATATTGTAGAACATTTCTTTTGTTATAGAATAAAATAACACTTTTTATCAAATTTATCAAATTTTATCATATTTTAATTTCACTTTTTATCAAAATTATTTTCACTGTTAAAAAATTAAATTGCTTGTAATAAGTATTTAACCTCGATTTAAATGTATTTTAACTCTTATTAATACTCATAAAAAATATTACTTTTTTTGTATTTCATGATATTTTGCATATTGGTTATGTTCTTCATAAATTTAGTATAGTATAATACACGCTGTAGATGAAAGTAAAATTGGTTATAGTTTAGCAGGTAATATAAACTTTTTGTCTGATAGTTGTATTCTAATTTTATATTTATTTATACTTATTTTTAAATTTGCATCTAATAAGTAATAGCGGTTGATATTTGTCAGCTACAGAAAAATATAATTTAAATGTTTGTTACAGATTTTACATCCAGTCATAAATCTATTTTGAATGAATGTAATCCTCATGAAATAGCAGGTTCATCAGAAATAACAACCATAATTAACAAAAAAAGGAAAACAAATGACTTTGAAGAAGAAACTATTGATGGTAAAGTATATATGAAATACATTTAATATTGATTGATTTCAGTATTAAAAAGCACTATAAAACTGATAATAAAATACTAAAAGTAATAAGAATATTTCATTTTAACATTTGTTTCTAGATTATGATTGCAGAAAAAAAACAAAATTGCCAAATACAGATTATCTTGAACACAATATTATTGATTCTTGTTTAGGTGAGTTGATTTTTATCTATTTTCTTATTATATATTGATATAGTTACTATAAATATTATTCAGATTTTGTTAATAAATGTTTAATAGATTATCTCAGATTTCAAAATTAAAATTATGCAATTCGCTCGTATTGAATATTTTAAATGCTTATTTTAGATATTTAATACAAAATAAAAAGAGTTTGTTACAATTTTTTAGTTTCAGATCATGCATCTGATGAAAGTAGTTTTGGTTCAGAGAAAATAATTCGAACTGAAACTAATAGTTCATCAATACAAACAACTATATTATTTAATAGTCATGAAAATAACAATTTTGATGGTAAGATAATTTTTTTCCTTGCAGGGAGGTATAGGGCTAAAGCCACTGCCCTTGATACTGTAAGCAACTCTATCTTTTAATGTCGTTTATATTCTAGTTTTGGTGTAGCATCCTCTTAAATTATAGATTTAATTATAATTTAAACCAAGTTTTCATGAATTTTATTTCCAACTTTTCCATCATGAATACTATTAGTAATTTTTAACAGACTGTAAGAAAGTTTTCTGATTTATCAAATGTACTATCAATTTGCAATTAATTAATAGCTTCATATATCTTTATTAATTATACTCCATTTATACTTGAGGTTTAACTCAGGCCTTGTACTTATAAATAACTAATTATATACAGTCATAGCTAATCTAATTAACAATTGTAAAGGTATTTAGTTTATTTATGTTATATCTGTTTGAATTGTAATATTTGATCAAAATAATAATTTTTTTCTGATTTTAATGAAATTTTAGCTACAAGTAGGACTCTAATAATATATTAAATATAACAATAACAACACTTTGTTTTTTTTTTTTTTTTTAACATCATGACTAGAAATTTGTGACTTCTTCAATTTTAGGTATTAAGAGTATTCATAGTACATCAGAATGTTTTTGACATATCTTTAAATTATAAATACAATTTAAATTAAATAAATACATTTTTCAATTGAAGAAAAGTGTTTTATTATTAATTTTTTTTGTATTTAAATCATATTCAGTTTTTAATTTTTATGAAAAGATTACTTTTCAATATTAAAATATTTATTACTTTTTATATTTTTTTAATATTAACCATAAGTAGCTAAATGGTTTGTGATAAACAACATAAATATAAGTGTTAATATTAAATTCACAAGTAGTATCAACCTTATCACATTTTGAAAATGTTTAAGTTTATTAAGATATTGAACTCAAGTAATCATTTACTAATTGCTCATTTAAAAACAAAATGACTCCTAGTTAATGTGCTAAAATAATTTATAGAAATTTGTTTATATTAATTATACTATTCTGTCTCATAAGAGTAACCAATATGTGCAGGGCTTCTGCTCATGAGTGCCATGCTCTCAGGTCCCTCACTTTATTATTCCAACAACTGCTTTGTCTGCATTTTGTTAGTTGGATGTCAGGGCAATATTTGTTTTCTCTCAGACTCACATGCAACATAAATCAAACATATTCACTAAAATTGTTTTTTTTTTTTTTTTACTTTTGAATTATCTTGGAGTAAAATGACTCCTAACAAAAATTATAGAGTATTTATAATTCAATTATTATTTAATTTTATATATACTTAACTTTTAAAAAAAATAAAATAAAATTTAAGTAGATATTTTATTTGATTGAATTTATACTCTTTTTAGAATAAAAGCGGTACCTGGAGGCTGACTTGTGCGCATGGGCATGGCTTGGCCTTGCCCACCAAAGTTTGGGAGAAGCATCTGACCGGCACCGATAAAAGCCATTCACCGCCTGGTACCGCTTTTATTCTAAATAGAATATAGGCAAATCAATATGATGTCAAAAATATTATTCACTATTATTCTTGTAATGAGAAATATTCACCAAAATTACTCAAATAATAAAAATAAAATTGTTTTGCATGAATGCGTTTTGTCTAGTTACGTGTGAGCCAAAGAGAGTAAATAAGTCGGAGTATATAAGTCACTTAATCCAACTACTGTGAACTTACTTAATTTAGTTTTTCTTTAAGCCTAAAAAAATTACAACTCAGTTAATTGACTAATATAATAATTTACAACTAATTTGTCATGTAATTATTATTTCAGAGTTTAGATCGGATGATAGTGAAAATGTTTTACAATTAAATGAAAGTAATTTTTCACAAAAAGACAGAGTATCAATATCAGAAACAGTATCAATCGATAAATATAAAATTATTGAAAATGCAGCTGAAGCTATTGGGGGTATGGATTAATTAATGATTCTAAAATAATTGTATTTGATACTAACATGGAATATTTTAATGTTATTTATGTATTTAGGAGATGATAATGTAAACAAATCAAAAGTACAAATAGAACTTGAGAATAATACAAAAAAAAATTCATTAGATAAAAATAATTTTAACGTGAAAGCTACTTTAGTAAGTGACACTATTGTTCCATTATGTGAATCAACTATTGAAAAAACGGTTACCAATTTTGAAGATAAAACTACTGAAGGTAGGATCATTTAGTGCTATTAGTAGTATTCTACTTAAACTTAATAATATTTAAGCTAATAATTTATTTTAAATTAAATACTGCAATATTTTATATTGACCTGCTATAATTATGTACAGCATTTGTTTGATATTGGAATTGAATTAGTAGTTTGATACAGATGGTATTTAATTATTTCTTTTTATTGACAATTAATATCTTCATAAATACATATAAATTCAACTATTTTTTAGTTAGAAATATTTTTATTATTATTAATAACAAAAATAATTATAACATACAAAGTATTAAATAAATAATAAAAATTACCTACACCTTTTAGCAGAGCTTGTGGTGGTATAGGAGTTATAGTTCACAAGTGATAAACTGATAACAAATCAAATTAAATTAAATAACAAATAAGTATTATAAGATATAAATGATATAAAAAAGGCTTCATAACATTAAATTATAAACATTTACACATTTCATTAAACAATACATTTTTGATACATTTTTTTATGTTAGTATTATCATTAAGAATATTATTTTTTTACATAAATTGGTAATGAGTTAAAGTTTAGAAGACCCAGATAATTTATGAACTTTTAACCAAAACTTGTATTTGTATATAACACTTAAATATTTAATCTATTTTCCCTCATGGGTTTATCACTCTGTTTTTGAAAAGAATACAATAGATTTTTTATGTACAAGCATTAAAAAAGCGTTCTTTTGTAAAAGCAATTCAAGCAGAAGAGCACGTTATATTCTTTATAATTTGAATAGTAGGTAGACCCAATGAGGTTGTCCTTCTTTCAACATAAATGAATAATACTATTTTGCTGAACCCTTAAAGATTAAGAACATTTTTCAAGGTAGCGCCCAAAATTACTATACCATATTGAACTATAGATTGGTGTAAAGAAAGATAATTGATAAACTATCCTCCAAGTATAAGGTGAAATTATGTATTTTAATTTATTAAATTTAAACATAGAATGCAATTTAACTGTTAAACTATTCATATGGATATTCCATTTAAGGTTTTATGTAGTTTTCTTGTTCATAAAGTATATAGGGTGCAATAGATTATCACAATATTTTTGTAGAAGTATAACACCGAACCCATACATACTAGCATCAGTGTGTACCTCAGCAACTGAATGCTGATTGAAAATTCCTAATATAGGTGCCTCTGTTAATTTTTTCTTTAGCATATTAAATGCACTTTCCTGTTGAGGTCCAATTATACACGATGTCTCCTTCTTGAGAATTTCTCTCAATGGACGAGCAATTAAGGCATAGTCCTTAATGAATTTACGAAAATATCCAGTGAGTCCTAAAAAGCTTTGTATGTGCTTAGTACTTTGCAATCTTGGATATTTTATCACAGCAGCCAACTTAAACTGTGATGGACTCAACTTGTTTTGTTCTATTCGGTATCCCAAGTAATCAATTTGCATCTTAAGAAATTGACATTTCTTCCAGTTAATTTTAAAACCATGGTTAGCTGAAGTGTTTAGTCGTTCAATATTCTCTTCAATCATGCTGGAAATTATTACTAAATCGTCCATGTAAACTAACAAATATCCCTTCTGTATTATGTCTCTGAGTACATAGTTTATAAAACGTTGAAATACAGGTGGAGCATTACACGATCCAAACGGTGTTTTCAAAAATTCATACTGTGCATCTAGTAATAAAAGATGTGTATTTAATACTTTCTTCGTCCATGGCTACATGAAAAAACCCGTTCTTTAGGTCTAATGTTGTAAATATTTTAGCTCCTTGTAGTGTATCTAGTTGGTCTTCAATCAGAGGTAAAGGGTAACGATCCTTAATAATTTTACTGTTTAATCGACGATAGTCAATACATACCCGAAATGTACCATCTTTCTTGGGGATATTACAATTGGGCTTGCATAATCCGAACAACTGGGTCTTATAATATCTTCTTCAATCCATTCTGCTACTTGGTTTTCTACAACTGCTTTTTCTTTTGGTGATAAACGCCTTGACCGCTGATAGATGGCTTCATTGTTGACTATGATTTTAGTTTTTATTGGTGTAGTTTCTATGGTACATGGTGCATAGTTAGATATCATACTACATATAACTGGATAATGTTCTCTAGATCCTATATCAAACTCATTTGTTTCAATAGTTATTTTATTAATTTCGATCACTCCAGGACTGATTTTTAGTTCCAGCTCTGGTTTGAAATAATGATCTACCTATTATATAGTCACACATTATGTCCTTATCAGGGACAGAGTACACTTCAACTGTATAAGTAGTATTATCAACTTCCAATTCAGTAATGAATTTTTGCTTGGTACAAAACTTAGTTCCTGCTATTCCGCTCAGACTAACTTCTGTATTGATAACATCAATGCCTTTAACTAGTGATTTCCGACATAAATTTAAATCACAGCCAGTGTCTATAAGAGCTAAAGTTATGATTCCTAAGACATTAATTTATTTAAATATTCGCTCGTCAGTATTTACAGCACTCATTTGATAAACTTGAGGTTTTTCATCATTATTTGCGTGCTTTGTTTGAGTTTCCTTATTTGGGCATTCTGTTGATTTGTGGCCGAAAAATCTACAAGCAAAGCACTTAGGACCTTTATCCAAGTCTGGACATTCCCTATGTTGATGTGTTTTGAATCCACAATTGAAACATCTAATTACTGTGTTTGAAACGCCTGACATCGATTTTCGTTTCATATTACCTGCGTTATGATTACTTGCAGCACCATTAGAAACTTAAGATATTCCAGGCTCAGAGATCTGCATCCTTGATTTCATTTTAACATATAACTGTAGTTTTATTTTAAAATCGCTTATTGTTGTAGCACCATAAAACAAAGACTTATTAATTTCACTTCATTTTCCTGAATGCCAGCGATGACATAATCCAATAATGAATCTTCAGATACATCCTCTTGTTTTGCTATTTCCATCATTTAAAAAAAATTCTGCTGATAAGATTCATCATAATTTTTTTACTCTGGCTGTAAGCTGTCTATGTGCATAACGAGCAGAAGTTAAATTATTACGAAACTCATTCATCAAACATGCCCGTAATAAATTCCATGACTTAATTCAATTTTCAGAACGTGGGTATAAAGCAGCAGTCCCTGACAATAGCCGTTTGCTATATATAAAAAGTTTAACATCAGAATATCCACATACTTCACTCATTTCTTCCAAATGACAAAACGGACAAAACGTAATAAAATACGAAATAATTTGAGGTTAGGATTTCAAGTTTACGACCAATTTGTTAACGAGTGTTAATACAAACCAACAACCGGACAGGCCCCCAAAATGTAGAAGTTTATATAGTGTAACCTCCTAATGGGCTGCTGGTGATTAATAAAGTTAACAAATAGAGTAAATGCTATGAATCTTATATAAATTTTAATTACACAAAGACAAAATCACTAACATCACGGTTTACGGTTCACTGGACACTGGACACTGTGTGTAATCATGATACATAGTAGTAATAATAATCCCACATACATATAAACAATCTTACTAACTATTTACTACAGTGATATTTAAAACAGTGGTTCTTAACACCCCCTAATTTAAATGAAACAGGGGCTAAATAGTACACAGGTTTCTTATACAAACTTAACATTTTAAATTTGAATAATAATAAAAAAATTACACGAATTAAGAACTTATTTTAGTCCTTTTGATTTTTTTCAAGTTCGATCTTGGCTAAATCTGGGTTGTTCAATTTAACATTTGGTTTATTTTTATACTTATATACTAACATAGTTATAATTGTAAGGCTTACAATCAATAAATTGTTTATTGTAACTGTTTCGTAAATTCTAATAAATCTTTGATTAATTGAAATTTAGTAAGATTCTGTGGTATCGCTGAGTTTAACATTTCCATTACGAAATATTTTACATCTATTTTTGAATTTTCAGGAATTATATCTAAATTGTGTTCTAAATCTAATTTTTCTGATGGTAACAAGATAGAATGGCACTTCACACAGAGTAGAGTAGTCAATTTAACTACACCAGAGGACTCTAATTCGTAGATTCCGGCAGGACTATTGAAATTAATTACTAGAGTTTCACCTTGTGTATAAAATAGCCACGAGTTTGATGATATAAGTTGATGCCAGATAGATTACAAACTCAATTCTGCATGATCGAGGGAGGATCTGAGGTTTTTTAAGAATTGCCAATTCACATAAATTAGATTTAGATCTATGGTGTAAGGATTATCCACCTTTACATAATGTATAGTGGGTTAGAGGTTTACATGTTTCCCATTGTTTATTTGTTAATGTTAAGAAACATTCGCTATCTTTACTGAGAGCGAGATTTTCTATCTCAGTTTTAATTAAAATTAAACTATTCTTCTCATAAATTATTGGTAAAGGAATTGGACGGTATAACATATACTCATACCCTGATATTAATGGAATGTTTACGACAAATATTAAAAAATGGTCTTTTGGGAATATTGTAGTATCAGATATACTAATAAATTCAGGAATGAATTCTTCGTTTACGTCTAATTAAAGGCGAATCCCTGCAGGTAGAGTTAGCTTAATTTCCCTGAGTTCAGTTAACCACCTATTTATTGGCATTACACTTGTATGAATTTTCCTATTATTTGCTAAATTGATAACTGCAATTAGGTTTTGCGTTTCATAGGTATATTGATTCAAAGTTGTTTCGAAAGACACCGGTTGTTCCAATAACTTTGATTTTATGGTTAACTCCTTAATTTTCTGTATATTTTGTTTTACTTGTTCATTCAAGTATTTGACATTATTTTCGAATATCTGTTGATTTTCTGTGATCTTCTGCATTGTGCTATTTGCTTCACTTATATCTGTTTGGAATATTCTTAGATTTTTATTTATTAAATCTGAATTGGTTAGTTTATTATTTGTAAAATCAATTAACTAGTTAAATACGAATTCGTAATCAAGATTTGAAAAAATTCTATTAAGAACGTTGGCCAGACGCTTAAAGGTATTTCCAAACCTATGACGAACTCTATCTACTGTAGTGATTTTTGACCCAATCCTTGATAGAATGGTCTAATGATTTGTTTAGTCTCATACATGTATGGAAGTGTGGCTTGAGCAAGTAGTTGGCAATTATATGTAGAGAATTATATGTATTCTTAAAATTCTGTTCAGACACTGAACAAATGTCTTCGGTATTTTTATATAATGATTCTAACTCTGTATATCTCAAAGCATACTTGTTGAGATCTATATAAGTGACTAGATTCCAACCGGCATTTGACTTACATTTCTTAAAAATTGGAAATAGATGCCTTCATAATTTTGTCACGTAGTCACGTTCACTAGTGGTTCCCGAGGGTATTGAGCAACAATGATCGACAGAGCAACGCGAGGAAACTACTTGCATGTCTCGATTATGGTCTTGTCATTATAATTACCCTAAAAATGGTAATTCCATTTGCCCAGCATATTTTGCCTTCTGACTGCAGCTTTAGTGTCAATGATGTCAAGAATGGGTTAGTTGCGCTAAAAAATATAAACTCCGTTGGCCCTGATGGTTTATCTGGGACTTTTGTATAACATCAAATCTGTCATCTGCTATCCTCTATGGTTACTCTTCAGGCGTTCGATGGACGTTGTAATTTTCCCATCTATGCTAAAGATCAGTTCAGTCACCTGTGTTCAAATCTGGTGACAAATCTGACGTCGTGAATTATCGGCCCATCTCGATTCTTAGTCATATTGCCAAGCTCTTTTAACACTTAGTACTGAAATCCATTCAGCCTTCGGTTGACTCTATACTAATCGATGAGCAAATGGCTTCCGACCTGAAAGTTCCGCCGTTTCGAACCTAATTGTTTTTAATAATTTTATCCTTGAGGCATTTGGAAATCACTCCCAGGTAGACGTGGTTTTCACTGATTTTGCGATAGCATTTGACTGTGTCGACCACGCCATTCTGATTGACATTCTCTATAAGTCCGGTTTTGGTGAACCTATTTTATCCTGGCTTAAATCATACCTGTCCGATCGTGTGCAGTGGGTTAAAGTGCTTGGGTTCAAATCTGATGCTATCCCTGTTTTTTCTAGTGTTCCCCAAGGTGGTCACTTGTCACCCCTACTTTTTTCGTTATTTGTAAATGGAATTACGAAGGCTGTCCCTAAATGTAAATTCCTAATGTTCGCTTACGACCGTCGCTTTACGCTGACGAATCTGAAGCTGACTGTGTCGCCCTTCAGAATGAATTAGAATCACCTAACCTATGGTTTAGCACTCTTGGCCTCCAATTTAATATTAGTAAATGCAAATCTATGTCCTTCACTAGGTGCCGGGTGGCAATCGATTATTCATACACTATCAATGGTTCAGTGATTGATAAAGTTACATGCAACAACGACTTTGGCGTTCTTTTCACTGCTGATCTTAACTTCCGCCCTCACATTGACTCCATCTGTTGCCGAGCTCTCAAGTTACTTAGCTTCATAATGCGCACGATGAAAGAGTTCAAATTGTCTAGATCTCTCAAGACTGTCTATTGCTCTTTAGTCCGAAGCTTACTAGAGTATGCGTCGGTGCTCTGGGACCCTTTTGTGGTAGTTGATTCTTGCCACCTAGAGCGAGTTCAAATGCGCTTTTTGTCATCCGCAGCTTACATGCTCAAAATTGTCCATCCTCCTCTTGACTACACTCCAGTATTACACGCACTTAAGCTTACATCCTTAGCTGATAGGCTAACCTAGACTTTTTGGGAAAGTTAATTGATGGTTCTATAAATGCCCCTTTACTGCTCGCGCAAGTAAACTTTTCACATCATACCTTAAGGTCCCGAGTTCCTTTTCCCGTACCTTTCCATTGCACCAATTACGGTAGAAACAAACCAATTGACCGCATTATTATGCGGTTAGGTAACGAGGACCCCACCTTTCTTAGTTCACCATAATATTGTGTTATTGATTTTTTAATATCTTTTTTACTATTTTGTTGTATTGTATATGTAGTTTTTTATGTCCTAATTATTATAATTTATATTTATTGTACCTGTAAATTTACTTTTGGGTTATCGCCCCTTATACAGAGTGCGGCATAAGTCGGTTCCCCAATTAATTAATTAATTATTTAATTAATTTATTATTATTAATCAATAACAATAATAAGCAGTTTTGCGATAACAAAACAGCGGGAACCAACTTATGCCGCACCTTGTATATGTTAAATTATTGTATTATTGTTGTATGCTGTACTAAATAAGGAATTTTTATTCCGTAAATTAATAAACAAATAAAACAGAATAATTGTGTAAGTAAATATTCATGAAATTTTTTTAGGGGATTCTGATAGATTTTCTGATGCTTTCCTTTATTCATTAGAATAACATTTTTTTGTTTAAAATCTGTTTCTAGTATCTCAAATGACCCTAACCACCTGTTACCTAATTTATTTTTTGATGTTTTATCTTGCAGCAAACCTTTATCTCCTACTTTGAAATTCTGTTTATTTGAGTTTCTGTCATAATATTCCAGGGGCGCCGGAACAATGGGAGCAGTGGAGGGAAATTGCCCCCACAAAATAAATACTAAGGGGGCAAAGCCCCCACGACTTCATGGCCTAATTATATTTACATTTAGCCCACAATACCTAAATATTATTCTATAATTTTGTTCAACAAGTAATATATTATATCTTAATATCTATTAGTAATTTAAAATACTAAGAATACACATTACACCGAGTACAGATAGGAAAAATAACCGGGAAAATCCAAGAAATGCTGCTATGGCATGCGCGTCGCACTTCTATAATATTATACTGTCAAATTATACCTATTTCCTCGGCATATGTGCTGTAAAAATTGGGGAGGTGGTGGAGATTAAGCACCAAAAATTAAACACCACTATTTTTGCTCCTATGCCCTCTAGAATAAAGCTTGAAATATTTTGCCCCCACAGCAAAAAAATCGTTCCGGCGCCCCTGTAATATTCCCTAGATTTTTCGTTAGCTTCCAACAAATGGTTTCATGCTAATGCTTGCATCTGACTCTTGCATCTGTCTTTTTATTTCGTACTGGTAATCATTATAGTTATATTGAGTTTCTGGATCGTTAGTCAGAGAGGTAGGAATTACTAGTGGGTTTCCATAAACTAAATGGCATGATTGAAATTTTGTAGCTGAAAGGATTGTTGAGTTGTGACAAAACATTGCGTAAAGAATTTTGGTATTCCAATTTTGTGGATCCTTTTGGATAAAGTTCCTCAAGTACTCCCCTAGGGTGCGATGACTTCTTTTGAGGCTACCATTGCTCTGAGGGCGATACGGCGTAGTTGATGTTTGACGAATTTTAAGAAGTTTACACACTTCTTTAAATATTTTGCTCAAGAACTCGGTGCCACAGTCAGTCACAAGACTTTGTGGTAATCGATGTAAGCACACGAATTGAGCCACGTGAGTCATTGTTTTATTGTATTCGCTTCATGGTTTTTCATCGGAGAAGCCCATGCAAATTTAGTGAGGTCGTCCTGTATTGTCAGAATAAATGAATTGTTATTAGAACGCGGTAAAAGTCCCTCGACATCAAGGAAAATCTTTTCAAATTTTCTTGTCGCTGTTGTGGTAACCACCATAGGATTTTTTTGGTATCCGTGTAGCTGTTTTATTTCTTTGTCATGTCGGACATTTTCTTATAAATTCCTTGATTTGTTTTCTCATACCTTTTATACTCATACCTCATACCTTTTTCTCATACCATTGATGTTCTGCGTACAGCCTATTGAAAGTTCTGGTTACTCCTTGATGTCCGCCCAAGAGATTTATATGGAGTTCTCTAATTAGTTTCATTTTTCGTCCTCTGTTAATTTGTCTTTTGTATAAACGTAAATTTTAACTTCAGAATTTTTGAAAATGTATAGCAACATTTGACGAATGGTTTCCCACTGTAACCTGTCTCGTCCACATCCAACTCTAGGACACTCAAGACTGTTAATTTTTAGTTCGGTATACAGTTCCTTGTATTTATTTAAACTAGCATAGATCGATCGGTTGTCTGTTTTTGCCAATAAAATTTCTTCGGTGAGTATTGATTTAATTTCATTGAATGCTACCGGACAAAGATCTGTCCACTGAAACGTTACTTTTTTTAGTAATGATGTAAGTATTTTAGCGATATGGCCATAGTTTGGCACAAAATGTCGGTAGTATCCCGATAACCCAAGAAATGATTTAATTTCTTTACCGTTGATTGGAACTGGGGAACTTAAAAACGCATTAATTTTTTTCTGGATCTGGTTTTACACCTTGATCCGTAATGATGTGTCCTAAATTCGTTAGTTCTTTCCTCATGAAAGAACATTTGTACGGTTGTAATTTGAGATTGTATGTTCCGAATCTGGTAAATACTTTGTCTAATTTTTCTGAATGGTCTTTAATACTGTTTGCGTAAATGATGATGTCGTCGAGATACACAAATGCTTTTAACTCGTTTAATCCGGTTAAAACTGCGTTCATCATCCATTGAAAAGTGGTAGGGGCTCCTTTTAATCCAAATGGTACTCTCAAAAACTCGAAATGTCCCTTATCAGCCGAGAAGGCGGTTTTCTGACGATGCTCAGGATGCATTTGTACCTGGTGATATCCCTGCGCTAAGTCTTAAGTCGTGTAATTCTTGGACTTACCCAATTGGTCCAAAATATCGTTAATATTTGTGAGAGGGTATGCATCTCCTGTAGATCTTTGGTTGAGCTTTCTAAAATCCAAGCACACGATATTAATTAACAATGCCGTTTTCATCAGGTTTCTTTGGAACTACCAACATCGGTGCATTACACGGGCTTTTACTCGAGGCAACTATCGTATCCTCTTCAAGTTTCTGTTGCTTATCAATCTCCTGTTTGTGTTTAAATGGTAGACGATATGGACGCTCATTGATGGGCTGTGCCGCTGCACTGGTTATAATCTTGTGGTATACCTCATCTGTGCAGGTTAACTTATCCCCTTCCAAATGTAAAATATCTGCAAATTTTTGCATAGGTCGAATAATGACTCTTGTTCTTTTCTTGGTTTAAATTTTCAGTCTTCAATATCTCTTCGAGTATCGAAATTCTGTTCCGGTCACTGAGAGTTTCTGATATTTGTTGAATGTTGTGGATCTGTGCGTCTTCAAACTGTTCAAATTTGATTGACTACTAGATCGCGACTAATATTAACAGAGTAATCTGTAGTGTTAATTACTGATATTAGGATTTGTTGACTTTGTACTCTGTTAACTGTATTACAGCCGTTTACTGTTTCCGTAATGTTCTGTGCAGGGGTAAGAAATGTCTCTCCTTCCTTCTGCTTTTGGAATGAGATCGCAATTAAAATTTCAGCTTGTGGTTGCAGATCAATGTCAATAGGATTTGTAAGAATTAATTCTTTAATTTTAAAATTTTAAATAGTTTCTCTTTCTATGATAAAAGGTTTTCCTAATAAACCATCACGGGGAATCAGAAATGCTGATTGCACTAGATGCAATTCTGTAGGGTATATCAAACTACTATTTGGAGTTGGAGTGTTGTTGTGTCTAACGTACACGTTAAATGTTCTGTGAGCAAGACTGAGGATAGTGTTTTCGTATACCATTTCATCATCTTTCAATGAGGATATTTTGATAACGTTTACCTCACTACCAAGATCAAGCATTAAATTAACCTTGTTATTAACTGTCTGTACACTTGGGAAAATAACATGGTCATAATTGAGTTTCTGTCTTGTAGCTTCTGGGGATGTGTCTAACACGATCATTGAAACAAAACAACGGCTGTTTTTATACTCGCTGCCGGGCGCCTGCCGCTAGTGCTCGGTGCTTGAGAGTTTTCCGATTTCTCTGATTGGTTTGAGTCATTTCTTTTCGAATTCACGTACTTTAATTTTATTTTTTTTTACAGTATTTACATGTAACGGTGCATACAGCTTTAGAATTTCCAGACGACATGTTTCGTGCTTTTTTGATTGTTATTATAACTAGGTTTCGCGGACCTACAGTTGTGAGCCCAATGTCCGGGTTTGTTGCATATTTTACAAGAACCAACTGTTTTTTTCGTAGTCGCAGCGTTGCCCTTGTAGAGTTTCTTGGATTCTTCTAACAATGATTAAATCCGTTCTTCCTCTCTGGTGGCCTGTATGGCCTTTTCTAAAGTTGGGGGATTCTGGCTTTTATGAAATCCTTTACATTTTCTAACCCTTCCATAAAAACTTGGATCACCTGTCGAGTGATAGATCTTTCCATAGCCTGGGCTATTTCAGCGGAAAGATTTGCTTTTTACTGTTGGACGATAAGGTTCTGTAGTACCTCTATTCTCGTCGAGTAAGATAAAATATCTTCACCTCTTCTCTGTTTAGTGGCATACATAACTCTAAAAATAAATGTTGGGCGGTCCTTTGAGGTTCTAACTCGTATTAAGTGTTTCTCTTAACTCTTCCCACGTGTCAAAGGTTTTGAATTTAGTTACTTGTCGTGCTTTTCCGGTTAGTCTTGTTTGAATTGCTTGTAATAACCACGGTGTGGGATTCAGTCTCTACCACGCAAAACACGATAAATTCGCATTTCTCTAGAAAAATCTCTAAATTGTCGGTATCCTTTCCGTCGAAGGATTTCGGTAGTAACCTGATGACATCCTGTAATCTAATTTGATCATTCGACATTGAATCACTTCGTCTTTAATTTGTATTATCCGTGGTCCTCATTATTTCTTGGATCTTGAGATAAATTAATCGGTTCAATTCTAAATTGTCTGTGTTTTCTGTGACTGGTTGCTGGTTGTTGATACCACTGGTTCCCGTATCTTGATTGGTTGCCATTATTTTTATAGAACTTTGATTTAAAAACCACTCAATGTTTGAGTTCGGTTGGTGAATCATGTCGTGTGCTGACCAATCAAAGATTTTCACTTGTTTATCTAAATTTTCAAATTTTTCTGTTGGCTCTGGGATGTTAGTATTTTCTTGAATTTCTGTTAAACTTGCTCTTTACGCGACTTAAACTCTGTTCTATTTCGTGAAGTTTCTGATTAGCTTCTAATAAAAGATTATTAGTCGCGGTGGGTAAATCAGCTTCTCTAATTAATAAATGATTGACTGAAATATCACTAACTCGACGTTCAGAATCAGGATTGTTAGGATTTGCGCACCTTACGGGCAAACTTACTCTAGGAGAGTATGCATCATATCTCCTTGCATCTTTCCTTATTTTTTGTAATTGTTTTGGTTTTTTAAAACTTAGGCTTGGATGACATTTTATAAATGAATAGTACCAATCATTTCCTGGTGTATTATTTATATTTTTTTTTTTATGGACTTGCAATTACTTGCTAATTTTACAGAATCGAACGATACCACTTTCGAACATGTGGGTGAAAAAAGGTGGGCTACGTAAAGTTAACCTACCTTTCTTTATTTTTGTTCAGTACTTGGAAATAATGACTTGCAAATTTTAAAACCTAACTTGCTAGTTCTTTCTAATTATTTGCTAAAAGTTGACGTGGGTTAGATTGATTTGTGATAAAAAGGGTGGGCCATCTTCACAGCCATTCGCATTTCGTGTACCCAGGATTGAGTCACGAACTATGCATTTATTTCAACTCAGTAATCGTTCTATAAATTACCTATGCAACGATCCTTTACAAAGAATAATGCGTCTCATTAATTTGGAACCCCATCTTTTAGACTTTAAGCCTTAGTGTATGCCATAATTTCGTACATGAAGATCTTAGTTTCGGACCACAATAAATGTTTGTTTTAATTTGTTACAATTTTTGTGCATATTACTAATTTACTGTTGATAAACTTTACTTTATACATATAAATTTATCTTTATGTCATAATTAAAATCTGTGCAATTCCGAGTATTTCGCGTGATGGGGGGGGGGGGGGGGCTTGGGAACACGTAAGAATTAGGAATACGAATTTTGCGAACCAAAGGATGGCGATAGAGTTGTGAGACCAACTGTGCAAATACATGCTAATTGCATGCTAAATATTGGCAGAGAAAAAAATTTGAAAATATGTGGTTTTCATGTGTGTGTGTGTGTGTGGGGGGAGGGGGGTTGGACACACGTGTCTACAGCGCTCCACCTATTTTTTGATACCACGTATAATTAAAACGCATGTAAATTCCAAATGTTAACATGCTACTTACATGCTAAATATTTGCCAAAAAAAAATTTGAAAATTCCATTGTGGGGGGGGGGGCTGGAGACACGTACGTCTACAATATTTACCATGCACAGCTCATTTATACTATTTTAAAGTCACATAACATAAAAGCGCTAGTGCTGCAATTTTCAAGTGCTGCAAATTGTTGTCATCATAATATTGACTTGATATTAATTATCTTTAGATGTTGAAGACTATGATTATTCTCCATTAAGAGAAACTAATCAATTAAGGAGCAGATATTTCAATGAAATAGTGGTTGAAGTACAATCGAGTGACAATGAAAAACATAGTTTGAATGGTACAGTGGTTTTATTAATTTAATACAAAACATTGGTATTGAATATAATTTAGAACTACTCAATTTAAATTATTATTATAAATATTACAAATATATAACAAATACTATTTATATTTAGTGGAAAATGAAAATGTTACAACTACTAATCAGGAAGATGAATTACAGTCTGATAATTTACAACATTTTAGCAACTCAATAAGTGTTTCAATTGAAAATGAGTTAACAAGTGAGTGAACTGAGATAAGTGTATATTGAGAAGTATTCAACGTTAATAAATACTATTTTTTTTTTTTTTGTATGGCGCTTTTTGTCCGGGAGTAGGCCTAAAGGCATAGTTCGGACGCCTATTTGGTAGAATTTTAATTTGGCACCCTTAAGTTTTTGCCATGCCCGGTTGGGGAATGGCGGCTTCGCAACCTAAGAAGTTGCCTGCCCAGATAGCGACGGCGCCCGCAGCCGTCCGAACCGGCGACGGTGCTCGTTAGGACCGACGCTTTAGGACTAAGGACGCTTGGCCACTCCGTCCCCCATAAATACTATTAGTTTTGATCTTCTCTTTAATAATTGTATTTAGACAATTTATCCTTGATTTTATTTGTGGTTCTTATCCTATTATTACTTCCTTTTTGGTTAGTTTATACTTTATTGTTTGGTAGTTTGATTTAAAATTGTATTTATTTATTAGAATTTTAGTTGGTAAAAACGACACAAATGTAAAGGAAAGTAATCTAATATATTAAAATTAATTGTATCTATTATAAATTAGAATTGAGTTGATAACATTTATACAATTAAAAGGGTTTTTGGAGATGAAGTCCTCCAAATTTCTGCCAAGTGCCCCCCCTCCCCCCATTCAAAATGTAGTACTAACTACTAAGCATAGGTATATAATTTTTAGAAAATATTATGAGTTGTGGGGTTTTAGTTCTCTTGAAAAATTTGGGCTTTTTGTGCCTATGGTTGATAACAGAAGAGTTTCATCTTTATATAAATTTCGGTTGTATTAAAAGTTAAAATATACTATACTATATATTATACTAATTTAAAATATTTATTTATTATTAGCACAAATTGATAATTTTGATGAAAAGATTACAATTTCTAAAACGAAGGATCAATTATTGTTGGATGATCAACAAGATTCAATTAATTCAAACCATGATTTAGTTGGTGATAAGTCAAGTAAGTTTGCTGTATATTGAGCATTAATCCTTTGAAATATATTTAATATAATAGATTTAGTTTATTTATTAATCATATTTATGTTTATTAATTAATTTAATAATTACCATTTGGCTTTCAATTTAACTACATTTCTTATTTTCTTGTTTCTGAATATGATTTGATTCCATATAGTCTATTATTTTAAAATTTGTTTTTATTTGCCTAATAGGTTATGCATTGAATAACCCCTCAAATAAAACTGAAAGTATGTTAAAAGATAATACAAACTTAATTATAACAGAAGGGTCATTACATGAAACAAATTTAGATACAGCTGAAAAAAATGCACTATTTGGTAATTTAACATTAAAAGATTATCGGGGTATTTTACTTTGTTGGATATTAATTTTCGTTTATTTTATACTAAGTAGAAGACAATTATTATTTTGAAGAGGTTCCAACTTCCAATCCTAAAGAACAATTAAGGTTTGACAATCAACAAAATTTGATTAATTCAAATTATGATACAGTTGGTAATAATTCAAGTAAGTGTGTATTTAATAGTAAGAGCTAATGCTTCTGCCTTTTTTTAACCACCACTATGATGTATTCAATAAAAAGTAAAAAAAAAAGTTTAATATACAATGCTCCTAAATTATTATATTGTGACTTAAGAGTATTAAATTATGTTTTATAATCTCTATACTCTTACTTAACTTAAGATGTGACTAAACTATAAATTCCCAAAATACCTTGTAATGTTATTATTTTTTTCAAAAAACCAAGTTTTTCACCAACTTAAAATATATCAAAATCTTACTGTTTTTATATTATGTCCCACAGTGCTTGAATTAATGCAGCATTCTAATTATATTCAATTTCAAAGTATACTTCATATAAATATATACAGACATAATAAGCTAATGGAGTATTTCCTTAAAATGGATGTTGCACCCTCTTCTAACTTTAAATGCTTATTAATTAAAACTATTTGTTTAAATATTGTTAAACTTTATAATATGTTAAACATAATTTTTTTAATATTTCAATATTTAAACACCAACAATTTTTAAAAAAATTATTCTGTTTTAAGAGTATGAATATGGGATTTCAAAAAAAAGAAATTAATTTCAAAAACCATAAAAAAAATGCTGTTTTATAACTTGTGATTCTTATAAGTACTTCAAACTATGTAAGTTATTAAAAACCATAGAAATTGATGGAGATAATAAGCATTTATTCTTGAAAGAGCCATTGTATAAGTGTTTTTTTTTACAAGACAGCACTTGTGTAAAGATTTATAAAGTTAAAAATGTGATGATATGCATTTTACACTAAAATTATTTTTTTCTTACACTTAAAGGTTTGAGACTGGCAGAATAAATTCCATAAATATTCACTTTGGTTGTTTTTGTTCATCACATTCTTGTTTAATTTGTTGACTAGCTTCAGAAAATTGATGCTTTGAATCAGGGCCCACATGTACAGATCTTTGTTTATGTCTCAACTTATGATACTAGTAATCATGTATAGTATAGTTGAGATATTATTTTTTTTCCAAATTAGTTAAGTGTATACAAATTTCCAAAATGTTATTTTAAAGCAGTTTAAAATATTGTGGCTTTGAAGACCATTATTGTAGTCTATGAAAATAATTTTTTAAATTCTTAAAATACAAAATATATACGTAATTAAAATATTGTTTTTGACTATTATATTTGAGCAGTTAATAAAAAATTAAAATAATATCATTACTAATTTGTAAAAATAAAATGGGTTCAAAAATGTATACATGCCTATAATTGTTGGCATAAACTTTGATCTGGTGTTTTTATTCTGTTTGATTTTAGAAAATGCCATTCTGAATAGTTTATCATTTGTTCATTTTTTAAAAATAATTGTTTTTTATTTACTTTATAGGCCACAAACTTAGTACCTCTAACGCGACAGAAAGAGGTCAACCATCAGAAAATTTGAGTTTAACTATAACAGAAGAAAAAGAAGAAGAGTCACACCTTAAAACACTTTTAGATGGTAGTGATACAATTTACATTTGATAAATTGAGGATATTTTATTGTTTTTCTAATTTACAATTACTATTAATATTTAGTAGATAATGTTCAACCTAAAGAAGTCACAATTAGTGAAATAAAGCAAAATATAATAATGAAACTTAAAGATCTTTGGAACTCATTAGAGAATTCAACTGATAAACCATGTAAGTAATTCTTTATTTAACATTAATAGTTTTTTTGGATTTTCATAAATTGATTAATTGTTATATTATAAAATATTAATGTATATTAATAACAACTTGGAACCTTAATGGTTTTTTCTATTTCGGTTCCAAATAAATTCTTTAAAAAAAAATGTATAGTATTAAAACAAGTATATTATATATTATTATTAATTATTAATCTGTGCCACAATCTGATAACAATTTATACGGATGCGTAGTATAATTGTCTAAATAATCATTTTATTAGTTATTACTCATCAAAATCATCAGCCAAGGCTATTATTATTATATAAAGTGTAAATTACAGGGAATTAATCATGACGATGAGTTTTGACTAACTGACAAGTGAATAACAATATTTATTATTTATATATTTTTATTTCGGTAAATGCTCATATTTAATCAATTTCTGGAACTGTTATAGAGCGAAGATCGAATTAAATTTAAATTTAAATTTATCTGTTATAATATAAGATATTTAATATTAGATCAGTATACATATAGTATTTTATGTATAAATACGAGTTCATAAAATGTATATTCCTATATGATACAGTTTTTTCCATGTAACTATATTGTACATTTATTAATTTGATATTACAGTGATGTAAAATTTCATAAATTTAATTTTTGAGAAATTTCTGAAATGTGTGAAATATAAAAATGACTTATTTATTTTTAAAATAAAATCTGAATTGTATTTGTTTATTGGTATTAGTCATTGCCCACTGGACATTGCCATAATGGTAGGGTAAAAATTGAAAATATTTTTTATATTCAAAATTCTTTTTTATTAGTTTGACTTAATTCATTTATATATTCTTTATTTTTATTATAAAAAATTTCCCATTTACATCACTATTTTGTATAGATACAGGTTAGTTACTATGGGATTATTGAATTGTTTTATCACTATTATCGACGATTATGAGTAGGGTTGGTAGATTTTTAAATCATTGAATTTAAATCACTTAAACTTATATTTACATAATTTACATTTATTAGTAATAAGCTAATATTGTCAATATTGATACTTTTCCGTTGAATGAGTTTTTTTATAATAATTGTATTTATATTTTATATACCTAATGGCTAATCATAATTATATACCTATTATCGTAGTACCTACTGTCTACTTACACCACGCTATGAGGGTACGGCCGCGCACAGTCCACGCCAATCCATTTATATATTTAAAACTATTTTCTTCGATCATTTTTAGAATATTTCGGGAATTTTTTTATACTATACGGACCATATACTATCCGTGTCGATGGACCCTCGGCGGGCCGGATCAAATTCTTTCGCAGGCCGGAGTTGGCCCGCGGGCCGTACTTTGCCCACCACTGGTATAGAGACATAAATACAGCTTATAAACCTGAAACCATGTCGATTACTAAGTCATTTAGATAACATAATAAGATTATCATATAATGATACCGAGTACAATATTATTCTATGTTTTATTATTAAATAATATAATATTAAAGTTATTTTCTCTCGGCTTGCATTAACCGGGATAAAATTAATGACTGGCTGGGACACCCGGGACATGTTAACATGCTGTTAAAACCGGGACATGTTAACATGCTGTTAAAACCGGGACTGTCAACCAAATTTAATGAATCAACTATTATTTATATCCAAAATATATGAAATAGGAAAATAAAATTTGAACCTAAAAACCAGAAAACCCATAAAGTTTTCTGCAAACTATTATTAGTCCTGGTTCCGGTTTAGGTTCCTAAGAAAATCAAAAAGGTTCGGTTCCAATATTTTCAAAACGTTCCAGTTCAAATACCAGTATTTTTAATTTCAGTTCTAAGCCCTGAATTATTAATTTACTAAATGAGGATTAATTTTGAATTTATAAACATAATTTGATTGAACAAATAAGAATGTACTCGTTACATTATAATGAAATTTAAATTGGGGATTTTTCGGGAAAAGGTAATACAATCTTAATAGTGTGAATTATTGGTTTTATTAAGGTCAATAATCACATAAAATTAATTATGCATATTTGTTCATCTAGTATAAAATATCTAATAAATAAGCAATCCATAATCCAAAAGCTTAAAAAATATAAATTAGTCAATATAATCAAATAGAAATTAATAGAAATATCAGATTATAGCCTCTGAATTTTTCTGTTAACCTCATAAGACTCAGATTATTGTTACTGTAGAATACTCGTACAAATAATAGTGATATACATCATTATTAATGTGCATACAGTTAACTATGCATTTATAAGTGAAAATCATCTTGCTATTTGAACTTGAATATGAATGATGAGTACAATTAAATTATTAATTATACTAATAATAATATGGTATTTTTTGTTTCCAAAACATAATATAAATAATTATTATAATTTCTATTATATTCATTCAGTCTCATAGATTTTACCTTTCAAACCTTCTTCCCGTCCAATAATTGTTAATTGTGCTTTGAATATTGTTAATTTATAATTTTTTTTTAGGTTGTTGTATAAGTTCAGTGCTTAAAAAATTTAATAAAGATGGAAATGATATTACAAATCTTAACTTCACCGATTTGTTGTCAGGCATCCAGAAGAGTTTGGATTTTAGTCAAAGAAATTCTATAAATGGTAACTAGCATCACTATAGTATTATTTACAGAAATCGATGCTTAGATTGTTTTTTTAAAATAAATTATTATTTCAATAAGAAATTTAGTTTCTAAGTCGTAGCGTTGATATAATGAATTAGTTCCATTTTTAATTTCTACTAAGAAATTATTTTTATTGTTCAATAATTAAATAATATGTAATGTATGAATAGATACATATTTGATTTTAATATATTATTAATCGATTAAACAACTCCAGCAATTGTATTTTAATGACTGATGGACTATAACTTAAATTCTAATAAAGTATGTTCAATTGTAATTAATTTTATTTAACTTTTATAAAAAAAATCAAGGTACTAATAATTATTTGACTGTTTTTAATAAGTTAAAATACATTGTTGTAAAACAAATAGATTCTTCTCTTCATTCATATATTTTTCCACCATAAATGTCTTCTTTATGCCAGTGACTTGAACAAAAAAAAAAATTGGAAAGTCAATTTTTTTGTATAGTGCATTTTAAGTGTATCTTTTAATTGAGTAGATCACTTTAAAATATATAATATATTTGAATTCACCTATAAATCATTGCACATAAAAAACCATTTTGATCAGAGATTGACATACACCATCAGCCAGTAATTTATAATTTTATTAGTTGTTATTTTTTTATTAGAAATATGGTGGGTGAATCTAATTTTTTAACATTCAGGATCTACCTGTCAAATTATTTGCATATTCTATACTAAAGTAAAAAAAAAAAATTGGTGGTAATTAAAACAAAAAACATGAAATATCTCCTAGTGACATTAAAAATTAACATTTTCATATACATATACATAATTTAATTTGTTTTATAAATAGGACGCAACCTAAATGATTCTATAAAACAGGAACCTTGTAATAATCTTGAAGGTAACCGTGTTGGTGATAATCAAGGTAAGTGTGAATATTAAATTTGGTACATTTCTAGATTTAATATTTATTTTGGTATATGAAGTTGAAAAGTATTTTTTTTATTATTATTGTTTCAAAACAAATAATTGAAAAAAAATTTAGTTTTGATTTGGCAGTAAATTTAAAACAAGGTTTCTCATAAACAATCTAAAAAATATTTATACACAGTATTTTAAATAGATAATTTAAGTTAATATTTGAATGAAATTAAACATTTAAACGGAGAAAAACAGTTTTAGTTATTCGGTTGTTATTTAAAATTATTATTCGTGGGTACTTGAAACAGCAGAGCGATACCCACTTGCAATCCTGGGGATTCGATACCGGTTGTTTTTAAGGAGTTGAATATAGGTAATTTTAATAGTGCGTGCGTGCGTGGCGTGAATTTGGGTGTGTAGTAAACGATGACTGGTGTTGGTGGATTTGATGAAACGGGTTACTGCCTGCACGCGTAGGCACAAGTTAATAATGTACCGTCAAGTGCTTAATGAACATGATTTGCTATTTTTTTTTGTCTAAAAGTATCAAATCTTTTGCCAATTGTACAGACAGTTTAGTAATCGGATACAAATTTCAAAAACATATTTGAATTCGTCATGAAGATTACTTGAAAACGACTTCCTTAGATTTTAAAACTAATGTTTTACTTCAATATTATTAATATTTTAAAATTCAAAATTTTTATTTAAAATTTTGAAGAGTTCAAATGATCATTTTCAAAAAAGTGGAAAAGTTGTTTTCAAGTACACTTCATGTATTCAAATATGTTTTTGAAATTTGTATACTATTACTGAATCAGTCGGTACAGTTGTCAAAGATATGTCTATTTCAGTCGAAAACACAGCCGGGTCGAATCCCCCTAATGGTTGGTATCCATTTGATGACACATCCTGTTGCAGTGAACAGTTTGGCCTTTACAGTTTGGACAGCTAGAAGTAATCCAATCTTATCATGTCTATGCCATTTTAGCTGCCTGTTATAAACAAATATTTTGGGCTAAAAATCATTTATTAGTTTAGTACAGTGTACTCTCGATTATCCGTGGAATAGGGTGGCAAGACATTCACGGATAATCCGCAAAATCAAATTTCATAATAAAAAATAAATTAGAATTTGAAATTGAAAATTATTATTACATATTATTAAAAAAGATACACATGTATGTATAATGAAAAATCAATAAAAATTATAAATTATTTATGAGCAAAAAAATCAGTCACAAGTTGTTGCTTCTTCGTTAGAAGACTCTTCTTTTTAACTTGTGATTTAAGCGAATTGTATTTTAAGTCGTTATTGAGTAATCGCCTATCACAAATTCACAACCAAATTAAACCTAAATGATTTATGATGGAAAAATACAATATAGGTATATGGTTTGACTATCATTTTAATCTTAAATCTGCCATTGTGGCCAACATATTTGGGCAGGTAGAGAAAACTAATTTTTCTATATTATATTTCATGACAAAAATTGTAATTTTAACTTTTAACATCAATTTTAAATATTTATTTCTTTGCATTTATTAATATGTTTTTTAGATTGTAAAGAAAATGGCTCATCTATATCAAAGGACAGTAATCAATCTGATAAAATAACTTTCATTTTATCTACATCACTGTCAAACACCACGGATAATTTAAATGGTAATCCTTATTATTATTATACTATTAATATTTGATGGTAATGTTATTTTTTTTAAATTGATTATTATTTATTATTCTTCTTAATTTTATTATAACTATATTAGCTATAAGCTATACAGCTTACATTATTAAAAAAAATCTAGTTTAATATAGTATAAAAATTTAGTGACAATGAAGGTCTGGTCGTGTCTTAAAATATTTTGTATTAAAAAATCTTCGGTAAAGCTAGGTTACAAAAAAACCAGTTCAGACTTACTCGCAACCCATATAAATTTGGCCTAACCTCATCTATGTGCATATGACATATCTACCCATTTAAATTCTCATGATAATCAAGGAATATGTCTGAAGTTTTATAGTTAGGATAAAATAATCAATTAAATTAATTCTCTTATAGAGTATTTAATATTTTCTTGAAATATGTATAAACTATACATTGAACACAATATTTCATCCAAACTAACTACTTGCAAAATACCATATTCTATGATTGATACATATAACAAAACTACTCAACTACTATCTGATCTTGGAATTCGGACTTTGCTCATAAAAATTACAGATACAGAAAGTCACTTTAGAACTAAATTGATTAATGAGGATATCTCATCAACATCTATTGTCTTGCTTCTTCGATATTTTAATTTTAAAGAAAGTTATAAAGGTTTAAAATATTATGATTTAAAAGTCCTCATAATGTATGTATTAATGTATGACAAGCATGTATAACAACTTAATTTGGACAGCTATACCTAATATAAATGCATATCTGATTTTTTAAAACTAATTTTTCATAGTTTTAAGCTTAACATGGTTTATAATATTTAACTTTATGTCTTTTAAAGTTAATGACGTCAAATTGGAAAATGTGATAGAAATACAAGCTACTTTTGCTTCCAAAGATAGTCTTGCTCATAAAAAACAACCAAGTAAGTAATATTCTATTAAATCTTAACCATGGTTATCTACACAAGTTGGGAATCGCATATACTTCTTTATTGATAGCTATAGCCCCATGGCACGGATGCGAGTTAATAGCGCTAGTAGTCCTGGCTCCAGTGACAAAATTATTTTGTGTGTATAATAAAATGCTAAAATGATATGTATAAATGTATGTAGTGATTCTCCGTATGCTAGTATAACGTATACATTTGTGTAGCCTTAAGAGGACGCTATATCCTCAAATCCTCAAGTGTTGTCACCATCTTACAAATGTACAACATAGCAAAAACTGTTTTGCACGGGATAGAACCATTCAGGCTGTAGTGGAAGTTAATACTCCAAATTTATATACAATAAAGTTGAGACATTATCTGTGAAATATCACTCTTATTGATTTTATATCACGTATACGGTATACAAAAAAAGTACTTATTGTTTCAAATTCCATTATTTTTGTGTTTTTCAAACTTTGATACGGTCCGTTGTTTTTCAACGGTCCGAGATCATGAATGAATAAAATCTTTTCATTATTAACTAAACATATTCATTTATTGATGTAATTTCGATGTTTTAACAATAAACTAAACTTGGGAATAAATTAATCCGAACCGTGCAGTCGGCTTCGATAAGCAAATTGCGACGGACGGCGTCAGACCCATAGAGGCGTGACCAAAATTACAAAATTTAGGACATTCTTAATATTTACAAATATACAATTTATATGAGGGAATCGAGTTACCACACCTTCTCACGGACTTATGGAAGTCGTGTAAGGTTTTGGTCCTCGTAGTGAAGACCTGAGTAGGCTCACTGGGGTGGGATACCAGTGGTAGTTCTAAAAAGAACCTTTTTTGTAAGCCGCGATGGTAGGTCGGCTGTGTGTGCAAAAAACTTCATGCAAAATGATATGCTGATGATATACGCTGTTTTCCGCCTCTTCTTCCTAGTGTCTTCGCTGTTCCTGACTAATTATCGTTCGTCGCACCGAGGTCGTCCTGTAAATTACGGTTTCGGTTCCACTATGACGGCGTTGTTGTGGCTTGTCGTCTCGGTCGTCTGCGGCGGTATTGGTGTCGCGCTGGTGCGGTTTGATGTCTCGACTCTCGGTCGATACAACTGTTGCGAGTAGTCTTTCGACCGCCGGAATGCTTAATCACACGCTGGGGGCGAATTCTTCAACGGCTACTTTCTTCCGATAGCTCTTGATGATGGAAGCCGTCTTCTAAGATTCCTTGATTATTTCTGGGTTCTACTAGGACTTCTTGAATGTCCTGATGAAATAGGTCTTGAAGTCTTGAAAGTTGATAATTAAATTCGGAAAAGTGCCCGGTATATATACTATGCTCCGTACCGACTAGTAAACCACTAGTGTGCCGTCGTGCGTGTCTGTACTTACTGTCGGTATGGGTTTTGTTATTATAGGGTCGCTTTTGGACTCACAGATATGTGTGGGGTGTTGTTGTCTTCGACATTACTCACCCTATCCATTGCCGTACTTGCTGGGGATGTACAACGAATCTAAAGGCTTTGAATTCGCCGCTAAATCCCTCCGGTGGTGTTGTTTTTTATATGCCGTGTTCTGATTGGTGGTCCTGAAAAGAACCGTTTTATATGGTGAAGTCTACACCGTTACAACTTAAATACCTTATTTTGTAGTTCCAATACCGAAAAAAATAAAAACTATATTCACAGCCAAAGTTCTTCTTTCTATGTGATAAAAATTTTGTTTCTTAGTTATGACTGTAGCCTACTTGGTTCTTTCCCCGCTTAAAACAGTTTTTGCTTTGTTTTACATTTGTAAGACGGAGACAGCATATGCGGGTATAGCATCCTCTTGATAGTCTTTGAGTTATATTTTATATAATCTTTTAAAGTATTTGACAAGTATTTTTATTGTATTTTTGACGATGAATTTATTGATTTTATAATGATATGTGTTATATTTTTATTTTTTGTGTCTATATACACATACGTAGACAAACTAGTGTTTAGATTTTCAACTTCAATATCTTTTCTGGTAGGAAAGTGAATCTAGTTGATCCTTTTAAGATGTTAAAATTAAAAATTCCCAAGAATTTACAAAAGCTCAGTGCAAAAAAAAAATTGTTTTGACAAAATTGATTTTGTTGTTTGGTATAACACAATAATAATTACCGTTGATAAAAGGAATTTTAACTGAACTAGCATTTTATAAACACCAAACAATGTTAAATTTATTTTGACATATTTTGGCTATTTATAGGTTTGAGAAATGTTTTATTTTTTTTTATTGTTGATAGTAAACTTTTTGCATTATTTAAAACTTGAAAATTTAATAAAAGGTTGAGCGTTAATGTTGTTGCTAGTGAAAATTTAAAAAAAAGTTGAGCGTTAATTCAAAATACATTTTTATGAGCATCTGAGTTAGAACTTTGACAAAATTCTCCAAAATCACAAAGATTTGAAAATGTAATACAAATTTCCCATAAGTTTACAAACAAAAAAAGTTTTCTGGAAGTCAAGCAAATTTTTTCTGAACGTTTGAAATTAGACTTTGGGTATCAAACTAACGATTTCTCGTGGAATGATTTCTCTTTTTGCTGTATGTAATTCAAAAACAAAAGTCTATAGATTCTTGTAATTTGTACCCAGTATTAATAATAGCGTGTTTTTTATACATTGTATAATTTAAGAAATATTTCGACTCTTTTTTTTTACTATTTATAGGCATAAGGCATTTTTGGTTTTTTCTATTAATATTAATAAAACAATTTTCTTCGTGTTAAAAAGTTTGATATTTGAACACAAGGTTCCTCGTGAAATGTTATCATAGTAGTTGAAAAATATTAAAGATATATATCATAACGATTTTTTTTTAAATTCAAATATGGACTAAATTATACTAGATATTTACATGAAGAATAACAATGTTAAAAAATATTATTCGCAGAGGCCTGAAACTTTTAAAGTATATTATTATATATTAAATACACAATGGCATTTTAAAATTTAATGTTTTTGGCATTAATTAATTTAACCTACTTTTTTATTAATTCTAAAATATACTTCTTTAATAGGAGTCCTAAAACATATTTAGTAATCTGATCTTTGCCCTGAATCGTTTTTGTATACAATAATTTTATATCATTGAATTAAAATTTAACAAATTCGCATGTAGCCATTTATAGGTACCGTAGTTACTAATTTATTCGACGAAAAAGGACTCCCCATTGCCCAAAATTCCAGGTTTCCTGATGGCCTATCAGCCCTCGAATTTATTATTGCGGTTTTTAAGTATATTTAAATATTTTTACAATTTACATAATGTTAACCGCAATCCGTAAATGATAATATCTATACTGTGTTTATTGGCAAGGTACCAAGACTAATGTGCTGTAATTTACTATAGTACGGCCAGCGAAACTAGGCGGGTGACCGTCGCGAGCCTGGCGGCACATTTCCAGCAGTGATTCCAAGTCTACATTCCCGCGTAAAATAATTTTAAAATCGCGGGAGTTGCAATAAAAACGAAACATTCAATATTACTGTACGTAAAACTCGTGATAACAACGTGATGTAAGAGTACACAACATTTTTCATCAAACAGCTGAAACATAGCTGCACCAGCTATTCATTTAATAAATAATACTTTTAGAACCCCTGGCTTACACGAAAACCGTGCACTTGGTGCGCGACGGTCACCCGCCTAGTTTCGTTGGCCGTACTATAATACACAGTTACGGGACATGTTATCACTCTCCGATTCCTAACCTGTGTAAATAACTATAAAATTAAATTTAAATCTGTGAGATTTAATCAATTCAACTTATATCACATGTTTTTGTACTACATCTTGAACTAAAAAGCTATCATAATAATAAGGCTAAAAAAATTATTTTTTATTTATAATTTTTAGGTCATGCACCCAATGATAATCCTTCTTTGGAAAAATGTGATTTTTCTGAAATCGAAAGTTTATCATCCCCTGCTCTAACTTCTTTGGAAAATAATAAAAGGAAAGTCAACGACTATGAAGATACAACTACTTCTAGTAAGATTCATATATTAATAATCTAATCATTTTAATTTTAATAAACATGGTTCAGGGTTTAGAAAATTTACATAGACAAATACAAAATTTATTTATTTTATGAAGCAGAAATTAAAAATTGTATTTTGTTTATGATTTTGATAAAAATGTTTATTAGAATATTTTCTTAATTGTATTGCATATTTGTATGATTTTTTAACAAATTTATTTTGCATTATATAATAACAATAAAAATATTTAAACTGTTTATGGGTTTAATTTCTTCAAATATAAATTAGTTATTTGTGTAGATCTTATTTCATTTATCTGATTTGTGTTAAGATTAAATACAAATTTACTGATACTATGATATTATATTATACACTTAATTTTAGCTGTAACGTCGGATGCAAATTGTAATTCATCGTTATTATTATCAACAACACCAATAATAACATCAATATTAAAAAATGAGGAGAAAATTAATAATCATGACGGAAAAGCTAATACAGGTAAGGTATTTTTGGTAAAGTTAAATATTGGTATGTACAGTTGTTTGATTTCCCTAGGGTGGTCAATGACCACCCATTCAGAAAGTAGCAATCGTTGTGTGAATGGCTGAACTCTAGAATCAATTTGTGTGTCCAATCACTCTTTATACCTAATTATGCATTCATATTGAGTTGTATTATTTATTCAGAGAGAACGATTATGTAAAACAAAGAAAGACAGGATATAACAATGTTCATTGCATTTCTATATTTTCTAAGAAACTAAAAATTGTAAATCTGATATATGTTTTGGAATTAAAATTAAACAAATAATACTATTTAGTATTTATTTGTTTATTTATTTTTATACTATTTATTGTCCGTTGAATTAAATTGAAAGTTAATTTGTTCATGTTACCTGGTATCTTCTAATATTTAATTCATATAGTTGACATTTGAACAAATATAGCATTCAAGCATAATATTTGTTCTAGTTGTTTTGTTCATAATTTATCTAGTACAACTTCAGATCTAATTTCTTATGAGATCCATGTATTAAATGAACTACCTAAAAACAAAAACTGAGTCGTTAGAAATAAATACAAATAATTATTTTCAAATTGATATTACTGAAGGTAGCATTCTTCAAACTTATCAATACTAGTTATTGATGTTTTAACAATTTTTATTTATAACAAGTTACTTTTAGTTTTTTTTATTTCCAGTTTAAATGTCAAAAAATTTTGCTAAAAAAAAAATTGGAGCCCTATTTTAGTTAACCTATATTTTTATTTTTAGATTTGACCTCCAATGATTGTTTGAATTCAAACAAAATTATTAATCAACTAAGTGATCTTGAAGCTAATATTGTAACAGTATCAACAACCGAGTCAAATACTAGAACTAATAATGATCAAGAAGATAGAACAATTGAGGGTAAGGTTTATTTATTTATATTGGCAATCGTATTCCATTATATTAATTTATAATATCACCTAAAGCTCAAAAAATCAATCATACAAAAAAAGCAATACTTCTTACAAATGAAAAGAAAGAAGGATCTAAGGATGTAGAGTTTCATCTTGATGGGGATTTTGAGGTTGATTCTCAACTAGGTAAGTTGAATTGTCTATATCACGGACTACTACACTGGACTGGAAACGAGACGTTTACCGCCGGGCCGCTTAGTGTCCGCAAGAGAGGTGTAGTAAGGGGGAATCGTACATGGCGCCATCTATACTTCAATGATAAACCATTAACCAAATATTGTATTCCCGCCAAATAAACCTTCATTTATGTAATATAACATAATAGGTATATATTATATTATAAAAATCACTGACCTACATATTATTACATGTCGTATATTATGTTCCATCCTAACATTTCGAATACTAGAGACAAAGATAATTCATCAGTCATCACCATAAACAATATTATACTGACAAAGTACACTTTATTTTTGGTATTAAAGTTAATTTATTTTAAAGGGACTTGAACAGAAAAAAGTGAAAATAAATGAATAATTATATAGTTATTAATTAGTTATATACGTTTGTCGTATCATCGTATATTCGTTTGAATTAATAGTATGCCTGTGGTAAGCCAAGCAGCGCTAGATTAGTTCACGTACTATTCCCCTTTCTACACCTCTCTCGCGGACACTAAGCGTCCCGTTCCCCGTCACCCGCCTACCATGACGTTTCCAGTCCAGTGTAGTAGTCCGTGGTCTATATATTTTACTAATACTATTTATTTAAACTTATTTTAATTTATTTAAGTTATTTTTTCTATTTTGTAAGTCTTGTATGTATTTCATGTTACTTGACAATACATGTATTGAACATTTTATTCAAAAAATGTATTTAAATGTAATTATTAATTAATAATAATCATATAAAACAAATTGTTGGTCAATTTTTAATTTGTGCATGATTGTTTATAATATTTTTATAATTTTAATTTTTAGATTTTTCATCTAAGAATTGTTTATCCTCAAACAAAATTCTTAGTCCTATTTTAACTGATATAACAATACCACCTTCTGATTTGAATAATATGGTTAATAACAACCTAGGAGATACAATTGACGGTAAGGTTTATTAATATTTGCCATAAATGATAATATTCTGTTTAATAAATAATAACCATACAAATTTTTTTTAAACTTTTGGTTATGTTTTATCTGTGCACAGTTGTTAGTAATTTTTTATTTTTAGATTTTACTTCCAAGGGTTGTATAACTTCAAATGAAATTCTTAGTCCTCTTATGACTGATATAACAACATCAACAACTGAGTCGAGTTATATGATAATTAATCACCAAGGAGACACAATAGAGGGTAACAAAGTTAATTGATAATTGTGATAAATGATAATATTGTTTTCATTTTTTATCTCTAGAATTCGATAAAACTAAGAATATGAATTCAAAAGAAGAAGATATTCATTTTGTCAATGATAATATTATTGATGCTGATTATGAACAAGGTAATACATTTTGATTGTATTTATTATTATTGAAATCTACCTATCTTATTTAATTTGTAAAGTTCACTAATTTTAATCATACTATGCTGTTATAAATATTATGTTATGCTATGCTTTTTATATTTATCTCTGCTTGTCATAAACCTTACATTATAAAGTTCACGATTGTCATTTCAAAGTATTTAATTTTAGACCTGGTTAAAAAAAATTTTTTAAGTTTATAGCATAAGTTTAAATTATTTTTATATTTATCTTAAGACAATTTTTAATACATATGTTTGCCATTAGTTATTATTAACATGAATAATAAATTTATACACAATTAAGATAAATGTTTCTATGCGTTGTATACATTTTAATATATTTTGTCGTACAATTTCTGATAGACAGTCGCATTGGTTGTGTTTTTCTTTCATAGTTTTCTTAATATGTAACAAGTTCAATAACTATTGTTTTACAGTATTTAAAAAGTAGATAAGTTTTAAGTAGTGAAGGCTGAAGGCTTTAATATATAAAGTTATGTTCAAGCCTTCAGTTATTATTTATACAAGTTTTTTTACACAATAGTGTTGAAATATTTTATTTCAGATTTTACTTCAAATGATAGTTTTATTGTAAACAAAAGTAATGATCTTGATACCGGTAATTCCTCAAGTTCATCAATGTCAGAAAATTTGATGGTTAAAAAAAAGAAAATCAAAGATCACAAAAATAAAAATACTGATGGTAGAGTTCATCTAATTACTGTTCTTTCATATACAATATTAACTTTTAATATTGTGTAGGAGAAGATCATGTTTGGAATAAAGAATCAACATCAACAACTGAGTCAAAAAAGATGAATATTTATGAAAAATACAATCCAACCAAAGGTAAAGAGTATTTATTGCTAATGACTATAAAACTGGTTTTTATACTTATTTATTATACAGTCTAGAACATAAATACTTAAAAATCAAAACTCTTTGACAAACTGCTAAAAATCAGATCTAAAGATATAATATATCATATATTATAGACTATAAAGTGTAACAGAAAGACCTAACAAATAAAAATTAAAAATTAATTCAAGTTAATAGTATGGAAAAATGAAAATTGTATTAATAATAAATAGTTTAAGATTTACTCATGTCTGAAAATTCCTTAAAATAATACTTTGAAAAAAGTTATTACTTTTGAAATTAATTTACTCCAAAAAATATTAATATTTTAAAAATTGTAATAAAACGTTACTTGGCTTTTTAAAAATTAGATTTACGAATTGGCTAATTTGAACTTTTCTAAAAAAAAAATTAATTCAAACTAAACTTTTCTTTTGTATTAAAAAATTAAAACCAAAACAATTAGGTACCGCTCTGCTGTACAGTAGGGGTCGAGTGGGTCACTTTCATGGATGTGTTAAATTTGTATTCAATGATATAAAATCATTGTATACGGCCTGTCAACCTACAAAACTAAATGTATTTTAAGATATTATTACTAAATATAATTAATTTTACTATTTACAATACAGTAGGTTGAATTGATTTTTGAAGAAAACGTAGCATTTGAAAATTTAATTGAATGAATAAAATATAATAATATATTTTAAAAGTTTCAAGCACAAATGAAAAGTATTTTTAAATTACAATGAAATAAATAACATTGTTATTCTTGATTTAAATATCTAATTTCGTCTAAATTTGAATTTAAAATGTCTATAAAATATATATTATATACTATAAACTACTTATAAAAAACCTTGTTTTAAATTTTCAGTTCTAAGCTGTAAAAACTGAACATATACATTTTTAACTATAAAACAATTTGCAAATTTTCGATAAAAAAATGGTTTAAATGTTAATAAAAAAATATTGTGCCTATGTATTTTTATTATTTTTGATCTGCTATTTTAACAACTTATGAGAAATCTTGTATTTTCAAGAAATTTGACACAACGAATTTTTTTTATCGATATTTAAAGAAAAAAAAATTAAAAAAACCAAAAGTTATTTAGTCCTACAAAAATATTAGATATTAGTTATTAGTTATTAGTTCAAAAATTGTCAAAATATTTTTTATTTTTTTTGTGTATAGAAAATAATCTAAACATTTTGTAAAATTTCAAACGAAAACGTTATTCCGTAATTATTCCTTTTTGAATTACATCAAAATAAGAAAATCGTTCCCGGAGAAAACGGGTGAATCTCATCCAATGTCTAAGTTCAAACTCTCATAATATATGATTAGATTTTCCGATAAACTTTTTCTTTTTTAGAATGGTAGAAAAACTTATAAAGATCTGTGTTGAATTTTCAAATCTTAGATTTGAATATAAATTTTTTTATGTATTTCCTAATTAAAAAAAACTGCAAAATGTCGTGATTTTTACACGTATTTTCTCAAAATTTCAATTTTAGATGCTTATAAAAACTATTAGAGACTTACTCTCAACTTTTTTTTTAATTTTCACTTACAACAAGGTGTGAAGAACATTATATTACATTTTCAAGTTTTTTGATAGACTGAACCTTTTTTTATCGGCAATAAAGAAAAAAAAACCCAAAAATGTATTATGCTTATAAATAGCTCAAAAAAAATCAAAATTTTTTAAAATGTTATGGTGTATAAAAATTGTTTATATAAACATTCGGTGAAAATTTTCATGTATTTAAGGTCATTATTTCTTTTGTTACATTAAAAAAAAAAAATGTTGTCAACAATTTGGTTTGCAAAAATTTTTTCGTTTTTGCGTTTAAAAACTATTGGGAATTTTATACTTTTGACCCCCCAAAGTACCAACTAGATTCACTTTCCTATAAAAAAAAAAATGCTGATGAAGAAAATCGGAGCACTTTTACTCCACTAAACCGTAATGACCGCCTCCCCCCCTCAAAGAAAAAAACAACATTATAAAATCAATACATTCATCGTCCCGCTCAGAATCTAAAATGTCGATAAGAACAAAAGTTCTTATACATAACTTTGGTAGAATTTACACCTAAGGCTTATTAAATATTTAATACAAGGTTCGTCATAAGCTATTTTGTAAGTGGTAGTTAAAAAAAAGTGATGCGTGAGTCTCTAATAGTTTTTTCTAAGCATCTAAAGCTTAAATTTCCGAAAAAATACGTAAACGACATTTTATAGTTTTTTTTGATTAGATAGTAAATTTATAAAAAATTTTCCATTCAAATCTAATATTCAAAAATTCAACAGAAGGATCTCTATAAGTTTTTCTAACTTTCTAAAAAAAAAATTTACCGGAATGTCCAATTACATTTTTATGAGCGTTTGAAATTATTAATAATGGCAATATAAATATGATATAAAATATCCTAGGCTGACAGTCTCTGCTCAGAATCGTTTTTCGTTTACAATGATATTCTATCATTGAATTCAAATTTAATACCATCCATTACAGTGACCCCCACTCGACACCTACTGAAAAGTGAAAACACCTACTGTACCGACATTTTTTTCATTTGTTAGTTCATTCTGTTACATTCTGTATATTATTATAGATTCTGATGATAATGATACGGTTTGCTACTTACCTACCAACTATACTCTGGCTCATGATAGAAGGAATTAGTTTTTTCTCATTTTTTTGTCCGTCGCTGAGCATCTCCCACCGCTTTCAACTGTTTGTTTACGATTGTCTAATTTTTGGCCGACGGTTGCCAACAACTCGCTTATGACCCGCTGACAGGGCTGTAGGAAGTAGGAGAAATCTGGCCTCTGTGCTATCATGGATGTCATTGAAATGCGTAAGACGAGTTCCTTCTCTTGTGGGTCGGAGAATATCAACAATGCTTACGATCTTTTTAATTCTAAGTTTAATTAAAATAAAATACAATAAAATAAATGAGCTTTGATTGTTTGAATTTGAATATTAATTTCTCGGATTCCATTTAAAACCATGTATTTATTTTTATATTTTTCATACAAAAATATATAATTTATAATTTTAGTCATATATTTTGTTCTATAACTTATGTTTAAAAAAAAGAAAAGAAATAATGTTAGTCGTGTTATAATAATGTTAATTATTATTTTGTATTAATTAATAATGTTCTGTAGTAAAAGATTATATTCAGAAATTTAAGTCAACATCAACAAATAGTAATATTTATGGTAAATATTATTTATTGATATATTCTGTTCACCATAAATTGACCCACTTCCGTGCATGTATACTGAGCCTCCGAAATGTTCACATCCCTTGGGTCGGAGATCGGTTAGGTGATTGGTCGGCGCTGTTCGGCGTTCGGCGTTGCTCGTTGTAGTAGGCAGCCGCCTCCGTGACGATCCTCACTAGCGCTCCGAGGAGGCGGTGACATGCGCGGCCGTAACTGGTTTTTGTCGAGCGAGTGGGTCAACTTCCGGTGAACAGAGTGTAGTGACTATAATACTGGTTTTTATATTAATTTATTATAATGTTTATAGGTCTACCAGATAATTACTTAAAAAGAACAAATATCTATACAAAACTTCTAAAAAGCAAATCCAAGGATATATGTATAGATTTTGATGATAATGATACGGTTGCTACCAACAATATACAAGGTGTCACATATTTTTAATTTTACAATTAAAATAAATGGGCTTTAATTTTTTAATTTATATTTTTCTGTTATTATTTTAAATTAATGATTTTTTATGCAATGAATTTAAATAATGGTTATTTTCGAGTAGTTATTTATGTAATTCCTATTAAATATTTATTTTATAAATAAAATGTCTAGTTTAACTTACTATGGTCACATATTTTGTTTTAGATCGTATTTCTAATGATAGTTTTGCTTTAAACCAAATTGATGATCATGAAACTGGATGTTCTTCAAGTTCGTCATTATCAACATATTATGTATCTAACAAAAAAAATAAATTTAAAGATAGTAAAAGTGAAAATACTGATGGTACTCTATTTATATATTTTTTCTATTATATTTATACTTATTCATGTATATTTTTTCAAAGATGATGTTCAAAGAGTAACAGATTTAACACCAATAACCAACTCACATAATCAAAATATTTGTAACAAAAGCAAAAAAACAGCAACTAAGGGTAATTATTTTTATTTTGTTCATGTTCCCAAAATTATAAAGTTTTACATAAATTTAAAATATTAAAATGTATTGCTTTAGAAGTTGATTATTTGAAACCACAAGTTTATGAAAAATATACTAAAAGCAAGTCTAAGGATGTGAAGATGAGTGCCGACAAGTATAATTCATTCATAGATTATAAACAAGGTAAATAACCTTACTTACTTTGGTTAAAATAAAACTAAACCTGAATTTTATGAAGTTAAATGATTTTTTTCAAATCAGTTGTAAATTTTCTCAGATACCATTATTTTAAATTTGTTTAGTTTAGTAATTATGTCTTTTGCTACATCGATTTTTAATATTCAGTTACAGCTGTTGTTTATTTAATTATTTTAATTATTTTGTTTCAGATGATGTTATTGTGAGTTCATCTATGTCAGCAAAATCAGCAAGTAAAAAGAAGAAAATTAAAGCAAATAAAAGTGAAATTACTGATGGTAGTGTAAATTGATTGATTCTTATGTTATATAAACTAATTAATTATGGTTTTAGGAGAAGATAAGGTTCGGAGACTAAAAAAATCAACATCAACAACAAAGTCAAACAGAAAGATTATTAATGGCGAATCGGGAAATTCAACAGATGGCAAGGATAATTTATTAATGATATATTTGTTATTATCACTAATTTATGATACAATTTATAGGTCTACTAGATAATTATAAAAAACAATCAAAAGCTTATAAAATACTTCCAAAAAAGTCAAGAGAGTCATCAAAAATAAAAATAAAGAATAAAGATAATTTTGAAGCAGAATATCAAGAAGGTGAGTAATATTTTTTTCATTCCAATTTAATAAAATGAAATAAATAAATTTTCTTAAGTTTATAATTATGGGTTATCTATACTATAAAAGCGAGTCTCGATTTTTTGTCACGTATACAAATTCTCACCGTTCAACGTATCGTCACCAATTTTTTTACTGTTATACCTGACAGTCTGCTAAAGGTTTTAGTACCACTTTTGGTAGTAAAAAATAAGTATAGAGTTCTTGAAAAATTAAAAAACATAGCTAATTTAAAGGTGTAAATTGTATACTTATATATACATATTGTGGCACGGCGGCCCGTGGGTTTCCAGCTACCTGCAACCTGACCTTTTTTCTGTTGTGTGTGTTTTATCGGTATATTGATATGAATTGTTCCGAGAAGTGAAATTCGATAATTTAATCGCTGTTTATTACAATAATAGTCACGATAACAGGACATTGGAAATTATACCTACTCCTTACCTAGCACTCAGCAGTAGTATAGATTCGTTATTTGGACGTTCTGTGTCGTTTTCATCGATTTTTCTACACTCCATACAAATTTTGAAGTATTTTGGAGCATTATTTTGAATGATTTACTGCAAGTAAGTAAATACCTATTTTTAAAAGTTGGTTTTGGCGAAGACGAGGTTTGTAAGGCAAGGCGAAGATGAGCCGTATAATGCCGTATAGCAGCAACGCTTTTACCAGGAAGAACAGCCCGTTCAGGTCTCCAGTTACCGTTGTATCTTGCAACTTCAGATTCGCCAATATGCGATATTACCAAAAACTCAGGAAAGGGAAAACTACGCAAAAGTTGCAAGATTATTATTTGGGACGAATATACAATGGCCCACAAAACAGCTTTGGAAGAGCTCGGTGGAACTTTGTGAGACATTCGAGGCATTGATCAACATATGGATGGTACTTTAGTTTTATTATCAGGAGACTGCCGCCAGACCTACCTGTGATCAAACGAGGAACTCCAGCCGATAAACTTAATGCTTGCCTTAAAGCATCTTACCTTTGGAGGCACGTTATTATGTTAAAAAACTGACGCTTTCAACTAATATGAGAGTGAAGATGAATTAGCAGGGCCTTTTGCAGAAAAACTTTTACTGATTGGCGAAGGAAAATTTCCCCCTTTAGCAGAAACTCATAATATTGCACTCACGGCAGACTTTTGCAACATTGTTCCACAAGTCGATCAACTTATAGAAAAAGTATTTCCTGAAATAATGAGTTATTTCAGCAATTATCAGTGGCTTTGCGAAAAAGATATTCTTGCACCGCATAACGATGACGTCAAGAACATCAAATGTCGTATCCAAGACTCTTTACCAGCGACGACAACAACGTATAAATTGATAGATTCAGTGCCAGATCAAGACCAAGCAGTCCATTTTTCAACAGAATTTTTGAACTCAATAGAGCTTTCTGGCATCCCACCACATGAGCTTTGCTTATAAAAAGGTTCTGTCTTCATATTTCTTAGGATAATTTCGTAGGATCCATCTCAACTTTGCAATGGAACTAGATTGGTAATTGAAAATCTGCTACCAAACGTCTAAGAAGCTACAATATTGACGGGCACTGCTAAAGGAGTAAAAACATTTCTTCCGAAAATTCCCATGATACCTTCAGATCTGCCCTTCGATTTCAAAAAATTGCAATTTCCAGTGAGATTGGCTTTTGCAATGGCTATCAATAAATCACAAGCACAATTTTTAAAAATAGTTAGTCTTAATCTTTCAAATCCCTATATTTCTTACGGCCAATTTTACGTTGCCTGTTCTCGAGTTGGTACGGCACAATATTTGTACCTACATACTCCTAACAACGAAACACGAAACATAGTTTACCCCACTGTTTTGGAAAATTAACATAACACCATTAACAATTTCCTGATATAATTACTTAAATCGGAATGAAACATTATGATCATTTATACAAATTTACAATTAGTATTTTACACTTCGTACTCAAATATGATGGCTGTTATGTTAACTAAATGTTTATAAACACGTTTTTATTGATAAATAATATTTAACAAACTTATCATATATCTATCATATTATGTCAAGTTCATATCAGGTTAGTTGTTAGATTGATACGACTGATTATTTTGTAAGCAAGATACTTTTAACTAGCTAGTAAAATTTTTTTCTTTCCAATTGAATACAATTAAACTAAAAACTATCATTATGTTTTAATTTTGGTTATTTCAAAATTTTTATTTGAACTTTATAGTCATCTATTGGGGATAACTTTTCTAAGTTTTCCACTTTAATAATTAGGTATATTCCTGATTTTTATTTTAAAATATAACTGATCAGTTACAAACATTATCTATTTATTTTTGTTTTAGATATAATATCGAAAGAAAGAAATAAATCAGAAGCTTGCAGCACATCAATCTTAACAAATGTGACAACTAAAAAAAAAACTAAAAATCACAAAAATCACAAAAATCACAAAAATCACAAAAATCATAAAAATGACGTTTCTGATAGTAATGTTGATTTATTGATTACTTTATCATTCATACTAATAAATTATGTTTTTTTTAGGAGAAGATAATTTTTGGAAAGCAAAATCATCAATAACTGAGTCAAACAAAAAGATAAATTATGACAGAGATAGAAGATTGACTGAGGGTAAGGATTATTTAAAGTTTATGATTATTGACTGAGGGTAAGGATTATTTAAAGTTTGTGATTATGGTCAGGAACAAACTGATTGAAAATTTAGTCTGCAATTTTAAAGATTATGCCCAGTGCCGCAACTACCAGTGTAAAGGTGTGCATTGCACATCAGCCCCCTAATCGATATGTTAAAATTAATTGTAAAGCTGTGGCTGTGGAAAATTAAAGTAAAATGAAGAATAAAAAAAAACTAATTTGATCATATAATTAAATATTTATAATTGTAATCAAATATCATACCTAACTGTTCACTTGTTGGAAATGGCCAAAATTTAGTTTAATTTAATGTAATACTAATTCTTAGAACAGAAATAACAGAGAATAATGCGAGTCCATGGTCTTTGTGATCCGGCGACAAACCACTATGTGCACTAAGCGCATTTAATTGTATATAAAAATAGATTATTGATAAAGATACAAAATGTTTCCTTGGGTTTTTTAATTTTTGTATGTACCTACAATATTGGGATATCCGAAGACGTACATTTGTCATTACATTGTTGATTGCTATGTGTTATTATTTGTCCGGGGGTTTTCCTTGTAAAATTGATATTTCGTGTAATGTGATGTACCTTGTATGAATTAATTGTCTCACGATTTGTTTTTTTATTTTGAAAGTGATTTAATGAGATTTTTTTTTGATATTATGCTATGAATAGTATAATAAATTTATTAAAAATGTCAATATATATTTATGAGTGGTTAGGATAAGCACAAAAAAAAAAAATGAAACAACAGGACGGAAATAACAATGCAGCAAATGTTATGAAATCGTGGATTAAAAAATCAGGTAAATATTTGTAAGCTATTCATATATATTATTAATTTTTTTAATTGTTTACTGTTAAATAAATCTTTATTACATTAATATTTAGAAATAAAAGAACCAATTATCAATTATAATTATGTAGAGATATTTTGATTTAATCATGAGTCAATGGGCATACAATTTGAATTAAAAAAAAAAATTCTAATTATATTATTCGAATGTAATTTAATAATTATTTTTCAATTGTACCCAACATTTTGGCTGCTGTTGAAAATGATCCACAAAATCAAATTATTAAAGAGAATAATAGTTTAAAAGGTTCATTATCTACCAAGAAAATAGATGAAAAAAATTTAAGTTTATCTTTAAAAAAAAAGTTGGAATCAAGTGAATTTATTTTAATTTTATGTTTATCAAATTTTGAGAATCTTAAATGTTTTATCAAAATTATTATAAGGAATTAATGTTTCCATTGAGATGGTTTCTACACTTATGGATCAATCAATTTGTCAAATAAATCAATTACGGAATAATTATGATGAGATACTGAGTAAATCAAAAGAACTATGTGTTAAATGGAACATAACAGTGCTAGTCCATTCAGTTCGCAAAAGATTTGCAAATAAAAGGTTTGATGATTTTGATGGCGACTCTAGACTTGATATCAATGAACAAAATTTTAAAATAAAAGTATTTTTACCTGTCTTAGATACTATACTGTTTCAATTGCATAGTCGGTTTGAAGGAATACTTACTATAACTAGTAATTTTAAATTTCTATTACCATTATCCCTAATTGAGCAAAATTAATATTATATTATAAAATCATTATATGATTTTATACATTTATATGCTGATGATGTTTGATCTGATCTTACAAGACAATTATTATGTTTAAAGCTGCATATTACAAAAAGTGATAAAACTATTGTATTAGGACTGAAGAGTGAAGACCATACAGGATTTAAATTTTTATATAATTGATATGGATTTATCAACAAGTCTTGATTTATGTTCTAGCTGATTGTCAAATATTTCTCACCATTCACATTATGGTAGCATCTGCAGAAAGAAGTTTCTCTGAACTCAAATTAATCAAAAATTGTTTGCACAATTCCATAAGTTAAGAACGTCTCAGTGGCATTTCCATACTGAACATAGAAAGGAGAAGAACTTCTGAGATCGATGTGGAAAAAGTCATTGACAACTTTGCTAACACAAAAGCGAGGAAAAAACAATTTTGTTAGATAATTTACAAATGTATCAACACGTTAAACTCCCACGTTGATTTTACAAGCGTTTGTCGTTGGCCGTCGTGAGCTGACTACGGGCGCCTGTCGTAGTTTGTAAAATTGATAGCACTGACGCAATAATAGATACGGTAATGAATGGCCGACACAAATTTCAAATGTCTTCTGCTATAGTCATTTAATAAATCATTAATATAAATCGGGCTAGAGCTTGTCCATAACTGGTGGACACTGGCCATGGTATAGTGGTGTCAACCATAGCGTTGAACATGTTATACTATAATACTATTTTTATAACAGTTATACAATTAAATTAATTTTTGTTTTTTGTTTAGCTATTTATATTAATAAAATAATTCATTTATATGCTGTAGCTAAATTCAAATTGTAGGTACCTACAACAGAATTATTTTGTCTAAATCTCTTGTAACAGTTATTGTGCATGTGATTTATCCATAAAATCAATAAAATTATGCAACTTTTAAAATTATTTTACTAAAAATTTGTTTTAAAAAAGTCTGAGTAAAACTACAGTCTACAGGTATTCTGTAAATCTATAAAAAAAAAGTTGTGTCTATGCCATATTTTTGCATCACACTTTTCTGCATAGTAATGTGAAAAACTATTAGTAAATGCGTAAGGCATCTATAAAACATTTGAAGACAGTTAAAATCAAATATTTACTAGACTACCTCCATAATATCAATCAATCAATAAATAAATAAATAAATAAATAAATAAATAATATAAACGTTAGCTAACATATATTTTGAAAAAAAAAAATTAAGCCCCAAATTAAGATTTGCATATTAGCCCGGTAATGTGTAGTTGCGGCACTGATTAGGCCCTCGTTTATTATATAAATTTAACATCACCCTGAAGCTTGTAGTTCCTCAAGTTCATTGAAGAATGATATATTTTCAACAAATGTGACACATAATAAAAAGAATTTTGAAGATCGTAAAATTTAATTTTCTGATTGTAGACTCATTTTATTGATACATCATAATATAAACTAATATTATAGTACTATAATGATTTTTAGATCATTTTTGGGGATCAAATGCACCATCGACAGATCTTAAGAACAAAACACATGATGGAAACGACAAAACAACTCAGTGTAATGATTTTTTTAATGATGGTGATGATAATTTTGTTGTTATCAATAATTTATAATGTATTTTATAGATCTACCAGTTAATTATGTTAGACAGTTAAAAGTTTTTAAGCAAATTCTGAAAAGTAAATCTAGGGATACATTAAAATTGAATGATATAGATGATTTTGAACCTGACCATAAACAAGGTGAATAACATTTTTTTTCTTTAAAATTCAATAAAATTCAATAAAAAACAACTAGAATCTGATTCAATAACTGAATCTAATCTTTTCAAAACTCTACCCTTAAACCTCAAACCAAACTTTTTGTGTCATTATACACTTTTCAATTTTCAATTTTTGTGATTTTTTAATCTTAATTTGAATATTACTTTGCAGATAACCTATAGTAATAATATTTATAATTTTATTATTAAAATGTAATTGATCAGTTACAAACATTGTCAATTTAACCGTATAATAATTTTTATTTCAGATGTAATATTGAATAAATGTAATCAACCCAAAGCTTGCGGTTCATTAATCTCAACAAATGTGACATCTAAAAATAAAAAAACTAAAGATCATAAAAATGTTGTTTCTGACGGTAATGTTGATTTATTGATTACTTAATCACACATACTAATTAATAATGTATTTTTTAGGAGGTGATCATTTTTGTGGATCAACTTCTACATCAACAACTTCGTCAAATAATACTGTTATGTTTGTTAGAAGAAGCAAAGCGATTGAGCGTAAGGATTATTTATTAAAAGCGATTATATTATTGCTATTATACTAATTAACTATATCACCTACAGGTCTAGGAGTTGATCACAATCATAAGTCAAAAGTGTTTACAAAATATGCTAAAAAAAAGTCTAATGATGTAGATTTAAATAGTGACGGCAAAGTTAATGTAGTTGGTGACTCTCTAATAGGTGATTTAAATTTGAAATAGTTGTATAATTTAATTAATGACCACATTTTATTATATTCAATAGTTGGTGTTATTTAATTTTGTTTTGAAATTGGTTGTGAATTTCAATTTATATGATTCCATTTAAAATTTGTGCAGTTAACTGACTTTATTTATTTGTTATATTTAAATGTATTGTTCATTTAGAATTATTGTTATTATGTAATTTTGCAATAAAATAAAATTGAAGACTTTAATATTGATAATTACCATATTTGTTATTATTTTACTTTGTTTTGGATCAGTAAAGAGTTTTTTATTTCTCCAATGCCATTTAAATATAGTGTAGTCACAATTTGATTAAAAGTATGTTTAAAACATAATTGTTTAGTTACAATGTTTCATTGATGTTATTATACATATTTTTTATTAAACATCAACTTAAATATATTTATGAATATATCGATATATATAAAAAATAATCAAGTTATTGTTGTTTTAAAAGCTTATTTTTTGTTTCAGATTCAACTTCCAATAGTCCTACTTTGAATAATAGTAATCTTTCTGATATTACTACTTCAACAATAGAAACAACTTTATTAATTAATAAGAAGAAAGTTAATAACCATAAAAATAAAGTTACTGATGGTAGGGTTACATTTATTCATTCTAAAATCATTTTACATTTATTCATCTTTCATGATTTTAGGAGTTAATTGTGTCAAAGAAATAAGAGAGCTTAAAAAAGATATCAAAAAGAAATCGCACGTGGTAGATATTCTCCCTGACAAAGATGATAAAGTGATAAATAACTATCAACCAAGTGAGTTCTAATTTTGATTATTTTTATATATACATATTATTTATTCAAATCAGTTTAATACAATTTACACACAGACACACATATTATGTAGATGTAAATATATAGTATATACCAGTGGTTTTTAACATCTTGTTGCACGTGGACCCCTGTAAAAATAATTGTTGAGGCCTCGGGCTCGGGCTCTGAATTTATGAGCAAACAAAATGTTATTTTAAGAACCAAATTTTTTCACTCAATTTAATCAAATAGTAAAACTTTTCATTACATGTTATCATTACAAACTGTAAAAAAATATCTTTAATAATACAATAAAAAATAAATTTACTAATGCAAAGGCATTTTCGTTACAAGTATTAATTTAATAACCAAATTTTTTCACAGAAATAATGAGTTTGTAATTTCAAATACAAATTAATTAAATAGTTAGTACAATTAAATAATTAAAGTACACTTTTCTCATATAACTAAAATATCAATATATATAAATTCATATTATTTTTTTTGTTTATATATAATGTAGTATTAAGTAGAAAATTGTGTATATGTACATTGTTGTAACATTTACCCGATTGTGTGTGTAGCTTGTGATGGGGCAAATTAGTATGTCATTGATAGTATATTTAGTTAAACCATTAGTATCATATCTTATGATTTTTATATCTTTAGATAATATTGCGTTAAATTGTTTTATGTCTTAATTTTTGTACTTTAAATTTCAAATTTTGTTTTATTTATTTATTAACTAGGTGCTTAACCAAGAATTCTTATTATAATTTATTGTTTATCCTTAATGTTTCATACCAGGTAATTTGTGCCCTGTTTAATAATATTAAATTAATACTTAATACTGTAAAAATAATAATTATTGTATAATTCTCTATATTTGTTGCTAAAATAAATAATTATCTTGTTAGTAAAACATTTATTGTGTCTACATTTATGAAGTGAGGAAAGTAATATCTTAATCAACATTTATATTTTTTTAAATTGTTCTTTTTATGTTTCAGTTCCTAAATCCAATATTCATCGCACATCCAATGGAAATTGGTCATGTGGAAGTGCTAGTTCATCCAATTCTATACCTTTGTCAAATCATCCAATAGAATCTGATGATAATACACATACTACAGATGGTTATTTTAATATTATATTATTTTTGTTATATTTAATGATTAAAAATATGTTTTATTTGATTACATGCAGACGATGATCAATATGTTAAAAACAGAAAAATTTCTAAAAAAAAACTTTGTGATGATGTAGAAGACTGTAATATTTTTGAGGCATTTGGATATGATAAACTATGTAAGTATTGTATTAGTTAATTAACTAATAGAAATGCTTAGTATTATTAAATGATTTAATTGTTAGTTGTAACACATTTCTTATAATTAATAATTATATTATATTATAATTATTCAACTATTTATTTTTATTTTTGTACAACTAAAAGCCATTTTGGCTATGATATAATAGTAAATAAATAGTCATTAAATGTAAAATTTTGTCAAAGAAGTTGAAAAATTTAATTGTTTCGTCTGTTGCTTCATATATATTTACCAGAGCTCTGTATTAATTCCACAATGTAATATGTTGTAACTACTTAGTGCATTTGTTCCTCTGCACTGCAATGACACTTGGAGTCTGCTTTTATACACTATTTATACACTAAATCAGTGGCGGCTCAAAGGAGGTAATTTGAATCACATGATTCACAAAAATATTGGTGGGTGTCCTATGGTTGGAAAATGTAATTTGAACAATTTTTAAAGGTTGATGATAATTAAATTATAATTATAATGTTTAGCCGTACGCTTGTACTCTGCATAAATTGTACATCGCAGTAACAGACAATTATTGTACCTTAAGCTAAAGCTTGGTAAAGGATTGAATAGAAATATTGAATTTATTAATTCTTTCATCGATAACATCATTTATTGGTAGGTTATTACGAAAATAGTTGTAACTTATTGCTTGAATTTTCACTTCCGTGATTTCCTGTGTATACCAATATTAAGAACCGATTATTTAACCACTTACACAACCTATAAGTATTCACTCCTCGGAGAGTAGTGACAATTTTTTAAGGCTGGGTGGTGAAACTCAAAATTTAGTGTTTTAATTTATATTTTCTGGATTAACTAAATGGCCAAAAATACAAATTTAATAATAATAGAATAATTTAAATGATGTGTAAATAACTGATCAAATATGGATAAAAAAATAAAAAAAAAATAAAATAAAAATAAGTACCTATTTACAAGACTGGACAATTATTTTAAATCATTCAGTTAAATACAGTAAAAAGTAAGTTATGTTTGAAGTTACTTTTCTTTTTTAGGTTGCAAAAGTTACAAGTTAAGTAGAAAAAAAGTAACTTTACATAGTAAAAAATCAATTGTATTTTTTTCTGAATATTTACAATAATATGCCAAAGCACAATTTATTGAAAGCATTTAATATAATATAATATAATATAAATTAATATATTATATTATACGCAAAAACAAAAACATTATACTGTTATATTATAGGTACTTAAGTAAAAATAGTATAAATAAAAATAATTTATTGTCAGAAAAATTACTAGTACTTATTTTTTCAGATTCAAGAGCTGCAAAGGTAAAAGCTAATGAAGCAATATCACTGATGAGTAAACCCCTTATTAATAAAGATAAGAAAAATGATTCTACAAAACGATCAAAGAATGGCAAGAAGAAGGATGAAGTGAGTTTATATTACAATAGTCTATAGCACAGAATAGATGAAATCAGATTGTACACTGATGAAAATTTACATTGGTTATTATGGGAGCACAGTAATTTGAGCTAAAATGCAATCAGTGTTGGCAAAAAGTACAATAAAAAAATATTGTATATACCTTTTTTTTTCTTTATAATTAAATTAAGGCTTAAACATTATTGGTTATTAGCCTAGAGTACACGATTATTATAATTTTATTAAACAATTATTTGTGAGTATTAAAATGAATAAACAAACCTACTATAAAAGTATAGATTATTTTGGATTATTATGTAGTTATCTATGGTAAAAATTTATTTTCTTCATTATAAAATATTGTGAATAATATCAACAAATAGGCAATAAGAAAAATAAAGATAAGAACATAATATATGATTCAATAACAATAATTTTTTGTACAAAAGCAATTGTGTACTAACTAACAGGCGCGGAATCAAGGAATGAAAAAAATGGGCTAAACGAAAAAAATTACTCCAAGTACATAAAAATATAGTCTTTAAGTTTAAGTTTTTATAGTGAATAAAAATGTATCATACAAAAATATTATAAATAATAATATCGAACTTTAATAACAAAATAACCTTTCATTGAATATAATATAGGTAGCATATTGTTCCTCTTTAGACTTCACCTTATATAATAAACTGAAAATTAACGTGAAAACGTGATCAACACTGATTGCATTTAAGCTCATTATCAGACTTTTTGAAGAGTGTCCATTCTGATTTTATCTATACTGTGGTTTATAGTAGGAATTAAGAATTTGTTGTAATGAAAAAATATTTTTCCTGGGGATTTAGTACTTTTACATATATTTTTATATTTTTTATACCTACACAATGTCCCAGTGACAATTTCTTAACATTTCGATTAATTTGATGTTGTTGCTTATTTATATCACAAACATATTCTGATATTCACATGGTTCTACGGTAAGTCTGTGATGACTCAAAAGTAATAATAATAATAAATGATATAAATTTATACTATTATAGTGTTTAAGTTATTAATAATATAATAAATTCGATGTTTTCTGTAAAAATTAATTCAACGTACCATATTACTAATAGTAAAATAAATTAATATAATAGCAATATAAAAATAACATACAATATACTTAGTAATATAGGCTGACGGTCAGAATTGTTTTTCTTATGCAATGAAAATTATCATTGAATTCAAATTTAACACATATATTACTGTGACTTACTCAATGAGAAGGTATGCTAGTAACCTACTGTAACCTAGCAAAGCGATTACCAAGTACCCTCTTTTTTTTTAATCAAGCCTTATCTTATCAATTTTTTTTTTAATCTGCATAAAAGTGATGCTTTGTTCATTCAGAATTGAAATGTTTTGATAAAATGATCATAATTTCTTTATGAGTACTATAAAACCAAAAATATTTTTTTGTATGTAAGAAGTGCATACTCGAAAAGTAATTATATAAATTGCAATTAATAAGTTGTAGATTTATTTTTTCCACATAGTATAGGTAGTTAATATTAAAATAAAATAAATAAAACAAATATAACAAATATGTATTAGATAACAGGCCCCTGATTTAAATGAGAAATGGGGGCTAAATAGTCACAATTTTTTTTCTATGGTTAATTAAGTAATTAATTCTGAAAGACTGCAGGCCAAGGCCGTGTGAGGCTGTACAATTTCTTTTACTACATGAGGTTCTGCAATTTCGGGTGCATAAAATGTTGGTATACTACATTGATAATTAATAACTAAGTACAAACTTATAATAACTAATATAATGACAATAGTATATAACAATATAAAATGATGTTCTAGTTTCACTAAAATGTTTTCTGTTGTATCCTTGTATAATTCTTTTAATTCATTTAACTCTTGAGAATCCTGAGCCAATTTATTAAAATTTATATAAGACATATGATTACTGATTTTATGAGGTTCGTAATATTCTGTCAATTTCTTAAGAGATATCGAAAAGTTTAGACTCGAGCTTTCGGGTAAGAAATCTTTATGATTTTTTGTTTTTATGTCCTTAACTGGTATGAGTATTGAGTGGTCAGTGTTAATCACGCAATACTCTGGAATCTTTATTTTATCTTTATTTTACCTACTCCAGTGAGTATTATTTTATACGAGTTTTGACGACATGATACTGTATTAACGTGCTGGTTACAATAATATAACCACGAGTTCTGATTCTGAAGCGTATGCCATATAGTTGTATTTATACTTCAATACCTGAGATTACACATGTCTAACGGACTTTCTGGATTATTATACAAAGATACCTCGCAATTATCTTTTTCCGTACATTTGAAAATAGATTCTAGTCCTACACATACTTGAAAAGAGAACAGTGATTTACAATTCAAATATTGAGGTTCTGTTAGACTAAAGTGATATACATTATCCAAACTTACTGCTAAATATCAGATATCTGGATTTATTAGAACTACGTTTTCATGTCCAACAGTTATTGGCCAAGAGATGTTATGATACAAATTAAAGAGTATATTTGACAATAACGGTATTCTTGATACAAACACGAGGGTATGTTGAAGATACACTACACTTAAGGTAAATGCTTTAAAGAGTTCAGGAAGTGCTAAATGGGATTCCATTGTAGGATGTTCTATTGTTGGTGGTAACGTAAGTTGAATCTCTTTTAGTTCGTGATAAAGTTCAGAGGGTGGATATACACAAGTGTGCATTAATCCATTGAAAGCGAAATTAACTATCGTCTGGAGGTTCCGGGTTTCCCATGTGAACTGGTTTAACAAAATGGCTAATACAGTAGTATGTTCATCGAATAGATTTTTAATGCTTAAAATATCGATCGCGTGTAACATACGTTTTGCTTGTTCTGAGAGTTTCTTGATGTTTGATTTCGTTTTTGAGAATCAGCTACTAAATTATGAATGGTGAAATTTATGTCTTGTACAACTGATGACACAATAGTACAATACGTAATTGTTCGTGTGCAAGATGTAATGATATTTCGTTGTATTCTTTATGGCCTCTGATATTCGAATGGAAAAATTCGGGCATCTCTTATAGTGACTTCATTTAGTCGGCGAAAGTCCACACAGACATGGTACTTAACATGACCATTGACGTTAGGTTTCTTCGGGACTACTTGAAGTGAAGCGTTCTAAGGTAAATCACTGCTATAATCACACCTTTCAGTTCGACGACCTCCATTTGGTTCGTAATCTCTTGTCTATGCCTTTGTGATAAGCGGTAGGGTTTCACATGAATCGGTGTTACCGCTTCTGAGGTCCTGATCCCGTGTGTTACCGCTGTTGTTGCCAAAATTCGATCTCCTTCTAAAAATAATAGATCCGAGTATTCTTGACAAATAGCCACTAAAGATGTGAAGTTCCAACTGAGTTTGTCCCATTGTGTGTACTACATGATTATTAATGCCCTTCAGGTGGTACACAACGTCTTCGTACACGATCATCTGATCCGTGAGAGAAGATATTTTTATCAGGTTAAGCTCACTCCCGGAATCTAGGAGTAGCTTGGATTTTTTGCAGATTGTCTGTTCGATGTAGCAGGTTAGATGATCCTGATCTAACTCTGCTTGAAAGTAGAGGGCGTGTCGTTGCCGGTGTTTCTTAACTCGGTCATAGGACGCCCACCTCTGGTGGCTGGTTGCTGCTGGTTTCCCTGCTGATTTACATCTCTTTTAGAGTTGACATAGTTCCTTTTACGGCAATCGTTTAACATGTGTCCAGTTTTTTTTACAGTAAAAACATTCGATATGTATAGTGCCTATAGCACGGCTGCGGTGACTCGTGTTTTCAGAGACGTGTTCGTGTGCGTGCCATCGCTATTAACCTTCGATTCCGGCGACACAACGGAGAGACAGCATAACGCGTTTATTTTCCCTTTCTGACGCCGTGCACGCTGGAGTTTCTGTATACCTCTAATTTTTCTCGACGATTCGGATTTTTCTTTATACTTTGGATTTTTTGACACCTCGGATTTTCTGAACATTTCAAGATTCTCTTGAGACTTGTTGTTTTACGAATTTGGTTTGAATTATACGTAAAGAATATAGATTTACGTGTTATTCTTAATACCTCGCGTAAAGGTACTGGAATCAATAGGTGATCCCACTGCTGCCACCAAAAATGTTATGTACGTCTACACGACAAATTAAATAAATATGGTTCGTGAAATAGACGACTATATCTTTATTTTAAACTATGTAAGAGACAAATGAATTCGTGAGGTTTAGAATGATATTTTGCTGGACAAAGACTATCTTCCCCCTGGACCGAGCACGGTCTGGCAGGCCCACTGTGGCTCCAAAACTGTCCACATAGCGAAATGCCATATTATGTTACAGCGTTCGTTACCACGAGTACATGGTTACATAAATATACTAATTAAATGCTTATTCTACAATTGTCTACTATTACATGCAATGGGTTCATAACAATACTCTATTCAAAATGAGATCAGTACCAGCTGGCGTCGACGAGTTACCTTCGTCGACGGTCTGATGATGTCAACTGGCTTTAAACCCAAACTTGACCACGAGGTCACATCTTCGGAACCAAGTAACGTTTCTACCCACAAGTTGACCGCCCATTACTTATTTCAGTTTGAATGGAGTTATAATCTGGTTTTAAAGTTTACACGCCTATGTTTAATTATGTATCTAAATCTAAGATATATTGTATCTAAATCTATGTATAATCAAACATTTGTGTTGTTCTAGAGTTCTATGGTGATCATGGTAAATTAATCAAGTCTATTAGATTGTTAGACACTTCTTTTAAATTCTTTACTAATATGCAATCGTGAATTAGGTACTAATTATTTTTACCTCGTAGAGTTCACTGGCTTTTGGCAGTAAAACATTGACGGATAGAAAAACAAGTAGTAATAGTTTTAAAAATGATTTTAATGACCTGACCATGTATGTCATACAATATGTTATGACTAGCTATCTCGCCGGGCGTTTCCCGTGCTAAATATTTGTTTATTTTGTAAGAAATACTAATTGGCTTTCATATTACATTATTTTATTGAAAATAATCATCCAAAATATACATAAATAATAATCAAAAACGTGTATATCACGACCGCACACATTCTCGCTACAACGGCAACGGCGTAACAACGAACGAGAGGGAACACAATCTCAAAAGCAATAAAATAAAATATAATAAAATGTATAAAATAATAATGATGATAATCATAATAGAACTCAGAGTGATAATAATAATAGTAATAATAATAATGATAATAATAATAATACTATCACAGCTCGGCCGTCCTGACTTATCCCAGACCCTGGGATTAATACACAAGTAATAACTTAAGCTTGTTACTCGGCTTTTTGTTTTTGCAAAAGTATTACCCCAAAACCCAGCGCACTCGCATCACAATGCACTTCTGTTTCAGCTGTAGGGGAATATAATGCTAAAATTGGCATTTGTACCAGCTTACTCTTCAACAGCTCAAAAACCTGAGACTCCTTTTCTCCAAATTTAAACTGAGCTCCTTTTTTTAATAATGCATATAGAGGTGCTGCCAAAATAGAAAAGTTCTCAATAAATCTTCTAAAGTAACTCACTAGGCCCACAAAACTATGTACACTAGCAATAGACTTTGGAACAGGAAACTGTGTTACAGCTGCCACATTAGCCGGATCAGGTCTCACTCCGTTCTTATCTACTACATATCCCAAAAATGTTATCCTTGATTGAAGAAAAAGACACTTATCATGCCTTATCTCCAATAAATTTTTATTACATGCTAACAAGACCAATTCTATTATTTCTAAATTTTCTTCTACAGTTTCTGTCGCTATCAATAGATCATCCAAATATACTAGTAACCTTCCAGATCTTATTAAATCTTTGAATACTGTTTCAATAAATCTCATAAACGCTGAAGGACTATTACAGTAACCAAAAGGTAATCGAACATACTCATACTGTCCTAAAAATGTTGAAAATGACAGATACTTAGATGACTGTTCTGCTACTTTAACATGAAAGTATGCATTTTTTAAATCCAATTTTGTGAAAAATACCTTACCTCTTAACATATCCAACAAATCATCAATATGTGGAATAGGATAATGCTCCTTAACCACTCTTTTATTCAGCTCTCTCAAGTCTGCACACATTCGATAGGTGTTATCCTTTTTTTGACCAATACTATAGGAGAACAGAATTCAGACTTACTTTCTTTTATAATGCCCTGATCTAACAAATCACAAATTATGTCCTTCACTGCATTCCTTTCTACATAAGACAATCTTCGAGGTTGGTAATTAAAAGGAGTGTGGTCTTTTACACATATGTTGACTTCATAATCTACTTCAGGGCTCTCTGGCTTTAACGCTTTTGAATAACATGTACGATACACTTCTTTCAATTTACATTTATTCATAAACGATACCTCGCCTACATTTAATTCATCATCATCACCAAACTCACACTCAATTAATCCTAAGTCACCCAGAAATTCATTACCATTACACACTTGTTTTGAATTTATCATTATCATGCCATCTTCACCAAACCAAATATCCATCCCCTTAATAAAGTCCCTACCTAGTAAACACTCTGATGACATTGCAGACAATGATCAGAATCATCTACAATATACAACAACTGTTTCTTACCGATATTATGATCAACCAAAAACACCATAGCCTCAGCCACCGCCTCAATATACAATTGAGACCCATTAATACCAGAAATAAAAATATTATTGAAACGTCGCCTATCTTTAGTGTGAACAATATGAGACCTAATTAATGAAATCGGACTGCCACTGTCTACTAATGCGCTAACCATAACATTTTCTATACCAAATTGTACACTTACCCTTACTAAATATGCAGGCTCCAGTAATCTTATTTCCCCCGACGATCCAGCACACTTCCGCTCGTTCTGTTGTTGATCACCTTCACTTCTCTCATTTTTGTTCTTCGGATCTCGTCCGGGACATGCTGATCGTTGATGTGTCGTCGAACCGCAACCATAACATGCTCCCTTAGGCCTTTTTGGTTGGGGACAACTTAAAGCAATATGTGCTTTTGAACCACAATTGAAGCAGATTCTACTTGACGACGTGTCACTATCACTCCGGCTCCCCGTACTCGCACCAGCAACTTTCAGCTTAGAGCTTTGTTTTTCATTTGAACCGACCGAATGCGTTTTATTCAGAAACCGTCCATTTCTGTGTTCGACTATTCGTGTGTAATCCATAATGTCGAATAATAACTCATCTTCGCTATTATGTGTACGACTCAACAAATGTTGAAACAATTCCCTCGAATGAATGCCATCCAACAGTTGTTCTTTCATATTAAAAAGATCTAAATCCAGATCGCGACATAGTCGAATTTTCTCGTGGTAGTAATCCAAAGTACTTTCATTTTTACTTTGTACACGAGCTGTCATTGCCTTCCATCGGCTACCAACATTAACATTTCTCACAAATGTCGCCTTAAATTACTGTTCAAATTCTGTCCATGACACAAACTTTCGACCAACATACCATTGTCGAGCCGGACCATCCACATTCACTCTTGCTGCCTCCAACATGAGCGCTTCTAACCAACGATGCAATTTTGCCAAACCACACAGCGTGCTTAGCCAATCAGCAGCTTCGTGAGGCTTACACCTTCCGTCGAACGTTGGTAATGTTTTAGAAAAATCGGGTGGGACGTACATCTCCTCCGGTTGTCTACCTTTTAGAGCTAGCATGCTCATCAGCATCTCATTTTGCTTCAGCAATGTTTGCACCAAAAGCTCATTCGTATCTTTCTTATTACTAACGTTCTGACCGAAAATCACTTGGTCCACCTTCTCCGACGTGTACTGCGTACCACTGTCACCACTTTCATCCACATTCATCGAGTCATTCATAATTACCATTTGCTCGAATCCCACTTCTGATGTAAGAAATACTAATTGGCTTTCATATTACATTCTTTTATTGAAAATAATCATACAAAATATACATAAATAATAATCAAAAACGTGTATATCACGACCGCACACATTCTCGCTACAACGGCAACGGCGTAACAACAAACGAGAGGGAACACAACCTCAAAAACAATAAAATAAAATATAATAAAATGTATAAAATAATAATGATGATAATCATAATAGAACTCAGAGTGATAATAATAATAGTAATAATAATAGTGATAATAATAATAATACTATCACAATTTTATAAATATATTTTTGAAAAAATCTAGTTATCGTAATCCAGCGCCACAGTCGTGGCGCGAGCTAAGTAAAAAAAAAAAAATAGCTGTACGACGGTGTGTATAGTATATCGAAGCAGGAGTTGCCCATTTAAACTGTGTAAAATACAGGTATATTTGTTCAGAAACATAACTAATTTTCTAATGCATCAATTAACTCCTAATAAACACCAAAAAATCAGAAATATTGTGTAGAATGTGCTTTTGTAAAAATCATCAAAATCGTACGTTTCGAAATTAAGTTATACATAAAAAAGTGCGAAATTTTTAAAGCAAATTTATATTAAATTCAGAATCACGTTAGCCGTCATCGTCGTCGTCGTCGCATCGGCCGGTTCCCCCACTCGATTTCGTGTATGCAGCTCGAGGCCTAGGTGGGAGTAAATGACGAGTGTCGGCGGTCGGCGGGTCACCACTCACCATGCATTCATCTCGTTTTCGTTATCTGGCGTCGTTTCTCGTTTGTGGTTTGTGTTTCGTGTTTCGGTGTGAAATACACGTGGTTGCAATATGTGTATATACAAATACAATTATTATGGAATGAGTTATTAGAAAAAATGCAAAATATAGCATTAGTATCTCTACCAACAACAACCTTACAAATTGACGACAACACTTATAACTTGTGTTCTGCAATTTGCCAACACGGAGAATCATTACACAAGCATAATCAAAAAATCGAATATTTGGTTTAGGTGTAATGATCTTATTTCTAATAAAGAAAGATGGCCTCGTGGTGGCAAAGACGTGTATATAATAATTCTAGAAAAACAAAACTAAAACAATTATAGTCATTATAGATATATTATTTAGATAAAATAAAAAATAAAAAAATATAGATATCATTATTATTATTTGCATTTGCATTGATGATAAAAATTAGTGATATCACAACAAAAACCCTTCGTAAACTTCGTGTAAAAATGGCTAAGTAAAAAAAAATATTAGATCTTTAAGCACTATAAAGATGTGATATCATGAATTAATGCTAAGTATATTGAAAAAATCCTTTCTTGGTGCATGCCTAAATTATAATATCAATCTACCATCAAAATGTCAAATCGATAGATCTAAGAGGTTGGCTCTTCGTTGACTATGGCAGTCTTGGTCTTGTTCTTTCAGATTTAGTTTTGGTCTTGGTCTTACACTTTAAGTCTTGGCTTGCTACAAGACTCTTGCGTTATTTAAAATTTCAAGAAAAAAAATTTAATTTTCTTCATTTGACTAAATGTGTTTTTCTGGGAAATTTTTTTTTTTAAAAATTACAATAAAAATTGCAAGATATTTGTAGGTAGTGTGGGTTTTGTTTTGGTCTTGGTCTTGGCCTTGCAAAGCCATTTGTAGAGTGCAAGATCAAGTTGATTTTGCTCATCACTACTATCGACATTCGCCATTGTACTTCGCTCACCGAATCACCCATGAAATATATTTTCAAAAACTTCGGTTCGTCGTTATTGTTTGATTGTTTGGTAAAAGAGATCCAGTTAAATGATAAACTTGACCCTGAACCTTAAATGTAGGTATGAAATCTCCATAGCTGATTTCATTGGCACCGAATGACGTAATTTGAAAGGCAGAATTTTAAACACGAATCATATCAAGAACATGTTTGGAATCTCGATGAGAATGATTCAAAAGATTGTTTAATGGTTCCGGTGGATCAGCAATCTCTGCCAATAAAACTTTTCCTCCTGAACAGCAGAGATCTGTTGGTTTTTTGACCCATTTCAATGCATGGCAGAAGTTGCACTTTAAATTCATATTTTCTGTAGTTCCTATATCTCTAATCAATCGATTTATTATAATTGAAGGTGGACATATTATTAATTTAGTCTTTAACTATATTTTGGTCGTGCGTTTGTGAATTATTGTTCCTAGATAAGCGCATCCTCTTGGCACTATTTTCGGTTTACACCTTTCCAAAGATTGATTTTCTCTTTATGGGCATTATGCGGCCAATAAAATAAAAATTCTTCAAAATTAATAACTAAAACTAATCGATACAAACGAAAAAAAATAACGTAATGACACAGGTCACAGAATATTGCACTGCTCTGTTGAAATATCAACGGATAGAGAACGTTTGTAAAATAAGTACCTATGTTTATTGGTTTATTACGTCAACGGCATGTATTTTATCACTTAAATTTGTATTATTCAAAATTTTTAAAACGAATATTCGGTGTACGCGCGATGCGCGAGATTATTTTTATCGATAAACTTCTCGGAACAATTCATAATATCTACACGCCCATATCCAACACATAATTTGACGGACAAAAAGGTCAGGTTGCAAGTAGTTGGAAACTGCTGGCCGCGGTGCCGCACAATGTTTATAGGTATACAATTTACACGTTTACTTTAATTAATAATAACTAATTATTTATTAACTTTATCGGACTAAATGTATGCCTAAAACCTGCTCTGCGATGTCCTCTTTAACATTAAGATGTCTTATATTATGAATAGAGTACAGGCATGTGTTTTTTAATGTATTATGATGATTTACAATTTGCATTATAAATGGTCGGTTTACACTGTACACTATTCACACTATAAAATTACCGCTGTCTACGCGTCGGCGGCGATGCAGGTCGTTGCGCAGGACCGGTTAAACTAACTCCGAAACGTCGACCGATCGGTGACCGGCCACGTATTGCTACATCAGCCGTCTTGGTAGTCGCAGTCTCCGGGAATAGGTGACTGTAGCCCATGGTCACCATGCGGTGTTCGTATAGCCGGTAAAAATAACACGGATACACGCGTTTGACGGCATCCGTGAATGTCTCCGACCGGTCAGTGAGCAGCGTGGCGTTCGCAAACATGGCCGCCGCCGTAGCCAGCTGACCATCTTCCAGTGACTGTTCGCCGGCGTGTACCGACTGCACGAACAGACCCGCCAGCCATTTCCGGACGTTAGTCTTGCTGGGGGTCATCGTCCCCAAATGCCCGTCCCGTGAGTCGATCGAACCGCTCTCGTCTTTATTGGTGGCTATCGTTGTGGATCTGTATTGCATTCTATATTGGTTTTTATTCTCATCCTCTGATCGCATTATTTCTCTATAGTTATTTAAAATATATATTTCCTCAAAATCATAGATAGTTCAACTAACGAACAGTTAGGCAAGCAATGTAGCCATTAGATATGGTGTCGTTTTTTTTCGTTTTAGTGGATTATTATTGTTGCTAAGGTATGATAGTCGTCAATAAATACAGCAACCATTTTCGAGTTATTTATTGCCTCGTATTAGTTTTGGATTTTTTTTACCAACGTAAATAAGACTTTGTTTTTTTAATAGTCAGCCACAAATTTTGAAAGAAGGGAATCATTTGTTTAAATTATCTGTTGAAGTTCAGACTTTCCAAGTTCCGTGTGATTTTATTATCTCGTCATAAGATAAATAATATTTATCGAATAGTACATCGAGCATGATATTGTATCTACTTTGGATGGATCCTTTTAAAAATAAACATTCATCACTATTCACGGTAGTGGTGGGAAGCTAAGTAAAAAAAAAAATAGCGTAGTACCCACTAACGTAGAAAATTGGAAAATTTGAATATCCTATGTATTGCTAATGGCGCCATCTATCTATTAATTATAATTCTAACCTAAATTTTAGGCCACCGTCGAAATGTTTTTCATGTAGGTACCTACCTAAATCTGATTTCACTCACGCAAATCATGATTATCTTTATGACGTTTTGCCAATATTATTTAAAACACTATGATTGCTTATAAATAGTACGTAATTTGTTTTTTTTTTCAGTTTGATGCATGGCACGGCATGTTGACACTGGAAGACTATGATTTAAGTTTGCCAAGGTTTGCTCAAGAAATATTAATTATAGATAAACATAAGCTTGAAGATGATCGTTGTGTAAGTAACTTACAAAATTCAAATCGGATCCCAATTGATTAAGTATAAAAATATTTTATGTTTATATTTTACTATTTTTTTAGATTGCAACCACATCTACATCAATAACTGTATTTACAATTATAAGGGATTACATAAATAAAACTAAACAGTTAGTATACAAACTATTTTATATAACTACTTTGATTTTTTTAAAATAAATTCTTACTATATTTCAGATCTGCAGAAATAGCTATCATTATGTTAGAAGCATTTAACTGTTCGTTATATTTGTGGTTGTTACATCCACTTGAAAGGCCTAAATATTGTAATGTAAGTTTTGGTTTTAATTTTGTTTTTTTTAACCTAAATTATATACCTAGGTACTTGGTAGGGACCAGAATGTTGATCATATAATAGATTCCAATAAAACAATGTTTGAGAACTAGTGTTGGAAAAAATATTTTACATAATATATTAACATTCAGTGGTGCAAAAATATTTTTTTTTAAGGGGTTCCAATGGTTGCATTTGTTTAAAGCTTAAACATAGAGAATTCAACTAAAGAAAAAAAATCTGGTATATAGATAACACTGTAACGATTGTGATGCATTAGTCTGTAAGTTGGGAAGACGTTGAAAAAAAAATAGTGCTATACCCCTTGTACCTTCCTATTTTTTTTCTCAATTCTAAAAAAAATATATATTTTCAAAAACTAGAAACAAAATGTAATATATTTAAGACCGTAACCACTTTTTGATTCTGAATGACGCAATGTTGTGTCTTTTATTTTTGTGTCTGCCATTGCCTTTTTTGAACAGTAAAAAATACTTTAGGTTTTCTTCATCAGCATCATTTCTGGTAGGAAAGTGAAACTAGTTGGCACTTTGGGAAGTATAATTAAAAAATTCCCAATAGTTTTCAAATACAACGGGAAAAACAAAAAAACAAAATTAAGGAAAAACTAGAATTTTTAGGTAAAGCCAATTTTTGACAAAATTGATTTTTTTTTTGATGTCATATAGAAAACTTTTAAAGTATATTATTATATTTTATAAGCACAATGACATTTTCAAATGCAATGTTTTCTACAAAAATTAATTAATTTTACTATATTTTTAATAGGAAAATGAATTACTTTAACAGCAATATTATAAAATATTAAAATATAATTATTAGTAAGGCCTATACTGTCTTCACTCAGAATCGTTTTTCGTATACAATGATTTTATATCATTGATTTAAAATTTAACATATCCATTACAGTGATCCACTTTACACCTACTGTACAAAAAAATGGTATCCAACATTTTTTTAAACTAATTATATAAAAAATTTTTTTTATAAGAAACAATAGGAACACAGTCTTTACTTTTTATTTCATATTAGCACCCATTATATTTACAATGTAGCAGCTGGGAATTATAAATACGTGTTGCTTATTTGTATAAGTATGTATACAGAGTGTTGTGAAACACACTTTGTGGTTACAATAATGCTTTGCCGTCAGCAAACGTGTTACACATGCTCCGACTGCGACACGTTTTAGTTGTGTTTGTTTCAGACTTATTAGGAATTGATTATAGTTATAATACGATCCAAGGGGAAAGGGGGCCAGACTTGAGGGCCTGTCTCTGGCTGGTTCACTGTGAAAGTGAACATTTAAAGTGTTCAATCATTTTACAAAGTTAATATTTCACACTGTGGTAGTGTTAATGTATTTAACATAATTGTCACTAGAGCGCGAATTTAGAAGCACTAAAAACCAGCCCCAATATACCCCTATGATCTATTTATACATCTTTTTTATGGTACTGTAGCTCTTTTACAGTCTTATATCCAGAAATATAATATACATTATTATTTTGAAAATGTAGTGCAATCATTTTAATTTTCTCATACAAGTCTTAGGGGGTGTATTTTGTATATTTGACACACTTGTGCAACTTAATCATCTATTAAATAACAACTTTTAAAACAACATGATAGTTAAATAATAAAATTAACCAAGGTCTTGCTTTGTTGACCAGAGTTCCACTACGTTTTAAATTAATTTTCATTTCTTGTTTCAGGTTGTACATAAAAATAATGACAAATCAATGTGTCACATTTATGGACTTCCTCACTTTCTCAGATTTATTAGTTAGTATACATTTTAAAATCACATCCACACTTTTAAATCTAACCTTTTTTATTGATAATGTACAACCAAATGTTTTTACAGTCAAACTGCCCAGAATTTTCCACTTGGTGAAGAACAACTTCAGCAACTTTATACCTGATGCCATTGATTTTATTAAAGGATTGCTTCGGTAAGTAGAATAAGTTGTTTTTTATACTTAACTTAACTTACAATACCAAATTATATTTGAATAAAAAGTAATCCCATACACTGTAATTCAAATTTTAAGGTAACACTCAATTTGTGAGTTGAACTTTTAATTTGAATCACCTAACGCCGATTTAACAGTGCTAATTGTTAATTATAAATGATGAATATCGTAATTTTCATCAGTAGAATACATTTATATTTTTTTCAACAATGTATTATTAATTATTATTATTTATTTTTAAATACATACATTATACTAAGTTAAATATATATTAGTATGTACCTATCATCTAATATTTTACCTTTTATATAATACAAATATAAATCTACTAATTTGTTTTAGGGGTTTATGTTTGATTTTTTTTAAATGTCTTATATACATTTGTTTAATTTTTTAAAATTTTTTTTTCAGTTTTTTAGATGAAGAGAATGAAAAAGAAATCTACATGATTACTTATGATTGTGTAATGCCCCATGAATATAGAAAGGCATACTGTGTGTAACTCTCCTCTCAGAATGATACCGTCTGCTGTAATTATTTGTTATTCATTGCACATACCTAGATAATAGTTTATTACTCTGTAAAACTTTTTTTATCATAAATGCATTGTAATTTATTAATTTTTTTTTACCATTATGTTATTATTTATTACTATTTGTTGAGTATAAAGTAGGTTACTCTTTTAATATGTATTCAAATTAATATTTATTGTTTCCAATAAAAGCATTTTTTTATTGTAATAAATATTTTCCGATAGCTTTGTTAGTATAGTACTTATATGACTTTAATTATTATTTACAGTAAATCGATTTGCATACATTTTTTAAATTTGAACTGTTATTAATATTTAAGTAAGTTTTTCAACATTTTAACTAAGATTTATTTGAGTACAAGTAATGAAATATTGGGATTCAAATATATATTTATCTCATGCTCGACATATATCTTATTATTCTTATAAAGTATATTGTATCTTGAATTTATCTATGAAGAAACCAGTTAGCCAGTTAGTTCTTAAGTTGATTATTAATGAAAAATGTTTCCATTATTCTATTTTAATTCTTATTTTGTTTACTATTTTGTAGATGAACCTTTATCAAATGTTATATTCTGGATACATTAATATTGTACCCAACTATTATATGACTTGTGTAAGTGTAAAAATGTACACCCGGCTAAGAGACTGATGATGTTTTATGTTATTAAAATGTATTTCTTATTATGAAAGTATTCAGTTATTGTATTAGACTAAATGTACATTTATTTATTTAAAAATTGACTTTGTGTACCAATTAAATATTTTACTATCTATGTGTAAATATTATAGTATGATTGATGTTATAGACTTATAGCTATACTTTACAGTTCTGTGTTACCCGGGGTTGTTTAATATGATAAATTAACATTATTGTTAAGTATGATGTACTTTAATAGTGATAGGTGACTAGAATGGGCATTTTAAAATTTGAAAATAATTGAGAATTTGCCACTAACTTTAAAAATAGTACAACTGACGATAACCGATCACTACCCACTCTTTTGCAAGGTGATGCAACTAAACCATTTCTATTATATTTAGGTTTTGAATTTCTGGTGCCGTAGTTTGTATTTGGTACCTAGTTAAAATAGAGGAATAAACAATTTTAAAAATGTTTGTTTTCTTATTAGTAATGAGTCATTGCCATTATTATTCAAGTTAATTATGGGCACTACAGACCCACATACTTAACATGTATCAACTTAGAAATCTTCACGATTACAAAAATAATTTATGATCTACCTATTTTAAATTGTGCAAAAAACTTTTATAATTATTCACCAAAAGTATAATTAAGTAAAGTAGGTCCAAGGTTGGTAAACTTAATTAAATAAATAATAGAAACTATTCATTTAGGAAACATTTTGGGCGGTTTGGGTGAGTGATTTTAAAATATTGTAATGTGTTTGGGCAACCCTTTATTTTATTGGATTTTTCAAAACTAACATTGCGCTAAATAAAATTGACAACAGATCAATTGAAAACCTGGAAATCACTTATGAACAGTGTTATGAGTTGATTTTTCAAAATCTGAATGAAATTTTGGTACAATCAAAAATTGTACCTGTCAGTAATACATACATTTATTTTTAACCACATATAGAACTATAAAAGTATATTTAATCTTCAGATTTTAGTGTCAAAAATGAAGGGGGTGTGGGGGGGTATGGTCAAATAATAGTGGGTAATAATTTATAGTATTTTAGTGTTTATTATGACATGTAGTTAAAAATATGTAATCATCGAGTGTTGGTGGGTGGTTGGGTGGGTGACACGTAATACTAGCCTCTGAACAATTTTAAGTTCGTCATGCCACTGCAGGTTGTATTGGTCGAGAGATTGGAGAATGTACACTATAAGCGAGCACAGTGTGAATGTAGTTGTTAAAGTAAATCTATGGAGAAAGGGTTGAATGGAAATACGGAAGAAGAAGTGGATAGACAGAATGCAGAACATAGATGTATAATAGGTCAAAGGTAGAGAAAATAGTTGTGATAGTAAGGGAGAAGAAGTGTGAAGAAGAATAGTTAGGTTAACGATATCGAATACTTAGGAAAGGATCTAGAATTGCAAATCTCACTCGACCCTTTGGCCGATACTACGGTTTAGTAGACATGCAACCTTGACTTATAGGTGAGGATAAAAAGAGACCGATCGCGAGTTGGCATTGTTGGTCGAAGAATTGAATTATAAAATTATTTATGATTTTGATGTATTATAATCAAAAAAATGATTATAGTTATAGCAGTAATGTCAACTTACATTGATTTTTCAATGTACGTACATCATCACTGCTATAGCAGTAAAAATAAGTGAGTTTTGTAGGCAGGTTATGAGAATTTAGATAAATGAAAAGTGTCTGTCGATGTGTTAACTATAATAATACAGCAACATTTACCATTTCTAAATTGTTTTATCTCTTTAATGTATAGTTTTTAAGTATACAAACCACTACATAAATAGTATATACACACATACACACACCTCTTACACACTAGCATTCACAAGTTTTGCTCGGTGAGCCTGTCCAATTCTTGTTGAGTGCTACACAACATACGTCATACACACACACACAGGTAGGTCGGCGTGGCGGTAGCGTAGGTGCGCGCGAAGTGATTAGGTAACCGGGCAAGCGTAATATTACTATATGCTCCCTGCCCGTACACATTACGATGACTAAAATTAAAAGATGGATCTTCGTTGGCAATACGCATCATTCTATATAGTGGTCGATTACGGGAATAGTTTGTCGTACACACTGGCAAAGAAAAAGGATATAAAAAACGGACCTGAACTCAAGAAGTTTTAAAGTTGATCACAGAAAAGTAACTCGGAACAATTAATCGACCCATCAATGAGATAGCGTTGGAAGACCTTGTTAAAGATAATTCCCCTATCACGATAGGTGAATAATAGCTGCAGCTAAGGACTGTAAACATAACCTATTTGATAACTTAAGATACTTATAAGGTCTATGTTCAATTTTACATAAATAGGCAGCCAAACTCAAAAACTTTCGTTGAACCCTTTCAAGTTCAACACTTGAGGTATGAGGTCCCATATAACAACTTTAAAATATACCTAACAAGTGAATAATATAAAGCTTTTAGTGGAGCTAGTAACTTAAATTCATTACAAACCCGTTTAAGAAACCCGAAAGCTTTCAAAGTTTTACAGCATGATGCATCAATATAAGTACGAAATATTATATAACTTGGTACTAATAATAATTATATACCACTGATAAATATAGGTACATGTCTATTATTAAGAGAGGGCCAAAAACATTGTAGGTACCCCCGAAATTCAGGTCTGGGCACGCCTATGTGTGTGACATCAAAATTTAATTTGTATATTTTTACACTCGATCCAGAAAAAGTTGACAACATCGTTTACAAAGACATTTTTTAAACCTCCAAACTATCAAAATACTGGCATAATTTATATCTTCTGTTCCATTCATAGTTATATCTACAAAAGGTACAATGTACATACACGAACGCTAATTTTAAAATTAAAATCAAAAATATTAAAAGAAAAAATTTCCAATAAGCATCAATTTTTCTATTGACACAGGTGATATAATTTTTTCCAACATTATGACGACCGTACATTTCGAAGGCTACATTACTATGGAGAAGTGACTTAAAGTGGTCTAAAATAAAAATAATTATTTAACATTCAGAAAATTAGTGACCGTTTGCACTGTGCACGACGCACACGTTACTCTGTATAAACCGTGGTCTTTTTCGCTTTTCGTAACCGATTCCGACAAAATGAATACGTAAAAAAAATAGCTAACGTCAATTCAAAATAACACAATTAATTGTGAATCCTATGTGCGTTTTTCTCTTTGTGCTTTACAAAATGTAGATAAAAAGTTAATTAGTTTTAACATTATTAACAAGTTCGACTACAGCGGCGCGCTTATCGAACGTAGCCCATTATCGCGGGCTACACAACCGATTAGTAACCTTTGCTTATTAAAGATATGCCTAAATATCCAGTTGATACGAGCGCTCAGAATAATCGGAATAATAATATTAAAAATAAAAATAATATCGCTAATCTAAGGAACACTATACAGACTGCTCGCCAAATTAATCCTACAAATTCTAAAAATTCAATAACTAACTCCAGCTACAGCTCACAGAATTCTAGTATGACCTCATCAAATGAAGGATTTATAACAAAAACCAACAAAAGAAACCTCCCAAGCTCGTCCGAATCTACAAAAAACACGTCTCCACAAACTACCCAACCAAAAACCAAAAAACTGTTTTCAACACGCAATCGTTATGAACCACTAACTCAAACTGAACAAACTGAATCTGCTGACATGATAACCGAAGCAGACGTTATTGTCTCCGAAGGATCCATCGTCACTGATCATATAAAACCCCCACCTCCAATCTTCATGAAAGGAGTTTTAGACTTCCCGGGCTTTTGCTCAGTTCTAATTGAGCTGATCGGAGTAGACAATTTTTACTGCAAATCTGCCATCGATCGATTAAAAATACAGACTGCTACCCGGAATCATATAGATCACTAATACACTACCTGAAGGACCAAAAAGCGGAATACCACACCTACCAACTGCGAGAGGACAAACCTATAAGAGTGGTTATTCGAAATCTGCACCCCTCCACACCTACGGAACTGATTAAATCGGAACTTGAAACACCACTCTATGAGGTCAGACAAGTCACAAACGTGCTGCATAAGATCAATAAGCACCAGCTTTCACTGTTCTTCATTGATTTGGAGCCCACTGACCACTCTAATGAAATGTACCATTTATCTTCCCTTCTTCATACGAAGGTAAAAGTCGAAGAGCCATACAAGCTAAAGATGGTTAGTCAATGCCTCAATTGTCAAGACTACGGTCACACTCGATCATACTGTGGCTACTCAGCTCGTTGTGTCCGCTGCGGAGACTCACATTCTTCCTCAGACTGCATCAAACCAAGAGATTCTCCTCCCAAATGCGCCCTGTGTTCAGGCAACCACCCAGCCAACTACCGTGGATGCAACGTCTATAGAGAACTTCGACGTCGAAATAAGCCTAACAATGAATGTAACTTTCTATATGATAATGTTAATTTTAAGTCAACTAATAATAATTCTACTGTAAAAGAAAACCACCCGCCTTTAGAAACTAATAACCCTAGCATCCTCCCTCCCTCTTCATCCCAGAGAACTTATGCCCAAGCTACTTCAAATCAGCCAAGAGATACCAGCCATTCTCTCTCCATATTAGATGTTGACAAAAAAAATTCTAGTGTTCTTGATGAATTTAAATCAGTAATTAACCTCTTAGTTTCTTTAGACTAAGCCTGGGGCTGTCGAGCTAGCAACCCACGTGGTTATGTTCTGTACAATTTTGTCAATGACAAAACATATTCAATACTAGCTTCTACAGGTCCAACTTACTGGCCAACTTCATTACGTAAAAAACCTGACATCCTTGATATTTTCATTGCCAAAGTACCAAGTAATTTATACTGCATCCCGGAAAATATCATGGATCTAAACTCTGACCACTCATCTGTACTTCTAACAATCAATGCATCCCCAACATTACGTATGACACCTCCAAAACTATTTTACCCTTCAACGGATAGTATTAAGTTCCATAACTTAGTAGATCAAGAGATCAACCTGAACGTTAAATTATAAACACACGAAGATATCGATAACGCAGTTGATAAATTTACCTCAATCATTCAAACAGCTGCTTGGGCATCCCAATCTAAGCCTACTCCAACTTCCAATAGCATTCCATTATTACCGGTACATATACATCATTAATTACGGATAAAAGGAGAGCTAGGGCACGTTATCAAACTTCTCGTTTACCTTCACACAAATCACTATACAATAAACTGTCCAATTCGCTTAAGAAACATCTTCTAAAATACAAATCAGATATTTTTGAGCAAAAGTTATCCAACTTATCCTCTTCTGACGGTAGCCTCTGGAAAGAAACTAATAAACTATTACAATATAAATCTAGTTTACCACCACTAACCAAAAGTGACAACTCTTTTGCTATAACAGATGTGGACAAGGCTGAGACTTTTCGTCAACATCTATCAGAGATATTTAAGCTACATCCCGACATAAATAATCCAAATCTCACCTCTAAGATAATCCAGTACTTAGATTGTCCCATGCCTCTTCATCTCCCTGAAAAGTGTTTTACACCAAATGAACTAAAAACTGCAATATAAAAATAGTCTCTCAAAAAAACGCCAGGCTTTGATTTAATTACTGCTGAAGTTGCTAGATGTCTTCCGAAAAAAGCTATCCTAATCCTTACCTACTTATTTAATGCAACCTTACGACTTTCATAATTTTCACTTCTGTGGAAATTTTCAAACATAGTCCTGATTTCTAAACCAGACAAACCACCTAATCTACCTTCCTCGTACAGACCAATAAGTCTGTTACCTTTTCTAGGTAAGCTACTAGAAAGACTAATACTTAAAAGGCTATTACCTTACATTTCTATAAACAAGATATTACCTGACTCGCAATTTGGTTTTCGCTCAGCTCATAGTACAATACATCAAGTACATAGATTAGTTAACGTAATCTCGTGTTCCCTAGAAAAAAAGTATTATTGCACTTGTGCCTTTCTTGACATTAGCCAAGCGTTCGATAGAGTTTGGTACGAAGGATTACTTTTTAAACTAAAAAAAATTTCTCTCCCCCTGCTTATTTTTATCAATTAAGTCTTATTTAAGTGATCGCCATTTCCAAATCCAGTTTGGTTCCTCAATATCAAAAATTGAGAAAATCTTAGCTGGAGTTGCCCAGGGCGGAATCCTCTCTCCCTTCCTTTTCAATATCTATATTTCTGATCAGCCTATCTCCCAAAATACTATTGTAGCCGATTACGCGGATGACAAAGCCATCATATCATTTGGCAAAAACCCTATTACTGCCTCAGCAAATCTTCAAACTCATCTCAACTTAATGTCTGAATGGTATACCGATTGGCGCATTAAACCTAATCCCAATAAGTCAGTACATACAACATTCACTCGATGCTACTCCATTTGTCCTAATGTCTACTTACATAACATACTTATTCCCACATCTGACACAGTTAGATATCTAGGACTTAACTTGGATAAGCGCCTCACTTGGAATAGCCATATCGGTACAAAGAGACTTGCCTTAAACGCCCGTCTTCGCAGGCTACGAACTCTACTCACAAATAATAAACACTCCAGTTTAAAAATTAAAGTTTTTATGTATACAACATTACTCAAACCTCTATGGACATATGGTCTCCAACTATGGGGTACAGCAAAAGTGTCCAATACCAACAAAATTCAACAATTTCAGAATATTGCTCTTAGGAAAATGACTAATGCTCCACTAATGACCCTTTGTTTCGAATTACACTATACATAATGACCTATCAATTAAAACCGTGACAGAAGAAGCTACACGATTCTACAAAATCTTTCATGCCTGTCTACAAACACACCAAAACCCACTCATAAAAAACCTATCCACCCAAACATTACCTGGCAACCCCAGGCGTTGTTTAAAAAGGAACGTGTGCAGTGACTTGTTAGGAAACTAACTGAATCGAAAAAAAAAAAGTCATTATAATATATTATGTATAGTTAGATTCATACAAAATCCAGTCAAGTGCCACTAGTGGGTGGCTTCTTATCATGTACCTCATGTATTATTGTAACTCTTATCAAACATGCTAATTGTGCATAAATGCACAGATTGTATATATTATTGTGTAAAATAAAAAAAACATTCAGAAAATAAATAGCAAATTAATATCAGAGAAATTTTGCTATAGCGAAGCATTGCAAGGTCAGCTAGTTATACAATAAAAGTGAATAAATTATATAGTATTTGTGGATGATATGTGTCGACGGTGTGGCAGCAGATGGCGCGACCATTACCGTTTGAGGAGTATTTCAATCAAATAGTTTTGTTATTTATATTTTATGTTATTAATACTCTTATGAGAGATTGAATTTTTATGTTGAATGCACATTGAAGATTAAAATTATCACACATAATATAATATGCATAATTGTAACATATATAACGTATACATATATATGTAGTTGTGACTTCGATACTATTAATAATAATTCTAAAAATACTTTACACTAAGCTAAAATATTAAAATGTTATGTAGGTATAAGAAAATATGTTAACTAAATATAATTAATATTATTATTAAGCAGTAAGCAGAAATCGCAACTAGACCACTCAATCCATTGTTGAATGCTACAATAGCTTGTTGTTCATAATAAAAAAATGTTAAAACCTCTGAATAAATAATAATCAAAATATATTTAGGAAATAAGAAAATATCCTTGAAATTAATTTTTGACAGTTACTAAAAAAAAAGTAATAATAATAATAATAATTAAAAAAACGGATGGAAAAACTATAAATTAAAAAAACGATTGACTATTGAATACTTAATTAAATATATTATAAAAAACACTAGAGATTTATCTTTATTGATTTTGTGCAAAATTAATTTAATTGACTGTCGAAACACAATATGAAATAATATAAACATGTTATTACTCATTAATATTATCATTGTAATAATGAAAAAAATAATATGCAATCAGCTTATAGGTTTATAATGTAAGTATTAATTATTTTCTAGCCAACATAATAGTATTAACATCACTGTTTACTAATCAAACTAATTTAAAAATACCATATTATTATATTTTGAATTTTAATACTTTTTTAAAAGTTTCTATTATGGTTAAATATTTATAAATACTTGTGAAACAAGTGTTGAACTGTATAATTATAATTATCTAAAATTCTAATTTTTGTGCTACAATTTTTTCGGAGTTCGTCGATTGCGTCCCGGACGCAGGTAAACCATTTTTTTCCTACCTTTTCTGTGTACCGATTGCGTCCTATTGTATAGTAGGTAAGCCTAAATTGACATGATAAATCTAATATATTTGTCACATAGGTAATACCATAATTATTATTAATACCACCAATATTCATTTAATATTACCTAGTTAAAAGTATAATAATAAATAATAATATAAAATGTAAATATTTTAGTATTGTAGATCGATATATCGAAAATATCGGAAATATCGATATATCGCGATACGATATCGAGAAAAACTAAACGATATCGATATTAAAAATTATATCGTTGGCCAACACTATTAGATATGCTGTGCAGATATATTAATAAAACATGAATTGGTTTTTACTTGATGAGCTTACGAACATTTTATCTTAAAGCTGGTTATCGATTTACGATTTAGCGATTTAGTACGTCTGCAAGTGCCTTAGTCGAAAGATATTTTAAAGTTTATAGTGCTATATAGCAAATGATATATAATGAATACCATTCGAAGTTAAAAAGTATAAAGTATATAATATATTAAGTAGATATAAAAATATTTTTATTGATTTTTATATAATTATTATTTTATAACACTCACTAGAAATGTATTATTTAAATTATTTATTATATTTGTACTTATTTTTATTGATTTTTGTATAATTATTATTTTATAACACTGACGGTGACTGACTAGAAATGTACTTTTTGAGTTATTTAATAATTACAAAATAATAACTAATTATGACTATTCATTTCTCAATCATTTCTCAATCCTAGAACTAAGAATGTATTGAGAAAGAAAAAAGAATTTACCTGTCCGACTTGTGGACGCAATCGACACACTGAAAAGGTATAAAAGGTTGAAACGGGACGCAATCGGATAACGCCCAATTTTTTTTTTATACAATAGCACTTAAATTATTATTATTTATTACTATTCATAATACAATTGATATAAACATTTCACAACTATAAACTCTATAAATTACCCAACAATTGTTCATTTGTAGTGTTATATGTGGTCTATCTTACTGAAATTTTCATTCAAGTATAAAATATTATATTTCATTCCCATTTGTTATACTAATAAAAATGATTAGGTATACGAAGTCATAAATACTGCGCTCGCTCCCGTTGTTGCGTGTATTCTACATATTTTATGCTTGTCTAGGTACATTATTGTAGGTAGGTAGTTCGTTTAGTATTCTAAAAACCCAAACCGATCGGTGAGGCAAAAAAAAAAAAAAAATGGTAGGAACCAGAAAAACTGCAGGCATTTGTCTTTTAAGCCACCGGAGAGATGCGGGAATATAATTTATTTTCTCGAAACGGCGGATTCTCGTCGAAATGACGTACATCTTCGGATAACGTAATGAATAATGGTTATGCAAGTATAAACGGTATTAAAACGGAGCGAAATTAAAACGCTCGTTACGCGGCTGTGGCTCGTTTATTAAAGTGTAATATAATATATAACACGCCTCGTGTGGAATTCCGTGTACGATTTGTATAATATTGCGAGCTTACAGTCCAAACACGCGGTTAAGGACGGAAAAATAAATTGAAATTTATACGAACCGAGTGACAACAGTGCGACTGTAATACGTATATAAAACGCGTTATGCGGTTTCGACCGAGTGGAAATTTATCGCGTCCAAAAAATGTTGAAATTCGTTCATATTATATAATAATATATTTTGTGTACGAATTTAAATTATATATTTATATTTATTATTATTATCTATAGCCAAACGCTGCGTAAATCTACATGATGACAAGTAGAATTGAAAGCCTGATGGCATTTTCACTGTGCCGAGGCCGACCATCCAGATCCTATACCTCTATATAGGTACCCACTATAATTATTGTTGGATCTTGACAATAAAAAATAAAAATATTTAATCATTTATTTATATTTTTATGTCATTATATAAAAGTATTTTATAAATTTAGAATATTACAACAGAGTCGTAAAATTGTGAATTTGTCTACATGTCAACCATTTTTGATTAAAAAAATTAGCAAGTAATAACAAGTATAATATAGTACTATATTATAGTCATTAGTCAAGGTATGCGAACTTATTATATTTTAGTTTTTACTTTTAAGAATATGTAAAATCGTTATAAATTATAATGAAATAAGAGAAATAGTTACCTAGTATCTTATTTAGAGACACCAATTATTTATCTATTTATATTTAATATTATTATAAGGCGTGTAGTATATTATATTATGTGATGTGATTATGTGTTTATGTTACAATTTTTACAAGTTTTGGTGGAACGGGTTAGTTACTATTACACCGGATCGCATTCATTATGCCTAACCTAAAGTATAATAATATACTGTATAGCATACCTATAGTCACTAGACTCAGTGCTTGAATTAAGGGGGGGGGGGCGGCGGGGAGTCCCTCTTTTTTTTAGAAATTATTTATGCGTACCCCTTCTAATTATATTTTTATTTCTTATCAATTAGACATTTAAATACTCAGATACTGACTTTTTTTTTTTACACTTTTGCATCCCCTTTCTAATTTTTTTGCCCAATTTAAGCACTCTCTATAAGTGTAAGTTGTGTAGAATAAAGTATTTATTTATAAAAAAAGGTAGGAATAACGCACACTTGTGTTATCATCGGCCTTATTTCGTCAATCAAAACTCTGTAGTCATCAGATATACATATATATATATATATTTATTATATATGAAAAGGACTAGATTGTTTGTTCCTTTCCAAAACTACCAACTGAAAATTAAAAAATATATGCTATTGTTCTAAGTAAATAATATTGTTAATAAAAAATGAAGAAATACATAAAAGTTTATAATACTGTAATATCCTATAGGTGCATTGCTTAGTGCTTCACTAAGCTTAGATTGGTATTATTGACCATTATTATATCGAATCTATGACTCTTAACACGGCCCTAACATACATTATTTATTTTATTAAAATAAACGCCATAATTGGCTCAGGTACACTATACGATAACTACTATTATGTATAGGTATAATATAGGTACTATACAATAATTGTTATGATAGTAATTATATAATAGAATTAAAGATTATATTAAACATAAATAAAATGTAAACATATTATGCTGCAACCGACTAACGCACTATTTAGCATTTAACATAAAGTTAAATGCTTATTTTTAATGAATAAATTAAAATGTCTAATCCAGACTAGTTTCTTAACCTCGAAATCCTCTCAAATAGGTTGTATTGACCATAATTAGCACACACATCATTTTAAATACCTACGTAATATTAAAGTATAGTTTATTATAATATGAATTAGGTAGGTACGGGGATCACGTCTTATCTCATTTACTTATACTCAAGGGTGCGGGCTAAATACAAAGCACAGTAGTGTCTTACCGTTATACGTATATTGATATATTATTATGTTATTAGACAGGTTGCGGTGTGAATAAGTTTGAGTCAAATTAATGCGATTAATTAAGTTTTAAATAATATCATGATGTGGGTCGTTACTCGTTGCCAATACCGTCCGCATCACATTCACAAATCATCGATTCGTCAGTTGTAGATCAACCGATTTTAGTATTTAATTTTTTTCGGAGCTTTTGTATTACCTATATACATTGCATTGTTAAATGCGTTTATAGCTGAATATAGAGTAATAAAGTTATAGAATATAAAAGTCGACTATGGTGAATGGAATTTGTACAAGTAGGGTTGCTATGACGCACCAACTTGTTGTGTTTTGATTATTTAAAAATATGTCTGTAGCTAAAATATACCGGTAGGATAGCGGTTCGTACTGCTTGATGGCCATGATGTACGATATAAAAGTAACAAACGATACGAACGTCAGGTCCGGAATGTAATGCATAAAAATAACAAGACACGACGCGGCGGCGGCAACGAGGGAAAGGAAAAAAAAATCGCCGGTATCCAAATAAGAGTTGTTAAAGGAAATTGTTTACGCGGGAGAAAAATAGGACATGGGCCGGATCCTCCGCTTGACCCACAACATCATCCACCCGACCGATGAGTGGTGGAGGAGCCGAAGGATTGCAGATAGAGTGAGTTAACTAATGGTCGGAATATAAAACGCCTACACACACAAATACACACACTACGCACACTCTTTCCGTTCGTTATCATTGGAGGCGCTCGCGCGAGCCTTCATTAGCTTTATGGGCATTCGGCCCGTACACACCCGGTCCCTCGACTATTTGTTCCGTTCACCTTCAAAACACTAGCGCCGCCGCTGACGACCCTTATCAATCATGAAGGTTTTATCGTTCCGCGTATATACTGGTGGTGGTGGTGCTGCTGCTACGGTTTTTTTGTTAGCCCCCCCCCCATCTCCCCACTTACACGAGTTTCTCTCGTTTTTATTTATCTTCGGTTCTCCGAGATTTATTTTTGAAGAAAAAAACCCGAAAGCTGAATCAGTCCGGAACCCGACGCCCCACTCACACTTAAAAAGTGAAACGAAAAAATATAAAACAAAACATCCAGGTAGCCGCAAAGCTTTAATTAAATTCAATGTGCGGAAAGCAAAAATTTGGGGTAGCATATTTTTAACACACCATCCAATCCTTTTAATTGAATTAACCCTTATTTTTTTAGTTTTAATCTCGTTCATCTGCGCTTTAATAGTATTACCAAGAACTAAAATCGCAAAAGATTTTACAACAATTACTAATAAGGGAAATCACATAATTTTACGAGCGTGTGGTAATTAGTATAGTCTATATACAGTAGGAACTTTACACGGCTGTTTAATCATTATATGCATTTATACATTTATAACTTAACTTTTTCATTGTTGATTTTAACGATCAACAATAATAAGAACCTAACCTAACTTAATTTGCTTGATGTGGACTTAATGTTGAATATTCAAAATAATAATAAAACAATTAACAATGTTTTTGATAAGATCATGCGCTTTGGTATGAAAAATATGTATGTTATGTTATACATTTTAATGTTTATAGTAGGTATTTGATTTATAAGAAATATATAATTCTTATAAAGTCGCAGAATTTTATCGATGATAAACAAAAGGCATTGCGTACTCAGCACTGCGACTAGACAATTTTTTTTTGCTCGTAAAAATGATTTTTGTTCTCCAAATATATTATGCGTGTATAGAGGTATAGGTACGTGTTTGAAGTATGACAATAAAACGATAGCAGATAAAACAATGGGGGTTTTTTGTCGTTAAGTTTCATCTCCGCCACTATTGGTTGATGGAATTGTTAAAATATTGTGAGATAGAAATGTAGGACTTATATTATATTAAATTATTTTTATTTATTATTAATACATTTAAGTTTATTAAAAAATTCCAGAACCACATTCACTATAGTTTCGTTTACACTAATATCATACATCTATTAATTCGTGTCTTAAACACAACCAAGTTTGTAGCGGCTAGAAAGACACACAATACAATTTCCGTTGGATAATAATATTATTATTTCAAATGTTCTTGAATGTACTAGTGCAGTAGGAAGTACATTTACACTAGGGTCATGACTCACGACTGAAATAAACGTGAGGTAAATAATATTAGCCCAGAAAATAACGTCACTAGTGTATATTATTGTTTCCTGTTCTTACTTCGGAAACACAAACGATATGAGGTACCTACTACCTATATGAAATAATAATAAAAAAAGGTTAACTTATAATTATAAATTTATCTGTGTTATAAACCATCATAGTACTATACTAGTCGTCATCAGATATATTGACACAGTCTCACGCCTGGATGGCGTGACAGTGTCAAAACAGTAGTAATTCTCATCGTATTTATTTATCTTAATACCTATTTAGATTTCTGGTCTGCGGCTCGCATTCAATATTAAATCATATTACGAAATGCGCAATGTGTATAATATAATTACTATTATACTTTATTTTATAATATAATATATTATACGCGTAAATATTCTACCACCAGTGTACTATACAATATACTGTAGTACTGTACAGTAGATAAGAATATAAAATATCGAGCGGCTTTTTCCCGAGGGGACATGGATTACTTTCATATACCACTGACTACCATGGTCTTGGCTTTCGAAGAAATGAGCAGGGCGAAAAGCATCGGCGGCAGTGTTTTTATGCTCCGAGACGAGCGTATGTCTCGTTGTCTAACTTTACGACGGCAATCCCTCGGGAATATTTTCACGATAGACTTACCGGGCTGACGGAGACGGCGGTTCGTTCAAAATGTTTTTATTATGTGTTTCTGTTGGATAGACGGTTTGTTTATCCTCGGAAACGAGTGCCTCGAAGGCGGTGAGAGAGTGAGAGAGAGGAGTTCGTATATGAGGAGGTTAAAACAACTTTGTCGAAAACAGCTATTATTTTATTGGATTTAGCGTATGCAAGCACACACGAGTTTTCGATCAGTTTCTCACAACACATCGCTTCGGTGACAAGGCGGGAACGTTTTGACTACTACGCTAAGTCTAGAGACGATAAAAAATAAATATTAAACGAAAAAGAAAATTTAAAAATATACACACGATGGTTTTATCACTTACGGCTCTTATTTTGTCGATAAAACACACGCTTGAGACATGCTTGTGTTATCTAACGATGTTTATTAGTTATTACAATGTTTGATTATGCACTTTCCCATTTTTTTTTAAAATTTACCTGTTGTTTGTTTTAGTTTCTTTCCAAAGTAGGTATAATGTTTTGTCGTTGTAGATAGTTTATACGTTGCAACATTATTGAAATTGTATTATGAGTCCTTCGAAATACCTACCTGTACCTACCTATTATTTTTATATTACTATATTATCAATCAAGTATGATTTTTTATGACTTCTGTTTGGGATTTTTTTAGTTATTAAATTGCTTTATGTATGTATTATAATATAATAATATATAGGTACCTACCTAAATAGTAAATTGTAAATATTTGTTGTTAGTTTATTCGATCCTCTTCATAGGTCGTTACCATAATTTATTTAAGATTCCTAATTTAGTTAGACTATATTGTTATATTCAGCAGCTTATTGATGTATACTAATTGTGTTTCAAAAAAATTTAATTTTGTTAAAATATAATCAATAGATAAATCATATTATATAATATATACAAATACGAACTTTAAATTTATGATAATAAAGTTTAAACTTCGAACAGTAAACACTGTTAAAGAAAAACACGTCAAAAATATACGTAAGTCATTAGAAATTAATTAACTAAAATATTCACCTATATTTAATTATGAGTTTTAGATAACATTATGAAATTAGGTAGTTCAGTTTTATTGATTGAAGTTTATTTGGAAAAATAAACTAAACAAAGTTTAAATAGGTACCTATTCTACAGACGCATCTCTACATTAATGTTTCGTACATTATTTTTCTTAAAATCTGGTCTAATTACATTAGACAATTATAGGTGTGGGTACCACTTCACGTTATAAAGGAAACAAAAAACGACATTACCTAACATTTTAACGTTTAATATATCTGCAAATAGTCGGACGCCGCCGAGCGCGAGGGGCTGATTTTAATTGTCCCCGTTCGTTTATAGATTGCGCCTGTTTTATGCGCGCTCGCCAAACTGCTATTGATGTCAAACTGAACAATATTAACTTATTCGTGGAGATATTTTAATGGAACGTCTGTTTCGCGAAACTGAATAAACAAAGAGACAGAAAACATCTTCGCGGGGACCGACTGTGCGCAGCGGGGTAAGGTATGGCGAGAGAAAAAAAAAGAAGCCGGATGTTAATGTTATTCAGTTTTATATAAATGGCAGTAGCGCTGCGCCACCGCCGCCGGCGGGCGACCGTGTAGTTTCAAATTGAACACGGTGGAAATGAACCGAGAAATCGGCAAATGAGTTTTGTCGCACAAACAGATTTGACGTTATAGCTATATATATTATACGTATAGCTGCAGCGTTAGCTGTCCTGCTCTTTTTTTTCCACACCGCCTTCTGTTTGTCGTCTCCGACCTCCGTAGGGTTTTCTCGGGAAAATACATCCGGAAGCTCGGGCGACGGCGGAAAATGTTTTATATTGCATCATTACAGCCGCTCCGAACCTGCAGCAGGCCAGTCAGTAGTCGCGGCCAGCCGGCTACGCTGGCGAGAGAGAAAAACGAGCTAACCGAAAGCAATGCAAAAAAACAATTTTATATCATTCATAATTATTGAATAGGTAGATAGGTATTTTATATTGTTTTGTTTTAATCGAAAAACATTGTGAACCTTCATTGGCGCACATTTTTGGACACGACTCGATTAATTGACGATATTATAAGGTTATAATATTATATGATAATCGGTTGATAAAAAAATTATTCCACAAAAACTGTTTTGATTGTTATCATTATAATTATTATTTTAGTTAATAGACATCAAACACCTGAATTTTTCTGATTTAAAAATGTTGAGGTTCAATGAATATTTATTATTATGATGTACCAATCTAACCAAGATTGAAGACAGTTCAATACTGTATTTTCACTGTATATAACAGTGATATTAATATGTTGATCAGGATATTAAATTGTTTGTATTGCATAATTAAAACGAATTTTCTGTACTTTTATCGAGATCAAACAATTTAAAATCTAAAGCACTAACGCTTTTTTTTTGGGGGGAGGGGGGGGAGAAGAAAGTTCTCAGTACCTAATTTTTAAAATAAATGAAAAAAGTGGAAAATGGGAAAACTTAATACGCAACATAACCATAGAGACTTGAAATGTTCAACACATTGAAGCTGACATGGCGTCTCCGTCTATAATTATTTTTTATATGTAATGATTAATATATTTTTATATAATTTAGTTCAAATTCAATAAATCCATTACAGTGGATTACTCAATGACACAATACAGCAGAGCTACTTCTTCTGTTTTTTTTTAAGTTTTACAATATAGATTATAATAATATATATAGATACCTTAGAATTGCGGAAAAAGGATATTTTTAATAATTTATTATTTTTCTTATAAATTGTTATTTAAATTGTTCTTAGTAATATTAATAAAAAAAAAGAACTTTGTAGTAAAACTTGAAAATCTTTTCATTGTAGAAGCCACCTGCGTCGTCTCATTCCTAATGGGAAATACATATACAACCATTTGTATATAGTTCTACTCTCGAAGTTTTTATTGCGCAAAAATGTCCTATGACGATTGACAATTTTTATAGAGACCATAAAAACTTTATTATCACCACAAAGCCCAAAAGATCGTGTGGAAAATTTTCAAAAAAAAAAAAAAATGAAAATACACGTCAAATAAACGACAGTAAATATTATTCGTCTGTGTTTACCAATAAAACGGCTGATGCGAGTGGTATTTTATCGTTTAAATGCATACATTTAAGGTAATGAGAGTACGCATAACGCATATAGCTGGTTTATGATTTCGTCGCATTCCTTATACTACGTCAAAACATAATAAAAGTTTTTGGTTTTAAAACGATTGCATCTGTTGTCCGACAACGGCGAAGACGGCGGAAATTCGATAAAATTCCCGGTCGTCCCGTTTCCACTTTATTCTTATGGTTGCGGAAAACCACCACCACCCCCGTTGAAAACAAAATGGCCTTTTGTGAAAAGATATAGAAAAAAAACATATACACATTGGGTCGAGCGAATAAAACGAATCATCAGTGGATGGCGGTCGGTACGCGCTGAAGAAAATTCATCCTTGGGGACGATTTCTTCGGTCGGTCGGCCGATCGGTACGTCAGCTGAGGTCATAATATAACGAGCGTAAATATAGACATGGCGGGGATAGCTTGGTCATGGGCGGCCTTTGTAGTAGTTATTGTGTTTTCAGGCCCTCAACAGTAATTGACAGTACAGTCGAAAAATTAACTCTGAAAGTTTACTGTTAAAAAATTAAATAAAAATAACAGCTGGTGGTCAATTCCACTTTTATTTTTCATTGACGCGGGTCACAAAACATGTCAAAAACCACTTTACCGTACTTTGGTGGGTTGCATGGAATTTGAGGTCAGTGGACAAAGAATGGTTATAGCGATGGCTAAAAAATTAGTTGAAATGACCGAGCGTTGGAATGAAATGTTATATTGTTTCGTAAAGTAATATAATACTTAAATATATGCGTTGTTCACATTAATGTCGTAAAATATTGTCAGTTTAAAAATACTACCGCTTTATAACCACAGTTTTTCACACCCAACTTGTTCACAAACCGTTGACGTTAAACATTATATTTCACTTAAGTTGTATTATTAAATTTACCAACCAAAATCTGAGGATTTAATAAATATATTCCAAATTGAAATTAAACGATAATTTAATAGTTTTTATAAATATAGGAATATCCTAAGTACAAGTCAAACGAGGATTTATCGATTTATCCTGGTCTAAAAAAGGTATTTATTAACTCCATTAGGTATTGATTTCATGCTACTTTTCATACTATTTTGTATCGACATATATAGAAACTATCTGTAAGTTATAAACGGCATTTATATTTTAATGATTTTTTTTATTAAAACCATAAGACTAAATGTATCACTGTACATAATATTATGTATTACAATAATGATTTCTATGATATATAAAGGTATAAATTTTAATAAAAAATCTAAAATCTAAAACCGTTGTATAATATAATTTAGAATATAATTAGTATGTAGGTATAATTAATTTTACAAAAAATATATAATTCAATATCATGATTTACATGATATAGGTTGATATATTATGAAACAAAACAAAAGTAACTATTAAGCTTTTAAAGTTTACAATTGTAAGTATTAAATTCAATGTGTGGCGGAATCAATAGCCAGTAGAGTCGATACAGAAACGATGGAATCGTTATACGCCCAATCAAAGAAACTCTGGGAGTATCTGTAATATTATTTGATATAAATTAGTTCATTCATTTTTAAGTGATAAATTTCACATATAAATATCGTATCTATAATTATATGCTTCAGGCCTGTGATTTGGCTTCAGTAGGTTTTAATAACTAAATTGTTGGTCTTTAGTTTCTGAGATATTCAAATTCTCCCTTATAAAGGTAGTGGATTTAATGATCGGAATTTGATAAATTACTTCACCCTTACTCACCCTTAATATAACTGCCAGATGCTTTTACGACCTCAGAATTTCAGTGTAGTGGAGCAGTAGGTTTTCATTATTGCAAACACGCAGCTAGCGATAAAGAATCTTCTCAAAATAAATCGCGTGTGCGTTAAATATCCAATTAGGTATTAAAATACTTTTTAGAGTTTGGTCTATCGCCCTTCGCTTATCGAAATACCACTAAGTTGGTTTTAAAAACTTATAATTGCACACTAAGTGACTTGCTTTATGTATGCACGTGTCATATATATATTCGAGGAATGTTTTCGATTGTGAAGCCAACAGTGACAGCTGCGTCAATAATGTGCCAATCATGTGTGTTGTCTTATGATAAAATCATCAAACGAATTAAACGTAGAAGAGGCGATAACCATTTGATAGTAATAATCACCATTATGTTTATTTTGTGCTCTTGTATAGTCATAATGAGGTATTTGAAATGTTATTACTTTTAAAAATGCATGTCAATTTTAACGATCAATACTCGAAATTTATTATATATTTGGAAAAAATATTTTTAGATTTTACCACTAACTAAAGTAACTGTATCATCAGCAAAACTAATGATTTTACCACATAAATTTAATTTTAGTTAGGTAATAAGAATATGATTCTTTTGAATTAAATTTCATTTTCGGTAGGCTTTTAATATCCCTACGTTCCTAGTTTTGATATAAACATCTGATTAAAGTTCTTCTGCTTATCAGATTTAATATTGAAAAATCGTAAAAAAATTGTGGGTTAATCGCCGTATTTAAACATGCTATAAATGAAAAATTTTAATGGCCCATTTACCGAAAATATTTGTGAAAAATGTTTCTTTGTGGCCCAATTCTCGGGCGCCCCAAAACGATATACCATAAATATACATATCTTAAGCATGGAGATATGCGATATGAGTCGCATGTGCATCAAATGTTCATGTAACACATTTGCCGTCCTCTGATTTGACATTTTTCATATACCTAAGTCACCAACGTTACGGTGTGTGTGGGGAAAATGATACGTTGTTTTCAGTCTTATATGTGTGTTTATGCGAGTGTGTGTTCATACTTGGAGGGCGAAGGAAACAATTTTGGTTAAATCGTGTGACACGCAAAAACTGCACAAATCCGTTTTTTCATTAAATATATTGTTGTACCTAATACCGAGTTGCTATTGTAAGGCACTGTCAAACAAATCGCCTACGTTTATTTTTTCTAACTTCACCGAATATACTTAAATAATAATTTTTTTTTCGTGAAAACATCAAATTCATTTTAAACTCATATTTGACGTATTTTTCATTTTATCAATTTCTCAAACGTATCGTAATAATTGCGAAATGTATTAATAATAAAAATGTACAAATCGGCAAATTCATATTCTAGTAGTGAAATAAAAAAAAAAAACTTACATTTTTCTGACACATATATCTTATTTATATTTATGTATAAGTACAACAAATAAAAATTATTAATTTTATTATATGAATACGTACATTAACGTACGTTCTAAATCCATTTATATAATTAATATTTTATACGAACTCCAAAATATGATTACTATTATACCACAATATGTCTTGATTTGTAAAAGAGAAAATCTGGTTTTGATTTTAAAAATACTACGCAAAGATATATTTTACAGACATTGTTCATTGAAATTTGAGTGACTTGAACATTTGTAACACTGACTTAGATAAAACTGAAAGATAATATTTCTGTCAAAACCATAATTTGGACCTTTGAAATCACTAATAGTGTAATAAATAATTAAAGTATAAATGACTGAAGGACATGGATTTATGGTGCTAGTTACTTCTGACTTTGCGTTGTTGAAATGATATTGGCGTTAACTATATATCAGCATGACAACTGAAACATCATTAAATAATGTTAATAAAATAGAATTGTTAATGTAGAAATATAATTTAAAACGAATCACAAAAGTATAATATTCAGCGTATTAAGTCGAAAATAAATCGAATAATATATAATTATCGAGTTGTTTTGATTATTGATCTTATTTGTTGTATGACTTATAAATTAAAATTAAATATACAATTTGAATAGTAATATTAAAATATACCTCCTTATAGATATTAATATTATATTCTGTAATTTAATAATATTATATTAAAAGAAAAGAGGAAAATATCTGTTTATAAAATTCTATCAAAGAAAAATGTTACGATTCGATATCTTTAAAAAAATAATGTTAAACGCGTTTAGGGAATTTATTATTGCGTCATGTTGTTTTGTCTGGAATACGCCATTTGGAAAATACGAAATAGGTACCGGCGTCGGACACAGTCTGTATAGCAATAATATGACGCGTGGGCGCTTAGGAATAATAATAAAAAAAAACCGATGCGGTTTAAATCTAATTTCGACTTAACGTAGAAACCTTTTATTTCCCCCGGTTGCGCGTTTTCTCGTTTACCACACCATCACTTTATTCCGCCACACGCCAAAATTGTTTACTTTTTCCAATAATATTATAACGGCGGTTGTGTCGATGAAGGAGCGTTGGGTTATCAAAGTTGCAAAAAAAAAAAGAAAATCAACGGATATCGTCGTGGACAGGTGTAGATTAGAAATACGTGTTCGAGCGGTTTCCTAGCCGAGGCGCGCTCAGCCGGCCCGGTCCCGAATTGACGTTTTGATGGATTAGAGTCTGGCGGCCCCGAGACCTCTCCCGAAAGTGAACTCATGGGGGGGGGGTGGTTGTATGTACATACTCGGTAGAGTCGGACCGGTCAGCCGGATTTAAACTCATACACAATATATACAGGGTACAACAATCAATACGCTTGGGCGGATGTATATAATATAATATATATATATATATCAGGAACAGGGGAGTTAAACCAAACGATCGTTATACGCCATCGCCTCTTGCCCCCCCCCCCCCCCAATGACCCTTGTCTCACCCGCAACCTACCCAACACTACTGCACTACCATTTCTCTCTCTTAAATCGACGTTACGGCGTGTGAGCGGATAGAGCAGCCCCGCGTAGTCAATTTTTTCTCCGTTTGATACGGTTGAATTATGTTTCGTACGTGGTGTGCCGCGAACGGGCTGAGACCGGAGCTATAACGACTATAGAATGGTGCAAGCAAGAGTTCACATACTAAAGTGTGTGTATGTATGTGGTTCAAAAATATAGTTGTGTGGTTACGATGATCACTCTCTCTCACTCTCTCTCTCTCTCTCTCTCTCTCTCTCTCCTTCCGCACATCCACACCCACACCCACGTATACAATAAATATTATATAGACGTTTTACACTTTTACGTACGAAATATAATAACGGTTATAACTATATTATAAATGGACCTGACCGAACTATTACGTTTTGCTTTCAACTCGTCTGCGTCGCGGTGGATTATTGTTATCGCGTGACAAGTTCAATGTGCTGGAAATCAAATGGATATCAAGTCGGATAGGTACCGTCTGCTGGCCGCCCTGTCGTGACCGACCTACTGTGTTATTACTTATAGTATTTAATTGGCCGAGTTTGACGTGCCCCGAACGAACTTGAGGAAAAAGAGACGTTAAACGTAGGTATAAACTTACTTACACGTAAGTATAACAATAAGTCAATAACTAGTGGAAAACACGGTTGGCTTGAATTGTATTCGCGGTTGTGTCTCTGTATTCGTTGGTCGAATGTAGGTATACAGTAATAATTATCTTAATACCTACAGGCATGGATCTAAAAATGAAAAAGGAGGGGGCTAGACAAAACAATTTACTTCAATTACATAAAAGCATAGGCAATAAGTTTAAGTTTGTAAAGTGAATAAAAATTCATCATACATGCACATTATAAAATAATAGTAATAACAATTAACAACATTATTTTTTATTGCATATAATATTACATAGTTACAAAGGCTCGGATTTCAATGAATTTGCATATTTTTTGGAATGTCTTACACTATGATTTTCAAGCTACAAATGTGTTTCAAGTACTCCATATTTTAACATCAAAATGCCCGACGGATGGACGCTTTTAGTCGTGTTAAATATATTTTTTTAATTTTTAATTTTATTTAATTTTAGAATTTTTAGGTCATTTAACAGAATTTTTTTAAAGATAATTTTTAAATATTTTAGGGAATTTAAATCCGAGTCTTAATAAATAAGTGGAAAAAAGTGTAAAATATTTAAATAGTGAAAAATGCACACTGTTTAGTAGCAACATAACAAAGTCTCGACCACCGATCTCCAACAACTTACCTACATTAGTACGTCGGCACGTCGCCAACTTTTTGTTCAAATCAACAGCTACGATAAATTACTCATATAAATAGTCATGATTATCAATCACTCCTAAATGTCAATAAGCAATATAGTATAATAGGTATGGTATATTATGTACTTTTAGACAGTATACATATTGCTCCTCTTTACTTTAATTAATAAAATGAAAATTAAGGTTATCTTTGAAATATTTAAGTCCTTAAGGAGGGGCGTCAGTCCCCAATGTCCCCCCCCCTTGTATCCGCGCCTGAATACCTATAAATTGAAGTTTTTGAACACTGTTTATCGATACTTGCGATTTGCTTGTGTGCCTAATATTATTATAGAATAATTGAAATGGACTTCTATGACTCGTTTGTAACTGGATTGAAATCTTTTTTTTCATTTGTAAAGAATTTCTTTTCGTGTTATGCGCTTTTATGGTATATATATGATGGTCTGAGCAGTGCTAATAAAAAACAGCAATTATTGTTGTTCAATTATTTTTTTACGACAAAGGATGTGTGTGCATTGTGTGCAGACTATTGAGTACTGAGGCATTTACAGTATTGAAAAAAATACTATTGCCTTTCCGTAAAAGTATATAACTACGAATTTAATGAAACAGTCTGGAATTAATTCCAGAAAATAGACGTCATTTATTGTTTTTGTTTGTAGCTTATTGATGCTACTTTGAAATGTTACTTTAATGAAATATTAAACATAATCGTTTGTTTATAGTATGTATGCGAAGAAAAATTATTAATAAACAATATTTTTTGATTATTATTTATTAATTTTTACGTGGAAATTAACATTGAAAAATAATTACAAGAAGTTACCAAAATAAATTATTGTAAATCAATATTGTTTATAAGGGTAACTGCAAAATGGAAGATCCGAAGATCTATATTTACATAGATTCTCGTAGATTTATATCATGACAATGTTGTAATTTATAGTTTTGTAATTTATAACTAACAGAGTCGGTCGATGATTTACTGACGTTTTGTTCATAATTTATACACACACGTTTATATTTAAAACTATATTTTATTATATTTATACTTCCATTTGGAACTAAAGTGAGCAAAATAATATATTTGGTAGATAATAAGTAGGTGCATATATATACAAATATATTTAACATAATTCTACACGCACAACTTTAGCCGTACTTAACTTAAGTATGTATATTGGTGTAAGTTCCGAAAAATCCACTCTTATACCTATACTGGTATTGACTTTAAAGTTCTAACTATTATTTTTTAGTAATAAAATAGTACTTAATCGATGATAGTAATATAAAATATGAACCCTATTTAGTAAATGTGGATTTTGTTGTATTAAATATTTCTTCAATAGTAACAGTTATTATAAAATAAAGCATATTTGTTCATTCCTTAAGATAAGGAACTACGTGGTTAGATATCAAATATATTTCAAATTTACAAACAAATTTGTTTTTGATTTATTACCCCACCGATTTCAGGTAAACATTACAATGATTTGGGTTTTTTGATTTTATATCGATTATAAATTGATACCCAACAGATAATTTTTATCAAAGTTTTCAAGAAAATCACTGGGGAAAAGATAAGTTTGAAACAATATATTTATGAATATTGAAAAACCAAGTTTCTTCGGAATCTTAATTTTTGATTAAAATTATTATTATTTTTTCACGTGCATAAAATATTACTTTCATAATAAATTAAAGTAATAAAATATTTAATATTCGTAAAAATGATGAAATTTATCTGGTCATAAATGTCCGTATTTTACACCAATATCTTACCCAAACATCAAAATAACCTTAACAATAAATACAGTAAAACTATTAACAATATTTTATTTTACATCAGAAATACTTTTCATATTGGAGTATAGGTAATATTATATTATATATTTCCATGTATGATACATTTTCATTTATGATTGTAATTTGTATTGTTTGTATAGTATTAACTATTAATGTATTAGTATTTAATGATTTTTAAAATCTTATTTATTCAAAATTAAAATTAAAACGACAGTATATCTACTACTTTATTGTATTATAATTTTAAATAAAATGACACTCATATACTTTGCGTGTCCGTGCAATGGTCATATTATAGGTATGTCATAGGTGTGCATGTTGCCTCAGTTACTTAAGGTCTGTAGTTCTAATTATCTTAAGGAAATTATGGATCATGTTATAAAAAAAATTCAAATACCTAGAAATAATGTACAGATTAATTAACAAAACAAGCGTAAGTTTAATTTTACCTAAGGCTTAAAAATGCATTGTCGGTCAATATTATTGATGGAGTTTGTTTGAAAATTAATTTTCAAACAAATATTATATTTATTAGTTTACTAACACAATTACGAAAAATACCTTTATATATCTTATCAAATTTCTTAAAAGGTTTAATTTGTATTTTAAATTAAGTACTTCTTAAAAATTAACTCATGATAATATTTTATGTAGTTGTTGATTTTTTATCCATAGAACTGAAAATATTATTTTCAATATAAAATAAATAAAAGTAAATTTCAAAAATATTTTACGTATACAACGTGTATAAATTGCTGGGACAGACTACCGAATTAAAATCTAAATTAAATTTCGAATCTTTTGGTATGCTATGCTACTCGTAATACCTATATAATATCTAATATTTTTCATTACTCTAAATTAATTTTTAATGTTTATAATGTAAGTATGCACTTATTATTATAAAATAGTGAAATTAAAACGTCTGGAACATTTCTAGAATCTAAAAATTCAATATGTCATATTATGTGTTTACTGTTTAGGTATAATATATTGTGTATAATGTTTATAATAATATGATGGCAGGTTGGTGGGTGGTTAAGAGGGGGATATAATTAATTTAGTCATACGTAAATATTACTTACGTGAATATTTTATATAATATAATACTTTTGTGTACATAAAATTTGGAATAACACTAATTATAAATGAAAAATTAATATTGTTATCATATAGATATAATATAATAGGTACACTCTAAATTATATTATAATTATAATGTATTTATAAATTATTGAACCCTCGTCGATATGAATGTAAAAACACATCACCACCGTCCACTGGTCAAAATATATTCGTGTTGTTCCAAGATTATTATTACAATATTATATTCAAATCAGACGGAAAAATGTATTTAATTAAAATTTACATATAACATATTTTTACTTCGTTCTCAAAAATTTTTTTCTATATATTATATATTATAAACATGTTGTACTTACATATTTTATGTAAGCTAATAAAAAGTAACCCGAGAAACTTGCTCCGCTGAATAAAGTAGGACCAGGTATTGGTTAAATCACTGTAATAAATGTGTTAAATTTTAGTTCAATGATAAATTATTTTATACGATTTTAGATGAGCGAAGTAGGCGCAGTCTGTAAACCAGCATCTGTTTCTACGCTTGGTTTGTATTATTCATATTTTATTAATTCAGTAGGCTCAAATAATTTTGTCAACATTATTGTACATAAATTATGTAATATGACTAATTAGTAAATATCTATCCGTATATTGGTGTAAATAGGTTCATGGTATAAATAGCTTAAAATCTGTCTAAATATTTTTAAAGTGCATTGTGTGTAGAAAATTAATTGTGAAGTAAAAGTGGAATATTTCAAGCTTCTACAGTTAATATTATTCGAATTTTAAGAAAAAACTTAAATCGTTAGAGGAAAATTCATTATTTTGAATATACAATTGAAAAAGTGTCATAGTTGGGTGACCTATTTTTATCAGCCATTTACAATTTGTACCATACCACGCATAAGCTTATAATTGTAAAAAAAATTAAATAAAAAATAATTTCGTTAGAGTTTAGATTTCAAATGCCTACCAAAAATATCGTGCTTCAATAATTTTAAATAATTTTAAGAAAAACTTATGAAAAACCTTATAATATTTCATATTATAGCTTTAAACTTCAAATTTAATAATTCATTGACTAGAAAAAAAGTATATTGACATAAATTTGTTATAAATATTTTGTGAAAATTTTAAGTCAATACAATTATTATTCTTTTTGAATTACAACTATTAAACAAAATAAATGCTGTCGAAAACTGGTGTTGTTTAAATGTTTCCATTTTCCCGCTCTTTTATGTTAGTTTTTCACTTTTTCCAATTTTGATGAAAGTTCCTTTTTTCTATTTTTGACCCCTAATGTATTACCCAGATCAATACATTCTTTAGAATCTAAAAATTAATATTAATAGTGACTTTTCCGTTTTAGGGACTTTAATAATTACTGTAAATATAATATACGTTTTGAATCACTTTATAAAAAAGAATGTTGGTTGACAATAGACAGCTAAGGGGAGTTATATTATTTCTCGCTCTACTATACAACATAATAATTATATATTATGATAGATACCTACGAGTATTTGAAACTAAACAAGTTAAAATCGAAACGTTTGGTTGCTATTGTATTAAAAAAGTGTAAAATATTATGTATTAAAAAAATGATTTAAAAAAAAATTTAAGAAATATGCTTTTTGTGTCGACGTGTGCAAATTATCATGACGTATATAAAATATTGTTTAACATGTAATGGCGTCGCTAAAAGAACGAGAAAATATAATAAAAGCCGTCGTACGGAATTCACGTGCTTATAATGTATCTTAGGGTCATTAGACACCGCGCGTGCCAAACACCGAAAATGCCACAACGCACTAAATAAGTGCATGTAGTTATATCCATTAAAGAGCGAGAGAGTTCATTTCCCTCAGTTATCCTCCACCGACGTGGTATATATATAACTATACTTTTTTTCGTGTCCTTTATATAATAATAATAATGATTATGATGATGATAACAATACCTTATTATGAAACAACGACATTAACGACCGTCACCAATTATAGAGTACCTACCTACTACCTACCTATTTACTGAAACTAAGTTCATATTCATAATTCGTATTAACTGATTTATATCTCTACTCATCTGAACATTTTTTTTTAAAAATTACTTATTACTTTTAGCTATAATATTATAACATTTCATGTTAATACCTACTGAACTAATACATTTTGATAAGGTATAAACTGTCTTGAGGAGTTAAAATAATTAGCAAGATATTGATGAAACGATATTGAATGTATTTAAAAATAACAATTTTTTGTTATAGTCATGACAATAATTGTTATTAATATTGACCATTATTTATGTTGTTCTTCAACCACCGTAATGTAGCACTTTTGCCTATACTTCACGCTGTTCAACACATTATGTTAAAAAAAAGGCCGAGCAGGATACAAAGAGTGGGTGTTGGGAGCTCGTTTTGCTTCATTCATCTCGGCGCAGGATAATAGTGAATTATTAATATACATCTGAAAGCAATGATAAATCATTGCATTTGAAAACGATTTTGAGCTGAGCACGGTTTACTATAATGTTTTTAGTACGTGATTAAATTGTTAAGTTGTTCATAAAAAGAAAATGGTTAAAATGTTTTGAAAATTATTTCACGTATCGTACAATATTTGTTGGTACTGATTTTTCGAAAAGGGTGTAGGATTTCATTTAAAGGTAATGAATGTAGGACATTTTAAATATTGTTTTATCATAACTGTTAAGATGTATGTGTTATAGGATATCTTAACCTAACATTAATTTGTCTCAAGGGTGGAGATAAAACGGGAGATTGTAAATTCCGCTCGAAATGAACAGGTAAAAACAAGGTCTATGGTAAATTCCGTCCAGGAAAATATCCAATTGAAAAAGGTACATGTAAATTCCGCCCGAAAAAATATACAGGTACAAAAATGGATTTGTAAATTCCACCCGGAAAAATAAATATTTTTAAACTAAGCGTTCCGTGACTGTACGGCGCGACCGTACTTTTCGCGACGCGGTGCGTATTATAGTATTGGGAAGTCACAGAATGTTCGAACACGGAATAATCGTATCTCAGATGACAATCGTCAATCATGTCATATCTTATCAGCTTTAACTACAATATTATGGATCTAATAATTGGAAATTACAGATAGAAATATTATAAATTGTGTTCAGTACACGTCCTAGAGTGACTTATATATATATTGTGTTAATTATTGATAATGATTATATTTTGACTCGTCTTTATTATTATAATTTTTACTATTTTACGATTTTTAATAATTTTATATGATATACATGATTTATATATATATATTGTGCTAATTATTGATTATGATTTAATTTAACTATAATAATATTATTATGATTATTAAATTTACTTTTATAATTATTACTATTCTTACGATTATATATGATTTATGTTATAATTATATAATATGTGAAATATATATTTATTTAAATAACTACTTATAAATTATAATGATTAATATATGTTATGTCAGTAATAATATGATTAATAAGACACATTCAGAAATTTGTTTATTAACAGAAAGTATTAAATGTATTCTTTATAAACCTATTATACCTATACGGTTTTGATTGAAAAATACAAAAAAAAGTAACTTTAAAGTTTAAACTTTTAAAATTCATTAAGTAATAAGAACTTCTTACTCATACATTTTTTCGGGCGGAATTGACATGTATATTTCTGTACCTGTATTTTTTTCGGGCGGAATTTACATGTACCTTATTTTACCTGTAGTTAATTTTGGGCGGAATTTACATGCGCCCGATAAAACAATAACAACCCTATGACATTTTCCCCCCTCCTTTAATACTGCACTGGGCTGGCTTATGTGTGGGACGATTATACCGGTTTCTGTAGGGTCATCGCTTCAAATTTCTTCATATACCAATGCTCGGGATGCGTGACGTCTTGACCTGTGTCATGTAAATAATTTACTCAATGTTATCGGATAAATTTAAACGTCAGAGCAGCACCCCTCGGGAACGCTGAAATAACCTGAAATCCCGCAGATTACATTGGATATCGGTGCAGAATAATAGTGATTCTAAACAACGGAACGTGTATAATGTCGTCGAGAAATTTCGTTCGCCCTACATCTGTTGTACGGGTCTTCTCGGTCCATTTATTCCTGAGTATTATTAATATATTTTAACACATATAAGGATTACACAAAGCTGAGAGAAATAGCACACGTCTTAAAATATTAAACACTTGAATTGTCGCGTATAAGACCGATGCAAATTATATATATATTATCCTAAGCCATTGAGCTTTTGACGTTTTTAATTTCACCGTCAGCATGTGGCACTGTCCAAAGGCTTTCCGAATGCCGAGCACGTTGGCCGCCGACGCATACACAAAAGCAGTTCTTCATCCGTCCCGTCCTGTCCAGAAGCCGTTTTCAAAGGATCCTTCGTGCGAATACACACAACACTCTCTTACCCACCACCATGTATACCCCGTGATGGCGTAATGTATATGTACAGCATGTGCCTTAATGTCGAGGAAAGCCGGCGACGACGGGTGAGTATTATTATTATTATTATTATAACTATATACATACTAGGGACGTTTCAAAGTTTGCGGTTTACATTTTTTCAGGGCCCCGTTCGTATTTTTATCTTTTATCTGTTGTAAAAGTATATAATATTTATTATTTATATTTAATAAATTTTATTCGGTTGTTGGCTCTCAAACAAAATTCCTCCACAAAGTAACTACCTGCTAGAAATCTTACTTTTAAAAAGCAAGAACCGCAAACACAATACCCCTTTATTGTTTCATATGAAAAAAAATGTATTGAAGTAAAAATAAAATAATTGTTTTTACCTTGTTTGAATTTTTATTTTGTTGTTTTTTATGAATATTACTCTGCGTGATTCGTTGAAGATTGTTCTTAAATGGTATTATCTGTAAACAATAATAATACATATTATACAATGGCTATCGCGTGTTACTTCTCAAACTTTGATGTAATGTGTTAAAAACGTCGAATTACTTCATAAAATGAATATTATTTTAAATAGTGTAAACATAAATGTATATTTTAATTATAACAACATTATGATATTACAACATGGTTTGTGGTTAAAATGAAATTTACTTGCAGGTACCTCGCACCTATAAAATGTTACAAACAACGTGCTAAATATGATTTTTCCGGACTAGAACTGCCTGACAATATAATATTATTACAATTCTGATGTCATAAATATAAAAAATAATCATTCGATGATCTAATATAGAGTTAATAAAATAATAACACACTAACAATACTATAATTGTACTCGAGGAGTTATTTTTCGATGAGTTTTTATTATAACATTCATTACGCCAGCACGCCACTCGTGCAGACACAATCGTCTTTTGCGCCCTGGATGTTAAAACGTAATTGCATTAAAGACGCTATAAACTTTTTCTCATTTCCAAGGACATCGGGTGAAATTAACTTCTTAGAGAAATTTATCGCGAATATACGACTGTAACACTGTTTATTACGTTTTTTGTAGACAGCTATAAATGGTTTTTATATTCTCTACTTTGGTATTTAATTAAAACGTGATCACTGATCGGTGTAAGTGCATACGTGTGTAAAAACGTCTAGGTGTCTATACGGCTATATGGTGTGGGTGGAACAATAATTTAATTAGTTAATTTATATACGCGTCTATAAATGAATAAATAATTTACCGATTTTATAAAAAGTACACATTCCAGCGATATAAAAAAAAACCACTTCATAATGACCTATTATTATTACAATGAGATTAAAGTTTTATCTTTATTTGTCACGTATCTCTAATGCATTAATATATTTTCATCGGAGAATAAGTTCTACGACAGTCCTAGCTGAGAGTCCTAAATAACTATACCTGTCTATACTTAACTATAGTTCAAGGTTTCCAGTGCTGAAACTCTAGATCGATACACATCTGTTTTGACATAGGACATTGCAATGGCTATAGGTATTATCACATTATGTTATTAGTACATGTGGGATTTAAGTGGGTACGTATTTTGTTATAGGTACACGTTTTTGTTCAAAATATTATTTGAAGTACGTCTTGTACTCCACTGAAATAATAATAGCTTGTATTTATATACAATTTAAAATTATTTTATTTTTTAAATAATAAGTAATATTAATGTGTTCTTTAATCTTAGTTTACAATAAATACTTAACAAGTTTATTATTTAGAGGTAATTAAAAAAATACAGTAAAGATTGACATTCTTTGTACATTTGTACAAATGAGTACTTTTGTTATGATTGTAAACTCTAGAAGTGAGTAAATGATGAGTGACAATAATATTGACATAGAATAACTCAAATTCTACCTATATGAAAAAAACAAAAATCGTGACTAGAACCCAAAATATTGTCAAGCGTTGTAAATAATTATTTTATTTTATTTTTATTTTAGATTAATTATTTAGCTGTCTGACTCTATTTACTCTGGAAAAATCAGTTATTTTAAAGCCCACTAAAGTTCGAATAATATTACAGACAAATATAAATGTACAACTAAATTCAATAAAGCCATTGTAATATTATCATATCTTTGATTTTCCAATGATTTTCCAATGCCATCACCTCCCATTTTCAAAAAATTACAAGCATACAGAGTAAATTAAATGTTTTGACACACCTAACCACCAGATAGAACTTTTATTACAACTCAATTACTTGTTAGATAAATATAAACTTTTTAAGCATTACTAAAATCACAAAAAGTATGTTCTGATGAAAAAACCTTATACACGCTAAAACTAACCTAACTTTAATGTCATTAATTGTAAACATGCATCTGGACGCCAACGTGTATAACGAAATTTAAACGATATTTATCCCGTTAAAAATTTTTTGTAGATGTTTAATTCGTTTTTCATCTTTTTTTTTATATAAAGCATCAAATTAAATTACACATTGGCTGGACGTGCAGGGTTGTATTTGTAATAACAATCACAAAATCAGTGAGTGACACCAATGAAATATTATATTGTGTGCAGTGATAGCTTAAACTTTTATTTCGTAGGATCACATTTAATATTTTTACACCACCCATCCCATACATTTTTCACTGCCTCTCCAAATAGTGGATTCATAGGTTGTTACTTGTTGGTGGTCAAATCATACTATAATAGGTATTTAATTGGTTTATACTTTATACAATAAATCATACCTGCCTGTATCTCCCCTATACCAATTATATCTATCCTTGTGGCAAGTTTATTTATTATCACCCACCCATTAATATTTTTGTAAATTATTTTATAGCTCCTTCGAGCAGTCACAATTTGTGTGTGTGTGAATATTTGCAATGTATGGTAATGGAAAGTGCCCAACCGCATGCAGTTTAATAAATGACAAATAATTATTTTGAATAATGGATGCAAAGGTTTGGCGAATTTGGCCACAGAAAAGAATGGGCTTAATTTACTCTAAGGGTATACGCTGCTATTTATACAGCGTATTGCGCACTACGTGTGGGTGTCGGCAGCAGCCGCCTGGTCGACGCTATATATACTTTTACCCGAGTGCGTAAATGTAAACATTGGACTTTGGGCAATTTTATTAACCCGAAAACGTTCAAATTTTAATGCAACATAAACATGCACAATCCTTCAACCCTCGGCCACCCACATCGGCCCCGTTAAACTTCGCCATCACATGTTGCTAGCGGCCGGAGTACGCGTTATACAACAATTGTATTCATTTTTTATTTTTTTTTAACCATACATTTAATAACACAGCCGAGAGGACTATAACTCAGTTTAGGGATGCTAAATATAAATAACACCGGGAGGTAAATTAAGACAAATAAATATTTTTGTGTTTAAAATTTGGGTACCATTTCAGTTCTAAGTTTTTAACATTCACAGTTTTTTATTTTCTGATTGTTTCTCAGTAAAATATCCTAAACATTTTGGTCACAAGAAAGCCACCATATTATAAAATCATGTAGTTAATAATTGTAATGCAATATAATTGCCAAATCAAACAAACGACAGAGTTGTGTACAAAATTATTGTTCATATTGACATAAATAAACATTCTGTCCAGGTAAAAATATTTGTACTGCTGTAGGTACTGTAGCTTAATTTTTTTTAAATATTAAGTGTTCAAAAATATTTTGTAATTCAAATCAAAAAACTTTAAAATATATTAAGCTGTATTAGCCACCGTAGGCATAATGCTAATTTAAAATAATGAATTTTTTTTTGTATTTTCTAACGGAATCTGGCATGGACATTTAATTTGTATGGGTACCAAGATATACTGGTATAGCAGGAAATGAATTCTCCGACATACTAGCAAAAATCCTCGGCATCCCTCAGATGCTCTCCAAGTTTAAAAATTCCATGGGCTGACTTTATCCCCAACCTTAGGATTTACACGAACAATCTATGGCTTAAACACTGGAAATATCTCCCACCTCACTTCACCACCTGGTACAGGAACATATCTTCAACCATTACACCACTACCCTGGTTTCACAACCTTAACCTCTCTAGGAAAAACAAAGTAACGTTCTCCCGTCTCCGTTTTGTTCACACTCTACTTCCTTCTCATTTCTTTAAACTTTCGTTGAACGATTCCCCTCTCTAGATACAACACAATGATCTTATAGTTTGTGACATTACTCACTTAATCTTCATCTGCCCCAGTCCATCACCCCAACATGACCCCCTATTATTTCTTTTTAATTTCTCCAACATTCCTTTTGACACCAAAAATATATCTTCTCAAACCAACAAAAAAATATACTTAATACTAGCGGACCGACAGATGTTGTATCCTGCATGATATTTCAAGCTATTAGGATATTAAACAAAGTATGAAATTAAAGACAAATAATATCATTATTTCATTATTTTTTATTTTGAAATAACATCATTTTTTCTAAAAACAATTCGTTAATCAATAATGTTTGTTTAATTTTATCTTAATGCGAGTTGATGAACAATATTTTAATCAATTCCTGAGGAGTATAAATGAATAAACTTGACGGTTTTCCAACTCGAGAACACGCCACATATAATTGGCCATGTGAAAAGACCGGATTTTCTAGATCCAACCCACAAATCGACATTGTTTGACCTTGTAACTTATTAATAGTCATGACAAATGCCAAGCGAATTGGAAATTGCAGTCGTTTGAATGGAATGGGTGAGCCTGAAGGGGTCATAAGGATTTGTGGCAGGAGAACAACTTCACCTTCAAATTTGCCGTTCAAAATTGTAGCTTCAAGAACATTGCTCATAATTTTTTTTATAACTAGTCTTGTACCGTTGCATAGCTTAGTTGCATTTAAATTCCGAAGCAAAATGATAGGTGAACCAATTTTTAATCGCAAGTTACGTGGTGGCATTCCTGGTAAATCCAGCTAATTCAAAAATTCAAGAGGATAGTTGACTGCTTCGTCCGGATCGGTAACAGTGTCAATTGATTTGAACAATATCTCATTGGTGGGCAATGAATATTGTATTTTGAAGTTAATAGAGTCAACATCGATATTTTTTGGGGCTAAAATATCTCATTCAGGAAGCCACGCATGATGTGTTTTCTTACATTCTTCATAAATATCTAATTAGAATATAATTATTAGGATAATATATAACATTTGCCAGGACTACCCACTGGCTACGCCACTGCTTCGTCATTGTTATTTTTCTCGTCTTTAGCTGAATTTTTTGAATTAACTTCTTCTTTTTCATCTTCATTTAATTTTTACTTCTGTAGCTATCGGTGGGCTTGTTGAATCTTCTTAAAATATAACGTCTCTGCTTAGTGAAACTTCTCTTTCTTCAAACCATATACAATATTCTATTTTTAACACTTTTTTTTGCTTTTTTTTATTAATATTATTCAATGAAAATATATAATAATATATTCAATTATAAGTTATCAACATTTTCGTACAAGAGTAAAAAATGTATTGAATTCAAATCCTCACAGTTTATTTCATTAGAAGCTCGATTTGAATTTTTTTAGCGCTGTTTTCAAAAGAGAAGAATATATTTTTCCAGCTTACATGCAACACGCTAGAAAATACTACATTTTTTTGAGCTTCCAGACAGGCGGGAGAATGTTAATCTACTTACGCTAAGTAAAGCTCGTACTGAGAGTACCTACGGGCATGGAACACTTTTGTGAAAATCCCAGGTGGTCATCCATTAGAAATGTAGTAATGTTCGGCACTCGGCTTAACTCCGGTACCTACACAACAGTACATCCACACACACTCGTAGACATATAGACATAATATACGCACACGTACAACATGGTGCTGTAATCCGGTCACAGTTAATACATCATGTGCTCTCGAAACGGACTGACAACCATAGCGGCGTAAAAAATGAATAATACGAACACCTCCACCTACAAAATATGACATTCAATTTAATAGGAAGGTACATTTCTAGATTTTACTCTATGTTTTGTAATGGAAATTGATAGTTAATATTATTTTATATTGTTACCTTTCGTTATATCCCAATTAAAATTAAAGGTGAATGAATGCATGATAATGGACTATAGTACCTAAGCATCATATTAAGACATTTCCGTTAATATTATAATAAGTATTACATTTAAATTAAATATTATTCAAATACAAATATAGCCACGCACATTTTAATTTTATTTATTCAAAGTTGGGTTGGGATTCAGAACATTAAATAATAGTAGATATAACATTATTATGTAATAGTTATAGCAATTTAATATAGTTTATTGGTAAATAAATAAATGTACACATGTCAAGAAAACTTGTTTTATTTAGGTACTCGGAATAATGATAAGAAAAGTTTATCGTTATACTTACCAAAAACTTACTTTATAAAGTACTTCGACATTTTTTTGATTATAAGTCTTTAATAAACATATCAAACGTCACAAACAGTATACGTACATCATACTCTGATTGTAATATTGCATAATAGATTCCGGCTACAGGTAACGATTTTTTATTAAAACCGATTGACTTTCGAAATATCAAATTTATTTTTATGTTCAGCTTGAATTAATTTTATTATTTATGCAGTTATTCATACACATTTTTCGAGTTAAATTGCATTAAAAAAATAGTTTGTTTTTAAATATTCTGCCCAGTTAGTTAGAATAACAAAAATATAATATATATTTTATTTTAACTGCTATATTATGTTTTATATAGGTATTTTAGTTATGTTAATTAATATTTATTAAGTATTTAAATAAGATATCATGGATTATAGTATAGCATTGTTCTTATTTAGATGAAAAAACCCTAAATATCAAGCCGAGCACTGAAGCTGTTAATGATATAAAATTATCCAAAAAAAAAATGTTATCCTTAAAGAAACCTTTTAAAACCTTAAATCTAATCTAGACTATTGTGTGATCATTGTATGAATATATTATTATAACGAGCGGAGGGTGCAAGATAATGAAAAATAAGGCATCCTAACTAAACATTTTCATTCCATGAATAAATGCTTGGTAAATTAAATGTCCTCGGCTCTCAATTTTATTCTTGTAAATTAATATTCCGACCCATTCTAATCTATTTTAATACTTTAAAAGGTACATACTGAAATTATCTTAATTCTTAACAATATATAATATAATATCTTAGTGTAAGGATTTACGACAAATTATTAGTTTTTGAAATATATTTTTGTTTTTCCATAACGATAACAATATTATACGATTACCCTTCGTTTAACTTTAATTAAATTTACTTACTAACGAGTTACGGCTGTACACTTTTATGTGTATATATAAACTGACCATCGTACACTGGCGCTTTGTTTGACTCAATTTGTTGTTTAAAAATGTTTTTAATATTTTTTTTCTTGTAGCTAATAATTTTAATTGTACTATAACTTCAAAGTACAAATTTCCTTAACCAGCTAGATGCTTATAGTATGTATATTGTGATTGTATATAATAGTATTCCATACAATAGTACCTATAGAAATATTGAAATATCCATACAAATGCGTGGTTTATCTACACTGAATATTTTGTACATATTATATGTTATTATTGTACTTGGTTATAATTTAAATCAAATGTAATGATAAACAATAATAATTTAAAATTAATCTTTGCTCATTAGATTTAAATAATGATGCGATGTTACATTACTATATAGGTTTTTATATAAATTATAACTTATAGGTAAGTATACAATAAATACATTGTATGTTAGAGATAGAGAACTAAAATATGAGAGGCTAGTCTAAGGCTCATTTTAATTAAATTTAACATTATTTAATATTAAAATAATTACCTGAACTCGCTATTGTTCAGCCCTTGTCAGAGTGCGTGGGGTGAAAATCTACCCCACAAGGTAGCTAAATGCAATTTATATCATCGGTTCTCAAACTATTTTGATTGTGGGACCTTTTTGCTGTTATTAAAAACAATACTAAATAAGAAACCCAAAACCACAAATGTTGTAATTATATACAATTATTATTACCTATATTCATCACCTTATTGTTTAATTGAATTCAAAGGGCTACTAGATTGAGAACAACTAGAAACAGTATATATCGTATATAAAGCTACAAATCTAACACCTCATACAAATAGATAGATAGACGGTGTATTTTTCGGACAAACTTAAACCTAATTATGATTTTTGTTTAATAATTTGAAATTCTTGTCATACTTCATACGCTTTAGTATACAAATGTATGTATGTTTTGATGACTTAAATATTTAAAATACATTATTTGCCGTACAAAAGTTGTGTGTATCTGCATTTGTTTTTCACTCCGCAGACGCGTATACTATACGCGCGTAAACCGGTAATCAGGAACCACGATCGTTCTCAAAGGTTAACAACTCGGTATAATGGTATATAATATTATTATGATAGTATTATATAATATAGGTACACGTATCACAACGTATATGGGATGACTGTGATGATATGATTCGGTTAGTTGTACAATACGCGATTACGCATATAATAATCATGACGTCCGACATGAAAATACAATGTAATGTTATATCAGAAGAATATATTATTATAATAGAGCGTACACGGGTAATTTATTGTAATATATAATAATATAGTATTATGTGAAAAGCATGTTTATTATTATTGTATAATGTGAATACCAAATGACTGTATACGCAATGTGTTGAACTAACAAGACGATACGATATGTACTCGTACGTACTATAATACGAGTATAACGAACTGAAATATATTTATTACACAAAAAGACTTCAAAGTAAAATCAGAAAAAAACATAATATTAAAGTTTAGACGTATATTTATTATATATATTAATATTTATATTTATTATGGTATCTGCAGTCTAAGGCAGTAGAAGATTCATTAGCAAAATATGGTATATATATTATCTCGTTTTTTGTTACTAAATATTACGTTATAAATTATTTATAATACTTAAATATTATTATAAAAAAGTAACACGAATAAGAAATAGCCATATTATGTTATGATATAATATATTATACGACTTTAGGAATTAGAGATATATTTAAACATTTAATTTATTATCTATGTAAATAAACATTTAAACGTCAGTACAATACAGAAATAATAGTAAACGTACTTTTATAAATTATAATGACTTTATACAAGTTACAAGTGAAATAAAAATTCACATTGTTCAAATATTAAATTATGGTTGTATACTATACATTTTAATATTACTATTATAGTTTTAATAGGGAGGTATTTTACAAAATAAAAACTGGGGTTATTGTATGGTTATATAGTAAGCATAAAATTCAATATGATTTACAAAATAAACCAAAATTATTTGACCCAAATATTGTTATACTATGACAACTTAAAAAATATATACTTATAGAAAAACAATTTTTTTTTATTTGTAAAATTACTTCGAAGGATATTGGTAAATTTGTTTTGATATAATAATAATGCTGAAGAGCCCAATCAATAATATATTAATACATCGTACATGAAATAATATTTTTTAGTAATATTTTGTATTTTAATATAAGTGAAAACAAATCAATAAGCTTTCGCAATAACTCAAAATAATAGTATAAACTATAAATTATTTATGCACTTTAAATAAAAGTTTCATCAATGATGACTTCTTTATCTTATTATATTAAATTTTTTTATTATTAGTCTGACTTACACATTTATCTTAATAACATACTATCATGTCGTGTGAATGTATGAATAATCTATTTAAATTTATTTGGACTAATGGCCAGTTAAGCGAAGGCGAAGGATCAATAATAAAAAAAACTTTCCAGTTCAAGCAATGTAAATCACTTTTTGTTTACTATTAATCTCAAAGTAAAATTTATGAACGGACAAAGATATTGTGTAAATTATTGTAAAATAGATATAATATACCTAATGACAAAAAAAAAATCATTTAACCGGTAAGGCGTAAGTTGTAATGAAATCACATTTTTATATTAGTACGATTACCAGTATATTTAATAAACAGCTATGATGCTGTTCGAATAGTTCCAACAGTCTCGTTATATAAATTTAAGGTAAATAATACAGGAACTTGGCGTTTTAATTAAAAATTACAATAAAAAAAAAACATCGTCGAGCATTATTACGCCTTTTCGATGTACGGGTATGAATAATGCCAAAACTAGTGCAGAAAATAATGCGAGCAGACGTATTCGTGAAAGTTCGGTGAAGGGAGAGGGGGTTGGACTTACTACTGAAGAATATTATAATATTAGGTGATGCGTGAAGAACAAGGATTAGCCAACCTGGTGGTGTATATAGTAGTTTCTGTGCAGATAAATCACAGGAAAAGGAAATATTTCCATACAATGACCTGTACAAGCAGTGTTGGTTTGCATAAGCTCTTTGTGTTTTGATGGCTTAATATTTTTTTACGCGTATTATTGTTATGATAATAATATTCCGAGTAGGTAGGTTTAAAGTTATATTGTTTTTCTTTGGTCGCGAGTACACAACGGTTTTTGTTTAGACGTACCTATAACTGTTTTTTTTTCTTTTTGAAAATCGCATATTCGCATAAATGTTCCGCGGTATTATTATTGTAATTTCTAACATTTTATTGATTTAATAATATACTATGCGAGCGGCTTTTATTGAAGAGACGCTATTATTATTATTGTTTCGAATCGTTTTTCTCTTTCTATTATTCGTGGGCTGGAGCAAAACACAAAAGGTGGAATAAAATCTAAATTGATTAAAGCGCACGAAAACGGTCTAATAAATAAAAGTAAGTAAAACGCTTGTAAATTAAATTTACGTTTTTTCCATTATCGAAATTGGTCGTTGATATACTGTCCGTAACGCCCGTAGCGCGTGCGTAAACTACATACACCACTCACAGACCCGCACTCACTGCAAATACAAACACACATATATGTTTATAATTTATTTATACTTAGTACCTTTTATACATAAATATAATATGCGCGAATTCAAATTCAATTCGATTTTTCCAAAAACGTACGGGTTATATGTACGCGTTTATCGTTACGTACAATAATATATTATACCTACAGGTGATTCACCAAGTATGCTCACCCCCATTTTTAGCTTTAGTAATAAATTTATTCAAATTCTGATTTTAGAAATTTTTAAATATACCTACTCAAAGCTCATTTTTTCAAATTCCTAAATTTTTTGTTTTAGGTAGGTACTTAAGGTGTGTTTTGTGGCGATACAAATTTGTATTATCCAAATGAAAACCTCCAATTTTTATTTTAAATATTTTAGCGGATATTTTTTTTGAAAATATTGATGTTCTTAATTCAAAATTTGAACTAGTAGTTTCTTAGTTATGCTTAGTCATTAGTTGTGCAATACAGTATATGTTTATACCAAAGATAATAATCCTTACAAATGGTTTTACAAAACTATAAAATATAATATGTAATATTAAATCTATTATTTACTATAGCTGGTACTTGGACCATTAAAAGAATGATTAATGTTGATAGATAATATTAATTATTGAAATTGTCCAAATCACTATAGCCCCAAAATCTTCTAAACCAATTACCATGACCTATAATCTTCAATACGCTAAGTCAAATAATTTTGAAAATTAATTGTTCGAATTTTGAATTAGGTACATCAGCATTTTCAGGAAAATTAGCACGAAAAAGTAGAAAAGGGGGTTCTTATTTGAAAAACAGAAGTTTGTATTTCCACAGGACACGCCTCAAGTAATACGATAAATCTTAAGAATATTGGAAAATTTAGTCTTTAATATGTTATAATAAACATTTTCAAAATCAGATTTATAATAAATACACGATTAAAGAAAAAAGTGGGTGAGCAATGAGCAATGAGCATGCTTGGTGATTATATAGTTCTCGGGTGTTATGTTTCAGAGAGGTATTATTATATAATACTAAATGGTGCACAACAATAATATTGTACATAGTAGTTTAGACTGAAAAAAGCAAAATAAATTACGACGAGACGATAATGATGATTATAATAATAATAATAATAATAATAATGTATGTCTCGAGGATAGCAAAAAGAAAAATAACAAATACGTGCTCGGAAAAAGCGGGATCGTTATATTATTTGAGACTATCGCGATGGGTCGTGGTCGGGTTAGTGGGGTGAGTTTAGTCGCGTCTCGCGATCTCCGGCATCGACGGCGAAGGACTGCACGACGGTTCTTAGAGATTTAACATTTAAAATGCAAAGACCGCTTCTGCTCCTGGTTTTTTTTTTATAAGGAGCTAGTCGAATATATTATTATATAGAATATAAAAGGTCGTGGGCGAAAAAAACGAAATAAAAGGCGGTATAATAATAAAATACGTTTTTCACCGTGGAGTTACACGCGGCGGGTTCTCCTTCGGCCCACCACCCTCCATTGTTTCACCTACATTATACTTTTAGCCCGGCCGCAGCAGCTGTCCTCCACACTCTCCCCGGGACCTAACCACCGGCAACGCCATACTTTTTTTTCACCGCGGGCACTGTATAGTTGTATACCATACAATATATTATATATATACACACAGTATACCCACTATAATAATATACGCTCTCACGTTTTACGTCGAATTATATACAAATATACATAAACATATATATATATATATATACACTATATAGGTTACCCGCAAGCGTGAAAATCACTAATTTATTCAAAGCCACTGTTACGCCGGATGCGGATCTCCGAGCGCGGCGGCGAGTACCAGAGTTCGCACGCTATATTCGCTCCCAGTGCAATATCATCTAAAGGTATATGACGTGTACGACGGCTAAACGACGCCCTTGTAAACCGCGATTCGCATTTCGTGGAAAATCTAAAAGCGGCTCTGTCGTACCGCGCTGCAGGCACCTGATTTGGGATCCCACGCGCACCACAAGGGTGGTCCCTGCAGAACTCGCCATGTAAAATATAATATTATAATAATCGCACACGCTGCATATTATTCAGTGCGACGGGAGAGTCGAGGGTTAAGGTTTTTTTTCATCATAATAATATTTAAATGTCATGCAACCCGAACAAAGCTGTCCGTAGCTCCAAGTTATCTTCTCCGTTTGGTTTTACGGTGGTCAATTTTAAATCGTTCATTTTTTTTTTTGCAGACAATATCACCGCGCAGTTGATCACACGAGAAAACTAAGAATATTCCAATACCAATGGTATATACTATTATTAATTAGGTATTGTAATTGGACACCTCGAGCGTGCTAAATTATCACAACCTATAATAGCTGAAGTTATATTTTATATGCGTTTTGAAAGCATAATACGCACGGATCAAAATGATTAACGCCAATACATTTTTTTCATACAAATATACATTTTTACGCTATTATACTAAAATAATAAAACAAATTGATTCATAGAATTATCGAAATGAAATTGCACACCTACAAGAATATAATAGAAAAATGGCTATTGATTTCGGACCAACTATAATGCTAATAACCTATCACATTTCACGCATAATATAATAGCTTCTTATAATAATAATATATATTTTTTTTTCTAATGTTCATTGAAACGACCTCAAGGTCTTCGTCAATGCTTATCACAAGTGCGTATTAGGGAAATCATGTGATCTATTTATCTATGTATATATCACTATATGCATGATACTACCCCCCTTCTTCAAGAGGAGACATGTGTTGGTCCCAGTGGAGTGGGACCTAGTTGGAAACCGGATGATGCAATCGGACGACAGCACGGGAAAATGGTGATTGCGTAGAACCACACAAATTTTTTGCACTTGCTATGAATCGAACCGATGACTGTGTAAGTCGCAGTCAACTGTGTGATCACTGCGCCACTCCGGCCCCAATAATAATATTGAAATAAAATATTTTAAAATATTTTTGCTATGGTTCGGATTACTTGAATTGAACAGAAAGTCCTGTTCTGGTAGTGGATAAATGGAAATATTATCAATTTTAATTTTTGTTGGTGTTCAAAAAAGTTTTTAAAACTTAACACGAGTCGTAATACAAACTTGAAAAATTAAATTTTGGTGCCTACTTAAAAACCCTGTAGCTGTTGGCTTAATTCCAGAGGGCATATTTCCAACGTTCTAACCTGTTGACAAATGAATTTTTCTGTAAACACGTAATGTGCTTTAAAAATACAAATACCAAAAATATTATGTTTTTTAATACCTTCTACGCAATTGTGTAACAGTTAACATATTTCAAAACCAGCAACATATTGTTATTCTTAGTTGTATGAAAAAAGTCTGCTACATGTTTCATTCATTTATTACTGGGATATGTAAACGTGGAATATTAAATATTATTTAAAAGTATAGATTTTATAATATATTTTTGACAAACTCGTTAGACGTTACATATAAGTAATATTTACATTCCCTGTAGATATTGTTTCTTGATCAACAGATTTACAGATATAAATACAATACATTATGTAAATATAATAGTTATAATAATAAATGAAAATATATAATTGTGATGGTGAAAATCTACGGAAGAACATCAAATGCAGTTTAGTTTTCGAGTGAAATTATATTTGTTGAATCGTTGTACTTCGGATGTTCAAAAACACAACACAAAGCCACGGCCGACAGTTTGAAAAAAAAAATATAGATATATAATATTACATAATATTCACTTGTGTTTCCGGCGCGATGCACAGAAAACGGATGCGATCGATTGTAGGCACGCGCGCTCGAAAAATAAAAAGTATTTCACGCTCCGAAGCTTGAGAAACCTTTCGTTCAGTGGTGACGAAACAGATAGAAAAAAAATACCCTACATGCACATTATGTTGAGTACAGAATTTGTTGTTTTTTTTATGTACACGGGGCTGTACGCGTGTTTCGGATGAAAATAATAAAAAGAAAAAATCCGCTTTCGATGCATCCTGTCCGAAAAATCGTGTACGGCTGCAGTTTTACTCATGCCTCGTCGCCCCCTTTCGTGTGGACCCAATCACGACGTGTTTATTGCCCGGCGCGAGTTATATTATTATTGTTATTACCGTAAACGTGCATAGATGTACGAAAGAACATCCATTATTTAGCCCGATGATGAGCGGATTGCGGAACAGATTTGTTTTATTATTATTTACCACATAAAAAATATATTAATAGAATAAAATTATTTATTTATACATGGTTAATTATTATGGGAATGGGTTTGGAGTAAAGAGGTGATAGTAGTCTTTGTATTAGAGAACTGTAGATCTTTAAAATTTAATAAATTCGAAGATGATATAAGATATATTATAAATCTTGCTGACTAGGGATCTCGGTAGAGATACGACGGTAGTTAATTTATTTAATAATCAGAGGTTTATTGCCATTCTAAAAGTTATTAAATTTTTTATAATATTCTTAAAACATTTTCAACTTGAAATTATTTGGACTTAAGTATTATTGGACAAAGGGTCTGACAATGAACTGAAATATTTATGACACTCAGTTTTGAGTTTAAGCTATATGAATATTCAACTAGTATAACGACGCGATCGACTTATTATTCAAGCATGCCATAAAAATATATTTTTTTTATATTTATGCGCTTGCACACCATTGGGGCGATAGTTATATGAATTATAAAGGAAAATTAAATTTTTAATCAACGATCAATAAAATGAACTATAGTCTTCATCTCTGGCAGTCGTTCACGTGGCATTTAATACAAATCTTTATAATTACTTTTTGAGGTTGTATAAAAAATAATAAGTCGTAGAGACTGACAGTGATTAAACACTAATGTTCTTCTTCGGTCAATGGATAGGTAATTTTTCAAACCATCGCAACGAACGTTAAAAAAAATTTGTATAATACACAATGTCGTCCGGTTCCAGACACATTAAAATTGTATTGGGCGAATAAAGCACACCCCTCGGAATGTTATATTTTTCCGAACGTAACGTCAGTGCGCCAACAGATTTAATCATCGACCCCTCGCTCCATCCAACGCAGTGCTGCGTTTGACGATTTCAAAAACTACTATTAGGCACCTATACACTCATAACACAACATAAATAATATTGTTTACGAGTAATAAACGCGTCCCGGTCGGCTATATATATATGTATTTTTTCTTTTTGTTGTATATACACCAAAAGACAACACACTCGCATGCACTCGATTGGGTTAATTGAATTTGGACCGCTCCCGTTGTGCCCGTCCGTCACACTGCCGCCGCCACCGCCGCCGCCGCCGCCACACAGCATCCAACGCATCTCCACACCTCAACGTCAGTGCGCGTATATAGGTATAGGAAGTACACAATATATATATATATATATATATATTTATATATGGGTACGTATACACAGACACACTCTGGGCCGACACGCGCGCCAGACCATGTTCACTTACACATTTGCGCCAGTGCGAGCGTGTGTGCGCGTGTGTGCGTGCGTGCGTGCTGGCGTGTTTGTTTATCGCGCGCGCTTTTCCCGGCTTTTAATCAATATACACACCTCTCCGCCACCTTCATCATCTCCGTAGCCGGCGTTCCATTTTTTCTCGCTCGTCTTCCGTCTCGCGGTCCGGACGTCCGCCCCCTCCCCCGTCACGCACCCGCTCGATCGAACCGTATTCGCGTCGCGACAGCCGCGATCGCATAGTATAATAATATAATAATGCCGCAATAATATTATATATTGTTCTGTTGTATTAAAATATTTTAATTATTGCACAAGCGGGCCGCGGCAATCATCCGACGACGAGACCGCGTTTGCGCAATATTTTTTACCATTATTACGTAGCCTATGTAGGAAATTGCTACGAGACAGTAAGCACGCTGTAGCCATAAAGATGTACCGATCGCGTGTAATTCTTTTAAACTGTAATATTCAACGAGAATAGAAGGAGATGAAAGGGAAAGACACACACACACACACATATTGTAAATTCCATCGATAATCTTACCTAACCTATATGTAAACTTCACCGGGTATCGGGTATATAAAAATATAAAAAGGTGGTGTGGTCATATGAGATTATTAAAAAGCAGGTAGTACTACCTACTTGTATACTAACAACTTCATTTGTCTATTATATTATTTATTATTATGATTGTGATCAATTGATGTACCCATTCCAATATGAATCTAGTTATATTATGATAAAAGAATATAGAAATGGCGAACAAAAATGTTGTCAATTTTACAAACGAAGTATCTCGATATATGACTAAATTAAAAAATAATAATCATAACAATTGCATATTAAATCATAATATTAAATAATGTATAGAAATTATGATTAATTAAAAAGAATAAACCAGGAAAGTCGCTCTTTTGTATAGTTGTTGTAAACAATTTGAACTGCATACGCTTTAAAAAAATAATTGTGATTATGTATTTTCAATATTCTTATGCAGATATTTATTTTTGAAAAACCAAAAAATAGTTAATAGTGGTTTAATGAAAATTTGTTGAAATATAGAATTTTTAAACATTTTATTTAATGCTTCCACAATTTTTTATTTCTTACCAGTAAGAATAATTTTTAAAAAATCTTACAATTTTATTATTATACATTTGATTTAATAAATTCATTTTTCATTATTTTCATATTAAAATAATGTACTTTATTATACTTGCTGGCGAATTGGATATCCGCAAACTGGGCAGTGGGCATGAACAATTTTTGAAGTATTTTAATTCGGGTTATTGATGCCCAATGCTTATGCCCAGTTCTCCGATATCCTGATTTTCCGACTTATACACGAGATTATACGTGATTCGTCTAGAATACAACCAAGTTAAATATTCAAAAAATATGACCTACATATTTAAAAATAAATAGAATTTATATGGGTCGATAATGCTAATTTTATCTGAGAACATCTCCGGAAACGAAAATAACTATTTCAAATTAAAAATAAGTTATTATCGTTTCATTTAATATCACCTCTTATACAATATTCATTGTGGTCGATTCAATTTTAGAAAAACGTAGTTGCCACAATAATGAATAATATTTGTTTGTAATGCGGTGAATATTTAGTAAAATAAAATTACTTTTTTTATAAAAAAATAAGCTTTCATTATTCTTGTCAACAACATTATATCGGTCAGATTTTTTCTGTTGTCATAAATTGTTTTTTCTTTTATAACATGAATTCAAATAAACGGAAATATCACAAATATTATTATAAACGATGAATATGGGACATTGAAACGTTTTGAATAATACATTTGAATGGAAGTAAAATGTTTTACCTACTTGGCTACTTCCTCGAAGCCGCTTTTATTGAAAAATATTAATTTCCGTATTACCATTGATTATAATATAATATACTTTATTGTATATTACATAATCAATGGTTGGTATTACCTATTAAAATATGTATTAAAATGTATAAATTGTTAGTATAATTGTACGTGAGTATATACCAATAATACTCAACTTATAAATACAACGTATGTTGAAATGGCCTGCATCAAATAATAATATTTATGGTCAACAGCTAAATAAGTGGGTTGTAACTCGGAGGTTAAAGCACCTTAGGTTAAAAGTATTAGCAGTCACTAAAATGAAAACCTTAATAAGATTTTTAAGCTTTTTAATATGTTATTTTGTTATACATTTTTCTGTTTATCAAACACATTTTACATGAGGCACCCATTATAGACATAGTATAGAACAACTAGATAGCCGACTATAATTTGTTATTGAAGCCAAGGCCGCCTAAACGGTCATGTTTACACTTTTAAATGATAACGCTAATTTATAAATATTCAATGGTTCAAAACGACAAGACGTTTAGACGTTTTTGTCTTTATCAATTAACATTATCACATAAAAATGTAAACATTGCCGTTTGAGAAATGGCTGGATCCAACTCAAAACATTGCATGGATGTTGTATATAGTAGTCAGCTATCTAGTTGTTCTATAATATGTATATGGAGGCACCAACCGGAAATACGGGATCTCGATGATTATGATAGCACCGGAACCAAAAAAGGAAAAATCGTGCATTGAGTATACCTTATTTATGTAATTTGGAGTTTTGTGAATTGTTTTACAAATAGAAAATGTTAAGTTTATAAGTGTGTTTATTACTCTACTTATTTATATGTACAAATACTATTTTATAATAATACCTTCGTAAGTTGTCCACAATTTTTGCACCATAAACATTTTAGATCTAGTTGTAGTTTTTTGTTTTAACATTTTTAAATGCCCGATACTTTTAAAATATTCATTTATGTTTTGAACATTAAAACCAAAATTATAAAAACAGTAATTTTTCAGTTTCAGAATTTTTTCAATTTTTGTATTCCGTTCTTACCGGGAAACTGGAGGAATAGTTTGTAGCATAAATACAGAAGGTATCACAATTTATTTCTGGTAAACGTAGATGAAGATTAATTGCAGCGAGGTTATAAATTTAAAAATTAAGTAATAATAGGTAAAGTAGTAAAAAATAGCATACCTATTTTTTACTTACCAATAACGAAACTTGAATACATTTTTTTTTTTAAATAGTGTAGCTGGTATAACAATGAACAGTTTTCTATTTTGTATTATGAAAAAGAAACATAATCGAAAGTATATTAATATGCACTTCGTTAGTCGGTACAATAATATAATATTATACTATGTAGGTATCTATATACAAATATATGTTTCGAGATAAATTGAATCTTGTCGTAGAAAGCCATATTATATATAATGCAATATCGATAGAGACTCGGATGATTCTGAGTGAAAATGTATACACAAATATATGTTATATAATATATATACGTACACAATAAGGCAGTGGTGGGGACGACTACAGTATTTTTGCACACAAACTCCTTTCTGCTGTGGCACATATGTACGAGTATCGTCTTATCGGGTCGTTACAGAATCTCACAAACAACGCACGTCGAGTGAAGGGCGAAAAAGAGAGAAATTCTACACTTCAAAACTCTCATCATTTTCTACAAATATTTTCTTTTAAAAATAAAGTTACTCGGATAACTTGTAATAATAATAATAATATAAAGAGTGACGCGCCACATAAAGGTTTCTGCATTTGATATATTTGTCTTCAGCTGGAGTCATAGCCACGTTTCCTTACAATAAATAATTTTTGATCTTGTCTCATAACTCATAATTTTTTTAATTTTTTTAATATTAATATATTATAGTATACGGCTCTTGTTGCCTATACTTTTTTTGACTAACTTTTTTTTTGGGTCCCAATTGAGTGGTCAAGAAATAAATGTTGAAATAAACAATTAATAATAATATTTGAACATGGTCAGCACATGTGTGCACATAGCAAGATTGTATTCTACTATTAACCCTTCATGTATACGATTAGGACATTACTTTAAACTGCTACACAGATATAGGGATGAGTAGGTATCTAAGTATGAAGTCAACGATGGGCAATGCCATATAAATAGTCTTATACTTTGTACGTAAAGACTAAAGACACAAACGTCATACAGTTCCTGTCCTCTACTCCTCTACGATGCAGTCTATGCTTATGGTTTATTTATATCAGTGGTTCCCAACCTCTTCTATCCTACCACCCCCCGTCGTAGATTTTAAAAAAACTAGTGCCCCCTTCTTTCAATGGAAAAAATTAATCACCTTTTTTTTGTATTCTTCAAAAATAAACTATACAGTATTTATTTTTGTAAGATATAAAAATAAAAACTATTGTAAAACAAAAATAATTTAATAAATTAAAATTTTACTTTGTGGTGACTGCTTGCGCAAGCAATGTGTAGACGACCCCCAGGTTGGGAAACACTGATTTATACGGTAGTATGTCGGTAGTTATATTACCTACAGAATTATCATAACCATAAAGTCGTATTATAATCTAAAATAAATATTTAGGTAAATCTTAAATTTGCTAAATTTTGAAATTTCAACAAAAAGGCGTAAGTTAGGAATTTGATACAAAAGTTTCCTGTACTTAAAAAAAATAAATTCTATAAAAATTGTATTGAAAATGTTTGGTAAATATATATATAATCATAATTCACTATAAGACCATAATCGTTTTTCAAAAAAAAAATGTAATTGTTTAAATTGAAAATAATAATATTCCATTATTCTGCGTCGAGTAGAGCAATATCAGAAGAGATTGATTTTTGTTCATCAAACAAATTTAAACTAAACCAATACTGATTAGTAATATCAATAAGTAAAATAACATATATTTCATAAATAATATTGTGTATAGTTATGATTAGATTTGAGTATTTACTAACAATATTTTCTTGTAAAATATTCTTAATAAAATTGTAATTAAAAATTGATTATAATCTTTTTATTTATTAGTTTTATATATTGTTTCAAAATAATAAAAATATATAAGTATATCGTTTTTTTACGTAAAAATATAAGATTGTTCTGTGACTAATATATTTTTTGGTATATTATTACAGTTGGTTATGTGCATAAACATAAATGTGTATTGTGTAGTAATTAATTCCTTGAATAAAAAAGTAAAGTATATTATATAAAATCACTACATTAATTTACAAGGTTAATAAAACGTTGCATGTTACGTTTATTAGCTAAAACTACAATTTCTAAACGATTTTATTGAAAAAAACTTTTTTTTCAAATAATCAGATATATTTTTTTTAATTTAGTTTCTTCAAAATCAGTTTTTATAACTAAGAATTGAAATTTTAAAATAAGGTTTTACTTAAGTAGTTTATAGTGTAACTAAAAAATCAAAATAATATATTATAATTATAATTTTTTACAGACATTTTAAGTTAAAATTTAAATTTTGAACCATTCAGAATCAATTAATGTATTCTTTGGTTGACTTTTTATCTTAACTAAGTGAAAACCAACAAAAAATACGTTTGCTCGATTTAAGTTAAATATTTCATTATAATTTGAAATAAACAAAAACTTCTCGTAAACTTCTAAGCCTGTGACTTTTAAGATATATAAATGTTAAGGAACACTTAAGTAAAATTCACATAAAGTTTGAATTTATGTGTAAGAAATTAAATTGTTACAAAGTTTACCTAAATAGGAATCCATTAATCAAAATTATCTTTCCTATAGATGATAAAATTTGTTGAACTGTGTTTTTATGGCATTATTAATACACTTTATAAAGCCAATTAGAAAATTACGTACCTATCTGTATACTATTATATTTTCACGACATTAAACAATTAAAAAAGTTTAAAATTTCCAAAGAAATATTTTATTTCAGTTTAACTTATAATGTTATAATGTTATATAACTAGGCACGTATATTAAAATGTATTGTTTACCTATTTTTTAATATTGAACAATACACGTTAACTTGAAATTATTATTAAAAGAAAAATCAATGGCTTCTAATTTATTTTCCTACTTTTTCTATGTTCCTACAGTTCTTATGCCGTTTAGAAAAAATACGAGTTTTTTTTCTCCTAAGTTGATCTACATTATTAATTTTAGGTATAGAATATTATACCATCGGAAATTGATTTTTCCCGTTCATCATAATATGTTTATTTTTTGTGATCTCTGCCATGTACTCTCTCGTTCAGTGAGGCCAATATTATCTTTTTGAAGAATGAAATAAATAAATAAATATTATTATACGAAAACAAAAAGAATAATACATTTTTTTCAACACAAGTAAAACTATCCAGCTATCATTGTATGTAAAGGCTATCATATTATTCATTATATACATTTTTAACGAATTAACATGATTAAGTTAAGAGTTATAGGTAAATACTTCTTTCTAATTTCATGGATATAATTAAGTATAGAAATATTTGATTTCAATACACATACACTCCGTTTTTGTTTGGAAATTTAAATAAACACGTACTTATGCTTAATGTGATTTTTATATTTATTGGTTTTTAATTCATGTATGGTCAAAACATTGATCTAAGTTATTCACATAATTTTTAAATTTACCGGACTAATGCTGTTTAGTTTTCTGACAAAATACAATTTAGAGTGTAATATAAGTTAATAGTTGAAATTAAATACTTGTGATTTAATAACAAATTTGGAGTTTGGCCAGTTTATAATAATTATTTCTGAGATGGCAATTTTAATAAATTGAAATTAACAATGGAATTCAGACAGTTCAACATATATTTTCCACCAACGTGTTTTGTTTATTTATTGATTTCATATTTAATTTTAAGTTTTAAAAATAACGAAACATATATAATACAATGTGTATTTTGCATACAATACAAGATACCACGAAATGCTATTAATTAAAACACATATTTGTATTTGCTTTTAACAGATATTGAAAAGTGAATGACAATTAAAAGTGAAATTACTAATATATAAGTATATACAATTTATTATTTGGACATGAAAACTAATGAATTTAATATTAAAAATAAAAATAATGTTCTTATTAATTTATAAAATGGTAAAGAAAGGCGTGTATTAGAATATTATATGCTAACTTTTAAAAATTGGTTTAAATTATACATGATAATTATTAAACTAGTACAAATGTAGAATAATCAAAATTATTATTAATGTAATACATTTGAACTAATTGTTAAAAAAAATAATGTTTATCACACTAATTAAATTTAAATATAATTGAATAAATATATGAATTTTGAGAGGACAACAATTACTAAAAATAACCAAATACCTACTTAAGTTTAATTTAAATAGTTTAAAATGTATAAATTACATTCTTTGATAAAATATAAATAATTTAGTAGCTTAAATAATATTGCGATAAGTTGTTTAAGAAATGTAATATTATAATTAACATAATTTGTTTATTGATGACTTATAAATGTAAAAAAAAACTTAACATCTCTTCATTTTTCATAAAAATTACGTGATCTCAATTGATTTTGAAGACATATATGTTTTTAATATTAAAATGTATTTTCCTAAATAATTGGCTGGAAATTCATATTTTAGACACTTGTGTAGGTATATTACTAAGTATACAACTACTTTGCTCATGAGTCATGACATTTAAAGTTTCTCAGTTAACGTGGCCAGGTTAAACCTTACAAGAAACCACATTAAACTGACAATTATTATAATATTATATAGTACCTACCTATCTGAAAACCTCACAGATTTTTAAATTTTAATTGGCAAAATGGCAGTATATTATTATTTTTCATGTATCGGATTGCATGATTTATTTTTGCGATCGTTTTACAACTACTGGGGTCTGTCGGTGAAGTATAAGAGCATAATATATCTCGTACCTATGTACATATTAAATGTTTGCTCCGGTATAAAAAACTTTAAATGAAAAATCCACCGCCATTGAATATAATAAAATATAATGATTTGGTTATATTTTCAACCCGAGTCCTCAGTATCAAATGAAATTGGTGGGGAGTTTCAAATACTTGAGGGATTATTATACGCCGTGTATGCACGCATTCGGGTGACTATTATAATAAATATTAAATGCATGTATATCATTGGATACAGTTATCGACAGAATTCACATCGTCTGCAAGAGAGGATAATCACTTCATCCCTCTAATCTTAACTGTGTTCACGAATATATCTTAGAATATAGATTTATTGAATATCATATAATTAATATAGCACACTATCACGTGCCTGCAGGTTAAAAATGAGAAATTCGTATGCTACGAAAGAAAAAAATATGAATGAGTAAAAGGCTAAAGAGAGTTAAAGAAAGGAGATTAAAAAAATAAGAAAGAAATACCTCGGTGTGGTCGGGATTGGAATTCAGTACTTATATTAAAGGGAGGAGGAAAAACCGACAGCGGTGGCATCGAGTTCATTTTCCTCCGTTAAAAGAAAATGTTTGATGTGCCGGTTCTTTAGAAATCTCGAGTTGATAAGATATTACACTTTACGCACGCACACGTGTATGTGTGCTGTGTGTATGTGTGTATGTGTGTATGTTATATAATAACGAGAAATGCAAAAATCAAGGTTTTGAAAGCGAAAAAAGTCCCTCACTTTTTTGTTGTCGCTATCATGTTAGTTATATGCCTGTATATTGCTCATTGTTTGAAGCTCAATTGTGTGGACGTCAACATATAATAATAATAACGATTCAGATGTCTGTGTCATTAAGTGAGCATGCTTTACATATTTTCTCACTTACCATTTACCATTAATGTAACATTTTCTATACGAACACTTTGTTGCCTGTTGAATATTAGTTCTTAAATATTTTAGTAAATTATTTTAGATTTTATATTTTTAAATATTTTAACACATTGTTTTTTGATATTTTTTTAAATGATGTATTTTGAATGTGAATACCGCAGCATCCAATTAAAAGCAAAATATAATTTAAACATAAAAGTCACTCATTTCACTGAAATTGAGAAAAATAATCCTAAGTTAGAAATAACTTCCCATCATTTTGCTTCATTACAAGGTAAAGGGTAACTGCTCCGAGGGCTGTTTCTAGACTCTCGTTTTACCTACAGGATGATGATTAAAAAAAAAAATAATGGTAAAACACTCATTATTTTAAAAATTATCAGTGGTTTTAGAAATATATATTTTTTTAGACAATTTTAAATCATGCCAAACAACATAAAAAAAAATTATATTAATTTGTAAAAAATACCACTTTTTTTACAAAAACGTTAATAACTTTTGAGAAAATGAGTGTTTATCTTCAAAAGCAACATTTATTTTGTTCATTTGTTATAATATTATGTACTTATTGGTACGAATTATTTGTGTATCCCATTATATGATTAGGAAGAGGCGTATTTTAGACTTTGTCAGGGAGATATTAAAATAAAATGCGTAAGGACTTTGAAATGTGTATTCAATTTGGTTAAACAAAAGTCAATTTTTATTTTATATAACTTTTGTAATTCAAACCTAAAATAGTAATTTCTTGGTTTTTTCTTAGTAAGTTCATCAATTGTATTGTTTATGTTTATATTAATTGTAATGTGTTGTGGTAATGGACAATATTGACAGTCCATTCAATCTACTTTAAAAACTAAAACTTAAATCAAATAATTGCTATAGTAATTATTAGTTTATTTGGAGATTTTTATTACTTTGTTTCAATGATACATACAAAAAAAATGTCAAGGTTAAGTTCATCTCTTTAATGCTAAATAAGCCACTGATCTAATGTAGCTACCTAGTCATTGTATTGTGTTAGGTTTTCCATTACTGTTGAACGACATTCGTCGAAATCACTTATCTGATATAATTAAAGGCTCTTAACAAAAACTACTATTTCATTATTAATGGTATTGAAATTAAAATTTAGTTTATGTTGTTAACATTATTCACAACCATATTTCGTTGTTCATATCATGTGGTTCGTAGGTGTCCAGGCAGGATACCAATAAATGCAACGGTATTATATCTAGGTATATAGGTATAGTAAAACCTTTATATAAAGAATCCTCTCTTATAGGGGATAAGACAAAAATCTCCGAAAAAAACGAAAAATAACAACAGCCTCGTATAACCTATATCCCGTATATTTTACTATCCCTGCTATAACGAAAAAATCATCTGGTCCCGAGAAATTTCGTTATGAGAAGATTTGGTATCAGGTTATACCGCTTTTATCATTGTATTAGGACTATCAGTTCAATGTGTATTTGTGCTGTATATTACAGTTGTGTATTTTACACGGCACCTAGCTGTCCGTTATTTTACATATTTATTTCATAATCATTTTTTTTTGTACGGTTGACCGGGTGTGGTTACCCCTTTTTTGCACTAACATAGTTTGTAAGATTTTTCTATCTGCGGAACGTTTTAAATATATATTTGTCATTAAGAAACTTTATATCAATCTACTTAATTTATTCCAATATCCAATGTCCAAACTCCCTCTTATACATCCATAGTTCACTATCATCGAATACCAGCGACCACCCGAGAGCGGACAATACCTGGCTACATTATCACACCGCCGTCGACGACCGGTAGTTCTAACCAGTCGCTGCCCCCCCCCCCCCCACAGTTTGTATCATTGAATTTATGAGTAAATATAGTATTTAAAAACTTTGAACTCTTTATATTAGTTTAATAAAACATTCTATCGTGTCTGATCTAGTGTATGACCTATAATATCTGGCCTATTATAAATTAAATGTAATGTAAATATCAATAACATAGTAAAATGTACAGGATTTCCAATCAAATTTCAGAAAAAAATCTTATATTAAGTATATTAATCGTATGTAATACGCCTCGGCTCTTGATTTCAAATCTATGTACTAATATTAAAACAATACATATTTATTATACCGATACAAGTAAGACACTACATAACGTTTGACTTTATTTTATTGGACAATTCAAGCGATTTAGATGGAATATATTACAATATAACTGAGTATAATATTTAACTAATTTGATAATAACAATTTTTTTAGCCATCATGTCAATCAACAAATTGTTTGAGTTATCATTAAATAAAAACAAACTCACCTGCATGATTGAAGCTGTTAAAATAGAGTTAATCGAAAACACGAAAAAATTAGAAGACATTTTGAAGGTATCACATACACACACACACACACTCACTTAAACGTAATATTTTATGTTTAGTTAGGTTTTTTATAATAGCAACAGCATGTTAGTCGGCGTGGTGGCTTTCTCTGTGATTGTACTTATCTACAGTGCGTGTTATATTAATAATTGTGTTTCATGTTTCATCTCGTGTTTTCTTAGAATAAATCGCAGAAAGACCATTTCCTATTGGAAAAACAAATAAACAAATGTTTTGAATTGCATTGCAAAATCGAAGATTATTCGGACAAACTCAAGGAACTGGAATTAACGGATGATTACTCGGTATTGTTAAATCATATTATTGTATTAGTTATAGTAGGTATTGAATTCGATTGGTATGTAAGTAATAAAGAACGTTTAGTATTTTGGTTCGAACCATCGGATGTTCATACAGATATTAGGTACTCACCTAAATATTTTTTCATTGTATATAAAGGAGTCACCAAACACTCTGATTGATTTTATTTCAAACATTCCTAACGTCGTAAACGATTTTGGACCTGAGTCATTGGTCGTGGTTACGTCTGAAAAAGTTGGCATGCAGTACGTACAGTTATTACAGTAAGTTGGTACTTATATAAAAGCTATTTTGTTCACCTTTAAAGTTTTTAAAATTATTTTTAAATCTTTTGGATCAGTCCAATCAATAGGCTTGTATTAAGCATTTTTTTTTAATAAATTAATATTATAAATGTTGGTAGATGGTTAAACTTAGTTGAATTCCAATTAAGAACCCATTGCAAATTATTAACTAGTGAGCTTTCTAGTCTATGATTTCTACATATTAATTATTTTGTTCGAGATAAAAATAAATGTACCGTGTAACAAATTCTAACAGGTTTTTGATTTTAATACGAATTTACCATTATTTTATAAAAAAATAAATAAACTTGATAAATGGATACATAGGTATTTTGAGCAAATATTTTCTCAGCTGCCAAGATAAAACTAATGACCTTCTTACTGCTTGAGAAAAAGCTTACATCACTGATATGAAACTAAATGGCTCTGCATCTAAAAATTAAATCAGTTATTGAATATCAAAGTAATAGTATTAATATGTATTATTATTGCCTAATGGTGTTGATCATTTTGAATTCTCCAACCCTCCCACCAATCTCATCATAAGCAAATTGGCTTAGGAGCTTAGCATCCAATGTACGATATAGACTATCTAAACTATAAAGTATTCTTGTATAGTTGGGCTTGTTGAGCAAACTAATGCAGTATTGTTGCACACTTACACTACACATAGAAATAAAGCATAAAGTATAGTGTTATTATAGTGTTATTATACTTTTTAATATTCACTTTATAGGTACAGTTTATTTTCATTCAATATATACTTCACTACATACACTGATTTCATAAATAAATGGGGTTTACTAGTACAATATAGTTAGTATACTAGGATAGTTATACTAAATCAGCTGCATAAATGCTGTCAGCCATTATTTGTGATTTGTAAATTACTAAGATTAGATGACTTTAGAGAGTACTTAAGAACACAATTTTTCCTTTTATTTTTTTTACGATTTTTCATTTGAACTTTTTCGTCAGTATCACCCCGCAAATTAGAGTTGTTCTTCTCCGCTTATCCAAATAATAAGGCTTATAAAAAAAATATTAATTCAATATTCGTCTGCAAAAACTTGACTTATAGTAATAATAATAATCAATACCGTACCCACAAACATGATACACACTATACACTCTGGATTTCCACTTTTAGTGGTTTAGCAGTGAAGAACGTTATCATCACCACGATCAGAGCACTGACGGCGGGCGAAGTGAACGTCACGCTGGGAAACGTGAAGACCGCGCTTCTGGACGGATCCGAAGCAGAATACCGGAAGTTTGTGGGCAACGAATCCGTTCGGTTGGTCATATCAGACCACGTGCCGGTTAGCCGACTGTTTCGCGTGTTGGGCGACGTTCACCGTAACCATTGTTTCGCGACGATTCGAATGAATGTTGACGGCAATGGTGTTGACGATGATAATAAGAATATAATATCGTAATAGCGAGCAACGAAATCATGTGTCGGTCGAGTGTGGTTGTTGTTGTGCCTACTTGACTTTTACTATACAACGCATAATAATTTATTGTAATATAATATTATATCTACTTAAAGCTACCAGGTGAACAAATATTTGTCCGATTAGAATCTACGTGTAGAATACACTGTAGATACTGGGTACAGAGGTACACAGTATTTTTCAAAACTTCAGAGACAACATTTTATATAAATTAGCATAATCTGTAAAATTTAAAAGTGTTGTAAAAAATTATGATTTACAATTTCTAATCGGGTCCCCTACAAATTACCCTCAACTACCCAGATAATACGACTGTTAAAAAATAGATTTATTCAAGTTTTTTTGTGCTGTTGAAATATAAATATTAAAGTCCAATTTCACTGAAAAAATACCAATTAGTATTTTAAACTAAAGTATCATTACTTTATCAGCTTTATAACGCATACACGTACATAAGTTGTTTATTGTCATCTGGTCATCACAACGTGATTTATTTTTATTTATTTACAGAACGAATAATTTGTCGTGTGTTGTGTAAGTTTACATTTATGTTAATTTAGAACAAAATATTATAACAGTTACAAGAACTCGTTCTCGAGTCGTTAGTACATAATACAATCATTCATTCATTTCATTCAAGAATAATGAGCACATTAATTTTCTTTTTAAGTTATAACGTTGGTATTTTCATTGTTATAATATAAACCATAATATACAATATACATAAATATAAACTCAGTCGTTCCATCGCATCGGTTCGATAAACTTTCAATATTTATCAGAGTTTATTTGATGTAGGTATAATGTATAATATACGCGATGTAATGCGTGGCTTTGATGGGAAACATGCACTCGAGCCATAGAAAAACCCGCGGCTTTTAAATCCGGTTTTGTAACTTACGCAGCTATTTTATCCCCAGTGAAACGTCCCTGGTATAACCCATCAACCACGACAGCGTATAATATCTATACTCTATAATATGGTTTATTTTACACTCGCGGAGTCGCGAAGGTGTATGATACGTATATAATATTACGATACTCATATACATTCGGATCGAGTACATGATGCGTATAAGTATAAATAAAGGAACACGCGTATGTGTGTGTGTTTTTTATACTGGCCTATTGCAAATGTTCACTCAACAATTGCTCCGGCAAATAATCGAAACATGTCCAAAGGGTCGGCCGCATATGATATTATCATTATTATTATTATATGCACACACACGTACACACACATACACACACACGTGCTTTTTATTTTGCTTCAGTAGACTTTCCTTTCCTAGGGCTACTCACCATCACCGCCACCGCACCTTCTCGGCGCTTTAAGTGAAATACGAAAAAAATATACTTTACGAGACCGTCGAGTTTTAATGGCAAAAACGACCTGACGTCAGTTCGCGGGTTTTGGCAAAGTATGCAGTTTTTCAAACCGCCTTGTATCTCTTGCGAGGCAACGAGGATCGACCCTATAACAATATAATATATTAGAGACTCTTTTATAGGAGCACATATCCCACCAGGATAAAAAATTTAAGTTCAAACGCCATTAATCTTATAGTATAATACCGTGACCGTCGTAGGTAAGGGTGCATTGTCTCGGTTTGGCCACGCGCTTATTTATTATCTGAAAATATATTCTACACACTTGATAATAATAATCAATGCTTGGATTGGAAAAAGAATTAGAAGAGGATAAAAAAGTGTAAAAAATGTGCGTACTAGAAAATTTGATTAAAATAAAATTAGAAAGGGCAAGCTAAATCTTTGAAGAAGTAGGTACTCTTCCATTCTTCCCTTTCACCATAATACAAGCACTGAATTAATATTATAGTATAATATAGCACTTGGATGTTATTTAAACAATATATTTTGCTACACATACTCAAGTAAACTATTTAAACTTATTGTCTTTAATATGTTCTTGTTGTAACAAAATATTTTTAAGTCAGTTATTTTTATTTCTTAATATTTAGTTTTATTTGAAAATAGCTCAAATAGCTTATAGAGGTATCGCAAGAAACGTGTGAATATTATATTATTAAATAAATATCATTAAAAATGATTTCACCTGATTCTAAGTATGATCATTTATCAAATGCGATGATAATTTAATAATAATAAACTTTATTAAAACAATAGAATATCTTTACATTATTTACAAAATATTAGTTTAATATTGCAGCACCCCATGTAAGGTAAGCTTGTGCTGGGTGTACGGTTCTTATCACTTAAAGTATATTTACAATAGATATTAATATTGATTATTAACTAATTAACAAAACAGAACAAACACATTTTATAAGAAGTGTTATACATATTACATAATTAACAAAAGATAATCGTATATAATTATATGAAAAAGATTCCAAACTAGATAAATCTAAATATTTTACACGTTTTTGTAAACTACATTACATTTTTAAAATTGTTTTTATTGATATTTTGTGAACGACATAAACTTAAACCCGTTTATAACACACTTTTTTGACCTTGTGAAGATATGGTAAATATATATTAATATTTTGTTTATAATAATTGGTATTATGTTCATGATCTAACAGAGGAATTACATTTTTATGTTTATACAAATCAACCAGAACCGATAAATTATAAATACATTTTAAATCCTTTACTTTAATTTTCTTTATAAATCAATGTAATGCTAGTTTTCTTTATTAGATTTAGTAAGAATTTTATAATACAATTGAATGTAACTCATGAATAAGTCTTGACGAAATATTTTTTGAAGTTCCTCCCCAAATGAATATGCCATAAGAATATACTGATTGTACCTACTAATGCTAGATAATTATTTTATAAGAATTATTAAAAATATATCTACATAGTTTCTTTGAAGAAGTAGAAGAATTTATGTAAAACATTATTGTTGATTATCAGTTGTAAATTGTATTATATGTTTAGGTTCTAGAATAAAATCTATCTCCAAATAAATAAAAATATAATAATTTGTAATACTAAGTTAACAATTGATCAAATATCGCTAGCCTTTTTTTTAAAATTAAATTATTATACTGTCTCTTCCATAACAAATAGTACTTAAAAATATGAATTTATAAATACTATGCAAATAAGACCATGTATTTTAAAGCATGTATTTATAATGAGGGTTTTAATTAGACGTTATTAGTTGATAAGGAATTTACATCAGTGAGATTGAATCTGAGAAAAGAGAAACGCGCCTAACCTTTAATTTGATTCAGCTTGATGAAAGAGCAGTACAATTAATAAGTTAATGAGAGAAGTCACCATCTTCTGCTTTATAGTTTGGTAGAATACATGAAAGACTTTGGTTTAAGGTTTCACCTTATATTAAAAGAGTGTTTGGTTTGTCATTTGTGTATTATACAACGAACAAGATTTGATGAATAACACCAACTTTGGAACCCGCAGTTGTTACCTAACTGTTATTAGAATACCAACTGTTTTACAATTAATGTTACGCAATCGCAACTATAATGACAAAAGAACATTATTAATTGTTTTCTGTTTTGTTTAAAGAAACATTAAAATATTTTATTATGCGTTTTAGATATAGGTTATAAAAGGTTGCTCACAATTACGTCATGTTTGTCATAATATTATTTTAAAATGTTTTTAACAAGTTCTTACTGTAAATATTACATCATGTCAAGATATAACTGTATAATATATTAAAATGTGCAAGTATTAAATAAAAATCTCAGACATGGTTTTATATTTTATTTTAGTAACATTTTATTATTTAGCGAAAAATGAAAATAGTACATATTTACATTTTAACACTTAATTAAAAAATGTATATGTTGTCAAAATAAAATTTAGGTTTGAAATCAAATCAACAATATCTTAATGTTTAGTGAGAAGTTACAAAATATTGATTTTATAGATTTACGTATTTGAACCATGAAAGAATTACACATAAACTAAATTCTTTTATTACCTAGTTCACCAATATTGGGAATTTCGACAGCCACTACCTATTATTCTATATCATCATAAATTATTAACAAATCTATAGCTTATTATAATTTTAAGAAATATATCCTAATTTTCAGTACATATTTTATAGTTAATGTCAGCGATCACTGGACCATTCAGATGCGGCTAACTCACATATTACTATGCATGAAAACAATAACTAAAAAAAGTAAAATGTGTACTTACATTGAACATTTGCCAGATGTGAATTTATACGTAGAAATAAACATAGCAAAAAATATGTAAAAAATATTATGGGATACAATATTTTCCTGGTTTATATCTTATGAATTATAATAATATAACACTTGCACTTTTGTTCATAAGAATACGTCCGACACACATGTGTTTTTGTCATCTAACAAACGTATAACCTAAAAAATTTACGTTCAGTTGAACTAATTTAGTGTTGTTAGCTTCGATATAAGAGTAAATTAATTTTTTTATAAAACTTTAAGGTAATCTGTATTTGTCTGTTGGGTTGATTTTTTTTTATAGTATTTTTATTTTTAGATGAGTAATGACTACCTACGAGTGTTTAAAATATTACAAATTAAAAATGCTCAAAACTCTCTTAAAATTAAAATATTATAAAAAATTTAAAAACCTACGCTTAAACATTGATAATGTCCCTATTTTTAAGTCTTATAATAAAATCACTTTAAAATTAATTTAACAATACAACACAAAGTTGGTTCTGCTGAGCGAAAATAAATACAACACATTCTGTATAATTTTATTTTATTTATTCATGAAGTAGGTACCTACTTAATATGTTAAAAAAAACAACTTATACTATGATGAATTATAATTATAAGATAGGTTCAAGTGACATAAATTCAAATGTATCTTTGCGGAGGGAGGACCAAAAAATTACTAAACAATATTTTTTTTTAAAAAGTACACATTGCAAAACAATAATTCTTTTCTCTGCTCAAAATCTAAAAGGTTAATAAGGTTAATAATAATAAATATTTCCCATATTTTCCGTGGGAGAGCAATTTTTTTTCACCGGGGTACAAAATGTCTAAATGCGGCACTGTCTGATATATAGACTATAGTAGTAAAGTTTAGTAAATGTCAAGTGTATAACACAGAAATGTTATATACTGGCTTCCATTGATGTATTTTCATAATTCCTATGAGAATTCAAAAAATTGAACTCGCAACAGTGGTGTAGAAAAATAGCCTATCTATGACGCAGTGCTATCAAAATTTGTCAATTGCATAAGGCGAGTTTAAATCAAAATATTCATTTTTTATAAAAGACTAAAATCGTTTTTCTAACTGAAATTCTACCACGATAGACTTGTGGAGGCATACTAACACTGCGGGTGTAAATAGTATCATTGGTTATAAATACCTTTTAATATTTATAATCAATAGAAGTATTCAGCTATTTGAAGAAAGGTTTCGTGTTGTATATTTTACAGGTCTCACCAGTTGGTGATGACAATTTTTTTTTTATGACAGTGTATTTTGGAAAATCTGTTTGTACTGACATGTTAAAAATAAAACTACAAAATACTTTGTTTATTTAAGTTACTGGTATGCCGGAGCGCCATCATATTTCATGACATTTTTTTTAAAAACGTTTTTGTTGAGACTGAAAAAACTGGAAATGATTTTTAATTTTTGGAATTAAATTACGTAGAAAAAATACGTTTAGGAACTAAATAGAAAATAAATAGAAAATAAATAAATAGAAAATGCATTAATAGTAACAAATACACTTGGGATATTGAATGAACATAAAACATGTTATTTCGAATCCATGTTGTTTTGAAAATTAACAATTGTGAAATATATATTATTAGAAATAAACGCGGTTTGAAAATATTATAATAAATTGAAAAAATATTTTTAAAATCTGATATCGATTGGAAAAAATAGGAAATTAAACTGATGGATAATACGTACTCACAAGCAGACATTTATCGAAAATTAAATCCACAGAAAATATAATGTTACGGGCAAACATTGTTTTAAATAAAAAAGAAATAAAATTATCACAAAATTAGTATATTCAAAAAACCCAATATAAGCTACACAATATATACACATGTCATTAACAAAACATATTCAAAAAAACCGAAAAAATACATTTAACTAAATATACGAGTAGTTTCGGCTTCTGGTTAACGGAGACTCGGCACACAGCAGATCAGCCTTCTGGCCACCCTGTTGACCCGCCGTCTGAGGTTCTTGTCAAGGGGATGGTTATGAAGGTGATGACCCCCTCCCCAAAAAAACATTAATTTGGGTTCTAATAACTTGTTACAAAATACTAATAAAAATAATAATTAATAATTAACTTTCATTCTATTGTAATTGTGTATTATATCTTTTTGTCCTTTTGCCCCCCTCCCAATTTGAGTTCTAGATCTGCACCTACCGTGAGCCGATGCAGTGGATTGCCTACCTAGGTGGACTAGATGCATGTTAATCACTTGAGGTTAATCTTAACTTAATATTTGGCTCAGGCCACGCTGGGTGGGACAGCTAGTTATACGATATAGGAATGTGATGTACAGTATAAGTATATAGAAGTATAGAACAGTGACTCGACTTCAACGATGCGAAACTTAGGTTTTTCATTTTAAGTGCATTTTAAACAGTTTAAACAAATCAGTTGTCATTATTTATTATTAGTATAATATATATCAACTTTTTTTTGCCACGACGTAATTAAAAAGTTAGGGGCATATGTCATGTGCATCAGGTTGTACATCATAATATTTAAATATAGTTTTCATTATTTATAGATTTATATCAGTCAAATAATTTACAACTTTACAATAGAAACGGCGTGGGGTGTAAACACACGGAGGTATATACTCGTTTTAACGTCGGCTGTCTCAAATCAGAGAGCCATTAAGGGTTTTACCTGCGCGTTGAGTACGCACACGATAGCTAGTATAACGTTAGACTGTGTATCGAAAAAAAATTGGATTTAATTTACGCCCCATCGTTCGATGGGGTATCATCAATACGATGTACGCACGCCGAATATACCTTTATATATCATTTTATGATATATATTATATTGTGTCGCGTGTATGTATAAACGTAATTGTGTACACGTGGACTCGTCGTAATAATAACCGTGTGCGAGCGGACTTTAACGCCGAAGCAGTTTAGACGTTGTTTTACAGCCATCCCCTCACTCCTCCACTGCCGACCAACTGGCTAGTCCCCGCCGAGGTACGTCATTCTCGGGGTGAAATGATTTTTTTTTTTTTATATATATATCATTTCCACAGCTATGCCGACACACGCACACTGCACACCGGCAGAATAAAGAGGGTGGCGAAGCGCGACGGACCGAGGGTTTCATTAGACGACAACGACGGGATTTGACGGCCAACAATAACGTCGTAAAAATGTTGTTTGGCAGAGCTTAATGAAATTTCGCCTCCACCGCCAACGACAATGTTTCATTTTTACGTAGATTCACCCGACCCCGTTGTGCTTGTGCATACATGTTTGTATATAGAGGGCCGACCGAGGTATAGGTAGGGCAATATGGCGTAGCTGCATTGGCGTACGCGAAACACACGTTCACGTTAATATTATACTTTAACACGGTGCGTTCTTAGAGAGGGGGGGGGGAGGTTAGAAAACAGTAAAGAAAAACTAAACGAGTCACTGGAGAATTACTTTTGGGCTATTATGGAAAGCCGTCGCGTCGTAGCCTTTTAAACGCGAGTAAGACCGCCGTACAGCCAGATACGTATTTAGGTATTTTGCGGCATCCTAAGTAAGAAACGCCCCCCCTCCTCATAGTAAAAATGTCTTCATCAATATAATTGTAAAAAAAAAACATTATATCACTTTATTCATAATTTAAAAACATAGTATTAGTTATATATAAAAATACATAAACAAAAGTAATAATATTTTTATTATAATGTATAATAACAAAATTTTAATAAAGGAAATTTAAATTAAATTAAAAATGTTTACAGTACTTAGTATAAGTTCCAAAAATGTGCCCAAATTTGCATTATTTTTATGTTCCATTATGTATTCTGCAGTATAGGACGAAAAAAATCCTGACTTTTAAAACAGTTTTTGACTGTCTGTGGTTTAATATTCTTTACTATGTATTTAACCTAAAAAATTGCATCTAAAACATTTAGAGATTTGTTTTCTACTTTTTGTTTAACTCTAGATAAAATATTACAAAGTAGTCAATAGCGATAATGAATATTAAAATTATATTCTTTGATCTAGAGGCTGGCAAATTTGTATTTAGATGTAGGAATATTAGTTTTATATTTTCTAAATTTAATGTACCTCTGTGAACTAGCGTTATCTACAAATAAAATAATTTTTCTATATTTTACATTTTCTATTTTACTGTAAAAACACATTAACCAGTCTGTTATTAAATCTCGATTCATCCACGATTTACGGTTAGCTTTCCAATGAACACATAACATTTACGCCTTTGAAACAGCTTGGTTTTAGTGATTTTGCAATTATAAACGGAGTTTCAAATTTCCCGATCATGTTTCCTCATAATAAAATAGTTTAACGATCTTTAGCAATCTACTAAACTGTATTTTTGTGCTTTTTCTTGGACCAATGGTCCAGAAACAGGTAAATTATATGAATGGGCTTTACAGAACCATTCAAATGTAATTTTATCTACATGTGATCCATCCAATGTCTTTGAATATTTTATTTTCATTTCATCATTGCCATGCTCAGCGTAATATTTTTTAGAATTATACGAGTCTTGTAAAATGTTGTTCATCTGTATTTTTCGTTAAAAGAGATGTTTTTATAGATCAATAAAATACAAAAAATTCAAATTAAATGTTTAAATTTGCCTGGATTTGCTTATGCCAAACCATTTTGCTAATATTCGTACACTAAAATTTCCAGTTATTTTAGTCTTAATAATATGTATTTTTTTTTGGTATGTTCAATTTTTTTATTTAAAGTTATTTGTTTTAAACTAACATGGGTAAGTGTTCACACAACGATCAGCGCCGATGTAACCAGTTTTCATTCATCGAATAGGAAACCATTAAAATAATTCATATAAAATAAGACAATACAAAATAATTAAAACTTACCTATAAAAGATAGTAAAACCATTAAGATAATAAAATATGAACGAAATATACGTATAATAAAAGATAAATATAGTATTTTTATTACTTAACATTTTCGATAATATGTAGTATAATATACATATTAAATTATATCCATTTATCAGCAGTAATTTTGAATTTTGGTACCAGGTTTTAGTGTAAACGTCCACTATTTGGAGTGTTCGCTATTTTAAGGTTATAAACCCTATTATGTACATATTTAATTTTTGATGAGGAATTTTTAAAGTGGCCACTATTGGGATGTGTTCACTTTTGAGAGGTGTCCATTAGTAGAGCTTTTACTATATACAATTTCACCCGTAACCCCCAAACTGCTATTTATCTACGATATTGTTTATATTATAGTATATTTTATAATTTTAAATTGATAAAATGTATAATATAAATTGCACAATAATCATTCACTTATTTTTGTTTTAGTTATAATCTATAATAGCAAATGTGTAGAATACATCAAATAAGTAGATAAGTGAATATAATATGATAGGACGTGTAATGCAATACTCGGTGTACTTTATATTATTAACTAGTAGTATATTGAGAACCTTAATATAAAATAGTTCATGAATGATATACCTTATCTTATTCATTACATCCTTATTGGTGAGATTATAAATTTCTATAAACAAAAAAGAAATGCTATTGTCAATAAGCTTTTGATGGAGTCACTTTTCAGGATGCGACTTTTGAATATCAGTAAATCGTGGATACAGTTAGAATGTCAGATGCTTTGTCTATAAAACGTTGTAGGATATTTCATCCAGAAAACGTTGTTTTATACAATTCAAAAACTCATTGAAATTTATACCGTACAAACTACACGACTGTATTATACGAACGTACAGAGTAATTTACAACTTTTGAACTCGCCGATCCGGATTGGGGTTATTGATGGGTATAAATGTATAATATTATTATATAAGCGCGGATGAGGCGTAAACCGAACCAGAAAACACTACAATTGTACACATGTCGATGGAAAAAATTCAAAAATGTATAGATGTTTACAAATAACAATTTTTATTACAATAAACGACGGAACTCGTATTTGTAATCGTAGAACATAATATTATTACTATCATGCATATCACACGGATCTTCGAGCGGAGAGTAAGTTAATATATCGTAATAATAACTTGCATTAATATAAACATCGAAGGATATAATATATTATTACGTTCGACAACTAATTATTCTATGTCAATAATATTGTTACGTGCGAACTACCACAGATCCTTTTGATGGTGGTTTTGTAATAAATGTGTTCGAAATAATAACTAAGTGTCTATTTATTTATAAAATGCGTAAAATTAAACAAGTAAAAGTGTGTGTGTGTGTGTAGAGACGTCTGACACTCTGACATGAAGGTGCACTGGACTCAGAGGCTATGGTACATCTGAATACGCTGTCATTTGGTCTCCTTTTTACATGGTCTCCTTTTTACATGGTCTTCATACACGGATCTTCGTGGGAACGCAGCCAACGGCCTTGTAGTTGTTGTTGTCGCTCTTGCAGCTGCGATAGCTTTCGGTGCGATTCCAAGAATTTTGATGGCAACTCTACTCAGGTTTTCTATCCTTAAATTATTAATTAATTTATAACTGATGTGTTATACCGATATTCGTATATTGATTCTAGGAACCTTTGTGGTTTTCTAGGAATCGTAGCCCGTAACAATATGAAAAATACGTACAGCCGATTACACTAAATTAAAAAAAATCAAACGCAATATCGACAATTGGACTTTCCCTATCGAAATACCCCAAAAATGTTATTTTTACAAGACTCAGAATTATTGGTCACACTAAAAATATCCCACAGTATTCTAATAGCCAAAGAAGAACCCCCTATATACACAGTCTGTCAAACACATACTTGCGGAATGCCGAATAGATCTCGACACAAGAACAAACTTTAATCTTCCAGAAGCAATTTTAAGCCGAAACACTACTCAATAATCGTCAGTCAAACTCCAATATCATCAAATTCACCACTGCCATCAAACTCCAATCCAAAATCTGAAAAACCTTAATGAAAAGTTCACAATATATCCAATATATAAAGTTAATATTTAAAATTTAAATTCATATTTTTTTTTACAAATCCTTTGTACACCCAATGGACCCATGTTACCGAAAGTCTTAATAATAATAAACAAGTGACACAGTCAGTCACTGTGACATTGTGTGTACTGTGTAATAATGCGTAATATAATAAAAATGTCAGGCCTCTAATTTCCCTTCTCTCCTCTCCACTAAAAGCACTTATCGCCACTACATAACACTTCATCACTATAAAATCTTATCCATTACTAATACTCATAATTGCCTCATTAGTATAATTTGAATATTCAAATTAAGCAATCTCCCATTTATTATTATTATTATAATGTTCTATTTCCATTATTTTAATTTTTTTATTTATAATATTTATATCTTGTTTTTAAAACTGTTACTTATGACTTATCTTATATTTTGCGAATAGTTTGATATAGTGTTATGTTATAATCTTTGGGCTTTGAAAACCGCTGTTTAAATAATATAATTGTTAATGCTGGAAGGTAATAAATTAAAAAAATAATAATTAGAATGACTGCGAAAAAAAAATAAAAAAATAACAGTTATAATAATATAACGAGTAGGTATATAATATTTATAACAACAACAACAACAACAACAACAACAACAACAACAACAACATACCCAACGCGCAGTTGGGGCAATAACACACTGTACTTTCCCATCTGCACTTTTGCCTATCCGATTAATATTTGTCCGAAAAAACGTGCAACGATATTATTATATTATTATCATACGATAATCCGTGGCCGTCCGTCCGACAGCCCATCGTTAATCGCAATAGTGGTCGTGGTCAGCGTTATAGTTATAACAACGTGTAGCGCAACCGTGTGTGTGGGCGCGGGTGGGTGTTTGGCCGGCCGTTGCTAAGGGAGTTGTGGTATAAAAAATAAACCAGGCTCTGTATGATTGACGGCTTCATAAAATATTCATCATCGCAATTTGGGAAATAATGATAAATAAAAAAAATAAACCCGACCGGGTGAATTGAATATGAACGTATAATGAAAATCGATGCCAGTAACAAGCGGTCTCTAAAGCAAACTATATATATATATATATGGAAAATGCCCTGTCGACTGTCTATATAATATTATATAATATTATACTGATTCGATTTTTGTTTGTTTTTGTTATTTATGTGAACGATTATAGAAGCGAGTATAAAATATACAAAATAAAATAATAAACGCCGTCTCTGCCAAGTGCAGTTCTCCGAAATGTTTCGTTTGAATATTATTCGACTAAATAATTCTTGTGTAGTTACTGCGGAAATTATTCATTATTTGAGCGTTGTAATGTTATTTATATAATTCGTTTATGTAGGCAAGTGCTACGCTCATTTCTTCGAAATTAGAAGAGCGTTCACGAGAGTCGGACGAATCGCAGTTCGCGACGAATTAAGTTTGATAAAATAAACGAAAAAACAATAGTTGTATCGTATTACATTAAAGAAACTTTTCAGACGATTCATTCTACGTTTATATCTAATATATATCTATGTATACTTTTCAGTACTCACCGTCGTTGTGACTTCTCATTAACTTTTGAGCTGGTCGTTCAAAAGATTCTTATTTGATTTCTCATATTATAAGCGTCGATTAAACCCATATTTTAAGAGCTAGTTTATTTACTAAAATTAAAACAAATGATTATGTTTAGAGATAATATTTTAAAATCAAATTATTGAAATCAATACACCATAATATACTTTTTATACTAAGTATAATAAATAAGAATTATTAGAAGTAAAATAATTTTCATGTCAACAACGTTATTTTTTTAATACTGTTTTCTTGTTACTCACTCTGAATAGTAAAATATCTTGAGTATTTTATAATATTTAGTATTACAATTTAAACTTTAGAATATCGTAATGGAAGCTATAAAAATAAAAGTGCATTATCATAATAGTATGTGTTTGGTATACTTTCAAAAATGATATAGAACAGTTGTTTTTTGTAAAATTACTCGTTAATTTTTTACGTTCATATAATTATTTTACAAACAATACATGGTATGATAAGTAATTATATTATAAATGCAAGAGTGATAGACACTATTGTTATTAATTATTACTAAACAGTGAACCATATTTAACGCTGAAGAAAGTTTGGTTTTGTTTATTCATAATTATATTTTAATAAATTATTATAATGATCGAATGGGCTTAGTAATATTCCGACGAACTACGGTGGTCTCATAAGCAAGTTTTCCTGTTTTCCTGGTATAAGACTAACAATAACATGATAGGCAAGCTCCAAACTCAACCTTAAACAAGTTTAAAGTTGTGTCCAGACTGTATTTTTTTCATTACTTTAAATTTAATTATAGCTTCTTTTGAAATGTCCTACTTAAATGATTAACTTTTTGTTAGTTTTACGATTTATTTTTCATGATACCAAAATTACTTAGAATGGTTTATCTTATTAAAATTATGAATCTGTTTTCTCTGTTTTAGTAAAATAAAATATAATATAAAAAAAATATTTAAAAAAGAATATAATTTCATCTATCATCTAACATACTATAATATTATAATCTGATTTTAGAGAAAATTGTTGCACTTTTAGATAGTTCTTAAATATCTTTAATTATAATTTGTGTATCGTATAATATTATTATAAAAGTAAAACTTTTTCTGAGTTTTATGAATATTTGAAGTAAAAATTACCTTTTAAGAAAAAACATTGTTAATATTATTTTATGTTTACAGTGTATATTTTCGTATTTGTACATATTATATTGCTAGTAATATCGTTACTGATGGCAAGTAAAATTGAAGTCATACAATATTTATTATAATACTTATGTATTATGCTCAAAAAATAATTTTTCATGTCCATATTATTTGGTATTGAGATACAGACCAGCGTATGCAATTCGATTAATATAATAATATGTAAATAGTTAAATAAAACATAAATTATCATTAACCATAACTTGAGATATGAAAAATACTTTTGTATTTTGTTCTCATAACACAATAAAGTATATGGTCCTTCATAAATAAAAGTGTTTTTATTTAATTTGCTAATTTTGGTGTTATCAAACGAGAACGTTAAATTTTAATGACATTTGAAATGACGTAGTTAAAATTTCAATAGAGGTTTCCACGTGCATTTTCAGTATAATACTAGATTACTAGGTAGTAGGTAATAAAATATTGAATTTTTAAAGACTATATGCAGTATTGGGAATTATCTAGATAATATTTTTTTACAATAAATTTCTTTTAAAGTATCTAGACAATTATATTTCGATTAATTTAATGTTTAGCTTAGATAAAAAATGAGCTTATCTACATAATTTTAATATTGAACTGTTAAATTCTATTTATGTTATCTTTATTTTTATCTAGATAATAATTTGTTAAAATTATCTGATCTTATCTATAGATCATGTTTAAGTTATCTATTCACACCACTGTCTATATGTAAATGCAGGCTGAAAACAGGAAGAGCATTTAGTACTTTTTTGTAAAACCTAATGCTTGTGTAATATATCTATTATGTTTGTTATATTTTAAAGACTTTACATAATAAAAACAACAATAAGTATTTGTCTTCTTTATAGTCTTATAAAATAAAGATAGCAGATTGAAATATTGAATCAGAGATACGATGTCAATGACCAGTTTTTATCGCTTCTCTCTTGTGTGCCAAAATGTGATTAAATGATGAGTTTATTTTATATTTTAAATGAAAAAAAAAAATTAAATAAAAAAAAAAAATCTTATAGGTACATATTATTTTAAATGGCTGATTATATGCATGATGAAAACTTGGTGTTCAATTGATATAAGTTATTTTATCCTAAAAAAATATTTTCCTCACAGTAAATGATTACATTTTACCTCAGTAATTACTTTAAATGTCTTAAACAATGTTTATTTCAGATAATTGTTCAACTTAAAAACTCAAATAATTTTTTTTTTTTTATCAAAACCACCCATGTAAAAGAAATTTAAAAATATTGTTGATGGACTTAAGAATCAAGAAATTAATACATTTAACCATACCTAGCTAATTGTTCAATCTTTAAATGGTTTTAAAAGATATTTAACGATTGTTTTATTATTAAATATTTATTTATAAAATCAAAACCAAATAAATCTAATCAAAACAATTTTTCTAAGTTCAATAGTTACAACTAATTAAAAAAAAAGGTTTTACAATTTCTAAATTGGTGGACATATTTTAATTTAATTTCGTTAATTATTAACTTGTCAGTTTGAAAAAAATCCTTATTATTATGTACCTACATAAATTATACATCTATTAAATCTTTAAATGGTTGATACCAAGTATACTTTAATAATTGAAAGTAAAACTTATAAACTAGCTCAAATATATTTGAACCAATTTGTTGGACTCTGTTAGAAAGTTGTTGGACGATTTCATGAGCTTAGAAGGACCAAAATAAAACCATTTAATAGTGCTTGAACTTATTTACATGACTTTCCTTATATTTTTTCAACCAGCAATATTGAGAACTTTTGAAAATAGTCCAACAATCTCATTTATACCTACTTATATCTAATTAATATCTACAAGAAAATAACACATTCAAACATTGTTCACAAAAATTAATTTTTTGATACTTTCGTTGATATGAGTAGTCCGGAAGTCATACTATTCAAGACATAATGTATATATTATGTAATACCATATTATATGTACGAATACCATAGTATGATGTAGGTACCTACTATAAAAAGGTTGTATTTTATAACTTTTTAAATTAATCTTGTTGTGCGGAAAACTTTTTTCTCTCATATATAGCAGTACCATGATATTGTAGTTGTTGTATTATCTTCTACATACCTATATATGCTATTATACTTAAAATGGTACGCGTATATCTTTGTCCGTATTTTGTCTATAACGAATGAAAAAAATGTATTTTTCCAGCAACTTGTATAACTTTTACCTACTATCATACAATATATATACATTTATATACACAATACACATAGGTACTGATAGTTTATTATAGTATTATACATGCCTCTATAACATTGTGTGTTGACATACTGTCGTATATTTTTCATTATTATTTTTTTTTTTATTATTATACTAAAATATTAAAAAAAAGTCTACGTTTCAACCATTACACATTGACACATTGAAGTGTACAAAGATTGTTAGTGACTAAAATTGAGAGACAAGAGAAAAGCACACGGTTAACATGACATTCAAAAACCTGCAGTATTATAAATATAGTTTAGAATGAATTTAACTATAACGAAATTTATAGAATAAATTGGTGCAGAGAGAAGTAAAAGATTTTTTAAAACTGTTTCTGTTGAAAGGAGGGCTTTAGGGACCTTTAATTAACAAATTATATAAGTCACAATATTCGCATTAACAGCTCAGAACAGTACACGAGGGACTGTGATTGGGCCCCAAGCACGCCAGTTCTGGTAGCAAATCATGACCCGTCCATGGTTAGAGTACAATATGACTTTGGGGTATCTAGAAGCTGAAATCATTGTTGAAACTTGCAAGTAGTATTAATTTTAATAATTATATAAAGTCAGCATCCACGAATAAATTAATATAAGCTACAAGTGCTGATAATTTTGATTTAAAGATAATCCCTTAAAAAAGAAATAGATGAGCTTTTAAATTAGTTCAAGAAAAATATAGACCTATACGGGCTATAGGTAGTTATTTTAAATTCATCATCTAAGAAAAAATAATTTTATTGTTTTAGTTGACCTTTTAGGTGTATAAATCCAGTCCATGAAAGTTTTGATGATAAAAGTATCAAACGAGCTATAAACGCAGTTGACGAATAATGATTAACGATTTTTTTTCCTTGACTTTCTTGTTTATAATAAATAACTATCACTATTTTCTAGTACTTTCACAGATACCTACAGTTTTAAAAGTTACCACTAGTTTTTTTATAACCTATTTACTTAGTGGGTCATAGTATTATAGCGTTGTATAACTAAAAATAGTTTTAATTTAAAATAAAGTTTTGCTTTAGATAGTATCGAAGCAACTAGAAACTACATTGGTTTTATTTAAAGGTATAACGTATATTAATCATACAAAATTATAGTAGTCATACTATATTATTAAAAATGTATTCGATGTTGTATTGCGCGTTATAATAATGTTTTATTCGTTTTTTAGAATTGAAACAATTTATATATTTTTTGATTCGAGATAAATTCGAAACACACTGTACTGCTATTGCATTAATTTACGAAAATCGGTAACAGGGCGGACAGACGCCTTGATGATCCATCCCCCGCTGGACCAATTTCGTATCGCACAAACGCGAGTGGTATACTGCAGCAGCTTATCTCGATTAGCCGCTACTCTTGTTGTGCGTATATATTCACTACCTATATTATATTGTAGGGTGACCGCACACCACTACTCTCGAAGGAAAACGGATGCACGGAACTTATTTTCAACACTCGAAATGTTTCAATGTGTGTATACTACCGCCATCGCCTGCAGCAGAGATCGGGTGCGGTACTTGTAAAAAAAAAAAATTACAACGTGAACAAAAAGATCTCCTTTCCGGTCGGATATTTATTAAGCTTTTTTTCTGCTCTTCCTTTTATTTTTTCGTATATACTTGTGTATAATGTATATACGAAATCTCGTGAATAGGACTCGTGATTGCGAGAGCGCATTGTTAAATAGCAGCGCCGTACCGCCACCACCTCCACCATCGCCGCCGCCGACGACGCAAAGTAACTAGAGAGGCTCTTTTCATTGTTCTCCCCGTCTACGTATACCTACCCTGAACTCTCCCTCACCTCATCGTGTCCCGGAGTCGTCGTTCTTTATAATCCCCGTCACCTCTCTTGTTCTCCTCTTGAACGTTGCCACGAATTGTCGAAAAACTTTAACATTTTTCTTTAAACATTTTTATTTTTCACCATCGTCAAAACAACATTTTGAAAACGGAGAAAATTCGACGACATGTCATTTTTTCCGGGCGGGTAAACGACGATACCATAATGTTCTGTTTGTCGCTGAACTTCAAAGCCGATACGAATTGCTACACTTTGTGTACAACGATACACAACAGGGTATTGATTCGCGTATAGCTATTTAATATTGTTATTACAACTTGGAAATTTTCTGTGAGAATCGAAAATAGAAGGCGTTTCACTATTACAGGTAGGTACGATCAGTAGTATAATATAGTGATTTTAAAACGATTTACAGATATATAACAGATTTTGATGAGGGATATTATAATAATTGGCTTACTTTATTTTCATTTTATTTTTGGGGCATCAATGATGCAAGCCTAGAACAATTGAAGATATCAAATTAAAATAATTGTTTAGAATTGATTCATTCGTCGTCCAACGTAGAACATCCCTCCATATATTATAGTGTTTGGTTATCATTTAATTTTTAAAAACACGTGTTCAATATTATTCGACCTGTAGTCTTGTTGCTCATTATTTCCATCGTCGTTGCATGTTTCAAACCGAGTTTGAACAATTAAAAATAAGTTTAAAAACTCGTTGACGTTTCTCAAAGGGGTGTATAATTTACCGTACACGTTTAATTTATCTGTAAGTTCGTTCGAGTAATTTACGGTGGCCATAAATCACTGAGAATTCGTTTTTGGGCATGCGGTCTCTTCTGTCTTGTTAAGACAACATAAATATCCCTGAAAATATTTACCTCCAACAAAGGGCGACCGTGATTTTTGGATTGATGTTGTGGCCTTGTGGGACGTGGGGGAAGTCGATTGAAGTCGAATACAATAGTTTTTAACGTCGGAATCAATTTTATTAGACAGTAAGACGGACGACGACGGTGGTGGGGTCCAGATTGGTTAATTGATGTTTTTTTGACGTCGGTTCTCTGTTCAAATATCGTTTGCCACCAAAATTGAATTTACCGGTTCTCTTCAAGTACCCGTCGACGTGGCTCTCGCCAATAAACGTTATGTATGTACAATAATTAATATGTATTGCGAAAGTGTTGTTGAACTTTGGCCGTTTACCGTCAGAGACGACTTTGTGTACATATCTAGCACTTTATAGTAAGTAGGTACCTAGTTGCTTGGTTAGTTGGTTAGTCCTTTTGAATCGATAATATTCACAGTACGAGTAGGTTATATAGGTTAGGTTAATAGTAAATGTGTATGGACATTTATAGTGAAAATAACAGATTGGCATGCATAATATTATGTGAGTTGTGTCCATCGTGAATATTTCTCATTACTATAGTGATTATAGACATTTGGTCTGCAAATACTTTTTGCACAACATTATAGCAGAAACTATTTTATTTTAGACAATTTAGCACTCCAAAAAATACGAAATAAATTAAGTGCACACAAATAATAGGGCCAAGTCGCTTCTACTACTATTATAGAGGTCTTTGATGTATTGTATAATACGGCTATATTGACGTTTAATCAATTAAATCGAGTAAAATAGATTAGCCTGCAAGGTTAACAGTTTTGGAAGCACAAAATGTCAATTTTGACAATATTGAATGCAATAAACATAAATGTACTATCCATAGTATTATTACTATCTATAATACATGTACATACGTACTATCTATAGTATTACTATATTTTGTTTTAGACTCATAAATTATGTATAAAAACTAGGAACTTGGCGTGCTTCGTCGCTTTTACTTATTTTATTTCTAGAACGTAACGTATTTCGTATTATTTATTAGGTGTAGGACGTAGGTATATTTATTATTATTGTTATTATTTCCAGCTGATTCCTAATGGGATGAAAACGTGCGCTTATATTAAACATAACGTTCAAGATGTTAATAACGGAGATAAGAGCGCCAACCTCAACAATTACGGCAATGGAGGCAACAATAGGAATAATAAATTATGGATGTGGAGTTTCGAACCAAAAACGAATCAAGTGTTATTCGTACGTTGTGTACATAGTGATACTCGTACAAGTAACTATTCAACAAACTTACGACGCGTTCGTATCTGTTACAGGGTAGTTAAATTACGGGTTTTTTTCAATTAAAAACTCGTTTCAAACAAATGCTATACCGATTCTGATCCTCGCGTACGCATATGAAAATAATAAATTACTGGGAAACGTGACCGACGCAGGCCCAAATGATTTACTTCGCAAAGTACAACGCACAAAGTGCCTACCGTTTATTATATTAGCGGAAAACGTCCCGTATACCACCACAGTATGATTTAATACGTTTTTGATCTTGTTTTTAAACGCTCTGTACATATTGCTTTCAAATTAAGATGTCTATTAAGCTCGAACATTTCCGCCCAGCCGAAATAGTTAATGTACTTGTAGTATACTTGGGCCTCTGACGTCAAAACGAATACTGGAAGCAATCGTTTATTTTCTAACAATTTTTAAATTTTTCAGAAATTCTTAGAAAAATAAATCGCTAATAGTCATAGTCATTGTAACTAGTTATCGGTAATAACTGATGATTGTGATTTATTTTATTACGATAAAGAAGAAAATAATTCAAATTTCCAAAAACTTCAAACAATTTTAGAAAATATCATGTAAATACATTGTGTCACACCAAAAAACAAAATTGATTTTATCAAAAATTTGTTTTGAGTAATAATTTCCTTACTCCCCCCTTACTTCGCTCCACTCAGAATCCAAAATATAATACTTATAAGAATTATTTATAAGTGTTTATTTATTCCGCAGTGGCACACTCAAATTGAAGGTTTTCAGCATTGGAGTTCGACTGTATATTTTATTATTAGTATAGTATAAAATATAGAATAAGTGGATGTATAGTTGTGATTTTTAATGAGGGCTATGATACTTTTATTCGTGTATTCGAAATTTATGATACATTATAATATTTTACGTTTTATATTTTGCACATAATACTATTTTATTGTATTATAATTTATAATACTATCATATTGCAATCACAATTTAAGTGCGCATACGGCTCAGAGCACACTTAAAATTAAATAATATCCGAGCTTAACGTAAGTGCCCGGCAATAATTGTCTGTTCACCTCGGTAAAGTCCCGTTTGGGTTTCGCCGACTTCCCCACACCGCGTGCTGAACTGCTCATCACTGCATCGTGTTCGGTAGGTAGGACCCACCATCGCACTATTATATTAAATAGTTATATTTTACTTTATTTTACCGCATGCATAAAAAAGCACACACGAACTTTCTAGGGGGTGCATGACTAGGCATACTACTCCCGGAAGAATATAATATAATAATATTTTCTTGGTCTCGGATACCGCGGACAGTGTTCATAATAATAATAATAATAATAATAATAAATATATCGTCTGTAGATAGAGCTTGGCGATTGCCACGTTGTTTAATGGGGCAGGAGGTGTCACCGCTAATATTTCACAATATTCACACACCGCTGACCATTTTATTAGGTTTATAATACATGACTACACGAAACCCGTAAAAATAAACGTATCGATTCTCCCTTGTCTCCAAATCTCTGATTTATGAAATAAAATCAACATTATATTTATATTTATCAAAACAAATCATCAAACGTTTTTAATCAATTGCATGCCGTAATATGAAATTCCGTACAGTGCGATTTCGATGTAGGTATTCGAATAGCTGATTGAAGTTATAATATGTAAAACATAATTATGTTGAATAAGGCAGAACGTGACGTAGAAAAATATCCTATTAGAAATCATTGTTTAAATAGTACCTTTCCGACCGAAAATGGTGTCTTACTCAATTTTGGAACGACAGAGATCGTAAATATATTTTTTTAATACCTATCGAGTTTCAAACTAACAAAATAATTATTATCGTCATTATGGAATACCTACGATATATTATTATCGATTGAGGACTACGTATTTTTTTTAATTCCACTGTTTTATTTAATCGCCTTAACCATATATGTAGCTGTGAAGTGGTGGGACGATGGAAAATCCCATTATTATTCAAATAATGGATTTTAGGGTCAAATTTGAAACTTGTAAACTCTGATACAGTAGCAACATCATTTGAACTTTAAAAAATTAATTCCTACTCCATTGTTGCATTAGGTATTTTAAAACATATATTCACTATGTGTATACGCCATCCAACGAATTTCTACGTGACATTTGGAACAATTAAATTATTATTATATTTATATTTTATAACCCTATCTAGTTTGTATATTTAAACTACAAGGGATATTTTAAGTTAATAATAGTCAATAAACGAGGAAACTTTTGACTGTAGTCAAATAATTTTTGAAACACACCGCTAAATTAAAATGTTCAACATTTTAGAACTCCAACTGTTTATATTAGGTATAAACTTAAGATTATAAAAATATAAAACCAATAATATTAGAATCATTTAAAAACACGTGTTTGAAAGAGTAAATACCATTTACTGGTGATGTCTTCATCTTTATAAAAATCGTATTTGTAGCAATGTGACATAATATTTAGATAGATATTTAATTAAAATATATTTTTATTGGATGTAAGGATTCAACTACAAAGTAATTAGCCTACATATTTTATAAATTTACAATTAAATGTTTATTTGTGTAGGTTAACAGAATGTGCCAGTTACTATCGTAATGGCGGTCCAATCTATTTGTAAATTTGTCGGATGAAGTTCGACACAAATGCGGATTGATAATCTACGCTAATTTCCGTCCTGGAATGAGTAGCTACATTGCACGCATACAATATTATAGTATTATTATTTCCGAACAAATGTAATGTGACTGTGACATAACAATATTATATATTATAATAAATAATAACACACCGTCGAGGATATTGGCTATTTCGCGGACGTCGAAACCATAAACGCGACCCGGACATTCATAAAATATCGTTTGTCCATATACTGCTCTACCTGCTTAATAAGTGTTAAACAAGTAGGATCGGGATTTGAAAATTATGAAAATTCGATAAATGTTTAATTAACTACGTTTTGTTTACTTCTAAAAAAAAAATTTAATTCATTAACAATTTTACTATTGTCATTCCAGTTTTCAAAGTTAATAAGTAGGTATAGACTTGGAGTACACAATATTATAGTAGGTGTTAGGTTCCCATACGCGTTTTTTTGGACCACAAATTACGGAGTGTCACAGGCGTTTTATACAACGTCATGTTTTATATTATTATCGTTTATCGTCATTCATGATATTATATTAGACTGCAAACGACGTGTCACTGTATAGTGGCTATCGTTTACATAAGGATACGGTTTCATGTAATACACTAAATTTTTACTGCAAGTAATGTATTATTATAATAATATAATCTGAAGTATTAATAGAGTACAGAAGCAAAATAATTATAATAAAATTGTGTTACACCTGCATTCGTTATATTGTGGTTGTCCATTGCCACTGTATTTCACTCTAAATGTATGGTTGAACACAATTGCTAGCTAATAATGTTGGTTAAGTTTTCGACACAGTCATAAGATCGTTTTAAAAAAACATAATGCTTCAGAAAATGAAACCTAAAAAGTGATTATAATACAATTTAGTATCTATAAATTATTAGTGAACACCTAAACCTTTACTAGTAAGATAAATGTAAGTGTCTTGCGTTAACAAAATTAATTCTGAATACTCTTTCAGTTCACACACATATTATTTGGTCTGACTAAGATTATACTGACGCGACAAATCACTTGCTACCGAAAATTTATTGTTTACCTGCCTAGACTGTCCACCACCGCCATATTAATGGCACATAATTCAACTGACCAACGAGCTCTCAACAATAATAATAATACAATCGTACGTAGCGTGGTGGTGACACATGTCCAACACATAATATTATTATGTCTTTTATAGAGAGAAAGAAAGAGAGAGAGAAAGAGAGAATTGAAGAAAGAAGTAGATGGTTTTTTATGACTAAAACTAAGTCCAGACTCCATATTCCACGTATAGGGTATATCCATTGTTCATCCTCGAAAGTTTAATATATTACATAATATTATTCGTACACTTGAATCGGAGGCTATGCGCTCAGCCACATAGGTTAGGTTCAAATATTCATAATATTATGCATTCTACTATTGTTCCGGGAAATTTAATAATATTGAATTAATTTTGACAAGGAATTGTTTTGTCGGAAACGTGTAATCAGGACTATAAAAATTTACATTTTAATGCTGTTTGTAAATGAAGACAGTTTGTCAGCCTACATAACTAAGTGTATTTCATGATATTATTGCTATTAAAATAATCAATTTTACTAATAATAGTACAGTAGGTTCAATTATTTTTTAGAGAAAACATTGTATTTAAAAATGTAATTGAATGTATAAAATATAATAATATACTTTTAAAAGTTTCAAGCACTCACGAAAAATTGTTTTAAATTACAACGAAATAACTAACATTGTTATTCTTCATATTTTAAATAATATCTAATTTTGTCCAAATTTGAATTTGAGATTTCTTTAAAAATCAACCATGTAGATAATAAAATAAACTACTTACGAGAAACTTTGTTTTAAATTTTTAATCCTAAGCTATACAAAAATGATCATATTATACATTTTTAACTACAAAACAATTTTCATATGTTCGATGATGAATTTTGGTCAATATTTGAGGTTTAAAATTTAAATACTTATAAAAAAATGATGCCTATGTATTTTTAATATTTTTGAACTACTATTATAATTTATAACTTATGAGGAAACTTGTATAAAGTTTTTAAGCTTTTTGAACAAACAAAAATGTGTTTATCGATATTTTTAGATAATTCCCGTTTTTCCTTAATTGTTTTTTTTTTGTTTTTCCCAACTATTTTAAAAACTATTGCTTTAGAGACTGTCAATAAAAAGTCATATATTTAAATTCAATAATTTTCGTAGTATTTTTATGCATAAGTTCAATTTCCTTATAAAATAAAATTCCCTAGGTCATGTAAAATAACGTACACATTTTTGATGAACAAAAAAATAGTTAGGTATTATTAACGGTAGTGCTACTCTAAAATGTTCAAAATATGTAGGTGGTACTCGATTTTAAAAAGGTTGAGAACTGCTGGCTTATAGGTAATATACGTAATATCGCAATAATATTATGGCACCCATTGCATAATAATAATAATAATAATATAATATAAGTAGACTTATATAACACTATGACACCTTTGTGCGTAATTTTCTGACATCATTTATGCATACCATACGTCTTCACAATTCACACACTATATTTATATACTTCGTATTCGATATAATAAATATTATTTATAGGTATATTATATTATATGCTTGAGAGTGTGTATTTGAAATTGAAAACGTCCCGCGGGAGTAATAATTCGATGCACGCTCGTGAGCAGATGCACACTCGCTAGCGCCACATATTTGTGCACGCGGCTCTATCTAAATTGAATTTTATGACGTTTTATTGTTTAAATTGATATTTATATACGGTTTCAATATATTTCCATATTACGTAGATTTGACAATAAACAAACAGTACGCAGCACCACCGCAGCGTATTTCGGGATTCAAATAAAAAACACGCACACGAAGATTGAATAAAGTTTGTATGTGTAAAATACATCGGTTACTCGATAGTAATGATAGTATCATACATAATATAGAATGATTATTGTTATAATTTATAATATTTTATTATTAATAAATTAAACATAAGTTGTGTCACAGCTTGGTATGTTTATTATTAATTAAAACTGTCTAATATTATTACAGAAATTTGAAAAATAACGATATAAATGAACTAATAAAATGTGCATAAAAAGTATAATAAATTAATCACCACGATTTGGTAATAAATCTGGTTTACCAATATTATTAAGGTTAAAAAAAAACTCTAATACTACGTTAACGATAAATGAATACTTGGGACATTTTTCTTATTTATTCCTGATGTATTGTATTAGTATTACTTAAGTATACCAAGTTTCTAAGTATAAATTCTTATTATATATAATATTTATACGACAAATGCATTCTGTGTATATCCATAATAACTGTATTGTCGAATTACATAATTTTTTCTGAGACTTATGTCTTATATTTCAATTTTAACGATACAAGAAATTACATCAAGACGTAACAATAGCTATTTAGTATTCTAATACAATGCCAACATATTCTAGTATTTGCACTTTTTCGATATAAAATATTGGAGGTACCGAAAAAAAAATCGAAATTGATTCTTACCAGAACCAGTTCATCATCACAAATGTCCATATATCTCTATGACAGCGACCGATTTGTTAAAGATCAAAAAACGATACATAATTATACGTATTATAGGTATACAGTTAAGACTATCAGAGTACCCCATATTTTAGTGATTATAGACTCTTAATTAGCTTGTTATAGTTTATATACTTCCCAATACCCGATTATTGTTTTGAATGTATGCATGAATCTATTAGCTTTTCTTCTAAGTTTTGCAGGAAAATAGATTCTTATTTTTTAGTTGACAGAGCTTCAAAACCAATATTATTTAAAAAAAATTATTATAAAACGTAAATATTATTTTACAATTCTATATGTTAGATTTAAATATTTTAAAAATGTCCTGCTCTAAAAGCTCTAGTGCATAGCGGGCAATGATTTTCACCTTTTCTAGCGTGCACTTAAGGACTACCGAGACGAAAACACCTACGTACTGTCCAGTACGTATAAATATAATATGTTTATGTCAGATTCTATCAAGTCATACCAGTCAATTACACAAACAGTATAATTCTTTTTCCTTTCGCTACACACCCGTCACATATACATTGTACATCGCATTACATAAGTACACCAAAATATTTAAAAAAATTCACATGCCATTAGATTTTTCCAAAATGTCCGGTAACATTAAATCCGGATTTGTATCGTCGAGGGACTACGCTGCCGAATCAGAGTCACTGTAAAATACGTTTTTGATATTAAAAGACGTGTGTGGGGTACAGCAGTTCTCTCTTGGTCCACATGTGCAAAATCACGAACACACGCACAAAGCACGTATGTAGGTACATGGTTATACGAATAAATGTATAAATATATATATATATATATGTAGAAACAGTTCTATTCGGCGTGTAAGCGGATTGACACAGAGAGATAGAGAAAGAGTGAGTGAGAGAGAGAGAGAGAGAGAAGAGGAACGACGGCAAATCTTTTATTCGTGCGCGCCGGAAACGGTTAAGCTCTCGGGGCTTAGTCGTCCCGCCCGGTTAGATCCACGAGATCTTTTGATTGCTTTTCGTCTTGAACACAGTTCGCTCCCTCCCATGGCCATACACCCACACCAAGGCGTTTTCTTTTTTTCTCTTTCCCTCTGTTTTGGTTTCTCTCTCCTTTTTTTTTTTTTTTTTGGCACATTTGTTTCATCGAATCCTGTCGAATCTGGGTTATACGCCCGCCACGAGTTCGATAACCCTCACGCACCGGCCAGTAAAATCCTCGTATTTTTTTCCATCAATATCTACCCTCCCTTACGTTTAGTACCTACAGGTATTTTATAATATAATATATATCTATACAGTGTAACGTTGGGATTGAATCAATCTCGGCGTATAATACAATATGTTCCAATAAGTAAAAGCTGCTCTTTTTCGACATTATCCGGGGAAAATCTTTTAAATACATATATTATATTTTATTCCACTACCGTTTCTACCGCAAATTCTTTACGTTTTTCATTAAAAACGAAGCTTTGAAAACTTTACGGAGTAACGAGTTTATTATATTGCTACGAATGAGTCACTAGTCCATATTCAATGAGATTATATTATTATCATGCAATACGCAGTACCATAGTAATTTACTCAAAAAAAAGTCAAAGTTAATGAGTGCAAATAACACCAAGATTTTAATGTTATGATATTAAATCAACATTTTTTACTAATAATTCTTGGATAATAATTATAGCAACATTTTTAAAAACAAATTATTTAAAATACATTTAAAACTAGCTAATAATATTATGTGCATATTATTCCTAATCAAACTATATATTTACAGCCAAGTTATTGTTTTCTTACCGAATGTTCTAGGTATGGGAAATTACCCGCGTTGTATCATATTATACCTACCTATGTTTGGCAGTGGTTATTTGAGAAAAGGAGGAAGAGAGGTGCTCTACTGCCTATAGATACTAAATTGGTAACGGACCGATGCGCTTCAACGAGATAGGACGGTCGGGCGGCCGATGCTGTTGCGTAAATATATTATGTTTCAAAGGACGCGATACTGTGTGTGTGTGTGTGTGTGCACGTACGACAACTACGACGACGACGTATATAAGTGAACGGTTTCCGTTTTGTCCATTCAAGTGCGATAACGCACGCCGACCCTTTTCCGCCAATTGCCTCGCCGCCGCCGTACCAGAAAGGATACAAGGATACTGCAGTATATATATAATTTTAAGCTGACACACACACATACAGTTCGACGACTGTGTCCGTACGCTCGATCAGACCCTCGTTCGACGGTCCAGCGATTTGTAGTTAAGTCGATTTTCGGAAGAGGAGAGGAACTCTATTCGCCCGTGTACCACGCGATGTCAGTCGCATTTACAAACGTAACGTTTCCCATTTTATCCCATTTAACTCAGGAAATTACTCATGAAATACATAATAGGTATATAAAAATATTATTTTGTATTGGATTTTTTATGGTTATTAATTTTTAATTACAAAAATATTTTTCTGCCTAGAACGAAACACGTTACCATAATATGTTATAGCAAGCTAAACAACTACTATGAATGAGATCACCAACTACAAAAAAAGGATTTATTTTTTTAGCCCTTTGTGCATGATTAGGTACCAATAAAAAGATTGGTTGAGTAATCAGAAATTAGATTTGTTGACATTTGACAAGTTCGAAAAAAATCTGAAGAACATATTCTATCTGTATGGTAGATTATTACCTAATGGGTAGGTTTTACTATAGAATCAATTGATTTATTAGTTTTCATCTAAATCTGATTTCACTTAAACCTGTGTATAACCTTATGACGTATCGATCATTGATAACGTTTCTCCGTCTTCCATCCTTTAAGAACGTTACAGAATAGCTTAGCTGATTGTACTGTTATAATATGGACTGTATGAACAATTCAAATTTTCCTTTTCTAAATAAATGTTTGCTTTGAAATATTGAAAATGTTGATTTCTCGTGGGTGTTACATCTCATTAAATAAATAAACATAAACAAATACCTACATACAATTATAAGTTATATATTTTGTGATGAGATCGACTGCACTTTGTATTATTTTTTTCTGTATTCAAACTGTTAGTACAATTTAAATTTACATTTATTAAACAGTTTCAAGTTTAAAATACTTGTAATTCTGTACAAAATGTTCAATATGCAACAATATGTTATAGTCAGACATCTTGCTGACGTTTTGCAAACAATTTCAACATGTTTATTTTAGTGGATAAAAAAATTAAATTACGTACTCTTTAAGTGTAGTTGTACACACATTTGCTTGGAGCAGGAGTATTTTAATTCCCAATAACTTTTTACCTGGTGTCACCGGTGATAAGGGACTTTGTACAATATAATTGTATTATATAAAATAACCAGTTTGCTTATTTTTCTCTAGCTGTTAGTAGTCCAATAACTTTTAATTTAATTCGGTGCCTTTTTGTTTTACACGCAATATAACTACACCATACATCCGTTTTATGCGATACACAATATATCAAGTAAATTGCACTATTTGCTGTGCGTTATATGAATATTATAATAATAATATAGTCACGCGTATTGTCCTGGAAACAAGAAACATAAAGAAAAAATTGTAAGTAATGAGGCTCTTTACGTCTTGACGTGCGTGTCGTACCACATTATATTATATATAATATTATGTCACATATGCAAACCATATTGTTTATTATAATAACGCGAAGAGCTAGTCCGTTTTCTCGTATTATTTCCCTCCCGCAGAACACGTGAAACTACTTTTTCCGCACCAAACCATGCATACCATATTACGTAAGTGCAGTTGTAGGTAGGTATAACTTACAGCAAGTTATAATAATTCTCTCGGAATTCAATAATACATTAGTTTTGTGAAATGAAATGAAAACGATTTTGGTTTTTTTTAACAGCGCAATTATCGATACTTTAAATTTAGAGGTAGTAACGATAATAAATGATTACATTATGGTATTTTTAATATACGCTCAGTTCGGTCCTCGACGCCGAAGCAATTATAATGATAATTTGCCGCCGCACTGCAACTGCGGCTGCTGTCGATGACAACCACGACTGCGGTACTATAATAATATATATATATATATATGTTATATACGTACGCCGGAGACGGCGCTCGTTAAAACCGGAAACCGGAAAGCGTGTAAGCGATGGGGTTTCGGTCGTGTATATATTATTATTGCAGTTCGATGGAAACCCTATAACGAAACGCACAGTATGCGTAGACGCCACAACAACAGAAACAACCACTGTACCACCCGCTCGCCGTCCTCCGGCAAACAGCTTATAACGGAGACGAACGGCAACGACACATGGGCAGGTACATTTTTATGACAAACAATTTGTATATTATATAATACAATATTATTATTGTACCTATCTATTATAATAGTTATAAGCACGTCGCACTATTATAGTGAAATTCTTCGCGCTCTGCACCCCGTTTGCAATGTCTCCTTAAACCGCTGGTGTCGGTATAATAGCTTAAATAGACAACGCGAGTTCCGTCCTAAAATTATAATATATTTTCCTGGCACGGCTGAGAGAGAAAATGGACGTTGTCGATACTATAAGGGGCTTTTTATTGGCAAACGTGACGAGAACCGACAGTGGCGAATGCAAACATTTCTATCCGACTACCGTCTGATATGTGAATTTTATCAAAGCTTAGAGCAGTATCTGGAACTACATACAAATAGGGTAAATTTAAGTAAATATAAATTTCATATCTACATGAAAACTAATTATTTCAATAGCAACAATATCTTAAAATACACTTAGTTATGTAGGCTGACAGACAGTCTTGGCTTAGTATATTTTCGTATACAATGATTTTTTATCATGGAATTCAAATTTAACACATCCATTACAGTGGTCCCACTCAACACCCAAATGCACAGCAAAACGGTACCACTTGCCAAATTTTATTTTATTTTGTTTATATGTTTACAATTGAATATTTGTCCAATATCTGATATATGATAATAGGCAATTTAAAAAAAAATAATTTCTCTAAGAAATTTAAATTAAGCATTAAAAATTTAAATAAAAAAGATGCATAGAAAACCTCAATGGTTTAAAATAGTGAAAACAAAATGAAAATATTTAGACTATAGATAGGGTCTTAGTCTTAAATAATGTTATTATCGACATCAAGAGAAAAAAAAAATCTAATATTTCATTAAAGTTCTTATAGATAATTGCCGATAAACGATATAGTTATCATTGCACCTAAATGATGGACAAGTATTTAACAATGAGCTTAGATTATATTATAGTAGGTCGGTTCTTGAGCATGAGCTTATATTGATCGGTAATCGGTTTAATATTGGAGCGGTAATATTGATCTTTTGAGTTCGTGTAGATATATTTTCGTTAAAAATCTGTAAATAAGTCACTATTAAGTTGGGTTGCTGTAGTACTACGTAAAACATTAGTCCCCTATCTCATTCGCAGTCGAAAAATAAGTGACCCGGACCAAATTTGAGGGTATTATAGTGTTATGTACGCTCGCGCGCATATACACACACACTCACATATTGTAATATATATAAACTAAATCTGATATGTTGCCTTTCATTCTTTTTTATCTATTTGGTTAGTTCTTGTGAAAGTTAAATCGAGCCAGAGGGCAAAGAAGGATTATAAGCCGTATACTATGTGAAGTGATGACTACCGTGCGGGCTTAGCCCGGTCTGGTATATATTATATAGTTTTAAAGTATGTATTCGCAACTTTTCTTCAAAAGTTTACAAAAGAATGGAGTTGGGCTCGATTCTTCGAAATTTTAGAAATTGCACAGGCCATATGCCACCAACATACACATGGTATTCTACGATTTATAATACACCCGCTTAAACCGCACCATCGCGATTTGTAGATAATAAATAAACTATTCAATATTCTATACATCGTTTCCTTTCCTATATAATAATTATTACCAAACAACACGTGCTGTAATATTCATGTATCACTTTTTTTTTTTATGTAATAATTTATTATATCGTTTATTATTTATAATATTTTCAATTCTAAGTGGAACAATACATTTGAAGATCATACAATGATTTTAAAATAATATTTATTTAAGTTCACGTCATTAAAAAACACATTGATAGTTGAGATATTACAATTAAAAAAAAAACACAAAACAATTTTTTGACCAAGAAGAACTATTTTCCCATTGAAAAAAGTCCACTTATTACACTCTAATAATATTATATTATAATACATTTCTTTGTTCACAATTACACATAATGAATTTTTATTTATAATAAAATATATTTTCGATAATTAGGTATATTATTGGATTCGGTTTTCAGACTACAGACACCACGAATTCAACTTGAGTTCTCGAGTATTCATTGTGATGGTAGATAACAACAATAATAAATAATAATATATAATGTATTATGTAAATTACTGTTGAATTCAATAGCCACAGACTTGGCACTCTGCTGTGACTATGCCTATAAACACCTACCGTATATTATTGTGTATACTATCTTCATATTGTATTATATTATTGTTGGTATATTATGTATTAACAGGGAATAGGCTGAAGCGGGTGCGATCGTAATTAAATTCTCTCGAGCAATGGAACATAGGTAGCCATTTACGACGATAATAATATATTATAATATGACGTATTATATTATTATTATTATAGCGATTCACCGAGCAGAGATTTTCTCGAGTTATATACAGTATTATGCTCGAGTACCTATATTATTATTATTATGGTTCGTAAAATCATATCAGCTTCTGAATTTCCATTACAGTCATCCTCTATAGTGCCACCCCTGTTCTTAATCCGAATAATATAATATAATACGATTTGATGAGCTACATCATTGTTGTATAAACATAATTATATTATATATAGGTTTATGCATCATGTGTATACCCGTTGTAGTTCAACCCTGAATATCATATGACCCATGTGTCATAGTTGCAAGTGTAAATCTATATCAAAGAATACTTAGTTTTTAGAAGCAATAGTCATCAAATAACTTGAATATTTACATATTTACATAATATTTAAGTTTTATTTATGTTACCACGCGTGCTAATATTATTACTAAACATATTATATAAATATACAATATTTGATAACACTTTGTGTAGTAATAAATTGTATACACTCAGTAGTTGTTCGTAATATTCAAATGGTCAGATGCTGATTATTTTAAGGATACATTTAATAATAATATAAGTAACACTAATTTATAACACTAAATTTATAATTAATTGATTTATAATAATAAGGGAGCTACAAGATATCTTTCAGATCTTGTCATAACCATGATTGACGAAATTATGGAATTGTATGTTATAGCACAGTTTCAAATTTTCGATTCTGATATTTACTACACGATAGTATCGAAATATGTGTTATTCTTTTCAATAATTTGATAAACGTGCTTTGTCAATCTTAGCACACGCACCACAAAACAACAGTACAACAATATAATATATTATTGAATACTTGTACTTAACGACGATAATGTTTTAATAATATAAATATTATCTTGTGACGTACAATGCAATTCATTCAAAAATAAGACGTATTATTATGATTACTATAGTCATAATATATTGTCTTGCGTGATTTGTGAGTTATATAAATAATAATATGTGTTGGCGCGAACCCGCTTAGGCCTTCGCCGTGATCGTCGAGAAAGCCCAGACGATTTAACAACTATAGGTAGTGAGCTATACAAATGGACAAAATAATTTCTTAGTCCCAAGTCGAAGCCCCTTCTGCTCGTGGTTGGACACTCGACTAATACCGATCGACCACTGGGAGCTGGGTAAGCTAAGGGAGTGTGAATCGTCTCAACCTATATATTATTATGTATTACATAGGACCAGCGTGATAAAGTAAAATTCAAATCATCAATTACATATTATACACAGTCCATTATAGGCTAATGGGTATTCGCCGGCAAGCAGTCAGAGCAGTAATCTTGCACGGTTCGTGATTTCATTTTCTAGCAGAAAATCGATTGAAAGCATTCGTCGACGACGATAAACGATTTTTAACGTGTTAAATTTTGCCCGCGACACGAGTCGTCGTAATTTCTTCGTTCGGCGTAATTTGCATTTCTTCGTAGTACAATGAACGAGCCAAATCGATTTTCTGAAATTGGTAGCGACCGTATTATGATTTCGGTTGATCGAACACGACGCGCGACGGCTGCTATATATGCAGTCCCATCAACGGCAGAAGAATCGTATCAATTTGGCAGAAAATTCTATTACTGATAATACATAATGTATTACACTCTCGTTGGTGCTGCAGCCTCGAGATCCTGAAATTACACACAATCCGCACGAAATGCGTGGCAAAATGTGTGAAACCAGGATTATATTATTGTCACTGACTTCTTGCCTAGTTGAATGCTTAATTATAGAGAATATTGGAAATAAAATTCGTTAAACATAAATTGATTGGTAGTTTTATTGTTTCTTTAAAATATTTTTGATTTGAAAAAAAATGTATAGTGATTTTAAATCAGAGCAAGTGTAAAAATATTTATATAAAATAGAACGATCGTTATTACTCAAAAGTTTGGTTGTACTTTGTACTCTAACGACGAATAATAAAAAAAAATATTTTTTAAGAAGTTTATAAGTATTTTTTGTCAAATTTTAGATATTTTATTGTCAACGAAGCAGTTGTTTTATATTCCAAAATATTGTTACTACAATGTTTAAATATTTATTTTGTGGATTCTTTATTTAGCATCTTATATTAGATACCAACATATTATATTTTCACAACAATTTCTATAAAATATTACGGAGTACATTTAGATTTGTCACTAATAAATGTATTGTACAGTACCTACCTTACTATATTTTTGTTTTAGAGCAATTGCCCATTTTGTTCAAATAAAAAATTGGTTAGTAATTTGATGGATTTATCATGACCCTTTATTAACTATGGAGCATAAACCATATTATATTTTAGGCAAAGAAAACATTATAAACTACATAAGTACATACAACGTTACAATAATGTAAAATTGTTTTTATTATGTTTGACTAATTTGTTTACCATATTTCCTCTCTTACCTACCGTTACAAAATTAGTTCTCTATTTGTGCACACGAGCGCGTTGTATTATATTATATAATAATTTATGGGTTTCGGCCATGGAAGATGATAACATTATTTACCTAACCACGGCTGTACCACCACTATATTATTATAATATATTATAGTTACATACTTATTACTTGTATATAGTATCTTTAATCTTGACTAAAATCTATAAAACACACTTATATTGGCGTCGCACGCAACGTAAAAACTTCGAAATAAAGGATAAAAAAGGATAAAAAAAGGTTTTTTTCACCCAGAGAACCACACTCTCACAAATCATTTGGGTTCGAATATTCTTGTGCGTGGGTGGATACATTATAATCGTAGCAGCAGTATATAAACCTACACGTTATCCATTTGGATATACGTAATGTCATATTATACTATTACTATTTATATATTATAGTATGGTAATAGCCATTTTATAGTATGGTCAGCTAAGGTAAGCCAAAACCATATTGACCAAAGTCACATCTTTTAATACACGCTGGAGAGAGTAGGTCCCTGTCCTTCTCTCGTAACCCTCGGCCGTTGTTGTCAGTCCAAATATTCGGCTTTTTTTCCGGTACTTGGTTTTTAATCAAAAATGCCAAATTGTTTTACCACGATATTTACACAACAAGTAGTTTACTTACATGCTACATCTGTATACTATATTTGCAGCTGACGAGTTTACTTATTGTTTACTTCGACGCCAAGAAGTATTTGACGCGTAATCACTGCAGCTCACCAAACCGTCCAAAAGTTTATTAATCGCTTTGAAGTGAAGATGACCACTACCAAAATGGCAATTGGTTTGCAACCGATTTTTACTTTGTAGGTCTAAAATATAATAAAATAGTGACCAAAATATTAATAGAAATGTTAAATACATACTATCTCATCTTCTCGATACTTGAATTAGAAACGCACATTTTTACATAAGAAATGTCAAAAGATAATATATAGGTATACATATTTTTAATTAGTCTTATATTATTTATATTTAATAATTAAAGTGATAATATAAGTAAAGTTATTTAGTATGTTAAAGTTATTTTCCGTTTTACCATGATGAGTGATGACAATACTTACTTATTAATTTCTTATTCTAAAAACAAAGTCATGCAATTAAAAAATAGGTATTCAATATAAAAGTATTATAATGCAAGTATTAAAAATAAATTAATAAAATATAGTAGCGTGCATGTAATGAATATATATTTTTAAATGTATTATGTTTAAAATGTGTCAACATTTGATTCACAAAGTATGTTCATTTCCACTTCTTCCTTTGATTATGAATAATATGTAATATTCAAATTCTGATTTTTGGAATGTTGACTCAAAATAAGGCGATACAAAGTGATTGTTTTCAAATGAGAACAAATCTTTTTCACTGCAAATTGTTAGACAGATGATTTTTTTAAAAATGTTGATGCATCTAAATCAAAATTTGAACGACTAATTTTTGAGTTATTAAAATATATTACTAGGTAAGAATATTAATAGTCCACGAAGGTGGTCTAACAAAAACTTAAAATTGGTGTAATAGGTATATTTGGATAATGGATGTAGTATTTATTATACTCATATAATATTTACAAATTATAAAATGTTGATAAATTGAAATTAATATTTAAAATGTTTAATTAATCATCATTACTTTCATATATTCCAAACCCATTATCATGAACTTATTGTTCTTAGTACCAATATTAAATAACTTAACAACTATTCAATCGTATTTAAATTTAGATACTTACAATTTTCAAAAAAAAGCATTTACAATTTGCAGAAGAAAAGGTTGGTTTTTATTTGAAAAAAAGATGTTTGTATCGGAGGTACAAACATTCCTTAGAAGGTATACAAATCTAAATAATTGAAAACATGTTGGTCCTTATAAAGTATATATAAAATTCCAAAAAACAAGATTTGAATAAATGTATTATTAAAGAAAAAAATCATGTAGGGGGTGAGTACCTATGCTTGGCGAATCAGTCGGTACGTAGCATGGTTTAACGAGTTAAATATTATTTTATTACATTTAGGTACATTGGAATATTTTTAACGTAGAGAATGAATCGACTATGTCATAAAAACGCATTAAAAAAATAAGACTAAAGAAAATAACGCATTTTTAATTAAAAATAAAATCTGTGCATCATCGAATATAATTTTCAAAAAAAATGTATATATTTTGACTCTTCTCTTTTATACACATTTACACGAATACACACACATATACTTTAAAATCGAATTTGTTTTCAAACTCTAGGTGACGTCGAGTAACGCAAAATATAATCCAACTCGTTTTAATTAAAACCATAGTATGTTTTTGAAAATACAGTGCCAGGAATTTTTGTGATTGGATTTGTTTGAATAATATACATAATGATATAAATTTTGTGGAAATTAACACTAATACACGCCGAAAAAGATTTAAAAGATTATAATATATTATTTTATCTTCATGTTCATACAATATGTAAATAATATTGAATAATGATAACAATAATAGATAAATCTTATAGTTTTGAACTTAGACAGTGGGTACTTTTTTTTTTTGGCGTATATTTTATAATATTTTTTACTGCAGTAAATCTCTGCGTACAACCATTGTTTACGAGCTGTATTTAATGTATATATATTATATAAGAACGTCAGCCACTATATTATTACATATATAAATCCAAAACGGGTAATCATGTGGAATTTTTAAAAGTCTTACATTTTGAGACCAGTACCCCTCCAAGTTACCCTGTTAAACACGTGAGTTACGCTTAATGGGTGCGAGTGAAAAGTTCGTAAAACAAAAATAAGATATGTGCCTACAGCAATTCAAGACACTGTAATAATGACCTGGCAACCATTACTTACACAAACAAAATAAATCGCTGGAGGCCAATTTTTATTTTTTTTTCTCACAGATGGACGGACAGTAGTTTTTTTAAAAATAATATCAACTTGAATAAAATACAACGATCCAACTTGCAATTAAAGTAGTAGTCAGATAATGATAATATTATAGAAAATTGATATGTTACGAATTTATACGACTCATATAGCCGTTACCTGTAATGTGTGATAATATTATATTGCAGTCAATAAAAAGTGAGTATAAAGTGAGTCAATATAAAGAGTATTGTGACATTTTCGGTCAAAAGTCACCAATATTTCTAACGTAATCTTTATTATCATAGCTCATACGTCATAATAGATGACACACTTGTTGTAAAGCCATATTATACACCATGACTTAAAGTAACTTATGGATAAATTGAAAAAACATATTATAAACAAACATAATATAATCTAATAGCTATAAATATAAAAGATTTTTTAATTTTTTTCATAAAATGACTCGTGGTTAGTATATAAATAATATTATAATAAACATAGACTACACTGGCACACTGCAAGAACAGGGAACGGGTAAAGCCGCACTGCCAAAGTGTTATTGACTTACACAGTGTATTTTGTATGCAAAAGTAGTTCATCGGTGTATATCGGTACTATTTAAATGAATAAGTCCGCGAGGTAGTAAAATATTAATTACTTAAGCACGCACTAAACGGACCGACCGTTCAATATGATAAAAAATGATTATATAGTATGGATTGAAATTGTCCGACTATAATACAATAAATCTAAAACTCTTAATAAAGTTATCACAACACATTTAATGCAATTATAAAAGTATATTACGAATTAAATTATCACTTTATAATATTTTTTTTATAAAATCCTTTTTGACGTGTACCTACAAAACTAACTTTATAATTGTATATACTATTTTATTAATATCACACATATATATAAATACACATTTGTATAATTATTTTGCTGTTGTAAGAATTTTAACTGAAGAAGTAAATTATTGTCGTCATTTTTTTTTAAAAATTAAAAATGTTAACTAGTCAGTTTTATTATAATATTGAGCTATTAAGCATGTGACTTTATTGTACAATATTATTTTTTTCAACAAAGTAGCTATGCTGTTATAATAATGTAAATAGTGATATCAGCCGACGGCCTTCCTGCAATGCTGTGTTTATTCTTATTGATCAATGAGTCTTGATTGTCTTGACAAAGGACGGCCAAACAGCAATAATGTTGCAGAACAATATTGCATTCCTATAACATCATAGAAATAAGTATGAAAACTACTGTTACCAATTATTGTCAACAACACGTGGCTACGCAATGGATCGATATGTCAAAATGGATTTAAATAGGCTCAAAAATCGGTTGGTTGGGGGGGGGGGGGAGGTGGTAAGGAATCACAACTAAAAAGAAAATATCTACCTATTATACGTAAAAGTATTACATTTTAGAACATGTAAACCTTACTGCGTTTTTAAATAATAATACAAAAATAGGTGACAAACTTGAGCGTCTGTACAAAAATGATAACAAAATTCGATTATCTTAAGTATAGCATACGAATTTAAAATACTCTGAACGTCTATATCATATGCATACACAATAACAACAACTTTTATGTACATGTACCTACGTTTATGTAAAGTGTATATTTACATACCTACAAGCTTTAAATATTCATTTTCTACTCAAAACTTTGTTATCTGATGCTATTGAAAGTTTTGTATGATACTATTAGATGGCATGTCGTACGAGTCAAAGCGTACACAACTACCATGTACCAATAACTAAACAAACAACAAGTATATAATATATATTGATAAACGGTTTCTTACGTAACGTGTGTGTTTTAATAATTATAGTCTATTGAGGTGAAATAATTTCATTTATACGGCTGTAGCGGTCAAGTCTGTAGTATATGCCTACCTCCACCATCGTATCGGATGTTCACGAATTTTTTTTTCTTTCAAATCTCCAATGTTAATTTTACAAAATTGAGTTATCGGTTAGATTAAGTTATTAATTAATTATTACTTATAAATAATGAGTTAAGTGGATATGGGATATATTATGATATTTTTTATAAGCATTTAAAGTTCACATTTTTACCAAATTCATCAAAATCTCGAATGTTTGCAAATTATTTTATAGTTAAAAATGTATAAATCATAAATGATCTGATTTTATAGCTATAAGGATTGAAAATTTAAAACAAGGGTTTTCACAAGTATTTCACACTGTAATCGAATCAAATCTAAAAATTGTATGAACAAACTTTTTCTTATAGTAGATATTTATTCAGTTCAAATTTAGAAATTATTTATTTCCAAAGAAATTATGTATTTTAACAAAGAATAATGAATTTAATTTTTTTTGTTTTTTCGTGTTATTTAAAAATACTATAACTGGCCATATTAGAATTTCTTAATAACAACATAAGTTGTTTATAATATCAATATAACCATATAGTTCAAGTTAATTTGCTCAGAGTATTAATTACCTATAAAACAGTGAATACATTTTCTAACTAATTTAAGAAGGAATAAAAGTATTTGTTAACCGTAAGAAGATATTGCTATTCAGAGTATTATCTGCCTATAAAACCACGAATACATTTCCAACTAATTCCAGAAGGAATCAAAGTATTTGTCAATCATAAGAAGATATTGCCATTCAGGTAAAGTATGGTTATTTTTTTTAAATTTATATCAAATATCACAACGATTTAAGGTCCACAGTCACAGTTTAGCATAAAATGTATTTTTTTACACAATAGTTCAATACAAAATGTTTTTATTAAGAATATCAGAGATTTTTCAAAATATGAGCTTCAAACGAGTTGTGATCTAAATACTAAATTGTGTAAAAAGGAATTTTTCAAGTTATACACGGGGTCATACATTTTATACATCCCGAATTTGAACTTTATTACTTATTAGTTATTGTTGAATATTGAAGCTTGATTGAACGAACGATTTAGGTATTAATAAGTAAATAAGTAACATGACTTTATGATTATGTATATTATACTGTAATATAACTATAATATAAATGTAATGATAATTTCATAATCAGCGGTTTATGTATAGCTTGCCAACGGGTACCAAAATGGTAAATGTCTTATTAACCCGACCAAAGTTGAATGGATTTCATAAATCAAAAAGAACTTTTTATTTGTTTAGTATACTTTAATAATTAATGTATTGGAATAAGCAGGTATGATTCCAAATTTATTTAGAATGGCACGGTATTATAAAAGTATTTTAGGATATTCAAGTAACCACATATTGTTATATTATTTGATGTATAACAATACAAAAATGTATAACAATTCATCAATTCAGAACGGCTGGGCCGATTTGGCTCAAATTTTTTTTCATTCATAATTGCCAGGAGAAGGTTCTTATGTAAAGAAAAATCATGAAAATTGTGCAGAAAATTGTAAAATTTGAATATCCTATCCCTATGTCTTGCCAGTGGCGCCATCTATCTATTAATTATAATTGTAACCTACATTTTAGGCCACCGTCGAAATGTTTTTCACGTAGGTACCTACTTAAATCTGATTTCACTCATGCAAATCATGGGGTCTGCAATCCACCACAGATGGATTGCTTACCTGATAATTTACTGCTCGCATAATAGTTTGCATTAGGTATTCATTTTTTGGACCTTTTCCGTTAATTCACTACCACTATTTTATTTTTTTTTTTAGATTATTATATTTTTTATTTTGTTATTAAGATTATTATAATTTATAATTAACGACTTAGTTTTTACGCTGTGACCTACGTGAGGTGGTTTTGCGCAGCAAGTCGGGGGATATTTTCGATTATCGGAGCGGAGCGACGGAGCCGAGGAGCGTAGCGACGAATGCCGCTAGCCTAGCATCACTGATACACTTTATCAAAGATTTGATATTTTAATTTGCATTTTTGATTTCAATTTTTTGAATTTTTAAACAGCAAGTACGATTATATAAAATCTTTATGCATATTTCCATCCATCATAAAAACATACAATCAAAAAAAAAAAAATCAAAATGTAACACTAAAAAAAATAATGGTAGTGAATTAACGGAAAGGGTCCCATTTTTTTAATGTGCAACGAAGTGCACGGGATTAGCTAGTATAGTATATTATACCAATCAGGGGGGTATTGGCCCACCGGGTTACCGGGAAGGTTCCCGATAGGTCGATCGTCGTATTATAATTCTGGCGCAACGTACTTGGATTAAAAATTATTTGATAATAAATACTGCGTGTCTGCGTTGTTTCTGTCGTAAAACGAATTACGGTTTTGGCGGCACTAAAAAGTATATAATATACATGAGTTAATTTATATTTTATTTTAAACTGTTAACATGTTCATAAAATTAGTATTTATATTTTTATATTTAATTTTTAAATTCACTCAAGACATTTTGGTTGCACTAAGTAAAACAAGCAGAGAGTTTTTAATTCTGAGTGAGCGACGATTATATTGTGTATTTATTTTTCGTCTGTTATCACTTTGTGGAGCAATAAAAAAGCTTTGATTTTCTACTTCAACATTTTTTTCTGGTAGAAAAGTGTAGCTTGGTACTTAATTGGTACTTTTGGTGGCAAAAAGTAAAAAAAAAATACTGTAATTTTCAAAAGCATCGGGAATAAAAAACGCATAAACAGTTTTCGAAAAATTCGATTTTATTTTTTAGTGTCACTCAAAAATTAGTAACTGTCAGTAGGTACTTGAAATTTTAACTAAATGTTTTTTGAACATTTTCCATAAATGATAAAAGGTTCAAAATATTTTGATTCTTTTGAAGCTATTATTTATCGGCATTAACAATTTTGAATTTTTTTTTAATTATTGTCGATCAATACATTTTTGTTGATAATAAACTTGAAAATTTAATATAAGGTTCCTCAAAATTTGGTATTAATGGAATTAAACAAAAAAGTTGAGCATAAATCAATAGTTATTTTTTATGAGCATCTGAAGTTATAATTATTACAAAATTTATCAAAACCGTGAGAATTTGCAAATATATTTTGTAAGGGGTTCATAAAAAACTTTGTTTTTATAAGTAATATTAGAAAATATAATACGTAATTCCTCACAAGTTTTTCTACCTACAATAAACAAATTTCATAACTAAGTATATTGAACAATTTAAATCAAGGTTCTCATAAATAGTTTATTCTTTAACAAACTCTCTAAAAAAAAATACAAAAACACGGTTGTTTTATAACATTTTAATTATGCATATATATTATAAGAAAAAAAAAATTGGTAAATATCTTAATATATAAAACCGGAAAATGAAACCTTTGTTGCTAATGTTCTCAGAAACTACTCAACCGATTGTCTTAATTTTTTTTTTAATGAAAGATTATATCACGGAGAAGTTCCCATTGCAAAAAAGTATATTTCAGTAAAATTTAAATAGTTGCTCACACAAAGATTTTGAAATTCGTGATGAAAATTTGTATTTTGTAAGTAAATAGTTGATATAATTTTTTTTATATTTTTTTTGTTTATTGTAAACACAATAAATTGTTTTTTAGTCGCATTAATGGTTTTGGTCTTTTAACACGAAAAGCATAACAATGGTGGCCTGTGCCAAAGATTTGTTTTTTTTTTATAAATTTATTTGTAAAAATATAAATATGCCATATTCCTACTCACTACAATAGTTTTAAGATATGCGACCATTGACAACCCTATAAATAAGAGATTATTCATATCATATTATATTATATCTCATCAAAAATAGCACTTTCAGTTTTTCCAGAATTTTTAGCGGATAATATGTAAGTAGGAAAAACTGTTCCTGTAAACGATAACTTTTAATTGTGACCAATATCAACTATTTACTTACAAAATACAAATTTTCGATTTTCATCACGAATTTCAAAATCGTTGTGTGAGCACCGCTTTAAATTTTACTGAAATATACTTTTTTTGCAATAGGAAGCTTGTAACGTCACGGAATTTAGGCCTCTTGTTCGTTGAAAGCTAGTATATTATATTGCACGGTGTATGCACTTTGTCCTCCTGACCCCCACACAAAAGCAGTGTCTACCGCGTTCAGTGTTCCAGCTGTCTGCCCGTCGTCGCCGTTGCGCGTCACTGTCGTGTGCCGATAGGGCAAACCTGTTCCCCTAATATTATTATACAATTCCCCACACACGCCGACACTGGACCAATCAACAAGTCGCCTGCGGGCCAACGGCCAAAGTAAAGACGCCGTCAAAGATGATGGGCTAAGGACACCATAATGGGCCCGTGGTGGGCGAAGTCAACAACATCATGCTCCAGTCGTCGTTTGTCGTAATGTATTTTTCCCCAAAATTCCCACAGTTATAAAATCATACAGTTTTCTTTTTCTCTTGATTTTCCTTTCTATAATGTATACTTGGTAAAATGTTCAGCCCGGTAACCGTATTGCGGAGCCGTGGGCAACCACTGATTAATTATATCGACTACTCGGTAACCGCACTCCGGAGCCGCAGTCTACATATACTATGTATCCCCTAATCTCTCTCCAATCTTTATATTATTTTGTTTTGTGCATTTGCCATGTGCCAATATATATTTTATTTTGTGCACCTGCCATGTGCCAATATGTATTTTATTTTATGCACCTGCCATGTGCTAAATTTTTATATTCTTTCATTTATCCTCAAATATAAATGAACATGATCACTCTAACTTTCTCTTTCTTCTTTTTATTTACGAAATCTACACAAAAACCCATAGGTTCTACCGACATGTCATAGGCCATCACGCGGCTCGGCCTATGGGTCATCTAACAAGTGTTCCTCTTGTGAGGTGGGTGGTTTTCGGCCTTTAAAAAGGTCATGATCTCAAAACCTTCTCCGTGATATAATCTTTCATTAAAAAAAAAATTAAGACAATCGGTTGAGTACCGGCAGGTAAATTATAATCGTCTGTTTGGCATTGGACCCTTACTTATATTAAGTAATAATTATACGTGAAACGTACATAAAACGCTATAACTAAGTCAAATAGTCAAATACCTACGTAACCTTATCGAAATCTGTCAACATTACACTAATATCTTGGGTACAAAACGTACGGAATCGTGTTCTACCCGTCTATATATTTGTCACAATAAAACCTTAAATCCTTATAACTAATTAAATACTCATTTGTAAATCAATTAATGTGCATTGATATATTGAGCATCTCATCATAAAAATATGCAGGCCCGCATAGTTTTCAACATACCTACTTACGACCGCAACAACAAAAGACCCTCATAAACCTCCGAAGGCCACTACGGATCCGCGCCATTACCCGTCGCTTCTTAGGCTGTTGAGGTCCAAGCTCACAAATTTCGGGTTCGTCGTCCTATTTATAAAAAATATTAGTATGGTGTATCGTATTAAAATACATTAAATACATTTTTAAAATGCATAGTGGATACTCAGTCAAAAAATTGTCAACGCTGTAACTTATAGCTTACACACATAATATTATTATATAATCACGCACAGTAGTTAATATGGAATATAATATTGTAAACACAATAAATTGTTTTTTAGCCGCATTAATGGTTTTGGTCTTTTAACGTCCGAATTAGATTGTATTACACTTGTAGGCTTTAGAAAAATGGTTCAAATACACTTACCTCCAAAAGTGTTTCACGTTCCGCCGTTTGCGGTTTGAATTCTGGTGCGTCCGGATTCAACGGACGCATCATCCTGAGCATCATCATACTAGCAGCATCATCCTGAGCGGTATCCATCTATTCATTAAAACGAATATTATAAGTTATAATATTACGACCGTTATATTTTACGCCTCTCTATATAATACACCCATCCATTCAGTAGGTATATACTTACATCTGTATTCTCTAAAATACTATATTATTTATTTTATTCACTAAATCTTAAACTACTTTTAAATGTTGCCAAATTGGTAATATTGCGCTCCTAACAAGATCCCTCTTTCCAGTACGACCTTTTCAGGGCCCTCCTTGCCACTCAAGTAAGACATAATATACATTTGTTATTTTAACGGTAACGTTGAGAGCTCAACGAGGCGATGTATCATGCACCCACGCGGTGTTTTTTAAAATTTTATTTATGTTATTATTATTTTTATTTTTTTTTGTGTTACCGTTAAAGGCCGATTGTTTTCATAGTTCCTGTTACCGGACAATATCAAAATACTGAAATGGATTACGAGTTATATGAACAGGTTACAGAGTATTTCGCAGATTTTCGTACAACTTTTAAAAATGATTTAATGTTTGTGTGTAGAATTGAAAACTTCTTTTTTTCGTGAATTTGAGATTTTTGGCGAGTACTTGCGACAGATATTTAAATATTTTATTCAATTTTATATTGTAGTATTTTATATATATCACAACAATTGTTGAGAGTTTTAGGTACCAGCTTCAGGCCTGTGTTAAGAAAACCTCAAATATCTATTGTAAGTACGGAAGTGTCCTTCAAATACCACATTTTCTAAACGCAAAATAAGTTTTCCAATTACATTCACTAACGCGAGATAATTCTTTACATTTTTATGAGGAACCCAATTATACCTGTATGGTTGTATGACGCTGGTCACATTGGTCGAATATAATATTCAATTTAGGCATATATTAATATGTTACGCGTAACGTCGTAAAGTTAGTTGTGTGCCACATTGTACTGAGTGACGCTTTTCCCGTAGATGCGTCGTTCGTTTGGTCTATGGATTATTATTATCTATACTCGAAAAATCGTCATAAACCATTAAAATATATAAACAAAGGGTATATACTTAATAGTTTTTGTGTAAACTCATTTTCCAGTGAAATTTAAATTAAAATATAAATTAATAAAAACAATTCTAAAGCAAAACAAAACGGATGTGCCACAAATGTCACCATTTTTCGAATTCGTTATTTTTTTTACAACTAAAAAATCAAAATAATATATTTGTAAGGTGCAACAGATTGTTTTACGTTTTTAGCCATTTTGATTTTTTAACTGTTCAGAATGGTTACAAAAAAAGGGGCAAAAGAAAAAAAAAGTTCACTAAATTAATGAAAACACGTTCAGATCTAAATTAATCACGTCAGGTATATTATACAGATAATGGAATTTCAGCACAGAATATCGTTTAGTTTGTTAATCCTAAACTATACTGAATAACCTATACTGATAAGTGATAACTGATAACCATCGCACTAGCTGACACAGCTAATAGCAGAGTTGAATTTTGGCATCGTTTTGGGATGTAGTATAATTAAGTACAGGTTTTATTGATCTAAAAAATGTTGAATTGTTAAACATAACTCTTAAGATTCGTTTACTGTACGGATAATATTCTTTTCTTCCCAAAAATATTCATAAGTTTTATAACAAGTAAACAGTAAATGTTGTAAATGTGAAGTCAAAAAAGTCGTATTGAGATTAATCAGTTTTAACATACGTTAACAAAAAACAATATCAAACAATATTTTAGTTTGATAAAAACCAGTTTAAGTTTTTAATAACAAGAATATATGTATATAAACAACAGAACTCATGTATTGAAATGATCATTTATAAGGCATACTTTTTCACAGATCACTGATAGATTTGTACAATATGATATCATAACTGAAATAATACATTTACCTAATTACTTTGCCTACCTATTATATATAATATATAAACTATTTTTCGTGAAACAAAGCACTAAAAATCCTGAAAACTTAAACTTGAATTACTATTTAATTCCATCGTCGCCGACTGTCGATTGCATAATAAAATATACAAACATATTAAAATTGCTTATTTTAAGTATCGTCAGACTTACTTAACTGTTATAAACTTTACGACTTTTTGTATGCATCGCCCGTGCCGCGTCAGCCGTAGCGTTACTCCTCCCTCACCCACCATCGGTCCACATCCGAGATCGGCACAGCACTCAACGAAACAGAAATTTGCATATAAATATATTATATTATTATATCCGAATACACTGCTGCACCTGGTCCGTGCAGGATAACTTTTTGTCCCAACCCGATGGAGGAAATTCAACTCGTATAGGGATATTATGTAATGACAAAATTCCAGCTATAGACGTGTATTTATAATATTATACTCTCTCGAATTAACTGAAAATTTCCCGCTCAATTTTTAGCCAGTACCTGGCTAAAAGAGTCTCCTATGTGACGGCTTTTAGTGCGTAATGTACGTAATATACTAATAGTACTATATTTATACCTGCAGATTCTGGTGCAGAGTATAAAAATCGCCAAGCTGTCGAAACTGTTTACAAATTACAACATTATAACGAAAAAACTGTGACCAATGCGATATATTATATAATGTAATATTTATTAAAAAGTATATTATGATTTTATCCACGCCACTACTCTATTGCGAAGGTACATTTTTCAAATTAAAATGTTTTATATATAACTAGTTTCTAAACTAAACCGATGCCTATATATTTTGCACTATTACCTCACTTAAATTATTAAAGATTAGTGGGAAAGTGGGATCGGGGAGACTTTACTTATCTATGCTAACAATGCTTATGAATTAATGTGCTAAAAACTATTATACTGATAAAATATGTTCACAATATCAATATTTTTGACAACATAGAATGATTCACAATACCTTATAAAATTACCTATCATGACTATAATTCTTAATAAACTGTAAAGTAATTCTTATAATTTTACTATATCTTATTAATCATTGAAATCGTTCTATAGAAACATATTTTATTGTTGTTTTATTGATTTTGTCTATATTCGTTCGTGTATTCGAAGTTGTTATCACGCCAAAGTGGGAATATCTCCATTAATGAAAAAAAAAACAAAAAATTATCCATTGACGTTTATATTGTTTAGAATTAAAACGACCGCCACAGTATGATTTTATTATTGTTTTTACGGTCCATGGGTTATTTCATTACGACGGAAATAATACGCCGAGTATGCCCACACGCTGGCCGGAAAAGATAACACTATTATACTGACCGGACGAAAAGGATCTCCTAATCCAACATAATATATGCGTGACAGCGGACGTATTCCGCGTTTGCCTTTACTGAAGTTACAGGCGACGGTAGTCGTCGTGTACTCATTATATTATTCGAATGACGAACATCATTGTTATATATTATAATAAAATATATATATAAATATAATATATTTTATAATATTATATAATAATTTGTGTCACGTGCTCTAAATAACAAAAGAAAATAAGATTTTAAATTCTTTCGAACTTAAACTTTCTTATATGAATTTATTATGAAAATCCCATACAACGAAGTATGAATTTGGAAAGTGTAGTGTATAATATTATATTATACAATATATTTGGACGGGGAACATTTCATTCGCTTCGAGGTGCTGTCGAGGTAAAGAGTATTTTACAGTATTAAAACATTTCATTTTGCTACAGATTAAAGATCGAGTCGTATTTTAGGGAAGTGCCGAGGAAGTGCCCCAACCCCAAAATTACGTACTGTCTTATTCACGATTGATTTGTTTAACACATACCTACACCATCATATGGGATGTAATAAGAGTTTGGTTGTTGAAGCCTAAGTTTTCACTCATACACATAAAAATATTGCAAACATTTATCAAAAAATTGGTTTAACAAAATTTACTACATTATAAAAATAAAAATAAAGGTCATAATAATATGGAAGGGGAATATGACACTCTTGATTCACACTGCTGTAATAAAGTACCACTATATTTTGTGATTGAAAATAACGATGAAATACATTGTGTAAGTGTATGTTTATTTCATGCAGTAATTATAATTCACAGCATGATCAATATGAATTTAGGTAAGGTAACATATTTAACACATTTTGTGAACGTTTCTGGTAAAACTAAACAATGGTCGTCGTCAGCTCTTCACCATAATACGCTGATGCCAAAAAATTTAAATCTACATAAATAATGGGTTGTCTTGTAACAATTTTATTTTATACAATATTTTAGTCGTAGCATGGTGACTATATTATTAGCTTGGCTAATTTTCAGGTCGATATTCGGATGTGCTGACCATCTATTTGGATACTGTCAGCCTGAGAACGGTCCCTCTATCCCATCATTCTGTTTATTGTGGATGTAGTTAAATCAATAAAGCAACTTGATTACTAGTAACCACAATAGGTATTAGTTATATTGACAGCAAGACAGTGCGACGTAGAAAGTGGAGCGCTGTTGTTCGTTTCAACATGTCGAATAGTTTCCATGTACTCGTATAAAATAATCTCTGTGGGGATTTATAAATTATTTCAAAAGTTGTGTCATTTAAAGTCATTAAATTAGAACTAAATATTTATTCTAAAGAATAATAAATATGGAAAGTAAATGTTTTCGATATAGTTGAGAATCCAAACTACTTTTTAATTAATATGTTAACTAATAATATGTTAAAAACGTATCAAAAATATGAGATAAATACTCACCGAATATAACACTTACCATGAAGTGAAGAATAAAAATAAAATATCTTGATGACTGGTACATCCGAATTGAATGCCATATCTACAAATTCAATGTGGCTAAACCGTTTTCAGTATACTTTTAATAAAGTTTTATTTGAAACCTAGTATTAAATTTTATGTTTTTAACAATTTTAAAATATTGATGAATTTTCTCAAAATATTAAATTAAAACATTTATAAAAATAACTTTGGATTTCTAAAATGTTAACTACTGTAAGAATAACTTTTGGTAAACCATGTACTCAATTTTCAAGATGATTCGATTTAATAGACATACCAAAATAGAAAAAAAAGTAAAATTGTACATGACAAGCAATTTGGATACGATATGACATGCAATTCAGAAACAGTACTGAAGACATATTCAAAATACTTGATCAACAATTTTACAGTCATTCTTACAAAATCAGGATTTGACAAATTAATTAAAAAGAAGCTATTGTAAATTTATCATTAATGTTTATTTATTTTATGTACCTATGTATTTCCATTGAAATAATGTCATCTACAATAAAAAAAATAAACACGAGAAGAAAGATTAACATTAAAATAACTAGTGGTTCTTATGCTTAACCTAAAAAAAAAAAAAAATAATAATAATATCTAAGATTAGAACAACGAGAACAAAAATAATATTTTTTATAGCCGGGTGTATTTGACGTTAATAAAAAAAATGTTTGGTTGAAAACGTGAAATGAATTCATGATTAGCTGCTGTTCGAAGAAATTCGAAGAAAATTGTGCATATTTTAACATTACAATACACAATATTATATTGTACGGTAAAATATTATTCGCGTTGAATAGTTTTATGAAATTCAATACCTATTATATGAAATAAAGTGGTTATGAATTAATCATTATTACTTAATAGCATTATTATATTATATGATAATGTCGGTGTAGGTGTATAACGCATAGGTAGTTTTAAATTTATTGCGGTACCGATGTCGTTAAAAACTGCAATTTGTATTCGTGTCTTGTTTATTTAATATGGTTCTACATAAACTTAAAAAATAATATATAATATATCATTTAATTTTTAAGTTATTCTTTTGCTACATAATATTATAGTGTGAGAGTTTCAAAGAACAAAATTATCACATTTTAAAACAAAATAAATAAACTTAGAGCTTACTCGTAAACTAAATATAATTTAATTCATATTTTTACGAAGTATAATATCATATTATATAATAGTACAGTATATACTATCTTAAAGATTAGAATTATACTTTACAAATTATCACATTAGTGGTGAATGTGAATATTGTACAAATTCACGGGAAGGGTGGTTTACGGGGCCCAGTCATACAATAATATGTATTTAATGAATATTTTTGATAATAATACAATTGCAACCTACACAATTATCAAATTTAATCATATCAGTTTGCTCGAAAAGTTATAAATTCTTTAATCATCTTATTGTATGTTATTGAAAAAGTATGATATGTGGATAGAGCTTAAATTACATAGCTAAGATCGACTTGCCAATATTTTTGTATTAATACCTACTGTACCAATGCGTACTACTGCATTGGTCGTCGTAGTCTTAATGTTATCGATGAAATGTTTTAATTGTAGAAATGTATAATAAATAAATCATTGGTGAAATATTAATTATAATACTGAAGATATTGAGTAAGCCAAAACCTTTCATAATTTTTGTAAATTTAATTTAATTTCTTAGATTAACTGGATGTTGAAAGTAATCGAACACAATAATAACAATATACGTCTTGAAGATCGAATTGTGAAGGATACTAAAAATTGTGCTGACAACAATATTAGTTAGTATTCAAACTATTATTTTTAATTACAATTACTACCTACAAATAATTAATTATAATAAATATGTGATTTAAATAAAAGTAAAAACTGTTCAATATTAATAATATTATTTACTAAATAGATATCAGTAATAGTCTTACATGTTGAGTGTCATACTGGCATTACCACGAATACAAGGTCAAGGAAAATTAAATTATAGTCTATGTGGCAAAGATAATCAACTTAGTAACAGGTCACAGGGATGCTTATTATGCATCAAAGAAACTACCTAACATTTCAACTCAAAGAGAGTTATAAAAAGAAGCTCTGCTCTGTCCAGCAAATACATTTGAGATTAATTCAATAAACCAAAATTCAATTTCAACCTGCTAATGCAAATATGGTCAGAGGGTCTATTCCTGAAGTAGTTATAGGTAAAAGGGATAAAATAAAAATTATTTTTTAGGAATTACAATTGAAAATAATAATTATCATCAGTATTGTAAAGAACTTGCAACAAACATACATGTTGCTTCAGCGATCGATTATTTTTATTAATATGTCGATATTTCGTACTTTTTGATAAATGAAGTACTCACTTATCGTCTTAATAAATGTGTAAATTTTTCAAGTTTTAAAAACAAAACTAGTTACAATATTTTATCATAATTATTTGAATTTTCCGTGTAATATTAATATTCAAAAATGCTGCAACAATGTTTCAAAAGGGAAGTTTTTTTTTCTAAATGCCTAAACTGTGTTTGTGTAATACTACAAAACAGGTAAGTCGAAAATTACAACGATACAAGTGTAATAATAACGTCAGTGGTGGCGGATGTAACGCGTTATTTTCGTTTTTAATTCGACCAGCTTTCTTTCGTTAATTACGAATCTTTACCAAGCCACGGTAAAACGCATACAAAAACCCTTTTTCCTTACAACATCACCGGCACCGACAAAAACTGTGGCGGGATAATTAATAAAACTTTTGAGTAAAATGGATTTTTTTCCACGGTAAGTCACTCACTCTCCCTCTATCTCTCTCACTTTTTCCCTTACTCTCCTTTTCTTTTTTGGTGCCCCCTTTGGTGAAAGCAATTGTTATAAACTTATAAACAAAGAAGTATTCTTGTGAAATCGGTCGCCATTTGCAGGGTGTATTCACAGTAAAGGAGAGAACGATCGAGCAAATAGAAAAGAGTGCAACGGTGGTGAAATGAAAGAAGCCGAATGACACTTTTGTCCATAGATGAAGAAGAGAAGGAAGTGATGAAGAGGTGGTGGAGGAGAACGGAGACGAGGAGAAATAGAGGTGGGATACGTGGAAAGTGTATGGAAGCTGCCAGTGGTGGTACCGAGAGAGAACTTTTTGACGGGTTTCCCGTTGATTAAAAAACAACAGAACGAATACTGCTCGGGCGGGAGGGAGCATGAAATAAATCGTTTAATTGGTTTTCGACGCCCTTTAAATTCGTCACTGAAACGTTCCACTGCCCCGACGCCCTTACCACACCATGGTTGTCATGCACCCACCCGTTGGCTGACGTAGCGTCCGTTAAAACAAAAACAAAAAACTGCCAAACGGGAGAGACCCGCGACCAAATCAACCGAATCTCCTATTACGGGCTACAATGCTTTCGCCACGAGTAATACGGAAATAAAAATTGATCTAGGTCCGAGGCATAATGCTGCATGGTTTACATTATCTTATAGATCCAAAGAACTACAAAAAATGCTTGTAAAACATTTGAATAGTATTTACCTCTCTTTCAGTTTCCCCCTTTTAATATGTACCACAGGTTATAAAATATAATGTGATTAAAAGACATAGACTAAACCTTATTTATTTTAATTTGCTTTCTTCAAACTTAAATTTTAATAAAACAAAGTTATTTAATTATAAATTATTGAATTTCCAGTTTTTTTATTTATTAACTTTGTTTAAATGTTTGAAATTGCTTATCTAAATGTTTAGTGACTTAATATCGCCAATTTTTTACACGATTATCTCTATTCTATATGATTATCATTCCCAACATCCTACATAGTGTTTTGGGCTTAATCTTCAATGGTAAGAAGTTTGATAGACTTCAATATTTAACATTTTTGAAATTTAATAGAAAACCGTCAAGTAAGTAGGTAACTTACTACTTGTATAATTAAATACTAGAAGAAGTGTCTACATAGTACATACACACAAAAAAACACACATCATTGTAAAATCACTTTTTTTATCGTCCTAAAGGATGTGCATAATTTAATACAAATCTATGGCATTTATGTCAGTGACCCGTGGCAAACGCACGCGTATGATATCTTTGCATGGCTGTAAATCGTTAAATGTTTAGAAGATATTATATGAAAATGGTAATCAGTGAAATAAATTGATCTAAATTTGTATAAATTTAATTTAAAATCTTGGTTTTAATATTTATAATAAAAATAGTATTTATATTAAACAACCACATCGGTCCAAACTTTTTCTTTGCATATTATAATTATAAATACATATTGTAGTATAAATACAAACATAAGTGTTTGGCATAAATAATGATTAAAAAATTTCATTTTTAACATCCGCTTGGATTTATTTTTATATGGAAACAAAACACTTTGGTACGCCTGGTCGTGATACAATAATAACTTGCGGGCGGGATGATTGAAAAGCGCTACACACAATATAGATACCATTATTTAACATTCTGTGCAAAAAAAAAGCCAAAATGCATGCGGGAGAGCTTTTTAAAATCAATCCATAAGCAGTACCTTTCTCTCTCTATATGTATGTATATATATATACAAATGTATAAATATATATGTATAGAAGTTTGTTGTTGGATGTTACATATATAAATATAATATATGTGTAGACTGTAGAGGGAGTGTTGTGCGTTTTGTCGGATAGGAAGCTTTTAAATTCGAAAGCGAACAACAACAACGAAAACTATCCTCTGGGATTCGAATTCAGTTTCTATTGATAATACGTAGGTATGTTCTAAAACATTTTATACACACAAATAGAAGACGTATATTGTTCGCAACGAGTTGCATTATCGCTGATTAGGCGTAGGTAGTATAGTATTGGTTGGTTTGTCGGTAGAATAAATATAAGTATTAAAAATCAATGTAACGTTTACGTTTTTGGAAACAGGTGGACATTTTTATACTATCAAACGCATCGACTGAACAAAATATTTTACTAGTGATTGTTACTATAGATTTTCCTTAAAACGTATACCGAAATAAACGAAAAACATAATCGCCACGCACAACCTCCGAGGGCATAATATTTAATATAACTATTAAAATTATACCTACATACTAATGAGTGTTTACTTGACGGGTTAGGCCGGTTAGGGTAACGCATAATATAATAATAACGTAACCGAAAACGCAGGTATAGCGATTATTATTATAATATTGTTATAATTTAAATATCATATAGCTAGCTATTATATAGATAGGTGCATGTTGTTATATTACATTTAGTCACGTAAAGAGATGTCTCGCCTACATTTTTGGAAATTTTAAACTCACCTGACAAAAAACTGAACATATTATTTCAAAACATGTTTTTCTTCATATTTTTACCCACCGCGAACGTGCACCGCGCCCTCGTAGACTTTGCAATATTTCGTATACCTACCCCGTCCGAGACAACAAACAGCCGTAATGCAGCAATACGTATTACGCCGCAGAGGAGAAACATCTACGGAAATAAACGACGGAATACTCGACAACACGCACACACACATTGACGCCTGGCCCGCGCGCAGTATAAATCTACAGGTCGTACACGGTATAGGACGTGACGTATATAATACGCGTATGATATTATCATTATATGGCGATGGCGTCGCAGGGATGTGTCGTATACTATGCGAAACGATGAGGGATTGTCGTTGTCAAACCGGCCAGGGGAGCCGCACGTCGCAATTTATATACGATATTACGCTGCGTGCGTTATATACACGGGCGCACGCACATGATATTAATATTATAAATACCTATTGAATATTAATATGTATATATATATATATATATATATGATATACTCGTGGAATAAGCGGCGGAAAAACGGCAGGATGATATTGAAAAACTTTGGAATATCGTGAAAGATTAAACGGTAGTAGGTACCGTCGTATGGGTGTTTAGCAATAATAATATTATGCCCGTGCAGATGTGTCAAAGTGTGTATTGTGTGTGTGTGTGTGTGTGTAATTTGTGTGAGTGTGAATGTCGGTATAAACATGTATAAATCGAACGTACAACTGACGTTATGTCATTCATAAGTATTTAAAGTTTTGAAGTTAAGGCAAATGTAGCCAATGGATGTTGAGAATGCTGTTTACCCGTTGACTACTCCTCATGACCTCATCTCTTAAATTACTTAAACTATGATAAATTGTGTATACAACAGTCGGTTCAATCTTTAATGTTCGATGTGTTTGGAATATCACATATTTAATATTATGCAGATTCAGTATTTTAAATTTAAAAAATAGTAAAAAATAGTTTAAAGCTACAAAATATAGATTTATTTACACAAAGCACTACAAGTTCTTTAGTGTATAAGAAAACAAAACATTTTCTTTTTAATAATTAGTTGTCTCATGTTAAAAGAAATAACGATACATATAAAAAAATACATTTTTATCGGTTAGGTATGTGACCTTTAATATGTTATATAATTAACCTATAAAATTCATTGAAGTGGACAAATTTAAAACATTTTATTTGATATTTTTAAATAATGCTTTTACAGCATTTTTGTTATTTTTTTTTTCAAATCGTTTCTCAAACGATTTATAATGCTGATTTTGCATTTCTGAATTTTAATTGTGTACAGTATCCATATTGAAACGTACCATATTATTAACGATGTTGGTATACCTAGTACAAATTGGAATTAATAATTAAATCTGTTTTTACAAATGTATTGCACCTTCACAACAAAAAGTTTAAAATACATTATTCCTATTTTGTATTATTATACTTATAAATTTAAATACAGAATAAATTATTATTAAGTAAACAGAAAATGTTTGGAAGGATGATATAAAATACAACTGATACAATTGTATGAGTATAATAATACGATTTTCGCGTGCGTTACTTACAACGTAATAGATATTTCACGTCCTTCCATATCCCACCGCTAACAAAGTAAGGTAAAATATTTATAAATTAAAGTGAGATCTATAACGAAAAGTTAAAATTTCAAATATGTACACAGTGTGAAAATTATAAATCGTGTAAATTCAAAATTATTATTCAAGTATGTGTAGAATAAAACAGGTTGAAAAATCTACTTTTGTGATAACTGAGAAATTTATAGATTACTAGCAGTGTGTAGTTTATTGATTTTTTTACAAGCGTAAGATAAGGTTACTAATAAGAATCCTGTTTTTTTTATATTTTGGTGAATTTTTATAACTTATTTCTCTTGAAATTTGAATTAAAAATATTATTTTCTATTTCAACAATCATTGGTCAAAGTAAATATAATCTTTAAACGAAAATAAACGTCATCATTTTCGTGTTAAATAATATATTATCGTTTTGAACATTTAACGTTTCATTTTGATGTTACTATCGTACAATTTTAAAATACTGTCTATAAACGCGTCTTAAATAAGAGTAGCTTTGGGTGACGGCAATGGTGGGCCGTGCTCTCGGGAGGGTCAGTTTATTACTCTAAAATCCACATAGCTTGCTTTTGGCTAAGATTTTGGTAAAGCAATTTTTAGAGAAAACTGACGTTGAAATTTTACATTATATAGTCTGATCAAACCGGACGAAAATCCGTCGGCGTTTGAGGTTACTAATATTTGCGACGGAGTATAAGTACTCTGTCTTTATACGTTACCAGGATTGAAGTATTACTACTGCAGTTATTAAAATAATTCTATTTAAATATCGGTGAGAATGAATATTTTTTAAAACTCGTTGTTTTTACACGAAACTTTAGAAATAATACTCCGTGGTCACTCGTAAAGTCGTCACATGTCTTGTAACATTGTAACTAGGTACCTATTTACTATTACTAAGCGTTTAAAGCATATTATCCTATTATGCTGTTTATACTGTTTCACAAGACAATAAGCTTGATGGTCACCGGAATCTGTTTCATGTGGGCTAATGTGTGTTCGAGCAGACACTGCGGCGGCATCATATGCGCACACAATAATCGTTTCGATTGTGCGTATTAAAACACAACTCGATTTATTCACGATGGCAGGTCCCGTCATTAAAACGCGATCACGGCGATTACAAACTCGTGTACGCCATAATATAGACTCTGTGCGCCCAGCTTATACGAAATATAATACTATATGGGATTACTATACGTATAATATGGATGCGTCACGAGAATACAATACACACACACACACTACATATACAAAATATATAAATGATCGCGTGTGTGTGTGTGTGTGTAGAACGTCGACGCAAAAGTTACCAAACTGTGCTAAATGAACTCCGGGGCGAGATTAAAAGTTAATTTAACCCACGGAAAATTAAATTTAAAGCGCTTTGTAATTTAAAACAAGAATGCATTATTACAGCTCCAGAATAAGAGGAAAATATATATCTGGAGTGCAGGGCACGTATATTATAATAATTATACAATAATGCCTGCAGTATATACGATACGCATTGTGTAGTCGTCTCCGCGTACTCGTATAGTAACGGGCACCACGTAAGAGACGTATTATAACTGTATGGATAACAATGGTATACAGTGTTTGTATATTTTGTTTCAATAAGACGTTTCACGACATATAATTATCATTGTGCTTTTGCAAAAACGGTTGTTTAGTATCGTGACTTCGTAGTATGAAAATATGTCGTAAATGTTTACATAGCTCAATTTATTAACATAAGACTTAAGAGGATGCGATGTGGTTGAGGTTCGGTTTATCAACCATGTATCTCCCGTCCCATCACACGAATATTATACTTAAGTTTTAGTACCCGTAGTCGGTGGAAAAATGTAATAATAATAGCTTCAGAGAAGTCAGCCATTCACATTTTACACTCGCCGTAAATATGATAAACGTTTTTTTTCTTATTTCACAGCGAGCAATGAGAAAAAATATGTCCGGAAACGTAGATCTGTGGATGAAGGGCAATTAGGATATTTATTCCACGAACAATAAAATATGCAGATTTTTTTTTTAGTCTTGAAGATTTAAATATAAGGTTAACTGACTTATTCATATTCTTTTTGATTGTTCAATTCATTCGATTTCATTGAAACCCACAATAGAAGTAAAATTACCTTCGTGTTTTACTTTACAGTAAATTAATGTTTAAATTCATATACTGGAATCTGAGTTCTATTATTCACGATAAAAAATTAAAAGTTATTAAGAATTTTAAGTCAAAATCAATACAGATTAACAATATTGTATACTATTGGTACGTTCAAAATATTTATAATATGCATTTAATTAATTAAATCCTCGTCATCACTATTTTAGTATAATTTTTCTTCGTCCTTATAATATATGCATAAGGCACAGTCCTATTAATTGATTAACTTTTAATTCATATCGAGACTAATTAAATAGTGACTTTAAAAATTATTGAATTATTCTACAGTTATTATTGAGTTGACGTTTATGTTGTATATAAGATACGTGTCATACATGAGTTTACTGTATGTTGTGTTCAGTGGTAAATTATAAGAAATATATAGAAAACTGTAGTATTGTGTTTTTTCTTCTTTTGAGAATAGTTGAACAATAAATTTCAGTTGTATAATTTTTAGGCTAACCATGGACAAATTCTAACATAAAAATAATATATCTCTTAAAAACAAAAATAGTTAATAATATGAAAAAACACCACGGAGATAAAAAATAAAAATAAATATATGATATAAATACAACGTATAGGTGTTATGTAAAAAATAAGTAAATAAAGTTGTCTTATAAAATAATAATATATTACCGTTAGAAGAATAACACCACAGTCCACAGAACTTTTAAATAATTATTGTGCTGCAGAAGAATAAATAAAGATGAAATGTTTTTAAGTGCATTATATAACATTGTAAAAAACAAATATAATATATTTTTAAAAATATCATAGCCTATAAAGTATGTATATATTCATACATGATTTTTAACTTAATTTATTTTGTATCAAATAGATAGAATAGAATAATGTTGTGCAGTAGTTATTCCATCCAATTCTGAGTTAAAGAAGTGCAACTAAAATATCCTGTTGTAGCTGATAAGCTATTATAATTTCCAGTTGATTGGATAACAGTTGTTATTATCTTCATTTTTTTAATAACATTATTATTACCTTTGGTCGGCGCTAAGAATAGGCAATTTCGGTACATCGAGTGGAATCCGGACGGTATCCTGTGCTGTTTTCGGTAAACGAATACATCATACATTATAATATAGGTAAATTTTGTCGCATATTATACTCATATTTTGTCGTTCCGACTAGCCGTACGTGATACGCACGAGTAACGTTTAATAAATTGATCAACTGCAATAACATTATTCATACCAAATGAAATTCATGGATTTAAAATTAACGGAACAATATTTGTTGTTCTAGTATTTAAATCACAGTTTTCACAATGGATCAATTATCCAGTTATTATAGATAACGTCGAATGAATTATTAAAAAAGTAAATTACTCAGTAAAAAAGTTATCCAATCCTTATAACAAAATAAGAATTATATTAACCAGCAAAGGTTTCACTTACCGACAAGTAATAAGGTTTTCTCATTCATTATAAGGATAATAATTATTTTGTACATTGGATTGATTTTTCATGTTCGGACAATGAGGTGATGAAAAAAATTGTGTCATAACAAAAAACCCGCCCTCCAAAAAAAAAAATCAAAATACTCTCAGATCACAATTTACATTACCACGACAACAAAGGATAAAGGTTGAACAATATTCACATATAATACGCAATTATTTTTTCTCTGGAACTACTTTTAATTACTTATTAATATTCATAATGTTTTCGAATATCCACAAAATGTACACAATATTGTTAGGTCAATCGACTAGCCTTCATTAAACTGTCAGATCTTTCAATATTATGGTGAATATTTTCGTGATTCCATACATGACGAGCGTGATGAGTAAGAACAGGACACTGTCGAAGCTTTTTCTGATTAAAACACTGTCGACAGACAACGGTTATGTAAAAAAAAAAAAAAAATCGTTTCCAGGTTGATATTATAATGCATTATTATTTAGTGCAGCCCCGTACAGTGAAAATATCCAACTACCGCGCTGAACGTGCTCTGCGTAGGGATGTAACCGCGAGGGGTGTATGAGTCGTGGCACATCAGCAGCGGCAGTGGCGACAGGGTGGTGGCGAGAGGTGTCTTTTAATCAAATCACGATTCCCGTTCGTAATTTCCATATGAATATGGTCGTGCGCACAGACGTGACTGTTGTATGTGACGGTAGCCTGACATTACGATAAAATAACGAAACAAAACAGCGGGTGGAAAAAAAATATATTTTGTTTGATTTTTTCTATCCCATCCTGTTTTTGAAAACAAAAACAAATACCGATTTGCAATTTAATGATTCCATGTTCCATGTACAACAATAATACAATATATTTTATAAGTCAATAAGATTTGTAAGTTTTCAAAACATTCATTAAACTAATAAGGCATTATAAACACAACATCAGCGCTATTGTATTTGAAACAAACTAAAAAGTTTAATTAATTTTTATATGGAATCTAAAATTATTATTTATAATTTATGTTTCCACCTAAAGTTGTATTGGATACTTCTGCTCAAATGCATGTCAATTTTCCATTAATGTTAAAACCGATGAATCTCACGTCTCTTATAAAATGTAATATAATTATTTTAAGAGAAACGGCAGCAATCAAATTTCATATTTAAACCTGTTATTTTATCTTAAAATGTACCTAGTAATTTAGTTAAATCATTTTTTAACAAATTTGAAAAATGCTCAATGTTTTTTAAATAAAGTCAAGTTTATTCTATAGAGCTGCTTATAGACTGACAATTGTCAATATATTTTCTTTTGGCATCTTTACAAGATCTTGTCCTAGCAAACATTTTTTTTTTCAAATGTGATAATAATTTATTACAGAAAACGACTGCCCGTTTTAAGATTTTTTTCTATGAGTATGACATTTAATCGGTATCATTCTACTCAATAATTAATATGAGTTACTTTATTAAATAAAATGTAACTAATATAAAATAAGGCATAATACTCTCTCAATACAGATTTTCGTATATTATATCATAATATTTTTGAAGTTTCATATTATAATCGTGAATGAAAAAAGCCAGTTGCCATCTTAGATAAATATTCTGATAAAATTGTTTCGAATAAATATAAACATGTGAATGTAAATTAGATTTCCAATGCAAATATTTATTTAAATTTCAATGTTTCGATTAAAAAAAAAAAGTTGTCATTGGTATTCCCAGGTAATGAAAATATAGAAAAATAGCGAAGTATAGAAAGTAGACAGGAACATTTGGAGTTGAGTGGACTGGAAATTTATATTTAATAGGACGATAATGCGATTTCATCAAACAGAGTTCAGCTGCTGTTGTTGTCTGAATGTATTACAACAATGATTGAAACAAGCTGTCAAGAAAAACACAATATAGTTTGACGTGTTACCTTAAGATGATTCAGTTTTTTTTTTATGTGAGCGAAAAATCTGATGGTTTGAATTTACAGATTGTACTGAAATATTGGAGGTTTACGATTACCTAACCTACATAATACACTATTTGTAATTACGTCAAATTTACTTTAAAGCAATGATTTTAGGCCATTTTATTTACACATCTTCCTGACTAATGTATATTATATACATATTGTACAATTGTAATTTAATAAAGTAGTAATTTTTAATTTATTATCAAATATTCTATACCTAATAAATACTTAATGGTAAAATACGTTTCATAAAAACCATTATTTTATGGTTTTGAATTAATAAAAATGTAGTAGCTATGTTGATTGAAACAGTGTTTTTAATCTATTGAAATTCATCATCTAAATTTAGTTTCTGATGGTGTTTGGTTATGATTAGTAATCATTATTTCCAAAAAAATATCATGAATTTATCGATAAATATCACAAGATAAGATAAAACGTGATTCCGAGGGTCAGGTGGAAAGATGTCTGACAAATCATGGTATCGAGTGGTATTAACTAAACGTTTCAAAGAATAACCTATGTAAAAATAAAATAATAAAACAATTACACAATTATATTATGTATAATGTGTAATATATCAATAAAATAAATTAAAGTTGGTGTCTGATGTTTTGTTAACCAGGCACCAATTTGAGAACCACTGCTATAAGCATTATAATATAATGTCATTGAATTACTGAATATAAATTTAAAGAATCATATAGGTATCTAGGTTACACGTTGGTCCCATTTTACTATGTCGTATGATATCGCTGTGATATGAAAGATTTCTTATTATTTACTATATGGTATACATTTTTATCGATTCGTTTAAATTGGTGACAAGTTTATATAATATTACGGTATTGATAAGCTCGTGGTTCGTTGATTTTTTTTCTTTTTTGAACCATTGTTATTTAATTGGCATTTTAAAAGTTATTTTTTCTTTAAGGTCTTACTTATTGCATCCATTGCGGGAAATAATTAAAATCGTTTTATGAGTGATAATATGTGCGTGTAAAACTTACTTATCAACAGTACACACGTGTGTTCTGTAAATAGCAGTTTATTTAATGACAACAAAACAATTTAGGAGCATATTGAACACGTACAGAGATGTATCACAATTCAACGGTCACGCCCTTTTTAAGCACACTATAAATAATAAGTATATATGCAGCAATATTATAAAAACATATTAAATTATTATATTATTATTTATTAAAATATGAATGTGTTTGTGTAATATACTCTGTCCCCACTCACATTGTACAAAACAAATTTAAAAGTATAATTTGCTCGTTTACTCGAATTGTTTGTGTAAACACATTTTTATGTTTTGTTTAAACTGAGTTCACTGTTTTCTTGGTATATAATATATCGGGACACGAAAAATATGAACTGTAATATTTTTTCACGACATAAAATATAATTAATTGCCACCCCTATTCACCGCTCTTTTACCGATTTGTTCTTCTAATTACAATGTCTACGAAACGACGGTAAAATTGTAATAACTTCACGCTGCGTTCCGTGAGAAATTATATATACTAATATTATAATATGATGCACTGTTGTATTTTATTCTATGTATATAATATTATATCGATTACTGCAAGCAAGAAATTGGTTCTAATATTAATAAAAGCATCGCAAGGCATTTTTTTTTGTATTGCCATCTTTTTCAAACAGTTATAATATTCTTTTCTTATCGGCTTTATACTAAAAAATAATTAGCTGTGCATACGTATATTCATGTAAAAAACGTAAAATATATAACATAATATGGTATATACATAAATAAAAAGTAATAATAGCATGGTTAATGTTTTTTGAAATTAATAACGATCGAATTATATGCACATGTCGTATAAAAATAATATAACGATATAATGATTAATCAGCTTCCAATTGACTGTGATAAAACTGCTCCTGCAATTTAATAAAAAAAAATATATGTTTGAAGACAGTACCTATATATTATAATACCATCGCATCAAATACAGACGCTTGTCTTATAAGTCAATATTAAAATAATTGGTGGGTGGCATATTATTGTGGTTCGATTGTGACATAAAAATAAATTCTGTAATATGTATAACGATTAGTTTAGCAATATTTAGCATAAGGGAGTATAACCAGACTATCTTTGGATTCATGTATTTTAACCGTCTCCGCCATTACCGGAAATTGGTACGTGCGCTGAATACGTTTTTAACTGAATCGTATAATAATATCTAAGTATGGTGTGCGTGACTGTTGAGTTACACTTAATGCGATTATCGGCTAATAAATAGAAACACTGGAACCGTTTAGGTAAGAACCAAATTTAATTTTTTTGTTTTCAATTATACGTAATGTTATATTTTTTTGTGATGTAGTTATAGGCAATTGTTATGATATTTTTCTCTTATTAGATATTCAATAATCAATAAAATATAATATACATTTTAAAATAATTTAAGTACACGTCTGAGACCATTGTAACAACGTAAATAATAATTACAATAGGTACTCTTATAAAATAGAATATGCATTTAAAAACTTACTCTGTCATAAAATAAATGTAGTTATGATTTATTATGTAAAAAAAAAAAATTATTTCAACTAATATACATTGATACTATAGTGTATCAATTTAAACCAATTTGATTTGTGATCAGAAAACCGGATTTACATTTAAAATCAGGGGGTCTTTAAATCATAAATATGTTTACACTATATCTAGATGTATTGTGTTTAATTTAATTTAAATAAATACATAATATTACGTTTTTTTTTTTTACAAATAAATTAACTAAAATGTCACAGGTTAAAACGATACGTACAACTCTGAATATTTTTACGTTTAAAATGTTGAAGTTGTCGGAAGATGCTTAAAAAAAAATGTCGACAGAGAAAGCAACAGCTATATTGATAAGAATCCATTTGTTCACTATAAAAATAAGAATATTGTTACTTGTGCAATATTATTTTTATCATGGCTTACATTCGGGGGAAAAAAGTTATTAAAGTTTTAAAAGCAAAAGAAATTTTGATTTAAAGAAAATAATAACTTTTTTTTTGTGTTCGAGATACCAAGAAAAAAAATGTATATTGCATAGTTAAAGTTCTTTACTTTTTACAATTAAAAATTTGGTATTTGAAGTATGACAATTATAGACCAAATGTTTCTTGACTATGTGGACAGGTTTTTAAAATAATTTTTTCCTCTTTTCTTACAAACTAAATTCTATATATTTATTCAATGTTACAATTATTCATCTACTTCGATAAAATAAGATTACTCTAACCAATGATAAATAAATTATAAAAACAGTTTTAGTTTAAATTCTTTATTTTTGTTTAAGCATATTTTAATGATTCAAGTCATTAAATCTCTATAAAATAATTTATGATAAAAATTAATAAATGCTTATAAATTATAACCATTAGCTTATTAAAAAATATTTAATATTATCTACTTTATTGACGTTTAAAATGGCTGATAAAAATTATGTTAAACCTAAAATAACATTTTGATAGATAAAACCAATTTACAAAAGTATGAGTTTTACGTAGTTTATTTCACATGCTTCATAATAATAAAATAGTGTCGCAAACTCCTGGATGTAATAGTATTGTAAGCTCGATACGCAGGTCAATACCACGAAGCAATTTATTGACTTGCATTGTAATAATTGAAATTTATCTATTCCATGACATAATGGTATGCAGTACTAGTGGGATTTTACTATTTTAGTTAAATATGACTATACATATAATTATACTAAATAATAATTAGTGTCAAAGAGTATATAACCATCGCGAAATTTGAGCACATATAAAAATTCCAATCGTTGAAACATAGATAAATGGTACACATTATTGGTAAAATATTTGCAATGAAAACATTCCACTAGACATTTTCAGAATATGGAACTAAAAAATGAGAAGTCTGTTTAGAAAAAAAGTTTAAAAAAAATAGAAAATCCCATTATAAAAATACATTTGAAATTGATTTTTTTTCTTAAATAAGTAATGGTTTATACATTTTTTATATTAACAAAACTGATAAAATTACTGTATGTATGGTAATTTATTGGAAAAATCACCCTGTATGTAACATTTGTGTAACTCATCATCCCCACCTTCGTGACAAGTGACATCTAACCACTTGCCATTATAGTACCTATATATTGACATATTGTACATATTTTGTTTGTAGTGTTAAAATATATTAAGTCGACAGTGTAATGTTGCACAGTGCTGATTCGCGTATTATTATATTGGAGTGCGAAGGAGCGCACACGCTTAACTACTGCTTAAGTATGATTTTGTGCGGTTGAACGGCGGAGATATATAATATTCAGAGAGGGGAATAAATAGTGAGAGCCAGTTGGGTGTGGTGAGTAGTCGGAGGGCGGGCAGAGAGAGTGGCGCGAGAGGAAGCGGCGTAAAACTAAATGCAAAATGAACAATTGGCACATAACTACATCTGCACCACCTTTGACGGCGGAGGCACAGGACTTATCTCGAGACGTGCATACGTACTCGTAATAATATATTTTATAAATAAAGTATTACGTCTTGAATTGACGATTAACGCGAGACGACCCGCACATACACCCGTGGCGGCGGCTGTTCCGCACGAAAACTTTATAAATTTGTGGAAAACTTTGGCCGAGTCTTTGGGCGAGGGACCGCGGAACGACTGTGACGTACAGAAATATATTATGATAATATAGGTACCTATATTATTTATATAAAATAAAACGCAACGTCGTTTCGAATGAACTTTTTATTAGATTAAAATATGATAGTAATAATAATAATAATACACGAAAAAACATGTTTACATAACCATCTAATCGTTATACTACGATAATAATATTATATATTATGATAAACTAAACGTTGCGTGTTATTATAAAATGCGATTTAACATTGTAATGGTTTTGAAGTAAATTGATGCGACGTTGGTATTTTTTTTTTGTTAAAATTGAAATAAAAATCATATACATAAATATATTAATTTTCGTACATATTATGAATATTCGCTGCGCGTGTGTGTTTAAATCGTATAGTCGATTGGACGAAGTAGAACGTCATCATCGACTAGTGCGGCTTGACAACTTTGCTGGCCGGCGGCGGAATCTTCGTGAATCCGGCAGAATCAAACACGGGTAACAGGTCACGTATACGGTGACCACTGGTAGTCACCAGATCCATCAGACGGCTGAAAAACAATATCATTTACAGCTTACTTAAATTGTACAATAATTCTAAATATAATACAAATATTTCGTTGGTGTACAAATCGACTTGTTACAGGTCAGGCAGATATAAAATCATCAACGTCTACGTTTGTATTGGACACTAAGACAATATTATATAATAATAAAATAAAATTCTGCCTCTATTAATACTGCCGCTACTCCTATAAGTACGCATCATTAATGGTATATAGAGCATTCTGGATGAGTTCTAATTATATAATCATATAAAGTTATTAAATTAAATTAAATTGGACTATTTTTGGGTTTCTAAAGAAATAAGTGTGAATATAGTGTGCATGGTCAGGTGTGGTGTGCCTGAAGGAAAATATTATTATTTGATCGTAGGTACAACTGTAATATTAGATCAAATATAAAATTATGACAATACTGCGTGGACTGTATATGGTTCACTTATTTATAGTTTATATAGTACACACGGTTTGTTTTTATTGTTTATTTTATACAACTAAAAGCTACTTAAGGCAACAAAAAAACCTACCAATTTAGCCAGCCTAAATAATTTATAAACGTTCTCAACAAAATTTCAACACACACCACAATACACTTTTTCTCTTATCCTTATCATCACACTTCTAAAAATCCACCATATTGCCAATGATAATATAGAGATGTTTTAATTTGATTAAGAGGTGTTACTAATGATGATTTCCTCATCATATTGTACATGCCATGTATTATATATTAAATTATAAAATTGACTTATTTCTATCATTATTTAACGAATTGTTTATTATCTTATTTTAAATAATTTAATAATTTAAAATACGTAAATAATGATAATCATAACTATGAAGTAACTTTCTGCAGAGAATGGTTCGTATGTATTTTAATACAAGCATATGCTATATAAGCTACATTATCAAACCAAAGTAAGGAAGTGTAAAGACCGAAAGTTTACTACCAAAAAAAAAAAGTGTCAATTGAAAAAAAAATAAACTCTGTGAATCTAAAAAATATGTAAACCTTGCGAACAACGAAAACAATGTACGTACGCATCAAAACTGTGAACGGCAACTTGCAATTCGTTTGGGTTTAACTCTTGGATTTATTCCTGAGACCAACAAGTGATGGGGTTCCACATATTATATTTAAAAAAAAAAAAAACGTTTGCACGGTTCGCATAACAATGTTGTGTTACATCTCTCGAAAAGTAATTTCAACAAAACACGTACCTTTATGAGTATTGCATATAATATTATTACACGTGTAAATACATTATACCTTACTATATATTACTAAAAAAACAACAAAAATTCTGTTGTTATTATATTATGATATATTGATATGTATACTGCATACATACATATTGTGAGTACTTCGTACACGATACAGTGCACGATGCAGTGATGGTAGTTATTTGGTACCGGCGTTACAATGCATTACAATTAAAGAGGTCAGCTGGTCTGCATCAAGACTATTATGATATTATAGTTTTAATTAAGTAGGTATACACACATAATATTAACAATATATATAATACAACTACATCCATGTGGATCTTTAACTCTATCCTTTATCTCTGTCACCGTTTGGTGTATTCCAAACACTAAACGCGGGGTGTGAACACTATTGCGTTATATAGAGCTATTGACCAAGATGTTCACCCCAATTGTTTCCTCTAACAAAAAATTAGTTCAAAATCTGATACCATATTTTCAAACTATTAAATATTTTATACTACTTGAGTGGTATACTTTGGGTTCCCATTCGAAAAACAGAAGTTTGTATCTCCATAAGACACTCCTTAAAAAGTAGAAAAAAATGTATACATAATTAAAATATATTCTTAAAGTAAATTAAATAATTCCCAAAAAATCAGATTTTGAACAACTAAACTATTGAAAAAAAAGGAGATGAGCATGCCTGATGATCACGATCATCCTGTGTATAATTTAATATCTATATTATTATACTTATAAAACGATGTCTATTGTCTGCTCTTCCCGCGAATTTCACAGCAAAAGTAGTATAAATCAGATTACCAAAGTCGTGCCAGCGGTAACAAAACCAATGTGTATGTGTGTGTGTCGCCATTTGAACAAACGTGAACGGCTGTAATATAAGAATAATACGTACGGGGAAACGCTGTGTAGTATGGTACAGTATTTAAATATTATTTTCGTTTGAAAACTCAAAACTGACAGAAGAAAATGACAACAAAAGAGACAAAAACTCTAGTGCACTCAATGTTTTATACCAGCACAAATGCATATTTTTCTATTAGATAACTATTATAATACACGATTATAGGTAAATGTAATTTACAATATTTAATACAATTATTTTCTTAGAATTTATGCAATCATATTAAGTGAATAATTATTACTAGAATTTTAAATAATAACATATTAACATAATATTATATTAGATTCCATCAATTATTTTGAGTACAAATTAAATGAAAGTCTGAGGTTTTAATGAGATAAATTGTAAGTAGGTATTTGTTTAAAATTAAATTCATAACTACAGCACAAGTTATAAGTTATATTGGAATATATTTATAAATAAACAAATAATTATGAAAACTGGGCACTATTGGATTTAGTATCCAAGTTTTGGAAAAAATTATTTTTCCATTCGCCAATTGTTGATTTACACATTTCAATTTAATTGATATAAAGTCAAGGGTAGAAAATAAATTTAAACTTTTAATGTTTCAAACACTTTTTAGTAAAAGCGATTTGATACAGCTGTGATAGCCATAATCTGAGGCGAGTTCTGAAATGAAAAAGAACGATACCAAATGCTCATAGATTATTATAGTGTCAAATCGTATTATATATTTATATTTTATTTTTGCGAAAGCAAATGTACACCAAAAGTGCCATTGCTACAATAAGTTTATATATATATTATGCGTTCAACCTTTCAGCCTCTTTTAAAAAGGATAGGAAACCCTGGGATCCAATAAGGACGCAAAATAATAATAAATTGAAAAAATCGTGATCATCGTTGACGTGTGGGTCTCAATAGACCGTGCGAAAGCTAACGGTCGTGTGTAAGTGTATAACCCATATTTCGTACGATGCTCGCAAATGCTGCCCGCGGCCCTGGAATAAAATCCAATAAACTGCCTGTGCCACCAGTCAACTCGAAAACGATATTGTATTGTTATTCGAATTATGTGCCAAAAATTGAAAACTTTTACGTGTGTGCCAATTATTATTTGACTTTATTCATTTTCTTTTTCTATTGTAGATACTTTGGGTATTCGATGGGTACTGTTTTATTTAAGCAAATGGCATCCGGTAACAATCCAATCGCAATGCGAATATGTTTACTGTTTAGATTAGACAAATGGTAAAAAAACTGAACGTTTGGAAAAAATGGACATTTACGTGTGATTTAAAGTTTTGACATCGTTGAACTGCCAAAATATGTATCGTAATAATATGTGGTAGCTAGTAATTTATTTAAATTAAGACTTTCGATTCGTTGACGTAAAATAATAATATGTACAGGATATGTGGCTGTAAGCGTTTAAAATCGCGAAGGCTATTGGACCAATATATTTATTTCAGGATCACCATAGCTGTATTATTTTTTTAATTAATTCAATCATCACAGTTGTAAAATAATAATTAATTATTATAAATCAACTAACGAAAAAATAATATAATATACGATAACAGAGAATATAGGTGTTTGAAAACTAAAAATGTAATGTTAACAATGTATTTTTCAATTGAAATATTAATAAATTATTGATGTGTTACTACGTTGCTGATTCTTATAAGTTTGGGAAAAACTTAAAAACTTATAAACTCCTTATAATGACTCACAGTGAGTCGAATGTACACTATATATGCAAACATAATCATGATCAGTATCAACCGACGTAAATATGTTACTGTACGGTTGGTAAATATTATAATAAGTGCAATGCCTATGCGTACAAGTATATGGTGATCCATTTAAGTATCTACAATTATTATTTTTAAAAGTTTTAATAAATGTTTTGAAAAAAATATTATGATGCTTGGCAAACACATATTTTTCCAATTTGTTATTTGTTTAATAAGTATACGCCCAGAAATTTTGAGAGACGTTTAAAGGTAATACTGGCTAAGTAATTAAGAACATATTGTAGTACAATAATTAAAGAATTAAACAATTTGTATAACCAAGTCGCATCATGTAATTTTCTTTTTTTTTCGAGTGACTTGTTGATAATATTATACTCATATAGACATATCGACGGTATCAATAACGCTTTCCCAATATCGGTATTATAGTTATCAGTTTTAGTTTTTAGTCTTGTGAACAACAATTAGCACTTTTAATTTTATACTCTGGAGCAGGATGTGTTTTTGAAGTATTTCGGTACATAAAAATTGAATCTCGGACGAGTAGTTAATATTTGTCTTAACTTTTAAGTTTTCAGAGTGTAGACCTATGGAATAGCAGGGGTACCCCTGAAACCATTCGTCTACTAATATTATTATCGTCGTTTAATATCATATTATATTATACCTATGAATATTTATTATTAATAATAAATTAATAATTGTTATAGGCGTGTGTTTTATCTTATTTTGTATAATATGTAATAATGTACCTATTTGGCGGTAACGCTTTCTTTTTCGGAGCAACGGGAGAGGCGGCCTCCACCGGGAAGAAAGTGGCCCCGTAAAAGTCCAATCCGTTGTGCAGCAGCACGTTGCACTCCTCGACGGACGCCAGCGTGACGCGCACCACGGGCGGCGCCGGGTGGTGTTGTTGCGTGTTCGCAGACGCGGACCCGCCCGCCGCCGCCGCCAGCGACGACGCCGGTCCGGCCTGCAGGAGCTGTTGCTGTTGCTGTTCAACAGCTGTCTGCGACGTAGCCGCGTTCTTACCGTCTGCCACGGTCAAGGCCGCGTGGCGGTATCCTGGAATGAAAAAAAAAACACTTATGTGGTTAGAACAATCGAACCCATGATCGGTGGGGTGGTGGCCTGTGGGTGAGAAAAGTGAAGGTGGTAAAGGGCGAAGGGGGTTCGGCGGCAACATAGTATTATGACAGTAGTTAAAAAAAGAGAGGAACATAAAAATATAATGTAAGAATATTGCTAGTTATGAGTTTTAATTTTTGCAAGAATAAAATTTCCACGACAAGCTAATGTGAGTGTTCACAGTTAAACAATTCACCCCATACGTCCACAACGTAAAAATGATTTAAAAAATAACCGGTGTTGGTAGGTGCCTATTGCATAATGCAATAATATGAAATTAGGAGTGTAATTAATATTAAACAAGACAAAAATGATTAATGATCGGATCATTTTTTTTTTTTTTTTGTTCCATCGCGATGCATAATAATATGACAGCGTGTACGGAATCCAGTTTACGTTACAGTTCATAAATACGCCCTATATAAAGTCGTGTTCGGTGATTATAAAACGTATAACATTTTACAGACGTTGTGATTGTTGTTGAGTATACATTCTTAATAATTGTAAAACGTTTTTACCCGAGATTCGTTCATTTTACTTTTGGAGATACGCGGTTTTACAAAAACACGATTTATTTTGTATTCGAGTGAAATGTACTTTTTTATTTAGAAAAAATGCCATTATTACGTATATTAAGTGGACAACCGTGTATTTTGTCATCCAAAAAAATAAAATGAATTCATCGAGTATACACAAAAACACCATTTCGCAACAGAAGAAATCAATAAAAAAAAAAATATTCAAGTATTTTCAAATCGATTACAAATTTCAATTTAACGACAACTATATAAACATTTGGGCGTAGTTATTAACAAAGAAAAACGTATACATCCAAAACCCAAAATAATATTATGTAGTAAAATTTTGAGGAAATATTACAATAATATAACAATATAACTTGTAAGTGATTTTAAATGCAATAGAAATAACATAATTACGTTTTATCATACGTATCAAATCAACAACGATGTGAAATTGACGTGTTTCGAAAATTAGCCAATAAATAATATTATACATTTAACCATTGGTTCAATACCTATATGACCAAAAATATTAATGAAGTTATAAGTATACACGATAAGTGTAATTAGACATAATAATATTGACCTATGTATTTTTAATTAAAAAACAGTTTTCTCGTCGGTACGAAATTAACAACAAAAGGTATAATAATTAATATTTTTGTTCAAGATAATTTCCAACAGTCTGCTATTATAAGAATAATGCAGTAACAATTATTTTTGCAAGATTGTTAGATTGTTACTATGTATATATAAAACGAGACGATACGACAGAGATTGGCGAAAAAAAAGTTCCAATAACTACTTTAATTTATAAAAACATTATAATTTTATACATATATAGGGTGATTTAAAATGTATATTACGGCCAATTTTTTTGATTAAAAATAAAGAAAAATGTATGATACAAAATATTTTTGAGTTAGAAACATCTAAAAAGATTTGTACATTTTGTAGTTTTTTACAAAATTTTAGAGAGGTTAAATTGTCATCTTTAGAAGTTTATAAAAACTTTAAACATCTCTGAAGCTTGCGATAATTATTATTGTTTAAGCACTAAAACGTATTAAAAAATTACTTCACATTAATATGTTTGTAAAAAAGTATAAGTTCCCATTTGAATTTCCAAAGTTAACTTCCTAAAATCCCCTTAATATATTATGAAATATACAAATCTAAATGTTTCTAAATCAAGAAACTTTTGTTCTATACATTTTTCTGTATTGAGAATATTTATGCGAAAAAATGGCTGTAACATAAATTTTGAATCACCCTGTATATTTTTTTTTACTTTAGTATTTGAAACGGTTGAAAAAGGTTAATTTCCAAGAAACGAATATAAAAGAAAGGCGTTTTAATTTTTAATGCTTATTTTTTAACGCGAATATTTAAGAAACTTTTTTTAAAATTTAGATATAATTATTTTAACTGGAAAAAAATGTTAAAACAAAAGCTGCCCCTACTATAATAATATTTAAGAAATATACAGTTTGAACACTAGCATAAAGAATAATAATAAAAAAATTTTAGCTTTTAATAGTATTGATGCAGGTACTCATATTTTTGTTTAATATGTTAATCACAAAATAAGATAAAATAGGTAATAAAAAATAGGTTGATTTGTAAGTAAAAAAAAAAATGAAACTTATTCCTGTAGACCGCCGAGTTTCAAGGAAAACAAGCGTCTAGGAGGAATTGAATTTGAGTAGTCCGTCGGTGGCTGGATCAATAATACCATATTATAAAGTTACAATTTACACATCGAATAGTGTAACGATAGCTAAAAATGTCATATATCATAGTTTTATTTTTAACAGTATCATGTGACGTATATTTACTGATGACGTGTGGGGGGCATCGGCCGACAGTGTTTTTGGCGCCTGGCGACAGTCGCAAAAACCGTATGCCGTCGTCTAGTCGGTCGTGTAATTAGAACGACGCGGCGAGAGCTCTCTGCGACGACGGCGGCGGTGGCGAAAGGTTATATTATATGTATATACATGGCGAGCCAGCCAGTGGGAGACGCGACGCGTCGCAAGTGGAAAACCGTCGCCGGGTGGTGGGTCCGCAGGTGGTGCGGGTGATCGAGGCATAGGGGCTTGCGGAACGGAAAACTCTATCATTGCCACCCGCCGTCCGTTTCGGCCGTCGCCGCCGCCTCTGCGACGCCCACCGGATTTTTAGAATTCAATTATCTAGGCGCTAAATACATGTATAAATATACTTCACACATACACACACACGTCATCATGAGTGTTTTTACTTCGTTTCAATGTTCTATAGTTAATATTACGATCTCCCGCCACGCGATCGACGCACTACGTGATGATAAGTCCATCCTTGCCACCCTCCGTAGAACCACCAACAGACAGTGATGCTGCTTCAGTCGTCTGCAGATACGGCTACGGATATATTCGTAAAATAAACTCTCCCCTGCGATGGTGATAGAGAAAAATGTCACACTATATTATATTAAAATTAAAGAACAACGAGTACAAGTACGAGCGGACAGTGCTACAATTACAACCATGTCGACTTTTGTCGACATTTATTCAAGTGTCGACAACGGTTTAAAAAATAAAAAAATTCTCATTCAATCTCGTATAATACAGATTTCTAATTTGTCATAACTGTAGAAAAAATTGATGCAGTACTTTTGAGTGGCTTGATCACTAGAGAACCCGCTTAATCGATCAAACTATACCTACACGTACGACGTACGCGTGTAATATATTTTATTATAATATGAACCACGTTACTATGACTTGAAATTTTAGATAAATCTTTGAAAAGTGTGGGTGTATTCGCGTGTATATTTTATACGAATTCACCAATTATAGGTGGAGTGCAGTCGTTTGTACACGAATGAACGTATTAATAATATATTGTGTTTTCAAATTTCATAACGGAGGTATGCGACAAGTGAAAAGGATAATGCCATCGTAGTTCGACCAGTCCATTTTTCTTATAATATGTCTTATTATTCTACCCGAAGCAGCAATCGATTTCTTTGACGATAGTTTATTATAGCGTCGCTTTCGATAATAAACTGCATGCTGTGCATATTCTATAATACGATGTGTATAGGATATAACCTCGTAATGGAGCAGCACCTGTATAAATCATTTTAATAAGATGGTTGGTTCGTTTTTTACTACCTTATTGAAACACTACTTCATCAGATATTTGATACAACGACTGCATCAAAAATTGAACTTGCCAATTATAGGTATTTATATACTAAAGAATAATAACATAAAATATTATTGTACAACTGTACATACATAATTATTATATACCGTAAAAAAACAAAACATCTTTAATGTGATCATTATTATTATACAGAAATAATATTATTTTTAAATTGAAAAAAAAAATTAAGATCCCAAAACAATATGAAAAAAATTATACCTAAACATAACAAATGAGTAAATCCAAATACTTAAAAATTATAATCCCGGGCGGTGCCACTTGTTTTAGGTGAGAAATTAATATTTTCCACCTTTATTAATGGTACAAGAAGTTGTAATAAATAATTTACGGTGTACAGTTTCATGATTTTTGGCATGACAGAAATCTGTAAGAAGATAGAAACCTACATAATTTATGAATAACTTTAAATGTTTACAACTTTAATAATATTATGAAAAATGTGTTTTATTAGGAACCTATACTTTTGCAATCGGCTTTGTATCGGTATTATTTTAACCGAATTAGGCCGATAAAAATTCGCTCCATCCTCTAAGAAAAACTGAAATTACACCCTTGTACAAGTTGTGAAACTTTTGAAAAATGTATGGTTTTGGGGAGAGTTGACACTTGTAAAACGAAACTGGCTTTTCATTATTTTAATTTTAATGTATTTGGTAAAACCCAGTATGGAAACTATATGTTAATATATGATTAGTGATTATGCAGGTAAGTAACAGGGTTGGTTTTAGTTTTGCTAAAATATTGTATTTGGTGTAAAAATAATTTATCGATGACATAATTTATCACTTATCATAAAATAGACAAAAGAAATGGATTAAGAGATGGATTATTATAGATTTATGGGGTAAAAATGTAATAATAGTACTTCAAGTTTTTAAATTTTCATATTTACTATTTAAATGATAATGGTATAAAAAATATAGAGATGTTTCTATTTCATGGGTTTTTCATTGAATGTAAGAATTATTCTCATTTCCTTAGTTTCTAGATCATAGTACCTACAGAAAATTATAATCCGATAATCAGTTTATTTTATATTTTAATCTATCAGTATTTAATAGTGAATCTACATCATATTGTATGTACAATGTAATTGAAGCTAGAAAAAAAAAGGAACAAGATAAAATTCTTAGAAAATGTATTTAAAACTGTTAAAGTGTATTACATAGAATGAAAACTTTTTAAAAGAGTAAAAAGATAAGCTAGGATTTTTCGAACCAGGATCAATTCATGATTCGATCCAGTATTTTGACAACCTTTGAATTCATTTTTTTATACCTAGGCCTCTAAAAAAAAACTTTCCATAAACGATAACTAATTTTCAGTAAATTTTTCATGACCATTTACAACCTAACTCATGAAATATTGTTTTATTTGTAATACAACCCAACAGCGACCACATACACTGATACAATTTTATAATGCAAAAACATTAAATAAAATAAGATTTATTAATCAATTATAATATGACTTATAATTTATAAACATTTAAATTGCAAACAAAAGTACTGTATAAGAATTTTTAATAAAGTCAAAATATTAACAATAATAAAATTATTATATGGCTTTTAAACGTAAACATACCACAATATAAAGTTATATAGAATATGCTATGTATTTTACAAAAAAAAAAAATACAACATTGAGAGGAAAATATTAAATTATAACTCTCTTTTTTTACGTAGTATAATATAACAAGGTATATGCATTCTCATAGCCTGAACAATATTTTTGTGTCCACTCAGGATGCACCAATAATTTTTCCTGGTACTTTTTAAACTCTTCTTTAAGTACAAGTAAATATTTTATATTTAATAAAAAAAACTATAGTCTAACACTTAAAAGTTAATTTAAATCCGTGAATAGTTATTTATTCTGTTAAAAGTGAGAAAGTCATTCAACTAAATCAAATCATATTAAATTGATTATTATATTTAAAATATTTTTGTTTTCATTATTTTTAAAGCATCTGACTGGTACAAATGGAAATAAAAAAATAGGTCGTCTATTCACATTTATTTAAAGTAAATATAAAAGTTTGGAATTTATTTTTATCAGACGGAATGAAATGTGGAAAAAATTTCAAATATAAAATGACACTAAAATTAAAAAAAAAAATAATTTTACGATATATTTTATTGCTCTACAGCATATAATATAATATATGAAATAAAAATTGTATACTTCTATATGTTTTATGACTATAGGCGATTGTTTCTCAAAAGATAAAAATAACACACGTACGCATAATAATATGGTTTTGTGGGTGTAAACGTGTTTACCTACATTGGGTGGGTGGGGATCAGGAAGTAGTTGTCTTATTACTCCACGTGTTTGCGAACATTTTCACTCGAATCGATAAAGTAGGTACCAATGAAAAAACAACGCAAGTCAATTGCATAATATATTTTACGATGACGACGACGTTTCCGTTATATTTGTAGATAAATACTTGACTCGTCAAATCATATTTTTTTTCAAAATGTTCGGCAATTAACTATCGAAAAACTTTTAAGTCATTTAAATAATATTATAAAATATGATTAGTAAAACCTCCACTAGCCAAAAATGACAATGACTACCATCTTGTAACAATTTTACCTTTCTGTGTCCACAACCCGTATGGTCACTAAAAGACAATTTGACTAGAAATTACAGCAGATAAATATAAAATATTAGATATCATTTATCGATGCGATTATAGTTTGTATACAAACTAAGTAAATTATACGAATTTAAATTAAAAACAACTATAAAAACTAATTCAGATTTTCAACTTTCTTTATTTTATCATTTATTTATGCACCAGTATGGCATATTTGATTGGAACTTGTACATTGCTTTACTCCCGTGTTCTGTCTATGAAATTAATGTAGTTAAAACATTCCATAATATTACCTTAATTATTTTTAGTATGCTTAATATATTATTGGTACTGTGATTGTGGACATACTTTATTGAGCTAATTGTTTCTTAAATATGATTAGGTATATTAAATTTTAGTAAACTATTAAATTAATAAATTGTTCATGCAACTCGGCATTATTATAGTAAATTATTACATCTGTTAATACAGCTAGGTACAAAATGTTCAAAACAATAAAGCAACGGGCTACTCGGCCGTTGGTGGGACGTGTTTAACATGGGGTGTGGGGGGGGGAGAGGAAATTTCGAATTTCGGTGTAAGAACTGTAGCAGCAACGGCACACTAAGTCTGTCGACAGAACCGTTCGGCGGATATGGTGTAGGGGTGATGCAGGTGGGCCGTAGGGCTGACTTGCAGGGTCATGTCGGTCGTGTGAAGGGGTCGAGTGGCGGACCAGAACTACTCCCCACCCCCGGCGCGTCGTCGAAAATACGAGCGCGGAAAAGGTCACGAACGTTACGGGAATTCTTTATTAGACCGGCGACCGGTCGTTAGTCTCGCGCTCTCCACCTCCATCTGCCCAACGGACGGGTTTAAACAAATGATTCGTTGACGGCGACGGTGGAAAAGTACACGCGCAAACACTCTTCCGCGCACCTCGCGGCTGTTGCGCGCGCTGTCGCCGCCGCCACTGGCCACGTACACCATATCCACTATTGTGTGTATGTTTATGTGTATAGTATTAGAGAGGGAGCGTGGTATACACAGCGGTATAATGTGGTATATGAATATATATGTATATATATATATATAGAGGGAGAGAGAGAGAGTAGTCGTGGTAGTCGGGGTAGTCGGCCGTAGGTATTAATAACCGACTCTACTCGTACAACAACCCTACTTCCCCGCCGCCAGCACCGTTTCCAACGCACCACACAGGAGAACTCGCGCGCGGACAACTGACGTGATAAACGATGTAGCCGACACAACGCGCGTGTACGCCACCAATGGAGAGTGGAGAGTGTGTATACATATATATATGGGTTAGTGTGGGTGTGTGTGAGTGAGCGTACATAAAATAAATCAACCCCCTTGCGGCAGAGTCCTCGCCGAGAACTCCAGAGCAGTTTCTTATACGCATACCGGTCGGACCACGTCCGATAAACGAGTATAATACACACATAGACGGATGTAGATACGTATTATAGGTAATAATAATATGTATCAACATTGATGTGTAAGGTATATTATACGTTCGAGAAAATGTGTATATAGTATGCGAACGAACTGATCCACATAGGCCGAGAAAAATAACCAATCCGCTTACCCACAGACACATACATTCAAGAAACTTTTGTGTATAATATAAACCACCGTCATATATTTTTATAGTTCGTAATATGTGTGTGCGCAATAATATACATAATGCAAAAGATTTTCGGTTGGAGCATATTATAATGTTAGACGGATATTATAGCCGGCATAATAATATATACTGCGGTGCGAAGCGATACCGACTCCGGTTGTTGGACGCAAAGGACAGAATAAATAAAAAGTAAATAAATAAAATGTTGGTTTAATCAGTACAAATGGACTCGGCGGGGGCGCTGGCGCTATTAATATTTATTTTTAATTCACGTAAAGTGTTCCTTTTTGTAGACCAAAAATTATAATAATAATAACAACGGTTACGACGATGATAATAACATTATATTATATTATGGACAGGCACGCCCCCATATTATATCGCCATTTGCCACGTCACCGCGTCAACCCCGCAATCGGAATTGCGAAACGTAGTTCAAACAACCACCCGTTCCGCTGTAATGCTCGCTCCAACCTTATCTCTTGATTCATAAAATGTAGTAATTTTTTTATCATATATGAAAATGATTTATTAGGAACCACTGTTTTTAGAAGTTACACATTGTATGGTTATGTTTCCGTTCGCTTATAATCGAAAAATGTCAAACGCGCGTGTAGACTGAATGAATTTATAAGGGGTGGCGTGTGATGTTACTACATATTATACTCAGTACTCACTATATGTCTAGAAACCATATTTTTTGTACTTGTAAACAGTGCATAAAATTTAATATCTTCAAAACAATATTATGGACACTCTGACTGTGATACCTACTTAAAATTTGAAATAAAATATTGTGTATTTTTATAGCGCTAATTTATAAATTATAATACATCATATTCACCAAAATAAAAATGTACTTACAATCAAATTGTATCCAGACAGTTTAACTGTATTATAAGATGTAGGTGTGTAGATGTTTAAAACACTTCTACCTAATTCTACTACAACTATAATACGAGTTAGTTCAAAATACTGTACTTTTTATAGTTGTAAATTAGTTAGAAATAATAGTCAGATTGAATGGGTTTAAAATACGTCTGGTAGAAATTAAACACTACGAAAACTGTGTAAAAGCTTATTGTTGATCGGTCGTATATCAGGATACACGAATTATACTCCATGTGGCACGAGAGGTGTAATTACTCCCCTCCTCCCTCCATAAGATCACACGCCCACACACCATACAATACACCTCTCCATCAGTGACAACAATAGAGATCATATGCGCTCAGTAAATTGATGACAATTATTATGATTGATGTTGTTTTTAAAATATTGTTATTATTATAAATTTATAACGAAGGCTGACATTGATGAAAATTTCAGAAGTTTTCAATATTGTGTTTATTTATACCAGGAACATAATAATGATATATTACAATCTATAAGGTTTCGTAAGACTAGAATAATTATTTCCAAACATTTTGTTTATGATATTATAATATCCGTACAAGTTTGGCTAGTTATATAATTTTAACCCCCCCCCCCTATCCTCCCCCATCTCACCTACCATTCATCCCCTCACACAACACGATTTTATGACAAACGGTTATATTATGTCTTATAAACGGAAACATAACTCTTGTTGTTAATTACGCATTTCATCATCCATAGTATTATTTGGTATGAAATTATTTGATATTATGATATAATTAATTTTTATGGTATATGTCTTACCAATCAATGTATTGATTTAAACTTTTAGCTTGCAGATCTTAAAACCAGAGCACATATTATATCGACATATTGTGAGTCTAAACTTGCGTAATAAATTTATTCCATATTTATTAATAATTTATAAGAACGTGGCTTTGTAAATTATTCCATTTTTGACGACAAATTAAAATGAGACTATTATTTAGTTTAATTTACCGTTATTCAACAATTAACACTACGTCAGATTAGAAAAAAAAATATATTATAAATTATACAATGATTTTATATCATTGAATTTCGATTTAACACATCCATAACAGAGTGACCCACACGACACCCAATTCTATAATTGTCAATGTTGTTATATTACTATTACTAGTTTGTTGATAAATTGCTTACACTTACGTTTACATCATTATTGATGTATAATAATTATAAAATTATACATCAAAAAGTGTTCAGTTACAGTTGCTAAATAATAATGGTATTTAAAGTAATTCAGTGTGTATGTAAATGTACGTATAAATCACCAAGTCATAACCCAGTCAAAATATAAATTTAAAAAAAATAGTCTAGTAGGCAACTGTTGAAAACACACTCTAACATGGTTTGTACAATGTCTGAAGATTAAATAATAATAATAATAATAATAAACTATTTGTATGTATTTAAAATCTAAGTGATCAGCGCCGTTTTTATGTATGACACTAATTGAGAAGATGCTTGAACTTGCTTAGCATTAATTTGTATATATAAAGGAAGATTATCTGCTAATATTATAATTGTATATAAAATAATTATATTATTTTGACGTATTTCAATAATAAAATAATAAATTAATATAAAATAATGACAGCACGGCGATACAGATAGGCATTTTAGGTACATGGTTGTCGTGTGGTCATGGTTCGGCCTTCGGTATTTTTTGAGCGTGATTTTGTTAAAATATAATATTATCAACATGCGATAAATAGTGCACCTAATTAAAAATGAAATGAAACTTGTATTAAAAAAATATATATATCATTTGTATAACGACTGAATTCATTTTTAAGTAAATGCGAATGACATATTATATTATAATCAACAATCGATATATGGATCATAATACATCATCAAACCTGTTGTATAAAAATTAATATTACAAAATAATTTTGTGTTATTATTATGTTCTGGTTGTATTTTATGATGTGAGGTTAAAATAGTAAAACAAATGTAGATATGATATCATTGAAAAGAACCCTGTTGTATCCCCATTCCCCGTTGCGTTGTCTTATTTTTCATCGCCACGCTTTTGTGATACGACTTAACATTTAAGTTGGATTAAAAACGTTAATTGTATTGTTATGACAACCATCCGGATAGTTATTGTTAATAATTTATTGATATGCGTTGTGTTGGTACAGTGGCAGGTGTATTGTTACAACTTACAGTAATGATAATAATATGCACAAAAGTCGTATTATATTATCTGTGAGGTTTTTTATTTTTGTCGAAACGAAAAATATCATTAGGCAAATAATATTGTGGGTGATCCTTTTTCTCATCCATAAACAGTGATTTAATATTCTAAAAACAAATTTGTCATTGACATAATATATTGTATTAAGAGTTAATGACGGGTTAAGTAGAATTAATTCCGTCGCAAAACGCTATGTCAAATATTTCTATTGTTCGTTGATAATAATATTATTGCTCAAGCAGATAACATAACCACACAACGAGTTGTGTTACACTAAACAAAGATTTTCTTTACAAGTAAAAAGGTATTTTTTTACTGTCTGAGCTCTGCAATAACTTGGCAATGAATGCGGATTACTATTGTACAATAATAATGTATTATAATTTACTTGTGTTCAACATAATAACCCAGAACATAATAATATTATACCAATATCCACGTGGGATAATAATACATACAATACATTTGTGCTATATATATTACAAACTTAACTTCAGGTGAACACAAAACTGAGCATCATAAACATAATATTATTAATATTATATTATTATATTAATTATTAATATAATATATTTTTTTTATTAAAAATACTAATAATAATAAATTGGGCTAAATATTGTGAGCAGTTGTATGAGCAGATTAGTGGACCAACGTTTTATGGAATATTCCCGTATATATAAATTATATATTATAAATTTATAAACATTTTTGTATTTCATATACGACTACTCTACTAATAAAATATACTAACCTTACATAAAACGAGTCTAACTTTTTACGTGCGCAATGTTGGTTCATCAGATTTAATCAAGGTTTATGCCTAGATACATGTGGTAGTAACGTTTTAAAACTATAAGACCTGCAAACGAATCAAAAAAACGGAAGCCAGTTACGGGACTCCCAGCGTGGCAAAGTAATTTCTATGCGTTTTTGGATTTTGGACTCGGTTAGTTGTATACGTCATGCAAACTTATTTTTCGGAACGATAAAAAATACGAAAATAAAATGAAGCCATATAATATTCTGTTGAATATGAGTGTGTGTATTTGTTGTACAGAAGAGTAACGGCGGGAGTAATTTTCTCGGGGATAATGGATTCGGAAAATCGTGACGACAATAGCCAGCCCTGCTGTCGAAACCGTAGAAACGGATATAACACTCCACTACCCTCCCATCAATCATCACTACCATATCGGCTACCCGCTGATACGTCCGGCTGTGTAATGTTGAAATTCCTTTTACGCGCCCACAGTGAGTGTCTCGCCGTATCGTATATATAATATAGAAGACCCGCAACGTGCACGATTGTTTAAAATACAATCAAAATAATCGATAATATTAACGAGTCTGTTCGTGTGATTATGGAGATGTCAATAACGATATGAAATAACCAACTAAAACTAATTACACATTTTATAAAAATTTGTAAATCACAATTCCGCAGAGTAATTAATTGAGCATTCATAAGTATATTTCTATCCAGTACATTTGAATTTTATATCGTGTAACGGTTCTATTATAATATATGTGTACCAAAATGTAGATGATGTATCGTACGAAATTTTATTTTTAAAACATTAATACACTGAATATTATGATAAAATCATATCAGTAACGATCAACATGTTCAGAAAAGTTGTCTGTTATGTACTGAAAAAAAATCAAAACTATAAGTTGCAGCAATTAATATTTTGAAAAATACAAAACAATACAATAATAGATATACCAAAGCAAAATATTAATTAACTTTTTTTTCGAATCTATTTTTACGGATCTACTGCGTCGCCACTGTGATTCAATGTGAGTCTTGCCTTAAAACGAAACACTCAGCTGAAATATTTCCATGTCGTAAACTAAAAATGAAATCCCTTGTGTACATAATTTTATTATCGTCCACCAAACATGGCATGCGAGTATATTATATTATTATAAAGTGTTGCGTGAAATTTATCCCTCGTAATAGGATCTCCCTCGAACAAGACTTACTTGATTCAATAATAATAAAATATTTCAGTACGCCTAAACGCCTATAGTGAATTATATCCTACGTATAAGTTTTAAGCCAGATCAATAATCCATGTTACTCGGTGATTTCTTGTTTTAATGAAGTGCAAGGCATCTTAAAATATTCCAAACTTTTGCACTCGGGTATTTTAATTATAGCTATATAAAATATTATGCATATAATATAATATACTTAATGTTATAATAGTGTCTCTGTTTTAGAATATCAGGTTCGTTATTAAAGTATATTAATATCGTGTTTTTAAACAGACTTAAAATTGAATTTAGTAGCATGTTTTTGACGTACGATAATATTGTAGGTACGGACTACGAAATCAAACTCTGCTATTGAACTCAATGTGGATTTTGTTATTATTGTGCGTGAATATAGTTATCTATGTAGAGATTTAAGTTTGATTTGAAACTAAGCCAATATGCATCTTCAAAATGTATAACTATTTATCATGAACATAATCGTTTTAAAAAAGATACTATTTTATAAAATTAACAAAGTAAATACTGTTTTTGGTTAATATCATAATAATAATTTAAATTAAATTAAAAAGTTTGATTGGTGTGATTGTAAATTGAGCGTTTACTAAATTTTAATTTTATTATTTTCAGTTAATTGTATTATTTTCCAAATCGGTTGCAGTGTACACGTACTGTTGTATACCGTAAATACAAAGGATAAAACATAAAATTAACGAATCACGGACAACTACAAAGCTGTTTTTACAAAGGTCCAAGTAGTACAAATATTGAGTTATAAATTAAAATACATAGAAGATGTATAATATGTCGAACAGAAGCATAAAACAATCAAATTCAGACAGCTTTGATAATGAAAAAACAATCAACAACACACAAAGTTTGCTTCTATATCATGTGAATCCTTAATTATGATTGGTGAAAAAAGAAAATTAATAAATATATATTTACATATGTAAATTTATAAAAAAAAAACATTGTCTGTAACTTATGTAACAGTTATCGTTGTATAATGTTGGCGTTTTATTGTTGTAAAATCCTGTTTTTTAATTTTATTTTAAGGGGAATGGGTAATGTAACTGATCACGAATGTGTGACACTGATACAAACTATAAAGTATAAACATCATTATAGGAGTAAGACTCACTAGACATATTATATTCATCCGGATGGCAGATACACGAGTACATGTATACCAGTGTTAACATATATAAGGCACATACAATGTCAAGTTCGATAGTTCTGGGCCCGCACACTAAGGAACTCCAGATGCCTTTAATAACACTCATAAGTCTTCGTTATACTATACTATTTAATATTTAACTAAGATTGTGTAATTATAAATTATATCAGGTGGAATTTATTATTATTTTGAACTATAGCTTTTGTGAAGTTCCCAAGCTAAGGTTAAATTATAGGGCTCAAAGGGCTCTGAAAACCCTCACTGAATTAAGTTAATATAAATAACTGGTTCCCCAACCCCGTTACCAACAATATAGTATTTATGTTAGGTAATAATAATTATTCTCATTATTATTATAAAAATAATAAACATTATAGTATGGAATATGGATGCAACTACAATATTATATACACCAGGAAAATGCATACCTAGACATAATATACGAATTCCAACGCTTCACGTAGCTATGTATATATTTCTAAATAGTTTACCGATATTGTGAACAAGAGAAATTGAAAATACCATACCACGGCCATGGTGTGTGCGTATAAAATTATTATCTTATTGCTCTGCGCCAGACAGTTATTATAGCCCCACGCATAGTTCGACTCTCTGCAATCGGGTAACATAGTAATATTGGTGCCATATCGATAGATTTTCGTACTTACATTATATTTTTCTATCATTTCTTGAATATTATTGAGAAATTCGATAAACATCCCTTGTAATGCATACAACAATGTACAATAATAATCCGTGTCCGACTTCATTCTATAGATAGTTAATGATTTTCAGTATAATATCCACAATTTTTTTTCCAAAAAAAAAAAAAAAAACCACCAGAACTAGCAATGTTACCTTGTCTCTGTTTTTGGTCTTACATGTTATTAAAATTATAAATAGCGGATAAAATGATTTTAAATCGTACTGCAACTTAGAACACTATTTTCTGACATAGATTTAAATGTATTTTCAGTCGTACGTATTAGTAAATAATTATACACATTTTTAGATGTTTTTTTAAAATGTTCTACATTTTCAGAAGATACGATATGATAATCATTATTTCAAAAGATTAAACTTCAACCATGTCTATAAATAATCTATACGACCTATTGGTTTATAGTTATATATTTTCCGTACCCATAGGAAATACTTATTTGTTTTATTGTATATTCCAAATAAAACAAAACTTGTGTATTATAATATTAGATATACAACCCATCAAAATAATACAAAATCATGAGCAATCTGCATAATATCATGTTTTGAGGTTAATATTGTACATAAAATTCCCGTCGCATTTATAACAATAATGACGACGAATTGCGTAATATCCGATATTAATTATGTGGGTTATAAACTATTATAAACAATTGTAGACAGCTCAAGAATTTGCGATTAGAATATTGTTACAGCATATTATAGCCCACGGTGGTACAATACAAATATATATATATATATATGTGAATTATTACAACGAGCATAATATTATATAATATAATCAAATACAGAGAAAAGACGCATCGAATTCCAATGCCCAAGGCAGCTATTATAATACTGCACACAATATTAGTATATGGACCGGACCGAACAGCTATGATTGCACGTAGTTGATATTATTATATAATATTATCGTACATCGACTGCACCATTTCATTTTTTCTTACACTGTTGAAAACGTTTTAAATAGATCACATTTTTCAGGATACTACCCGACTACCGTATGTTTTATTTTGTGAAAATTCTTTCTTAACTAAACTCTTCAACAATATCAAATTGTTAATAATTACATTATTATTATTTTTTTAAATAATTTCCAGAATCCATGAATATTAAAATACCATACTAATACTGTATATCATTTCTTTGATAACATTTCAGAATAGAACCCAAAAAGACACTGTGAGTATAAGTATCTAAAACGACATCGAAAGAAACTATTTTATATTTTTTATCACCACAGAAAGTGGTTTCAAAATAACTCACGCTTTTAAAATATTTGATATTGAACCCCTCACTCAAAATCTAAAACCATATTTATTGCCCGGGTAAAGAATTTCCGACTACCCATATCCATCACTTTGACAAAAATAATATATCAGGAACAATCGTTGTCTTACAGATTGAAAATAAAATAGAAACAAATCAACAGTGCTATGATCTAGCTTAAAATATAATCAATATTTTTTTTTTATTATTTGAATATCAGTTGTAATTATAATTTTTTTTTAATCAAACAACTTTCAAAAGTACCTTAAATTAAACGGTGAATTAAAACAAGTCTTAATATATATTTTTTTATTTATATATAAAATCATTTAAAAATATAAACAACCCACAGTTGCCTATTATATGCTAATAGTATATAATTATAAGTACTCAAGATTCTTTCAGCCATTTTGAATATTGTATATTATTATTCACACAATCGTCAATCATCGAAAAAGTAACACACTCTGGATTTAAATACCACAAATAGTTTATTATTTTTTTAATGTCACGTTAGCTACTTTTTCGTAATGTGATTTATATTCTACTTTTTTAAAAAATAATATATCATTAAGTGGTTTTTCAATTGCATTTGGAGACAAAAACCAAGCCTGGACTTAACATTTTACCATAACGCAACAAATATCTTTTAATGCCTTTTCTTCTTTGCTATTTAATTTAAATTGATCTTTAAATATAAATAGATTTAAATAATATATGGCCTTAGCCATCCATCTGGCTAAATGGTATTTACCAGGATGTCTTAAATCAATTCCTCGAGGTGGTACACCACATAAAAATATAGTAACGAGTTATAAAAATTCTTGGTAATCATCCCATAAATATAGGTATCGGAAACCGACGTGGATAATTTGCTTTTATCAATGTTTTCCCACGCATTTTGAAATCTTTTAAAAAGCAATATGTCAGGTCCAGTCATGGGATATCATTTTACTTCTAAAAATATACCCTGTAAAACGAGTTAAAAAATGTCGACACTCCAAAAATGAAATTTCTTTTCTAATCTTTGTTGTATCATGACCCACTCAACCTCCCTGTGTTAGAAGCTGTAGTATCAAACATGAAAGCTTGGACTTTATCTAATAAAGACCATCTTTGTAAAGTATCAAAGACAGCTGAAGATATTTCATATCCTATCCCAGAAGGCATTTGAAGGACTTCAAGAAGTTGTTCAACATTCATGGCTGTCGTAATTATAGGTAAACAGTCAACATATTTTTATAATATTAGATGAGTCTTGAGTAGTATACGAGCTTTTTTCCATAATATTAAACACTCGTCAACAACAAGTGCGGCAATTGCATGCACATTTAATTTAACAATTGGTAAATTATAAAATAAAACACTCAAGGAATTTTTTTTAGATGGCAATTTACTACCATTAATTTGGTAGTATATTGCTCCTACAAGAAAAACGCCGTTTCGTGGCATATTAAAATACGACTAATCAATTTTGAATATAAGCTCTTAACTGAACGACGGACGATAAACGACAAACAATAAACATAGAACACACATACAATGTATACAATTTGGTGGGTTATAAAGTAATGTGTTGTACAATAAAATATAATTAATTTTTCTTAAAAAACAAATTGACTAACGGGAATTTAGGTGATATAATTGTTTATAGACAATATTAAAATCTATCATTTAAGTTATTTGCATGCTATACTGTCTGTATAAAATAAAAAAACAAGAAAACTACCCCTTTCTTCCTTTTTAATGCGGCATCAGAAGAGGTTCAGTGAGACCTTCCAAATTTCACCCAAGTTACTTACTCATATAGCTTAATAAATTAAAGGGGTACTGTGTTAACTTTTCAAAAAAAAATACCACCTATATAAATAAGGACCACTCTAATATACTATACAAATGTTTTTGTCTTGTTTTTTTTTTTCGGTAACTGATTTAAGTCTGTAGATTGGGTTTGAACTCAATATTCACATTTTCATTGAGTTGACTCAAAATAATCAGAAAGTTTTGTTTTGTAAGCATTATAATATAGAGGTAATAATTAATACGACATAATATTATTTTACGTCTGAAGGGTTATAAACATATTTTGAGCGTCGAAAGGCCAAGAATTACAATTTAGATGTTGTTTTTGCAGTGGATCATAGCCTGCAGTGATACCGACTTATTCATAGAATGAAATTGTATTATTACAATAATATATTAACTATAACTCAACCCGAGTGTGGGAGGGTATTGGACTCCAATGTCCGTGACCGCTATATGATGATAATAATTGTATTTTGTTTTGCACCAGACATCTACACACACACCTAAAAAGGCAAGGTAATTATTTCAAAGATAAATACTAATTTTCTATAAAAGTATCAACGTTTTTGAAATATTTTTGTAACATAATTATTTGGAGTCATTGCAATAGAATATTTTTTTCTCGTTATCATTTTTTAATTTAGACTTTTTGAACTACGATCTAAATTTTGATTTTTTTTATCTAATTTTTAAATGAAAAATACTTTCTATAGGTAAGTTTGATACACACATTTAGTCTTTAAATACTTCACAACTAAATAACTAATCCTTCAAAATGTAATTGATTTACATTGAAATTCTCAGAAAAAAATTTTGATTCAGAATATGAAAATAATATTATATTGTTTTACAAAAATTATGAAAGAAAAACCAAACGGTTTGAAAATATCATGGGTATTACAATTATTTAGTTTAGTAAAGCAAAACTATTTTTCTTTTTTTCTTTCGGTGATTTTATATACTCAAACAATTTATAGTTTTTACTCACGTCCCATTATTAATTGTGTACATATCTACAAGTTGTACAGTGAAAATTCTAAAATTTTAGATAACGTTTCTTTGGACGACAACAATTAGCTTTGAAAATAGCGCATATTTTGATATTAGTTGCATATAATTATATAATATATAGCTTTTCTCAGCAGTTGGGTCTTAAACAGTGATAGTTATTTTTGTATGCATGTAGACTAGTTTGTTATGATTTTTGAGTGCTACCCCCTAGACCCACCGCTCATTCACCCTCGGGTGAAATAATAAGAATCAGTAAACATTATTTTGGCGTGCCGGGATATTGTCTCTTGAAGTATCGGGTAGGTGGTTAGCATGCGAGGGAATGAGTGAGAGTGGTTGGGGTGGCTAGAAAGAAAAGAAAAGAAAGGAAAAACTCTCTACAAGCCTAATCCAACACTCCCGCAGAGGCATCGCCGCCGGACACGCGTATATTATGGATATAGTATATACATAATATATATTATAATATGTGAGTGGGATTTTTTGAGTATAGTTTTCAAAAGTATTTCGTTTTATACTCTCTTTCGAGTTATCCTATTGAAAAATGTACGTGAAAAACATGACGTGTACATGTTGATGTTTTACTATACGTATATTATAATATATATAAGGGAAAAGAAAACGGAAATATATTCAAATGCGAAAACCAATATTTCCCGTACGCATGTAATGCATTGGTAGATAATATGATGATGACGTATTTACAAAAGGAATATGATGAGCTATGTGATGAGAGGATAACGTCCGAGAAGACTAGAAACCGACGTACATTTGTACGTGCAATACAATATATAATGTCATAAGTTTTCGAAAGAATAGCCCAACAGCAACTGGACGTGATGGTAATACGTTTTGAATCTCCACGTGATAGATTATTATTAAGTAATAATTCATCTGTATGTATTATTATTTTTTAAATTTATTATTTCCATATGTTTCGTCTCCCATTTATAAAAATTGGTCTACACTCGAAGTTGTAAATATTGTCACTTATATGACCTACTGCTACAGAATTCACTTTTTATTTATGCATTACATTTTTTTTTTTTACTGCCTTATTAATTTTATTTTGTTTTATTGCGGCGTTCATTGTTGAGACCAGTCTATCAGAAAAATCTCTGGGTACCTAACGTAATTTGAGTTTAGACTAATGTTACTGTTATGGTTTACACGACTAAATTAATAATACTTAAAATTCAATAAAATACATTTTTTTTTCATGCAAACAAATTTATAAGGGGGGTTTTTTTTTTAAAAAAGGTTATGATAATGGTAACTTTGTAAATATAAAATAGTTTAAAAATGTATAAATATTGTTTTTATAATGTTGAATACCTACAATAGGAAAAAAAATGATACAAGAAACGCCCAGAATAATGCAACTTTCTTAATAATTATTATAATATTATTGCATAACGCGTAACAACCATAACATCACTTATTTCCATTTGTTTTTCAATGTGCATTGCAAGGTGTAACAGCACATATTTTCCTGTGTGAAATAGAAACAGAAAAAATTTGTGTAAGCACCAACTCTTACCAATAAGTAAACAAAATTATGATACGTATATTTTAATTTTAATACATTTTACGTTTTACATATTTAGTGTTTTAGTATATTATTCACCACAATGTCTTTAATGCATGCAACTATGTGGTATTTATATAATACTATTTCTACTACTTATAATTGGTCCAGAACATTATTATTCTGTACTTGCATGTTAGGTACTTATCAAAGAATTTATTAATACAAATCCACTGACTCTTAACATCGCTAATTGAAATATTTAATTTATAGCATAAGTTATTGTAAATATATACAATTGACCGCAGCTTAAATGCACAATTATTTCCAATTTATTTAATTTAAAACTATCAAATTTTGTATTGCATGTGGTAAGCAATATTACGGTGTTCAGAGATTTGATTAATTAATACTGTTGTTTTACGAGTTAAATGACTTGACGTTTAAGCATTACATTGAATTTGTTTTGGTAGTTTACATTAGTAATGTTTAATGATGTTCCAACTTGGTAAGTTATTATTATTATCGTTTTGAGTAATACTCCCTCGGAAACTTTCGAATTACTACCAAAACCGATTACCCATGTACGAGCATTATGTAAACACGAACTAATTAATTAATTAATTTCATCACCTTTAAAATATATAACTGGATATTATTATGTATTTTATTTTATATCGCATAATATATTATGTAATACACTAATATAATGTATATTATTATTTACTATAGAAAATTATTTATTTTTAGATATATATTGTATATTTGTATAGCACTAGACACTATACAACCCAACATTACAATGCATATTATACAACATGACATAATATAATAATATATATGTCTGGGGAAAATAAAAATCGTAAGTTGTATTTTTAACAATAATACTCCTTATCAATTCATAGGTTAAGGTGAGTTCACCAATTTGAAAACGTAAATCAAACAATAAAAACCGAACGAGCAAAAATGCTTACCTCTCATGGGTAGTACGAATATTTTTCTTATGAATATGTATTATTTAATAATACATCTTTATTGCCGTATAAATTCGAATTTAATACAATATTATTGAATTCCTAATATAGTTGAATTATTTCCTATATAAATGCCGTTTTTATAGAGAATTAAAACGGTACCGTATTATATGGTTTATATTATACATTACCGGCATGATAAAGTCTAACGACCTCAACAACAGTTTGAAATTTGTACAGCGAATGGCGAATATCTTCATCGGGAATGTCTTCGGGGATCTCATAAACCAAAACCGAAAATGTCTTTTGTGGTCTGCATGGTATGGGAATCTAAAACACGACAGTACAAACATTTTATTTGCGTGAAGTGATAAATAGTAGCAATTATGATATCATCGGTTATTGAAAGAAAGTATTCCTTAATTAAAACTCAAGGAAATAAATAAATAAATAAAGCTGGACATGCAAAAAACACTTAATAATATTTAATTATGATTATGGACGCTACCATGTTGTTTACCTGAGTTGTTTCTTATCAAATTAATTTTCATTGTTTTTATCATTATGGGCTAATGGATTAAAAATATTTAATATCGATTAAGTATCGAGATTCGAGAATATATTTTTTACCTTGTATAGCACATTTTATAGAACTGATGGGTTATTTTATTTGTATTTGATGGTATTTATTTGTTTTTTATAGTACTTTCACTTAGTGCTTTCAACTAAGAACTCTCTATTGGATAATTAGATACATTTTAGTAGAAATTTCAGCAAATGTGTTTTTATCTGAGCTCATCTCAAGATGATATTTTAAATGCGTTGATTTATATAAATATATAATATATGATTAGAATAATTATTTATGATATAAATTTTAAATCCTATGTGATAGTATTGATTAGATATTTGTAATAGTAAACTACAAGTTTAATTTGTGTACTTTAATATATTTTTATAATCTTCCATTTCCTGTCACAAATTATATTAAATTATATTATTTTATTTTATATTAATTATATTAATTAAGTCTTAGAAATCGTCCTTATAAACAGCTCTATATATTTTTTATTTATATTTAATTATTGTTATTTAAAATGGAAAAATAAATATTATCTATATTTACTAAAACGTGATAAACATTTCAGTGGTCAGCATGACAGCATTTAGTTATACAATTGTTTTTGTACTGTTTTGAGGATTTTACATTTGTACGAAATACTGACTATTGTAAAAGAGTTTTATCAAAATTCATGAGAAAATAAAAATGTATAAATAATATTCATCTTCTGGATCTGAGTATACGTGTGTGAGTTATGCCCGCGGCCTCTGCATGTTGTTTCGTAATGGAGATCCAATTTCGTGGTTTAGCGTAGTAATAGGTGTCGTAATACATTATAATAAACTCGTTAGGTTAAAAAACAAATATAAATATATATACATATTATAGATTATAAAAAGGAAAAGGGAAAAAAGTAGCAGATATGCTGCCGTTGCGGCCTTACCGTAACCGAGGTAGCTGAAGGGGTGCGCTGCTCCAGTGTGGAGGACGGACGCCGGTGGTTTTAAAACGAGAAAAACCTCTCTGGGCGTTGTTGTTGCGTGGTGGTTGTTTAGGTGTGTTTGGGTGGTAAAAAAAAAAAAAACCAAGAAAATAAACACAAAACGTTTACAGGCAAAGAGTGACAAAATGGAGGAGCGGTCGTGAGGCTCGAGAGTCGAGGAGGATATCACATGCCACCCGGCTATTAATCATTTTGCCCGAATAATCCCGCGACATATTTATTTCTATATACATATATACATATATATATATATATATATGACCGCCGTGTCGTGCCACCGACGGCGGCTGCGTATTTAGTTATAGCAATTTGTCATTTTCAAACGTTCCGTTTTTGCGTCACGTGCCCCCTCTACTCAACCTCACAAAAAAAACCCTCACCCACACCTCCACACACTTATTTCTGCAGAGCACCAACCAACTTTATTTAATAATTTATCGGATCCCTGTGACGTTAATGAAACCACACCGACTGTAGACGCGTTAGGACATAACAATATAATATCAATTTACGAATAAATATTATGTGCCCATTGAAATAATATAATACCTACTCATATTAAATGTATACCACAATGAGTATGATTTCTAACATAGGGTATTTTTTTTACAAATAGAATATTTAAAACGCTATGCTAATAAATAATGATATCAAACACAGTTATGGCATGCAAATAGACTTCCGAAACGATAGCAGAAACCTTTCAAGAGAAATTGTTGCTACATACATTATACAAACTATACAGTAGGTATGGTAAGGAGGTACCGATTACAGTTTTTTGTTAAACGTAGGTATATTAGAAGGGATAAGTTTATCAATTTAATTTGAAAAATAATTGATAAAAAAAAAAGATAATAATATACCAGTGGTATCGAAATAATAAATAATGTCCAATTGTATTATAATATCAGAATAATTTTGCTATCGATATAACAGTATAAACTAAAAACTATTTATTTAGAATTTAGATAATAATCTAGTTTTATTTTTTTTCAAACAGTAAATCACAAATGCTTATAATTATTAGTAGGTATATATTTATTTTCCCAATAAAAATATTTATTTTTTCGTAATTTTGGCTTAGAATAAAAAGCAGATAGTTATGAGTTATAACGATGGGTATTTTATTATTATTTAAATACTATATATAACATCATGCATGCACCATAATTCGTAAAATATTATTTTATATTTAATTTTCTTTTTAAATGAGAGTTTTACATCTACAAGTTCTGTTTAAAAGTACCCATTAAAAAAAAAATATGACATTTTCTAAAAAAAAATATAATGTTCACGAAACTTGTATGTTACTAAAACCACGCGTTCACTATTATAACTCATAAGTATTTTATTATATAATTTCAAAAAATATAAAATAAATAATATCTTGTCTTGTTACTTAACTCCTATCTGGATACATACAGTAAATACAAATATAATGTCTATTATATTACGCCGTTACGTGGCGTAAAATGACTACAATGGAAAATGAAAAAAAAGTATTGCGAACATATTTTCTATATCTATAAAGTATAAAGTGAAATATTTACTTTAAAGAAAATCAATAATCATACGGACAAAGTTTATTGAAAATATAAGAAAAGAGAAAGTTACAAAAGCCTACGTATAATATAAAGAGCGGTCCTAATCCCAGAAAATCAGAAAAAATAAATTATAATACATAATAATATATTGTGTCACATAGATATATTCTTAAAAGTTTTGAAGATTTTTTATTGAAAGGATGTCATACTCGTATGAGTTGTCTCAGTCTTACTAAAGTATAACATAGTACATTTTACGTTCACAAGAATTCATTTTACTCTATTATTTTTAATATTTCAATGAATACATTTACCTATTATTAAGTTTAAAAGAAATATAATTGTCTAAGGTTTTACGTTTGTGATATTTTAATTTTAAACCAAGTTGTGGGCGTTTTAAAGCTGTAATTTGTTTGTAAATTGTATAATATACTTATAACAAAACCCGTTCATGATTAAAATATCATAACAATTCTACGCGAAGATCTAAAAAATAATATTACTTTTATACATTTTATAAAAGGTTAATTCACTGTCAAATTAAAAACAACAGAATAAAATTAGTTTTGAACGTGCAATTGTCAATATGATGCATAATATTATATAAGCCGGAGATAACACATGTGGCTATAAGGTCCTCTTAATATACATTGTTTATACTTTAAGATAGTGTGAGTGAAAACGGGGGAGGAGAGATTATGAAAACAGAAAAAAGTCTTTAGTCTCGAGATTTAAACTTTTAGAATTGATCGGAGATGCACGTGTTCTATTGTCATTTCGAACCGTCAAACAAAAATAAAAATACCCAGACAAAAAACGACATTTTACTCGTCTATAATGAAAAGCAAAAATTTCAGTCGACGAGAACAAAAAAAAAACAACCAACTAAAGGATAATCTTTTAGAGTGATTTTGGCGAAAGGTAGAGAGGGAAAAAAGGAGAAAAAAATCGCGTGCGAGTGGTGTCTAATGGGTATAATAATCGTATACCTACCGTATACCCATAAGTGTGCGTGCGCGTGTAGAGTCGTTTAGTGAGGGAGGGAAAAAAGGAAAACAAACGCACACGAGATAATACGGGAGAGATAAGAACAAAGGGGCGGAAAAGAGGCCACCTTCTCCTCGCCCTGGTCCCCTCCCCCCTCGATCCCTCTACACACATCCATTCCGTCCGTAACGGCGGGGCGTCAGTGGCGTGGGTTAATGTTAATTAGCGAAACCGGCGGCGGAAATCGCGGTCGTACAACACACGGAGACCATGACCACAGTCGACGGTAGCAGTGGCAGTGGCGACAGTGGCAGCGGTGGAGGCGGCGTCGTCGGTCACGACGACGGTGGAAAACGTGGCGAAATATCAATACGATATGACCCAGAATGGCGCGTACTCGTCATACGGCAGCGGTGGCGGTGGTGGCACTGCACACCCACGCAGGAAGGGGATGACCACGGTTCGGAGGGGGTGGGCAGCGGCAAAGGTGTGTGGGCGGTAGCAATTTCTCAACCGATAAAATCAATGTTTTTCCGTCGGCCCTAGCTCGGTGTATCGTTTTGCATAATAAAATATTTTAAAAACTATAACATAAATATATAATTATTAATATTAATACATTGCGTAAAAATACATCACTGATGTGGGCAGAAATTAATACGGAAAATAATATAACATTTTATTAATATTCGATATACGATTGTGTGATTATGCAAAATATACATTATATTATATTAATGCAACGGTGGTATTATATCAACTACACTGGGTTGGTAATTGTTAGGTAGTAGTTGAGGAATAATATATTAAAATGTGTAAGTGTAAATGATATATTATTATGTATTTATTGATAGGTACGACAAATGTATGTGTTATGTTTATTTGAATAGTAAATGTATAATATGTTATACTATATCAGGCTCAGAACAAAAAGGCCCTAAGTTATTTTTATTACCATTCCCTGTTTTTAATTTAATATAATTATAATTTGTTCTCGGTAAATCAATTTCGGTTCGTCCATTTGAATTGTTAATAAACTTAAAAATACCTAATGTTTTAAATTCACACGAATCATTAAACTTAAGTTCCCCATTATGTAAGTAGAACTTTTTGGTTCTAAACTAAAAAGTATTGGTGCCTATTAAATATCAAATTAAATAAACCATTGAGAACCAAAATCTGAAATCTGGAACCATTTCGTCAATCCTACAATTAAAACATAATAATCAAATATCCGTAATGACTGTTACAGTTGTTTTCAATTAAGGGTGTTGGAGAGTTTTTAGTACTTAAACTTACATCACAAGAAAAATTCTCATGCCTCGTGAAATAGACAAATTTTAATAAATTTGTTTGTATTTGAAATGTGATTTAAAAAAATCTATTTTAAGAAGTTGTGATAAACGTCTATGGTCTACATAAAACATAATATCATATAGGTTTGAGTAGGTAGGATAAAATTTATTTGTCTGGTTTTATTTAAAGTTAATTTATAAAATAAAATTTACGTAATTTGGTTAGCAGACCGCAGCTTCACGTAATTTGAAATTTTGATTGACTGCATTATTATTATTATTATTATTTATTGCTCCTTATTTATTAATTAATAGTCGTCTTCGATATCCATAAGAATTCTTGCCAACCTGGTTTTCATATTTTTTAGGTTGACATTCATTAAACAATAATATAAAATATATTTTCAGTCATCTGTATTTGGATTGGGCAATGTTTCTTTTATGTTCATTTTATTTTTTGATCCTTCAGCTTTACATATTATTATTATAAATAAATCTCATGTTACTATAATATTTTAATAAATAAATATTGATACGATTATACACATAATTCTTTGTACATTTGTTGCTTCAACAATTTAAAAATACATAATTAAGCTTAAAAACGTTTTGTTAAACTCCCAATAGTCTTAAGTTAGAATTATAACATTATTGTTCTGAGTCCACAAGATAGTTATAATTATACTATCTAATTGTGCGTATTATATTATATTATTACATTGTAGTCAAGACGACAGTAAACGCGTAATTCTTATTCCTTTACTCGCCCAACCATTAATGATTCTACCATCAACCCAAACACATATTTTTAAATGACTATATTATGTTTTTTGAAATTTTTTTAGTGTGTTCGTCTTAAATTGTATTATTTTATAAAATATACATGCAATCGCCATTTAAGAAATTATTTTTGTAACATTTTATACTGTGGATGTACACGATTTTATTCATTATTATTGCAGAACTATCAGCTGTATTGAAAACACTACTCTCTGAGGTCAAAACTAATATTGTCTAAAAATAATTTGCATAGTCATTGACAGAATATGCCATACTTTAATTTCCTGTCTACGGCACTCTCCGCTCTTTTTAGCTTTGACATTATGGTTCATATGCGGAGAGTATACAGTTTCAATTTCCATGGCAGGTATTCAGTACCAAACTCGTTAAAATATTTGGAATTTATAATTATATGCGAGATAAGTTTTCAGATTTTCAAGACTCGCTTGGAAAAATAAAACTTATACTCTCGTGTCACCTCCAACCCGCACCGTCATAACGACGATAAACAGCTATTACGAGAATCGTAAAATAAAGATACATTAGGTATATATTAAAAACTTTTTGAATTTGGAATATTTGAAATGGATTAAATTACATTTACCGTCTTGTAAATAATAATCTTGGTTTAGTGATATTATTATTTTAATGATGTATCGTGGAATTATCTAAATAGCATTCATCGAGGGAAATAATTATACTTCGAACAAATTGGGACTAAATATGAACGGACACCGATTACTTTAGGTAAAATAATATTATACTTTAAACAAATATCTAACATAAATTAGTCACTTTATTTAGATACATATTCTTAATATTTTACATCATATTGACAGCCTAATATAAATTATTTTAAGCTAATCTATATAATATCAACTAGATGCCAACAAATATAATTTTTTTTTTTGTAACTAGGTGTTTAGATAAAACATTGTTGATCATTACCTTTACGAATATTTAATGAAATGTGTTGTAAAAATGTTACTATTAAGTGGTTAAAGTTAATGCATACAATTTCATAATATAACTATATTTTATTGTAAAAATTCAAAAATGAAGCTAATAAAAATAAATAAATGTCTGTATAATATATAAATGGTTGTGTTTAATTCATCTGTAACTCGGTATCTAGGCAATTGTTTAGCTACATAAATCATATTTATTTATTCATAATATTGTTTCATAATATATAATATATACCCAACAACACTATTGGTTAACGCGCTAACGATATTTTTCATTACATAAATGTGAAACACAAACGCAATTAATGTACTAACAAATTATAGTCATGTTAATTATTTTGTTATTTACCAATGAGCAGTATACTGCGACAGCCAAACGTACCTATTTGTTTGGATCATTAGTCAAATGTTTAAGTTTAATCTTTATAAGGAATACGATAAAAATCAATATTTACATTAAACTATAAAATAAATGGCATTTAAACATGTTTTCCATACAAATAACATTTTTTTTCGAATCAATAATTTTTTTAAATAGACACGTATAATGATTTTTACTTTTAGCTTATCATTAAGTTTTTCTCCTGTGAGATTATGAATTATGATTGATAATAATATTGATAAGACTTTGTAGAATTTCGTGAGTTTAATGTTCTATATATTGATTAATTGTATGGTTTGTTATTAAAAAAAAAAAAACTCACAGTATCCTATAAGACTGTAGGAGTAAACTATGCATTTATTATTTCATCGAAATAATTTATTTAATAAAAAGTATAACTGTCGGAAATAAATCTAATTATTAATCGTATACAATGTAATACATCATAGAAGTGTAGATTGTCACTTGAAAAAACTGTTAATTAATTTAAATTGTTTTTGTTTTTGTTTTTAAATAGCACCACTTCTTGGTGTCAATTATTTCTTTCAAGTTTATATTATTTAAAAAATATATATAAATATAAATATCGAAATACCGAAAAAGTCAGTTAATTATATTGATATATGAAAAACATCTTAATGGCTACTGACATGTTCACATGTGAATTCAATCAACGGCAATCATCATAATATGGTACCAACACAATAAATAATAATTTTATTATAATATAAAATATCACTATTGTGAAATATTTTATTGATTTTTATTCTGTGTCCAGTGGCATATTATCGCATGCATTTTTTTTTTTTTGCCACCGGTGACTGTATATAATTATTTAGTACGTAATCCTCATAAATACGATAATATGTCTATCTATAGCTACCTAACGTATGTACAGCATCGCGTAACGCACTTGCACAATATACTATGTGGTCGTGGAGAGTTCGTAAATAATTCCGTACTGTGGAACTGTAATAATAATAATAATAATAATAATAATATCATATAATATATTATACGGCACAACGATAACGGGATTTTACGACGGGACGCTGAAATAAAACACCAAGATCCCGTACGGTAACGGGTGTACGTAAAATGTTTTATTTCCCAAATTAAACCGATCGTAAGACGATATCCGTGCGGCAAATAAACCTCGAGCATTAATCCTGTATAATGTATACACTATTATAATAATATTATACACTTTGAAATACGTTTTAACGGTGAATCGTAACGTGGTTCGGAGAGAAAAATAATATAAGTTTCGGGGAAATGCGTCCGTTTCTGCGTCTGGTAGCGTATGTATAAAAATACAACGTACACAGTTTATTACTATAAATAATATTTTACACAGACGTCATCTTTTATAATAATAATAGTAATAGTATTATGTGTAGATGATATTAATTTGTCACGCGGCGTGTCACCGTCATATTATTATTATTATTATTATGCAGCGCTGGGCGAGATGGTTATATTAAAAGTGATATACATTACCCGAGCAGAAAATTAAATTTTTCCACCCACCCCCTTCAAATGGAAATTATTAACACGATTACGATTTGTAACAAATCGTCCACGTGTTATGCGAATCAAAAAAATATTGTATAGGCGTCGTATGATACAAATGTGTTATGCCTGGCGAAGTGACGTGACGCGGTAACTAACGAGTTTCGTAAAGTGTAGTACATATTTTCATCTTCCAGTGTTTTGTATTTTTATAAATAAACTCAGAGCAGTCAAAAATATTGCCAGAATACGCAATTTGAAAAACTCTATTTAATTATAATAATATGGTGATAGGTGATAATTGGTAAGATTTCCTGAAAATATGTTATTAACGTCTTGAAATCTCATCATGATATAATATAATGTCATATTATTATAGCTAAGCTACTAATAACGATATACGTAGATAAAAATAATATTAAGTTAAAAATATTAAAATATTGATTTTATTTTCGATGTATAAGTACTTTCATTTTTTATAAATGGGTTCTTGTTATAATAATTTCAAGTTTGTCTGGTTTTTGGATTAAAAAAATATACAGCATCTTTAATAATTTCTATATCCTCTTATCCCTACTACCCGTTTACCTCACTACTTTTTTTCTATAACTTGATTGATTCACCAAGATCACAAATTCAAAACTAAAGTAAGCGGTTGATAAAATATAGTTTTATGTGTCGTTTAAAATCATTAAAATTATTCACATATGGAACAACGTTTATTGATTATTTCAACACGATTTATACTGTAATATATTTGGCCAGGTCACATGTGCCGAGGAAATGCTTCCAGTGGTGAGTATTTATGATGGTAGTGGAAGCATCTCGAAGTTTGAGTCTCCTTAAGGTGTATTTTTACAATATATTATATTGTCGTATTATGTATGTTAATTATGTATATTACACTAATCAAAATCAAAATACAATTTTTATCAACTCTTCAAAAATCATAAATATTCTACTGAAGTGCACCCCATATTTTAGTTATCGGGAGAGGAGAAGCAATTAAGTTTTTATTATGTAAATATAGATTTAATTTTAAACTATAAATATATAATATTATAAAGGGTGGGTCACCGTGTGTCTCCGTTCATTAAATATTATTCATGTAGTTAACATTGGAATATGGTAAAATACAGTAGTCCAGCTTGTGTTTAAAGTCTAGCTTGATTTAATAGAAATATTTAATTATAAAAAAAATAAAAACTCTATTATAATTATATAATGTATAAGTATAATGCATACCGAAACCAATTGATTACTTTTCGAGATCAAAGCGATGCATTATACAAACTATTAGATTTGTTTTATATATGAATCAAACAAGGATTACTCGTTTGGCAAATGAGTAACTCGATTCCTCTCAGTCGATTGAGTATTGCAATATCATTGCTTGTCGAAATAATAATTTTAATTTAACTTTATATCGTTACTCACCACCGTATGTGTGTTTTAGCATTATATTCAAATTTCTACAACACAAATCGCTATTAAATGTAAAATAACATCAGTAGTTCAAACACACTCGTTTAAGGGGCTTATTATTAGCTCGCATACACGGTACATGGCTAGAAATCAATTTATGTTTTGCGCAGACATTATTACTAAACATCATAAACCATTGGTACCTATTTTACTACACAATTTCGAAATAAAACTACCACTTCGGGCGGAAAGTTTTATTTTATTTTTTGCAAATGTTTAAAGTCAAAAAATAATAAAATTTCTATGGCACATAATATATATTTTATAGTAGGTACATCAGACATCAGTTGTATATGTAGATTGTATGGGCACTAAAGTCGTCCATATATATTTGATGCTTTTGTTTATCGAATTTGACATTGTTAGCTTATATAATTTAAAATTATAACAATACAAACATAAACTTGCTGTAGGCAATAAAAATGTGATACTTTCGTCATCGTGCCAATTTTATTATATAAATAAATTCGATTTCACGTTCCATTTGAATACTACAATATACATTGTAAAACGTGTGGGTCACAATGACAGAGTTTGACGGATAACTTTTGACAGTATATCAATGACAATTTCAATATACTTGTTGGTATTGAAAGATGAAATACCCAAGATAGGTATTATACCCAAGATAATCATTTATGATGCATAAATATATTTTAGTATGCACCAACATTTTGCTCTTAATCCTTGCACATATCAAATGGTAACATGTACGACATTATATTTTGGAAAATTATAAATACTTGTTGTAGTCAAGAACTAGTTGAATATATATTATAAAACCAAAAAAAGAATTATTACAATAGATCAAATAGTTAATATGAATAAATAAATAAGATCCGCGTGGATATCCTGTCATACTTTGATTGTAGATTAATAGGAATAACTGACTTCTCTCAAAAAAATTCAGAATTTTTTTTTTTATTATTGATTTGAACTCGTCAAGAAATTTTTGAAGTGAGGTTAAATTCAGAATTAAAGAAAAAACCCAACATTACAAACATGAAAATATCCCCTGAGATTACAATTAGGAATTGAGTAATAACCACATGAGTTAGAATATGATAGACTTATCTAATTTACACCTACTTTATCAGCAAAAAACTGATATCAGAATGTAACATACACAAAGAAGGTGTATACAAAGCCCTACAAATACTGAACTACTTAACATATTCAATAGTCAATGCAACAAGCACTTGATGAAGAACCGTAACGAAACTATGTATACATTTTCATTAAAAAATACACTCAAGTCAAAAATATTTAATATAAACTGTACAAATTGTCATTATATTTAATTATGTAAAATGTTATAACTTATATCAAATAGCTATTTTAAGCAAACATATAGTATTATAGCTATACATATTTGATGTACCTACATAAAGATATAATACGAGTGTCTATTTAGAGTTATGTCATTATCATAAGTGGGCATGTACTTAGCCCGAAAGCAAGTCTGTAGTTATAATGATCATATGAGTCTCTAACAATAAATTTTTCCTAGATCTAGACTGTACGTCGGTACAAACAAAAAGATTTAAAATCCCAAAATAGGTATTTTTAAGATATTGATTTTTAACAATCATAGGTGCAGTATAAAATATAAATATTATTGCATATATAAATCCAAAAGTTTAATTAAGAAAACTTGTAAATCTATTTAGATGTGTTGAATTATAATACATACTTATATAAATATATAATGTATATAACAATTTGTTATACATGGGTATAACAAAAGTATCCAATACTGATTTCTAGGCATGTTCTTTATATTTTTTAATAATTCTCACTGCTCGTTAATGTGTTAATAAAAATTTATAAAAATCTACTGAAATGTATAATAATGTAGTACCTATATGTAGGTTATTTCATATTAAGGTTTATCTAAAAAATAAAACACCCAGGAGTTTCTTTCGATGTCATAAATTATAAACGGATTGTTGTATAAATTGACGCACTGCTATTCAATAAATCGCTGAGCACGGATCGTTGAAAAAAAAATCAAAAAACATTATTTTGGATTCCCATTTACGCATTTGTAGGGACACGCAATTCGAGATCTACGATACCGATCAAGAGCGAATCGCTGGTTTCCAAACTTAATCGTCCAAGTTTGAACGTTCTATTTACAAGTTTATAGCTTGTTAGTAATATATAATATCACTTATAAATTACAATCATTTTTCTTACAACAGTTACTGACAGTACAATCTTTGTCGATTCAAACAAAGTTATTTCTATTTATTATTATTATTATTTTTTTTTTTGAATCAACAAGATTCTGGTCGAGAAATCCAGCGATTAACATTATCGCCGTTGTTGTTTCAACAAATTGCCCTTCTTTATTGTTGACCATTTACAAACTGGGTCTGTTATAGTATGGCGACTACAATCGGTTTGTCATTCCGTGCAATAATTTACGATAGCAACATAAAATGTGTAAACAATATAATATGAAGCATATTATCATCATCATTATAATAATATGGCTGTTGCAGTAAGTCGCACTGTGCCGTAGAAACACGTGTGGAAAAAAAAACGAAACATTTATCGTCCAAAGTCTCCACATCGATTTCGTTCATGTGTGTGCGTCATACCAGGCCCGGGGTAATAGGGACGGCTTGCGATACGTTTGTTAATTCAAAGGCTATACGTCCTTGATAATATACAAATTGCCAAAGCTTGTTAGACCAGCCGACCGTGTGATTGCGAAACGCTACATTTCGCCCATTTGTTGAGTTTCCGATCGGTTAACGGCAACTTGTTTAGCATTTCAACCGTACAGTACACCTGCCATTATGTAGGTAGGTATATTGTACGAGATTATAATATTGGCTTATCGATTTCTTTATTCCACGCCGTGTGGTCTTATAAACGCCTCATCGTTATAATAATAATTGTCTTTTCCGATTTATTATGTAAAATAATATTGTTAATAATAATAATTTTGTAATGCTTAATAGATACTTATTATAATACCTAATAATATTATTATTACAAGTTTATTTGGTGACTTATCTGACCTCTGTGTCATCTTAATAACTATTATATTTTATACTGTGCATCTATTTTCAACTGACACAAACATATTCACATCATTTATTATGAATAATTAAATTGTTTGGATCATAAAATATTATACTCTATAGATACTTACGACAAATCTAACTAGTAGATGTATGCCATTTTCATTATGATAGTAGCACATGTACTGCGCGTTATTCTTTTATAACGAAAAAATTAAGTTTGTATTGTTTAAAAAGTACATTGAGTAAGTATTTTTATTTTTAATTTTAAGCTCGACTGGCGCAAACGACTTAAAAAAATAGCTACAAGATAGAGGGAGCTGACAACTCACATGTAATAGTATGTCCTGTGATTTACGATAGGTAGTCATAATATTACGTTTTCCTTAATCGGCCTACAAATATTAACTAACGTTGTTCGTAATAATATTTTAATACGCCGCTAAAAACGCTGCCACGCCCACCGAAGATTTGTTCGTTATAATAAAGAAATATTATTCGGACATTCAATATGACCACAGGATGCGAACGGTTATCTAATAATAATACTGTCGTGACAGTCATTGTTTGCAAGAAAAAATAATACTATATTTCATAAGACCGTTAATTTTATATTTGGATTTTTTTTTTGTTATCACATCTCGTCATAAAAATCTATGTTCCCTATTATTAAAGGATAAAGCCATCCGAAACCGTAGATTAGGACACGCACTACTCTTTTTACTTCTACTGCTGCACAATAGTATCACATAATACAATTGTATTATGTTTGATCGCATTTTTTGCTTTGCGACGCTTTTAATCCCTCATATTCGGGGTTTCGTCTTTTTCTGTATTTTTTCCTTTTTTCACGAGGACGACGACGTGCTTCCCTTATATTTTTTATCGCGAGTGCTTTCAGGATATAAGCCGCCATTCTAAAATATGCATCAAATTAATCGGTGGCCCGGGAACGACCTAAAAGCCTCTCGGGGTCCTCCGGCGTGCGTGCATGTGTATATAATAATAATCATAATAATAATAATAATATTACGTATAATGCGGAGGGATATTAAACCCGAGCGGAAAGTTTTTAGCGTTCTAACTTGCCAGACCGTTTTATTTTATTAGCGCTCGTGCCTATACGCAAAACCGAACTTTACTCCGGAAATCCTATATAACTTATCCATTTTTCCATCGATTATTATATGCTTCGCGTGGTTAGTACGTATTGTAAATAACACACGTAGCCCATACGGCATCACACTATTGTCGTGAACGCTAAGGTGAAATAAAAAACACCCAACCTGTCCAACCTTACAGAACATCTACATATATCGTTTTGTATGATTTGTATACAATTTGTACACTCAGATTAATTTTATGGTTATTCATATTTATGCTTTACATAATTATTTTGCATACCATCGATAATATAATGTGGTCAAAATACGATTTTCGGCTAATCATTTTTAATCAGTGTTGTTTTAATTGAAACAGTAAATGCAACGTTTTAGTAATTCAAGAGTTATTGGCGTATTGTTATAATTATGAACATTTCCATTGTAAAAGAAAAATAAATACAAGGTTATGAGTGTTTTGCGTTAAATTAATTCCCCTGTATTTATAAATATATCTATTACCTATATTCTATAATAAATAATAGTTAATTACGAAACCAACTTAGTTTATCCCAAAAATAACAATTCACTGAATATATTTTAAGAAAATTATATTTATAGAAAATACAAAAATATCCACATCGATTGCACACTATATTATAACAACTAACATACTTTGAAACAATGCTATGAAGGCTCAACGTGGAAGCAATAACATTTTATTAACGACATACATTTAAACAATACGTAAACACTACTAGAAATCTTATGCATCTTATGATGACTTAATTTATATTTTTTAATGTTATTTAATTTTTAATATTTATACAAATGTTAAATTTATTTTTATAAACATAACTATCATATTATATTCTAAGACATGGAGTGATTGTTCTGAATTTTTATTTGGTATTAAATATCCAAAATGGGGATATTACTAAACCATGTATAGGTACTGAAAAAAAAAGTAATAGTTAAGTCATTTTTAAATTAAGTGGATGTAACGTAAACATTATTAAAGTCTTCGAATTAATGGGATTTTAGATTGGCTTATTAAAATTTGGTTATATACAAATTGTTTATAGTATAAGATAATACTCTCATGGCATTTAGTTATTTATAAATTAAATACATTTTTAATGAGCTATTTAAATTTTTTTTAAATACACACAATAACATTTTTAAACAGTACTTGAGATTGTTATTCACGATTATATCATTTGTTTATGTTATCGAATTTTAGACCAATTTAATAATTATAATTTATAGTACACTTGAAACTTATTTTTGCTAGAGTTGAAAATGTAATTTAATAAAATTATGAACATTTAAACATGGGATCCATTTCAGTTTTTCTTAGGGTGGGGCAACGCATTTTTGTCGGCCCAATAATTTGGTTAAAATAATAGGTGTACTACAAAGCCACTCGGTACGCTTGCAAAATGTATATCTAGTAAAACGAATAATATTTCATAATATTACTAATATATAAGACAGTAAACACACAAATGTTATAAACCTTTACCTATACTTAGTAGTTGGCAGTTAGTTCGTATAGCTCAGCATTAGTGAAAATATTTGTGAAAAATCTAATAATTTAACAGATTATTAAGTAACAATGTTTTGTTAAAATAAAAGCACCCATTCATATAATTGAATGACAATAATAATATGAATACATGCAGATACATGATTATTAATTTTTTTGTTTCCCCCATAAACATTGGATTGGAAACAGTTATTTTCTTTTTTTGTCTTAAACTTCTATATATTCCTATATGTTACACGTGTGTTAGACAAAAACAGAAAATAACCCTTTCCGACTACCTTAATCCATTATATAGTTATTTTTTTTATATCCATGCATATACTCATAAAATCAATTTAATAGTATTATTTTATTTGTGTAGCAAGCTTTTATGAGACGTAAACAAATAATATAGGTTATAATGAAGATTCATATGATGTAATTAAAAAAAATATATAATAGCAAAAATAAATAATAAGCGATTAAGCTCTTAGAGGATATTTACAAGATGTCATATGTATCAATAGCTTTCCAAACAGAACTCCAAAGTCAGAAACTCGTTGGAGTGTTCAAAAATTCAATGTATAGAAAGCTCAAAGTACAGAAATCTCGAATGTGTTGTATTAAATGATGATTTGATCATAGTCTGTTATCATAACGAAATTCTCGTAAGTCATAACCACGGGAAATATTCTAATACAATACCGAAAAAGCGAAAACGTTTACAACTTCCTGGTAGGCCTATTATTTAATCTTAATTCGTGAATCTTAAATCGTAATTCCTATTAACAAAAATATTAATCAGCTTATTTATTTACTAATCGCATTCAAGCATTTATAATAATATTCATCATTTATAACTTTATAAGGGCTTAGGATTATGAGCTCTGGCCCAAGGGCGTGCAACCCACTATGAGCAGGGCCGATATTCCACCGATCCCTGTCGTACTAAAAATCCAAACATTTAACCAGCACATAAATATCAAGTTTGGGGCAAATGACACCGCCCCTCCCCCCCCATCAAATGACGCCACTGCATTTAAAATGGTAAATTTGTACTTATAATTGTTTGTTTATCATAATATTACAGTACAAATTAAATGTTACAATTAATAACTATTTATTATCCTTTTAAATTGTCTAGTAGGTAATCAATTTACAGATGTTAATAAAAACAATATAATTATTTGAGTGATTATATTTCTTAAGCTTGTGACTGGTGACAAAAAATAAATGTATGTTTAATATTCAACTTATGGATATGGTTTAATACGTAAGGCATTATTCTATTAAAATCAGTGTTCACCGATGGGCGATGACAAACTAAGCACTATATAATTAAACATAGCTCCCTCGTTTCCCTCAGAATCATTATAATTACTTAATGGCGTGTAATTTTGAACCCACGCCTTTACGACGAGAACACGTAGTAAATGTGTATTTTGTCTCATCGTCGGACATCGATACATATCTATATCCCATAATATACTATGCGTCCTCAAATAAAATATACACTGGAACGCGACCATGCCGTTTTACTCCAATGATAATATGTTGTATTTACTTCACTGTTGAGCACCTTCTGCTACTTAAAAAGTGTTCCAAGAGTTTCATATAACAGCCATTTTATACACTCAAAAGTGAATAAAGTGTAAGGGGATTGAGGGGTGTACATTAAGAGATCACTTGGACATTTTCCAATTCTCAATAATATGTTAACTAGGTAATAAAAATATAAAATAATAATAGTAAAGCATATTATTGTTATTGGTGAATTAACTTAGATACTATAATAAGGACTTTAAGCTAATATAATTTGTATTGTAGCAATTAAACTCCAAATAGTTTTTTGTTGTATTTTAAAACTTACTAGAAAATCAGTTGCTGAACATACTGCTGCAAGATAAATGCAATATTAACCTATACTTGAGTTAGTAGAGCAAAATTAGGTAAATCGAGAAGAGTTCTTAACCTCATCTTCTATCTATTATTTATTACAATTTATTATCAGCATATAAAATATAAAGTATTATTTATTTCAATTTTTGAAGTTCCATTTGAAATATATCCAATATAGTTGAATACATATTCCATTAATATTTAAACAATGATTTTAATTTCAAATAGTATGTTCACGATCCATATTAAATTCTTAAATGAATACGCGTATATAATACAAAGAGCTATTAAGGGGATTGCAATCTTACATTTTTTTCGTTTTCAATTCAGTTTTATTTTTCCTAAGAGCCATTTTAATAAAATCTGACCAAAGCTCTATGAGAAAAAAAAAATTACTTCTGCTTAAATAAAATAAGTCTTTGATAAAATAAACAAGGGATGAGAGATAGAGAATTGTTAGATTGTGGCAATTTCTATTCAATGTCAGACAAACAGAAAGAAACAACACAATACACTTCATATCATTTTTCTTACCATAATAGTTGACGGATAATTTTCTTTCACATGACTACAACATTGGTGTTTACTGAAAGAATACCTTCCTGTTCCTCAAGACGAATTTATCGACAAATACTACTGATTCAATAGAAAATTATGGCCAAAGAGGTAGACCAATAAATAATGTTATTGAGTAAAATATATTTTTTCGTTAAATTTTCTATTTTTTAATGATTTTATGTTCGTTTAATATATATATTCCCAGCTGATCTGTTATCTAAACATTACTGTCATATTATGTTTTGATCACAAGTTTATTATATTTATTGTTTTAAAGAATCTAATTACGACAATATATACCTAATATATATTATCTATTACGATACAAAAACTATGTTTTACACAAGTAGCATTTATTATACCCAACGAAAATATAAAACGCATGTTTATTAGTAACTACTTTGTAAACCTAGGTCATATCAACAAAACTTTAAGTTTAAAATGTTTACCTAAATAAATATACTGTTTTGATATTTTTTTAATTTTGTATATTATTTTAAATTGAAAAGTTAATTTATGATGATTCAAAACATGTGCTTAAGATTTTTTTCAGATTAATGTTATAATTCATTAATATCACAATCACAATAAAATATAAGCGTGGTTGTTTCTTTCAAATTAAGAAATAAACAAAAAAAGTTTTTCAAATTAGATGTTTTTAATTTTTGTTCTGGATTTTCTTGTTTATTTTATGTACTAAAGGCTATTTAAAAACCAAACCTTGCAAATTACTTCTTGCTATTATAATATTATGTATAGTGTACATTGCCTTAAATTATGACCACTAAAACTCTGTAGAGGACTTAATAGAATCTTTTAAAAATTACCTTATATTAGTCGGTCATAACTCTTTTTCTTTGGAACACTGAATAAATTAAAAATTAAATTAAGATATGTTTAAGGCATTATAAATAATACGATAATCGTGTTTGTTATTTAAAAAAATTGCATTAGGTATTATTATACTTTTATATGGGTATAATATTTTGTTTCAAGCTAATATGATTATAATATTATCTTTATAACAGCGAAAATTAATTCGTATAACATAATTTATAAACCGTGTAATGTAATTTATTGTGGCTCGACTGATTTTTGTTTGGGATTTCTAGTCACGTTCTGCACTTCTACATGCAAGTAAATTATAAAAGAGCTAAGCTTAATGAAAAAATAGACTGAGTGAAACATCATCAAAATTTGGTTCCATAAACTTTCAAAAAAATGCTTTTAACCTTCTTCTTTCTACAATTTTAAAGCTAAAATTATGAGAACAGTTATTATTGTTGTTTATGTATTTTTAAATTAATTAATGTTAATAACATTATTAAACGTAATTCAAAATTATTATATTATTTTGTTTAATTATTTTTAAATTTAAAATCATATACTTGGCTAGGACTTATCCATAATAATGTATAAAACAATATTTATTATATAGATTACAAAATGTTTGTAGAAACTAATGCTCAATATATTGGACTAATACAGTTCTTGAATTAAAAACTTGGTATTAATATTAATTCCATCAATAATCGTTTTGATTATTATTATTATTATTATTATTATTATTGATAAGTTTTGGTTTCTGCTGCGTGAAAATTGTATTCTTATATTCTACGATGAACATTTTATGTTTATATAATAATTATTAATTGTTAAATATAATAACAATTATAAAAGCTGTTCCACTATAAATATTATGATAACTACCTAATGTTTTGTGGAAGAAATTATAAGTTTGTCTACTTACACAATAATCTTTTGTATACACACGATTAACATTTTGGAACAGATCTCCATATTATAATACAATTATACGTATATAAAAAAAAAAGCATTTGCATTTATAGCTTAATAGATGCGCTTGGATTTTAAATGATATTAAATATAACAATGCTTAAATTACTTTTATAATAGTGTTTTGTAATACTACAGTACGATAAAAAACATTTTAATGTAATAGTTGATTCTGAAGTTTGTCTGATTAATTCAATATTTTAAGTACCAATTAGGATTTTAGGCTGTCAACTTTTATTACGATATGAAGTGGGATCATTTCAATTTAAAAATTGTTGAACTCCACAACCATATAATTATCACAATATAATTATTACATACTTTAGAAAAATAAATCGCTGGTTTAAATCACTTAAATTAAACAAATGGAACAATTATTAACTTTTCATATTTTTCTAAAAAATAAATAAGATGTATAATTTATTTTTAAATTAGATTCACTGATTTTATTCACAAACAGAAATATAAATAACTATTATAGAAGCCCACCGCCCACTAGTATGAAATAATTATAAATCCAATTTAAATATTTCCAATTCCGAATTAAAACAAATACAAATTAGTGATAACACAATATGTCTAATAATTACCTATTAGTTTCTGGTTATAAGTATTATTAATATTATTTTCATAATACATTTACATAAAATAATAATTCTGAGAGAAACATAATTAAAAACGCATAATTTAATTTAGTTTTATTTTTAAATATCAAATTATAAAATTAATTTTCAGTAGTCACAATAATTGAATAACTACTGTTATAAATTTAACTAGATGGGTCTTGGGAAATAATGAAAATACCAAACAATTATAACTATAGTAAACTAAATTGATTTAAATTTGATTAATATCTCTAGATGTTGGTAGGTTGGTATATTAATTTTTGTATTAAAAACGCTATTTTAGATAAAACATAGAATTGAATAAAATATTATAAGCTATAAATTACAACTTAACATTTCTAAAATCTCAATAACATTATTTTTTCCTGATAGATAAATTTAAAATTTGATACTCGTGGAGAACAACTAATGCCCTGAGGGTTTTCAATGAAAAGATCAGTAAACATGCTTAGCCTAAAAATCTTTTTTTTGCATATTATATAATATTCAGAGTACAATTATTATTACCTTCTTGTAGAACCTTGAGTTGGTAACCTTGTGAAATCCCTTGCGGAACGTGACGTGATAGTCGTCTTGTTCGGCAAACTTGAACAGTATGCCCGTGGCCGTCCTGGTCACCGAATACGGTCCTCTGTAGTTCATCTTCTCGCATATGGCCGTCGCCTTCTCCAGGTTCAACTCGTTGCTGGGCGTGATGAGGAACGCACCCTTGGCCAGAAAGTGTCCCGAGTCGGACAGCTCAGACAGTCGGTCGTCATCGTCGTCACCATCGTCGTCGTCATCGTGGTGGTCTCCGTCCCTGCCGCCGCGATAGTCAGTCCGCCGACGACGATCCATCGTGGTGGCGGTACTACGCCTGTTGTACGTACCGTAGCCCGACGACACAGCCGCTGACTTGTCGGCCGCGGACTGCGGCGACGGCGACAGAGGACCTCCGGCCGGTGATTTCTGCACGCTGCCACCGATCGGACCGGTCATCGAGGAGCTCATCATCGTCGCCCTTGTTGATTAATAATAAAAACGAAAAAATTGTCAGATATATTATCGTTAGCCCGGAAATATTATGTGACTGACGACGCGCCGAAACGGTTTGCGGTAGACTATACAGCGGCCCGAGTGTCAGTCCTTATATAATACCCGGTTTTCCGACGCCGTCAAGTAGGGATTTTATTATTATTATTATTATCATGATTATTGTCATTCCGTTTTAGCGTTTCACGGCCGACACCGTGAGGTAATCGGTATTTTTGGGTGCGTCGGCGGCGGCGGTGTTTTATAACCGTATTAAATAATAATAATAATAATAATAAAGACGACGACAGTAAATTCACTGCAGAAATGGGCGCGACATTCAATTGGGAAGCTCCTCCGCAGCGGATGCTGACATTACCGGGGCAATTGAAAACAACAACAAAAAAAAAAAAAAATACAGAGAAATAAAAAATAGGAGCGTACCCACCTATGGCGTGTCGCACTACCGTTAATCGGACGAGAATTATGTTTCGTACAAACTGCGTCGTGACGTACCTAGGTATAAACGTGTTAGATATGTTCACTGTTTCTCGGGAAATAGCTCCCTGGCTTTGCACACAATAATATATAAAATTTAAGATTGTACGTCAGTGTGGGAAATTGATAGGTTAGGTCCATAATAGGTTCTACTCAACTACTGTATACCTGTGGTGGCACTACACGGCACAACAATATTTCCACTCATTCTGAAAATTCTCCACCTGTAAGAAAATCTTACAATTTTTTTTTCCTAATTAAACAGGGTATTATAATTTGGCATACGTGCATCTTGTTAGTTTTGGTACCTAATCAATGATTTTTTATATTATTTTCTCCGATCATAATTTAAATTACCATTACACCTATATAGTAATATAATATAAACCAAACATCAGTTGAGTAAATCAGACTGATTGAGTGTATTTTATAAGACAATATTATCATGAAACCATGTAGTAAAAAAATCGTAGTTTTAGTTTTTAAGTTAAACTTTATAATTTGTGCGTTAAGTCGTGAGAATTATGTTGAGTTATAGAAATTTGAGATTTTGTGGCACCACTCTGATACCTACCTAATATATAATACTACACTATTATATTATTCCCATCACGGTCGTGGCATCATCATCAGCGTCACAGTTTAATTTAATTTTTACATCTAAGACTTAAATGATCATCGACGATGACTTTGACGAATGTAGTACTCCATTATTGGGTAGCAAAATCTGCAGTTTATATTCTGCAGACCGATACGAACTGCGGCGGAAGCAGCTTAGAGCTACACAGGTTAGAGTTTCACCGCCTATGATAGCAGGTGTTTGATTTATGACTCGATCATAATACCAGACAAGTTTAACCAGGTCTTTTAGAGTTGGTACTCTAATTTAAATATGGTCCGTCTGGGGTAATCAATAGCAGACCTTCTTGGCATGCTATAATATTATCACTTTTTGTTGAACTCAGTAAATTCGTTGCATTTGTATTTTATACACTCCTATACGGCAGATAACAAAAAATTGTTTGTATTTCCTAGTAAAACGCGCACCCTTGATTCGAGTCACTCATACAATTATTAAAGTATCATAAACTACAGAATTGCCTTGCAATATTTACTCACATACATGTAATTTTTTTTGTGTATTTACACGACCTGTCCCTTTTATTTTGTACTCTCACTTAAATGACATTCTATTGATTAGTTGTGTGTTTGCATAAAGATGTCGTCATGCGTTTAAGGACACGTAGTGTGGAGGGCCCAAAACGAATTATATTTTAATTGGCAATCGCCTTGAATCATATACCTTACAGAAGATGATATCATTAAAAATATCGCGCTACGTTGATTCAAAGTTGAGAATAATCTAGACTGACAATTTAAAACTTCGATTGTACTCCTAATCGTGTACAATAATAATAAATATAATCGTATACGATACGTTCAATTCAATGTTGGACAATTATTGTTTTGTAATGTGATTATTTTTTTGGCATTTAAACTGATAATAATTTAAATAACCAAAACAAGCCTAACAAAATATTGCATTAAAGTTATTATGATGGAGGTAAATAATTTCTACAGCGTCAAATTTAATAACATTATGCCGGTTAGCTCTATTCATTTATTGTTATCTTAAGAATTTATTATATTGTTGAAGTTTAATTTATTTTGTTTAGAAATGTTAAACCTTCTTTGTTAAATCTTTTGTAAATATCTTTATTGTTTTATCAATATTTCCATAAAGGTTTTTGACGCTTCAAAACTTTTCAAGTGTAACCCTCGATTGCAAACTTTATTCTAACAGACCATCTTTTGGAAACAATTTCATAAAAATACACACACAAAAACTCCAGTGACATTTCAAAATGTTCGTATGAATATTAATCATAAATTTAAATCACAATATTACTATTGTATCGCATAATATATGCATTGATTTATAAACTGCGATTTTAAAATAAAATATTATTTTTCCAGTCAATAAAAATTAAAATAAACACGTATCTTTAATTTTGTAATTATTTTATCATTGGACAATATTATATCACACTTAGATCAATGCCCATTAAAATAATAAAATTATAAACAAAAAAATATAATAATAGGTACCTACTGAGTTATAACGACCATTAGTATTATAATTATTATTTTTTTTTATTAATTTTATTAAAAAACAGAATAATGTTAAAAATTATTAAGTTCAATACTGAAAGCACTTAACACACATTCCATCTTATCATTTTAATTTTAATTTTAATTTTTCGTATTAACGAAATATAAAATGTTTACAATTAAAGATAAAATATTTTTAAGTAATAATCATTTAATTGATACTTAAATTGATTGCAATTTTGTTTTTTTTTTATCCAAAATGTAATTAAATTAATATTTTGGTTGAGCTGTTTTTAAAATTATTTTGGATATTTAGTTAATCTGATAAATTTTACCAAATTTCATAACAGGTAACAAAAGTTTTAAATTAAAAATTATTAACGTGGTACCTATAACTTAGTATTACAAGTAAGTGTTGTTTTAACTATATGTATACCTATAAAATTGTATTTACATTAATTACTATTCACATAATAGTATAGAACATATTTTTTCGTTCAATTTAAAATAGTGAGTTTTTTGTATTTTTTACTCTCTTACTGAATGCGTTTCTCTCCTCTTGAACTTTTTTTATATCACATTAGATATTTGTATCTTTTTTTCAAACTAGTAAGGAAGTGCGAAAATGTAAACAAACAAAGGGTAGAAAAGCGCATTTGTCCGTTCTAAAGGTTCATTTCTATAGGTCTGTTTATTTTGTCGGTTACTCCAACCGTGACATGTTGCTATTATCTTTTTTATTTTTTTATTTATAAATTTATATATATATTATGTATATTTCCAAGATGATATAGAAAAAAGAAAACTCTTTCCAGTAATCAATTCATCCGTAACTCAATCTGCTAGTATACCATCATTTTCTAGGGACAGTAGCAATAGAAAGAAAAACGCCCTTAAATTGGATGATAAAAAATACTGCTGAAGTATATTATATAATATACAAATATATTTTTTTTTATCAAAAATTGGCATTTTTTATGAAAGAAAAAATGTTGATCATTAACTTTGTGAAAAATATAAAACGTTGCAGATTTAACGGTAACGTGGCATATTAATCAAAGCTACATGAAATGATGAGGCGTTGGACATTACTGAAATAAAATATTGATATTGAACGATGGGTTATAAAAAATCAATCGCCGTAAAAAATAAATTGTCTTCAAAGGCAATTAAATAAATTGTATGCGTAAAATAATAATAATATAGATTATTTTAGTCAATATAAAAAAATGATACTAGGTAGATTTAGTATAGTTATTTTTTAAATTTTTTATCTAATAAATGTATAATGGGAATAATGCAATCTATTACAGTGTAATTATTACACCATTGATTATTATTGATAGTTGTTTATTTATATGAACTCATGAAAACTTTTAAACAATTAAAATTATCAATTAAGAACCAAATGATTTGAAAATTACGTATAGACACAAACTAAAAGTTGTTTCAGTATTGTTAAGTTGGTTAATAGAACACAACACAAAAAGTAACAATACACGAATAATCTATATTGAAGATACACAATATAACAATAATTTATTTTTCGTTATTTACAAATTATTTATTATCTATATTTAAGCTATTTAAGTGGATTTTTAATTAGTGTTAAAGTTGAAGTATTTTTAATGAAAAAAAGTTATTTTATTACTAAAAGCGTCACTTATTTTATTATTCTTTGAAATCACCTACTTACATTTACATAATTGAAACAATAATAACACACAAATGATATAGCTTTTAGTGAATTTTGTATTGATTTTTAACTAAATGTAAATTACTTATTATGCTCACCGTTTTGTTCATAAATATATAGATTATACATGTATATTGTATATGTTTCATTAAAACAGACAGTTCATTAAAAATGACACTCCGATTTAATCTAAAATGCAGTATTTAACGTTTATGTTTCATCAACTCATATTACTTTTTTAATAACTTTACTGTTCTATTATGTTTTTTTTTTTGTATTTTAAAATTGTTTAAATTAATACTGTTTCTTGTATAAATTACATTTAAAAATGTATTTTATTAAATTAAATTAACATAATGCTGATAGATTCTAAGCGATGAACATATTATATTAAGTACCTATCTAACTAGTAAACGGTATAGTGGACAAGTAACTTTCGTCATAGGTATCTGAAAATAATTTTGAATATTCTATCCCAAGTGAATTCCATTTAAAAATATTTTTAATACAATCATTTTCGATTTATATTCGTATCAATACATTACCACAATATTATTAGTTAATTAATATATGGATTTGACGAGCAAAGCAACACGCACAATCATTAATAATTATTAGAGAGCACTGAGCAATTAGTAATAATTTATACCAATCAAGTTATTTCTACTATCGATTAGTATATTTTTCTAACTTGAAACTCACAATATATTTCGCTCCTTGTGTAAAAATTGATCTTACGTGACTATAAGTGGTGATTTGACAAAGTGATAACCCTAAATAAATAAAATTTAACATATATATTTATTTTAAAACAAGTACGGTTTTATCGCATGGCTCAAAATCTATCTAGGTCAAATACATTTTGCAGATAGTTTAATAGATAAAAATTCGTTAAAGAATTGACATAGGCAGCCAATGTAGACTTGTTGTTATATATACATAAAACCATCAATATTATGAGACCGACAGTCTCAATGAGCGTTTTTTTAATATATTTTTTTTTAAATTTTCATTACTATGAGACCAAACCAAACGTAATTCAGGCAAAGCACGTAAGCAACGCAAGCAATTAATTATTTTTAAATTCGCCCGTAGAAGTATCGTGGGTTGGGGGGTGAGAGACATTTTCTTTCCACGCCGCGCTCCCGGTTTGACGGGCTGGGGGGTGGACAAAAGAGAATTGAGAAAAACTGTCTGCAGAGAGAAAACCCGTAAACTAAACGTTCCTCAAGTAATTACTGTCTGAGGCGAGAATTAGACCGATGGGAATTTAAAAAAGAAAAAAAGCCGAGAGAAGAAAGTTTACCGAGTAAGAGCACTTGCCGCCATTTCGTCTGTCCAAAACGAAGAGGAAATATTACCTGTGCGCAAACAGTAGTTTTATTTTTTTTCTCCGTGGGTACCAAATTAGATTTTCCGGTACAACAAATGACCGTATAATTCGTCTTCAACGTGGTTATGTTACTTTTGGAGCTCAAAAAAAAAAAAAGAAAAAAATAAACCATGCCATCATAACGCAGGACAACAGCAGACTGCAATGGATTTTTCGAAAGAAAATTTACTGTGGCTATAATATAATATACCTACTATAGTGTACTGTCAGGAGATCAGAAGAATAATTTATATTAAATATAGAATGTAATTTAGTGAAATATCGTTTTGGTTTTTTATCAATTATTTATTTATTTTATCTATAATTTATATTTTTATAAAATATTGGGCTGTTAAACTCTATCTACTTATCTAGACTTATCTAAATCTTGAAGTAACCTTACCTGCCGTTTATAACTGGTATTTTAATGTAAAAATAACGTATCTGTTACAAAATACTATCAATGGAATTAAATTGCTATTTCCAAAGTAGGTTAATAATATGACCATAATTTGATTGATTAATTTGTCTCATAATAATTACAAATTATAAATAATACTATACCCAATAGGTATCATAAATTAGTTTGAGAAGACTCAAAAGTGATAATAAGTTAAACGCACGTTTTGTGATTGACAACAGGCCATGGTATTAGAATCAATATATATATTTATGTATTCTTATATTTACCAACGAAGGAACCCATTTTGCATGCAGACAAAAACAGAGAACAGATCTTATTTCTTTGCGGCGATATATTGAAAACAACGTATTCATTTGATAAATTGCTTAGGTACCTACTGCAATTTGTGATAGGGAAATTGAATCGTATGAAGTTATGTAACGTCAAATTATTCGTACAATTCGAAATCGCCTTGTGTATAACGGAGTTTCAGTTAATGTGTTTTTTTCATACAAACTAAATCGATGCATTTTATATTGAATTCAATACGAAATATACTTTGAAGATAAAAAAAAAACAAACAAAAACGTAACGGTGTACCTATCTAACTACTTTCTTTCAAACGCATTTTCAGTTGAACATATAAACACATTTATTCCAGAATATTAAATCGTTTTAAGGATATTGGTGTATCATGGAAAAAAAAACTGAAAAAATAAGTAATTCGAAAACTGAAATGTATACACAACGGTATTAAGTGCATAGTGTATATTACAGTGAGTTATTTTACTTCAAATTGATTTATGTATTAAGTATTTAACTTTTACAAAACATTAAAAAAACTAATAATAATAATCGTAGGTATCTTTTTTTTTACAATCATAGTACATTTTGATAATTTTAGATGATAATATCCTACATTTTAAAAATAAATGGTTCATTTTTAACCTTGGACTAAATATAGAAAATAAATAAATTTAATTTAGTAATTTTTATAATGTTAATTTTTAGAAATTGTAAATACCTATCTGTTTGTTTGGAAAAAAAATCAGAATATATTATACTTATATTTTTTCTGTACTGTTATTTTTTTAAAAACATTTATCAACTTTCTGTTTTCCCATTTAATAGTTAATAGTATTATTTTTCTCTGAATATTTTGATTTACTTTTTAAATCTATTATTATATTTTATTGGCCTGTTTTTGAAATATTTGCCATATTATCAGTTTATATACAAAAAATGAAAATAAATCGTCTCTTAATTTTAAGATTACTGAAGTAACACAAACAAATTATTATCTATTTAAATTTAAAAAGTACTAATTTAATAAAAAATCGTAATAAATGTAATGTGTTTGGCATTTTAGATTTAATGGAAAAAAAGATGCTTTTAAATTAAAATTATAATGGTCATGAAATTTTTAAATATTTCTATATATTAATTCGTTTTTATTCAACAGTCTCTAAGCCAATTGTAATCTTTGAAAATGTCCGATAGATAGATCTTAGATAAGTTATCATTATTAATTCCATTCATTTATATAAATGAATTTTACAGCTGCATTTTATATTTTGCGTAAGAGATACCCTGTTATTTATAATACATAATATTTATATGCATAATATAGTACCTATTTAAAATATACATATAAATTTCACGCACATGGATTTAGTAATGCATTGCTCTTCCTGGCAATAAATCATGCCTTGGCCCGGGTAGCTGGGGCTTATCCGAATTCCTTAGATTTACGGTTACCAAGAGCTTTCTAACTCATGTTATTAACCCATCCTGAATGTTAATTACCATACCAAACTGTTGGTACGCTAAATCGTGATATATAGCGATACAAAATTACTTGCAAAACAACTCCGTTCCTAGTACTATATAGATTTTCAAAATATTCATACATTTTGCCAATTGAAATTTACATTTTTGTTTTATTTATAATTTTTAATTTGTATGAAATAAATAAAAGAAGATTTCCAACAAAAGTTTGAAAATCCAAAATATTTACATACTTTGTAGGAATTTGGAGAATTCAAAGCAATATTATTATGTTGTAATAATTACATTAAAATAATTTTGCAGAATTGGTATTTTATTTACAAAAATTCATTCACAGACATAGAAAAAAATATTTAAAAAATATGTTCACTTATACAAATGGCGAACACACTAAAAACACCAAAACGCCAAATTAAATGTAATTTAAAGTTAAGTGTGCTTTATGACTTGTCAGTCCTTGTAAATAGGAAAACTAAACCATTCCATCTTTGGGAATGATATTGGATCATGAATGTATTTTTAATTTCAAAGTAATTATAATTAAATATTATTCACGATTTAGTTTTCGTGCTCGTTTGCGATATTATATTATGTAACTACGTATGTATAAGTATAATGACAATATGATTAATGTAATAATGCTTTATGGCAATCATATCATGATACAAAAATTAGTTCTTATCGTTATAGCAGAAGTAAGTACTAATGTATTTCAAAATTATTGAACTATTTTGGTTTTAATTTGTTTCTTAATAAACTATATTATTTGGAATAAATATCATAACATGTCATATGAACCTAAATTGAATTAAATTAAACTAAAAAAAATAAATAAAAATAATAGATTTTTAATTTTTTTTTACTGTTATACATAAACATGAACTGTCATTTTTCTTATATAATAAAAGCTCAAAAAGAAACGTTTTTACGTCATAAAATTCTCTTAGAAATATTTTTGTTGATATCATGAAACATTTTAATAACACAATTTTTATTTCTACGTTTGTTGCAATAAAAACATAAATGACACTTAGTATTTGATAATAAAATATATTTTCTATGCTTTAATAAAAAAAAAACATATTTTTCTCGATTTCTAGTTCAATTTGAGTGTCTGTATTTTATATTTTTTTAATAAAACTGTTATTTACCAAACTGTTGCTCGATATTGTCGAACAAAGACACGAATAAAAATGTAGAAACTTCACTAAAAGTTATCATTTGACCCACATTGAATGAATTCTACGAATTATTTTTATTTTTAATTTTACGTTACTGAGATTTAAAGTATAAAATCGGTATTTTTAGGAGTAATTTGCATTATTCAAATATTATAAAATTAGTTACAGTCGATAACTTTTTATCAATGATTAGTTTAAATTCAGAAAACTTGTGCTAGAAATGTATTGTTAGTCGCAAGTATAAGTTATCGCTTAGCATTAAGCGTATACTATTGTACACATTTTGTTTAGCCATTATTCGGTTATCCTAATTTTTGGATAATATTAATGTGATATATATAATATATTTCATGTGTGGTAATCCTATAAGCATTATTTAATAGGGATTAGCTCTAACAATACTTTCACAGTTGCATGGTGTATGCATTTATTATTTTATCCTCTCGGTAAACAACACGCGCGTACTGGCATATATGTAAAATATATATGCTTGCGGGCTCACAAACATATTATATCAACATAATGCTGACTCGTATAAAATTAGATCCATTATTAGTAGGTCTGTGGTCTAGACAAACGGCCATAATCATTTTAATCGAATGAATATTTCTGGCGTTCAGTGCGAAACGCGTATATCAAATGGCACTGTTTTACAGTTCAAAAATAAAACGATTAAAGTAATAAAAGGAATAGTGTTGGATGATATCAAAATAATAATAGAAAAATAATAATAAACAAAATTGCTCAATGATAGCGATAATGCTGAACTCCACTGTTACGAAACGAGGCCGGAATCATAAATTCTGGTAACAATATGGCTCGTTTATGGCTACTACCGTATAACAAACTTGCTACTGCATGTAAGGGTCGGGAGACCGTTGGAGCTCGACAGGGTGGGTCGGATGGTCGGGGAGTCAGTGGTTAGAGGGGGGGGGGCGGCTGGTAGGGGCAAAATGTGTAATGGTTCCACAGTTGTATTCTTCCGCCATACCTTCATATCCAACGCTCCCACACCGGCGGCGTATACGACCTATTCCTCCCGACACTCAATCCCTGTGCACGGGGTCCGAGTCCCGACTCTATTACCGAACAGGCCGATAGCAATAACAACACTTGAGGACTACGACCACGGTAATAATAATAATAACAGCAATAACGCAGAGCCTATACAGTCGTGTAAACGGTCTGGTAGTTAATGTATTTTCACCACTGTGAAAACCCACTCCAAAATCAACCGCACACACGTCCCTGACGCCATCGACCAATTGAATGGCAAGCCAAAACTAATACACCGGGTGGAATTGAGTGGTGTCATTTTAATTGAATAAAAAGTGGATGTTAAATCGTCATTTTTTTTTTATTTAACTGGCTTACAAAGCAAAACGACAATCATGTGTATTACGATTTGATGGAAAAATAAATTGTGGTGCGTTTTAACTTATAGTACGGCAGTACGATAATATTACGTTTAGTTGAGCTATTACAAATTTAAAAGTCAGCGTAGAATATTATCCTATGATTAAGTCAATTTATATTTTTCAATCTTGTTCAACATTTTAGTAGGTACAATATGCAAAAAAAAATCATTCCATTCGTTGTTTTACGCGTATAGATTTGACTCTGAGCCACTATAAGCATATTTTATATATATATATTTTATTAGATTTGATTGAATATTCGAATACATGGACACGGATTTTTAAATTTTTCATTTGTACCTGTATATATATTTAAAAATTCGTATCAATAATATTATATTCAATCAAATCCACATTAATAAATGGGAACTTATACCTTAATATTTAATATGGTTTAAACTATTAATAAACCTGATGTGTCTTGTTGAAAAGTTAAACATATAAGATCAATGGCTACGATAATAATAATTTATTTCGAGTCGAATCACCTTTAGATAATAATACATTATATAATTCAATAGTAGATACCTACGGATATGATTTAACGGATAATATATTTGATAACTATTAATACCTAGGTAACTAATATTTAGGCGTTTATTTTAATGTTTTTTTTTTTTTAGTTCCCACTAAAATGTTGTGTTTAATTTTCAATGTTTTGTCTACAATATTCCTTAATACTTTTGTGCACTGTATACAATTTCCGGACAATATAAACTTTTCCTTACTTTGAAAATCGGGAATTGTGCACAATATTGCGAGATACAATGCCCGACTTCCTACTTTGCCGGTAACATTAACATTATTCGTTACAATTTTAATATATTGAGATAAATCGTATAGGTACATCGGTCTTCGTTAATTAATTACCCATTAAGATGATATTACACTTTTACGGCCTGTTATGTTTCAGATAAGTTATGAAGTATTTTACTCATTTTAGACGTATTATTTGTGGATTTTGATTTTTTTTTTTTTTGTTACATCGTGGTTTATATTATGACTAATAAATGTTTAATAAAATGAGTTATTTACAAATGTGTACCTATAATAATATTCTACAGACAGCATTGAGGCAGTTTGTGGTTTTAATTTGAAATTATATATACCAATGTAGGAATCTAAAAAAATATTTTTGCTCAAAGAAAAGCAAATTAAATGTAATTTCATTAAATTTCATCACTAATGATATTATACTTTATACATTGCCAAATTGTAATAACACATAATGTACTATAATTATCTAACACGCATATGAAAATGTTAAAATAATATTGTTTGATTAGAATGTATTACAAAGTCAGGACTTTGAAATAATGTGTTAATATAATGATATGGACATTTCAGTGAGTAGACACCAAGCTATTATAATAATAATAATTATTATTATTATAATACTTTTTATTTAGCAAAAACAATATACAATTTACACTAATAAATTATGATAAAATATATCAATATTTTATTTAGTATATGCTTACTAAAATATAAGCTGTCACAAACAAAGGCTCCAATTTTGATTTCAAATTTCTTTGGAAGTTTGTTGTGTGTGTGTGTGGGGGGGGGGAGGTGAACTACGAATCATATTCGTATAAAATAAATGTATGATTATTGATTTTTCACTGATTGAACTGAAAAACTGGGACAATTAAGACGAAACCAAACTACCAACCACTGTAATAGCATTATGATGATATAACGAAACAATATAATTAGTTATTAACTAAATATTTACATAGTATAATATTATGGAAATATGTTTTTTCGCGTATCGAGTAAATTATCGTGTTAATGTACTCCAACAGGGCATGACAAAGTGTTGGGTGGTGAAAAAATGTAAAAATGTAACTATTTTATTGTGATCTAAAAGCATAACTAATGAATAGTGTTTTAAGATAGTTTTAAAATATTCAGAAGTAAAAAAAATGGAGTAAAAAAAAATTAAAGAATAAAAGATATTGTAATAATAATTTTTCCCGTTATGGTTCAGGCTATAAGGTCTACATTTTTTTCTTTGAGTTCGACTTTTGGTTAATCATGCATTATGTTAATGGCGCGTAAAGGGAAATATAAACAACGGCTAAGCAAATCTTATCGTGCAACGAATATGAATTTTATTTTACTTTTCGTGCATAAGACATTTTCTGTGAAAGGAAATGATTTTTAGAGACCCCGATTTCCATTCTTTTATATTGTTATTGTATTCAAAACCGGAATGCAAAATAATATTAATAAATAATTGGGTAACTGTATATATCTACAATTTATTTAAAGTGATTTTTCGCATCCACTATATACTATGTTATCAATTTTAACAAGATGAAACATTATTAAATATGAACGTTGGTATAAAAGTATAAATAAATGTAAATTTCGAAAAAAATGAATATCACATTGTTCGGGGAGAAAAATTATTATGGTAAAATTGCTCGTACATAGGTAGTAGGTACCTATGTTAATAATAATGTACAGGTACCTCTACTTGAATAATATAGAAAAAGGGTAAATGTTTATTCTTATAATAATATAAAAATATACAAATGCAGTTGTAACAAAGTGCTGTATTGAGTTATTTCAGCCCACCGAGGTTATACATTTTTAACATCTAGTAACAAATATCCAGCCCATAAAAAAACCGCCATGTAAACTTTTTTATTTTTATCCATTTTTAGCTGGTAAAATTCTGTTGTATAGTTGGTTTTGGTGGTGAAATACTTAATGTGTTATGTGACCCATAATTTAGACATTTATGTTGTCTATATAACCGTATCAGCCACCATATGATTTCCAAAAATTGCTATAACCACTTTTATAAACATAATACCAGTACAAATGCTATCGGCTCAGTAAGATATTTCTGTATAGGTAACTATAGTTTAATACGGTCCTGAATAATATTATTAATATGAGGAATTGCTGAGATTAAAGGTATTCATACAAATTATAGTGCAAACAAATATTTGTGAAATCAAATAGCTTCGGATTAATATGAAAAACATTTTATACATATGTTCTTATTCAAACATCATAAGATACAATTACAATTTGAAAAAAAAACCTTTAACTCAACTTATTTTTAATTTATTGATTTTAATTTTATTAAATGCATTGATACTAAATTATTCGCATAACGCATCAACTATTAAAACACAATGCAAATTATATAAGTACGGAAATCATGATTCAAACATCAAGTTAATAATAATTTCACTATTTTGCACTTTTTACAAAAACGTTTGAAATGTTGTTGAATATATGTATTGTTCAGATTACTGATACCCATTAATCTAATAAATTATTCATTAGTTTTAGAATAAAATATTCTGATGTAAAGTATAAAAAAAAAACACCGTTACTAGGATTTAAGTGAGTTTTGTTTATATGCATTCAAAATATATCATAAAAAAAGAGTTTTTTAACCTGTATACGGTTGAGTCTCGATAACTCGAACCTCGAATTTTTTACATGCCATATTGCATAATAAATTTATTTTTTTAATAATTAAATACAATTTTATTGGTGGATAAATCATAGATCACAAAACCATGTTTAGGGAATGGGAAGTATTAGCTCACTATTGATTCGTTAAATGTTCAGTAATTATATATGCAATCTGGTCATCATAAGTTGTCAGTAGGTACGTGAACAATATGTTTTTATTTGCTGTAACAGCGGATACATATAAGACATTTAAATAGCACAAAATATTTAATATTGTATCAAGCTTAGTCATACATTATAAAAGAAAATAAATTATTGATTATGTTGTCCTGAAAATATTAATTAATAATAACTAAATTTATATATAATATGGAAGAGTTAAAATTAAACGTGTGTTATAACCATAGGTTTGTTATACAACAATATTGGATACTAATAATAGTTTGATACTTATTTCACCATCGCATGATATTATAATCACGTATATATTTGAATCACTACCAAAACTTACAACAACAATAGAAAATGTTTTATAATAAATTCGTTCCATTTTCTGGCTCGGGGAAATTTAATGAATTCCAAACCCCGAAACTTACCGGAAATTGCGTAATAAACATTGCTATTTCAACAATGCAAACAAGAATGATATACACGGAGAACCCAAACGTAGATTCAAATAACAGCTAGTATAATGTTTCTTTATTGATAAAAAAGATTGTAACCAGTGGCGTAACTACGGAGTGATCAGAGGGTGGATGGCATCCGGACCCAAACGCTTAGGGGGCTTACGAAGCATCGAAACCGTATTCAAATTGTCGAGGTTAGTAAAAAAAAATACTTTGAGCTAATAAAAAAAAATGGTTTTACGAAACATTATTTAGATTTTGGGCGAATCGAAGAATATATTAGTATTACAACAATGTTTTATTTTAAATTTGTCTGTGGACACCATTTTGGTCAGGAGTGTTCTAAAAGTGTTCGAATCTTCTAGTTGGTACTTTTATCCATAATGGACTTTGGATATTTTATATTACTGTATTTATCTACTTGGCGTATTATATTTATTGGAAGCCTTTGGTAGTACCTGACTCAAAACTAGCAAACCAAAATGATTAAACACAACTCCTTATTTATTTTATAATAGCTGTATTTAGCTGTTTGTATTATAATTATATAATGTACACTCTGCAGAACATTAATCCACTAATTATAGTATTGAGCCTCCAAAGTTGTAGGTCTAGTAGAAGGATTAGAGGTATAACAAAAACATAATTCTGAGTTTCAAATACCGCCTGGATGTTTCCATGTGTTTAATCGAGCTTAGAAATTAAAAAAATTAAACTTGTGTTTTCGCCAAGCAAATGTCACGGAAAACAAAAACAAAGGAAAATATTTGGATAAAATACAACAAAACGAAAGTAAAAAAAAAAAACAATGATGTTACTTGTCACAGGAGATATAATAAAAAGTATAAAAGAATACAAAATAAGCTTTTGGTAATTTTTTGAGTTTGACAAGAAATAACAAAAACGTGAAGGTGAAATAATCTGTTGTAAGTTCCGAGCTCGAACAAACATATAGTAAATATTTATTTGTTCAACATTTGGATACTTGTAGGTTGAGAACCAATGATTATATCATTTTAATAATATTATATACTATTCTAAATGTTTTATCGGTACGTTTAATATTATTTCATGTTCATACAATTACACGTACCTAATAATAATTTTTAGTATGCATTTTACATTAATTTACCTATTATACAATTTAATTTTCTATAATAATATGATCAAAATGTGATTGTGTGCAGTTGACTATCAGTCAACATATATTATTTAGTAGGTAATAATACGATAATAAAAATAAAAATATGTTCTCATTGGATGTTCAAAATGACAAGATAATATTTATAATGCCATGTGCTAGTTTCCTTACCACTTTAGCACATCATATGACAATATAATATTAATTATGTACCCAATACAATATATCATATGAAGTATTGCATGCGGTCCTTTTTTTTATTCTGATGTCACTGAGTTTCAGGCTTAATCCACATAAAAGAGAAAAGGTGAAGCTAGAATAATATTGGTTAAAATAAAAACTTTGATTTCGTGTATTTTTTATCTAAAAACAATTCAAGCACTAGCATCTATTCCTTCGTGACAGAGTTTAATTCATATTACATAAATCGTTTTTTTCTACAAAACACGGAATTTGTATTAAATATATAAATCTTAGATGTAATTAAAAAGAACATTTTTTTATCGATTTCTAACTCAAAATAACTGGCAATTTTTTTATGATTTTGACGAATTTTGTCAATATTCTATCTTCAGACGCCCATAACAAATTATTATGGATTTACGTTCAACTTGTTTTTAAATTTCTGAATAAAAAAAAATTTGTTTTTCCCAACGCTTTTGAAAATGATTGGAAATTTTCTATTTCGATCTGTCAAATGCGCTAACTAGATTCACATTCACACTAGAAAAGTTACTGAAGTTGAAAATTAAAAAATATTTCGACTATACTTGTTGTGTAAATGGACACAAAAAATAACACACGTCATTGTAAAATAAACACATTTGCCGTTCAGTGCAGAATCTAAAATAGGTTTTTTTATTATTATACAGGTTTAAAAAATATTTTAGCTTACTTTTGTGACAAATAGTGAAATTAAAAATTCAGAGTATACAGATTTTTTTAATTTTGAAGCATCTGCACATTCTGCATCTGCTCAATCTCTGCACTATAATATTTTATTTAAGAATAGCATGACATATGGGTATATTATGTATATTATTGCAATAATAAACAAAAACCAGCAATATCCATCGTGTTGCGCAGTCTCTTTAGATTTTTAGTTTTCAATCTACATTTACAGAAAATACTGAAAATCATTTACAGTATTTGTTTTCATTTTCAATATCATAAAACATGACTGTATTTTATTATCAAGTGTGTTAGAAAAAAATAATAGACTTTTTCAATTATCCGGTATCCCTAAATAGTTATAGTCCATAATTGTTATTTTTAACTATAACTTATAAGGATATACGTAGAAGGCTATAACCCAGTAAGCAGTAACATATAGTTGTATTCATAGTAATATAAAAAAATTAAAAATGTTTAAATGTGTTATATTATATACATGTAGATGTTATATATTATGTCTTTATCATTGTGTAAATAATGTATACAAAAATTAGATTATAAATAAGGTAGTAGACTCAGTGTCAGTTTGGCTCATGATTGGGCAGCTGATACGGTATTTTGTAATAGAAGACGACGCCCTACACAAACTTAAAAAAAAATTAACTGTGATTTAATTGCAATAAAATTTTTTATTTTTAATTAAAAAATAGTTTATTACTTTAAAAAAATAAAAAAATAAATTATAATTAACGATGTTTTGCATTACTATTTTTTTAAATTGTACACATTATGAGTAGAAAACAAATTGAATAAACGTATTAAATAACATTGATAAAATAAGTTATAAATTATAATAAAAATACGGTAGAAATCGGTTATAACGAGTTTCAAGGGCCAGCTAGTTTTTCTCGTTATAGCCGGTAGCTCGTTATATGCGGTTAGAACGAGCATTCGTTGTAACCGATTAAAAGCGGGAAATACAAAATATGGTTGAAATTTTCGACGAAGAGGTGCCAAATTCTTTTGCGATCACGCTGTTTTTCTCGCCATTTTCTAACCGCCCGATCATTCCGATTTTTTCGTCCAACGTAAACTGACGACGTGACATGGTGGAACGTCTTCACACAACTGACGCTATTTATAATTTTTATTAACTTGAAAACACCAGAATTTGTAGGAATAATGTTTATTATTAATAAGTAATCCATATCTACACAACTAAAGATAATCTATGTCAATGATTAATCGACCTAAATAATAGCCAAAAGTTCTTATTTTGCAGGTACCTGTTCGTAGTAACCGGAAGATCGTTAGTCAAGTTCGTTTTATTTTATTCGTTATAGCCGATAACTCGCAATAACCATACTCGTTGTAGACGTATATTTTAACATACAATCATATGACCTCATATCGGGACCTAACGTTTTGCTTGTTGTAAGCAGTTTCTCGTACTAAGCGATGCTCGTTATAATGATTTTTACTGTAGTAGTTTTTTTTAATTTATAGCTGGGAGATCCCTATTAATAATGTCATCTTTGTGTATAAGTTAAATTATGACAAACAGACAAAATAAAGGATACAGATATTGTTGGCTTCTTAGAGATCAAAGTTTAGTTTTAAAATTTTAAGTTTTTGATAGTTCAAAAATAATTGTATATGTCCCACTCACGGTTAAAGTACCTAATTGAAATATACATTTTCAGATTTATCTATGGATCCTCAATATATAATTAATATATATAGCTGTATATTAAATACTACAATATTATTATCACGATCACTCTTATCCTGTGTTTTTGTTTTATAATGCGGTTCCCATGTTCCTACTAGGGAAGAGTATTCGAACTAATAATAAACTACGATAACACAAGGTGCGTAGGTGGTAAAAAGTAGGCACACACACACATTGATAATATATATTATGCTCTCCTTTATGTATCTTTATGCGTACTTGCTATTCGCATTTCCACTGTCACGCTCCGAAATTCAAATTTCGCAACACCTCAAAAGTTTTCACAGACTTGAGGGTACGATATTATTATAATCGCACCCTGTAAACGCCGACGCTGACGGTAAATCAATGATGTGTATGCTCGCGCGTGCGTACATAATATGAAAAATGTGACGCTACACGATATCGTATTAATAACTATGGACTATTATAATATAGGTAGATGATTTAACAAGTGTCCTCGGTTCGATGGCTCGTGCAGGAATCCGTGCAGAATAAGGTGGGAAAAAGTAAAAAATTAATCGCAGGTGCACCAGCCACGGTGGCTCGTGAGTAAATTATACATTTTTATATCAAATAAATTCATAACGGTGTAAAATCACTACACGAACGACTTTTGACAATGTGATAAACTGTGATTAGACGATAATCATAGGGTGTAGAAAATAAAATAACTAAAAACTACTAATAACTACTAATTTCTGTACTAAAGCGGGAATACGCATCATAATATGTAGTGCCTATAGCCTATTTCCCTTAATCTCAACACATTAGCTATAGCCTATAATAATCACCAAGCAGCTGAAACTTGATATTGAAACAAATGTTGGTTCTTGTTAGATATCCACGAGTCTTTTATGTCCATAAGGTCATTCGAGCAGTTTCTTTTATTTTTTTTTACAATTTCTAAAAAAAAAACGTTTTATCTGAATCTCGTATACCTATTATGTATACATTCTCGAATTCGTTATATTAATATGATAGGTACGAGAAGAAAATATCTTGAATTATTGTACCATATTATGGTTTTTAAAGCGTATTGGAATTGGAATACGATGCAAATTACAGTATAGTACTTTTTATTCCTTAATAACAAGTACCTACGTTTCTTTCTTTTTTATGAAATATTTTTATTTTTATCACGTGAGTGCGTTTTAGTAAACATGTAAGTATTTATATATCCAGACCATCATCACCATTGATGAGGTAACCATCTAACGGACCACTGCCACTAGGTATATAGTAGATATTACCGACTATTTACTTATTGAACGAATGTTAACATTAGGTAAGTGTATACGTTTTTATTTTTTAACACATTCAGCATATATCCATAATATTTAAAAATAAATATACATATATTTTACAGTCAAAGTTACTGGACTTTATATCACTATAAAATACTATAATATAGTGGTTTTGACCTTTGAATTACCTAAGAATATATGTTCATAACGATCGAGGAAAGTGTAATATTGTGTTTAATATAATACTAATAATAGCTAAAACGTGTTAACAAATTTAACAGTTACCGTCTAGGTAACTGTATTGTTATGTAAACAACAATACGAAGCCAAAATAATACAATTTAAATACTTTTCGTTGAATGGTAAGTCCAACAAAGATTCTATAAAAGCCAAAATATTAATTAACAACGTAAATCAAAAACCCTTTTAAAACCGTTAAACTTGAAGCTTATAATTATTATGTAATGGTTCCAAATGAATACGCGTAGCTGTGTAGGTAAACTGTTATGCATACGATATTATATTATATTTTGAACAGTAAATGGTTATTCAACATTATTATAATACTTATTATGAAAAACAATTTTTATTTCGAAATTGTTATTACTATAACAATATTAAACCGCCATGCACATCATGGGTATCATATTATATTATTATGTAAACGTGTTTAGTTATACTATTTACAATAATAATTGAGTCTCGATAAAGGAACGAGTAGAGTATTGAAAATGTGCAATGCGACGGTCCAATATATAATGTAGAACACCATCACGCAACAAAACGATATTGTGAATGCTCCCGGACTAGACACAAAACGGTTGGAATATTTACCAATCTTCCCTTGTGTATCTTTACAGACCCAAGTCTAGTACTCAGTAATCCCTTTTAGTTCCTTTTAGCTCCACGTGTACAAACACATGCACGCATACGCGATTGAGGGTTCGTTTTTATCATTACCAACTAGAAATGGGAATATATGGTACACTGTAGTGGGAACCGTGTTGAACGTGTAGAAACCGTAAAATAAATATTTCAGGACTCACCTATTATATCACACACACAACAGACACACATACACGTAGAGGTGCAAGTGTAAGATAGAACCAAGAACTCGAAATAATTTGTTGTTTTTGCCAAACCTCTGGTGGATAGTCGGAAGTGAATGTTGTAATTTTATGAATATTGCCAGTCCGGGCTCGTTTCAAAGGTCACATGCACTACTAGCAACCACCCGCTTCTCATCTACTGACCTACCACCGTTTCTGATATCTTTAGGTACCTACGACCCGTTCGGAATAAACGTTTTTCAGGTGTATAATGTTCGTTTTGTCTAAATTGATATACCTAAACTGAAAAAAAACACAGACTTACTAACAACTAAATTATGATAATATATTTCGTTGATCATACAATAATTATTATATAATTATGATCATAATTATTGAAAAATGCGTGATTCCGATTAGTCTTAAATAGAAAATAACAATGCATGTGTAACACACCGATACCGGATTCTAAAATGCTTTTTGTGAAATACCCCTGAAATAAACTCCTATCTGTTATTATTATTATTATTATTATTATTATTATTATGATTATTACGTATATTTTTTTTCCATCGTTAAACGCCATTATAGAAAGCTTTAATAGTATACCATTTCCATTCCACCACAAAAACAACCCATTAACCCGGTTTTGGAATATTGCTCATTTTTGGCTTCCATTGTTCCATAATAATATATCGTTATCTCGTGTTTTAAAATTAATTAAATTGCGAACTGTCGGTCGGTTAATTAATATCTGCAGACCCCGGGTGTTCCTTATCAGTAATAATTAGTTTTTTTCCTGGTTTTCACCAATGAGTGGGAAGTTTACAAAGTGAATGTAGACGGGGTGTGACGTGCAGTCTTATAAAATGAGTTTAAAATAATAAAAACAGAAGTGGGCAAACACTGTGATAGTTGAAATTAAAAAAATATACATCATACCATCGTTTATTAAAGTATAATAGTTATTTATATAGTTAGTACAATATTTTCGTCGAAAAAAGATTATAATAAAACTGAAACTTAGAAAACAATTTAAAAAGGTCAGCAAGTGGGTACCGCTCTGCTTTACGGTTGGGGTCGAGTGGGTCACTTTCATGGATGTGTTAAATTTGTATTCAATGATATAAAATCATTGTGTACGAAAAACGATTCTGAGCGAAGACGGCCTGTCAGCCTATATAACTAAGTGTATTTTAAGATATTATTACTTTTAATATAATTAATTTTACTATTAACAATACAGTAGGTTGAATTAATTTTTGAAGAAAACATTGCATTTGAAAATTTAATTGCGTGTATAAAACATGATAATTTACTTTAAAAATGTCAAGCATCCACAAAAAATTGTTTGATGTATAGAAAATGATAATCTAAACAATAGATGATATTTTCAAAAGTCTGAGCTTATTTATTTTTGAATTACATAACAATATAAAAATCGTTACCGGAGAAAAGGGTGAATATCCAATATATTATTTTAAACGCCCATAACATATTAGCTTAAATTTCCAAAAATTTTTTATTTTTTAGAATAATAGATAAACTTCTAAAAAATTTAGTGTTGAATTTTCAAATCTTAGATTTAAATCGAAATTATTTTATGAATTTCCTCATCAAAAAAACTGCAAATTTTTGTGATTTTTACGCATTTTGTCGACATTTTAAATTTCGATGCTTATAAAAAACTATTGGAGACTTATGATCAACTTGCTTTTTAATTTTTACTTAAGTTAGAGAACTTTAAATTTTCAAGTTTTCGACCGATTAAAAAAATTGTTTTGATAATAATAAAAAAAAGTAAAAAAACACAAGTATTAATTATGCCTATAAATAGATAAGAAAAAAGTCCAAACATATTGAACATTTTATTGTGTGTAGAAATAGCTTATATAAACATTTTGTAAAATTTTCATCAACTGTAATTATTTCTCCTGTTACACCAAAAATAAAAATCGATTTGGTCGAAAATTGGCTTCGCGTAAAAATGCCCGCCTTTCCCTTAATTTTATTATTGTTTTTCAAAACGCTTTTGAAAACTATGGGGAATTTTTTACCTTTGACTCCCCAAAGTACTAACTAGATTCCTTTTCCTACTGGAAAAGATGCTGATGAAGCACTTTCACTGCCCTCCTTAAAAGTGGTCATAGACACACAAAAAACAAAAAACACATGATTGTAAAATCCAAGGCTGGGCATTAACGAGTTAAAAAGTTAAAGTTAAGTTGCTTTTAACTAAGTTACTTAACGAGTTACTTTTATTTTCATAAATGACTTATAACTTAACGAGTTTCTTTTTTTTTAAGTAACTTCTAACTTAACGAGTTAATTTATTTTAAAGTCACATTAATTACTTTTCCTAATATGAATTTCATAGATTTAAAATTATATTTTGATACGTAGAACGTCTATTTAGTGCTGGTGGACAACTTTTTAGTAGGAGAAAGTGTTCCATGTCTGATACTAATTTTGAAATATTATTATTGTCAAAGTTCAATAAATATTTCATTCAAGAATGATAATAAATATTATAAGTTAATTTGTATCCAATATTTATGTGTGTAATTCATTGAAATCTACTAACAGATTTAATAATTACAATTTATAAATTTAGTGGGTATTATCAAAAAAAAATTTAAAAAGTTTAAACAAGATTCAAGTAGGTAGGTACCTAATGTAAGTAATACAATAACATATATTTTTAAAAAATAGTTAAACCTCCATTATATTATGTTATTTGTTAAGAATTAATAAAAAGGTATAATAATTAATTCCACATAAAAAAGAAGTAACTTATTTTTAACTAAGTTAAGTTATTTTTTTTTCAAATCAACTTTTAACTTTTAACGAGTTAATTATATAAGAAAATTAACTTTTAACTTTAAACTTAACTTAAATTGTTTTATATCAACTTAACTTAACGAGTTAAAATTAATTAGTTAACTTGCCCAGCCTTGGTAAAATCAATACACTTCATCTTTGCTCCACTCAGAATCTAAAAAATGTGTAATTTTGTTTATGTAATACAATTAAACAGAATTACTGTAGGTATTCACTGAATATCGCATACAATACGCTATGAAAACTGTGTATGATATTAAAACTGTGTATGATATTAAGGGCAAATACTTGGCATACATTTTAACATTGGTAAATATTTATTTAGATGGTATGTGTTAAAGTGCTTATTGCAATAATATATACCGTTTCTGTTGGTCGAGTCATAATAAATGCGTGTCGTCCACTGCCCGTGGTTATTAAAACAACGGGTATACCCTTATGGTATGCCTACCTTTAATGTGTAAAGGCTGTAAATACGATAACGAGTCGGCAGGACATTATGCACTTTACAATCTACGCTTAAATTATTAACGGAATGACTACGGACTACGAAGTGAGGATCAGTCGATAATTGTGTTTTCTGTTTTTAGTTGTGTCCATTTTGGAGAACTTGCACGAACTTCGGATAATCTCGATTCATTTTACATTCCATTCCACTCCGCTAGTTTATAAGCATTCTGAGCGAAACCATTACTTACATTGAACGACAATGGGCTGTGTGCGTTTAGCAACTGAAAAATTGCAGTTTCTATACTTTTTTCTCCACAAACGAATTTGTTTTGTAGTTTATTATCTGTGTATTTCGATCGTTAAATGGGTTTTTTTTTACTATTATTATTATTATTATACGAAACAATCATTACATTATGATGGTTTCCTAGTTTTAAAGACGAAGTTGAATATTACCATTAAGAGGATTGAAAACAGTGATTTTCGGTTTCTGTTCAACACGCAACGTTAGAATTTAGTCGTATTCCCTTTTTAACAGTACGGTTAATCTAATAATGCGATTAGGACTCTGAAAATAGAAATCGAGGTCTAATCGATATCGACTTTTTTAACGTTGACTCTGCCAATTTTTAAGTGTTTAAAATAATTGTATCCCCCTATTTAACGGAGGATTTTGAGGGAGAAAATATGTTAAACACTATAACAAACATATACATTTAAGTCGTTCTCGAGGAGATTAAGAGGTAAATTCCAATCCACATATTATATTATAATATTATAGGTACCTATGCAAGAAATGGAATACCAACTACAAAACTTTATTGCAATTTAATTATGGCGTGTGTAGATAGTGATACAGGCATACAGCACTATATTATATCTACACAGTCGATGTTACTATCTATATTATAGTCAATTATAAACTATATACCGATATTACCTATGCATTTAATATCATGTCGTATGTCGATATAATACTGTATAATTTAATTTATGATTTTTCTAACATAAATTTCAAATTTTTTTAACTCTGTAATTATAACTGCGTTTAGGCGTGATCGAAGTTTAAAGATATTGTAATATTCATGTGAATATGACGCGGACAGCATAACATCAATTATTTAAATATTATAGTTGTTGCAAACACTCAACGTGCTTCTAATGTCTATAACGTTATCTGAAGCGTATGTTTATACCTTTTTTTACACGCAGTTAAATTGTTTTGTCTGTAGCTGCGTTTGAGTACATAGGTTCGTTTAGTATGTGGGAGTATTAGTAGGAGCATAATGTTATTATTTTTGTATTGTTGAGTATTTGAGTGAATACAATGTATACGAGATGCTAAGATCTCAACACTGAAATTATATAAAAGAACAAAATAAAAAAGTTCAAGTCAACGACGACATCGATTGTCGAATAAATTAATATTTTTTGAGTGTATATTTGGTTAGTGGAAGATGAATATAATAATACTGTATGATGCATATTAAAGTATATATAGGTAGGTGAAATATTATATACAAAATCTAGGCAGTGGCGTATTTACGGGAGGGGGGAGTTCCAGAATTTCAGACCTCCCATATTGTCACGAAGTGATTTTGTTAATTTTTTTACAGTATTATAAAATATGATTATACATGTAACTTACAGCTTTGGGTCGGAAAAACAATGTAACCCCCCCACTCACCCTTCCAATAAAAATTCGTAAATACGCGACTGAGTTTAGGTGATTGAAAAAATAGATTACACATCACGGAATTTGATAACTAATAAATTACTTTAAACAGATATTTATTGAAAATACGTATATCTTTTTCGCATATTAGTATATTACTTTTAATAATGATTCAATTGCTATATTTTGGAAAAAAAATAGAGGTAGGCAATTAAAATGAGAAGTGCTACGCATGTAAAAATAAAAACTGAAAATATTGTACAATATCAAAGATGTAGTTATTATGGTTTTTTGCTTTTTAATCTACGGTAAACTCTACATGTGATAAAATATAGATTGTCTGAAAATGATATGTAGCACGTTATCTAATCTTCCTGATGTATCGATAATTCGTGAATAAGTCATGCCGATATGCATTGATAAAAAATGGTGTGTGCCTATACAGAATGATCCACTAAGCATGATGCTAACCCTCATTATTCCTTTTAATGATTAATATATTCATATTTTAATTTTTGGAATTTTCACGTATTAAGTATACAGTAACAGAACAGTATTTTTTGTTGCGAAATTACTCGTTTTAATTTAGAAGCAGCAATATTTAAAAAAAAACATATGTGACAGTAATAAATTAGAATGGTTCTCATTTGTAAAAAAGAAGTTTTTATCATCCCATTCATTAAATGGTTTTAAAAAAAAACCAATTATAGTTTAAAAATGTGGTCATGAACTAAAATTGTAAAAATCAGAATTTGAACGAATTAATATTATTATAAATGGAAAAATATAGGGGCGGCCGTGTTATTGGTGAATCACTCTGAATAATATTTTGTACCGTTCCCCCGTCGCCTATGATATTATTATTAGGTGTGCGTCGACAAAAATCAAACGAAAACGACGAAACGCAGAAAAATCGATTACGGCGACGACGAGGGGTTGGCGGGACGGCGAGTGGAAACGAATAAAAATAAAAGACGAATTCTCTCGCGCGCCATAATAATAACAATATTATATTATATATAAATACACACGAATCTACAATAAACGAGATGGCGCTCAATAAAAATCGCAACTCGACGATATCCGAGACGACCTAATAAACGAGAGTTAGTGTATAATATACATGCTTGCGTATATTATAACGATATACATACGTGCTTGATGTGTGTATAAATGTTACATACAAGAGGGTAGTTCATAACCGACTGATAAAACAATAACTCATTCGAAATACGCGCATATAATATACCGCCCCCCCCCCCACAAGTCGTATATTTTGTGCGAGCCCGAACTTGTGTGTGTGTGAGAGAGAGAGATATCATACGGATTGTTATTATTACACTGCGGAATACTACAGTAATATTACGATGCACATATTATATATTATAGAACTACAGCGGCGGTAGTTGTAGCAGGCATATAGTGGTTGTAACGGTACACGCAGTGACCTATTATATTGTATATTATTGCACTCCGTTCGTATTATAGGTATACGCGCTTTGTATTAACAGGTAATTAATTCAACTGATCGACTATCGCATGAATACTGTGATTCGATATTATCGGCTATAATAATGTAGGTACGGCATTTTCAAAAAATGTAGAAAATGCGTATCCATGTGCAGAGACTGCTCCAGACAATCCATCACGTCGACTAAAAAGACACTGGTTTCAGAATATCTTGACTTCTGACCTATTTAAAACAAATACAACCCCATCTCCTCCTGCTCTCACACAAGGGTCAGAGGATATCCACTCTGGTGGGCCTCCCAAATGGGAAATCACGTAATTGCATGTTGTTGATATCTTTAGTTAAGTTATCTAATTTACTTATTGTATATAATAATATTTAAGATTGTATATACCTACATTTTACAAAGTTTTTATAATTTACAAAGTAAAAAAAAAAAACCTAATATCTGTTGTTTAAAAAAATAAACAACGTATATATATTTTTAAAATTGAATTGGAATCACCTGAATTGTGTGAACATTTTTAAAAAAAAATTCAAATATACATTCGTACCGAGAAAATGACGGCTTATACCTACAGTATAATAATATTATACAATATTATGATACGTTAAGGTTTCTAAACGATTTAAACGAGTTTATCCGACCGCGAGTGGAGATCTACAGGACTATATTATACACATTATGAAAAGGCGTGCCGCCGCACCTATCTACAAAGCTGGGCCACAAACCGAATAGCCATTATACGAACCACCGCCACCACATCCGTAACGTTTACAATTTATTTCAGTACTCAGTCTACTTAAACCATTTTGAATAATTACATTTGCTTATATATAAGTCTCGACAATACGTTTACCTACCGATCATCCTTGTGACGATACGATAACCGCGTATGTTTGCGTAAACGGGGATATAACTATAATCACACCAGCTGATTCTACTTCAGTGCGGTTAAGTGGAAAATTATGTATATTTATTAACTAGAAAATATTTAAACGTTCTAAAACATCAACATCGATGGTAGATACGACTACATACGATCCTTATAAAGGGCCACATATATTATATGCTATTTGGATAAAGGATAATATTGATAATTATTATTGACTATGGTCAATTAAAATATTATGTACTTATACAATTATGTTTGTACATCGTCATCCAGTATTCAAGTATAAATGTATGCGTTTAAAGTTTTTTTACGTCTGGTATACTGCAAAGCATTTATTATAGAGCACCTGATCACCACAGAACTATAGACTTATAAAGCGATGATTGCATGGTAAAATATTTAAATATAATATAATTTGAATCGGTGGTTATAACATTACTGCCATTACTTATATAATATTATGAGTTTAAGGCGTATAAAACAACGAGGGTGATTATTTTTTTCTTTAGAACTATTTAACCAACAACTACAACATTGGAAATATTTGTTGCACAATGTAATACTGCACAATAGTATTTTGATCGTAATATTATGGTAATTTGTAAACATGATTTTATGAGATCTGTCAGGTTCTGACAATAAATTACTAGTACCTACTTCATTTCACAGTAAATAGTAGCATACAACTATTCTGGTTCTGAATGTTTTATAATATGCGGTCGACTGATAAAATTTAGGGGTTAAGTCTTCACTGGAATCACAGAAAAATACGAAAAAACCATTCAACACTGTACATAATATTAACCGTTAAGATAATAATTTTGACTTTGTCATTCCATTCATTGAAGTAATATTATGTACAGTGTTTACTGGTTTTTTTGTATTTTTCAGTGATTGTCTTGAATCGTATTCACGGTATCACGTCAGTTGGTAGACTATGGCGTCACATTATGATGGTGAATGTTATAGCTAACGACGAGTGAGGGAGTACTTCAAAACGTGTGTTAGTGATTGAGTCACGGCCTCTCTGTAGTCAGCTTTTTCATTTCCTTCTACATCGAAATGTCCCGGGGGCCCATATAAAACGTATATCATTGTTTGTTTGAGAAATTAGGATACTGATTTCTATAAAGCAAATATTATATACAAAAGTGTATTGATCTGTACAATATACATTTGATACATGATTCAAAGTGGCACAATATGGCAAATGGTACTGTGAAAGTGTAATCTCTATAATATTATTTGCAGCATTCCAAGGGTGTAATCAAAAGCTGCAAGTAAATTAAATTAAACTAAATGTTTGGTTGTATTGCATTGTCAAAACCGATAGCGGGGTATTGCCCTTGTATCCATTTGAATTGTTAAACTATTTGATATAACAATGGTTACAAGGAGAGTTTTATCAAATAGTAATGTATAAATAAATATGTTTATGCATTCTTACATAATATATATTATATTACTTTAATTTGTAGTAATTTACAGATATTTTTTTTTATATTTCAGGTAGCATTTTAAGAATTTCATTTTAACAAAGGGAGTTATAAATATACGCCAGGCTAATGGAGCAGAATTGCTGCGACCACAAAATAACTATAATTTGAAAATTGTAATACAATTATTTAGAATTTTTAGGGAATTTATGTTCCAGCCCTAATCGATCTAATATATAAAAACTCGTGTCACAGTAGAAAATGTATATCGCCAAACTCATCCAAAACGGTTTGACCGATTTTGCTAATTCTTTTTTTGTTGTATTTTTTATTGTCAGGAGAAGGTTCTTATCTAAGAAAATTGAGCAGAAATTTGAAAAATTTAAATATTCTATGTCTTACCAGTGGCGCCATCTATCTATACATTTTAATACTGGAAAAACTGAAAATGCTTTTTTTCGATGGGATATGTATAATCTCTGTTTATTTATATGGTTGTCGATTGCCATCAGTTATACATTTCATTTTGTTAAAATATAAAATAACAAATTAAATTAAGTTTAAATCATTAAGAGATTAGCACAGCAATCAGAACCTCTTCGGAGGCTCGATGATTCTACGGGCTGGAAATTTTTGACAAACGCTGCCAGTCATTCCCAGATCAATAGCTAAAAATGAAATAAAAAGTGCACGGGATTGGGTAGCAAAGTTAAGTTATCTGTGTAGTCATATTTTTTATATAACTAAAAAATAATTAATCAAATAAGTAATAGTAATTAGTAAGACTATAATGACGCAATTTCAAAAATAAATAAAATAACTTTTAAAAGATGAAATTATTTTGATTCAACTTACGCTTGAGTTCCAGTGCACCTTTTAAATAAAATGTCAAAGTAGACGCTTTTTAATAAGTGGAGTCAGAACTCAATAGTATTAGATATATGAAGATCTGTGATATCCTCACCTTAGCCCTTGATTTTATAGTGAGGTGGATCAGAAACGAATATTATTCTGTTCATACAATACATTTAAGACGAGGAGGATAGCCCTAAGGAGTATATTATTATTGAATAATAAAAAGTTATATCGTTATAATCATTTGACATATCGATTTAAAACGAATATCAGACTACGATTGGAGGTCTAATATATAATGAATTATGATTATAATAAATACGTACACGTACAGATAGGGAAAAGGTTTTCGACACTTAAAATATAATAACTATCATGACCGCATATTAATTTAATATGTTTAGTAAGTAAGTGTATTATATTTACAGACTGGGACACAAAGCGATAATAACGATAATGCGGCCGTGGACGTAATTAATTATTCCTTCGCGGGCCCGCCCATCATCGCCACCACCGACATAATAATAATAAACGTTTGCAATATTCTCAAGTGTCCGACTGCGGCGTTTTGAATAATGACAATTTCGCTCAAGTCGCTGATGCTCATCCCCACGGCGGAAACGTACCACGAACTGATGTTTACTACCCCTCGAATCGCCGCATGCACCAAAATGTATACCTACCTATAATGATAAGCACGTCACGTCATTAATATCATCATTATTATATTATTATTTAGACATAATAATATCATCATGTAGGTAGTTATAATAATCGACACACATACATTGATATTCCCCGCAAACTTAGTCAACCCAAAATCATCACCGGAACGTTGTGTATATTATTATATGATAATATGGCGTTTCTATTAGGTTCGACTGTGAAAAACAATTTTGAACACTTGCACGGGTCACGTCGTCCAGTCTAGTCGACAAATAGTTTTTATCTTAGAATATTATACCAACTAAAAACTACGTTGTAGTAAAAATATCATCTTCGTCGGCCGTTCCGATATGATAATATAATATTTATAGTTTTATACGTGACGCTATTAATTGTTATTATAATAAACATTTATAATCAATTTATTGTATGGCAAAATTGTTGAATCATAATTTAACACTGATATTAAAAAATATTATAGGTGAAGTCCCTTTATATGTGGTTCTAATATATATTCACGTATATGCATGCGAAAACTATGACGTCTGACTCTGATTACTGACAAACAATAGCAGAATATAATTAATTTGTATTTTATTGTAAACACAACCAACTATAAAATACATACAGTTATATAAATATTATATAAGTTGCGTTTTGCCTGTCAGACGAACAACACGTACGATTGCGTGTATCGAATTGTGCAAACTTTTAATTAAATAACTCTACGCGAAAAAATGTTTTTGCTTAAAACGCAAGAGTGTCAAGTGTTCTATCAAAAATGATTAAATGTGATACCTCAAAAATCCAAATTAAAAAAAAGCTAAATCCAAATGATAAAAATAGCAAACATTTGCATATAAGATTACTTTTATTTTTCTTGGACTTAGTTCCACAAAAAAAAAAAATTAATAAAGATATTTACAACCATAGATAAAGTTTATGCTGTCATACAGTTAAAATAGAACCTCTAAGAAAGAAAAATATGTGTCTCAGGGAAAAACTGTCAGTCTTTTGGGCATACTCAAAATTAATAATACAAAAAATCCGTGGGTGTAAAATGTGGCGAAGAGTATAAAACAGTAAACGGCTATAAGCCAAAAAAAAAATCAAAAGCTAAATGTACTAACTGCTGTGAAGCACATTCCGCAAACTGTAAGGGGTGCTCTGCTTACATGAAGGCAGAAGAAAGAGCACACCAAAAAAGGATTTCTGTAGTACAACGCATTTAACAAAAACCAGCGAAAAATTTCACAGCGGCTATAATATCTTATGCTCAGATGACTAGCTCTCCCAACATTAACATGACTCCTCAAATATGCAATCAGCAACAACAGTCTAATGAAAATGACTCCACGTTAATAAATATATTATTTAAATAACATGAAAAAATCACTACAAAATGTCATATCTATAGACTAGATGGATTAGGAAGTAATAATTTAAAGTTTAACAACAAAAATAAAAATAAAAATAAATGAATCATACACTGCGGTAGCATGGAACGCCAACAGGCTAGTACAGCGTAAACAAGAATTCGATGACTTATTTCTCAACGAAAACATTGATATTGCTCTTATATCAGAAATACATTTTACACCCAGGACTGTCCTATAACTTGAGAATTATAGAATCTATACCACTCTCTATCCTATTGGTAAAGCTTGAGGAGGTAAGACGATAATCATAAAAGAGCCTATTAAACATTTCGAGTTTGATAAACACTCGGAATTATACATTCAAGCCAAACTATAGTTTAAGTTATAAAACAAAATAAATCGTTAACTAAATGATTTAATTTTTTAAGTTTTCAATTGTTATATACATTTAGTCCATTTAAAATAATTTTAGAAAAAAGTAAAAGTTCAATCACAAACATACGTTTGTATAATATTAAACTTGCAGTATGTGAAATAGGGGAAATTATAGTACCTATGTTTAGATCGTATAACCTAGACTAATAACTTATTGTGCTAACAATTTAATTCGCAGAGACATATAATTTATTATACCTAGTGCCTAGTATTATATCTAATGATATTAAGACTATAGAAATTAATTACTTATATTTTTGAAGTTTTTCAAATTTGGTTTTCTTTGACAACTTATAACTGGCTGTCATCAAAGAGAAGCTTCCGCTTGTGAATTTGATATTTCTGGTATGATTACAAATGGCTTGCATTCGACACCTGGACGAAATGAATAAGAACCTGTGACGGGCCAGTGCAGACCACTTCAATCGTTCTGTTGAACAATTTCAACGAACAGTCCTTATAGTTTATTGAGGTATCTCTACAAAAGAAAAGTTGACTCATCTTTAGTAGAGATGCTCAACACTGAACTTCAAACCAAAGTCCAATCTTCCAATCACTCTGATCATAAATCGTTGGAATTGTTAAGATAACAGAACAGTTGGAACCATCGACTGTGGCCACAGGGGCCGTTTCTGTTATCCGTCACAAGATCATTAATTTTATCCAAACTTCAAACCGTTTGTTATTGTAGATAAATGTATAAAATCCTGTGTATATGACCAAGGAAAAAAAGATTCCAACTAAAAATACCAAGTTCTTTAGCTGAACCTCCTGTTGAATGACACTGCAGGAATGCATGTAGGAAGATACTGCATAGTCATTAATAGAGTCAATTATACATTTTTTTTATGTCGTCAAGGTTGATGTTCATACAACACAGTTCACAAAGTAAAAAATTGAAATCACACAAAATAAAAATCATGGTAATACACGCCAATAACTACATTATCAGACGATGGTATTTTTTATTATATTTCCGTTAGTAAATCATTATTATACTTTTAGTATTATGGTAAGTTGATATAATTTTTGTTGAAAATATTGAATGTATTATAATATAAGTATTTAATTGTTTGGTCCCAGTATAAACTACGTATGAAGAATCCTATGTCAAATGTTCAAGCCTAAACTATACTAATTGAACATTATATACATTAATTTTTTAACTACAAAATGATTTTCTAATTTTCGTCATTTTGATGAATCTGGTAAAAATTCAATATAAAATTATTGGGTATTAAAAAAAATTACATTCATTGCTCAGCGCTCAGAGTCTACAAAAACTGATGCTAGACAAATTAAGTTTACGTCATGATGAACTTAACAATTTTCCATGACAATGAATAATCAATAGATACGTCCAAATTGAATATTAATTTAATTAGAAGCCAGTCTGTTGTAATATTAAAATAGTCAATATAAATTTGAATTATTTGATATTTATATTTATTATAATTTTTTTTCTATTAGAAAAAATATAATTTCTCTGAGTAGATACAAACAATACGCCCCTGTAGATTCAACAAGATACGCCATAATGTTCTCGAATTTCTTTTTCAAACGCCAGCAGCTATTTAATCAACTCCATGGTAACGATGTACAGATTCGTTTTTCCCAAACAGCCCAACTCGTATCTCGTTTCCACATAATTTATCACCCGAATCTGTGTAAACTTTGCGACTACAAATTTAAAGGAAACAAATTACCATCCAACGAGCCAATGCGATTATTATTTTTACTTTAAGTTTTTAATTATATACGGAAGACATTATTACCCTTCATTAATTTTTTTTTAAAAACTGTATGCTATTATTTTAGTAACATATTTTTATTTATTTCCATTCATAATTTGTGGATTTTCATTTACGTTTCAGATAACTAGACAATAAAAACATTGTTTATTGACAGCGATTCGAAGAAAAATATTCTTTGAACTAACCTAACTTAAAGCGAAATTGACTGAAGTACATTGTACACTATAATTTAATTCGTATTCTTTAACGAATATCTTAAGATTTTATGTTGAATAATCATGTCTAAAATGGTAGTAAATAAAATTTATCTTAATATAATTAATATTATAATAGTCAAATGAATAATTTATACTTACCAATTAAAATCATTTTAAAATAAAATATTATGTTCTACAATTTAACAGTTGAGTTCATAAGAATGATACAAAGCTACCATTATAATATATCTACAAAAATATTAGCACTAAAATAAGGATCATTATACGGTTTATAATTATATAATTTAGAAGACAGTATTATATAAAGTATTATTACACTGCAGAGTATCATTTTATGTTTCGGGGTGGTGATTTGAATACGACCATATTATAATATCGTGTCTCCGAATGGATAACGTATCGAAATAATAGAAGAAGAAACGTCAACGTGGCCACGGGAAATGTCGTCTCAAGATTAACGAGCGACGAACTTTCAATATTCAAATTACCTTTTGGACACTCGAACTTAATTCGAAACACGATGATGAGTTTCCGGCGATTATACAGTGTGTACAGTGTAATTAATTACCCCTCGAAGGTTACACTACACGTCTTATCGTTGGTTACGTTTAAAGTTATATCATCAAGACAGTCTTATTCAGATGAGTAATCGTCTTTGAGAAACATCGCAGTTGTTGTCATGTTGATCACATTTACGTGTTTGTATTCAAAAATTATTGAAATAATACTTCATATAGTTTAGTTAGGTAACTCGTTAAACTGCAATACATCCACTAAACATAATTAAATTAAACGCGTATTATAATTATTTATAAACATAATTTTAATCATATATGTACGTAATGTACAAGACATTTACGACCAATTTAAGGTTTGAGACGGAGTTTTGATTAAAATTGAATGCAAAATACATTTTTTATTTATAAAATATTTTATTTATAATATATGATATTGAACACTTTGATATAAAAATTATCATGCACATAAAAAAATTTGTTCAGTATTATCTTCTTGTCAAATAAATAAATATATAATTGAAATATTTACTATAAACACATATACAATGTACTTATAATCGTATGCAAGAGGAGAGAAAAAAATGAGACTGCAGTCTAATTTCCATATTTCTAATCCTGAAAGATGAAACAAAATAATACATTTTCATTAGGTATTGGTTATTCATAGAGATCACTATGCGAGCTATGCTAACTTTCTAAAGAATTAAATAGGATATCAATTTATCGTAGGATTGAATAATGAAAGAAATACACAGACGCCTGTAGGCTAATGCGTTTTAAGTATAACAAAAATTACACAAGATAAAAAAATTTAAAAAAAAACTGGAAGGGGGGCACAGACCTTTAACCTTCTTAGACTGGGACTTATTCAACTAGGCTTTTGGATAAAAAGAGTCTCAGTTGGCGTTGACAATCTCTTGAAATAAGTGTTATCAAATTTAACTGTTGATTGTTGTCCCCCTAAGGTACGGTTTCCTAGATGCGATTGATCGCCACGCCGCAGTATACTTATTTTATACTTTCAACTGTTATTTTAAAGTATATGGATTACTGAATCAGATTAAATTCTGAGTCGTAAAATACAACTATGGTTAGAAAATAACGTGTATAAGAAATGTTGTGTATTTGTAATAAATATAAATTAATTAAAATTCTTTGTTTAGTGTTCACTCAAATGTAATGACAAATTAATTTTATGTTGTATTCAATTTTTTCATGATTAAATTGCCTTAATCTATTAAAATGCTTGTAGCAAAATTTAATATTCTGTACATAATATTTGCATGGTACTTTAAGTGGATTTCGAGGTATTCGGGTACTCTTTGTTATTTTTTTAAATGTTATATACATAGGTAAACTTACATGTACTTATAAATAATTTAAAATTAACGAATTAATATTTAAGGAAATCACCAGTTCAATAAATAAAATATAAAGATGATATTTTATTTATGTATCTACTATATTATGATTAATTAGAGAGGATTAAAATAATATGCTTAATGCATGTACAATAATTCAGCATACGTGGAAAATATATTTAAAAAAAAATCATAACCCAATACTTGCATTGTGATAAGCATAAGTGTTTCAACGATAAACTTGTAAAATTTAATTTTACTATTATTAGGTTTTAATAGTAGTACTGTTGTAGCTTCCTGCTGAAAATGTTAAATTACTATAACTAATGAAAAAAAGATTAATGTAAGATTTAATTTGGCCAGGCAGTTTTGATCTGCTATTTGTGAGGTAGAGGAATTTAATTTAGATTCTCATACAATTCGTTATAAAAGGTGATTTATAAAATACTAACATAAATGCGGCAGCTTTTCAGTAACGAATTTAAACGGCAATGAGATTACATTGATATTACCGGAAAATCGGATGAAAATTGTCTGTCAATTGAGTTTAAAACTGCAGGTAATATAACTATGACGAAGCAAATGATTTGGACGTGCTTTAATACCACTAGCACTAAAAACGACTTACACACATCAAAATAAAAGTCCGATAAACGTTTTCATGAACAGAGTCAGTGAATTGAAGTGAATATTAATTTTAAAGGATTGACGAATATAAATTATATTTATTTATTTAAATTATATTATAATTATATTTCTTGTTTTGATTACTCTAAATACTATAATAGAATATGTTGATTGAAAATTTAAACTGTTAGTCTTTTTTAGCTCCATAGTGGTTGCTGGATCTGACGATATAGATAGTCATAGAGTTTTTGGAAATAATCAATGAACAATAAAGAACTTGCTAAGATCAAAATCAAAGTGATAATTACAATTAACAATAATCTATAATTCTACCATAACAATAAATGAAAAGTAATTAAAAATAACTCAATCTGTATCATTCCAAATTGAGTGAATTTTTCGTCCGTAGCTTACAGAGAGTTTAAGGAATGCTGAAATCTAATTCGATCACAATATACAAAACAGATACCTAGTAATTAAATAGAATATAATGAAACTTTGTGTCGTATGTCTCTTTAGATATTATGTAAATTAATAACAACTGGCAATTTAGCTGTGAGTTGTGACATATTAATTAATAATATGATACAACCGATGACGATAAGTTAAAAATGAATTATCATAATTTCCAGACCAGTATAATAGGGTTTAAATGGTACTTTAATATTCCACCAGTATATTCAAAAAACTATTAAAACATAAACAAAACTATTTGAAAATTATTATATCGCATCCTGTGCAATTGATTTATGAGCAGATTATAATAACGATTACGATGAATGTACGTACCTACTGATACTCACATATTTATTGACCTTAGATATTTTAATGCTACAATAGCACAGCTGAAAACTTAGTGTGAGAAATAATGATAATATGAAGACGTATCAACATAAAACAAATATACTTAAACCTAATCGTATCAAGATGGGTCGTAGATTTAAAAGTGAAAGACGACCGTGAAAAATGATACAAGTGAAATTGGATACATTATGAGAAGAAAGAAACGACCGGACAACAGAATAAAGAAATTACATCTTATGAAAAACAACTTTTTCCTCTTTGGAAAGACATTAGTTCATTATCATGTCTTTTTAAATTACAAGGAAATAATAATTTTAATTATAATTAGGTTTACGTTATTTACGCGTTCGTCTTAGGATCAAATTAATAATGATGCCATCATAGCAACTGATAACATCATCATTAAAAATAATATTTTAAATTTCAGATAAATTACCTAATATGCCAAAAGATAATATATTATTCATGTTAAAAAAAGTACTGAAAATAAAATAAAATTTTAGCATTGGAATAGTGTAATGATATTCGGATAAAGATAAAAAAAAACAGTCATTTGACGAGCAAAAAAAAATGTAGAAATGTGGACATTTTTAAAAAGTTACATAACAAAGCATATAAGCTTTACTAAATATGAAATAAAAGTAGGTTGTAAACAATGTTTTTATGGACATTCAGATTATTTATTATTATTTTAAATTTGAGACTAACGAAATTGAAATGAACATTTTTTTGAAATTATTTATGGTTTGCAGATTACAATATTGTATGTATAATGTTAAGCCAATTTCTTTCCCATAACGTATTCCTCTGGCTACCTACATAAACTAGTACAATTTTTACGGTTACAATTTTCAATCATTCCACAATATTATTCTTTAAATATGGATAGCCCAAAATTCTTAGAGAATCCCATAAAGAAAAAATAGTATAATATAAGAAGAAATACTAATTGAATAAACATAAATAAAAAATCTTTAGTAACTAATAGGTCAAAAAAAAAATGTAGTAAATTACTACCAGTAAACTAGAGAAGACTATACGGTATACGGTAGGCTGTAAGTATAATACATAGCCACATGGGCATACATTATAAGCAACTAACTTTTGAATGTAATTCGCAGTGAACTTCAGACACAATGGCTGTTATTCAAAATATTAATAAATGTACAGAAAACAAAATATACAGTGACGAAGAAAGATTTATGAAATTCTCAGAAATAGATGAATTAAATAAGAATAATCAAAAACAAATGATTCAAGAGTTGTAATATGAATGCAGTGATGTATATGTTCATGAATTTAGTATACAAATTATAAAAGTGACTACAAATAAAAAAAAAATTGTAAAAATTACAAAATACTTTAAAACATAACTCACTTATACAATTATTTTTTTTGAGTTTCGATAGAAATTGTTAGCCATACAAAGTGATCATATTGTAACAATAGTTTAATTTAAATATCGATCGTTATGTATATCATAATTTTGGTTAAATAATTAAAGTCTACACTTAGGTTCAAGTCTGTAAATATAATATTATACAACTTATGTCATGCTAAAATTTATGATTTTTGGAGTTGTATTCACGATATGAAATCCATAATATTTCAAGATAATTAAAATCAACTGGATAAGATTTATGTATTACATTAATTCATTCTTGACTTTTTTCTCAATAAGTTTGAACACAACAGCCCTCCATTATATTAGTATTACAATAAAGTATAGTACTATGTTATACTTTTGTTTTATTACACGAAATATATTTCTTATTATTTAATTGTGATTTGTTGTTTTGATATTTCATTTATTTTGATTGCAACATAATAATATACTAATTATATAATTTGTTATAAAAAACCAATTTGTATTTACTGTTAACAAGAAAAAAGTCATTAATTTTTATAGTAAGCATAATATTGTTGTACCAACTACTGACTGCAATTATTTTACATAACTACCTAACGTCAAAAACATTTTTTTTTTTTTTTTTACATTTTCTTCGACGTTATTCTTAAGAATTTCAATTAAAATATCCAAACAATACAATATTTTAAAGGTGCAAATTTAAAAGAAAAAACACAAATTATTTACGTTTCATTGCTTTCATTACGAGTATAATAGAAGTAGGTACCTACTGTACAAAAAACTAATATAATAAATTAAGATTTTTTTTAAATAAACTATAAATTTTAGTAAAATGGAATTGTTGGCATCTTTGTTCTCCTGCCACTTCGCCGAATCAAAATTAACAATCAAGTTTTTCAATTGTATTTTTCATAAACGCTGACATAAAATATATATATAATACAATCTATGAGTATGATTGTTAATTTTTGAAAATTACTATTTTTGTATCTGAAATTATAAAATATGTGTGCTAAATAATTGCATGTTCAATTTGAAAAAACAAATAAGTTGATATTTGTACTTAAAAATGATTGTAATAACTCTACAAAACATTTATAAAAGTAATATTATTAGAGCTTTAATTCTATAATTAGTAAGTATGCCTTTGTTGTTTATATACATGCAGATAACGATCAGCGTTATAAAATCATTTTTTTTTTATTTAATTAATTCAATTCGTGAAATACGTAGTATTATTTTATTGAGAGGTATGTCTAAAATTGTTACTTATGGCCTATGGAAAAAACAAATTAGAAATATTTATAATATTAAGATAGTTAGAATATTTTCTAATCTCCTATCAATGATTCTGTATTTGTACATCGCTTATTCTATCTATGGTCTATAAATTATAATTTAATAACACTTATAGTACTGTATTGGAATATTTTATAAATATTTTTTTTTGACGTATTCAGTAGTTTTTTAATATTATTTTCATTACACATTACATTAAATTTGTTGATTTTTCTTTTAAATCGATTAGAGGTTTCCTTACATAATACAATTGTATTACGGATTAGATCGTATTACAGTGAAATAATAATATTTTGAAATAACACAATACCTGTTTATTGTGGATGTTACTAGGTCTTATTTTCAAATATAAAACATTTTCGTTATGTTGTTTTGATAAATGATTGCGCTACGAATATCCTACAAGGTTGCTGCAAATGACGGGAAACGTCTCCTACAGGAAAATTTCAGTTGTATGGTTTTCAAAGTTGTGCATGGAGAAATTCCAGAAGAAGAAGAATGTGTCTATTTTAAAAGAAAATAAGAAAAACAGAAACTCGAGGACGAATCAAATTTGTATTTAATATAATATAGGGTTTTTTGTGGTAAAATATGGGAATTTAGTGTACATGATAGCTTACTGTCAATAGGATATCACCCAAACCTTTTGAATAATTATTTTGTTGAAAAAAATTAATTAAATTACTTTCTATTAAATACAATAGTGTATAGGTACGTGAAAACATAAACATTAAATTATTCACTTACAGTGATAACAATCTAAGCATCACACATTATTTATTCATAACGATGATTGTATTTAAATTCATGTCATGTATATTATATGCCATAATACATTTTACATAATAAAAGTAAAAACACTATATTGATTCAGAACTTTAAAAACGCTGTACCTAAACACGTTGCAATAGAAATCAATACGTCGTGTCGAGTAACATATTATTGACTTAATTTGAAATAAACTAGCCAAAACAAAAATATTTTTAAATTATGTTTATATTAATTTTAACAATAACTCATGTTTCGACTAAAATCGTAAAATGTAAATGTTTTAAATTGTTTTTTTATTTTGCATTGGTATCAGATTGCATATGACTTAATGATACTAAAGAAAAATATAATAACTTGTGAAAAAGCAGAATTACTTATAAGTTATATGTATACATATTTTGTAAAATAATGACTATACAAATCTACAAAAAAAAAGATTTTTAGTTAAATATAATATTTTTCTTACATAAAAAATATATATAATATGTTTTATTTTCCTAATAATGTTGTTGCTTATTATTAACATTTACATATAAATACGTATCAATCTTTTTTGGTCGAGCAAAAGTGTAAAAATTTGATCGCTATTCTCAGATTTCAAAGTTTTTAAGGTGGCGGTAATGTTTAAGTATGAAAATGTTTTTGATTCGACGAAAAACAGATAGTTTGAAAATAATAAAAACCAAAATACATTCAAAAGATAGAATACTTTCTCAGTAATGGAAAATAGTAGTAAAGTAAAAATGATAAGATTAAGTATTGACGCAAGCAGACAGGATATTGTACAACATTGATTAGGCGCCCGATTTCTTACTCTATTTTAAATTCGGCCAGTTCAACTATACTTTAATTTAAGTATGAAAAACTAAATTGTTTTATTTAAAGGAACTGAGATCAAAATGATTATACTTTAAAAAGTGTTTTCGGTATAAAATCAATCATTTTTGTAAAAATCTTTACTCCACTTAGTACCAAAAAATATATTTTAATAATGTTGTAAGAAGCTGTAAAAAATGTGCTTTCAAGAAGGTTAATCTATATAGTTTTAGTTTAACATTTCTTTTTGTGGTTACTTGAACCTAGTTTAATTTCCTAAAATTTTAGAATACCTTAATTTATAAATAAAAAACAATGAATAGCTATACTAATTTGAGGGAAAATATCCCATGAAAAAAAATTTTCAAGTCTAGTAAGTGAATTATGATTTAGCATTGGAAATGTATTGTTGATGTGAACTTTTTGATTGAATGGATATTATACTTGTTAAATAATATTATCAATGTATATCTTCTCATAACGATCAATAGTTTACTCTTTTTTTTTACTACAATAAATATAACATATGGTTAGTAATAATAATATCATTTTCTCAGAGCACATTAATATATTATTTAATTGTTGTATTAAATACAACTACCTGTTGAAATAAAATCTTGTAACTAACTTTTTTTCATAGGTACGCTTTTATTTTAATATAATATATATTACTCACATGTAATCTAACGTCAGTCCCTATAATAATATGGTTACCATACTTTCGGGATGTGGTGTATAAAAGTGTTCTTTTAGTTTTAAAAACCTACAAGCACTTAATTTTCATTTTTTTTTCTCTCCAAACCATAAATCCGACACGAGAATATAGAGTAAAATATTGTTAACGTTGTATCATTTCGTCTGGACGTTAACGAAGATTTAAAGCACATTCTGAAAGATAAACTCGGCTAATAAAGTAGCATTGCTGACGTCTGTTGCATAACTTTAATGTTGACAAAGTGTTTGGGGACACGAAAAAAAAATAATGCGCCAGACGGTCGGATGAAAAAAAATAAGTACCAACACAAGGAGTCACGTAAACGGATTTTATTAATCCATTCGTCATTGCGCAAGTCCTTATAATATAAACTTCGTTGTCAAGACTATAATAACACGGTTGGTATTTGATACACTTTGCATAGCTTGAATAAGTAACTTAACGTTAAGAAATAAATAGTATGAGATACCACTATACCTATTATAAGAAGTATCTTGTATTTCGATTCACGCGTAAGTCGGGACATCGAACAATCGTGCATGTTAGCATCGCGCAAGTTATCAACATCGATAAGGATTTTTTTTTGATTTTTAAATTATAATTTAATATAGCAACTACTCATAACTATAAACCAGAGGCGTATTTACAATTGTGGCGCCCTAGGTACAAACATTTTGGCGCTCCCTTTTAAGCAACCTCTAATTACAAATTTACTTTTTGTCATTAAAAATGATATCTCAATATATATATATATATATATATATATTATATGTATATTTTTTACTTATTTCATTTATGCTTCTGCATAAGTGAACACTTTTATTTTACCACTGTAAACCTGTTCTAAATATTTATTATTCTTAACAAAAAAAAGTCAATCTTAGACAATTATTTATAATTATAAAGCAGTTTTACATAAAATTGTCAGTAAAATAATAAATTATTGATGTTTTGAAAATATAGTTAATATTATATCATAATTTATTATTACCAAATGTACAATAAATAACTAAATTAATAAATTTTATTTATTAACAATTAATACATTTAAACTATTTTACTTTATAATAATATCTATAACAAATAATAATTTTAGATTTTACACTTTTTTTCTAAATTGTATTACAAAGGAATAAAATTAATTAAATATAGAAGTATGAAGGTTATAATAAAAAAAAAAAATTAAAAAAAAAAAATATTAAATTATGATAACATATTTTTAGATTTTACGATGGGCCTTTTGTAAAGAAAATTCTTCAATTACTTTTTTATAATTAAGAGAACTGGTAATTTCTGATTCAATACTCAGTATAGCCAATGAATTAAGTCTGTCATTATCAATAGTTGATCTTAAGTAGGATTTTATTCTTTTTAGTGCACTAAAGGATCGTTCTGCTGAACAATTTGATACCGGACTGCATAAATACATTCGTAATGCTATTTCAATGTATGGATACAAACTAGAAATATTAGGATCTTTAAATATTTTGTACAAATCTAAAACAGTTAATGGCAAATCGTCGCTGTCGCATTTCCTACAGTAATAATAATAATCATAAATAGTGATTAGCACATAAACAACATGTACACATACTACATACGAGACAAGAAATGGACAGACCATGATAGAAATAATCTATTTTTAATAATTTTTATCATGGGAGTATAGAACAGACCCGCAAAATAATAAAATTGATAGATTAACAACCATCTATTTATAGCCGAGCTCTGTAGAATAATAATAAATTCTATGATAATATAGTATTTATGATACAGATTATCACTTATCTGTTATCAATAATTTAATTATTAATTTTCAATTTTTCAATAAAAATTAAATTATTTTATTTTATTATATGTATAATTTCACTGTGAAAACAATTTAACCTCTAGCCACGGCGCCCCTTTAAGGGACTTAGCTATTGGCGCTCAGGGGCGATTGCCCCCCGTCGCCCCCCCCTAAATACGCCTCTGCTATAAACATATATTATTTATATATTTACCTTGTTACCGTCTTGTTTACTCGACGGAGTTGTACTTTAGGCGTTTGGTGTTTAATCTACAGGATCCAAACTAGTGTAATATAATTATTGTCACCTGTAAATACAATTATAAAAATGTCATGTATAAAAAAAAATATTAAAGTCAAAAAGGTGGTCAGCTGCTATGTAGTATAGTAGGTGTCTAGAGGGGTCACTATAATGGATGTGTAGAAATAAAATCATTTTACACGAAAACCAATTATGAGAAGCCTATATTTTATGATATTTTTGTTATAAAAGTAATTTATTTAACTATACAGGGTGTACCAGGTCTATTTGACTAATGCAATAACTTTTACAGCAGTAACAGTGATTAGCAAGAAATAATTTTGAATTTTAACACACTTTGAAAATTGTTTTTTTATTTATTTAATCATAAAATGTTTCAGCACAAAAAGTGCTATTACAAGTAATTTTTACATTTAAATTAAATTAGGTGCATGCATTTTTATATTGGTATGGATAGTTGACTAAATTATAGTTATAGTTTAAGTGTAATGTGTATTCTTCTATTAGTCTTCTGTAGATGAATCTTCATTATCTGTTAAGGGGATGTCCTGTGCGAGTCGAGGTCGCAGACGTCTGTTGGCTGTTTTTTTTCCTAAGTTGTAGTGACGGGCTCCGTCCGAATTTTTTAGATTGGCGTGGAAGTTTTTGAATTGCATCTTTATCCATGCGTTAATGAATGGTATAACCGTGTCGTTGTGGATTTGATTGTTCCTCATGAACCATGGAGCTTTGAGGCATATCCTCAAAAATTTGTTGTGTAAGGTTTGCATTTTTTTTATTTTAGTGGGTGACGCAGCTGCCCATACAGGACAGGCGTAGGATATCAATGGCCTAATTATTGATGTGTACAGAAGGAGTAAGGATTTCATTTGGAGTGTTGATCTTGAAAATTGTTTAAAAATTAACGACTTAACCAAATTAAAAGTTTTAAGCGCCAAAAAGGTTTTTAAATACTTATTTATGAAATAGCTATCTTGGATTATTAGAAAAATATAAAATAAAAATTTAAATTATTTATTTTTGTTGTAAAAAAAAAAAATAAAATATAAGATATACAAATTATAGCGCAGAGCTCTACAAATCATTACAAAAAAAAAAAACTTAAAAATATTGAATAGAAAAAAAGGTATTGCATTAGTCAAATAGACCTGGGACACCCTGTATAATATAAAACATTAGTTTTAGGTATAGTATATTGAATTTGTTTATTCCGAAAAAATTGCATTTAAAAATGTCATTGTGTGAATAAAATAATATACTTTTAATAATTTTACTTACTTAAAATAGTTTTAAATTACAACAAAATAACTTGTGTTACTTTGTTATGTCAAAAAATTCAACTTCAAACGCTCGAAAGGAATCCACATGACTTCTCAGTTACTTTAATTTTTTTGTTTAAGATAGATAAAGTGATGTGGAACCTTGTATTACATTTTCAACTTTTTTGACAAAGAGAAAATAATTTTAAAAAACTTATACAACCCTTAAATGTCTTATGTCTATAAATAGCCCAAAAATGTAAAAAGTTATAGTGTACAGAAAATGCTAACAAATACAAATATACAATAAAAAATACATATTGTGATAACTTTTTTGTTTGGTGGCACCTAAAACTAAAATCAGTACATGGTAAAAATTCTTGTTTTTACTATTTTTTTTTTTTTGTCCTTCTAGAGTCTATTTTCAATTTTGACCTCTCAAGTAGGTACCAACTAGATTAACTTTTCTACCAGAAATAAACTGAAGTTGAAAATCAATAGACAGATAAAAAGGACACATCATTGTAAAATCAATACATTCATCGCTTCGTTAAAAATCAAAAATTGGGTAAGTCGATCACATATCGTCACATGACTATGATGAATAACTAAAATCTATTACGAAATTGTATGTCACGTTATTTCGTCAGTTCGTTCGATAAAAATAAGGGTTTTTTTACAAGCATTTTTATTATCCTGCATCGGCCCTACTGGTAGAATACTAGAGTTAGGTAATAAAAAAAAAAATTATTCTGGACATTTATTTACTGAACTGTATGTTTTCCTCAAGCACACAATTTGATTGTCTTATATTTTTCATAATTTAGTTTTATTAATTTTATTTTTATTTTTTTAATTTTGTCTTGTATAAAATACATTTTTAGTATTTTCACTATTTGAAAAATCGTTTTAACATGGACGTTTAGGGAAAAAAATATCAAAAACATTTCTGACCATTACTTTATTTTGTACTAACTCATATCATAATAATATTTTTAATTGCCAATTATTTTCGTTTCATATAATATGACACCAATTGTTGCAGGATTTTAAAGTATTATTTAATTTTTATAACGATTTTTAAAAGTAGGATTATTTGACCGAATGTAAGAACTGTTTTATCTCTTTCATTTTATTTACTAAATGTATACGTTTTGGATAAAATAATGTACATAGTTTCAAATTTTCAATATAAAATATATCAGAATTCTTCTGTGTCGACTGTCAGTAGAATCGTTTCGATTTTAATCACAATAAATTGCAAACCAACCGTTTTGAACAAAATTAAACTCGAAACACCTTTTGAAGTGAAATTGGTATGCATAAAAGTAATTGCGATTTTTTAGAAACATCGACTGTTACACATATTGATCATGTTTCACATTTTTTTTTTTGAATTGTGTTATTTGTGTTTTGTTTGAGTACAATTTAAATACGTATTAGGTTTATGATCAATTGCAGTCACAAAGCAAAACTATACGTATACATTAATATACTATGACTCAAAAACCTGTGTAATCAACAACGTTTGTAATTATAGTCTATTATATTTACAACTTATGAGACATAATATCAGTTATATTAGGTACATAGTGATATCATGTTTAACTGATATTTTTTTGTTGACTTTATACACAAAGTGCGACAACTAATAAATGATTTTTTTAGACATTTCAACCAGCAAGTCATCACGTGTCACACTATGCAGGTATTATGTTAGGTTGTTATTACGCACTCGTCTCCCCGGGCCGATTAATTGTTCATTTACCGTGCTGGCGACCGCCCGAGGACGTTACACGATTAACTCGGAGCGCGGCCTTAATTACCGTTCGCAGATCTGGTCGGCGAATCTAATATTTCGCGGCTGTCCAGCTTAATTGGGTTCCCGGGGGCTTAAATCGAAATTAGCCCACGATTATTCCAAGAAAATGTCGAGTCCCGCCGTCGGGGCTTAATTGTATACGGTACGTCACACACACACACACACACCCAAGCACACAAATTGCACGGAGAGCGAGTTTAAATTTTCTCCTATTCGCCGTTCAAGCGTGCGTTGTTACGAACAGTTTGTAAGTTGTAATCACCTTTTTAATGGTGATTGTCACTATTAAGTACCATATTAAAGTATGTTTAATTTTTAAATTTGAAAATAAAAGTGATTATGTTTAATAAATTTTAAAAAAATAAAACTCAAAACTATTAACTGCTTAAAATATGTAGAATATCGTATAACGTATACGTAGTTAGAATATAATAGTATAATGTGTATTTATTTAATTTTTTTTTTGTTTTTAACTTTTTTTTAACTCTAATTAAAACGTAAAATCGTACCTTTTAATATATGTATATATACACGTTTTTAAAAGGTAATTTAACTTATTGAAAACTTGTACGTCTCTATACATAATTACTGAGAACTGCTAAAAACAAAAACTTTTACGCAACACGTGTTTAGCAACATGTGTTTGTTCACTGTGATTTTTTTTCTTCTTTTTCATAAGTTTTAATTTTTGACTTGATTTTATTTATTTAAAGCATCGTTTAATTATGAAACTTGAGAATTTTTAGTAGCTTTTAATATAGGTTTTTGGGTATCAAATACATTTTTCTCCAAAATATGTACCTAGCTAAATAGTCTCATTATTTTTTATCAAACGTTATGATATTTTTACATTAAGTATATTTGACATTTGAAAACCATTTTTAATTTAATCGAAAACAACAAAATATTGTGACACAAATATTTTAATAGTCATACCAATCAAGAAACAACTATTTATAAATAAACGTATTTAAAAAAACAACAAATAGGCTGTAAGCACAATTCAAAATGTTGTTTACATAATTATTGAATTATCATTTGGACTAACAACCAACCCCTACCTACATCATACAACCATAGAATTCTCATAAATTAACTAATTAAAATACGTTTACAATTTCGCGTAAGACTGAGGGATATGTGTTTAAAAAAAATATATTTATTCATTTGTTATTATAAAAAATTTAAGATAAGAAAATTGAATAAACGGTTCATAAAAAGTTATACATGAATAAGAAAAATGTACCTAGTATTTTAGACATTAAAATTAAATTGAAAGAACAATAATAAAGCTAAATACGTCCTGGAGGCAGTGGTGTGTCACCTTAGCATCATGAATATAAATGGTGTTGGCTAATACCTAAAGCGTTTATTTACCTGGTAAGGCCCCCTTAAATTTACGAAGATTACTGACTTGACGTGTACAAATTTAAGCAATGAAAAATATAGAAAACGACAGACCATAAGCCATTTGACGTTTTATCAAATAAAATACAAAATCAACGATTTCTAATTATAATAATATAATATTATGATCTATTATATTATGTATCACCTACATATATCTTACCATATCAACACTTATATAGATTATTTTGTACCTACTTATTATTTAAGACTCACCGAAGCAATCTGTACTTTTTTCCACAAGATAAATATAATTAATATAAATCAAAAGTTGTACATTTTTTATAATATTTTGTTATGTATTCGAGGACAAAATGTATCTTAATATACATTACATATTATTTTTTTTAGATACCTACTAAATTAATGATAACCTAATAAAATGTATAGTTAAATCATTATATGCTTAAAAAAAAAAGTTAAGTAAAAAAAAGTCTCTATTTCAATAATAGGCTATATTGTATGTTATAAATTAGATTCACTTTCCTACTAGAGTAACTAATGAGTAGAAAATAAAAGCATTTTTACTGCCCAGAAAGGTGATGATAAACAGAAAAAAAACACACACATCAATACATTCTTTCACTCTACTCATAATCTAAATATCCAAGGAACTTAAATCTCTAACATTTAAATAATATATAGCTTACATTAATGAAACTCATTTCAAACCAAGCATCAAATTCAAAATTTTTAGCACCGTCAACTTATTTCCCTTACTAGAAGTTCAAAAAACGTCCATCCGACATAATGTTCAAACACATATTTATCAAACCATTCCCCAAAATTGTTATGTGGGAAAGTTTCCCCAGGCAGAACTGACTCTGCTGTCATTTTTTATATACAGTGAGTTCCGCTTAATGTGATCACTGGTTTATAGAATCAACCGTTTATTTGAACCAAAAATGAAAATCCCAAACCAAATTGAATGTTACTAAAATGTTAAATTGACCTTTTATTAGAATCACTAAGTACTGGATAATTGAATCACTTTTATGAACAATCTTATAGTTTTTATGGTATTTCAAACTCATTAATTTATAAAACCCAAAAAACATGAATATGAATATTAATTTGATTTCAGGCTACGATGAAAATGAAATTAGTAGACTGTCAAGTACAATCAAAAATAGATAGCTCAAAATGACCTGCACCAAAGTGATCACATTAAGCGGAAATCACTGTATATTTATTACAAACATAGACATAAATTAATAGATAATTCTGAAAACTTAGCTTTCATAAATAACTATTTGAAGCGGTGTCACCATTGCATGTGTGAACCGCTTCAATATTGAATGTTGAGTGTTGACCTTGCCATAAAATGATCTTTATTGGAAATATTAGTACAAAACTATTCAAGAAGTCTCTGAAGTAGCTACATAACTTTATTAGGGTTGTTAATTACTCGAGATGAATTATTTAATTACCGTTATACACCGATTAAATTTATTCTCGTATTATTTTCTTTCGTCGCATTATCGTTATTGCACTATTGCAGCTTCCAATAAAAGTAATACACCACCTCTCCTCTAACGTACACGGATGTCCCCGAGCCAGAGTCATTTTTAAAAGCATTAAATCGAGTTTATGTGTTATCCCATGAGCTTAGGATGTTTTTTTCAGTTTTTTTGCACTGAGGATTCTTTGTTGTTTCGGACTTTATCGTGTATTTCTTTTTTAATGCCAATATTGTTCGCGTACCGTTAATCCGAATTTGCCAGTGTCGATTTTATAGCATTTGAAACGCACACACGCATATAGTGATATTTTGCTTTTATTTATTTTTATTATCTGCGTAGTCTAGCTCATTACATTTTATCGTCCTACAGCCGTCTACCCACCGAAGGGTGTTTGACAAAACAAAAACAATAAGCATGGCATACGCAGCAGCCAGCAAATCCAATTACCTTACCGTATACACTACCATTTCTCTCAATAAGTATTTTTTGTCATTTTGATAAATTCCGAGACAAGACAAGTTAATTTTATAAATACGTGTTTTAAAAATTAGTTTACGTACAATGAAAATACGATCTTAAAACTTTTTACATTTTTAGTTTAAATTATGCTTTTTATGCTATTTCAAGCCAAGTTGAACAAGAAAAACTAAGTCCCGGACAACAATTCATTTTATATGCTTTAGAGTGCTGAACTGCATATTTTTTTATATTTTGTCGAAGGAAAATAAATGTAAAAACCTTTGATCTAAAATATGTTTTCTACTGTAGTTTTAATATCAAAATAACTTTTGAATAATGTTCTTTAATTTGTGTTTATATCACTAATAAGATAAACGTTTTGTAATAAGCTACGTAGGTGTTTGCCAATAGATTAAAGTGATTATACTCTTTTGAGTTGTAGTTTAAAAATGCTAAGTGAGGTAAAAAAATTGACATTTTTCCATTGAATAGTGTATTTAATGATATTAAAACAATGCATATTTATAAGCATACTCATTTTAACCTCTGACGATCCACCATGCTTAACATTTGTTTTAATTTTATAACTTTATTATTTTCTTAGTTAATTTATCAGTTTTTCCCAAAAAGAGTCAAACACGCCGCATATTTATTATAATATGTTCACTGTCCATGATTTAAAGGGAACAAAATATTGTGTCCGATAGACGGTCTTTAAAGGAGAAAAAAATTATTTTTTCATTATACAACTACAATAGATCAAACATATTTTCGATAAACAATATTAAGTTCCAACCCAATGGGCCATACATAAATGTATATGATTTTTATGTAATGGCCATACGTATTTAATAATATAATGCATCCTTTGATCATTAGCCTGTATTTGTTTTACGTCCGATAAGCAACATAGTACGATAAAGTATATATAGGTATGGATGTAATGAATGTATAGTGATCAGTATGACAAAATTATGTGATACAATTTGTACTCAGTTTCAACGTTTAAAGCATTGAATTTATAACCGTAAAGCATATAAATGTAAAGCAGTTTAATAATCAAACTATTATATCATAATGTCCGCTTATAAGCGTATAATAGACAATTTCAAAAAAAAAATAATGTGTGTATATCCTTATGAATATTATAAGTATTTATAGTACAAACATTGAGGGGGTTGCGGGAGTCCCTATTATTTTTAAAATAATATTTATGTGTACCTACTAATTTTATTTATTTTCTAATTGATAAAACATTTAAATATTTAGGTATGCACATTTTTTCCCCACTTTTGCATGACTTATCATTTTTACAATTCAAGCACTGAATGTATTTAGAGGATATAGAAGTAACAATAATACCTATTGACGACGGGAAATAGTGATTAGGTACCTAGTAGGTATTGTGTGGAGCTCGCCTAGTTTTGTAATACGCATGGCAGTATAAGTTCTCAATAGACACCAAAATGAGTGTGTGATTTATTATAGCTACGATATGGCCTACTACTTAATATGCAAATGTGTATTTAATAGTATAATAAACATAATAATTAACAAATTAAGTCAGTTATTTTAAAATCCTTATAGGCATCAGTCCGCTCATGGCAACATCAGTGATATCTAAAATATCCTACGAATCCCCTTGCATACCATATATTTCACTTGCCATCCCCTTAATGGTTAGATTAGGTTAGGTATGGTCAACCAAGTTACAATTCATTAGCAACTTGATGACTATAAATACATTTTAAACTAAATTAAATTATCGACGCACTCATTCGTATTTAACAAATCGCTCGAATTTAGCGTTAGTTTAATAATAGTGATGAAATCACTACTTATGTCTCCCTTAAACAACATCATTATTAATTATAATTTATATAATTAGTTAGTTAATTAGTTAGTTAATTATTTTAAGTTAGTAATTTTAAATTTTCACCAAATATTGAAATTATAAATTTCTATAAGTCATACAAATTTAAAATGTTTTAACACTTTTTGAGCTAATATTGTAGGCTCGAGAAACTCAATCAACACCTATTGTACATCAGAGTGGTACCAACTTTTTTTTATAGTTTTTTACAGTTCTAAGATTTTTAATCACTAATTAGTTCAAGCATTAAAGTTTAGAAAAGTACTTATAGTTTTCTTCAATTTTAAAACATTTTAATTTATTGAAGCAAAGCAGCGTAAAATGTGTTTTACACATATAATCTGTATTAAAGCATGTTTTACGAGAAGCGTATAATTACCGATTATATTACAACAATCAAACATATTATTTTTAATTAACGTGAAAAAAGTTAAAAAGTACATTGACTATGGAACTTAATCAAAACAAAAACGGTTTACACGGTTTAAGTAAACGTATCATCCCTTTTGAAGTGTAATTTACAGTTTTATATTTATATAAAACAAATTAACATTAGGTATATAATTCGATCAATATGACAATATTGGACAAAGACTTCTGCAAGTGGTGAACACATAGTTGGCGCACTACTACCTACGTTTCTGCTAAGAACTAACACAATTCGCAAATCTGTAAAGATCATAGTCAATATAATTCGGCGTATAGGTAATAATACGAATTACAGTTCTTTTTTTCCTCGTCAATTTATCATAGCTATTGTATAAAGTAAACAATTATTCCATTTGAAAAAAAGATAGATTGTTACTAAACTAATAGTATTTAGTAATAATTCTATATTTCTATACCTGGTGACTGGCGTAACCTGGCGTACTTACATACCTATCATATAGCTTGCAATAAGTAAGATTACAAAGACAAGTATAAATAACACGTATTGAGATTAAAGCCTATGAAAAATAGTGTAACGTCGTCGATGTAAACAGTGCAAGAAAACCAAAATATGACTAACTATAAATTTCCCCACTCAACGAGAAGAGTTTGAAAATCGATCTAATGGAATTTTAAACGCTACCTTCCTGGGTAATATATTATTATGGTCGGGACAAAACATAATAATACGAGTAATAGTGCCTACATAATATTATGCCATAGAACAACAGAACTCCTACTTACCGCGGATTATCGAGAAATATATAGGTAATATAAGTACGGTTGTTTCGGTGCGTGGATAAACCAAATCCGTCGGCGGCAATGGCCGGCACTGGCCGTAGCGGTGATTTTCGAAATATTAGGGTACGATGTGTGTATAGGTGATAATAATAATAATAATATATCGTATGACGTGAACAGTAGTGAGGTAGAATGGTATAATACGCGCGCCGGGAAAACCCTAACACTGTCATGCCAGTTATATAAACAGTCGTCTTGAAACCCGTGTCCCGATAACTCGGACGTTTATGGTACCTATATACGTATGTAATATATTATATGTGTATGCACCCCATGTGTATATAGCAGTAGGTTTGCATACAATACGTGTACATAAGTACACACACTCGGGCGAGCGTGTACATATTATAATATAACCTATATAGCTTACCGTATATTCAATTATACGCATTATGCGGCCGCACACATATTTCCCAGCATCCCGTGCACCCGACGCCACACGACCGTGTACACACCGTATCATTAGTTTGCATTGATGGTGGCGCTGGTTCTAACAGAGCCGATTCGCATACCTGTGTGTGTGTGTGTGTGTGTGTGTGTGTGTGTGTGTGTGTGTGTGTATGTGTGGTGATTTCAGAAGTCCGTCAACCTGACACTGGAAATAGAAAGAAAAGAAAAAAACATTGACACTTTCTACCACACTATAAGATCTCATGTAATAACCGATTCGTGGCGATGCGTAACACACGACCTACCCCTCAGTTCCAATATTTTTGATTTGAATATGTGTATCAGAATGTCTGAATGATGCCAGCAAACCAGGATTTCGAGTATAAAAAATGAAATTTGAAGAACTGATGCGTTTACACTGTTATTTGTGGACATCTAATATACTTTCAACTACGTGATCACTTTCGAGACCTTGACAATTGTTTGACTTCGTTAAATGTGATCAAAATCCGAATAAAAACGTTCAGCTTGAGTGCCATGTATGACAGTTGTTATTGTTTAACTACGATGACGATAATAATATTAATGATATCCGACAAACCAAAACATTCTCGCGCATAGGATCATTGTGTAATAGTGGAAAAGATAATAATAATAGTATGATCTTATTTCGTATACGTTTAAGAGCTTAAGATGCGAGAAATGAGAATGCGCACTTTACTTGCAGGATATTTCTGTTGTAGGTACTCAGATGATATGCTGCGCCGTACAAGACATAATACAATTACAATTTTGTCTTTGTAAAAGGTATTCTTAGCATGGTTAACATAGATAGAATATAATGTCATAACATTTTGCAGCTGAGGTAATGGGAATCAGCGAACTCTGATGAATGTCTCATTTTGTATAATATAGTAGGTACATAATATGTAATATGTTTAATATGTATGTATATAGTGAAAGCCATTAGGAGTCAAACAGAAATGGGGACAGCGGCCAATGAGGGTCGTGAGAAATAGGGGAGAAATTGTTAAAGGACCAACTATCTGAGTGGAGATCATATCGGAAACTACGCGAGATAGTTGTTAAGACCGTTTATTATCATTCGTGTGGTAAGGGATGATGTCCGCTTCAAAAGAACCAACGCGTGAATTTCCATCTCTCTTAAACTACATATAATTATTGTTGTACGAAAGAGACGGTGAACCGATGGATAATAATTTGACGACACAAGATTATTATATGAATAATTCATGCGTATAACCTGTCAGCGAGTTCTGTTTTGAATAATGACGAATGTAATAATATCTCGAACATATGTATGATATTAATAAGAATTGACTTGTGCCCCAATGATATTAACTTATTTCATATTATATTCATAATACTATAATGTAAATATGAATAAATATTATTAGTAGTTTAGTACCTAAGTACAATATGCATATTATTTTCATTACACGCATTATAGGTATAATTATAGCTAAGTAGAAACATGTAGTATTGTAATAATAAAAGATATATATAGTAAAATATACTACAGTGTATTGAGTGCAATAAATAATCATATACAAACACAGAATTTAATAACGCATTCCTAAAATATGCACACGTCATACTATATTCGTAGGTATATTACAAGTTAACCACCAAGTGCAATCACCTAGTTATAGTTATAATAATACATTGTACATTTTATAATAGGCATAAAAGAAAATATATAATTTATCATTTATTGCCACAAAAAAACGTAACTCGTGCAATTTTAGATCATTGGAATTTAAGGAGCTGAACTATTGTGTTTATAATAATGACTTAATTATATTAACAGTAAGAAGATAAACAATAACAATTACATGTTAATATAGTTTTATGAAAGTATAGAATAAATTAGAATCATATTTTGTTTTTTGTTGACAATATTAGTATTTCAACCGAATTTTTGTGAAAGTTGAGAGTTGAAGATTTTTGGTCCAGAAGGTAGCATTATACTTCAATGTTTTATCATAAGTTTGGCATCCAGTTATAATGTGTTTTATTGAACGGTGAGCTCTATTCTAGGTTCTTTTTTTTATATATATGTTTTATACGATTTGCGATATGGGTATAGCAGATTCGTAACCTGGTTATAACTGCCTCTAGTTTTCTTGGAAGGGATGTGTCCATTGTGTGACAATATGTTTTATTTCATTGAGTTTTGTGTATTGAGAGTTCCACTGAACTTGCCAGTTAGAGTAGATTTTGATTTTCGTTTTATTATGTTGAGAATATTAAAATTTAGATATCAAAGGACATTTTTTTACAATTTTTGATGCTGTATTTGATTTTTTATTGCACTCAACGCCGAAATGGCATTTGTCATTCAGCATATATTTGTTTTAATCCCTTTTTCTGGGTCAGATAGGAGTTTGGTGGGTTTGGAAATAATATAATGCTATTTTACTACCTCCTGAAATTAGCGTTTGTTCTATTTATAATAAATTATAACTATACGATATACATATTTAAAATAAACTATGGACCTCAAGTCCTCAGTGTTGTCACGTGAATTATCAAAGTACACATTTCGTCGTACGCGAGGTTATTTTTTCATCATGACACACCGGAAAGTTGAATATTGTTCCTAGTGTAATACTTGTTCCAAATCAATGCCATCACCCATGGCCGCAACCATTTCCATAATTTGACTTGAAGCAATCGACTTTCGAAAGCTTTCAATTACTGTCAGTACCACACTACCACCAACTATCCCAGTTACAACCATACCACAGCAGATCACTACCCTGGCTGTCTTTGAATGTGTAGCAAGTGTTCAAAATACGCAAGAGTTCGGTTTCGCTTAATTATCCCACTGATTTTATATGATAATATGACTTGCCGTATAAAAATGTAATTTAAATTTTTTTTTAATACAGCCTACGCTTATAAGTGACAAATTGTATTCAAAAAAATATATACATATGCAAATTATAATTAGAAAGGTAAGTCAAAATACGTATGCAGAAATACACAAAACAGACAGCATAGTACATTAATTCCAATATAATTGCATCATAAAGAAAAAAAAAATAGATTGAAATTGTAAAACAATGTATGAAGGATATATGGTTATCAAATCAGAAATCAAACTTCAATAAAACTCTACCTAAATCGAATGTTTTAAAGCATTTATTTAGAAAACAATAATTACAGTATTAATGTTTAAATGGAATCAGATCTCCTAATTTATTTTAAACCAATAACATAATAATCGCACTATAAAAAATAAGTTAAATACAGTTCTAAAAATAACGATTTCAATATTTTTCAAAATATTCTTAAAACATTGAAAAAGCAATAAGCAATAAAAATTATATTTATAGAATACCAACTTTGAACAAAACCGATTTTATTATTTTGTTGTCATTCGATTATGAATAACCATTAACCAATTCGTACAATCACAATAATTGTTTAATAATTATTATGCAGTTAAAAATTCATAAAATCGTCAACTTGAATACTTAGCTCAATCTAGACAATAAATTAAGCAATCTAATACAGGTTTTCTCATAAATTGTTCTTAAGGCTTTGAGTAATTTAAAAACATAAAAATACGTTGTCTATTAAATTAATTATAACGACTTTAATTTAAATGAAACTTTCCACCATTACGTCTAATATATTAATGTTATACATACACTTATATTATCAAAGTATTTAGATTATTTTTAAGCTATTTATATGAAGGTCTTCTTCACATCGTAATACTATATTAAAACGATTATTATATAATTATGTGATTTGTTTTTGGCAAAAATGTATTCAACCTTCCTTAAAGTTATTAGGTTGTAAGTTAACTATACAAACACTTATACCCTATAATTAATAACTAATAACAAAATACATTACTAATAGCAATATAAATATAAAATAAAATATTCTCAGTAATATAGGCTGACAAACCGTCTCATATTACCGTCTTATATTAGTTGTTTGTATGCAATAACTTATCATTGAATTCAAATTTAAGTTTTAACAAATCCATCATTCAGGCCTATTTAATGAGTAATGGAGATATACAATCAATAGGTTCAACTATACAGCAGAGTGACTTTCCCGATTGTTTTGTATTCTTATTAGTACAGTCGAACTTGGTAACTAACCTAACGATTTCAGTCAATATCTTGAACCTTTTCCTCGGTTCCTAGACTTTTCTATAAATGATCCTCTTATATTTAACTCGATATTTTGGATAACTTGAACTTTTTGGGAGGTATACTTCCCAGCGTCCTATGTAATAGACAACTAGGTTTTAACCTTAAAACCTAGTTGGATAAAATAAAATATTTTGATATTCATTCAAATAAAACGTAAATACGTATTAATACAATTTACAAAACTCTTAAATATTATATTGCTAAGTAGACGTCTGTTTAAAATAAATATTTTCACTATTGTTTCATTTTTAGACACACATACAATTGAGTTGGTGTGTTTTTTTTCATAGTATATACAATATACATGGCTATTTTAGTTTTATGATATTTCACATTTTCTAATGCCGGAAAATATGTTCAGGAAACTGTGTAGAATAATATACACTCGTAAAACGAATATATATTATTCGTGTGAGTGTGAATAGAAAAGCGGGTGGCTCAGTATTTATGTTAACGTCAGAGAAGAACTTTCATGCGTATGCGTATTGGACAATTAACGTCCACGGGAAATATTAACAGGGACGGGATTTTAATTAAATCCTGAGTGGGATAAAAGACTGACAGAATAAGTTTTTTGTTCGCGACCATTGTGCATAAAAGTTTTACGCACAAATTTAGCCCACAGCAGTTATAATATTATCGTGTTCCTCAAAACCTACTTGACACAATAGACGATTTTTTCCGTGATGTGATACTTATAGTCAACACAATTATTTTCTGCGTATCAAAATAAGCAAAAAAAAAGAAAATGATTTTTAATATAATAATATGAAATATTGTACATTCGATCGATATTTAAATAATCGGTAAACATTCTTCCGAGTGGTTTCCCGACAAGACCCTTGTAACGAATGTTTCAATGTATTATATTCATAGGTTCCTCAAAAAATATTCCATATACTATGGAATGGTAAAAATGTTTATTTTACATACCCACGCTATATCCGAGTATTTCCTAATGATGTACGATGTACCGGGATAATATTAAGCGCGTGTGCCGTAAAAATGTAAACATTTTCAACCTAAAAATAATGTAAAATATTACTTTATAGTCTATAGTGCTAGACGACAGTCAGCTATTAAGTCACATTACATATTATTATATTGTTCGTATAAATTATTTAGTATTCATTTTAAAAATGTTTACTTTAAATCGTGTAAGCCTATTTATTGATATTTTATTGAGAAGTACATAATATTCATCGAAAGTGTGCTACAACTTTTAGGAGCTAGATAATAATAAAAACAGGGAAAACGTTTGGGAACCACAGGCTTTTAGTCTATGTAGCTTATTGAATGTTGATCGAATTTTTATTGGAATAAAAAATAAAGAGCTTTCCAACAATTTTGGACAATATTGTAAACCCGTAATAAACAAAACAACAATAATAAATAATAATAGACAAGTAGACAACACAAACTATATTGTTGTTGATGCATACATAAAAAAAAAAAAATATTATACAGCAAATAATAGTAATAATAGTTTTGTGCAAATGCATGCTTGCATACGTTTAAGGTTGATACATATTATACTTTCATTTTGGTTAAATATTGACACTTTTACTAACTTCACAGAAGGTTAGTTTAATTTTTAAACACTCAGTAGTTACTGTGTATACCTTCAAACGTAACACTGCAGATAACATATATTTTAGTATTTATGAATCTAAAATAAATAATAGTATAATACATTTGGACCATTTACAAGATTAATTACGTTTACGATTGATGTTGGTGCAAACAATTTCACTTCAGCCGATCGTTTTTAACAGAACCATATCTCGCCTTTTATATCCTATTTGAAAAAATCCATATAATCAATTTTAACTTCACTTAAACTTAATAATTGACAGTCTAAACAAGTGAACGAAATGTATTAGTTTTGTATAAAATTAAAATATTTAGACAATTATATTATTGTAATTTACAACTAGAGTTTATATGGTATTAAAATTAAAGATTTAAACAATAAAAACGAACATAGGCTCCAGACTAACAGGCCATCATGCTAGACAATTAAACTATATTTTTAATTTAAATAACGACTGACAATTTTCTTAGCTATAAATAAATGATTGCAGTTTCTTCGAGAACTATTGATGTTATGCCAAATATAATGTAATGCCAAATGTGTATAAATTATAAATGTTGCATATTCAGCTTTTATGCTTGCTGAACATTATAAAAATATAAGTATAATTATTATAATATTACGAATCAGCGGGGACTACCCATCGGTCATTAGTGAGTAGACAATTTTTAATTATACAGTTAACAATAATGGACTATAAAATACGTTTTATTATTAATATTAGTTATGCACAAAAAATAAATTAATATCCTGTTAAAATTCCATTTTTCTCACTAGCTAAAATTAATGAATTACGACAGTTGACCCCCATCAATAAAAAAATACGTGATAAAATTGGGATACAAAATTATATTTCAAGTCTGCCAAATAATTCAGAACAACTCAAATTATATTGACAAATTTTGTATGTAGAAGGTTTGTAAGGGAAAGGTATACAAAACGTTAAATAAGTAGGTTTTTCAAAATATTTGAACATATATATAATGGAAATTGATATAATTCTTGTTCACGACTTATAAATTGTTGGTCATTATTAAATTTAACATAAATATGGTATTTTATAGGTAATAGTAAACTGTTTAATACAAGATGATCGGTTTGACGTTCTTAAAGGTAAGACACTATTATTTAATCAGACAAAAAATTGAATCAGTATTTTTGAAGAAATATTTTTACATAAACAATTATACTGCGTAGGTACCAGTTTGAATTAAGGAAATAAAAACTTAAAGTAATATTATTGGTTTCTGTAAATGTTAGATTCTGAGCGGAGCGTTTTATTTTTATTGATTTTACAATGATGTGTTTTTTTTATCTGTAAACATTTTTTCTACCACCAAATTATTTTTTATCAACATATTTTCTAGTAACTTGAAACTATAATTGGTACTTTTGAAAGGTCAATATTAAAAATTCCTAGTAGTTATTAAAAGCTTCAGAAAAAAAAAGTTAGAGAAAAACGATTTTGTTTCTTTGTGTACCAAAAGAACGAAATAACCGTAAATCGACGAAAATTTCACCAAATGTTTGTATTTGTATTTTTTATATACAATACAATTAACAAAATATTTTGAGATATTTACTATAGGTATGATAAAATTTAGTTTTTTATTCGTTTTTTTTTTAAATCACATGGTCAATAAAAAATGTTCACGAAAATAAATAACTTAAAAATGTCATACAAAGTTCCTCATAAATAATTGTTTAAAACATTAAAAAAAAAATTAAGCGTATACTGTATATTGTCCACAGTAATTTTTTATAAGCTTCTTAAAAAATGTAGTAATTATATATAATTATATACCTCATGTGTTGTGTGAGATTTTAATTGAATTCAAGTGATAAATGTATTTTAATAACAATCGAATAAATAAGAACAAATATTATATCTACGGCAATTATTGTTGACATTTAGGACGGTCTAGATCTATATTATATAGCTTTGGAAAACTTGTAAATTGGCTCATTAAACTTGTTGCTATATTTTTTTTGCTGGATTTCCGCATATTTTAATCAACTACATTGGGTATAACATCCTCTAGGAAAGAAGCACGTCGACGCGATGAATTCAGGCGTAATATATACCTACGTATTTCAAAATGCATATGACGTATAATGGTTGAAAATAATTCAAAACTGATAATATATGCGAGAGGTGGTACGTAATTTATATTAGTATAATACTATGTCGCTACGTTTTCATAATATAGTATCTTATATCGTATAGTTATGTTCGTTTCTCTTATATTTTTTTCGTACATCTATTTTTTTTTTTTCATTCGTATACGCGTGTACAAAACAATATTATTAAATAATACAACAGTATATTGTATTTATACGAGCGTATAACGACGACAAATAAATAAACGTTATAAGTTCACAGTTTAAAGCTCTATAGCTCCTATACTCGCATTGGGATAGGAAACTATAAGTTTACGTATTCACGGGCGTGCCGGGGCGGTCGTATTACCCCGGCGGAGGCGGCGTCGTTAATATTGCATTACACGCGAAACACGCGAAACACGCCGTATGCCGTATATGTATTATATACATATTTACGGGTAACTATATACGTATATCAATATATATATAATATGGCTACAGCGTGCACCGCCGTGAAATAATTCTCTCCCCTCGCCGCCGCCTATCTAAATGATCGCCTTTAAATTATTAAACAGATTCCCGTCCGTTATCATTAGGAGTTCTCGCTGACACCACCGCTGTCGCACTGTATACCTCTTAAAAGTATAATAATAATAATAATAATATGATATTATACGCGTCCTGGCGGTGCCGTGCGATATTATTGTGCAATCGTAAATCTCTACGGCGACGTTTCATAATAATATACGTCTTTCGCGCGTGTCACGTGTACATGCTTAACAAGACCGTACGATATTCCAAAGTAATTATAATACAGTAAATAGGTAGTAATATCGCAAAAGGGCGACGACGTGTCCTTGTATTATATTTTCGTGTCAGTCGACTGTTATTAGTTATATTATATAATATTACGCATATATATTTTTGTTTTAATCGTCCGCGACACGTGATCGACCTTTTTCAGCTAATATCGATATATAATAATATTATATATCTTCTGGCCTCACATCGAGCAACGTTGTGTTTAATATAACAATTTATTTTCGTATACATATATTATACATATAACTACAATGTCCTGCATTCTCGTTTTACGGTTCGATCCTTTTCCAATTGCACCAGGTCCTTTTTTTACTGGCAGCAATACACTTGCTCGTAACCTGCTCAGCGGTAGACGTTCAATACGCTTTCTTTGCCGAGTGGGGTTGGTCATAATACATTTTGAAGCACCTCCGTCCACTAAAAATAAGAAATAAATGAATATAGAATGATATATTTAAAAAAAAAACATTTCTTATTCTAGAATAAACAATCCACCAAAAAACATTTACTCCTAACCGTCAATTACATTATACAACACATTTATTATTTCCTGTTATTTTCGTGCACGTTTAGATTTATTTTCGGGTGGTTTATTTTTCTCGGCCATATTGGTTTAGAATCTTCATAAGATATCATCAGTATTCGAAAATGTTAGAAGTTGTAGCTTCTACAAATTGATAAAGCATAGGCAATGGTCATGATATCGTGGACTATCTGGTGACGATCACCAACGAATTAGGCGTGGCCACTTAAAGTTTATCGCTTATGACTCGGAAATAGGAACAAAAATAATATGAAATATAAGTTTAAATCGTAATGAAATTTTAATATTTAATATAAATCATAATATTATATATTTTAATATTATCGAAACCAATATCTTCAGATGATACTGTCGGTAACTCTATTTTTTTTTTATAATTATTAGGTATTATTATTAATATAAAAGCTTTAGTTACACAGTTTATTAGCCTGGGTGCAGGTTACATACTATAATATAATGTGAATCTATTGAGATAGTAATTATTGTGAGTATTTTTGCATGTATTATGTATATAACTACTCTTACAGCCCAAAACATACGCTCAAGTTATATAATATAGGATCACGGGGCTATATGAAACACTTTTGGTATTATTGTATTTTACACAAAACTGGCGTGGTAAAAAAAATTTTAATTTTTAGTTTTCATTAAATAAACAAGTAATGATTGATTTAATTATGATGACTATTAAAAACAAAATATTTGTAAGTTAAAAACTCCATAAAAAAAAAAAAAACAATTAGTAACACATTACAACGCAATAATATTATGTTACAGAACCCGATGTAAAATGATACAAATTTGTCAATATATGTTTTTATATTATTATGATACACCTTACAAATTGTAAAATTTAATAATGATGATTTACTCGAGTAAATACTTATACATTCAATAATAAAAAAAAAAATAATGTAAAATATAATCGAGATTATTTACAGTGATTTTAATAGCTAACATTTTAACAGTTTGCACCGTAACAGTTAGCCCCAACCGGCCATTAAACGATTTTGATTATAACGTAATAATTGTTTTGTATAAAAACTAAAAAGATTATCTCAATGAAATATTATTTTGTAAAAACTAGAGAGTGTAATGAAATAAAAAAAAACTAAACTGTAGAATAACTGTAAACAAAACTTGATCGATAAAATACTTTTTTTTTTCAACACATTTAACTTTTTTCTAGTTATTTATGAAAATATTTTTGTTATTGAACCGGCTTATTAATGATAGTATGCACGTGGTAAAATTATAGAATATTATTAAGAAATAATATTTAGAATATTATTCTGTGGTCAAAGCCAATAATTTCTCGAAATAATTTTTGTGTTACAAACTTCGTAATTTAAATAATCGTTACTGTAGAATATTGCCCATACACTATATCTCACTCACACACATATTATATACATAATATGAAGCTTGGAATAAAATAAATTAAAAGTACTTAAAAAGAAAACCAAGTTCTTTCCTTAATCGCAATTATAATTGAAACACAAAAATATATATAAAAACAAAAAACTCCGCAGTACTCTACCTTAAACATTCTCGGACCGACTCTGTGACCAACTTTGGTTAGTGTTAAATATTATTCAAAAACTTATGGACACTCAAACTTTTCCAGGTAACTTACTTATTCACTAAAAGTTCATGAATTATAGAAAATAATAATACTTTTTGTCTTAACTTATTCGCGTCGCCGGCTCTAAAAATATGCTTACAAAAGTACCTCCTAACATTAAATTAAGATATAATGTAGCTTTAATTTAAAAAAACAAATATTTGTTACGGTCCAATATATACGACAGTAGGAAATACCATTGCTTGCTTTTATTATTTATTATATTTACTTTGAATGTTTTTTTTTCGATCATAAATGACAGTATAGACTTATGTCTGATTGCACCTTACTAGAATAAATTAATAATTGACTAAGAAATGATCTACAAAGTATCAAACCTCAAATTATATATGCATTTGTATTTAATTGAATAATACAAAATATGTATTTAGTAACATATTACAAAGAATTTAAGAAATAATAATTATAAATTATAGTTAGATACTTAAACATATTATTTGATAAGTGATAATGTTAAAAAACTTAGCTACCTTATTTTGTAATATTGCGGAATCATTAAACCCGATTGTTAGTGTGACGTAAATATGACTATCATATATTTATAATAACAATAATAATAGTAGTAATATAATGTTTATACAACAAAAAAAAATATAAATACAAATCGTTTGCGATAATATTGTGCAGTCACGAAACCCGCATATTTGCCCAGAAATATTAAAATATCCTAATACCCAACCGAGCTTTTTTTTATTTATTTATTATTTGTATAACTTGCTGGTAGAATCCAACAACAAAACGAATATCCATTTACGATTTTTATTTTTTTACTATGGATATTTAAAAATTGAAATTAATGAAAAACTTATTTACAACAAGCTGACGTTTTTTCGCATGATTTATTGAGGTATTATTTTAAATATTAAGAATAAAAAGTTTTGAATTTCAAAAGTTATTATAATAGTCCTCGTACCTATAATAAAATAAAAAGAAAACATAAGCCACTTTAGACGAAATTTTTAGCCGACCATTAATTCCAGTGAGTTCTTGGCAGAAATATGTAAATATATTTAAATTGAAATACTTCAAGAAAACCTGTCGGGAAATTTGGTAAAGTTATTATTCTATTATACGTTCCAACATTTAATGGGTACTGTAAAATAATGTTTTCCGAAAACGGATACCGAAAAAAAACCCTTTAAATACAATATCGATGGTAAAAATATATACTATATTATTATTTGAGGATGCATAATAGGAACTAGTGTTATTTTCATTGTCTGTTCACTTTTATTTCTTACATAATAAAGCATTTTTGACAACACAACAAATAAATATCTTACAAAATTCAGATTTAAATTGATTTCAAATTATAAATACTTTTCAACATATTATGGTTAATATATTAAACTATTAAAAGCATGAAATAATTAAAATTCCTTCTGTTAGTAAATTTAAGGCTGACGTTATAATTTCATATTTTAGTATTGGACTTTTAAGTGTGAATATCGCTTATATCCGTCATTGTAGGGTTAAATTAATAAAGCGTTCATTCAATGTTCTGAAAATCACAAAGAATATGAAATAACTTTTTAGCAACTTATGTGCATAATACATATAAGCAAGCCGAATACATTTTGAAAAATCTATGTCGTTCATATCATTCATGTTCTAATATATGTCTGGTTAAAACTTGCTAATTTTGACTTGGTTCCTAACCAATTATGTATACATAAAAGAAATAATCTGAACGTAATATTTTTTTTTTAAATTAAATTTAACTACACGAAAAAAACTTCCATTAAATTAAATAATGCACAAAGACGTTGTGGTATAAATACAATATATTTTATGAGCTGCAGTTTGCCGTTTTATACGTTTATCGGGTTAAGTATGTACTTATACATTGTAATTTAATTTATGGTTTACCGCCAACGAATTGACCTCAGTCCTGTTGGCCGTTTTAATATTCTGTTCATTTCATTTTCATAATAATATTCTGAGAAAGTAAAATTAAAAAAAAAAATGCAACACTCGCGTCGGCTTTGTTCAGCCGATCAAAACAGGCACTCGTGACACCCGCAGCAGACCGACACCTCATTACGATAAAACGATGACATGTGTAAAATCGTAATTTCCATCGACTCTTGTCACAGTCTCTCTGTTAGATATCACGATGTCACGTCAGCACCGGGACCAAGGCAGGGTCGACGGAGACGATGTTCCGAAATCGATAATAATGTTTATAACCGCAGGACTGGCTTTTCTCTATTTTCGTTTTGGTCAAAATTAATTTACGGGTTCGTGCTTTGTCAGAAAAAACTTTAGTATAAGTCAAGATTTTCCCTCACATTACGCACATTGCACATATATTATTATCGCGTAATACCAGTGCATTATAGTGTGGTGCCTTTATATGATATTATATTATATTATAATATTCTCGTATCGACGGTATGATAATACTCTTTGTTGTATCCGGGCGGCGGGTTAAGTTAGCAGTGGTTACGTACCGTAACGATATCACACACATTGCAGGCTCGTAGCTACGGAAAACTATAATAAAATACTATTATTATTATTCCCCGAGCGGGTGCGGGCGCGTCAGAGGCACCGCTGCGAGGAAAAATGATATTTCACCGCTTTTGGCTGCATAACTCTTTGTCGTCACGTCCGGCCAATCAAACGTGTGCCGCTAAATTCCAAGTACGTACGTGATTGCCGATTTCCACAAACGGTATTATATTATACGCGTGGCTTCTGAAAGACGTATTTTCTCTCTCTCTCTCTCTCTCTCCCTCTCCATCTCCCACTCCATCTCCCACTCCCTCTCCCTCGTTTTGTCTTTTTCCCTCTATTCATTCAGAAATTATATATATAAATATATATTATATTATAGGTGTATACCCTGCGGAGACAGGAAAAAAACCGTATATTATATATCCTCCTTTAATACTGGCCTTATTCGATTACAGTTTAAATAAATATAAGTTCTTGTTTGACAAATCGATTTGGGAATACGGGCAGAGAATACGCGCAGCGCTTTATATAAATGCATACGTGCACTGCAGCAACGTTGTATACCAAAGAGTTCTAAGTAAAATTGGGTTGTTTCTTTTTTTTTTCACAATAATGGTTATACATATGTAATATCGTTACACATACCCCTAGAAGTCTGGTGGGATCAATGATGCAAAAGAAAACAATTAATTTTGTTATACGTATTATAATTTTTAAATAAGTTTACACACAATACATAGAATAGGTTCCCAAACGGGTAGTAGTAAACGCGAAATACTCAAACGATTAAAAGTACATCAGTTAGGTTCTAATCGAGGAAATGTGAAACTGTGAAATATATTAAAACATTTAAAATGTTTCGGTATTTTACTTACAACATATATTTATAGCTATGAAAGTTATACCAACAGTTAACAGGAAGCAATTATTTAGCTGTTATAGACGTTGAGTATATTTTCAACATTTGTTGGTAATGGTTTCCATTTTGGTACCAAATCTGTAAATAATATGTTTGGAGTACAAACATATTATTGTCTTAGAGATTTTAGACAGTAAACCATACATTTTTTTTATAAGTGCACCAGTTAGGCCAAGACGTAGATACGTGGTAAATAAGCGAAACGTTTTTAATTTGACATTATTATATTTAATTCTTGTTCAATTTCTACCGATAATCAATGATAAGAAACTCTGCAGTAACTATCTATAAATACCACCACTTTATGACCATAGTATCATTTAATTTGTCTGTTCAGTAGAAACTAGAATTACCACTCTTAGAAACACTACCTATCACGCCGATAGTTACATTTTTGTTCCATTTTCCAACATTTAAAGATTCTCCAACGTTCTTTAGGACGTCTACCTATATTGTGTTGCTATGATGAATGTTTTTTGTACTCTTAGACATAAAAGACGATGATAAACAACTAGGCAATTGAAACGGTACACATTTGTGGTCATACTACTTTCTTTTTTTATTATAATAAACCAACCAATCTAAAAATGTTACGTTAGGTTAGGTATTATAACTTACAGGGTATCGGCACCAGCAATGTTCCAATAGTAATTAATTACCTTAAATGTGTTGTACCAGGTTAAAATGTATTATTTTTTTAAATCAAAAAGTGTATTTTCATAATATATTTATTATTTCAAAGTAATATATTATATTTTATATAGTAAGAACTCAGACTCGAATTAAAAAAATGTTATTTCAAAAGAAAAGTAGTAAAACATATTAATGTTTGTTCAAGTATACCAGTATCATTTTTTTTAAAGATTATTAATACCGTCTTATATAAAAAAAAATATTGTAAAAGATTGGAATGGAAAATATCCGCAAAATATTAAGTATAATATGCAGCTTAGAAAATCGTATATGATATTAATACCAGGATATGTACATATATTGTGCTCGGCTGGTACTTTTTACGTACCTATACCAAGAATGTTGCCCAATATCCCATCGATATGGAAAGGTCTAGAGTAACGGTGGTCATTAATTATTCTGAATTGAATTATTGTGGTTTCTAACCGATCAAGGGTTAATGAAACGATATTAACCTCAAAAAAAAACGAGTGATCATATTATAGTATATTATGGTATAATGAAAGAAAAACGCATTACAGACAATAACTTACTGCTGTAAATGACAAACCAATAATTTAATATTTAAAACGAATAATGTTTTATACAAACATATTTTTAAAAAAAAAAGAAAAAAAATGTGCTTAGTCAAATTTACAATATTTTTTATTTTTATAACGTATAACAGCTGACTCGCCATTGTTCGAGTATGGATAATTAATAACATAATGGTGATATTGGAAATAATAAAAACCAATGAACAGAACAGAAGTCATGAACCGCTAATAGCTTATAATCAATTTTTGACAGATTAATTATTATAATTAAATAATAAATATAAATTGTGCGGTATATAACCTGGATAACCCGAGCATGCATTGCGTATATTTCATCGGTCATTTCATACAATTTTGGAACCCATAGAAATGTGTACTATGTAAATAACAGCGAACAAAGTAAAACTAGTAGAATAGAAAAAAATGTATCAAACAAATTAGGCATAGACATAAATGAAATAATATAAGAGATATAATAAATTGCCAAGTTATATTTTGCAAAAAGCAATGTAACTGATGTAAATAAAAGTTCTAAAATTGAATCAAATATTAAAATTTGTGAAGTCCATTTTTTAAAAATTGTTTGTTAAAATCAACAAAATATTGAATGTATTTAACAAATACTTTATTCTACATCCACACTATTAGTTTTAATAATATTACCTAAGTATTAACCACACTGACGAAATGTTTAATAAATTGTCTACGTCTTCATCGCGTTAGTATGTAATATGTTAATACTATATTTTGCTTTTTTTAAATTACAAGTCAGACTCGTGTTATTCACTTATTTTTGTGGCCGCATCTTTTGCACCTTTCTACACTCGAGGTTTGATCGTGCAGAGTTCATTATTGCATACAACCGTTAGCCATCACTAAATCAACAAATTTCCAAGCGATTGCATGTGTTACGCTATTGGCCATGCCTTAAATAGGTTACCTACACGACGCTAGTGTACATGGCTCGGGTTTTCGGATCCGGCCTCCACGCCTCGAATTTCTACACCCTTTCGTTCCACACCGTAAAACACGCGTCCCGAAAACCTTAAAGACCCTGCTTTACAATACTCCCCTTGGCTAATGACCATGACTAATGTTGCACAAGTCGTTGGAAGCAACAGCAATTAAGAAAAAAAAGATTTTATGGCTAAGAGTCGAATAAAAAAAATTAAATAAAAAAAAAATCAATGACTACTATAAAATAAAATAAAATATGCAAGGGGTAGTATTATTTAAATACTCTGAAAACCTCAAAATTGGATTTTTCCTACTAAATTAGAATAGGGTTTATTACGTTTCCTGGTTTTCCTCTGATAAAATGCACAAAATATGTAGAGCGCTATGAATTAAATTAAATACATATTTTTTTCGAGGAAGTCACCCATGATCTGTATCACTCCAAACGTTGATTTACAATAGTAAATCATAATTCCAGTTACGCTTAAGCCGGGGCGAATTTTAAATTAAATATTTACGTTCAGTATTTTATAAATGTTACAGAATTAATATTATATATTATGTTATAGGTATCTAACAAGTATCAATATATTGTATTATATCAATATTTTTAATCATTATCTATAAAACACAATGGTAAATCATTTATCGATTTAATTATTGATTAGTAAATAATTATAATGAGTGCTAGATATTTATTTTCAAAATTATTTAAAAAGTGCACTAAACAAAATTTTTAAAATAAATATGTTCACACTCAATAAAACGAAAATACTTTTTATTGTATATCTATAAACAATTATGGATTTTGTTACTCTAACCATACATTTCAGAACTGCAGTGATCTAATACTCATCGGCACATTATTAACCATTTTGATTTTCAACACAAATATTTATTTTAAACGTAAAAATGTTCATACAAATATAAACAAAAATAAAATTGTTTTAAAATCCAATAAAGTACAAATAAATATTACGTTAGAACATTCGTTATCACTTTAAACTAGCCAAATCATAGAAATTGCAGCAATATCCTAGCCTAACTAACTATAATAAATTATTAATGTAGTACTGCGTCGTGGTATATATTTTTTTAATTACACATAAATAATCGTGGTTATTTATAATAATATTATTATTTTAGTTTTAACTGCTATTTCCTAATGTGAAAAATAATGTGTCATGCTATGTCTTATAAATACGAGACCGGAGGCGTCCATCTGGAAAAAAACTGGAGTGTACAACTGCTATGATATCACCCGTGACGAAAAACTTTAAAATTTTAAATAATTATAACATTTTTCTAAAAGCGTTTTGTGATGTCTGTGGTAGCGGAATGTGGTTCCCATTCTTCCAACCAACCGTTCAGCTCTCGTGCTCCTTTTGCAAAGCTGCGAATTTTCATAATAACACGTATTTACATGAAAATGTATATGTATTAGTATTTTAGAGGACATGGTAAATAAATGAACAGAAAGTTAGAAAAGTTTACACAGACGTGCTATTGTACGTTACAAACATGTGTTGTTATGATAACGATATATACGTGTACATTTAGGTTCATTTAGGTCCATTTTTAATGGACTATTATCCTTAGTATGCACATAATAACAACTCAAAAAATACTTATTCAAATTTTGATTTATATACGTCATCAATATTTTCAAAAATAATATTCGCTCAGTAAAACAGAGTTATTTTTTTAATAAGAACCAACTTATTAAAAAAAGACTTTTATATTGCCATAGGACACTCCTAAAATTATATAAAAAAAACTAAATACCTATCTAAAAATTTAAAAAATACATTAGGTATAATAAAATAAACGCGATTGAGCATTCCATAATATACATATTATATCATAATTTATCTGCATAAATTAATAATTTATGTATAATTTATATAGGTATAATATTCATTGAAGGTATGTAAAAACATTTCTTTATTAGTAATATTAAAGTTTAGTTTAGATGTGGTAAGTAATTTTATACATTTAGGTAAATGTGATCAGGATGCTGACAAGGTAGCTCATAACTCTATAAGCAACACCAATAGTGTAACACTATTACAAAAATTATATACAACATTTGCATCACTTTTTGGTATACACAGTAATATAGATAAATAGGTACTGCATTAATCTATGGAGTACTGCATGATGTAAGAATACGAAAAACAAATTGGGTACCTATGTGAAATAAATAAATCCGATGATCTCTGGCCGAATCTTAAAAGTTTAAACAGTAATGAAGAAGTGCTACACTAAATAAAAGCACACAATATGTCAATCGAGGTTCTCTCAGAGTAAGTCACTTGATGGCTAAGACGGAGTCTCTATTGTATCAATTATGAAACGTACGGCTGACAGTGAAGCGCATTACCGCTATAGTTAAAATTGTATGGAGGCCCGAAAGGAAATCTCCATACCGGATACAATGTATACGAAGAAATTAAACCCTTTGCGTGTAAAAACTTAATTTCTAAAATAATCAAATACTTATAAATAATTTAATGCAAGCAAATAAACATATTATATAGGTAGTTGATGCTCAAAAAGAAAATTAATTAGGTACCTACAGATATTATGTTGTGCTAATTATTTATTAAATGAACATTACAGTGCGTTTGTCTCAACTAAAACCACATTATATTTAAATTAGGACACTTTCAATAATAATGCGGAGGTATTATAATGTTATGTTGTGTTTCGATATGTAATAGAATATTATATAGTTTGTATAACTACCTGCATAAATATCGATTAGACGAGTTTGAAAGTAATTATGTATTCAACAGCTGAGGTTTACTTATGTCACATAAATTATGTGTACACTGTACAGTTACAATAATATACTAATTCCCTATGGTTATTTAGATCCGCTGTCAATTAGATCTCGTAGTGTAATTTGGATCAAGAGAATCTAGTTGGACGGAGTTCTGGGTTAATGTTCACCCATCATACGCATAATGCATACACATGACTGCAGACTTTTAACAGCTGTGAAATAGAAAGCCGCCTTATGCATTTTGTTTGGAAGACAAAGAAATTTATAGAAAATTCATTCTGCTAGCTCTATCTCTTTTTAAGTTTTATGGAAAATAACATTGGTGAGAGAAAGGATGCCCAAACGCGTTGAATAATATTGCATGCCATTCTTATATTATTATTAATAACTAAAACGTTTAGGTAGAAGTTGAACTTTCTTCGATTTTCCCGAAATTGCAACATAATAAAAAAAACCATGCTCATAATAATATACAACGTATAATGTGTACTGTTTTGTCACGGTCGTTGTCGGAAAGAAAAATATTATGTTATATACCAACGTGTATTGTGTGTATAGGCAAACTATAATAATATGATATTGTCTTTTTGTTTGGATTGATCTCATTGAGCCATAATGATTATTGGTATAATATATTACTGCATATCTGAATGTAATCATAATAATAATACAATACAAGATTTATGCTTAGCTCGCAAGGAGGGGGGGGGGGCACTGCACTTGGATACTCATAAATAAACGTAAAACAGTAAGTAATTGATATCGCGATAATAATGTTATCATTTTTTAATTTTTTTGGCGATGAAATACACCACCTGGTGATCCATTAAAATTAATTTCCACTATAACAGATTCACTTTGGCCATCGATATCATAGACCATAGTTATATGTATTATGTGAATGTTCAGATATTAAATTATAAGGAACGGTAGCACCTATGTTTTATAGTTATATCTTATTGTCACATGGCTAGATAAAGGCCATCCAGGCCCTTCACTGCAACCACCATCACCACAACCAGCACTTCGCTCTGCGCTTCACTGTCATTATCTAATTATTCTCAGTTTATTACTCTTAGGCCTACCAGTTTCCGATCACTCCTAACTATTTTTTTAATATAGGTAATAATGTTATTATGTTATTACCGTGTTAGTATCTATTAATGTTTGATATGCACGCTCGAGCAGTCGTTACGATATTGTAATGTGCGAGAGCCACTTTTTATCGGACGGCAAATTAGACAACGTAACTGAATACGCGTCGGCGTTCCGCTACCATCCCGCCCCACGTCCACCCACCAACCGCCGACGCAAACAAACGCGCGGCCAGCACACCGCGTTTTGCCGTTGTCGGGTGTGATGGGTAAACTTTCGGAATTAATTACGGCCGATGAACTCAACACACACACCCACACATGCCCATCACCCCCCCCCCCCCCTACCCACTCCACACACACGCGCAAGCGCAAGCACACGCACACACTGCAACCGTCCGACTACTTTTCCGCCGCCGCCGTCGGAGGTGCTCGTTCTTCACGCTCGAACCACCCCTTCGCGTCATCCCTCCCCCCCAAACTCCGTTTTAATCGTGACGGGCGAGTGTATGTGTTTACACATATTATACGCATATATATATTATTTTATACATATTAATATTACGTGCACGCGTAATATACCTATATGTGTATACGTACGCGCCGCGCGTCGAGTGCAAACACAAACACGCGCTCGGCACTCCACATTTCGGTTCTAATTGCGATTTCTAGTTGTGCGGGGAAAATAACACAATTGCCGACAACAGTGGTAATTATTATCGCCGTCTTAGTCGTCTTAGCAGCAGTCTTAGCTGCTATCTTCGCATCTCGCGGCGCGCGACGGTTATACAATTCTGCGGCGAAAGCGAACACGGCGTGGAACGCTCCCTTGCTAGAGCCGAGGTTTCTGCACAATATATGTGTTTCCCGCGTAAACGGTCGTATACGCGATTTTCCCGGGCCGCTATGGCTCGGTCAAGAAGTACTCCCAGCCCGATATACCGGCCGTTGCGATTTCGATGTAATGAAAAAAAAGACAATTGTATTATCGATTAAGAAATTGATTTTCTAGGAAAACTCCCCGTACGGCCGTGAAAAAAAAAGACTTTCTCGACAAAGTCGTCCGGCCAGCGAAAGGGTACGGCGATGACCTCAGAATAAAGTAGTTCGCCGTAATATTATTTTCACCGAAAGTCAAATTTTTATTTGTAAATAACGTCCAGGTTGTTTATATATACTTGATGGAGTTTAAATTCAAAGCGCGTTCGGCGTTTATATTATTTAAAACGCGTTTAAACAGTGTATAAAAACGTTTCTTTGTCTTCGGTATCGATTTAAAACGGTAATTCAAAAAGTCCGAACTACGTCGTTTCGAATTAATAGCTTTGTCAGAACTGTTCGTACTATTTTCTATTTACTCCCCAGAATGTACAAATAAATAGGTAACTACGTTAAACTTTGCAGTAAACCGATCGGGATAACTAAACGGTGTCAAATATTAGCATATTATCTGCCTAGTTACGTGTTTTAAAAACATGAATTATATAAAGTTCGTGGCACGTGGGCGTTTTTGTGCGAAGGTGGCTAAACCTAAAATGTCAGAAATGGACTTGAAATGTAAAATATAACAGTATCTGATAATTATTATTAACAAACTAAAAATATTGTTTTGAACGTTTTTGAAGTATTTATTACTTATGAATTATGATAAATAAAAAATTAATAATAGCTAAGTAAGCTGTAAATACATAAAATATTAAAATGTATTACAATATACTATCAGGTTCGTGATCCCAACACAATTATTGTACAAATATTAAATCGTCATTAAAATCTAGAATAAAGAAAAATTATTATCATTATCACAATTTAAAGAGTATAATATCGACCTTAATACAATGAATACGTATCAAAAAAAAAACTTTGCTGTGTAGTAGGTTTTGAATGACCTCAGATCACTGTAATGAATATATTAAATTTAAATTCAATAATAAATAAAGTATTGTGTAAAAAATACAGGTCTGAGCTAGACTATATTTCCAAGGATATTTTAAAGGATATTTTTTTATATTATATTTGTATTGCTCTAAGAAATGTATTTTTCTTAATAGTAACTAGTTATAAGACAAATAGTTGAACTAATTTTTACTAAAAATAAATAGTTTTTATTATAATTAATATTATAATATATTTTCGTATAACATAACTAATTTACATCGATTGTATTGTGTATAGCAAATCATTTTTTTGAGTAACGATACAAAAACTAAAATTGTTTTTGTTCCAATTTCGTAAAATTTTAGATTTGAAATGTATATGTACCTAATCAAACTGTGCATATTAATATATTACAATATTGTATATTTAACATTTCTATATATCTGTATGGTAAACGCTAATATTGAACATTGTCTTAAACTGTCAAGCCCTAGCTGTTAAAACTAAAAATGTATAGTTCTTTAACTACAAATTTTTTTTTAAATTTGGTGATTTCTTCGACTTTTGTCGACATTTGAACTTTAAATTCATATTAAAAACAACTGTGAATATACCATTTTTAAAACCACTACTTATAGGGTATCTTATTTTGCATTTCAAGGATTTTTAGTAAAAATGTCATTTTTTAATATGCATACATTATACATAAATCAAAAACTGTGTTATTTATGATATTTGTGAAATAAATAATAATTAAAAATATGATAAACAAATCGATAAATAGTTTCTTATAATAAAATTAATTTATGTTATTTAGTAATATAATCAAGTTTGAGTGATTGAATAACAATTCTGTGAATCCCGTTTGAGAGAATTACATTTTAATGAGAACTGAAAATCGTGCGTCTGGAAGTTTAAAAATAATACAATTTACCTTAATCAAAACTCAAAATTACATTTTAAAATCACTTCATAATATATTTATCATTCAACTATATTTTTTGTTTTATTTTTGTTTGAGTATTATGAATGATCTAATTAAATGTATAGTTACCTACACATAATTTATAGTCCATTAATAAATTATTGTTTAACAGTATTGCAGTACACATAAGAACATACAAGTTAGAAGCATTTAAAGTCTTATTTAGCGCCATTTTGTTTTGATCTATTTAGTTGTTCTATAAATTGAACGTAACATATAGGTACATAAAACAGGTACTAGTTCAAAATTTAAATAGTAATTAAATATTTATGCTTGTTTCGGTTTACATCAAAATTAATTATAAATTTATATGTTCCATGTACCTAAATAGCTTTTAGATTTAATTAAAATCTCAAGAGAAATATTTATTATAAATTTGGTAAATAAAATGTGGTTTAAAACATATAATTATGAACTTAATAAAGTCAAAGCAATAATAAAATAAAAAACTTAAAATGATTTTAAACGGTTATGCTCAATATACAATATTTAATAGTTTTATTCATATTTTATAAATATGCACGTCGTTAACAACTGTAAAATAATTCGATTAAAATCCAATTTTTTTTTACGCACCCTTGGGTTATTCGTGTAGTTAATGCACGTTTAAATTAATATTTCCATACCTTGAATTTTAATTTTCTCGGAATATCCGGTTGATGATTTCTTTATTTAATGAAATTATTAATCTCAATTAATATTCGATTCAGACCCAAAGTTGAAAATTTCAATACCGTGATAAAACGTTGACGTGCTCCGAGGCTTTCGATTTGACTTAAAGACTTTGCAACTAATAATACTATAACTTATATTATTCCACTGTGCAATATTCTCAGTATCATGTTCAAACGTTTTGCCATATTATCGACATCGAGATAATGCATTCACAAACCACTTGAACGTTCTATTTAAATATATTATTTTATGTATTATATTGTAATTATTATTATTACATGTTTTTTTAATTGTTTTATATCTGTTAGGTCTTCAATATTGATTGTTGTTAGCACACTTTTGATTAAAATTTAATACAAGCTATACGTTTTAAGATCTTAAATCTAATGACTATGTTGACATAGTTTTTACAATATTGGCTTATGTTTATTTTGTGAATCAAGCATAAATATTTTATTAGGTATTTTTTTCATTTAATGCTTATTAATGGATTGATTGTTGACGAATTTACGTGCTCCAATTAACTTTGGACAGTAAGTTGGTCACTATGTGCACATAGATCAACATGTCTGATTGTAAGTTTTTCAATGTATGTCACATGCTAGTACTGATTCTTTGCAAGTGTGTACAATTTTCACTTAAGTGGTCAAGTACTTCCTTTCTTGTTTTATGTTAGAGGAATATTTCCATTTTTAAATGTTGAGTTTTACATTTCTAATTTTTTTGGGAGAGTGTTTTATTGACATGCAGCTATAGGTACAAAAAAAAGTAATCTGTTATCGTTTATAATAATTATTTAAACAATTTTTTTTTATTTTGTCATTAATATTAGTATATCGTTACTGTTCTATACTAATACAATTTATTTTCACAAACAGCAACGGCATTTTGATTAATTAAAAAATAATTTTCTGATCATTTGTTGCTAAACTCTCTATTTTTTTTGTAAATTAATACAACTATAATGTTATTGATTTTCAATTTTCAACAACTATACTATATTATGTATATATATATAATATGTGTGTGTGTTTGTGATTATTTTTATTCTGATTGAATATTGTTTGAGAGCTCTGTTTTTCTTTCATACTAGCTGTGTATGAATTGTGTCCCGTAGCTGCAAACAAACCGGATATTTTATTCATTCAAAAACTGAAGTACTGTGGTCCCCATTGGCGCCATCGAGGGGTGGCCAATTTAATTTACGCACCACTAGACTTCTGTTTACACTGTAGGTATACCATCGAATGATCAAACAACTTTCGACCGAAATGAACTTGGGTCAACTAACTGCAGTGTGTATAGTGTACACTGTTACAAAATCTAATTTTGGACTATAAAAATTCAAATGGCATAACAATAGATAAAATAATTTATATAATATGTTTATAAGATAATCGCAGATAGTTATGATCAAGCAAATAATGTTTCTATATTATATTTATAATCATACTATATTTGTTTTCTGGAAAGTATTTTTAAGTAGAAAATATAATCTAATACATATATTATGAGTATTTTTTTTTTTTATTAATCTATATTAAACTTTGGCAGCTGGGGCCATTAGTTTCGAATATTTTTAAGTAGCATCTCGTTAAGTTGGATTATATTATTAATAAATGTATATTATACTGTAAGATTTAATTTGAAAATGTCCTGTCCAGCACTGTCTTGTCAAGGGGGGTGATGAGGTCGCTCCATATTATGTCTGGACCTATGGATTCGTATAGGGTTGGTGGAATTTAGGACTTGAGTTTTGGTTCTTTCTATGATCTGCATTCTGTGAGGATGTGTTTAACAGTTGTTGTCACTCCACATAAAATGCATGTTGGTGAATCTTTGTTCCGCTTTAGATGGGTGTGTTCACCGGGTGTCGCCGATTCTTAGTCAGTGAATTATCATTTCGATTTTTCTAGACGTTATATTGTGAATTTAATAATATAAACTATACAAATACACACAAAAGTTCAAGGTAATCATTTTTTAATAAACAATTTATGTTTATGAATAATTGATGATTTGAAAAATTATTTGTACAATGAACTCGATTGGTTGTAGATTATATCTAAAATATAAGTTTGATCAACAGTAGTTGTTGTAGTACAGCAGGTAACATCTAATAAATTTAATTTTATAATTGCGATTTTTAACTAAGGATTTTTTTTAATACTTTTTTGTATTAATGTCATATCATAGTTAAACCATAATTATTTGAGATTATTTGTCCAAAACTTATAATTTCCAAGTCTATTTTTTGCCTTATTTAATGTTTGTTGTACGTACATTTAATATTTGACTGCTTTTACGTTGATTTAAACTTTTGTATATGTTCTATACATAATATTATAGTGTTCATGTATATATTATAATGTTTTCGTTTTTCATAGAATCCATCCTTATGTTATGCTTTAACCCTCGCATAAATATTAACCCTTCATTAAAGTGTTCGCACCGCACACATGACGCATGCCTTAAGTTGCTAACATTTGATTGACATTTACAACTTACGGTGTAATCCCATTTCCATTAGCTAGCCACGATTTTACACGAGTTCGTCTTCGGGTTACTTTATATTTCTTATTCTTAAATATTTAATATACCATCGGGATTTAATTCAATTTTTCATAATATGCACCATGCCCGAAATAGTTTTCATCGTAACTATAAAATTCAGTATGACATTTATCTCAATGATATTTTTTATCTGGGTTTGTTTAATTTTAATTTTAATGAAAATTATAATTGTGTGTTGTAAAGCCATTTTAAACGTGTGCTAGTTTTTAAATGGGTTGTTTATTATATTCATCAGTCATCACTATTTCAATGGTCTACATTTATATTAATAACTAATATTACTTAATATAGGAGTATAGGAATATGATATACTCTATTTTTTTATTTCAGCTGTTTCATCATATGTGATTTTTGTGTATTCACAATGCTTCATTAGAATTCAACGGAAAACATATGTATTCATTACATAAATGTACATTTATAATGACGTGCAGATATTATAGGAATAAATTATATTCTTATGGATATTGGGATACAGCAAAAATGAATAAAATCGTACACTATATTTAATATAGATATTATACTTAATGCAGTTAAAATTAAATTCTAGAACAAATCATAGTAATAACAACAAGTTGTTTTATACCAACGGAGAAACCACGAGATTAAAATATCCATTAACAGTATTTTCTACACCTTAAATAATAATTTATTATTGTTTTGATATTTGTGTATACCTGTTCACATACAGGGTACGTTTAATAAATTCAGTTGTATATCATTCATCTAAAAGTAAATCGTTTTCATTATTTAAAAAAAACTCGGACGAGAATGTTTTCTCGAATACTATTGAAAAAGCTTGGCACTAAGCCAATGTTTCGATGCCAAGCTATTACAATCAAAAACAATTTGATGTAAATTTGTTTCGCTAAGTACCTATGTATGTTTTTAAACAAATCCTGGCTTATGAATTGTAATCCCAAGATCCAATTGCTGTCGTAAAATTAGTATAATTGCCCATATAATTAAACATGTAAAAATAAAATAATACAACGGAAGCTACTATTTTTACTTGAGGGAAATGTGTTGTTAGTTTATACAAGTAATTTGTTTTCAGATAAAAAAAATATATCAGAAAAAAATGAAAATTTATAATTGATGTCCAGGAAATACTAAATACTATACTCCTTGAATATTATCCCAATAGGTATAATTCAATTTTATATTTTGCTTCAATTCATAACTAAAATTAACTACATCAAATAATATTGTTTTGTCTAACGAAAACCGTATTAGAATGTTCAAACATTAAATAACGTGAGTCATTATAAATTAAAAAACAATTAGCACTGGTTTGATAGAAATAATGAACTATTTTGTTTATACATCGTACCTATAATACATAATATTATTATTTCGTGGGTTCCAATGCACTTTTAGCACTGTATACTGGCATTACTAGGTAACTATTATTTTTTACCTAATTTACTAATGTAAAAACGTAGATAAATTAGTATGAACTGTTATAAAACATATTCGACAGAATGTGTAAACCAAGTGGTTTGTGCGAATCCACTAGACAAGTGAATCTGTCATTTAAATTGTAATATTATTCATAACAGAATAATACAATAATATTGATGCCAGATGACAGTTTGGTCACTTTGCAGAGGCGTAGCTGATATGAAACAATTTAGGAAATAAGATTTGACGTATATCGGCATGAAGAACTGCAGACTGTCTTAATATAATATTCTACCGATATCTGAATTTGAAATATTTTTTACTCAAATAAAAGAACTCTTCTTCAACACAATATATTTTTTTTATTTATTATAATATATTATATTTTTCTATAGTGACAACTGCTGTATAAAATAGCAATAAGGTCCGATTTCAAAAAATGTATCTGCTACTACGAAACGGTATACCGACCCGTATATGTCAAAATAAGCGTAAACCATCCAAATGGGAAACAGTTAATGCAAGTAATTATGTGCGTGTGCGAGCGCGCGTGTGTGGGTGTGTGGATGTGTGGGTGTGTGGGTGTGTGTAGGGCGCGATTCGATTAAATTTAAATTTGGAACGAGGTACCGCAAAGCAGTCCCGTGGTTCTCTGGTAGCGGCGGTGACCACCAAGACCACATCACAATAATATATATACGTGTAACTGTGTGTCGTTTGTATTATATACCTCGGTAAACCGTTGAATTTCAGTTCTTTTTTGAAAACCCCCTTGCCTATGGTTGGCAATCCCGCCAATTGCGATCGTTTAATCAAACGGGGTCGGCCGCTGTACGCGGAATATATGGCGCGCGTGCACGGTTAACTTTGGCGTACCTGCTATCCACCTTTGGATGGAATTTTTCCGTCCACTTGTTGATGTATATTATCATGGTATAGTATAATAGTCTATATGTGTATAAAACGTTATAGATATAATAATGTGTTACGCAGTAACACGCCGGGAACAAAAATATTATTATGTAGGTGTATACCTGTGGCACCGTAAACTTTTATATCTTATTGTTTGCTGCAGGTTCGCTCGCCAACGTCATCGTGGTCACTGTAAAATAAGTCTAGTATATAATATGTACGACGGTTTCATATAATAATATAAAAGCCCTTTTATATTTCATTCGTCTCTCTCTCCCCCTAGCTCTCTCTCTCTCTCTGTTAGACATCCCCGAATGCGTTATATATATATATATAAATATAGGTGTATATAGATGCGCGAGGCAACACAACGCAACTGATGGAAAACAATTTCGCATCAACCCGACTCGCTAAACCATAAATTTGATTGTTCGGCCCTCTTCGAATACACTTCTTCATACGACATGGCACCCCGCAGCATCATCCCGACCACGTCACAGGTAATTCGATTTCGTATCGTATTATTGCCACGATACGAAAATAACGTCGTTATACTCTCGCCATCGTAGACATTATATTTACGTGTAAGAAACGAATAATACTGTCTCGCACATACACATACACGAGCACACACACATACACACAGACACACAAACACATATAATATGTTATAGAGAGAAAGATATATTATTAGGTACACGTTGATATATTACGGTGTACGCATCTCGGTTGACTTCATAGCAGACTTCATCTTATTAGTCCATGACACCGCGTTAGTGTATAATGAATTTAGCAGCATGGTTTTTTATCTTTGAAATCGTTTATTCGAGGTAAATGCATTTGCCACATATATCCTTATCTTCTTCATCCCGACCGGCAGCATTCTTATCACCTGTATTCGGCGTAAACGTCTTATTCTGCTGCAGGTGGTTTACTCACCGTTGAAGTTGTGAACGGTTCGTGCACCATATGTGACCGCATAGATATGTAGTTCATATCACACAATGTAATTTCTTCACATACATTTATACACGATGGTTTTCAACGGGTTTCCATAAAGACGTTAATGCGTTGAGTATATAAATATAAACATATGCAGAAAATTAACAAAAGTCCTCAAAAAATCTAATTTTTGAACGAAAAATGTTATTAATCTGCGATTCGACATACGTTTTCTCAGATTTCAGACCGTAAAATGAGGGCTATGCGTTGATAAATTCAAAATATACACAATATTGTTAACAAAGCACCCCAAAAACGGATACATAATTAGCTTTGTTTAGTTTTTCTGAAGTAAACTCTTCTCTCTATCTTTTCGTTCTATGTCATTGCTTATTATTTTTATAAATTAAGCAAATTGTTCTAATTTTAAACAGGTGGCATAATATAGAATTTTGAGAAAAAATAAATAATTAGCTAAATTTTTCCTGACCAACCCAAGACATGTGAGTCGTGTATTATTTTAAAATCTGTATTTTTTAAATTAAAGCAATTTTTAACATTTCTATCGGTCCACGGCGTGTTTTCTCGCTAAACAGAGTATACATACAATTAATGGTCATTATAATAAAAAATACCCAAAAATAAACCAAAAACTTTTTATTTTGAACTGTGTTTTTCACGAAATACTTTTATAACTTACATATTAATAAATCATAGTGCTAATAAGTGGTAAATCAGATAAGGTCCCAATTCGATTCTTACCCTTATTTTACATTAAAATATTATGCATTACACAACCTATTCGATATATTATATATTATATTATGTTAAGGAGTTATAATATATTAGAACGTCAAATAATTATAACTTAATCAATACAATACATCGATATTTGACTTTCTTTCGTTGCCTTCACATTTAACTGCTGTTATAAGCTCATTATAAACTAAAAGAGTACTAACGTTACTAATGGAAGAGTAGTGTACGCCCATGTTTCTATGAGTTTATGTAGCAGACACGCGTTTCGACTTAAAATTTAACAAAAAAAAAAGTATGTGTATAAATATTATTTTAAAACTGTAAATTTAATTTTGTATCTCAAAATGTATAATATGTATATTAGTTAAAGTTGTTTATTTGTATTAGAACTATTCATTCTCGTAATAATTTACGACCTATTCAGTTGGGACAGAGTTTTAGAAATAAACGAGTGCATATAAATTATACGTAATATATTATATAATATATACTATATAGTTTATATTATGTAATTTTTCACAATGAATATATTCAGCCACAGTGGTATTTATTTATTTTTTTAAATCGATAGCACGTGGTTTTTAGTTTACAAACTTAAATTACTTTTTTTTTAGTTAAACGGAACATTCAAATATGTATAGCATTTATATTTGCTCACATAAACATATTACATACTATAATATATCTACAATATATTTATTTAATAGAAAATGTCTTCAAACATCAAAAGATATGGTTTTCGGAATTCAGAGATAAGACAAAAACTTTAAACTGGGACATGTCTTCAGTTATATTAATATATAATTTTTTTATTTTTTTTATCGAGTGAATACTATTTAGACTTCAATATAATAATAAATAAAACATCAAATCATTATTATAATTATTATTAGATCGTACTATAATATTAAATTACATTTTTGTTTAAACTGTAATTTTTTAAGAGAGTTTATTATATTATAATATTATAGTTAATGTTTATATAGCTTTGTACATACATTTCAATAATATTTATAAACAATATGAAGCCTGATTTTCATTAAAAAAATCTTACGTATATTATTTTAACATAAAAAACATAGGTAATGTTGCGGCAGGGAATATTTCTTCGTATATACAGGTTATATACAGGGTGATTTTTTATTGTTAAACACTCATTATTTCAAAAAGTATTAACTTTCTTTCAATTTTTTTTTTTTTAAATAATTTTAGTCTCATGTTTTTCTACATTTTAAATATTTTTTACCCTTATATTTATTAGGTAAACCACCATCGACTTTTGATTTTCAAATGACAACCTATATTAATAATTGCATAAATTAATAAAGGTTTTTTTTTCATGAATTTTCACGTTAAAATTTTCAACTTTCGTTAACTAGTTGACGAGTTATAGCTGCTCAAAGTTGAGTGGTTTTAGAAGGTTTTTAGGGTGTTATACATACATAGGTACTACATAATCAGCACCGTCTGAACAAGAGTTCGGCTATAACTCGTCAACTAGTTAACGAAAGTTGAAAATTTTAACGTGAAAATTCATGAAAAAAATAACTTTATTAATTTATGCAATTATTAATATAGGTTGTCATTTGAAAATCAAAAGTCGATGGTGGTTTACCTAATAAATATAAGGGTAAAAAATATTTAAAATGTAGAAAAACATGAGACTAAAATTATTTAAAAAAAAAAATTGAAAGAAAGTTAATACTTTTTGAAATAATGAGTGTTCAACGATAAAAAAATCACCCTGTATATAATATGTATTATATTGTAGATCGATTTATCATGAATGTGAAGTAAAATTTTATTGAACGATTGCAATTGTTTTGTACGCACCAAACAAGATCGAGAATTATTGCACATTGAGGTTTCTGGGATGTGTTCACTGGCCAATGAGTTTTATAAGAATGCTAATATTGTACATATATTAAAGTGAGAGTTTATTATTTGTTATATGGCAAAGAACGTAGCCTAAAATGTGTCGAGAATTAGATGGTTGTTTTTTAAAATGCATTCAAACCGTTGGAAAAATGAAAAAATAATTTTACTTATAACTCCTGTGGATTGGGTGTTCCATCAATAATATTAATGATTTTTCGACAATCGGAGAACTTCAGTCTGAAGAAAAAATCACACTCCACCACCGGTATAAATCGTAATACGTTATATTTGTTTAAGCTATTGTTTCTGGTCACTGCGATCAATCAGAAATAATAATTAATATATAAATAAAAATTAATAATTTACACCGTTCCATTTATTGGTTTCGGAACAAATCAAAAGCCATTTATTTGTAGGATGTTGTGAAAACTGTATACAATACACGTAAATTTGAGCTTTAGATATACATTTAAATTAACTATGTGCATTATACAAACATGCATCATGCATGTAATGTATAGTACAGTTAAAGCCATGTTCGAACTCCGAACAACAATTGATATTTCAAATACTAACTATTATATAGGTATTTGTTTTAACGTTTAATCACAATGATGTATGCTGCAGGGGTCACCAACTGGCGCACCACAGACACAATATATTTTTTACGGACCCTAACGGTTGTGCAATTATTATACAATATATTAAATAGTTTTTACATTCTTACAATAAAATGATGAATATAAATGAATAGAACACTTTTAGATATTATGGGTACAAAGTACAAATGTGTCTCCGTCACCGAGCGTTATTTTGCCAGCTCATACGATCAAAAAATACAATTAAATGTGTATTTTGTTACTAATTGATAATGTGTGAAAAAAGTAATTTAATGCGTTTTCGACCGGAGGAATCGTACAGTCCTAGGCATTACTAAGTTTATTTTATGATATTATTAATTATATTAAAGTAATTAATTTTACTGATTTTGTGCTGAATTTTCAAATCTTAAAATAAAACAGATAACATTTTATGGATTTTTAAATCAAAAAATAATGTCACGATCAAACTTAAATTTTTCATTATTTTGATGTTTTTTCGAAATTATACTTTTAGACTCTTATAAAACACTGGATTTATGCTCAATTTTTTTAAATTTTTCTTTCTGATTATGAGAAACTTTGGTTTAAATTTTCAAGTATTTTTACTTGGCATATAATATTTTATCAACAATAATATTAAAAAGCCCCACTACTAGGAATAATTGTGAATTTTTTACTTTTAACCTCCCCCCATGTACCAACTAGATTCACTTTCCTACCAGAAAAGATTCTGATGAAAAAAATCCAAAATCCAAACAATTTTTACAAATACAAAAAAAAAAATCACACACCATTGCTTTGCTCAGTATTTAAAATGTATGTATCTGTGTTATGCCACACTTATATAGTCAGGTTTTAAATTTATGAAAAATTATACAAAAGGTACGTCATACAACTCAGAAAATTAAGTGTTTGTTGTATGATAAATATTTGTGTTTGGTTTTTGTACGAAACATTCGTTGAACAAACTAAATATCTATCAACGGTGTGTTTAAAAACAGTAAAAATTAAAAACTTTATTCCCAACCGCCCGTAAATATTTTATGTACATAAATCGTACTTCTGTTCAGTGAATATTAATTTAATTATAAATTCATAAAATGTATTTTTTTGCGATATTAATTAAAACGTTACGAGAAAACTTATAAGTAAGCAACTGCGCGCTAGTTGAACACTTGTATGCGTAATACGGTTCAGCTAACAACTTAATTTGTATAATATAAAACGCAATTTCGCAGTAAAGTTTTTAACATAATATTAGAATAATTTCAATAGGTGTTGAGTGTCCCATAAGAAACTGTCATTTTTTTTTTTTAAGTGAACCATTCTACAATCGAAAATACACAATTGATCCAAATAAGGAGAATAAAACGTAATCCCAGTGAATAATTATTATTATTGACTATGCTCGTCATCCTAATAATTAACTTAATATTTTTCCTCAAAAATAGATTCAACAAATATCATATATTAGGCTATCACTTCTACTTTTAAATGGTTGCAATGTTTTTTTTTTTAAATTAGTTTAATATTACTCTGAACAATTGTAAATATTTAAATATATTTATATAGCAATATGAGTAGTGTTTTTTTCGTAAAGACAATATGCCATAATATTGGACAGAATAAAGCTGTAATATTTTTTCAAACATTCTATAAACCATCTAAATAATTTTTTTTTTTCAATTCGTACAGATAAAACACAATGTTGCCTATAGAAAATACAGCTTTACAGACAACCGCCCCATATAATCGACCAACAATTCGTCACTCGCCAAGACTATCAAATCAATTTTGGGACATTGTATCATATACTAAATTTTTAATTATAATATACAATATTATAGTATGAGTATAATGAAAACTGTTTATTAATAATATATTATTTTTATTATTAAATAAGCTGTGAGGCCGGCGGTAGACGCGGCCATATGGTTATTTTTTTGAGTGTTTAGTGGCTGCGCTCGTTTTGGGTGTTGACATTTTGTGGGTGCTCGGATGTAGCTGCGGGGGTAGGGGAGGGGTAGGGTGGTAGTATCGGTGGGGTGGTTGGCGTGGTTAGATGTGGCGGTGGACGTGGAGGTGACGTTGGGGGTGGTGGCGGATCAATAGATAGGCGTTGTTGTGCATGCATATACAGGGCGCGCATACACGACGCGACATAAAGAGTGAGAAAGAGAGAGAGAGAAAAGAGCGACGCGCGCCCGGTACAGAGTATGTGCATAATCTCCGACAGCGCGCGTACAACACACCTCCTTATCCTCCTCATTCTCCTCATTCTCTTCGTCCTTTCCATTCTTCTCGTTCTCCTCATTCTCGGCGTAGACCACGGGACGGCTAAACACACTGCTACCCCCGGGTGAAAGGAACGTGCTGCAGCAACAAAACTTTTGCGATTAATTTTGGGATGTATAGGCATCGATATTAGAATATTACATTGTGTCGTCTTCGTGGTCGTGGTTATGCGAGTACTATCATCACTATTTTACTTATTTTGTATTGTTATTAGTTATTACCTAATAAAATGTTGCATATGTATCACGCCGCGTAGACTGGTTACAGCAATTTATTTATTATTTTATTTATTTATTTATGTATTTACTAATTATTTAAACTGACTACCTATGCAATACAAACATGTATATTAATACATAATAAAATGTATGTTAATATGTTATACAATACCAAGTTTTCCGTGACCACCGTAATACTGAGAAATGTGCATGTGATATAAATAAATAAGTAATATAGCAATTTAACATAATGATATACAATCAAACAAGTATACAATTCGTATCAAATGTTTTGAATTGTTGACTGCACTTAATGTAAGTACCCGTGTATTACAATATTATAATAAAACCTAATATTATACTTGCTATAGTTTTTTTTCACTACGATTACTACAGTATCGAGTAATATAAGAAAGAAATCCAGCCATATATGGCAGCCGACCAATTCAAAAATCTATTTAAGGCAACACATGTCAGTTTCTAGTAAAATCGATATAGTCAACAGATCATTCACTATTGTTATTTATTCTTCAAGCCAACCATATTTTACACAATTTATTACTTTATAACATTCTCCCATTTTTTACTGTGATTTTTCATAGTGCACGTTTTTAAGTAATTTACTGTACATTTGAATCAATTTAAAACTGATAAGTACTTAACTATTATTAAGATAAATGTAATAAAATGTCTCTCACCGCGAGTAAAAGCTTAAAAAAATTGTTTTACCTGGAAACGATACTTAAACGAACTTGAAATTATTAAACCATCACGTATTGAAGCAGAAAATCTGCTACAATCTTAAAGTTTGAGCTTTCATTCTGTTAGATTTAATAACCAATTTAACCTTCTGGACTCAAGAAAATATTAAAGTATAAATATACTATAATATAACGTACAATTATCCTTAAAAATACATGCTGATCTATTCATCTCTATCGCTTAAAACGTTTTTTCTTATACCTACAATGTTTGAATGATTTATCATTAAATTCAAATTTAACATATCGCTAACAGAACGTGTACCTAAGACGGAAAAGCGAATTCCCCAATTTATATTTCTGGTTAGATCTGAGCAGAGCGATTAATGTATTGGATTTACAATGATGTGTATTTTTTTTGTTTGTAAACACAGTTAATAGTGGAATGTTTTCAAGTTAAAAAAAAAAAAATTAAATCAACCTACCACAATAATACTGATATTGAAATAAATTACATTAATAGCAATATCAAAAAAAACATATCATGAAAATATATACTATGTAATATTGGCTGACCGACCGTCTTTCATCAGAATCGTTTTCGTATGATTTATGATCAAACTCAAATTTAACACATACATTACATTAGCATACTTAGATATTGTGGTACACTCAACTAGGTGTCTACCCCCGTTTTTTTTTTCAAATACAATAATATTTAGTAGATAGTACTAGATTATGGTAACACGGCGTCCTAGATAGGCAATCTAGCTACATCAAGTTTTTGTCTCTTCATAATTTTAGTAATATTGATAATATTATATTACATTGGTTACACAATTTTACAAGTATTGATTCCAAACCATGATATTATATAATAACAATTATTACTAATTGGACTTCAAAAAATAATATTTCAGATTCTAAGTGGAGCAATGAATGTATTGATTTTATAATGATTTGTGTGTTTTTTTTGGCTAACAATATTTTTCTACCAGAAAAAATGCTTCGATTTTTTTATCGGTATCTTTTCTGGTGAAAAAGTGAATTTAGTTAGTACTTTTGAGAGGTCAAATAGGTTTACGTTTCCACTTCGTTATATGTTTTTGAATAAAAATAAAAAGGTCTACTTATTGTTTTACTAATTGTTACGTCTTATTTAATGTTAAAATGTTAAGGAAAAGAAGTGCCAATGCAATCAAATAATGTTTTTGATTATCTCATATCATAGACATGTCTATTAATATAATAGTATAATAATATACTAGAAATCTACATAATATGCCGTAAGGGATGCAGTACGTGTGTTAATCTATTAAAATTATTGGCCGAGTGCATAATTTCGTAATTTTGCAAATATATTTGACTTTGATCAACGATAATCTAGGAATAGGAACGTGTAATTTAGCACAAAATGTACTGATGTGCCATCAATGTGTACTCCCATAGGTATTAAAATCATAATTTATATGTAACAGAGTATTACATTGTATACTAAAACATAATAGTTCACTATGAACTCTTCGGTGTGACATAAACGTAATATTAAAGAAAAAAATTAATCATTTGTATATAATTCATTATTAAGCAATTAATAAATGACAGAAAATGTATTCATAATAAATAGTTTAATTTTTAAATTATATTTTATTTTATATGTTACGATAAATACCAACGAATTATAGTATTCTATTTGCATTATAATGTTTATTCATTTGAATTTTTAACCTGACTTGTATAAGGTCTAAGAGTAAAGATTTGATGAGAGTAAAATCATTTCCACAGCCCTTCATATTTAAGCAATATTTATGTTTGATTTTTATTTTTGATTTAAATTGTATTTCTTCATTTTTTATTACAAAATTAAATTAAAAATGGCGTAATTCAACGTACGTAGTTTAAGACTTTTATACATCCCGCTGATGCATGAAATAAATTATTATAATAAAAATAGGAGTTAACTGCAAAAGCACCTAAAAAAATGAGTTCATTAAAAATTAGAACGGGATCGATATAATAATAAAAAAAAAATAATAATGTCTATAATGTTATAACTTATACTCATATTGCAATGATGAAAGTATTAATTTATAAAATATATGTTTGATAGTTAAATTTGAATATATTAGAATTTATCAGTAAAAATGTTACAATATTGGAAAAATCAGAAAATCACAAAAACAATTCCATATATAGACGTTAAAAGATAATAAGTATAATTTCACAGAATATTATTTTAATTTCCATGGTATGAATTAAAATAATTTATATACATTTTTGGGCCATTTTAAAAATAAAAATTTATTTATTTTTTTATTTTTTTTATAATTTATGTTACCCAAATTAAATACCCAATTTTATTAAAGCCAAAATAGGTATACAATGTAAGGTAATGGGTAAATGTTTTCTATCCATAAACAAATATAATTTCATATTATAAATTTCTTGTATTTCATGAATTGTTATTTAATATTGAATTATAATATTATAAATATTAAACAAAGTTCAGAACATTTCTACTTTTTACTGAAATCAATTTTATTTATATACAAGTTGTATGTCTGCTCTGTAAAATGTTTCCATTTCATAAATTATACATTTATCGTATATTTTTTTTTTTTTAATTTCGATCAGTACAAATTACGTATGGACTAAAGATTTTAAAATTATAATAAATTAATTATTTTCAGTTCAAACAAATACAAATAATGAAATAATAATTACACATTTTATCACTGTTGTGTAACGGCGTATACCATTTATTATATAAGTCTAAATTAACATTAAGTTTATGTTATAATTTGTTTATGTTGTATAGACACAAGGGCCCACGAGCGCTCTAAAGATGAGAAATGGCAGGGCATTCTTATCTCCTTCCTTCTCGGAATTTTGTTTTCATTTCTTCCTAAGCAACAGTCTTAATACTGTTATATTAAAGTTTTAGAATTGTATTTATGTTTATTAGGTATTTAATAATATTATCAAATACTTAATCATTTTTAGCTAATTATACAATAAGAGCCATAGGTACAACATTTTGCGTAATATCACAAATATATACATTTAAAATAATATAAAATATTCTAGATGTCCTGTGAAAAATATACCATTTTACTGATTCATTTTGGGTTGAATGATTTAATGATTATAAATACATTTTTAACGATGTTATAAGTGCGGTAAATAGTATTGTAAGTCTGTATTTAGGTATATGATAGGAAATCACCTGAATTCAGTGCGTTGGGATAGAAATAGTATTGTTATTATACATTTTTTTTTTAAAAATAATTTTGAGTTACATAGTGGAAAGAGAGGGAGGAGCAGATATAAAGAACAAAAAACACGACCAATATTATTATTCTATATGAAAACACTGTTTGAGACTGCAGTTGTTTGTTTTCATTTTGTAAGTGCGACGTTTCAATTAATTACACGGTTTCTTTTTCGAAACAAAGCGCTGGTGATTACGCAAATTTATACAAAATATTTCCTTTGACTTTTCGCATAAATATTTCTTTCGTGAAAAAAGGGGGAAAAATCATGAGAATTATTAGCATTCGCTTAGATCTTTTGATTAAAGCAAAACTACGAAGCTCGGGAAGTTTTCGTTTGTTTTTTTTTTTTATTTCGTCTGTTTTTCTGTTTTTTCTTTATACCAATGGTCGAACGACCATGCTGCGATTTTAAAAATATGCTTATGTATTGTAACACGATATTTGTGTCGGTTTTTTTGTCTTTAATAAATATGATTTAGTACAAAAGTGCACTCAACTATAATTTACTCCTCCATAATTAGTCCATCATGAAAATATACTTACAAATAATGATATTATTCCACTCGAATAATATAAAAATGCCGTTTCAGACACTACACATAATACGCACTTTGTTTGTTTCTCAATGTAATTGTATCATTCAATTGTATAATTAAGTTTGTATATTTATGAAATATAAAACATTTTATTTGTATGCCTTTAAATAACCGTCAAGACAAAATTAAAGTTACAAAATTGACAATTTGAAATCATACACTCGTAAATTGCCTAAACTGACTATTACATTTCAGTGTTGTTACTTGTTTGACAATCCAAATAATTCATACAATTTTTCGACGCCCATATTCGACGCTCAAATTGTTGTAGGTTAATGACAATATATTATGATATCAACCTTTGGTTGGAATTTCTACCTATCATGTGGCTATATATGGAGGTACAATGGTACATATTATTGTATTATTATTATTATTTGGTTTTATCATACTGTACACAGACGTGGATTTGGATACTTTAAGCGCACACAAATTTTAAGCCGTTTTATAATATTATTGCGATGCGCTAGTCATGTAAATTAATGTATTTTTTAATACACTATTTTATATTAATTTATTACATAATATACGAGCTCTTGCTGCTATCACCAAATATTTTAAACGACACCCAGCTGCAGCAGAGATTCGATGAACGAAATGAATCTACCAGAAGTTTTTCGTTTACAGTGAATTTATTCGGTTCGGTGTTTTATACGAGTTGTGAAATATAGTAACGCCTAACATTTAAATGTTTTTTTTTCACCCGGACGTTTTGAAAGATTGGGCCTTTTGATACCGAGCCTACGATGTATACATTTTGTGATTGGAAGAGAAGGATCGTGCAAGAAAAAAAATATTTTCCGTCCTCACCCAAATCACACGAGTTCAAAATAACAGTCAGATAATTATTGTTATTCGCTTTATCTCGTTTCCTTTTTTTTTTTGTTCGCGTCCGGATGTTTGCACACATATAACATACTATTAAGAAAGGTTTTTTTTCTTATCGTGAGTGGTGGAAAAAAATGTGAATGAATAAAATAAAACTGCACTTATATTTTTTAGCGATATGATTACTGTTTGATAGTAATTATTTTAAAGAAATAAAACACTGCAAGATTTCTTGTAAATTTCAAGTGTTTTTCGGAATTTTTATTATTTAATTGTATTTTTATCATTAATTTACTCGAGATTTGGTATGGATATTGCAAACATTCACTTTCCTTCAGGCCTTGCTTGACACACAAAAAGTGTGGACAATGGTTGATGACCCAACAAACTTACACATATTTATATATTCCATTTGTATATGAGGAGAATATTTTATTAGTTAACAGTTTTAACAATACAGCATTTTAGAAAAAATTATTTTTAAATTTTTGAAATACAGGATACATTTTATTTTTCTAACAGAATATATTTGTCCAAAAATATCAGTACATAAAATATAAGTGAGTGTAAAATGAGTATAACATGAGTAGTTAAGTAGTGATATCTTTAAAGTAATTCCAGTTTAGATAAGTGGGATAGTGAAACAAAAATATGTTGTAAGATTTTCCTGTCTCACCAGTCGCTAGATTAGTCACTAAATGCTTCATCGTTTCATTATATTTTACAATAGTGATAGTTTTATAAAAAAATTTAGGTTTAGGACAGCTTGTTAAAATTAAAAAGGTTAATTACAAAATAATGAAACCATAACCCAATGTCTTATATTTACTACGTATAAATAATAAAGTGAAAGTGCTTATAAAATATATCATATTTATATTGTTTGTAACATAAATATAACAAAAAGCTCATTATTTTTAAGCTTATTACAAAAACAAAAGGCCGGATAATATGTCGAATATAACACTAAATCAAGGAGATAAAAAATAATAATAACAACTTTGATAAATGTATGTTGCGATTGCAAAGAAAAATTAATGATGGTATTTATTAAAAATAATATTACCCTGTTACGTGATAACGACGAAGAACGACACGGACATTTTAAGGACGAATTAAGCCGAGTTTTCAGATTGTATAGTACATTTTTCAATCCTTATACAGCACAATAATATGTAAATCAAGGGTCGACGAGATGATATTGGAAACAAAATAATGAGAGAGAAAATGTCAACTGTGTAAAAACAGAAACCCCATAAAGACGACGCCGCGCCGTTGAATTAGTTTTTCTTGTCCAAACGCTTTCCGGCATGTCTCGGCTCATTTTCTACTAATTTGGCGCTGATAGGTTTCCCGTATAATTAAGCATCACGACGGTTTTCGCCGTTTTCGCTGCGACGTAAAAAGGCAAATTTTATTCAATTAGTTCTGCTCGTTAAGAGTCATGGGGAATATTCAATTAGGGTGTTTAATTAACGGATGAGATTAATTTCCGGTTTTTCGTTGGCCCGAAAAGCTTTCCGGCGCCGGTTACAACTCCGAAGATAATAATATTTTGCTAGACACTTCTGTAGTGCTTCCGAGTTCATGAATACGCATATTATCAAATTCTATTAATAGTATATTTTGATATTCGATTTTAATTGATTTAATAAGAAATAAATCACTAGGGAAAATAATATAATGTTTTTATTTGTTACGATGGGAGGCCAGGTCGTGTGTGGACAGTTCAGTTTTTCTAAAAAAAGGGTATTAATCATACTATAAATTAAATATACATACGTATTAATTATTATAAAGGCAGTAAATGATTATATAATATTATCCGAAGCACAATACGATATTAAAATTAGTTCAGTCGACGGACATTTTTTATTTCTTATTTATTTTCTGTCTGAAATGTATTTTACCATATGATCGTGTCTGAAATTTGTATAAACAATTATATACATTATTTATTATGCGCACGTATATTACTAAATAATTTATGTGTCTGAAGCAATATAGGTATAGTCGGTTAAGCCAATTTTCTAGCGCAATTTAATTCGATACAAAAAAATGTATGTAATTCAAAAAAATAAACATTGAATTCAAGATGAGCTTTATTTTAATGCAATTTAAATTTTAAAAATACGTACCTAAAAAAATTAAAAATGTGTAGATTTTGTTGAAATCTCGGGTTGCATTAGTAATAAATTACCAAATAAAAAATTCAAATTTCGAACAATTTACTATACAAATATTTTTTAGTATTTACTCTTAATATTATTCTTTCATTTTATCACACTACAACATACAACGAACAAACAGCGTTATAATGTCAATAAAATAATGGATTTCAAACTGAATTATTGTCCATTATAATTGTACGTTTGTCTTGATAATAACAAAAATAAAGACGTTTCATACACATTTCAACAGTCACTATATTTCGATATACTATTCTTGCCATAATATTTAGGTATTAGTGAACCCACATTCACAGACGGACGAAGTCGAACTTTCCACATTATAGTTTTATATGACGAAAACTAATACAAACCATACGTCTATTACAACGCATATTAGCTTTGTTATTTTTCACATCGTGTTTTCGAGAATGCCTATCACTAGATATATATTTATATCAAGACACAGTGAAATATAATCGATCACATTTTTCCATAAAGAACCGGTAAAATTCCGTATAAAGGTATAAGTAAATAACGTGCCTATATTGTTATTGACTCAACTCCAAATAACTTGAAATAATATAATTATGAACAACAGCTACAATAGCATGTGAAAGACTCATAAAACATATGTAATAAATTATAAGATATTAGTTTGAAGTCATAGTTTTTAAAAGTTGATCACCTAAACACTGTATGATGTGTATTCTGGACCTGTGTATAACCCATCCAGATCATCAAGGCACTCGGCAAGCGTTGAGTTTAAAAAAAACACAGTAGCCCACAAACAATATAGTTTTTGGAACACTGTTTTTAAAAATAAACTTAATGGTTGCAAAGTCCCAAGATAAACTGGACGGGCTTAACTACACTAGTCAACTACTGGGAAACGTTGGATTTTGGTTCAGTGAAAGAATGTATGTCTCTCTGTCACATTTATTTGGGTGATTTTGACCAAGTATAACATATAGGACTACAATTATACATAACTATAGTAAATATTTTATATTGTAACGAATGGAAACCCTATACAAGCAAACAATTAATATTCGTTGTTGGTGAACCGACAAATCTCTGTGTTAGCATGTATGTAAATTGAAGCTGAGGTACACTTTTTTTAGTATAGGATTATTTATGTATCAAATTTAAAAACCATGATTGCGATATACTTGGCTTTGGATTGCTTACACATACACTCAAACAAACAATGACTTTTATTAATACACCTGTAGGTAGGTTTAAGCAATTACATCAAGTCACGTTTCTATAGGTGAAGCACATAAACGCAATTCGAACAGTTGTTTTTTTGGAGGGGGTGGGAAGGGTAAGGGCTAAAATTATATAAGTGGCACAAACCCGTAAGGTCTCTGCCAAGCACCTCCCTTAAGCTGATAGACACATGTTTGTAATACTGATTATTGAGTTGGTATCAAAATTCCATAATTTTTTTTTTTTTTGATTCGACAATGGTTTTGTTATGAACTGATTATGGAATAAAGAATGAATATATATAAAAAGGTGGGCAAGTTTGTACCCCATATTTCCCTTTAGTCCTTTCTTAAATTATGCCTGTGATGAAGCATATTATATACTACGACTCCTTAATTCTTACTGCTTATGCTACGACTGATTTCAGCAACGTGAAGAGTTATTTAATTATATAATAATGTATAATAAATGTATTATTTATTATTATAATTTATAATAATGTATGTATGTTATAAGATAATATCAAATCCACCGACCAGTTTTTATTTGGTAATATTATCCAATCTAACCAAACTAAACAGAATGAGTTCGAACAGGATCGTCTGGCAACGTCGACTTCATATCAAATGGAAGAAGTTGTAAATCATAACCACTTTCGCTGTCAGTTGATATGCGCGTAGACTGAATGTTCTCTCTTAGAACACAGGATTGTATCTAATAGACACTACCTATTGCTTAGACATATTAATGGTTTGGAATTTCGCGTTAAGTATGTTAGTTAAAATTTGAATATCTCACAAGGCAGAGACGTCACGGACATTCTAGTCGAAGCGTCTTGTCTGAAATAAGGACGGGAGGGTTCTGGGTTCTTTGGGAACCGATGGTTTATAGCTTGATTATTTATTGACACAATTTTTATTTTATTTTTTCCTGACCCTACGATTTTATTATTTAGTATACATTTTTATTTTAGATCATAATAATGAGATATATCTCAATTACCACGTGGTTGCGGCAATTTATTTTTTATGTTTCATTACATATTTCGTAGATGGTTCTTGTATACATCATATGCGATTTATAGTCGAGGTCACACTTACGCGTAAATAGCGCATACTAAACAATCCTCATACACACTAAAGAGCACGGCGTTTGGGTTTAATATATAATCGTATATACGCCATACGTGGTATGGATTTCCCACAGTGACACGCTGCAATTAAACGAGGGATATGATAGTTTCCAAGTGGCGGCGACTGAATGGCAAACACACGGCTGCCGAATAGTTTTAGTTCTCCACCCCAACGAGACCGATAACCATGGAAAGGATTATATACCTCTCAAACTACAGCAACATAGGCGGGCGGTAAAGGAGTGAACGCTAGGGTTTTAGCCATATTTCCGTTATTGGAATCACGTCTGTCTCGCTGTCGCCAACTATATATGTGCGTAGGCACGTCTTTATCCTTCCTCTCTTCCTCTCACTCATATATATATATATATATATATAACATTTTACTCGAAAATGCGACAAACTTTCTAGACCTCTCCTTCCGTTCCCGTTAACACTCACCCCTACACCTACAGCCCTAACCTTTTAACAAGTTATACCTAAATACCAGCACATGAAACACACTATTACACACAATACACACAGACATGTATTTGAACATTAATATATATCGAACACTCACGTCTTAATCTTTTGCTATAATTACTTAGACGACTACGTGTACGCATCGTGGAGTAAATAATATACCTAGGAACCTATGCGGCTATTCTATGATGAACGGTAACAATAAATCTGAGTTCATGGAGAGCGCAGGAGAAAAGTAGTTAGGACTTCCGAATGTCAAACTTTACGTTTTACTATGAACGTCTTAGTGGAAACCCGTGTAATATATAATGCACCTTGTAACTTTGTCGGACGTTTCCAGTATAATAGCTGCGAGCGATCGACGGACATCCGGTTGAGCTTCACAAAACCATGTCCTAAAATTTTCAGAAGTTTTTTTTTTTTAGTTTATCTGATAGGTGATTAAGAATGGTGAAACATATTATAATTACATATTATTATATAATTACGAAACTGTTCGTATTTCACAATAATTTGCACTATGACGTAAACTAGCATAATATGAAGTTACTACAGTACAGCGTGCGGTAGATCGTGCAAGTTTTACAAGTACCATATTTAAATATGTTCATAAATTAATCAATTTGTATCACTGAAAGATATAAATTCAACAAAATAAGGAAATATTGCACAATAAAACAAGCATTTTTTTTAAATTGTATTCATTAACGATTGTAAACATTTTAGTACGTGTCCAACTCCCGACAGTGAAGCACGTGTGTTAATTCATCGATCGCGTGTGCGCCTTTATCAGCTCCCGATAGCATTGTGCAATTAAGACGATCATCGACGCTCGGCGTACAGGTAATATGTTCCTTATCGTTATAACATAATATAATTAGCAAAATAAAGTATCATGAATAATAATAGACGGCCAGGCTATATGCCGACATCGTCTCAACGGGCCAAACCTCCAAGTGGAATTACAGCCCAAAATATTAAAACAAACCTCAACTCAAAAACAATCACTACTAAATCAACCACCCCACCAAATAAAACCACGCTACAGGTGGATCACGCACTCCTGCCACGGGGCGTGATAAAGCAAACGTTATGTACGATACAACAACTAACACCGATAACAACGAAATATCGGACGGCGAAAAGTCAGATAACACCGCACACATAAATAAAACCGTAATTAATAGTCCCACACTATCTGAAATATCAACAAGCATATCTAATAGAACACTAAACTATGCTAACGCAACAGCTAAAGAAAGTAACCATCAAAGAGACCAAGCTATTTTGTTTAATTCCATCGAAGGAATACAACAAATAGAGTATATAAAAGCAATCGGCCAAATAGTAACACCAAAGAACATCCTGTTCGTATCTAGAATTTCAAAGAACCGTTTTTGTATATTTCTTAACAACAAACACACTGTGGACTCGCTCATTGAAATAACCAAGTCTATCACAATCAATGGAAACGAAATTCAATTACGAAGACTTATAAACCCATCCAAAAAAATAGTGATCCCCAATGTTTGTCCATCCATTCCAAACGAAAAAATTTTATCCGCACTGCAGAGTATCAATATAACACCAATATCCCAGATTAACTACCTTAGAGCCGGAGTAAACATGGCAGGATATGAACATGTTTTAAGTTTCCGGAGACAAATGTACATAAATGACAATGATGTTACTAAACTCCCTGGGTCCCAATTAATCACTCACAATGAAACTCAGTTTAGGTTATTCTTTACTGACGATAAAATAACATGCTTTACATGCAAAACGTCGGGTCACACCACCATTTCATGTAAAAAACACATCAACATCACTGAAGACAATATAATCACAAACCAGAATACTAACACAACAAATTGGACAAACAACACAAACGTACCAGTCAAGTCGACAGAAGACATCCCTCCCCCTTCAAGCCCTCATTCCGACGAAAGTCCTATGAGTCCCGGGTTGGAAAATATCAAAATAATGGAAGAAAGAACCCCAAACCTCAAACGTCCGGCATCTTTCACAATAACATCCTCAAACCCACCTAGCCCCAGAAATGATTCAAGCCAAGACAACTTTGCAACACTAAAACCGCCAAAAAAAGTGATAATAGTAGAAAATAAATCAGATCCAAATCAGCCAACAAATACCCCAGAAAACAGGTCACGATCCACTTCAAGAAACCGATTTTCAGAACATTTGGATACACACCTGGAACCTATTAAACACCTCTTTGAAGATAAAACAAAATTTAACATATCATTCGACCAATTCACTTACATCATAGAAAACATCGTTAAACAAGACAATCCATTAAATGCTATAAAAGAATATGGTATCGATGGAGATGAAATAATGTCGATAATCGAAACTACTAGGCCATACCTCACCACGAAAATAGCTAAAAATAATTACACTCGCATCGCAAACAAAATGTTTAGAGCGCTCGATACCCAAACCATAACAGAGCCGATCCAATCGGACTCAAATGAAAACTGATGATAAACACAAACTTACAAAAACAACCTTAACCCGCAATCATACAAAACCCATATAAGCTATTTTATAGTTGCTAAGATGTTCACGATACTCCAATGGAACCTTAACGGTTTTTTTAAAAAACTCGATGAACTAAAAATTATTATCACCGAAACCCAACCAGAAATAATATGTCTACAAGAAACAAACTTTAAATACGACACCTCAGGAAAATTACCAAACTACACTGGATATAGTAGACAGCTAGAAATTAACGTGTGCAATATGTATATTCCTAACCAACAAGACTTCACACAAAACGACATAGAAAATATTCTTAACCAAATACCTTCACCCTTCATTATCACCGGAGACTAATAGTCACCACACCTCATGGGGATCCAAGAGTACCGATAGGAGAGGAAAAGAATTTTACAAATCAGTGGATAATGATAATATAGTAATATTGAATAACAACGAACCCACTCACATAAACATAGCAAACGGTCTAATGTCCAACATTGATTTATCACTTTCCAACTCAGCGCTAGCACAAAGACTTAAATGGAACGTATACAAAAACTTACTAGCAGTGACCATTTTCCCATCATTATCAAATACCTATCACGGACCAACGACTCCACCACGGGTGAAAGGTGGAACTTAAAAAACCCCAATTGGTCACTATACTCAGAACTATTGGAAGAGGAAATTAATAATATAAAAGACGTCGAAACAGTAGACATCAGTACACTAGTAAATACGTTTACCAACTCGATCATACAAACAGCAAATCTAACAATAGGCAAATCAACCACCAATAACAGGAAGCCCAAAGTACCCTGGTGGAACCAGAAAATAAAATCCGCAATCGAAGATAAATGTAAGGCATTAAAACAATTCAAACTCTCCAAAACCCAAGAAGACCTCATAGAACTAAAAAAACATAGAGCAAGAACCAGATATTTGATAAAAACCAGCAAAAAGACATCTTGGGAAAATTTCACAAACAGCATAAATGAAAAAATCAACACGAAAATAGTATGGAATAAAATCCAATCCCTTAAAGGACTAAATAGAAATCGAAAAATCAATCTGATTAATATGAACACCGACGCACTAATTAACGAAGAATTAGTAGCAAACCAATTGGGGGAATATTTCTCTCAAAATAGCAGTAATACCAATTATACGACACAATTTCAAATTTACAAACATGAACGTGAAAAAGAAACTATTCCTAACACTTTAGATCAAAACCAAATAGATCAAATCCAATTAAACCTACCAATCACTATGCAAGAAATTATATTCACTCTAACAAAATGCAAAAGCCATAGCCCCGGCCCGGATAACATACCGTACATTTTTATACAAAACTTCGGGCCAAACACCTTAAAATTAACATTAACGATATTTAACCGAATCTTCACTGAAGGCTTTTGGCCAAGTACATGGAAAAATGGTACGGTAATACCAATTTCAAAACCTGAAAAGATAAGTTTAAGTCCGATGGAAACAGACCAATAACGGTCCTAAACACCTTGTGTAAAATATTGGAAAAAGTCATTAACTATAGACTTACTTGGATACTAGAAAAACATAAATACTTATCCAAACATCAATACGGCTTTAGAAAAAAACAAAAGCACAATCGATAACCTAACTCAAATTAACCATGAAATAAACCAGACTTTTAAAAAAAAAACAAATAATGGGGCTAGTCAACCTCGACATCTCAAAAGCATACGACTGTGGATGGAGACACAACATCATAGTCAAACTAAACCAAATATTATGCCAAGGAAAGACACTCGATTTAATAACCGACTTCTTAAAAGATCGCACATTCAAGGTTAAAGCAAACGGTCACTTATCCAAAGAATTTACCCAAGAAAACGGAGTACCACAGGGTTCAGCATTATCTGTTACTTTATTTCTCTTAGCCATAGACGATATAACCCAAAGCTGTTCGCTACCCACAAAATGCAATCTATTTGCCGACGATTTTAGTTATTCATGTCGCAGTAGCAATATAAGCTCAGTACGAAAACACCTCCAAACAACCACTGATAATTTAGTTGAATGGGCAAGAAACACAGGTTTTAACTTCGCACCAACAAAATCAAACCTCATAATATTCACTAAAAAGAGAAAAGTTGGTGAACTTTTAATTACACTCAATAACAAGCAAATCCCCATTAAAAAATCTTCGACTGCCGACGTACATGGACAACACATATAAACTATCTTAAATCTTCAACCAGTCAATCATTAAATATTCTAAAAATACTTTCACACACATCCTGGGGAGGCGAATCCAGAACACTAATCAAAATCCACAAATCAATTATCCAATCGAAAATACACTATGGCTCAAATAGATACAAATCGGCATCACAATCTATTCTTAAAAAAATAGACAGCACAAACAACACCGGGCTCAGGCTAGCAATAGGCGCATTCCGCAGTAGCCCAATTTATAGTATCTATAATACAGCCGGCGAACCCATACCCGAGATTAAAAGAAAAGACCTATCACTTAAATACATAACTAGATACCATAGATCAAACAATATCAACCCCCCACTGGAAGACAGCGAATCATATGATGAATTAGAAAAATACGGCATTGATTTCAAGCAACTAATTGTAAGAGAACAACCTACCACATCTCCGTGGACCTCTCCATACGAGATAAATACTGACCTTAGTGCATTCTTAAAAACACAAACGTCCCCAGAAATGTTCAAAAGATACTTCCTTTATATAATAGAAAACTATAAAGAATATCAAGAAGTATACACCGACGCGTCCAAAACACAGGACCAAGTAGGAATCTCAATAATACTCAAAAGCAAAAACATATTAATGAAGTTACCTAACACATGCTCTATATACACGGCCGAGGCCATAGCGATACTAGAGGCGATCAAATCAGTTATAGACGATGAATATCCCAAGCATATAATACTCAGTGATTCCTGAGTACACTCAACAGTATAAAAAACCAGTTCAAACCCGGAGACATCGCTATAAAAATACTGAACAATCTAAATGAAGCCCTATCCAAAAATAAACAAATAATCCTCATGTGGGTCCCCGGGCACTCCGGCATCGAAGGAAACGAATTAGCCGATAAACAGGCCAAGATTGCTGTCACTAATCCCAAAATAGCAAATATAGCAGGTCCTTCTTACAACGACCTCAAAAGGCACAAAATCACATAACCAATACCAAATGGCTCAATACTTGGAAACAACAAAACACCAAACTCAACACTATAAAAAGATGCACCAACAGGTGGATTAATAATTCTCTAAAAAGAAAAGAAGAATCGGTTCTAAACCGATTGAAAATTGGACACACACGACTTACGCACGGGTACCTAATGGCAAAGGAAGAACCCCCTTCGTGTGAAGTCTGTGGTGTCCAATTAACGTGAAACACATCATAACCAAATGCCTAAAATTCCAACGCGATCGTCAAATCATCGGATTAGATTCATCACTGGACATCGCACTGGGACCCAACACCGAAGAAAACTCTAAGATAATAAAATTCCTGAAATTGACAGGCCTTTACAATTTAATATAATAATATTTAACCCGACTGTACACTATGTAACCACACCTATTCTGTAATTCCAATGTCAATACTTAATCTATATATAAGAATACCTAAAAACTGTAAATAACTATTGTATATTTCATATTTGTAACTAATGACCATAGTTGTCGGGCTTTTTATTAGATCAATAAAAAAAAAAAAACATTTTAACTTAATGAGATCGATTGATTTATAATTTGACCAACTTTGTTATTTCATATATATATACATATAGGTAAATTAAAATATAGATGAAACATACAATATTAAATTTATTTTTGTTGTCAGCCGACCATGATTCATTTTTTTCATTTTAAATGTATTCCATAATAATTTACAACTATTATACTAAAATTATATCAATTATTATATAAAACTATTTTCTGCCTCTAGAATTTATTTCTGAATATATAAATTACGTAAACAACATCACGCAATTCAAATAATCGTATTGATCAAAATATTATTATTATTATTTATTCAACAATTAAAAATAAGTATTGTATTGTAATATTTAACACATAGTGGACACTGCGCTGCGAGCAATTCGTCGTAGTTCGGTTATTTTTTGGCCAAAATCCGATTTCTGGCCGGGCGGCTTCAGAACGACGGATTTCAGTAAATCCTCCGTTATCACTATGCGACTGCACGTTTTTTGCACTGTCCCTTTAGGCGCGGGCACCGGAGAGGAACTCACCGCCGTCGTCTGGAGCCTGTTCCACGGTGACGTCATCGTACCGGTCGTCATCGAGGGCGGCGTGGCGAAAGCCGAGGTTACCGGTGGCGGTGGAGGTGGAAGCAGTGGGCTAAGGGCTGAGGTTACCGGGAGAGGTGGAGGTGGTGGGCCAAAGGCTGAGGTTACCGGGGGCGGTGGCCTCGAAATATTGTGTGCCGGAGCGTTGGCGTAACGGGTTGTTACGGGTAATGTGCGCTTGGTGGATTTCCGTCGAAGCGGTTTTCGGCGAACTGTACGACTGACCTTTCGTCGAAATTCGGCCTCGATCACAACAGCATGCGATGCGAGTAATCCATGCCAATAATTTTCATCGAGTTTTCCATCGATTCGTCTACACACACACACACACACACACACACACACACACACACACACACACACACACACACACACACACACACACACACACACACACACACACTATTAGTACCTATATTATATCTATTTGATATCTTCCTATTTACTTTCAAGGTTTGCAATCCGGGCTTTAAATATTCCGTACTTAGTATTCAGTTTTTCGGTATTTCCTAAACGAACTTTAGATGAGGAAAAAAAATGTTTAATATTATTATAGGTAGATATATATTACTTTCTATGGACGACATCTGATTTTTGAAGTCGTTCATGTTTTTTTGTTAAATCGTCCAACGCGTTGAAACCTTTTGATATTCGTGATCTTTTTTTACGACATCGAATTGCTGTTTTTCGTCCACTTCCTTTTGTTATTGTTTTACTGTACCTAACAATTCCCGCACGATATTGTCTTTTTATAATATATTTCGCGCTAAACTCGGACGCCTACATCCATAGCAACGAAGCAACTGAAAATTAAATAAAAACCACTCATTATACTACCAATATGATTAGTGTCCATTCAATTGTTCAAAATGTTTTTGTTTATTACTTGTAATTCTTCAACCGTTTGTTTACTTATTTCCTCTCTATACAGTTCTAGAAAGTATTGAATTATATGAGAATATTTTCAACTAAAAAATAATTAAAGTATGTAAAAAACTAACCTTCTATTGTTTTACACCGTTGTTCCATTGACACGATTAAATCGATACTCGGGTCGTCACTTCCACCCTCAGCGTCGAACCAAGTCTCATCCATGTCGTACTAACAATAGAAATAGGTACTATTACATTTTTATTTGAACATTAAATTATATTTTAATACAGATTTAATAGCTGTTATATATCCTATATGCCAAGTAAAATACTGCAAGCTATTTTACATTATAATTATTATAGATGTATAATATTTTGTTAACCTCTAAATCCTCTTTGATCTGTTTCTCACAATCGTTGTTACTCGCACTGCTAAACACGCAGAGTTTTAATATATATGAGTACATTTTACTAAACATACTGACGATAATAAATTATACACCAAATGAAGATTAGATCACAAATTAACAAGTGATGATACACAAATTGTATTATGAACAAAATAACATCTAATAAACAACATTTGGTTATGCCTATATAGTGATTGTACCAAAAATTTTGTTGTCAGCCAATATTAGATATATTATTATTGTGTTATATTTTTAGGTTTGGATATTAATTAACCTAGATACGATATAAAAAAACAATTTTCGTTTAATTTGTTAAGTCGTAAATTTATATTAAGTCATATTTTTTTATCGAACCACATACTTGAAAATCCTAATACGTATAAATAATATCAATATCTGATAAATATTTGTAATAATTTTATAAGCGTCTAAGCGTCTAAAATTAAAATTTCGACAAAATATGTAAAAATCACAAACATTTGCAGTTTTTATTATTAGGAAATTCATAAAAAAAATTCTATTTAAATCTAAAATTTAAAAACTCAACACAAGATTTTCTATAAATTTTTCTACCTTAAGCAAAAAAAAAAAAAAATTACCGGAAAATCAAACTAATTTTTTATGTATAATCATATAGACATTTAAAATGCTCATTCAATGTTGAAATATAATTTTCTATACAACAAATTTTAAAAATATTTTGAAAATGTTTGAGCAAATTGTAGGCTCACAAGATGTTTGGTTTTTTAATTTATTATTCTATAAATACCAATAAAAAAACTTTGTTTTGAACAAAAAATGTAATGATGTATAATATACAATAATATTAAATAAATACATATGTATAAAAAATTATATAGATAATTTAAATTTTCATTTAAGATAAAAAAAAGATGACCAGTAGATTTTAATCTAGATAAGATAATAGATAATACAATTTCATCTAGATAAGTACCAACACTGAATATGACCCAAATAATAATAAATAGGTATGTGGGACTCTGTATGTACTACAGACATCAAGCGGGTCCACGTGACTCGATTTATGAGGTTTTATTACAATAACGAAACTAATCATAATTTGATAACCATAATAATAATTGTTAAAATAGTTATATATCTATAATCTGCAATTATTATTAATTATTAATTATTATGAATACATTCACCGCGTGGTATATTGACTGTATGGCCTGGTGCGGGCTCGACACAGTACTTCAGTTAACTTAGTCTGCCAACTTATCATTACCAATTTCAAACTCGAACCGAAATGTTTCCAATGACATCAGGAAATTTGAGGGTCGTCTTTTTGCCACCCTCTGAACAGTGAGGAGTGAATTACATCAACCCATCTCGCACAGAATACCATTGAAATTTAAATCAAAACTTAGCTATCTGCAACTCCGCAGGGACATGAATTATAGACGTCAACAATACATCGAGGGGCGTAATTTGAATGTCTAGTATATATAACTATTTCAGTTTCGTCATATAATATTAATGTAAGATAATACTAAATACTTCGAACTTTGAATTGTTTTTTACTTATAATATAATATAATGTAATATAATCTCAATTTTCACTACTTCAGAAACACAAGTGGACATTTCTATTTAATGCAACCAAAATAAATACTAAATATTTTTTGTGAGCATACAACAGTCTGATAATAGAGTTAAAAAAAGGATAAACCTATCATGAGGGTAAACCTCATTTCACAGATCTTAGAAACGTATGACTTGCGTTCATAAACCAACACAATTTAAGTCAATGTAGCAACGTATACAAATGTTTATTAAATGTTTTAAATAGTAATAATATTATACAGTACCAACACTATCGCCTAAGTAACCCTGTTCTTGAAGGTAGTCTATTGAAGATCACAGGAGTAGCGGAGTACGAGTTGAAACAATTTATATATTATGATTTATTTATAAGGTAGGTTAATATACCTACAATACATCGAATTGTAATTTTTAATGAATGTATGAAGGAAAGATTGTCCTTACTTTGCAATTCAAACCTGACTCCCTAGTTATACCCCTAATATATACACTCTTACTCCACGGTATTGTGTTCTGACGTAAGTAAATTCGCTGTCACTCTGAGTGCGACATAAACGACGAGTCAGTAATCTGTAGATCGTTACACTTCTTACATAAAACAAAATATAACACAATGTTCATTCGATAAACTATATAATATTGTTGTTAAATATTATTTATAAAATATAATATAGCATAATAAAAAAAAAATAAAAGGTTTTTTTATTTTTCAACAATAATATAAAATATTGTGGTTAGCACATAATGTAGATCTGGTTACGACTTGAGTGTCCGTTCAAAAATCAATTATATCGATCAGGATGCATTTAGGGAGTACAATACCACAATTCGTACACAATAAAATTGAATGTATGTGCGTGTATGCAGGGATAGGTGGTTGAGTAACGAATAAAAAGTGGTCGGTTAGGGTGTATATTAGTTTCCATGCAAACATGCTAGTAGTACACAATTATATAGTGTTCAGTATTAAAAATCGCACTCCAAACATGGAATATTAATTTCAGTAAATTATTTACAGTCGTTCTAATAGTGACAATGAGCATTGTAGCGTGGGGCTAAAACACCGACAAAAACATAATGCACAGAGTTTTATGACACCACGTTAATGGCCTGTAGGTGGTGGAAGCGTATTTTTATTTTATTTATTTTTAATATTATTGTGTTTAAAATAAATGCTTACAATATAATACAGTCGGTGATTTGACATAAGTGCCAAAGATATAAAAATACATAATATCATTTGTGCCAAAATTAATTAGGACATATTATAAGAAACGATAAAAAATTAAATCCAATATAATATAAAATTAGAGCCAAGCACAAAAAAACATAATTTGCAACAAAATTAATATTTTATAAATATTCAAAATTATTAATATTCCATAATATTTAATAATTTTTATAGTGACTTAATTATATTATGCATTGGTTTTTAAGGACAATCTTACAAAAATTCGGATTGCAAAAAGAAAAGTTGTATCCATATACTGGCATATTACTGGCTGAATTTTTTTTTCTTTATGGCAATGGAACATAAATATATTATTCTTTGTTTTTTAGGGACCACCTAGGTACAGTAACGCGAAATTATCACGTCATTACAAAAAATCCATTAAAATTACTAAAAAAGTAGTTTTCAGCCAAAACATAAAAAAAAAATAATAGACAAATATACACTTTCATTAATGAGATAAATGTTCACAGCTTCCGTATAAATAACAACTAATTTGTATAAAATATCATCATAATAATAACTGTATATTATAATGTTATATAATCTGCCAATGTGTGTACCAACGAAATTATATTGGATTAAGAATATTAGAGCTTTTGCTGGGGAAAGAAATAACAAGAAACTCGTTAGTATATGAATAACACTATGACACAAAACACAAAAAGTAGCTTTGAATTACGCAGAAGTTTCAGAATAAAATTGTGAATAAAAACGTCATTTTTTTTTTATTATTATTAAACGATGACAACAAATAATAACTATTCAGATGCAGAACGTCTAAAATGTAATACAAAAGCTGTGTAATTAGTTTAAATTTTAAATGCACGATGAGTATTGAGTATATATTTATATATTATATTTAGAATGTACGAAAAAGTTTGAAAGCACTGAAATTGTAGCGGAGATCACATCATAAGATACCATGTTGTAACGATTAAATATAACATTATCCGATAACTTTGAACAGTATTACCATTAAATTACCCGTTGATTAAATTAAATTATAATCGCCAATCGTTGTTAAATTATAAATTATACACGTATATTTGGGAGATTCCAACTATACATTTAGGATTTCAAAACTTTCTAGACGCTCGCTATACAGAATAAGTATTAAATTTATAGTTGATCGTAATATATTATTAACATGATTAAATTATATGATTTTAATTTTCAAAATATTACATGAACTTATAGAAAAAAAACAGTAAGCTAAGAGTAAACTTTTGAACTAAAAACTATAAAAAATAAGCTTTTGTCAAAAATGAAACAACAATATTAATGTTTAGAAATATTTTGTTTTTATTTATTTTAACGTTGAAGAATAGGTATAGTGCATACTATTATAAACGTTTGATTTTAAATAACTACGGAGATTTAAACATGTAGTTTAAAGTGTACAAACAAAGCATAACATAATTACAATTTTTACCTAAATGAGTGATGACTATTGGTTTGTAATTGAATTATGCTATTGATCGATGTAGTAGTGATTGTGATGCCTACTTATATCTGACCAAATGAGTATAATTAATACAACATAAATATAGATAATATATCGTATAATTATGAGTAATGACTATAGTACATCTATGTATATTATAATCACAAAATTTCAATTATTGCGCTGTTTAAAACGAAAATGTCTTCATATACGAGTATAATGTCATCATTGTTCGGTACAGCATTATGTAAGGTATGTGTATAACATAATACACTGGCAAGTGTCACCGAGTTCGACCCTGACAATCAATTGGATATAATTATTATTATTATTATTATTACAATATTGAGAGGCTGTATTTTAAATGTTAAATCATCGACATGAAAAAAGGGTATCGTAAGTCTGAATGTATAGTAAGGTATTTAATTTAGTTCTTTATGGTATGAGGTCAAACACGGTTGACACCACATTGTAATCTGTATATAGAATGGAACTATACTACCTACGCATAATCGTACACACGACCGTGTTCGGATATTATTCGCCCCTCAGTACCTAAATAAAAAATAATATTTGAAAAAAAAAACAAACATCGTTAAATGAATAATGAATAACGTGCGCGCGTACCGCCGCCAATCGGATGACGTAAACGTTCGGCGTTTGTTATAGACGAATCGTATTTTATATTGACGGCTTTTCCGACGAAAAGCGTTGCACAGGCGGCTTTCCATCAATCTTTATTACGTTTTTCATTTTATAATAATACCATTTACCGTCTACGAGCGATGACGACGACCGACCGATCGGAGAAACGTTTTACAGCGTGCGGAAGTATTCACATAGCAAGTAGGTGGCAAATAACACGGCGTCAGACTATTCGGCAAAATACTAACTTCTAAACACCGCGTCGTTTAACATTAAAAAAAAAAAAATTTTAAACTTCTTTCATTTGAGTATTTTGGAACTTAAACGTTTATATTATTCATATTAAATACATTTGTAATAATTGATGAACCTAATAAATTTGTCAGTTTTGTGTAAGCTGGTTATTAATCTGGTTGCGCGAAGTATATCTTATGGCTAATAATATACTACCTTATATTATATTATATTATTATTTTTAAGCTTTGAATTAGGTGACTGCAGGGTGACCGTCTGCTGATTACATGATGTCTACGCTACATGTCAGTCAATTATTGTTGACCCGCTTAAACATTATTTTGAAATCTGGGCTCACCAATAAACACTTTAAAATTCTAATGAAGATAACACGCATTAATTATACACTGAATTTCAAGCAATTTATTTGAGAGCAAGACTTACCATTTTTTCCACTAAACAATTTTTTATTTATATTTTAATTATAATTATAATTTGTTTTTATTTTGAATTGGTTTAAATATTTGTATGATATTTCATTATGATTTATTGATTTTTTTATTGATTTTATTATGATTTTATTACTTACAATTTTATAATAATAAAATGTTAAAAATATATTCTTTAAATATTGTTGGCTTGCAAGAAACATTTTCAGATTTCCAATTTGAATCCTTCAAAATTATTCATTGGTGACAATCAACTGAACAATTATTTCGTGTGCCTGTTTGTAACGGAGCATTTTTTCTCAAAAACTTGATCCTTGGATTGAGTCACAATTTTGTAACTAAGGGTTTTTTGATAAACGGAGTTCGTTGATCAAGGTCTTATCTCAGAGGAAATTCACCGTTTTAAGATATGCTCAACATTTCAAACAATTTACTAAAATCTGAAATATTGATATTATTTGGTAATTTAAAAAAACAAAATATATTTGAAATCGATTTCTATAAAGTGATACAAAAAAGTTGATTTGAAATAAAATTTAGTTACTTGGTATTGCCATGGCATTCAAGATACATCAAAAAATAAAATAAATAATTAAAAACTATTATAGATACACGTAGTGAATAACTAACATTTTATATTTATAATATAATATAGTTTAATTAATATACTCTAAATGGGTGTGCTACGATAGCCGTATTATTGACGGTAGGTACTTAGATCAAATTCAGCGGTAAGCTGCAGTCGGCGATGCAGCCGATATAGGCCGACAGCGAACGTGTTAGTAACCAGAGGAAATATTTATTTATTGTTGTTTATTGTTCCTGTTTTATTTTTTTTGAAAAGTTTATTCCATTATTTACTAAAACATTATTTTTCAATAAGTAGGATTTTCGAGAAAAGTTTTTCAAGACAGCTCACAAGGTGTTGGGTCAAACATTTAAGTATGTTGATGTAGACTTACGAATACCAGTCTTATTCACGGTATGCTGTACGTCTTTTTTTCTTAAGTAAAAATAAAATCCAGTTAAAAGTACTTTGATCGTGAGAAAATCTTTATCACACTCTTAATACTGTGTAGAAAGAATCATTAAACAATACCAGACTATTTTAATTGTAATATACAAAATAATCATCAACAAATAGATTTCGATGATGAAAAAACGTTCTTGGTCATTTCAGAAAGGCTTGAATGATTACAAACTGACCTAAATTGATCTGAAATCCCAGATTTAATTAAACTCTCCCCAAATGTAATCCTTATATAAAACATCCTTGTTTGTGTTTTGTAATAAATACAAGACAATTAAACAAAAATTTAAAAATAAGATGAACATTTTTTTTATTCAAACGTATATACGTAACATAATTTTAAAAAAAAACTGAACCCGGTAAAGTTCGGCGGTGTACATACTTAATATGAAATGTATAGTTTGACATGCATTTTGTGAAGCCCGTGAGTATTTTATTTGAGGGCGAGGGGAGTTTTGTTCTTTTACAAAGAAGCTGATGGTAGGTTGTATTATATTATAGGTATGAGCAGCTCTTCGGTTTCACACAACATATTATGCGTACAGCCATATATAAAACCATGTATAGGTACTGCGGTTTTCAAACGTCGTTTTCCCCAAACGTCAACAGGACACGATCGAGTGCCTATTAACGAGGAAAAACTCAAGAAAAAAAATATGATATACATCACGCGTTATAAACACACGGCCGAACAAAACGATTGCATATATTTTGCGTAAAATATGTACATATACGTATTACATGTACGCGTATAATTCGATAGGACCCTTCGCGTCAACCGCGGCGGTTTGGTTTTTATTTTTTACTATACGCTCTTTCACTGCGTACCTATATATTATAGTGCCGGTCGCCAGTTGATGTATGACCCAAAAATGTCGAAAAAATAATATAACCGCGGGAATGTCGTTATTATACGTTTTGTATACCAAATTTGTACCTTTTGGCCTGACGTGAACAGATTGCGTCGGCTTTTTTTTTTTGCGCGCTCCCAAATGAAAAAAAAAAATCACCAGCCAGTCGAATTTTGCGCCCCCGAGCAGTGTGCGCATAATATTCTTTCGTTACACGTCGCTTCGTTTTCATAACGAACACACTGTATAATAATATAATAATAAATACGCGCGTATGATCCACATAGACATAGGTATACCTAAGTATATGGAATAATACACGACGCACCGGTGAAAGTTTCACAGTCGAGGGTGGTTTGGAGACTCCGGAAACGCAACTTTACACCATAAAAATTTATATTTTTATTGGTAACTGTAAAACATATAAGATACAATATTACGCTTATTATAACAATTGAGTCTATTATTTTTTTATATTTTAGTAAATCGTTTTAATGTTTGATATTGATATCATTATGTGAATCGATGGGTAAAATAAAAGTAATCAAATCAAATCAAACCAATCAGTAATCAGTAATTATTTTAAGGTATAAAATGTATCCTATATAATATGTGACTATGTGAGTAAATTACTTCACGCTAAGAAAAAGTTAACTAATCCCTCTCTGAAATATCAATATAGATTGACTTTCCGATTTGGTAATTTGAATGATCTAAAGCACTCGACAATAAAATAATCAAATATGATGAAAATATTTATAGGATTTCGTTGTAAAAGCATTGGTAGCACAGAAGTAAAAACCTAAAAAAAACTAAGAATATTGTAATAAAACATCGATTTTCGAAATTTTTTTCTTACAGTTTTCTGGTTTACGAATCACAGCAAGTTAAAACAAATTTATTTATATGAATATTTTAAGTTGCATTAATTATTTATAAATCTGTAACCATCCCCCCAACCAATTCCCTTTGAATGATCACGTTACCTAGTGATATAATATTTCACTATAGCTCTGATAGTGAAAAGTTTTTTTTTTCAATTTTAGAACAAACTTTAAAACTCATCGCTTCATTCGAACAAAAAAAAATTCCTGCGCTCACTACCGCATATTATAGACACTCCGGCCAGAGGCAAAATATATAAAGTAGCATTATAATGTGAGCGCGTTCGTCGGCCATCGCTTTGTTATTCGCTTTTAAAACGATGCGAACATTTATTGTTATTCAGCCGTTCGGATTTTATAGAATATAATGATATGGCGATGGCCCCATCACGCCGTTTTCCCCTAAAAACACGCACTAATAACAATCGCAATCACCGGAGCGACCTTTGAATTCGATATTATTATATTATAATTACGATTTTCGCGGACGCCATAATGAATGCATTGTGTTCGGCGGCGTGATTCGTCGGTACATTCGTCGGACCAGTGCCCGGCGAACACGGTGATTGACGTGGCCCCGGACGAAACAATGTCGACGCGTTTTACCGGAATAAAACCGTAGTCTCGATGCACCCCTTATTAGGAAAACGTTTCGCGGCCCCGCGTAATTTATTTATCCGGGAAATCGCTATCGTCCCGGACAACCCTGCACCGTATATAATATAATAATGTATACTGATGTTTTTGTTATATAATAATATTGTTGTGCGTGTGTGTGCAGCTACAGAACAGCTCTTCCCGAGTGGAAGTATAATACTATATACGTATAATAACAATTCGTGTTTAGGACGATTTAACTAAGTGTCGTTTTTTATTATATACTATAATATGTACAAGTATTAGAATAATATAATAGTCGTCGCGAGTCCCGATCGATGAGAATGGTATTATTATCATTTTTTTATTATTCATATTATTATACAGACGTAAAATATTGTCGATACGATCACAAACTAAAATTTCTAAACATCAATTAATAACGATATTCGAAAATCATGATTTTTAATCTAAAGCGTAGATTTTAAAATAAATTTACATAAATACATATTTCCATCACATGAGGTAAATTAACACAATATGTGGACTTATTATTACAAATCGATCAACAAAGCAAATTCCTAATTTTATATTTATTTCACACTTCATATATAAAAAAAAAAATACCTTCTATATACACCGTTTAGATATTTTGTTCTGTATGTATTCCAGAAAAAATAAATTAACAACCATATACTTTTTACTTATGTAAAAAAACTACAGTCAATTATTTTGTACAGACCTTAAAATATTTAATGCAATTTGTTATTTAAATAAAATATATGCAAACACGTGTATTCGTCATAAACACACACTCTGACTGTTGTACACAAAACACAATTATAAGATATAAATATTCATTTTTCTACAGACAATTTAATTAATTGCCTCTTTTCGGAGAATAAATTCAAGCAAGCGATTAACTTAATTGCTAAATAAATCACTCTCCCTACACCGTAAGTCACTATAATAAAGTGTCGTAGGTCTCATAACAACGATATAATATGAATAATATTTACTCGGATATTATTATATGTGTAGTGTGTACCAATGCGGCAAAAATTATGATATAATAAGACAGTATAATTAGTGTTATCATGAACTGGTTACTTCTTAAACATATACATAAACACCTATGTAAGTTGATAAGTAGGTATCTGTTGTACACTAGAAGTAGCTAGGTACCACAATAATTATGTTTTATAGTTTATTTTAGCACATTGAATTGCGCGTACACGAATGTTTTTGAACGTTATAAATAACTGGATGCTAATGGTCTATCTTCCGGTACATTAAAAAATAATCAATAAAAAAAATGCTTTCCTCGACAGAATCGGATTAAATTTAATATAAAAAATATGCTTTTTAGATTTTAATCAAAGTTAAATGATATTGAAACCCATTGATTTTACTGGTAGGTATATAATATGAATAGTTATACCGAGTTCAGACGTACAGACTATTTTTTTTTAAAATCCAATTAATAATTTCAAATTTGTAGTAGGTAGGTTTATTTAAGATTTTAAATCAATCAATAACATTGTATTACAATATGTAGTCTAATTCAAAACATACTCACTTACTGTAAGTTATCTTTAATATATAGGTAATAGGAATATTATTATTTATAGTAGAACTTTAATTAATTTACGGCTTGTTATAAATAATTATACATTGAAAAAGTAGACAATGTTATTTTTAACATAATTTCCTATACTTCATGCAATAATTAGTCATTAGAAAAAAAAATACCTACATTTATATTCAATTGTATTATTTTCGTATGTTGAGTAAAAAAGAATATTGTAACCATTACCTTTTTGTCAGATAATGTTTAATGATACTCGCTGTCAGTGTGAAACAGCACTTTAACTTTAATTTCGTGAGTTACAAAAACTCGATTTGTTTTAAGGAATTGAAAGGTTTTTGATCGTCTGAAGTGATCTAAAAAAATACATTCGAAACTCGCGACTGAGGAAAAAAAATTATTGTCATTAATTTTATTTCTTCTCTCTGAGACTGCTGTTCTTTAGGAACGTAAAAAACTTTGTCTAACGACGGTTATCACTGTTTTCCCGCTACGTCCTTTCTTTTTTATTACTATATCGTAACCGTTTGTCGTACCCATGTTTATAGGTTTCTAACTTAAGTTTTTAACGTATACCATACACGTACCCTTAAAATATGCATTCGTGATAAACTGATATGACTTTAAGCTATTCTCAGTGTTTGACGTGCCTTTAAAAAAAAAAATTCTTAAACAATTCAAAAAAATGATAATGCTTATTTTGCAGTGTCTAATTTTATCTTTTTGACGACATATTATATTTATGTTAAATAAAAAACCGAAGAACTCACTCTGATGTATAATAGGTTTCATGTGGATACACCTAGTCATCTAGATGTAATTGCACAAAACAAAAAAAAAATTATCTGAGCGGATATGGTACAGCAGACTTTATTTCTAAGGATATTTTATTGTATATTTATATTGCTATAATTAATTAATTTTTAACTTAGTTCTAATGTATGTTGCACTCAATTTTGCCCAAAACATAGCATATATTATTTTATTATTCATCACAATAATTTATCATTGTTATTAACTTAATGTCAATTTCGGCGTGAATAGGTTCATAGTTTAAATAGCTTTAAATTAGTCAAACTTCTTCGCGTGTACTTTAATAATATTTATCGTTAATTTTTTTTCATATACGGTGTACAATTACAATACTCACGACAAAAGAAAATAAGCATGAAATTAATTTAAAGTATAAACTATATAATATTACACGAAAAGTGCGTGTACCGTGCATCATTATTATACACCTACCCATCTCCCTCACAAATGAAAAAAATAATATTATAATAACCTTAAGATTTACGGCACTCACCGCGTACATAAATGCCCAAGTCGGTGTGCGTGCGTATAAAATATTATATGTATAATCTTGGATTTATGAAATCATTGCATAATATGTAATATGTCATATGACTTTTATTTATTATAAATATAAATATTATATTATTATTATCGTTTAATACCTACGCAAATATAGGATGTACATTGTACCTAGAGGATCATGATTTATGGAAAAACCGTATCCGGACGTGCTCTGCAGCTTTGAACTTGGTATTAGCGATTTGTAATAGGTATTGAATTAATCGTAATTAAATATATTCGTTTGTTTCATATGCGAAAGGGACGAGAATGGAATTGTTATACCATTATGGTTACAATTATAGGTACTATATATATAATATAGGTAATATATTGTTCCCTCGATCTCGTCATTACACACGCACACTGATATTAATAATATTATAATAATTGATAGGCATACTACCATAGTGTGGCTCTAATACAGTGTTCTATACCAATTACCAATCATTTCTAGTCAGTCAGTCCGTACTTACGTATAGGATTTTCAAAGTGTAGCGGTCCGCGGACCGCGTCGAATTAAATTATTAAACGAGGAGGGTCCGTCGTCGACCCTTTACGGTCGTGGCAAAATAACGAACGACATTAAAATCAGACGCGTTTATTACGCTTTGGTGTGAAAAAAAAAATTCTTCGCACAAAAGACGTCATATCTATGTATATTCCAACCTATACCTACCTGCTTGCCTGCCCGCCTTCCTCCGCACTATTCCAACCCGCCATCCACAAAGCACTCGCTTTGGCCCACAACTTTTCGGCCGTACCGACCCTACTTTTTTTCAATGGGATTATTTTTTAGGTCACCGGCGTAATACTGACGAATCCCTCGATCCATAAAGTCCCAAAACCGGGCAGCGTGGTGTGTTCTCGTCCGGCGATAAAACAAGCAGCTACGCGCACTACGACCCCCCTCGGAACATATTATTATTATTATTATTATACATACATAGGCGTACACACAAGCACATAGGTGGTCGGCCGAGTTGGTAAAACTTCACACGTCGCCCGGCGTTGATGTTGATGTTGAGTAATGAACGGTGGTCAGATCGTAGGGACGAAAGTTTCTGTGAAACATAATGTTATTATTATACCTATACAGTTTCCACGTATAATAATAATAATAATAATAATATTACGGCGCGACCCTTAAATTATCTAACCTTATTATTTTACGTGCGGAGGGAAAAAGTTTAGTTATTTAATTTAATGCATGGTTTTATTGTTGTGCGCGTATATCGTTGATGTGTACATTATTTCGAACATGAATAATACTATTGTTTCCGAATCTGAATCACGACTACTCTGACTTAAAAAGTAAAAACTATGACGTATTCAGTTATTTATTTTATCTGCCTCATCTATAATCGGGGTTTAAGCTCGTTCCGGAAGGTTGGACATTTTGATGATTTATAAAATTATAATAATTGAATATAATATGATTGCGTGTTATACAAAATAACAACAATAAATATATTCTTAGATATCAATCAAGTAAAGTTGGACTAAACACTTAATTAGATACCTACTTACATGGTAAATAATGTTTGTTTTTATGTCAAAGTTAGTAGATACTTATATGGTTATTTATGCATTTTGTCAATGTTGTGTTTTTACTATAACTGATTAAATACACCAACGTTCGTATTTCGTAGTCCGTAGTTATATATGTTTAATTTGGATGCAAATAATTATTAATAAACTTAAATTACGCCTGACAGTTAAAGTTTTTAGCAAACATGTTTGCAGGTTCAAGTTAGTTTCGAAATACAACGAGCAAATTGAACATAAAGGTAATAAATATTAAACTTTCGAGAAACAAACATTGATATTATTAGGAAGCAAAACGAGTTTCAAATTTGAGTACAATCAACCCGTATTCATGGGTAGTTTAAAAGACAAATTAAGCATATTATTTATTTTGTGATTTATAAATACATTATGATTCATAATTTATTTTAAAATAAACTACAAAGTAAAATTTATTCGTTTTGTAGCATTTAAAATGTGAATAAGCTGATTATTTGTAATCGAATTTAAAACATTCACTATCAATTTTCCAGTTCTTTAACAACAATCGCATTAAATTGTCAAAGCGCCAAAAGCTTTGCAATAAATTATAACGTACTGGAAATGGTATAATGAAACGTTATCGCTAGTAATTATAATTATATAATGTATCCTATAGTAGTAGAACATCATATAGGTAAACCAAAATATTTAATGATGCCATCGTTTTAAGATACGTCATACGTAGGTATCACTTTTAAGTCACGTTATTATAGCATAATAAAAGCTATACCTATTATTTACTTTGAATAGTCTGTTTGAAACAGTTAATTTTATGGTCAGATTTTACAAGTACGTTTTGCCGTTCTATATGTAATGCATATATTAGGCGTGTGTCTGAAGGTAATTTTGTTGTGATGTTTCATCCGAGAGAAATTATATACATTTAACATTGTACAATATGGTCTTAACATTTTCGAACTCCGGACGTATTAAACTTTAAGAAGATTTTGATCATACCTTGAACTTAAGTTCTCGAAAATCGAAGTTTGATTCCCCCTCGAGCGCATACATTTTTATAATATATAAAAGGTATTAGTTCCGCGGATAATAGTTGAGGGGAACCTGGATGCAACAACATTGTTGAACACGGTGTACCATATAGTCTTCCGGCGACCGTAATTCTGAACCGGCGAATGCGTGTAACGTGAGATTACTGAGATATATCTCTAGAAACATATGACGACCATCAGTGCCGCGTCGCGAAGGCAGTGCTCGGGGAACGGGATCACTCTTGATTTAAGGTTGCGGCTGACGAGGTGTGAGGAGGTGAAGTGACTGTGCCTCGCGAGGATTGTGCACGGGATTTATGTTACTATATAGAACACTGTCAAAACGTTAATGGTGCCACCACCTCAACAGGTATAGATACCATACGTAATAATTGTATAATATAATATATTATTTATATTGTATTGCGTTATTTATCATAACTGTGAAATAAATTATAAATACGAAATAAATTGATTAAATAATATTTCATCTCATTGGGAGGTTAACACATATACAGGGCCACAGGGGCAAATACAAGGGAGGCTCTAAGGTGGCAAAAGTTTTTCCCTGGGATACAATTTCAAAGTTACCTTTTTCATTTTGGTAATTATGTTATATCATAGTGTAATACCTACTTGAATACGTCCTACGATATTTTGTATGTTTGTGCTTTATGGTTTATAAGTTATAACTATTAAAGCCTGAAAGTTTATAATTTATATTTATATGACTTACTTCCTAACTTCTTTTCATTCCAACATCGTACATGTTACACTAATCGTAATAAAAGCCAAACTAGTTAAATCAAAAAGACATGTAGGTAATATACTGATACTATTATCAAAATTACATGACTTACTTAATCTACAGGGTTTACGCTGTGTCATTGTATGCAATGCTTTTTTATGGAATTACAAAAAAAGTACATAACTGTTTTGCTGTATAGTAAGAGTCAAGTGTTCCTCGTCATTGATTAGGCACTGTTATGAATGTGTAAAATTTAAAAATGCGTAGGTATTTACCATGAAAAATTATTTTGAACCTAACCAAGGTTGACAAACAATTATTTTTATAACAATTTTAAAATTTTAAAAATGCTTGAATTTTTTTTTGTTTTTTCTAATTTTATTATATTGATTGTTTTAAATGTTAAACTCCTTTAAAGTACTAACTATAGAAACTAATTTAATGAAAAAAACTTCCATTAGAGTTGATTGCCAGAAAATTTTATCTACGAGAAAAAGTGTCATCTCATACATGAAAAAAAAGCAAAAAATATATATCATTGTAAAATCAATACATTTATCACGGTGCTCGCAATTTAAAACAAAAAAAAACTTGTTTCTTTATTTTGAACTTTCAATTTTTATAACAATCTTAAATCATATAATCACAAAGTTCTCAGCCTTATAGAAAATTGAATTGATTTTTTTTCCTGAAAATTGTTATGGTTGAATTATTTATGTTGATTCACCACCCTACTATAACTATGACTCTTTAAAGTGAAGTAAATTCACTAATAGTTTTCACTGAAATAATTGTAATACATTAAGTTAATTAGATCTAAATATCCCTTTTCAATTCATTTTTATAACTTAAATCGGACACCTAGTGAAATACATAATATAAAGAAAAATATATCATTATTTGTTTTGTTAGGTTACTTCAAAATCTTTTTAAATCGTTTATTTTTAATTTTAATATACAAATAAAAAATATGTACTTTTTGTCAAATAATAACTACTTGATTAATAACATTTTTTAAATTGTATCTTTGATTACTTAAAATTACTTAAATTTGAATGTTTAATTATTTGAATGAGTTAATAATGTAATTAAAATATTATTTTAATAATATTGAACATTTTTAATTAACAAAATGTAATAGTGCCTGTATTGATATTGACAATTTATGTAAATATATTGCAAATTATGTATTTTAAATTATTTTAGATAGTACATAAATCATTAATATTATGTGGATTGGTTGTAGCAATAGTAATAATTAATAGCCATCAAATACACCAGATTTAACATCAATTGACTTTTTTCTTTGAGGTAAATTAAATATAGCTGTTTATTTAACTCAAAAACAAAAAAAGAAATAAACAAAACATATTTTGGGAATGCTGACTTGAGCTGTAATTTAAATTTGTACATTTTCAAAGTATTCGTGAGGAGTTTCGAAATAATCAATATTTCTGCCTATAGTCAAATGTTAAGAACTGATGACATGACAATTACCTAACAGTTTCAGAAATAATATCACAAATAGTCTAAAAAAACCGTTAAAAAAACACGTTGTTTTGCTGTTAACTGCGTGCTTAAAAAATTAAAAAATTATCATTAACAAATTCCATGTTAAAAAAAAAAAAACGAGTTATTTGGTTTTTTTTAAAACATTTATTATTGTTATAAAACCATATGAACTACAATAAAAGATACACATGATTGAGGGAATTTGTATACTAAAAATTAAAAATAATCTACACCAAATTATTGAATTGTATAACAGTATGGAACAGAGAAATCGGACATTTTTGCAAGTCATTGAAGATGTAATGAGGTATGAAACCCTTCATAAAAAGTATCTACAGGTTGATGTCCTCCTTTCACTTTTTCACTATTTATTGGTATAATGTCTATGATGGTATAAACATTTTATTTCGATAACCACATTTAGGCGACAGTATAGGAGCTCAACAAGTATGCTAGTATTATCACTTAAAATAAGAAAACCTTTTTTTTAAATTCTGAAACATAATTTTTGGGGCTTTTCTTTTTCTTTCTCTCTTTCTTTAGTATATATTAATAACTTAATTTAATATAAAATGTAACATGCTATCGTCTAATGTAGTGAATTTCTAAATTATATTGATCGTTTTTAAAATCATTCTAGTAACATCCAAAAAATTATATAAATACAAACAAGTTTCTAATTAGGTATCTTAATTGTTCTTGATTACATACTGAGATTCACTCACAACTATTTTTAAAATTAAATAATAATTACTATTAGTTAAGAGAAAAATAAAGGAAGAAGAGAAGAATGTAATGGTCTACCCAACTATCAGAAAACATTACATTTTATAATATGATTATTCTTTTTGTGCTATTAAAAATATCATAAATTATAATACGATTGACGGTTCATTTTAAATAAGAACTGTAATATTGACATATTATTAAAATAGCTAGCAATGTATCTTTATAAAAAATGTAAATATGGATTTACAATTCAGTGAATATTAAATACACATGAATACGTAATTTATTTATAAACATGAACATTTTAATTCAAATTAAAAACAATTTAAGCATTTTCTAATTTTATGAAAACTATATTATACAACGAGGTATATAAAGTCATAATAAAATGTAGGTACAGGATAGAATAAGGACATAAAATTAGCATTGATATTGAACCAGATGAAATGTATTATAAGTTATAAAAAATTTAATATAAAATTAAATTGTTTCGAACAAAAATATTATACTTACTCGTGGAGGCTACACTAAAATGATTTTCTACATTTTTCAATTAATTTACGTAAATATATTATATTTATATTTATATTTAAACTCCTCATTTATCCATAAATTTAAATTAAAGCACGTTATAAAATGTCAATTATTGTTTTAACTTTATCGTTATTCAAATACCAATTATACACCTAAGGTATATCAAATCATTATTTATGATACTTTTGTAATGTAAGATTGTAATATTTATCGATAATAACCAGGCTTCATAGTAATACTGATAAACAAAAAATAATATCGCATTTTATAAAGTATAAGAATATTTATTGTTTCATGTTTAAATGAACTATTTAAGATAACACCAGAAATACATTTTACTCATTTAACAGTATTGATAAGAATCTTTTAAGAATTATAATGACCATCCCGAATATATTTATGATTTATGATTTATAAAATTGAACTTATTCTTCAGTTAAAATTGTAAAATACAAAATACTATATAACAATTAATGTAGGCAACAATATCATTTTTTTTTTTTTTTATTATAGTCCGGTAGCTATGTAGCAATATTGGCAATCACAAAAAATGTTCAAACGTCATAATTATAAAATTGAACATGACTATTATATTATACTATTACTACGGACATATATATTTTTATTGGAATATGACGTATACAATAGAGGTTGGCATCTATAATAACTTCCCATGTTCATATACGTGCATTAGATTTTACAATATAGAGTGAATATTGTCGACATTTCATATCATTAAAAATATTAGGTTAATATTAAAAAAAAATGATAATATAGGTAGTATACGTCGAAACACAATGTAGGTTTAAATTAATAATATATTTTATATACTTGGACAGAAAAAAAAGTAATGATATTCACGAGCATAAGTATTTAGCATAAATAACGATATTTAATTATATAGGTATGGATTAATGAATAAAAAGAATTCTAGAATTTAATAGGAATTTGTATTTTTTCATTATCTTTAAAACTTTTTACTATAGCATTATATTTTAACGTAAATGACACATTTAAATTTTATTTTTAATAAAATGGGGTTTTAATTAAAATAATAATAAAATATGTCAGTTATTTGAACATGTTAACAATGACTATATTTTAATTCTAAACAACTGCAGCACTAAATAAACTGAATAAACGTAATATCCGTGGTAGTGAGTTTTAGCAACTGTAGCATGCTATGGGTATTTTATTTGTACCATCACGAAATACTATTATAGCGAGGTTAAAATGTAAGCTTTACATAGTGTAACTACCTACTTGATGATAGTTAAAATATTTTGTGTGATTAAATAAATTTAAACATTTAAAAATTATTTAAAATTAGGCTACTAGAACTCGCACTGTTTGCTCAATACAAGATTTCCAACACATATGATAACTATAACTTGTATGCAATTATTATAATAGCGATGCGAGGTATAAACTTGGATTAGGATGTTTATGAACTTAAAAACTTAAAAAATTTAAAAAAAAACCCTATTTAAACATACATAATATTATTATAATACATTTTTAATAGGACAATAATCAAACATGTTTCATCGTATATCTTTTACAAAAAAAATAATTATAGCTAGGTACTTGATTATAATCAGTTGCGTCATTTGAGTTTTATCATAGGGGTGCCCACATTTAAGCAGGCCAAAAAATAGCTTTTGTCATTCATATGACGTGCCGATAATACACCTAAATCTATAGGTACATCTATAAATAATAAATAATATATACTACACCATACATATATTATATTGTACTCGTAATGTTTTTCATAATATATTCTAACTTTTATGCATCGACCATCACGACTCAGCGAGTTTGTAAATTGTATAGTAGGATAATAAAGCACGAAAAAAAAATAGAGATTCCAAAGTACACCCTGCTAAATAATATAAGATTACTACTACAAATATATAATAAAAAAATTATATTTTCATCGTTCTAAATTTGAACCAATGACAAACCAAAGTTGAGAATCCACAACTTCAATAATTTCTAACTATTTGTTTTTACTAATTTAAAATGAACCTATCATATACTTATTAGTTATTATCTTACAAATAATAATGTTGTAAAAATGTAAAAACACATTAATTGTTATGATTAGTTAGCTAATTGGTCTACTAAAGTACTAAACTCACGTCTAACATAGGTACTCAACTTTTTGGAAACGAAATATATAAAAAATAGAATTATTTAAATAAATATTAATAATATTATAAATAATAATTTAAATTGAAATGTTATTAGTTTCTAACTACAAAATAATTTTCAAATAATCGTGATTAAGTTTGTAAATTTTCATTTTTATACTACACAATATAATTAAACAATAATTACTATTTATTATGTATGTATTTTTTAACCTAACTTTTAAATCATAATAATTGAGTACGATATATAATTCAAAATACTGCTATTTACCATATTTTCCTAGAACCTTCCTGACAGTGATGCGATTGAAAGAGAAATTACCGTTGAGCGAATCATATATACAATAAATAATACATAGCTACATTTAAATAATTGAAAGCTAACGAGAATATATTATAGTATTATTTTGTATTATTATAGACATCGTACAAGAGCACTAATGTTATAATATTAAAGCTGCATAGTGGAAAATCGGGGAAATTCTCCGAACAGACGCAACCCGTTTATTACGTGATTCTGACGAGTTATATATATTAAATTATACATATACATATACAATATACATATATACGAAAGACCGCTCGTTACAGAGCGTAAGTACCTATACTCAGCGTCGGAACTGCCATTTGATTATCGTTAATATTATTCTGCGTGCCATCACGTAATACATGTTTTTGAGAGAATTTCAAAGCAGCGGTCGTGACCGCGTAATTCGAAATTTTAGTCGACCAATAATATATTATTATTAACATTTCCACGTACATAATATTATAACATACTTTGTCAGACGGTCACTATTATAATAAATATATATTTTATTCTAATCAGTCATCGCCGCCGCACATAAAATATATGGTTACCGCGTATAGTCATCGTATTATAATATAACACTACAGCTGATTATGGTATTTCGGCTGGAAAGTGGAGGCGCCGTATACGCCCAGCAATCGGGTGGAGAGCATCTGTTATGTGTACCTACGAGTAAAAGTTTGAATATAAATTAGGGTGAAAGCGCGTTACCGGACGGCATTAAAATAACGTCTTTGCGGGTATGCGCCGCCGCGTCCGCCTCCTCATATCCTTTCCACGGACGAAGCGCGCGAGTAATCCCCGCACGTACCTTGCCGAGGGCGCGACGACCAAAGTCCTTTCCTCAGCGCCACAACAGCATAATATTTATACCTACGCGTATATCTCGCGTCTCTCCGCCCGTCGTCGTCCCGTCACGGTCCGTCTCACCGACTGCCGTCCGCGTTCGTCCTCTGTTTAAACGCGTTCATGTCCACACTCCGCTCGGACGTGTGCCCCCGGCCAAAGGTCCTCTTCTTTTCCTCCGTCCATAACCTTTTAATTCGACACGTACACCACCACCGCACTGAGGTGGACGACACACTCGTGGACGGTCGCTCCTCTACGCGGTCATTTGCATAAATCATAACGCTCCCTTCCACCCCCCGAGCGTTTCCCTGGCGTTCGCCGAGACTCTTCGCCGCCAACACACGCCGTCTATTCGACAGTCACGGACGTGCGAAAACCGACGCGGTACAGCAACCGGCGACTTGGGGTTCGCCAAAGTACGGTGTGTACAACACGCGTGTATTAGGGCCCACATACCCGCACTCTCCGGCCAAACCGCCGCTGCCGCCGTAGCCTTTGCCGTTCTCCGAGTTTTTCTCCTCGTCACGGACGGGCGGCAAACGCATGGTCGCCACCGGAATTCGCGGTCAACGGTCGCCGCGCCCGGACCGAGATTTAATGACTTGGTCTCGCGTTTCCGTTGCGGTGGCTTGGCTGCTGATCCCGACACCGCAACGTCCACCACTCCACACTTCACTCACTCTATAAGCGGACGACCACTCTAGTTTTGCGTCGCTGATGAAACAAAACGTTCTATCGGCAAAAAGTGCCTGCCCATATGATAAATGATAATTGCAACGATATCTTAGAAACGTTAATTCATCATTACCTACCCAAAACTCACTACGCGCGAACGAAATCGAAACTTGGTTTTGAGCCCACAGACCGTGTGTTCAGGTTGTCGACGTCTGCGATTAAAATATTAGGTACATTATAAACATTAATTTCCACAGTGAATTGCTTTATACTTCTACAAGGCTAACAATGATACAACTATGACGTGAATAGGAATCTAGGAAAAAAAGACCAAGGAAAAAAAGAACACGGAAAAAAAGAACAAGTAAAAAAGAACACGGAAAAAAAGAACAATTTTAAAAAATGTTATACAGTGCCCCACTAATCAATATTTTTTAAAAAAATAATTATAATATAATGCATAGACACTTATGCTATATTTTTGGTATTGATAAAATAAAATCCGAAACATCAATATAGCCAAATTGTAAATCTTACTTTGAGAAATATTTGTATGGTAAATTTTTTAAGTGTTAAAAAATAAAAAATGTAGCGCAAGTACATACATGATACTTTTATATTTCCAATTTAATTTTATTAATTATTAAACATAAATAAACTATACAATGCACTATAATGTCCATACTAAACATACATACGAAATTATTTACAAAACAATATTAATACACACAATAAAAATTATCTCTATTGTTTTATTTATTTAAGTTTTTAAGGTTCTATAAATCGAATTCAAATTTCTTGGTACTATTCAGCACAAAAATTTACAATAATAGTATCTAGTATCTTTTGACAAAAAAAAATACATGATACTTCTAAAAAATGTATCATGATGCATGATACTTAAAAATTAGTTACATCAATTTATTTTAATTGCGTTTTAGGCTTTACTATATATATGCCTTGACGTTTTACATAGTAGTAATATATGTTATGTACTACGGGTACATAGCAATATTGATTAGTGGGACACTGTTTAAAATTTTTTAAAATTGTTCTTTTTTTCCGTGTTCTTTTTTACTTGTTCTTTTTTTCCGTGTTCTTTTTTTCCTTGGTATTTTTTACCGATTACCCGTGAATAGTCACACATAAAAATAAAAAACATTTTGGATAATAATAACCTCGCGATTCGGCATTGAACGTTGATTTCAAACTATGCACGAAATCACCAATAGTGGATTTCCGAGTGAACTTTAAGCCACGATTCATGAATCACATATAGTTGTATAGACCATGGACGAGTTTATTCCGATTTTGGAATGCCACATCATTTTAATTTTGGTTTCACAATAATACTAATAGTAAAATATAAAAGTAACAATTATTATAACATTATGTGGATCAAATTAGTTTTTTTCTCGAGTATAAAAAATATTACATATTTTATTTGTGTAAAATGACAATTTCATAACGTGGATACATTTCATGAAATGGAAATCCATTTTACAAAAGTAATGATTCAGCTAAGTATATAATGTGAATATGTGACATATTTAGATTGATAAGTACATAATCTAACCTTAATCTCCCACCATATAATGCTTTTCGGGGCCGTAATTTATTCCGACTTACTTTTATTTTGTACTCACATTTTAACTATAATTATTAAAGTATTGTCTAAGATTAATAAAATAACTCGACTTCTTAAATTCTAAATTGTCAGAAAAAATACTTAATTGTTTTTGTTGAGTAAAAATAACTATTTATTAATCATTTTAATAAAAAAAATGATTCGTGTATAGTATACGTACATGTATAAATTAAAAATTGAACAAAGATATTCAGTACCTAGCTGGAAGGTTAGAGAGCAAGTTAATAAGTATTTATCTATCATATTTGTTTGCGCCGAATAGCAAGTTCTTGCATTGAGTGTGTTGTAATTCAAAAAAAAAATTATTACTTTCACTTTTCCGAGACATTTTATTATTTTTTTCATTGTTTCTTTACAAGTGTAAATTTATGTGAATGAAATTTGTTCTAATTAACGTGATTTTTTGCGGGTTTATATTTGCTGAATTTGTGAGCCAATATTTTAAATGACTAACAGTATATTATAGTAAGTAATTAATATTTATGTATATACCAGCCCTCCACCGTACAGCATTTGGTCACGCGATGCTGATACTTATTATTAGTTATAACTACGTATTATTCCTTTTATACTATTTTCTTTTGATATACCAAGTACCCACCTATAAAATTATATTATTTTATAGTGGCATGCGAGAGTATAACGTTTGTATTAATATGAAATTAAAGCCTAATTATGCGTAGTCCGTAATCTTACACCGGGTTGATCCAGTATAATAATATTGTTATAAACAGGGGTTCTCCAATAATAATAATAATAATAAATATTGTACCATAAACAATAAATCCTTTGTAGTATAAACTAGTTCAACCTATACAAATATTTTAATACAAGCCCACGGCTCATGAGTTTGTATTAAAATTACCCATACAGAGTGTGTAGGTGAAGGGTGATTGGCAGGCACAAAGCCGATATTGGGATGTCTTTGTTACCGATAACGTTTGACAACCGACAATATGCCCAAATGTAGTTTTGGTAATAATTGCAAATAATATTTTAGTAGACCGTGTTTGTTGATGTAGCTTACTTCATATATTATATATTTTTTAATAATATAACGTTATAATAGTAAATGGTATAAAACTAACTTGGCCAATTTTCACGTACAGTTTTTATATTTCATGTTCATGCCTATGACGAACCTTGAGCGTAGTCACGTGGACCAAAACATTCAAAAATATTGTTCTTAGTACCTACCTACTTTAAATTTTAATAAAAACTTAAATTTAATACAATCTCAAATACCAAATTTAAGTTTTAGTTGTTAATAGGTCTATTGAAACCGGTCAAGCTAGTTTTAAACTAAGATTATTGTGAAAATAGTGGCATTGCAAGTGATAGAGAATAGTGATGGACTTCACAGATACTCTTCATCTTGCTCAATAAGTTGATATATGAGGGAAAACATATTGTTAATGTAGGAGACGATATTCCCTACGCACTAGGGAATATACAACGAATACTCAAACGCACCTTTTGATGAAAGACTCTTTATTAAATATAATATAAAATAATATAAATGAAATATAATAAGGTAACGCGAGCATGCACGGACCGGACACACTCCGGCGGCTTGCTCACGGCGACTGACTCTGACTTATCACCTTATCACACTACATTAAGAGCGTTTCTTCAAAAAATAGGGGTAAATAGTATAACTCCTAGTTATATAAGTAAATGTATCATAGTATACTATTATCTAATATTATATCGTTATTTATATAATATATGTTGAGATAGCTTGAGGTCGTTTAGTATTATATTATTTGCTATGCAATTTTAGGACTATTATTATTACTATGATTTCTATATGTCACGTGTCTACTCAAAGAGTGGCAAAGGTTTTCTACTCTGTCTGACTGTATTTATATCCATAGAGACATGGGGTCTAAAATTAGGGATTTTCCTGTCACTTATTTTTATTATCATAACTTAATGCATCTTATATGCCTATGTATTAGTAAATTCAAGTAATCACGTATAGGTTAGGTAAACGTATACGTATAGGTATACGTAAGAAAGTATATTGAATAATAAATTCTCATTATAATGGTTGAGGGATTGCTCGAAAATAATGCAATTTGCAATACTATCAACAAAATAGGTGAATAATAGGCTATTACAAAAAAAAAAAAAAAATGTTCAGAAGAGACAAATAACTGAATTCAATTCATTGAAATCGTCAATAGGACTAACAACTTCACATACAGAAACGCTACCCTGCATTCCAATTGTCAAACAAAATATCACAGATATGTACAATAATGTAGATAGCCAACTGCTGTATCCTACTAATGTGTTTAGTTAAAGCAGACGGAAGCCATTTAATTCGATGTCACATAAAATAAGTACAGTATCATACATATCTGTGGCCTAGATTAAAACGGCGGATAATAACTTCATCAGTTAGCAATCTAGTTGATTGTACAAATCTGTGCAAAATATGAACCTCAATGTGTTGGAAACACTGAGTCATATCAATTTACGTAATACAATGATTTTTGAAAATATTTTAACATACACCCATCTTGTTGAAAGGTCATGGCCTATTATTATATTGAAATTGTTTACACAGGTTAAGATACATTTGGTAACTATTTACTGTCATCAGCTTTGGCTTATTGACCACAAATATTTTTCGATTAGTATGGGTGATATATTTTAGCAAATCAAAATATACTGTATACAATACTATATACTTATACTATATACAAAATAGTCCATGGTTGTTTTAGCCTGAAAAATAATTAAAATATATAGATTACTGAATTTTTTAAACTCGACTTAATATATTTGAAGTCATACAAATATTATATTGATACATGTCATAATATTATGTGTGTATGTTCCACTTCATTATCATTAATATCGTTCCACGGTCTTCCCAAATAATGTTAGCTGTCTATAACTATACTTAGTAATTAATAATAGTTATTTGTTTTGTATACCTACGTAAAAAGAAAACTAAATCAGTAAAACATATGTTGCACTGTTGTAGCATCTATTGTTTAGTATAATAATATTTACGAGTTCGTAAAGTATTGATAAATATTATTTTTTTGTTGTTATAGAATTAAATTTTGCCTAAAAGTTTTTAATCATTTTTTTTTTTTTTTATTCTGTCTTATTTGTTGGAGAGAAAAAAATTAATATGTACTAATAAATTATGTTACTATTACTTAACATTAATCAAACCTCCTTTGAAATCACTAAATGACAGTACCTCGCATAAACCGTTTATCCGAAATATGATTGTAATAAACCAAAATCATAAAAAATACACTAAACTCTAATGTGTGGTCATAAATAAGATTTTCATTTTAAAAGTTTGTATTGCTATTATAATGTAAGCTTTTTGGATATGACGAGCCATTTTTTAGTAGGCACTTTAAAATGTGGAATCTTACATATTTTAAGCTATCTCTCTCATAAGCGTATTTGTATTATAATCCGTAGCTCGTAAGAATCAAAAGCATACAATGATGCAAGTTATCCTTTATCATCTATATTTCTAATTTTAAGGACTCTATATATGAATAAATGTTTAATTTAAACGACCCCAGTTCTGTATAATCTAGAGAATAACAAACGATATTATTAATAATTAATAATATCGTTTATAGAGTTTATATAATACAATAATTGTAACTCTACATTATGAACATAGTACGATTAAGTAAATTTTAGTAGCTGATCGATACAATAATATGTTCAATTTCACAATGAACTGTAAGATCTCTTTCCAATACATACCATTCAGAACGATATTTTCACTGTACACATTAAAAATCAACACTATTCATATTATTGGATTTGGTTGGAGTATAATACAGCCTCCTAAACTTATTTTTGTAAAAACTAATTGACCTAATTTATAAATGATTAGTAGGACATAAGATCTAATAATAACTGAAATTAAGTACTTAGTATTTAAATTTAATTACGAACCTAGAATCTATCTGCCACTGTATACGGTTATTATATCTAGGCAGGATTCTCCCTGGACTCGGAGTATTTTGTATTAACTGGTTACTAACTGGATGCGTAACAAAACTAAGCAAAATATTGATTTACATTATGACTCTGGAAATTGTTATAATTATAGTATTTCTATTCTTAATTTGAATGAGGACGTTCGGAGAACAGTTACACATGATTGATTTTAATTCTAAAAAAGGTTTATGAGTTATTTATTCTTTTGTAGCTTATTTAAGAAAAAAAAATTAAAAATTAATATATCATTCATATAATATTTGGTAACTATAATATATACTAAATTTTAGTGTTCATATCTAATAACCGTACGAGTAACATATACCTTGAGAATAATTTATTAAATTTGTAATTAAATCGTTTCTAAAAAACTGTAGTATAATGCATACTATAAAAGTTCAGTCAGTGGCGAATGAAAACAACCTTCCATCGGTTGACTTAAAGGCGAAGCAAATTGTTGTGTACCCTCGCCGGTCCAAAATAGACGTAAGTTGTACTAGCTAACTTTTTTGTGAATAGTTTATGACGTGTGTGTCAGATATAATAATAATATACAATTTTAAGACTTAATTTCGCGATTCGAATTATTATTGCAGGACGACATGACGACATCCTCTAAAATATTGTTGGAATTGATACGATTAGCTGCGACCTTTGCAGTGTTAATTGAGTTATTACTAGTCAATTTACTAGTATTATTACTAGCACTGTTTCAACCGACTACAGAGTCAGACGCCGTACCTTGTGTGCCCGTGGCAGTGGCTGATGGGGAAGCCGTATCGGTGGAGGCTGAGCCCGTCCATGTTGTGGTGGCCCAAAAAGAGACTGTTTTATTGGTGGTGGAGAGCGGGTCTTCAGAGACGGCCATATCCGAAGAACCGGTGAAGTCGGAACAGTCCGGCGAACTCTTGGTGGCAGGCAGCGAGCGTGTTCCGGTAGCAGCGGCGGTGGTGCTAGAGACTGTTTCGGCTGGGGTGGAGGGCGGGTCTTCAGAGACAGCCATATCCGATGAACCGGTGAAGTCGGAACAGTCCGACGAACTCTTGGTGGCAGGCAGCGAGCGTGTTCCGGTAGCAGCGGCGGTGGTGCTAGAGACTGTTTCGGCTGGGGTGGAGAGCGGGTCTTCAGAGACGGCCATATCCGATGAACCGGTGAAGTCGAAACAGTCCGGCGAGCACGTCGCAGCAGAACCATCTATAGAATCGTCGACAAAGGTCAATGAGCCCATTATGCGGCCGAGGAGGGCGTCCGAGAGGGACCAAGCTGCGTACAAGGCTGCAGCAAAACGATTTATGGCTGCGCACGCCGCACCCAAAGTAAACCACGTAAAAATACGACCGGAAATCGTGTCGGACGGCTGTGGGTACGTCTCCGCCGTCACCTATTTCTATACCGGTGGAAGGACGACAGAGGCGGACGAGGCATATGAGTTTTTCGTGCCGGAACGCCACTGTGGATATCTAAGAAATTTGAAAGCTGACGAACTCCTAACATTTTGCAAATGTTACTCCATCAGCCAGGGGAGGCTGACTGTTCAAATAGGTGCAAAACTACTTATACAGGGCACTGGAAACGCGTTTAATAAAGGCAAAAAACTAATAGAGACTGCGTTGAAAATCGCGTAGTAATAACACGATTTTCGATACGGTCCTCTATCTGTTTGTTTGATAATAATTTTTCTTCGTACGAGTTTATAAGTTTATAAGTCAATATTCAATTAAAAATCAATGTATGTTCGATTTAAATTAGAATAAAACTACACTATATTATGATTCTACGGAGTATTTCGTAAATTTTGTTTGATAGTCATCGCTCATGACTTAAACGACTACATCGTTTTTATTAAACGTATGCAATTGTTTGATATCTGTACGATATTTTACATATTATTTGTTTCTAGTGTATGCAGTTTTAATGGCAGTAAGATATATTTACGATTCGAGAAACATAGTGTAATAATTATAAGTATGTCACATGACACGCACCTATGTATATTATAATATATTTTAAACTTTACAATTCTACATTATGTACGATCAACTGCTGACCGATGTTATCAACACACACGCATAATAATTGTAAGGCCAACACTATAAAGTAGTCAGTTCGACAGACACGACAAACACTAGCGAACTCACCGATACCTACACATATTAACAGCCAATCTTTTGGAACAGTAAAGTATTTTTTAAGATATAATAATATTGTTCTAGATAATTAGACAAACAAACGTGTCTTTATGGATAGAAACCTCATACACAAGTGCTCTATCTTCCAGCTGCGGAAAACTTATTCATAAAAAATCGAGTGCTGTCATGGGACACCCGGTAGAAACATAGTTTCTTATGGCGCTATGTAAACGGAGGGACCCTAGCCCAGAAGCAAAATAAAATCATAACTGAAAAACCCGAATTCCTCAACACAGTCATGAATCATGAAAGTGATTTTATAATATTTAATGTTATTTATTTTGTTATGGACGGTTTCAATTGTAATACTATAATAATTTATTATAACAATAATAATAATAGTATCTAGGGTTTCCAGCTACCTGCAACCTGAACTTTTTTCTATTGTGTGTGTTTTATTGGCGGCGACGGGTAGATATATAGAGGTAAAAACACGGGTACCCGTGTAGTTCATTACACGTGTAGTCGCGACCCATTAACAACGTAGCCGACCGTAGAGTGCGAGAGACAGAAGTATATAGAAAGCGGTAAAGAGTAAGAGAGATAGCGACTAACGCTTTTATTTTCAATGTGCACGGTTTTTCTGGGCTAGGGTCCCTCCGCTCACATCGCGCCATAAGAAACTACGTTTCAAAAATTTTCATTTAATAAGATAAACTCTTTTTTAATTATCTGCTTTACTTTAAATAATTTACAACGACGATTAAACATAATATTCAATTTTGTATATCTGCAAACATTTTTTTTTAGATAAGCCTTAACACTAATGATTGTATATTAATCAATGATAATCATCAAATACGTCATAATATAATTTTTTAATAAATGCATATAATATATTAGGTACCTACCTAACAGTATATACCTGTACATCTAATATACATCTAATCATTAAAATAGTAATTACTTTTTTGAATTAAATAATTTTTCAATACACGAAGATTTACTATGGATTTTTATATTATTACATCATCATTATTATTATTTTTTCAAGTACACTTAATTTACATTGAATAATTTGGAGTGCGATACAATACATCAAGACAGGCGTCTGAAGGACGTTAAAAACCATATAATTGCGTGACTTTTAATCAATTGAACTTTCAAACATTTTTTTTTAACTTACACATTAAACGTGTACCTACTGTATTGCCTTTTCAACCGTGAGTTAAAATAACGTAAAAGTACACTTTTATGACTTTTGATCATATAGAATTTATCTCGAGTGAAAAGTCGTAGTTGGTCCTCAGTATATGGATTTATCACAGATATTTGTCACAAAATCAATAATATATTGCACAAGATATACTTAAATAGTGTTTAAGTATCCACGTGACTATCAATTTTTTAGACTTAATTAAGTTTATGTTCAGCCCATACTTAGATATATAATAATATGTAATCGGTTGTCTGCTAGTATAGGATATATTATTTCATTTCAATATAAATGCGGATAGAACTAAATATATCAAAACAAAACAGTACGAAAGGAGAAACGGGCCAAAGACCGACATTTTTGGAGCAAAATCATTTTAACCGTATATATCCATGTATATAATGTTAGACCCGTCCCCACTTTGTCCAAATTTCACCGGAAAAAATTGTAGAAAAGTTGCAGATATCTATTTGTAAGAAATTATTGTAAGTTGATTTTTTTATATTGTAAGTTCATTGATTCATTCGAAGGTATGACCAAAACTAACTGTATTCATCTAAAAGTTGCCTCCATACTTAATCCAAGCAACAAACACTAAAAATGACTTATAATTGTGCATGTGTTATTTAGACAAAGTGGAAAAAGGGCTAACTAATAACTTTACTTAAAATATTTTGCGAAAAAATTAAATATATACAAAATTACTTTTCTGGTCAAAGTCATAAAAATAATATACACGACTTAATGCTTTTAATCCTGTTAAAATATATTTATATATAGTGTTGGTGGAAAATATGGCTAGATAATGAAAAGGATAGTAGTTTAATCAAACTGTATATTAATTTCACTGCTAAAATATCACTGTAATATGGCATATAATATTCAAATATTGTTTATTGTAAATAATTTGACCTACCTACCTAAAATGTAATATTATAAGATATAACTGTGAACAATATAATAGATAAATAGATAATTTAAGATATTATTTTTATGACTGATTCTTTAATTTATTTATTCTAAGCTCCTTTGGTATAACAAATGATATCAATAAAAGTTTTTGAAACCATTTTGTACTATTTTTTATTTGTTTATACTATGTAAGAGCCTATGACCAACATAACTTGGTTTTTATTAAAAATGGATATCCACTTAATATTTACTTCGGTGACTACCACGCCAAAATAAATGTCACTCCGCTATTCTTACAGTAAAATACAATAAAATTAGTTCTCATGTAATATGGCACAACATTAAGGGCAAAGGAATTTTGCAATTCAAGCAATGGGAAAGGAGTGAAAATATGTTTAGTAATTTTCCCTTTAGAATATATTCAATACACGTTTTTTGTCTGACATACGACTCACCGATATTAAATTATGTTTTCCTTAAAACTAAAATTTATATGATTGCGTTGCCGTCATGCTTTAGCTAGGAAAAATACATTTTTACATTTGAAAAAAACCTTGAAGGAAACGCAATTGTTCAAAATTGTTTATTTCCTAATCATTAGGTTAATAGCATATTTCTATTTTTCTATAATATACAATATATAATAGTTGAATTATAAGTAAAAAAAAATCAAGTTGTAATTTTATTTTAATTAATCAATAATTAAACACATATCAGCAAAAGTTGTAACTTCTAGTTATAAAAAATAAGAATAATAATAACAAAAAAAATGTAAACAATAGGTAAATTATGTACCTATTGCGTTAATAAATAACAATCAGCATAATATTCCAACATCTAAAACTATAGTAAAACAAACATTACAAGTAACGATGTCTGACCATCAGTACATGCAAGTGCGTTTGTGTACAGAGAAAATGTATTAGAATGTTATGATGTATAATATTGTTTATGATGAAATCACTTAAATTATTTAATTAAATTAAAATAACATCAAATCAACGGACCGTGGTATTACACCGTATGCGAAAATATATACCCTATACTTTTTATTACACCTACTGTTTTGATTTTCCCATTGCGCTTACTCCATATATGAAAACCTAGGTAATTAATTTTTTTAAATATTTGTACCTACTTTAAATTATTTTATATGTGAAACAATAGCAACAACTTTAGGCTGTACTTTTAAACCGAAATTATTGCTGTTGTTGGTATTTTGCAAAACTACAAAACATATTCAAAACAGTTTTTTTTGGATGTACTGTCCACAAAATTTACAATTATATTGCATTTTTTAGAGCTCTCATACTTATATCAGAATTCAGAATACGCAATGATGATAATATTAAATGCTATTATAGAAAAAATGGAAAATTCATTGTGCACAAGTGAGTATAAAATATTAAATTAAAATGTGACAACATTTCGAATTCAATTGTTAATCGATAAATAATTGTATTATTAACAATGGGCTTATTGCAGTGGTTATACCAGAAGCGACACTTGATCAGCGTCTGCTGATCGGACTACAGTATCCCTTGGGTATGATGTATCGCGTTCTAAAAGTTGAAATCATATCCGTAATCTGATAGGATGTTGGCAACCTCTTTGTTACAAAATAACAAAACCGGAAACACTTAATTGGCGAGTATTGGCAGTATTGGCAGTATTATATTCTTGTTTCATTACAGTAATTAATTTTATGTTTTAATATGAATATTAAATAATATATTATTCTGCGGTAGGTTTACTTAAATAATAATATTATCTTATATTATGCCCGTGGTGGCGTGGTGACAATTTCAGGTCACTTGCATAACAACTAATTTTCAGTGTTCAAGACCACGGTCACCTGATTTTACCAAAACACATAGTGACTTACACCTAACCAACGTTATAGCATAAAATAATATCATTGAGTATGAGATAATACAAAATAATATATAGATAATAATCAATGGTAATAGTCATTCTGATGATACATGGTTACACTGTGTTTGTACCTAGCTGAATCCTTTAGGTAGTATTATAGTCCTAATTTGCTGTTCATCACCAAATAGTTGGATAAATTTATTTAATAAAAATATTTAAAATAAATATATTTTGATGGCATTAAAAGCTACAATTGTTAAAAATCATTTTATTAGGAATCAAATTGCATTTTGACATAACAAAGAACTAGAACTGTAATTAGAAATAAATTGTTTTTTCTAAGGAAAATTTATAGATGTTAATTTTCTGTAGTAGTATGATTAATACCACGTGGGCACTTGTTAAAATACTAGTCATCTTAAATCTGTGTATATTATTTAGAATATTTATTTTATGAATAGTTATAAATTAAGTTACAAGCATAGACCTGACATAGACATAGACCTGTAATATTGTACATTGCTACATATATGTGCTAAAAAGGGTTATTAAAATATTTTTGTATTTAATTTAAACATTATGATATTAAAACATATTATAAACTACTTCAATTTTAATCAATGTCCATTAAGTTAATTTATTTGTATCGTTTTTCAACGCCTGTGTGTGAAATAATATTAAGGTTAAGGCATAGTAGTAGATTGACATTGTATTGTATCTGAATATTATGCGCTGTGGTCCACCATAGTCCACAACTCACAAGACACAATCTTAGTAGATTATGACGTATCTACTAGCTACTACGAAAAGTAGGTTTTTCGTGTTTGGTATACAATATACAGTAGTTATAATATATATAAACAATTTATGGACGTAGATAGACGTGTATCCTCCTGTTAATCAAGTACAACAACTGTCGTCACGATATAACTGTTTTCTTTAATGTTATTCCTAGTAAGTATGTGAGATCCTATAAAACCAAACTAAATTTGTGTTTATTATCAAACCATCAGTGCACAATATAACATGGAGTTCGGATAAGTACATTTAGACTGTTAAGTGTAGATAAATCATTGAAACCTCAGAAACAGAATATTTCGTCGTACGTTTGTATATAATATATATTTCATAGTGAGTACCGCGTGTTATTTTGTTTGGAAACGCCAAAGTAGCAGTACCCAGTGTTTGTACGGCAGAAGATGGAAATTCGGTGTACACACTATATTATAATCAACTCGTAAGCTTTTGGGGTCATTTTGCCATTTCAGTTTGTGGTCAGGTAAAAGGGTTTAAGTTAATGAAGAAGAAATCGACCCGGGCGACCCATGAATTCATTATTAAACTTACTAATATTGGTGGCCAGTCACCGGAGCAGTTCGATATCGGCGGCGATGGCGACGGCGCGGCGCAGCGAGGCAAAGCTAAAGTAATGCATTAAAGTGTCGGTTGGGGGGGGGGGTGGAGGGTGTAAGTTTCTGCTCGCACACCACCACGTGGGCGGTGGACGATAGGCAATGAAAAGGTCACTAAACTACTATACATATAGGGCGCATCTATATTGCCGGGGACGGTCGAGAGCACTCGAGCTCTTCGAGAAATTGATTCGGCCATAAATATAGAACTCAGCCAAATGGACAAAACTCGAGTTGTTTTCACTCGCCTGTTCTGCCCGTCTAAGGTAACACAACAGCGATCGGTCACGTTGTAGTCGTATCCCATAGTAAACAAATACAACTTCGACGTTGAATATTTGTCTTTGACTGAGGGCGAAATGGTTGGACAAATGATCAATACCAATAGAAATGCTCCGATCGTCTTATATTCTAATCCTAGAAAACAACATTAGGTACTCGGCTGCTCATTTTCAATCTAATGCGAACGTATAAATTAACTAATACATAATGCGAGATAACTAGTCAATACCGTTTAAAAGTGAATATATATTTTTTTATGTCTAACTTTGCACATTTATTATGCATAAATTATGTAAAGAAAATCATTTTTCAGATGAAAAACAAAAGTTTATATTATATAAGTCAATTTGTGCATCGAAATAATAAGTAGCGATGAATATATAATATTATATACATACAATTTACAAATAATAAGACATTTTTAGGCAATTCTAATTTAAAATAATAACAATTGTCAAGTTAAAATATTTATTAGAAATGTATAACAAAATTAGGCACGTGAATATTTATTAATACCTAATAGGTGACCCACCGTCTTTATGATTTTTATTTTATTATTAAATTGTATAATGCAATTACTTTGATATTCCGAGATTCTTAAACATAATTAAAAATAAAACCTATATAGATAATTTTAACAAAATTAAATTTTCTTTGATATTAATGAATACTGTTAATACATTTCCAGTTTATTTCTTTTGACAATATAAATATAGGCGTTAGTGCGTCTACTGGGTATTTTTTTCTTGATTTTCTTTTATAAATATTATTAAATTATTATGAAATAAAAAATATGCAACTAAAATAATTATTAAAACTACAACATATATTGTGGCTAAAAAAAATATGAATATGATATTTATCTACATTTTTAAGAAATAATACAAAGTTGTACCTATTTTAAAACCATTCAAATTCAAACATATTGTATTTACAACTTAAGTCAAATTTTAATAATACTCCTTTATTACATATAAATAATCTAATGAAGACAAAGTAATAATTTTATATTATAGGATAAAAGAAACTGATTTATATTGATATGTTTTATTTGTTTTCTTAAAAACTGCCATTCGGGATTTGTTTGAATTTAAAGTTTCACCATTTCAACTAACACAATTAATAATTGTTTATTATATATTTTTTAAATCCATTTACAATAATTATCGCGAATTCTAAATTAACTTGTATTTCTTCTCTAGTAACACCCTACTTATTTACTTATATGATAAATTATGAAAGCCACAAAAATATTTTGCTATTGTATATAAATATTTAGTATATTATATTAAAATGTCATTAGTTTACAAATCTGAATTTACTGAACAAGTGAAGTTTAAGTTTTTCTGCTTTTACTTTAAATTTTACTTTGTAAATAATGTGAGTCAACTCCAAACAATTACGTTTTATTAACATATATCCAAATTCAATATAGATTTTTTTCTATTAGAGTTTAATTTAATGATATAGGTACGTTATGTAGCTTTAAAATGTATAATTACCAAATATGGTAGTTATTTATTAAAATTAAAATAAATATTTTGATTTCATAAAGAAACCAATATTTTCGAGTTTAAGCTATTTATATTGATCAAAAAACTTTAAATTCGTTTTCCTTGTTCGTGGTTTGATGAATATATAACAGGCATAGCCTCTGGGATTGCGCAACTAACGGAAAATCGTTTTCTCGATTCTGTTTGCTTGGAAACTTTGATACAATAATGCCTGTTGACATTTGTATGTCACCGTAAAATGCGTTTATTAATGTTTAAATTTCTGTAAAAGTTTACGGGTTCTACGTTTAGTCTGCTTGAAAAAAGTGTGATAAAAAAAAAACAAAAAACCAATACCATTTTAGATATTCATTATTTGTCTTTATATTTTTATTTTATAATTTAAAAAAGTTCCACATAAGTCGTATTATTACCCTGTTATTTTAGTGTTTGTTTTTATTTTTTAGTATACTATGTGTAAGTAAAAATATAATTTTTAATGAACTTGGAGAAGTATGAATTTGTTATGAGTAAATCTATAAGACTTGCATGAGATTGAATTATTTCCAGGGTTATTTCATTGAAAGGTAAAAGTAATAATGTTTGTTTTATTTGTCTACATATTTTAGGAAATAATAGATACTTACTAATATTTTTATACATAGAAATTATTTTTTTTTACCATTACGTACAAATTTATGTGTGTGCGTGAAAATGTAATAAATAAAATTAAAAATTCTTAAATAGCTGACACAGTAGTTTGGTTTTCTAATAACTAATAAGTAATTATGTCGTGTTTTACGGAATTGAACACAAAGGATGTTTGTATTATCCTTTAAAATGTGTATTATATATATAATCTGAGTTAGCTGCTTAGTTTATATAATTTCTGTTTCAGTTTTATAAATCTTTGACGAGAGTATTTTGATAATCTTTGGGATAACTACAATATATTGCACTATAATTATAAGGGTGTAGCTGATGATTTATGTATATTATAATATGTGTCTAAAGTTGTTTTATGAGTGGTAATCTGTGTATTTTTATTATTCATGAATGGATTAATTTAGATATCATTCACTTTATTAAATATATTCTTTTATTAACATACTTGCGTTCTTAATAATTAATATCTGTATAACATCATAGCTTGTTGATATATTTTTTTTGAATGGTACACCACATACGGCTATACAATGTATGCGCAACAATTATCATGTACAATTTGCAATATAGATTAAATTTATTTTGTAATAGCAAACATGTTTTTGTAAAAATTTAAAATATACTCATAGTTTTGTATTATTATTATTTTTTTTCAATTATTTAGATCCTATGTCAGAACGTTTAAAAACAACAGTTGTCACTAACCGACTATAACTTCAGTCATAAGCATATATTATGATCAGGGCCGGCGCTACAAATTGCGGCCCAGTGCAAAATAGTTTAAATAAAATGATACACAACAATTAATATTATTTAATGTAAACTTAAAGTTTAAATAAACAAAATATACATTTGTATGTAATAACATATATTATATTATTTATTATATATTTTCAAAGAATTTTTTTCTTGCCTTTTCACTTGCCAACTTATTTATGAGCGTATCGTGATTAATAGTTTCAGCTACCTATATATTTTTCAATTGATATTGTCGAAAGTCCAGTTAGTCCAGTAAGGAGAATTAAGTAAAGAATAAGGAGAATTATTATAAGTACTGAGAATTGAGATGAAATATTATCGACATGACAACATTCCACAAAGTCTATTTATACTCTTCGGTTAAACACTCTACATTCCGACAATCGATTATTGATACCACGAAAATGCCCATAATTATATATTTATATATTTTATTGTAAACAATACTATTAATAATATTAATACTATCAACTATAGTATTATTATTCAAATGTTACCTTTTTTAAATTATAATATTCGATCACAGTAATGATTTTATTTTTCTGCTTCCGCGTTCGCCATATTAGCGCGGGGCCCTGTGTAGGTGCACCGGTTGCACTGCTCTTACGCCGGCCCTGTATATGATTCTCTGAACATCACATAATTGCTTATAGTAATAAAGTATTACTAAACTAAAATTAAAACTTTAATTTTCATATACATATCTTTTATATTATGACCAGGACCAATGTGTGTTAGATAAAAGCAATTGAAATATATCATGTTTTGTTATTCGTTATGTTAACCTGGTTGAAGTAAATTATATATAAGCAAAAAATAACTTAGTTGATTTGTATGTGTTTTTATTCGCGTTGTTTACAGTTACATTTTTATCCCACCTTTAAGTATTACTATTATTTAACATAATATATAAATATCCTTAGAGGAAAAAAGTATCCTTCACACCTCAAATGTATAAATCATTAATAATTCATAAAGTGACAGAGAGTGAGAGTATAGTATCTTATAATATTATACCTTTCTACTCATCATTCAAGAATTTTTTTCAAGGTTTGAAAACTATACCAATATAAACGCAATTTATTATATAAAAAAATTACATATTTATCTCATTTTTTAATCTTTCTTTAAATTAGAGGTCATTTTATTTTATAGTTTTATCTCCCTTCAAATATATTTTATTCAACTGAAATATTATAATATTATTTTTACTAATTCAATAAATATTTATACTACCTATGTAATTGTACTTCTTATTGACAACTAATTCGTTTTATAAAAATGTAAAATTGTTAGGATTTACCTCGGACTACATAACTTTAAGATGTTTACACAACTGAATTCAAATATTATTTACTAGTGTCGTGGAAATTAAGATTGTATTTCCCCTTATAAATCATTTGAAACCAAATGTAACTTCAAACACTCAGCTATTTAAGTTCGATATATAGAATATTATTATGCCAATACCTACTTATAGAAAATACTTAATTATAAAAAAAAACTTTTGACTTTATAAACCTTAACTCTCAAATAGTAGACCTGAAACAAAACGTAAATCATTAGAGTTAGATTATTATTTATAACATGCTAGAAAAAAATTAATTTTAAACAGTTGTATATTGAATACCATTTGTAACCTTTAGCTCACAGCCTGTTCCGTGAGAAATACAAAACCAGATTAATACTGTATAGTATTTAATGAGCTCCATACAAGTTTGTCTTATGAATCCAGTGGTTTATCATTGGTGCAAAAATAAAATTATTATATTCAACACATAGAATTATGAAAAATATAATTGTATAACGTATCAGCATATTATCTGCATATTGTTTAATTTTACTTGGACATTTATGTTTATAGTAGTGCAGTAAAATAATTGTTATCTATTTTTAATAATATTAACTACATAAATTACAATTAATAATTCAACGATGGATCTATATTATTAATATCATAATTATATATTTAGTATAATTTTTATTGAAATAATAACTTATAGTGCGTTAATTTTTGAAATTGTTTTGTTAGTTCATAATAGTATTAACATATTTAAATACAATATTGTATTATTATGTTCATTAGTCAAATTGTAGTTACCTAATGCAATTATGTATTGACTGTAGTTGACAAGTTTACAAAAAATGTTCAAAAGTAACTTACTATTAAGGTTAAAAACGTAGAAAAAAGAGGCCTTTTAGAATTTCGGTGACTTAAGTTGTACTATAATTTAATAATTTTGATGAATCTGTATTTCGATGTATAAGGTTTCACGTGAGGATGCAAGTGTTGTTTCAAATATATTATAGACCACTGATGAAACAAAATTAGTAGTGGTATAACTTTTAATTAATATAATTGATTATAAAAAAATGTATTGTTGATAGAATTTCGTTGGAAATACTTTTGGTTTTTGATCGATAACATTTCAAACTACATCAGAACATTGAGAGTTTAAAAACGATAATTTGAGTCAGTTGCCTATATTTAAAATAACTTTAATTTCTGATATTTTTTAGATCATTTCGTTGAGAATTATATAATGTTATTTAACGAGTAAAGTATACAGACTAAATAATTTTGGGAATTAGTTATGAACTTAGAAATAACTAAGTTTATAATCAATTTATTAACGTAAAATACATTACACAACTAAATTAAATTAGTTTACGAGTTTTCAAGCAGAACTCTAAAACGTATGAACAATAAGAAGACATTACAAAAAATATAAAATGTCATTATGTTGGGTACCTAATTTTTATATTGTCTTTATATTAAACTAACGCTTAAATTTAAAAAAAAATTAAGCTTTTATAAAAAATGTTTTATGTGTATGCATTATACATTTTGTATATTTATTAAGATTTTTTTGAAATTACAAGATTACATAATAATACATAGAAAAACATTAAAAATGATTTTAATTGGTGTACCAATGTGTCTTAAACGAAGAGTACATGAACAATAATTCCTTACATCAGTATTCTACAGTTAGTAAAAATACCATTACTCACAAGTAACACATTCACTTATTAGTGATGCCCACACAAAAAGTACAAACTGTAATACCTCAAAAATGATAACGTAGTAACATATTATTTTTAAAAATACATTCAAATAAAAAAAAATTTAACTCCATTGATAGCTGAACTGTCTTTCAGTCCCATGATAAAAATGAAAACCTATAGTTTGCTAGAATTAAACTCCACTAGTTGATCTATCCACAGCCCTTTAAAAATGGCCCATCGTAATATTTTCTGTTCTCACATTTATCTTTCACATTTTTACTTCCTGGTGAAGGTTGAAGACGGTTGACGTTTCAGGCGATCCGCAGCTTTCAAACATGAAATAAAACAAGTATATTTATCCTGCTAATATATAAAAAGTGGGCAAGTACAAGAGCGCCCACAGGGCTAATGGAGCCATTTTCCCCTCCTGAGATTTTCTAAGCAGTACGTGATTTATTTTACACAAGGTTCGATTTTCAAGACAATATTTGTTGTAAGTACTGTAACTTAGAGCGATCATAACATAAAAATTTAATAAAGAATCGGAAGAATTAATAAAATATTATGATCGATATCTGTTAGATGAATTTTCGTTACCTCAGCACTCCATAATTTAAAATTAAATTTCAAATTATTCAGTATTATGTACGAATTAAATTTTGATTTGCATTGGTTTTGCTGGGGTAACAAACCTAAAAAACTAATGCATTTATTTCTAAATTATTAAAAACAAACAATGCTTATAAAATTATTAATTACTTAAAAAAGTACAGAGGCTTGTGTGGGTCTTAAAAGTTTGACTACATTTTTTTATTTTTTTTCGTAATACCCTTAGCACTTGGCAGACGTGGGATTCACTGATATTTGTTTACAATTGCATATTATCATGATTCACGAATTACAGAATACACCGATGATAAATACACATTGAGCGATTCGACCACCAATATGAATGTTATTATTAATATTAAAGTATGTATTGATGTCGTGTATATTTTAGTTCACTGTTGACTATTTTAACTTGTACCAATGGTACCAAAAATTGTACCAAAATATAAACCTTCCTAAGACCAATATTTTTTTAATTTTACACATAACTCTAAATACCTATCTAAAAAAAAATGTATTGAACAATTACATAATATTATTATAAATTATATATTACATAATAATATTATTATATTATTTATCAATAGTTTTTGTATGAAGTTCTTCCGATACCTACTAAAAACAATGATGTTTAATATAACAAAATATAAAAAGATCGGACAGTGGGTTAGATAACTTTTTTAACCAATTGAAAACATTTTTATCGATAGTAATAAAAAAAAATACGAAACTACACATTTTATAAAACAGTTATAATATAATAGTAGTAAGCGTATATCTTGTAGGTATCTAACTTATTGTATTTACATTAACTAATCCTGTGTGACATAGAACGCAGATAACATGCATTTTATAGTTATTTTTATTAGTTCAATTTAGTGCCCTATCATATAAACCATAAATTACCAATGTCCAAATATTGACAAAAAAAAAAAAAAAATGTTTCTTTTGGAGATTACCACGGTTATAAATTTTATTTGAGTAAATTAATCTAATTTCACCAATAGTTTCACCAATAATTCGACAAAATTATAATCAAATTCAAACATTTAACAATTTAAGAATCTTGTTTACCAGTTTTTTAACAATAATGTGGTTATAGAAATGCAGCAGATCACAAGAAGTAAGACTCACTGATGCATTTACAAATATAATCTAAATGATTTGTAAAAACACAAAAATGGAAATGTATAAAATATCATTTCGTATTTAGATCTAATAAACTAATGCGTGGGCATGTATGTACAAATTTATTTGGATTTCGTTAAAATATAGAACGCAAGCTGTATACTTAGTTTTGGGCGATGATATTATTATGAATTGCAATGTTCACCTAGTTTTTAGGGTTAAATATCTTAAATAAGAGTACCTAGTGTTCAATTTGTAAATTTGTTGTTTAATATATTATCAAAATGTGTCTTATATGTACAGTGCACTCACATTAATTAATATGAAATTATAATATATTCATTCTTTGTTATGGTAATTATTAATTTGTATATGCAATGTCTACTAATTAATATTTACAGTTATGTTTTAATTGTTTTTAGTTTTTAATTTTAAAACTTTATTTTACTTGGTGGCTGTAGATGATATCATAATCTGGCAAACACAGTTTACTTATTCTCTAAAAAATCAGCCACAGTATACAAAAGTTTTTTTCTTGTAATTTATAACCCTAAAATTAATTATATTTTTAAAAGTATACTTAATTCTCAATAAGCTAGTGATAATTCCTTAGCGACTTTAAGTTTAATTAATAAAGTTACTAATCTTCACGGAATGTGTTTACTGTTTATTCTAACTGAACGAATATATTTTAATAAATTTATCCAAAGTTGTGACAATATTCTCGTTAGAAATTATAATCGTGGAAGAAAACTAAGTCGGTCGTTAACTTTAAACTTTTGTACAGATCATTAATGGATTCTACTTTTCATTTATTATGTTATAATAGTACTTTTTATAAAGAAGTAAAATGCAAATAATAGTTATAAACTACTATTGTCTTAGTGAGGGTTGATAAAACACTGTTATACTTATGCATATTTTAGTATTGTTTACAAATAATGGAAAATTACCTACCTACAATTATTTTTAACAAAAATATAGAATTATAATATAATTTGTGTAAGCTATTGTACTTTAAAACAGATTATGTAGGATCACTGTGTCCTAAAAAAAAAGGTCGGTCTTCTAATAACAACGATATGATATGATAGGTATGTATAGCTTAAAGTTATTTAGTCGTTGTTTGAATAATTGGAAAATGATAGAAATTTGATCTGTATTCAATTTGTAATAGTTTTCTTATAGTTTAATAGTGTAATTTGTTACTCCGATAAAACTGCACATACCCAAATAAGCTTCTATTCTGGTTATTCTTCGAACAATGAATTAATTATAATAACATTTTAATTAGGAATTTTAAAAAAATTTTCAAATAGCTAAATTCATTAATGATTTTTTTTTTTTTGAATTAATAAACAAGTGTTATTAATTAAATTATTTTAATTAAGACTTACATTTTAAACATCATTTTAAGGAGAACAATGACGATTTCATTTTTATCCTGAAAAATTGTATTATTTAATAATACTTATTAATTATTATATATCTAATTATTCATATTATAATTAATTTTAAGAAACAAAGACTCTCTAGGGGTAGATTTTTTTTGTTAATAAATAAATTACATTAATTAAATTAATAGGATATTATGTTAATGAACAAAATATTCATAATTCAGCGAAGATTTGATTTGATTATTATTGGCGTGGAAGGCTTATTATGATACTAAATGAATAATTAAAGTGTCAAAAAAAATAAAAAGACATAAACATACCTATCCACAAGTAATTCAACAGTTTTTAGGTGTGTATACTGTATAGTTAATGCGTATGCAAATATTATATAAGATACATTTTTATATTATAACTAGGGATAGTTGAGTACTACATACTTAACCAATGTATTGCAATTTAATATTATAAATATGGTTTGGGACAAATTGCATTAAGAATGTTCATGGTATGCTTGCAAATGTGTAAATAAAATTACAGAAAGTACAAAAAAATACTCTAAAAGCTGCAAATTATTTTTTAATTTATTTAATAATAAATTGCGAACCAAAAATATGATAAAATAAAATAAAATACCATACAATTTAATGACAAATAAATGTCTCTATTATTAAATATTAGATTTTTGGTACTTGTTACACTAACAATTTTTGAAATTCGCACGTTAATAGACATTGTACATTGTATATCTTGTCTGGTGATTTAGACAATTAAAATTACCAACAATGTTCTTAAATTATAAGAAAAACTGATATGTACTATGTATATGAAATTATGTTTTATCTATATATTAACGAAAAATCGTTAAATCTGCTTAAATTTATGGAATTTGCATGTTTTATAAAAATAACTCAAAGTCAAATTTGATATTTATTTTACAAAATATTATTCATATTTATAAACATTTTTTAATTTAGCCTAGAATATTCTACAACAATTATAAAACAAAATAATAGTGTAATTGTCAAACATAATTAATTAATATTACAAAATTATGAAGTAATTGAATTACATTTTAAACCACCACAACTCACAAGGAGTGGAAATGTATAAATGTATACTGAATTAATTGCCTCATTAGTCATTGGATATAAGTAGTATTTAGATAGTGCATCTACACAAATTAATACGTTTTAAATATCAATAGTTTACAATAAAATAGCTGTTTAGCAACTATTTTTTCAAATTGCAAATTTATAGTTACATATGTGACTACGTGAGAGTAAGAAATTTTTCTTTTATTTAATCGATTAAGCGAGAATGAGTGAACCATAAGGAGTTGTCTGCTAGACCTTAGTTTCTACGTTGAATACAGGACTGAGGTTGAATGAGAATATTGCGTTATATTCTACTCACTCACCTCTGCCTCGGCCTGGACCGTATTCATCGGACACTTAGCGTTAATGGGGCTTCTGAGATGAACCAAACGACTGTGTCCCGATTACGCGCAAAGAACGCCGGAAGGAATGGGAGGAGGCTTATTCTGACGCTAACAAAAGCACCGATGGTATGAACGAAAGCGGGTGGTAAGCGGAAAGAATGAGCAAGCAGTGGCAAGGAGGTCAGAACGATGAAAAAAAAGATTTTTTCAATGGGGTAGAAAATGTCATTGGATTGTGAGGATATTATGACGGCGGGAACGGAAAACCCGTTAGATGGTAGGCAGAGTGGAAAATCCGAGTGCGACTATTCGGTGCTGGGACAATGGCACGGCCTAAGTCCTTATGGGTGGTGATGTAAAGAAAAAGAAGGATGAAAAAAAACAATTCCAACATTTTTATACCTGAGGGGGACATTTTAGAAGAGGAAACTGGACGCCGGAAAATACGCTCCCAGACATCACGATCCAGTTGTTAGGATATTGAAATCGTTGTGTTTTCATAAAGACAATTTTCTTCTCTCACAAGTTCCTTAACGAAAATCAATGCTTTAATTATTAAACATTACTAAAAACTTCTAATTATTATTTTGTTGTTGCGCTACTTTTTAACATTTTCGTTACAATATTAATTTAGTAAATAATATTTATCATTTTAACTGTTAGTTCATTAACTATCCTAATAAGACAAAAGTATAGGATGGGGAAACAGTAAAATATGTTTACATGTATATATTAACAAATAATTACTTATGATAGGTAGGTATATACATAATCAGGCCTTTAAGTTTTACAAAAATTTTACCAGAATAATTATTACATTTATTTTTTATAGTCAAGTAACTAAGTCAATCTCAAGAACTACGAAAAAATAATATTAATATACATCAGTGTGATATCATTGATATAGTATGGTAGGTATACTTGAATTAAAATTATATTTCCGAAGCTTATAATATCTATATGAACATCAAAAGCATGATATAAATTCGTTTGGTTAATTAATGAAAAAATATGTACTTATACAATTAATGTATAAAAATGTTTTCATTTTAACAAATTGATTTATAATTTCTTACACATAATTTATTTTATAAGAAAAAATGGTTCTTTTATATAACAATATAATATACATAACTACATTAGACACAATAAAAGAATTTCAATAAATGTATTTAATAAAAAATATTTGACATCATTGAGTAAAAAAACTATTCTGTAGTCAATGAATTTTTTCATACAAAACACCAACGTTGTCATTAATTAATAAAAAAAAATTAACATTTATTTTTAAAAAACATACATCTCTCTGTGTTATTCAGGTCACATAAAAAAGTTTTATTTTTAAATTTCCAGCTTGAAATTAGTGTGTATTATTTTTACCAAATAGGTGCACTTGGAATTGGTTTGATTTTATGTTATTTAGCATACAGTAGGGGAATGTGCCCAATTTTCAATGAAAATATATTATACGTATTTTGTTTTAAATAACTTATTGAATTTACAAAATAATAATTATCAATATTAATAATATATTTATTACTGTGTTGTACCCACAAAATAATAACACTTGATAAAAATATAAAAATTAAAATTGACTTCCTTTTTGTACATAAATATGTAATTTGTTTGGAGATTTTTTTTAATATTTTTACAAACGAAAACCTTTGTTGTTAACGGCATTCCAGTACATTTCCGAAAATCGACGGGAGTGTTTCATACGGCCGCAAGTACGTTTGTTTAACACTACTTAGCATTGTTGTATTAGGTTTTCATTTTATTTTTACACGGAACGAAGGTTGTCGGAAGGAAGGAAGAAGGGGGGGGGGGGAAATGAAATGGAAAAAAGGTTGAAAAAAAACGTGAGAGACAAACGGCGTGGTGACGGTGGAGGGAGAAGAGAAAAACAATACGTTATAACGGAGGAAAAGAGGCTGAAGTAGTATTTTTATTAGCAGTCTGAACGCGCGACCCCGGGAGCTCTGTAAACGTATAATGGTAACGGAAGGCTGTGAGGAAGGTGGTGTGATCGGTGGTGGAGGGGGTGGAGGTAGGAATAGCGTATTACGGGTGCCAAAGGTGGGCGTGAAAGGGACACATGTTCGGATAAATATTTATAACCCGGGCGCGTTTTACGGAATTAGTCGGTTATTTATCGGTCACCGGGCTATTGGTTTCCGTTCGGATGTTTAAACGAGGGGAGACTACCGGCGGCGCGCGAGCGTCCGCCACGGTGGTCCTTATTGCAATATTCTCTGATGCCTGCCTATGTAAAAAAAAAAAAAAAAACGCAAAAAAAAAAATATTAAATAGATATATAATTTTTGTCGTATAATAAATGTTGTGTATATCTGCTTATTCGCGATATTATTTTTTTTTCACCATACCTAACAAAAACCAAATTATAAATTAATTTGGGGTAATTTCGCCAAGCAAGGGATGAAAATGAATCACGATTTAATCCGTTTCAATTATTAATGGTAAATGGGAGGGTAACGCGGTAACGCGAAAAAAGGAGCATCTGCGAAACCGATAATAATTCACACGCAGACGTTTTTCGGTCGAAGGCACGAATTAATATTTTGAAATCACGACCGAAAGTAGAAGATGAATAACAACGCGCTAAAACGCTATAAATTTATATATGCATGTCATGCAAAAATTATCGTTTTACAATATTAAATTCACTGAACACGTTAAACTATGCTGTGGTACACCGTTTTTATCATAAAAGCATAATATTTAAATTGAACGATTTGCATATTAAAATATTGTAAATGCAGAATACAAAACCAGTTTTAATTACATCTGCTGTGTAGTAAGTTTCGAATGATCTCTGGGATCTCTAGGTCACTGTATAAAATATTTTGTATAATTGATGTGTCAAATTTGAATTTAATGATAAATCATTGAATACGAAAAATGATTCTTACTGTTCCAGTGTGTCTACTGTGTTTCTAAAGATATTTTATTATTTATTTATATTACTATGAGTAATTAATTTTTCTCTTGGTGCTACAGCATTTTGAACAAATTGTTTTCAAAAACATCACATAATGTATAATTGCATTAACTATTTTGCCCTAACCACTTAAGGCATAACAGTAAATAGGTTCATGGTATATATTATAATATAATATAGCTTAAAATGAGACAATATATATTTTGTAAATCTAATTATTGTAAACAGAAAATAATAATATTCATAATGGATAAATGTTTCAAACCCCTAAAGTTAATATTTTTTGATTTACAACATTATAGCTAAAATTATTGTTGGAGAGAATAGTATTTTTTATCATTTGAACATATAAAATTGCCAGTCTTTCTATTATGAATTACTTATATTCTAGAATATTATTAGTGATTCGGATATTTAAACAAATATTCTGTTGCTGATGTGACCTATTTAATTAGAGTTCTCGAAGTTTGAATGCACTTTGGCTATATACTTATATATCAAAATAAAACCGCTCGATCATTGCTATTGGAATATTGTAGAACATTGTTCGTAATTTCTTTAGAGTTCCTGAGAAAATGTCAGTGTTTGGCATTAACATAAATGTCAACGCATAGAATCCCAACTGTGTATATAAAACAATATTTAATAACAAGACGGTGGTCGAAAAGTTCACTACTTGTTTGAAAACCTACTTTTGTTAGTTGTTAAAATTATAATCATTATTCATATTATGTGGGTTGACTTTAGGTGTTTTATAAATATTTGATACAGATATTTGTATTCATTTATTACTTTGCTATGATATGGACTATGGTATCATAATATATAGAGTTACTCATAGGTGATGGTTGACCAAGCTTGTATGTTTATGTACATAACGTTTTATTTTTATTTAAAATGTTTAACAATCAGTTCTCGGGTTACAATAAGCATAATGCTTAGTATAAGTCACATTATACAAGTGACGGTACCTACTCTTTCATGTTAAACTAGAAATTATATTGAAATGGTCTAAATAAAAGAGAATATTGTAAGTAGCTTAATGGTGAGCATTTTATTTAAAACGTTTTAAATATAAATTTTTTTAAAGTTATTAATGTTTGGTAAAAATGATTATTTAAATATAATAAATATTGTTACTAGGTTTTTATACTTTATATTACCTACCTATATTATATATTATAAAAATCACCATTTATTAATTACGTGAGTTATCAAAAATATATCAAATTGTTAAAATATATTCAATATAATAATATTTATTTATTCATTTATATTTATACAAATATTATTTCAAATTATTAAATCGTAATTGAATATATATAATTAAAATTATTTAATTATTTAAAATTGTATTAATAAGCAAAGTACTTAAAATATTATTTATTTTGAATAACATAATATCACATTTTGATACACATTTATACATTCATTATATTGTAACAAAATTCAGTTTAAATAATTGTGAAATAATGTACCTATACAAACAATAATTAATTTTAAACGACAACTTTAATTTTAAGTTTAAGTTTCATCAACTACCAGATACGTAAATTATTTATCTGATAGGAGTCATCTTACAATTTTCCAAACTGTCATGTTTTTTTAAAAATAAAATGTTCATGTTTCATCCGTCAAAATCCGGCGTTTTTATCCAAACGAGCAGGTGGGATTGGTGTAGTTATTTGTAATTTAATTTATTTTGCTTCACTTTTAAAATTGTATTTTTATAATTTTTATTTTATTACTTGGCATGTTTTTTTTTTTAATAAAAATTTGACATTTTCTATCCTCATCGATTTTTCCATTTTTAAAGTATAACTATATTATGGGTGTCACAAAATATATTTGTTGACATCGTTATTTTTATAGTCGGCAGTTGTTTTTTAAAAGTTTCTCAAATAATAACTGAAATAAATAAAAAAAAATTCAAACCGTTTTGTTACGATGGATTTTATCTTAATCTAAGATATAAATTTATAATATTTGTATAACTTATTACCAAGATTATAGTAAATTCACACAATCGTTTCTTTCCATAAACATCCATCACTTGTCCAATACACTCAATACAAATGATTCCCATATTATAGTTGTGAGGTTATTCGGCTTTGTATTTTTTTTACCTAAGCTGATAATTGAAGTTAAAGCAGTTATACAGTTAAACATAAACATAAATATAAGATATTAATTTGTATTGGAAGTCTTGATAAAATTGAATCACAAAATCTATTTAGCTAAATTGTATTAAACATAAATATCCACATTAATAATGTATTAATTAATTTATTTATTTATTTATTTCATGCTACCTAGTTAATTAATACAGAAACATATAGTCCATTCTGCGTTCAAACTTAAATCTTATCCCAAACTGATAATAAGTACACATGTCAATGATTCCTACTTATTCTAAAATACAATTATATTATACATGTTTTTCTCACGAAGAAAACAGTTTGTCTTATTTTTGGAACAAAAATGTTTACTATAATAAATATTAACCAAATGGAAAATTTCCCAATTTAAAATATGATTTCGACGTATTTAATATCATTATTTTATTCTATACTTATTCTACACTATATTTCTATACTCATAAAATAACTTATATTAAAGACTAGAGAAGATATTTTCGATATCATAGGATACGATAGTGGTTTTATGGTGTTTTTCAACGAAATAGAAACAAGTTTTTATTTAAGTACTAATAAAGTTTATTTTAAAACCATAAAACGTTTGGTCGTAAAGAAAGAGTATAAAATATAAGAAAGCTTTACACCTTTTGTTAGCTTTAGCATTTAATATTATTTTTACGTTGGAAATAATTTTTCCGTTTCAGTTTTTTTTATATTTATTGTATATCAACAGTAAACATAATATTCTATTATTTGTTAGCAATGCTTTGTGTTTGGCATATTATAAATTTTAAGTTAATTCATGTACAAATTAGTTTTTAAATTAAAAAATTGAAATAAATAAAAACAATATCAAAAACCATATTTTTATATAATCTAAGCTTAAATTGAAGATGTGTACATGAGTTTAATGAACATTTTATTCATAGTTATATATAGTTCTAATTAAACTTAGATATTTTGTTCATTAAAAAAGTAAAAAAGTTACATTGTATACATATTATGTATATTAAAACAATAGTTCTAAATGTTTTATTGGTAACTCAGCATATTTAGCAGCTACTGATAATATTGTATTCTATTGAACAGAACTTCATCAGCAAACACCAAAGAACTCTGTCAATTTCCATCGGGCACAATGGAAATGGTTACATTCGCATACAGTGTAGAATTTCGGTTTCCGGGATAAAAGGAGTTGCGGGACAAGTATTTCTTTGGTCTCGATGATAAGTGGACCCTATTACCTGGGGAATTCCAGCGAGGGCGGTGAAAAATGGACGGTCCACCATCCCTAGTGGTGAAATTCGAGGGAAAACGAGGGGAACAAATAGTGGTTTGGATTTTTCTTCGCCGCCAGAAACACGATCGACCCTTATATGCGTGTGTCAGGTACAACCGCAGAGATACGGGTTAAGAAGGGACAGTTGAATGTTTAACAATGAAGAACATAAATGTGCGATCAATAGCAGGAGAACGAAGATGTGGTTTAAAATTTAGTGACTCTTTTCGATTTATCATAATTCATAATAAAAAATATATATTAATAGGTAACGAACGAATGGTTTGGCATACCTACTTAAAAGAAACATACAATCTTTAAATCAAAACTGTCTACGTTATCGTAATGCTGATATAAAATAAATTATGTCGTTGTAAAACTAAAAAGTGTGATTTAATTTTAATTTATGTGTATTTAAAAAAAAAAACATTACAAATTAATAAACGAGAAAATACGTTAAAATATGTTTATATTACGTTTATGTTTTTTTTATGTTTAGTAACGCATAAATTTAATTTTGATTTAATGTATTTTTGCCTGATATAACTTTTAATAATGTTATAGTAATAATGTACCTGTATAGATAACGAATGCATTAAATTGTATTGTATTAAACGTCTACGCATTTATTATTTAATTTATTTAATAACTGTGGGGTGAATAGGAGTGATGGTGGCTACTGCTAAAATTTGATTAATGGAATAAACGAACTATAAACTTTAAATCGATAACTCGATTATTTTAAAAGTTATTTTATGGTTAGAGCAGCGTTTCATCTTAACATCAACAACATTGCACGTATAGTTAATGTCTTTGTTGGAGAACTTCAAATTATATTAGTGCTTCAATACTTTATACTTACAGTATAGCTACACAAACTATACGGTAGATTGTGCTAATGGAACAAATAAATGTTTGAAAACGAAAAACATTTACCAAGTATTTTGATCGACATTACAACAATTTACATTTCCAGTTAAGGAAACGGACTAATTGTGTTGAAGTCTATCTTCCATTAATACATATTATTTGGTATTTAACTGATAATCGTGAAGAGTAAGACAAAATTATTGAATGTTGATGTTTATAATATTTCATTTGCCGATAATGACTCCGCGATGTTACTTAAATACTGTTTCTTGCACACGCAGCTATAGTGTACAAAGCAATATTCTTTAAATTTCCCTAGAGACGTTTGCTTTGCTCTTAGCCAATTAAAACGCTATATAGAATTTGATAATGTTATTATAATATTGTTTACGTTAACGGCAGGCTACGATCGTGATATCACAAATGTAAATGTAAATACAATATGCACAATACTTATGGTACTTTTGCACACACATTTGTAAATTATACCGAGCTCGTTTCTTTTTCGTCTTTTATGTAAGACGTTTGCTGTCATTATAAAAAAAATTATTTATGTCTCATTTATGTTCACAAAGTCTCCAGGGATCACATTTTTTGATGCAATTGAGAATAGGTAAGTTGACGGTAAAAAATACGATAAAATATACGTAAATGATAAAGATATTAATTTCTGTCAGAAAATAAAACGAAGTTTTCATAGCTATAGTTACTGGAAAATACCAGACGTATAAATAAAAGTTTCGATAAATATAATACTCAGGTTCACCATTGGTAAGGAAGGAAATATGCCAGAATTGTATTATTACAACTTTTTCATCGAAACAAATAACCACTGGACCGATTTTTAATAATGCACGTACCAGTGATATTATATTGGATATAAGCTAATAATTTTTATAAAAAACAATAAACAAAAGTTTATTTTTGACAACACTATAAAATATATAGTAACGACTATCACCAGTAAGTGAAATTGTATCTGAATACTATTGTATGATGTCCATCGTTATATTTCTACTCGTTTTATCGTATTGTATACATTATTCAAATTTAAATATTATTTTTTAATTCTCGTTCAATATTTGCTTTACCCAACGAAAACAAACAGTTATGGTGGACTCAGTGGTTGTAAACTAAAACGGAAATAGCTGTTTACCTTATATTTATAAATCTACATAAAAATAACACAAACTATAAAGTTGACTATACATAAATAGTATTTTTTGCGTCAAAACTATTATGATGACGATAATTTACTGGACTTTAAATCCAACTTCGGCCAACGTAATTAAAACAATATTATTATTTTGGTTTCAAATATAAATATATTTAAAACTGACTGACACTGTCTGGTAAATTGAACACCACCGAGTATAATATGGCTTTATTGTTTCAATAAACAACATTAAATAATAGGTATATTTTCAATTTTGTGAATTCGATTTTATTTACTCGTTAAAGCCATAATTACTCCGAAGAGTTATATAAACAAATACTTTAGCTGCGTGTTTCATATTACTATATTATAACAACCAATTTTCAGAATTTCGTAGAATCAATGTATATAGTTCATATAATGTGTATAAGCGTACAGGTTTGGCATATTTTCGAGAACAATTGTATTTGTATGGGCATTGGGCATATGAAATAATGGATGGTAGTTGATAACTATTTTTTCTACATCGTTATGAATATGTTATAACCTCGTTATTATTAAACGACGAAATTATAAAATACGTTCATTATTTCTTGAAATACAACCGTTAACCGTTGTTGGATTAGTAATGATATTAATAATAAATATAATTCTTTTATATTAGTGTATTACATTTCTGACCAACCGTATAGTATTCAATATGCATATAATATTGTATACATTATACATGTTTAGTAAACATAAACTAAGTCTTACAATGTTGCAATAATAGGTTAAGTATAACCATTTCAAGTATAAAGATTTTTAATATTAATTCAATGTAATACTTTGATAATTTTAGACGAATTCAGTGTATCAGATAAATTTATTTTTTACAAAATGTAACCTTATTTGTACTAATGGTTTTTTAAAACATATTTTTTTTCTTTAAATTGATTTTTATAGAGGGTTTATTTTAGTACATATTTTTATATTTTTTCATGCCTTTTTTAATTTATCTTATAAGATGACATTTGTAGTAAAAACTAAACTGTCACTGGTTTTCTTAAAACATAAGATTGATAAGAGTTTTACCTACTCAAAAATGGGTTTTTTTCCACAGACTATTGCGCTTGGATATTTATTACCAACATTTAGCGTATAAACACTATTTTCATGGAACACGTGTCATGCGTTTTTCGTACAATTTTAGTATTATTTGAATACATTTTTATTATTTTGACGACCAAATTGAGTCATAATAATATCATCGGAGTTTACTCCCGAACGTGCTGAGTATCGACCGTAAGATTGGACCGACGACAAAGACGTACTGATATTGCATAACCGAGACGCCGTCCGACCGTTGCACGTACTAACCGTAGCCGAGGGTGGTGGTGGTCAACGGAGTTATTATTCACCGCAACCCCAATGCATACACCGTGTATCCCGGTCGTACACGGTTCAATCGTGTTGTGGCGTGTAAGGGTGCACACATGGGGAGGTCCAGGATTCTATAATATATAAAGTGTATACACTATATAAACAAATAAGATGCACATTGGGTACATAGTGCAAAACAAATTATACCGTCATCGGCTTTTTACAAAAATTTCTTTTTATTTCAAATTGTATTTCAAATTTCTTTTACCAAATATGGCGGTAAATATAAAGTAAAAAGTTCCAGAGCGAGACTCGAAATTAAACTAGTCATTTGTTTACCTACGTGAACGGTCACGACGACATATTATTTTAGTAAGTATTTAGTCTATCTTGATGTCGATGTGAGTTAATCGCGCATATTTTACTTTTTTAGAATCTGCCATTATAATACAGCATATTGAGAAAAAAAAGATAATAGATGTAAGAGGTATTTTTATTATAAAGTAACATAGTTTTATCTTTTTATGTGGATAATATTTCAACTGTACATATTGTACAAGTAAGCCTAAATAAAAATAAAAATAAAATAGTGCGATAGTATTACAGTGTCTAAGTTTCAAAATTAATATCATGTTCCCGGATTAACTACACTGACACGACTTGTTTAAGAACATTTTTATTCAATCTGTAGACATATTATCACACAATTCATACTTCATCTCAGTAGTAAAATATAAAACTAATTTATTAATATTGATTATTGAGGATACCATAATACTGTATGTGATAATAATAGCTCGTGTCATATACAACAATTCGTAGTTTCTGAAAAATGTGTGATGAAATTGAGTCATAAACTAGACTTCTGAAGTTATAATGTGTTTATAGATAGAAAACCGTCGTTATTTCAATTTATTTTTTTCCTTATTTAAGGTGGAAACTTTTTTTTCCGAAGTCCACCACTGGGTATATCAACATTTTTTTACTATTATTTTTTATCGTTTAAATATATGTACTAATGCAGTAGCAATGTCAATTAAAAATAAATATAGGCTTTAACGTTGTTACATACCATCTATACCAAACATATTTTTCAAAATTTGTGTGTAGTAGGTACAACAACTTTTTAATAATATAAATTACAATTTGTTTATTGTTATTTGTTTATCAGTAAATAAATTGTATTAAATAAACAATAATAAAATAAAAATATAACATTACGTTCCATGTACAATAAAGACTAAATAAATTTAAAGTTTTTTCAAAAATTATTAAAGTATAAAAACTTATGTTTATTGATTATTATTCATAACATCTTTGGATAATATAGATTATTTACAGAAATAATTCTATTATAAAATTATAAAAATATATTAAGTTTATGGATTGTTTCATACAAATCTATGTATATAATATATTTTTTAAAATTTTTTTTATTACCTCCTAGTATAAACTGTTATAGCTGAACAATTAAAATCCAAACATTAGATGGTGTTATTAATTGCTATATTATTAGAATATTTTCTTTCTTCATAAATGAATTTAGAATACATTATGAATCAATTATCAAAATTTAAAAATAACTAAACAAAATGTAATAATTATTTTAAAAGTTATTACTTTTTTTATAATATAACAAACACAGTAAATATAAATTATATTTAGTAATTATTTAAGTGCCAGACCACATGTTTCCATATAGGTAGGTGAAATTACAGACCATGCATACTCCAAGTATTTAGTTCAGTGAAGAATATACATCAATTTAAGATTGTATTACCTACTAAAATAATGTGGAATCATCTTTCTTTGTATAAAAATAATTATGAGATTGTAATAACTTAAAATAAGTAATAGATCATCATTATACATAATTAATACACAGTACACACAAACACATAATTTAACATAATAAAGTATATAAATTTAAATTGATATTTAAAATGTTCAAAATTTAATAAAACTTCTTCTAAAAATCATTTATATCAGAGTTTAACAAAACATAGAATACTATAAGAATGACCAAGTACAATATAATACTGTTTAACTTATATTTAAAAAAAATAACTCTGTAGTACCACGTGTTTTATACTTGGAAAAAGAAATTGTGTTACTATATAATTCAGAATTCTGTATGCCTTGATAGTAAAATAGTCGATAAAAATATTGTTTCGTTTGATTTTCAAACAACAATTTAAATATTACGTCATTTGTAAAATATTACAATCTATAGAGTTACGTTTGTAATAATTAAATGTCTATTATTTCGTTCCTATATAATAACATAACAAGTAAACTTTTATAATTATATCAAAACTAATTCAACAACTAAAACTGTTTGACGGTTAACATAGGTACATATCAAACTAGTTATAATTTATTCCACAAGATTTAATCAAACCATATAACGGGTATAAAATATCGTCGTCAATTACCTTGTTAATTTATCCATATATCTCTAGTGCATTTATAAAATAATAAATCTATCATAATATTATCGTTTATAACTATTTTCAAATCGATTAGATATCATTTGATTTTAACAGAAATGTCAATAATAATAATAATAAGAAAAATAATATGATGATATTGATTGTAATCATTTTTTTTTGCTTTAGTATTTATGCAGTCATAATATTGTGAATTTATCGTATTGTGTTGATGAAGTAAAATAATATGAATTTTTCAAGTATATAAAGGATGGTAAATTAAAAATGTATTTTATAAAAGGAGACAGCTCTGATGCGATGACAACTAGATCCCTTGTGGTATGGTGAAATTTAACCCCAATACGAATATAGTTGTATTCTAGACGTCAAAAATCCAATCACCCTTATTACCCTCAGTTACGACTTTAAATTGAACTCGTTCAAGTACATATTGTCATATTCAGTTATTGTATATTTTGTCACGCTTGATAGTTCCGGAATTACTAGGAGATTTGTTATTTAATATTTTATTTCAGAAATGAGAAACGAACGGGCTAAAATTGTAATGTTTTTAAATTATAAATGACATACTACTCTCATACAATTTTGTTGCCCTATGAATAAATGCAAATAATTATGAAACGATGTTATAAGTTATAACATACTATATATAAAACAATATCTGTTAATATCGTTGCATAAATATATGTATATAACTTTAGTAACTTAAATTGAATTTTTAACATCTTTATTACATGCATCTTTGCTGACAAATGTCTTGAATATCAAACATAAAGTAAGTGATCTAGATCTGAAAAAGAGAAGTCTTGAAAAGTAAAATTTCATTATCATTATCATATTTAAAATCTGTCAACATAGGTCTAACTTGTTATTGAAAGTTTGATAATTTTGATTATTTTAGAACATGTATATAATATTAAATATTTTATAGTTAAGTATAGATATAACGATAATTATCCCCAATTATTTATTAATAATATATTATGAAATATACAAAAAAAATGTCGTATGAGTCCATATTTTAAAAACTTGGGCTACTACTGGCTCTGTGTATGAAAATGGTTTTAGGGAAAAGAACAACCACATGGTATTAGACTTGTCAAAAATGATCGCCAACAGGACTTTAACGGGTTATAACCACCGCCATTTTCGTGTCCGTTAATGGTCGATTTGATATCTGTTCACGTGATCGTTGTCCAAGTCAAATTGGCGTCATAAGTCATAGTCACGGGCGGACACTAGTCCTGCCTTCAACCATTATATCCTTTATCTATCTCTCTCACACTCTGTCTTTGTTTATTTCTTTCTCTAATCAACCATATAGCTATGATACCGTGCCACTAATGACCCGTAGTGATAAAAATCGGTAGTTCACCCTAGCACTGTCGTGTCTTGCTTTTTTTATTGGACGCTCTCCCTCACATATCATTCTACTATTTCAGCGTGCTATTTTTTTTTTCCTATAATGAGTGAAAAACGTGGACATGCGATCGGAATATAAAAGCAGTCAGTCTAGTAAATACTTTTTATTTGTTATCTCTTTTAAGCCATTACGTTTTCATAAATTAAACTTTCAAAAAAATTTAAATTACATTTTCAAGTTCCGTTGGTATAAATAATTGATTAAATTCTATGTTTTTTAAAGTTACAATAATTTTACTCAATTTAGTTGAACGAAACGAATTTTTTTTAATATTATTAAAAACAAGATATCTACGTTCAATTAAATTTTTTAGTAAAATAAAAATTATTTTAAACTATTGTAATGAGCCAATAACCATAAATCTGAAGCTGATAATACTAATGATAATAAATAAAAATTACATTTTGCAATGTTTTACTATAAACATTACAAGTACAATATAAAATTACTTATGAGCAATTTTTCTTAAAATTGCATTATAAATTCTAAGTTACCTACTAGGAATAGTACTTGAGTGAACCGACAATTGAATATATTAGCAGATTTATGTTTGAAGTAAACGTAAGGGATGAGTACTTAAAAAATAACGTCTTAAAAAAACTTATTAAAATAAAATATAAGGGTCAACATAAAACAGTTATGGTTTAAATTCATATTATTTTGGTAGCGTGCTAATATCTACTTGCTTTCACTATCATAGAAATATAGCAACTATCATATTTTACTCCCAGTGACAGTCTAAACCCGGATAATAGTAAAACTGGACAGGGTTAAACTATGATATTATTAGCTGTCACAATTGAAACCATTGCGTTTTACTATTATCACAAATAGTACTGAATTGCCAGCTTAACAAGTGATGATAAATGTAGAGAATATATCTATTTTCTATAGTATCTATTATCTTATATTCTTTTGTAAAATAACCTATACTATATCTATATATATATTTTTTTGTATTTTATCAAATTCGTATATTGCCGCTATGAGTTTTAATATGTGAAATAAATATTATAATGAAAAAACTATATTTTTTATATGAATATAATTATGATTTATGAACAGCTATATTAAATAAATATATGGAGCTCCTCTATATTCTAAATAAAAAATATAGGGTTTATTCTTTTTTGTTTATTATTATTGTCGATAAAACTTGTTCAGGCTAGATAAAACTTGACAATTAAATACAAAGTTTCTCATAATTTTTTGTGAGTTAAAATTTAAAAAAAAAATGAACTTTAATCTACAATAGTTTTTTATGAGTGTCTAAAAATATAATTTCGACAAAATACGTAAAAATCGCTAAAATTTGCAATTTTTTATTGTTTTAAAAACGCATAAACAATTTTCTGTTTAAACCTAAGATATGAAATTATAATACAAAATGTCTCATAAGTTTTTTTACCTTTCACAAAAAATAAAGTTAATTGTAAAGTCAAATTCATTTTTTATGAGAGTTTGACATAGTAAATTAACGATTTCTCAGGGAAATTTATTTCAGTCACACAATGACTTTTTCAAATACAATGTTTTTAGCAAAAATGAATTCAACTTACTGTATTATTAATAGTTAAATTAATTATTTTAATAGCAATAATATCATAAAATATATTTAGTAATATAGGCTGACAGACAGTATTTGCTCAGAATCGTTTTTTATATACAATGATTTCAAATCATTGGATTAAAATTGAACACATTTATTACAGTGACCCACTCGACACCTACTGTATAGTGGAACGGTATAAACTTGCCGACCTTTGGCAAAATGTTAATTTTACCAACTCACCCTTATTTGTCTCCGACATGTGTTTGTAAGCGCTAGTAATGCATATAATATAATCCAGTAAAAAAGATTTATAGATCAACTGAATTAATAAATAAATAGTAACCTCGTTTAAACTAATGTAATGATAATAGTGAATCATAAATATTTCATGCGAGGTATTATTGATTTAATAATACCTGGAAATATAATACATTTACGTGTTAGTTACTGCGATTTAAAATTTGTTATCTAAAAATCAATGTATTCACAAGTTGCCATTAAAAATTTAACACTTAAAAAGGCGTATAAAATTATCCAATCAATCGTGAACATTATGATACAATCGTATTTAATTTAAATTGTGAATGGAGCAAAGATATACTCTATAACAATAATATATTTTTTAGATGTAATCACTTTTATGGTGAAAAGGAGTTCACAAAGTTTATTCTCAATAGTTTACAAGAAATAAATGTGAAGAACTACCAAAAACCATGATCATATGAAACACTCTTATTCGATACCTGCATGAAAGGAAAACTTTTTGCATTCTTTTAAAACTTTTTAGTAATCTTAGAGATCGAATATTTTTACGTTAGAATTTCTTGTATATATTAACGATACAATTGTAACTAGGTGCAGCTGTTATACAATTAAAACATTTTGATTATTTTTTGAGTTATGATAATTTTGATTATTTAATTATTTTATAGGTATTATTTTATATCTATTCATACTAGTATACGACTTATAAACTGTATGCACAGTATTGATATTATGTTATTTTATTTCTAATTGAAATATGTAAACTAAACAATTCTATTCATCCAGTGTTTGTAAGAATATTTTATGTTTAAATTATAAATAAATAAACGTTTTTACGAATATTGTAGGTTCATTAAATAACAAACATTAAAAAGCAGTATAAATCGACCTAATCGAAAATTATAATATTGATCATTCAGATAACTTACTTATTATTTCTTTATTAACAACCATGATTATTACACACAACACCATTCAAATTTCACTTACAAATATAATATTTCAATGTGATAATACAATTTAAAAATGTGTTTTTTTTTCTGATTGGACGAGCTAATTTGTGTATACCAGCATCTACCGCCACCCGTTAAAATATTTCAATAAACGACATCTTTTAGTCATCATAATTTTTACGTATATTTTTCCCATGTAAATTAATAAAATAATTTAAACATTTTAGTCTGCATAGATATAATATTATGTTGACTGCATTTTATAGAGCGATTTTGTATTTGTATATTACGTATACTTAATTCAAATAATATATTGATTTAACAAAATAGGTATAGGAACTTTAAATCAGCTTTAAATCTGTAGAGACCGGAACCGTGCCGAAAAGAACGATTGTGTATTGAATTCTTTTGAACATCTTTGGACCGATACCTGATTGGAACACCCTTCATCATTTTTTTCGGTTTTACATTCTAATAGATATTTATCTGTTTCAAATGTAAAGTAGTAATAAGAAATAACTAATTATAATAAAAACGTAGATTTGTAGATGTTTAAAATCAATAATTAGAATATTATTATTTTTGAAGTATTATGTTGCCTATTCAAACTTGTCATAAAATAAAATAATATTAATTACAATTTCTATGTACTTGATAATAAGACCGTATAGGTAGGTAACTATTATTGTATCAAAATATATATACATTGCAGATACTATGTATCAGGATTGTCAATAACATTTCATTATTAACTCTAAAAATAATAACAATTCGTTAATAGATAAAATTACAGAATTTTCCTAACTATTTGCCCGTTAAAATTTCCAAAAATGTATTAAATAGGTTTTTCTCTGTTCCGGAAACGCAAGTTAGTGTCGAGCACTAATATATATTTATTATATTAATAATTAATAAGTTAAACTATTGTCAATTATTTATTCATTAATTCTTATTCATGTTCATAATAAATGTATATTCAAATAAAGTAATTTACTCATAAACCATAATAGGTATAATACTCGTATATGTTTTTATGTTATTCTATAACCTAGTTGAATTACTACATTATTATTATTTAGTTTTTAATAGACATATATTATTCTATATCTATTTATTGAATTCTAAAAATGGTACAGTGAAAGTTCCATAAATAGTTCCATAAATTTAGTAGTATATTTTTAATAGTTTAAGTGATTATAATATTATAGATATTATAATATACCTGAATTCTGAAAAGCACTTAACTAAGATATAAGAATAGCTGTCATTAAATAAAGGTTCTTAATACAATGACACATTTTTTATACATTACTTAATTTTTAAAAATTATATACAATGCAAGTATTATAGAAAAGGTTAAAATCGATATAAACCGAAATTTTATATTTTTGAAAACCAAAACCGATAAAATCATAAAGGTTTCCAATGCCTACTTTAAATTATGTTTTATGGACATTCCAGAATTTTTCTGACCTTGTAAATTCGGGTTTTTAAGGAAAAATCTTTTTACTAGATTCGATATAAGCGATTTTTATGCAATATTATAAACAATTTTAATTTGAAGAAATCTATAATGAAATCCAAAGTTACTTACAAGTGGTTACTTTTCAATACCATTCTTAATTATATTTAATAATTACGAAAAAGAAAAATTAGAAAAATGAGTTTTGTAGGTTTTGTATCTTCCTTTACTGCAGTTGAAGATTAAATACCAAATATTTGTATTATAAAACAAGAAAACTTTGACTTTGTTTTTATCTAAGATTCTGATCGGAGCAATAAATGTATTGATTTTACAATAATGTATGTATTTTTTTTTTGTGACTATATACACGATAAGTTGTCGAAATATTTCTTCAATTTTCAACTTCAGTAACTTTTCTGGTGAGAAAGTGAATCTAGTTAGTGCATTCGAGAGGTAATTTCTAAAATTCCCAATATTTTTTAAAATCATCTGAAAAAAAATACATAAACTTAAATTTGTACGCAAAGCCAATTAAATCAAAATTAATTTTGTTCTTTTGGTTTAACACACAAAATAATAACCATACATGTCGTTTTTACTGAATGTATATATTATCGTTTTCTATACACCATATAATTTTCAATCTTTTTCAATATTTTTGATGAATATTTGTAAGAATATGAAATATTCAGTTTATTTTTTTTTTTTTTTATTAGTCAATAAAATATTTTTAGATTGGTCAAAAAAATTAAAAATTGATTAAACGTTTAAAATATGCAAATAAAATGAATTATAATATTTTACATTTTAAATATATTTTATAAACTTTTATTACTACGTAATATGAATATTTCTGTATATTATATATTAAAAATTAATAATGGGAAGTATTTTTGGTTCGTGTCAATTTACTGGCTTTTGCTTCACTAGGTACTCAAATTTAGCAAAACATGGATCTAAGCTGTGAAAGCGTAGGATATGTATAACATCCGACTTCCCAATTTAATAATTACTCTTTTCCTTTAAAATAACATTACATAATTATATATCTACGATATGTGATTACCGAGTGCATGTTATTAGGAAGGAAACTTTTTCATTAATTATAGGTACACGTGCGCTGTGGTTATATTTATTATTGTTTATCGCGGATCTAACCTAATAATAATGCATAAGTATACATTATAATGTGAAAACTTCAACGCGTTGTTAGTTTAATGGTTAAACACATTATGCATTGCATAATATGATATATATTTATTAGTATGATTAGTATAACTTGAATCGAATAAGAGAGGGAGTTTTAATACAAATAATATATCACTGTCGTGGCTACTGGCTACCGTTGACCTAAAACATAGATGGCTAGTAGTTATTTTTTTTTCTTAATAAATTTAAGTACCTGATCGACTTTTTTTATTTAAAAAAAGAGTTTTAAAAAAATAAAAAATAGTTTAAACGTACGAAGTGACGAGTCTTTACGGTGAAGCTGTTTCGTTATATTAATCCTGGTACAATGTATAATTAATTACATTGTCAGTCGTTAATTCATAAATTCGTAGCCGTTCTGGTGACCCGTGCTTACTGTTATGTTGTGATAAACTCAATAAAATAATAACTTTTGTTATCGACAATTTACTCTCTCCACTCACAAAAATTATAAACCTAACATAACTCGAATAATAATTACAAAAGCGCATATTATATAGATCGTGCTAAGCCATCCACATGACCCATTAATATGAATATGATTACACTGGCGTTAAACGCCTCATTTCATCTTTTTACAAACACCAAATCCAAAAAATATAACCAAAAAGTTTGAAACACAAAATGGATTCTCCTTTTTCTCGGAATTTGTTAACCGATCTGACCAAATGGATAAAACCATCATCAGCGATTTTTGTACACGTTGTTATTGATTTAAACACTTTTTGTGTTAATACAAAGGAATTAACAAAATTGTGAAGAGACTTATTGATAAAATCACTTCATTTATGGAACAAAAAAAATATATATCTCAGCGGTTTTTCTTGAGAATTGCTCAGTAACTTGATCGAGTAGCAAAGTACAGCTATGGTAAGAATTATCTTTCTTACTCTTCGTTCCTTTGTAGTACGGTTTGAATACTGTTTGAATACTCCAGTATCCTCTTCATAAAAGTAAGCGTTACGCAATCCAAAATCCTGTCCCTACATAGTTCATTATATACATATATATATCGGTGGCTTTTCAAACAATAAAACAGTTATTATAAAGAACTCCGTCTATTTTGATATAATATTGACCTGATAAACAATCATCAAATCTAAAATAATACTTTCAAGCATCAAACCTCATCATTATCGGGCATTATCTATGAAAACTTCTCCGTTCCAAAATCTCTCTTGAAAGAAAAATCATATTTTTTATCAATTGGTTTTTTTCCAACGGCTTATGAAATTCAACTTTTGAATGTTACTAACCAGTAACTACATACTAAACTATTCGTCATTAACATACAAACATAACCTATACGGCTATACTTGCAACACATTTCTATATGAAACATTTAAAAAAAACGTCCACAATTATAAAAACCCTCTTATTTCTAATCTCACCTCTAACACAATACCAGACAATCCTTTTCATCGTTTCAAACTGAATGGGTCAAGTGAAATCCTCTCAATGAAATTAAAATTAACAAATTAAATCCCCAGTTCGTTTCTTTGAAGTAGATTTACTGTAGGATGCTCCCTATAATAGTTCTATCACCCCATCAAGTCTAATATATTTTTTTTACAACCCATTTTCTTATATTATATAAAATACAGATTATAGATTTTTCTACTTTGAATGAAAAAAAAAACCAAAACAATGTTCTATAGAATTTTTCTAGATCAATTTTTAATAAAAGTATGGTGTTGAAATTCATTTATTTCACAGCTGAATATGGTATGACTGCATAAATACCTCGAGTAACTATAGTACGTTATTATATCGGCGAAATCCTATTTTGAGTACACTGAAGACTGCGACCTCAATAATTTACACAATATAGTTTATAGTTTACATAGTCTATTATACATTTTAATAATATGTTACGCATTTGTTAAATTATGGTCCCCCAAATCACAATAATATTGCATTGATATTCGCCGCGTTATCACATATATTTGTATTTCTAGTGTTAAAACATCGCATTCATACTTTTTGTTCACTGTATAATCGTCTGTAGTACAGTGTAAATTATTATAGTTTAACTATACGCAACAATAATAACATTAGTGTACTATATGGTAATAAATAATATTATTTTGTAAAAGTATATTATGCATACTGCAGCGGCCAGCGTGTACGCAAAACACTATGTTGCACGTGCATGCAATACGCAGTATACATGTCCGACACATAATATTATATTTAGGAAGGAGTATTTTACTAATTCAGTGTCGATGCACGCAAGTACACCGCATATTGCGTATGCTGTAGGTACAGCGTAGTTTAGATTCCATAATAATCCGGCCACTTCAAATTAGTAAATATTCACCGAACACGGGTCTATATGGTATAATAATATATATATTATATTATGTGACGGTGTGTGTGTGTGTGTGTGTGTGTGAGTGCGAGGAGAGTGTGTTTTACATAATAATATGTATACGTACAGATGGCTGGCCAAAATCGCTTATTTACATACAGCGACGCGTACCATAATAATCGTAAATCAAATCATCGGAAATTGCATTATTGTTCGTCCATACCACACTAGGTATACACACGCGTTTATATTAATTAATGCCAGTGTGTGTATGTGCATGTGGTATCTGCACCATGTGTACCGTGCAGTTTCGCACTACGGTAATTATTAATCGTGGAATATATTATATTATACTGCAAACGACAATCGATTATAAGTAGCCGAAGCTGTGGACACCACTGTGTAATAATATTGACAGAAAAACGTTGTCTAATCTCATTTATAGCGGTGTGTCCACGTCGTCGATGTCAGCACGTGCGGTTTGTTTTTTGTTTTTAGTGTTATTGTAACGTTAGACACTGTTTTTCTGGGTCGGCTTTTGACTTTTGAGGAAAACAAAACAATTACTGAATTCCAAAATGTGATTCTTATTATTTTATATAATACTAGCTTTAACGTGACAAATTAAATGTAAGTGGATTTATTCAGTCTTATATTTCCTTGTATGTAAAATACGAGGACTTTGAATATAGTCAGTTGGGTGGTTTTGACCAAATAAAGATCTAGAATTATATCCAATCGTAACAAATATTTTATTTTTTGTAACCCTAGATAAAAATAAAAAATTATTCGTTTTTTGTGAACTAACAAATCCATGTAGTGTGAGCCACTATTTAAAATGTTTATTTTATTAAACCCGTAATGGTGGTACGACGGTTTGGTGAAAATGTCAAGTCTATAACTATCATAGTGTTGGGTGTATGTTGGTTTTAAACCAATTGTTCAGCACTTTTCCTTGCATATTATACAGATTATTATATGAATATCATGTTGGATTTTTGATTCATAGTTCTGCGTACTATTCTAACTTGAAATACGAAATAAACATTTGCTCAAAACATAAAGCTAAAAATTAGTGTGGCCACATCGTGTGGTGTCAACAATTTCTTCGAGAATAAAATAAAAAATAAAGTAAATTGAGCGTCTTTCCTTCAGAAGTATATTACACTATAACACTCTAATATTATTACGTGGTCACCAGAGGTACAGAGAAAAGCGTCCAAAAAAATAAATCGATTTATTTTGTTTTCTTTTTAAAATCGCGTAGGTAATCGAAAACTTCGTTTGGTACCCGTCCACACGTTCGTATTATGAATAAAAATATATAAATCAATAAACGTCGTCACACCGTCCCGCAGTATATTATGTCGGCTAAGGGTGTCGGTAATATATATATATATATATATATATATACACATTATACATTTTATACATATATATAATAATACCATATATATATATATAATACATTATATACACTATACAGTATTATACACTTAATGTATATATAATACGACGGACGACGTCACGGTCGTTTCGTACCGCGATCACGTTTACTCGGCAGGATTTGGTACGGCGAAACCCCGAGCGCCGCAGCCGCCAGTGGTCGTGTTTCGAACGCATTTATAATATTAAAACCGTCAGAAAATCTCGGAAATTAAGACCCGATGACTGACACCGCCGCCGCCACCGCCGCCGCGAGATGAGCGGTACGCTGGCGACACCGAGGCGGCATAATCCGTTTAGTCCGACTGCGGTCGGCCCGAACGCGATTATAATACATATTATATTATTATTATTATTATTATTATATAACAAACCGTTTGAAACGAATTTGCATTCTCTTCGAGCGCGGCAACGTGTCATACATTATACCTACCACTATTAATGTCGTATAATATTATAATATACGAGCATATGACGAGTGTGCGTGTTTTGCGTCGACAGTCTCGTCAGTCACAAGTCCAATCTCTAAAATAATTTAATATTGTTATATTACAATAAAATGTACAAATATTATAATATATATATATATATTCGACATTCGCGTGACTCTAGTATTATAATAATAATTGAAATGTGATTTAGGTTTTAAATTTAAAACTTCTTATTATTATATTATTATATCATATCCAATTTGTTTTTACGTCCGAGGCATTTACTTGGAGCCAACTCTTCAGCCTCGCGGCAGGCACAGCGTTTATTGTTACGACCTGCCTTAAAATGGCAGCTAGTGCCACGTAGACGGACGGAAGTTTTCCTAAAACTGACTACTTTAGTCTTCTGTCACGGACAAACTGTGTTTTATATTTTTATCATAACTCTTAAAACCGATTTCATAAAATTGATGATTTTGTCCTTGAAAAAAAATTCAAAATGCTATGGATTTATCTATAAAAAATAAGACTCACGACAATAATTTAATTTCCATAAAAAGTAAATTAATTCAATCCTTTTTTTTAAATATTTAGAACATTATGACTCATATTGGATATTTTAAAAGTAAAATGTATCTATTACTATTTTATATTGCACATAATATAAATATCGTATCACCAGTTATTACGAAACAATATGGCTACGATTAGGTGTTTAGTATTTGTCTACAATACGATCACACATTCGCACGAAAATCTTGGTTGACAACTGTTTTTACTAGATAGTTTATTCAGTAATCTAGTTTGCCATAAGCGATATGCATCGTCGAGCGCCAACGGACGTATTATACGTGCAATAAAAGTAATAATTTTTTCTAGTTTATTTTTCTCAAAATAAAATTTGATTTTTGTAGATGTTGACAGAAGCTGGTATATGGTCACAACCTGCTGCACCCGTGGAATGTTTGGCAAACGGATTAGTTCCAAGCCGTCTAACGTCCGTACGTCGTAGTATTGCGTGCTCACTCGTGATCCGACGGCATATATAATAATAATAAAAATAATAATAATAGTAATAACAATAAGCGAGGTTTTTCTTTTTTTTCTTCTTTTTAATCCGAATGAAAGCATAGTACAATTTTCTCGTGTTTTATTAAATAATTCTATTGCTCTGCTAGGTCCGGCTGTATATAAAAGCTAGTATATATCCATTCCCGATGGTATGAAATTTAATGATTTTGGCCATTAGAGAATTCCTTTTTCTTTTAGTGGTATTCAATTACAAAACAATAAAAATATCGACGCTGGTATTTTTTTCTTTTCCTCGAAAATAATGAGAAAACATAAAAAAATATATAAATCTACCTCTCCCTCTAATATCTTATAAATATAATACTGCACCACCGCTGCAACGGGATCGTTTTTCTTCATTAAAAAAAATATTCATGAAGCTTTAAGCCACTGGAACGCATTATACGTCTTTGAGTATACATAAAATGGGAAAATTAATTTCCGTCGTTGTCTTAAACAAAATATTTTTATTTATATTTTATACCATTTTATACTAGTTATACCTACAATTAAAATTGTCCATTAAAACATAAAAGATAAAACGTACATTTGGGACTTAAAACAAATGAAACATTTAGATAAATTTAGCTACCTATATTGGCTATATTTTATGTATTATCTAGATAAATATTTTAAGTGTTATCTATTATCTTATATAGAATTTTAACGAATTATTTAGATAACAGTTTAATAAATCATCTAGATAAATTTTTAATGAATTATCTAGATATAATTTTGATTATCTTTGTACAACACTGCAGTAATGTTACTGTAATAAAATCTTTGAATCAAATACCTATAACAATCAATAGATTTAATAAATAAATCATATTCAATTGTATGCTTTATTACTAAAAAATATATTATAAGGACTAACAAATCACAATATAATAAAAACTATATTGGTTTCCTTAAGTTAGATTTAAGCTTGAATATAATTATTTTTATTAGTCTATCATTACTTACAGTTATACACATCAAAACAGTTTCTTCGTTTTATATCGTTTAAATGTAATGTTTCACATTATTTATCTCATTATTAGTACTAACCATTTTTGGATCCTTTTATAATTCCAAGTTTATCAAATAGAAAGAAAAGTTATGATTTATCATTTTTTTTATAAACTTGTTAATGGATTAATAGTCTGCCTAGAACTATAATTTTAATTAACCTCTGTGTCGTTAATTTTAATTTAGATCTAGATTCATAAATACTTTATATTTATTCCCAAAATCAAATTATGCTTAAGCAGTAAGCTGTACTTATTGCATAGCTTATGATGTACCAACATATTTATTTAAAATAAGTACACTCAACAGCTACTATACATCAAATGAAACCTAACTGTTTAGTATATTTATTTATGTATGCAATTATGACAGCATTTCTCAACATAGTTTTTAATATACTATATTATTATAAAATCATGTTATTATATTTTTGAATTCAAAAACACTGAGTTCAATACACTACAAAATTGGTTATTCATATTCGTTTAAATGCGTTATACCTTTTATTTTTTATTTTTATATTTACATAATACATTTTTGTCCTTCGAAATACTAAACTATCACAATATTATTATGATATCATGAATAATTACATAAAATAATATTTATTTTAATAATCACTGTTGTAAAATTGCATATACAATGCGCCGTTATTATTACTATAAAATCGTCACTTAAGAAATTCTTATTTTTAGATTAAGACTTTTGATGGCCTCGAATTTTGTTGATAAAAAATAACTTCTATTTATGAATTAAATTAAATTATCGCTCATAATTATGATAAAATATTTTCTTTTATGAAGACACTCGCATATTGTATAGGTATATATACGCACGCTGATGGCGATAAATATGTTTATAAATGTGTGGTATCTTGCATGTTTATCATACAGCCTTGCTTTATGGAAAATTGTATTAAAAAAAATTGTGAACCAGACAGTTATGAACTCATGGTAATTTTTTTTTATGTGCAAACAACTAAACGCTTTTTGTGTGAAACGGGTTGTATCTCTTTATACATAAAATTAAATTAAAAATATGTACCATTTATAATAATAATTGTAAGAATTATTATTTTTTATTGTAACTAACGATAGCCATTTCTAATTTCTATAAACAACATATAATTTGATCTTTGTGAGGTGAAACGAAATTAATGTGTTAGCTAGTTTTATACCACCATAATAATATAAGGGTTACAAAAAAAACACTCTTCGAGTTTTAGGCAATCTATGATATAACTTTTATTTAAATCTATCAAGTAGTTTCTGAAATGAGCCGACGTAGCAACTAGCATTCGTTACGTTAAAGCGTTTCCGTTCATAACATGCACAAAATTACTACACATTTTCTAGGAAGGGGTGCGTATAGATGTTTTCACATCAACAATAAGAATTATAATAATTAAAAATTCAAGAGTATTACCAGCCAGTTTTTGTGGTCACATAAAAAGTGTAAAAAAAATTATTTTATTATTTTAATTTTTTTATTAACTGTAATTAAGATTGTCCAAACATAGTAATGAAACTAACAAAATAAGTTTTAAATGCACTTGTAACTGGAAAAGTGCCAGGAAAGTTTTTTTTTTGTTCTTCAGTTAATTATTCAAATTATTGTACGTATTAATATGTAGCTATCAAATTTTTATAATATTTTGTTCTTATATAACTTCATTATTTATTTTACTGGACAATAGGTAAATTTTCATGATATTTAGTAACGACACACAGACTATGTTAAAACTATAAAATTAAATCACATATTATTAACGTAACATGTGTATACATAATAATACAAGCTTAAAAATAAAAAGTCATTAATTATTAGTTATGTTTTATAACATTGTTTAGTGTTCTATATTGCAATGTTATATACTTATGACCTTATTTGGGTATGCTATAATATGGAATTATATCTTTGCATAATGGATATCACGTAGTATTTTTATAAACTATCCTTTATACCTGAAAAGTACATTTTCACTATTATAATAATATGATATTCATAAAATATATATATACATGAAACAGAATCTAGGCACCTACGTATATTCACTATTGTCACATTACAAGATAATAATATTTGAACTTTTAACATAAAATAAGAGTACTTATCAAAGGATGAAGTACCCATTCATTACAATATTACTTTAAGTCTAGAATATTAAATCTAAAATTAATTTTTCCATTGTATTTGTTCTTTGTAAGTGTAAAAGATAATATCTTTTAAGTAATATGATATATTGAAGTGTGATCAATTTCTTAATATACATATATATCACTATAATATAGCACATAATTTATAATTTTAACTTGGTAGGTAGGTCACTACTTAAAAAAACATAATTTAATATTATTTTTATTAATTATGACTAAGTATATTAGATAGCCAATAGATAATACATTTTATTTTTAAACTAGATATATTTGGTTGGGTTTATAAACAATTAATATTCCCCCTTTAGTTTTTAGGATATTTACAGGAACATGAATATTTTAAATTAATTGTATTATGTGTAACGTATATTTTTACCATTATTATATGAAACAAAATGAGATTATGCACTAAAATATTATTACCATTTTGTCATTTAAATAAAAATAAAAGGCATAATATTTTAATATTTCAGATGTTAAGATAACGCTACCCAGACAAACGAAACCATGTAATAGTTAATAGAATACGCTGCTCTGAATGTGGCACACGTATACATTTGAAGTTTTTTTTTCAAAAATATTCTTGCGTGAACAAAACTAAAATGCTTTAAGATTGTTGTAAAATCATCAATTTTCACATTTTATAAAGAAGAACATTATCTGTGGAAAACGTTTACAAAAGTGTAATTAATTAATTCATTTATTTTAATAATTTATTGAAGAACACAAAAAAAAACTAAACTTTAAAAATATACAGAAAATAAAATTAATAGATCCAACAAAAAATTGTATACACGTATATCAGATTCTATGCTTGATAATAATAATATTATCCTCTATTTTCTATGAAATATTGATTGTTTTAGTTATACCAAAGCGTCTACAGCAGCGCTGTAATAAAATAATATACTTTAAACTAATATCTATATAGATACAGATACTGATTAGTTTATTTTAAAGTATTTATAATTTATATACACATACAAGATAGAAAAAAAAAATATTTAAATAATATTGTATCTACAGTCTTCATTCTCGCATCCCCTGTCTTAACACTATAAAATATGTGTGAATAGCATCCTTTTAGAGTGGGTATTATAACGTTATAAAATCGATACATGGATAAGACGGTCAGAAAATATGGCCTAAATAAGTATATTTAAAAAACCCAAGAATCATATTTTTTATAACTGCATTATTAAATAACAAATTGGGGTGAGCGCATACTAGGGGCAACACCTTGTACATATTATGTAAATATATCTAACGTACATTTAAAAAAGTTATGTAATTTGTCTTTAAGTCTTTGCAGGCTACACCAGTGTCGTTTGGTGCATATGCAACATTATGTCTATGACACGAGTAAACTATAATGAACGTTCTGAACGAACACTCCTCGGTCTGCTCCTCAGGGGCGGAGTATTTTAGCTTTTCTTACCAGGTGCCGGTGAAACAGCCTTACGCGATGTCAAAGGAAAACATTCAATTTCCAAAACGATAATATTTATGCTAAAACCTCGAAATCCGTTTATGCCAAAATCTTCTCGATTCTGACGGCGCGGCGGGGAGAAGTTTCAGCCGGGTTCTCGTTTATAATTAAATTCTGCTAAGCTCTGTAGACTCACCGTGGTGTGTACATTTATACACACACACACAGACACACAGATACACACACACAGATACACACACACATAGATACACACACATAGATACACACACACATCGAGCCCAAGACGCGATACCCTCACCGGATCCAGTCGTATCCTCATAATGTAATATATATATATGTATAAGTTTATCGTTTCAGGTGTGGTCGAGCGCGACTTTATCGATGCGCCAACCCTGTCGCAAAATTATCGGCCTATGTTAATTCGTTTATAACCTCTTCCGCGGCGGCGGCGGTGCCGTCCGACCCGCCTCCGCCGTTCTCGGTGCTTCCGACGCTCCAACTCTATTATCTGCCCGTGCCTTATTCCCGTCGGGCGACGTTTGCTCCTGTATATTAATATATAAATTATAATTTATATAATATAAAACGTACAGCCGTCGGTGTTCAAAAGCAAAATTATATATAATTATTATCGGAGCGATTGGAGTTTTCCGCTTGAATAAATGTCGAAATTCTTCATTTTATTTTATAATTTATTAAACGACGACGGCGATTATTATTATTTTTTATTTTTTTTTTTTATCATTATTTCTCCGTCTCCGAACCGACAGTGCCGCGCCGCTATTAATTCAATCGGACCATTGTTGTCGCAAAATCCATAACCTATTGGAATTTCGCCAATTTATTTTTCCGATACCATACCCCAGAGCAAAGTATACTCATCGTAACGCCTCACATTCCATACTATGTATATAATAATGTAAAATGACAACATGCATCATTCGAATAAATCTTGAATACTAAAATATTATAATACCGTACAACGTTCGGATGTCGACTTGTCTCGTTTACGTCGTTCTGCGTCTCGATCACTTATTCACAACATTAAACGCTGCAGTAAATATTACAATATTATATTATTAATATTATAATTATAATATACACCACGCATATTGTGTTACATTTCCAAACGGCAGAGATAGTGGCACGATTGTAATTAAAATGCACGAAAGTTATAGGGAATTAATGGACCTACTTCGTGTGTATACATAACGAGTAACGTCGTCATTAAAAGTATACAAATATAAATATTGAAGTCGGGATTAGAGTAAAAGCAATATAACGATAATGGGAGTAAATGATATCGGTAATTATAATATCATACGAAATGCGTAGCTTTTGTGATTATTTTCTTTTATAATGCCCAAATGGGTACCAAACAAAAGCATTCACTCTGGGGTCCTTATGAAATACGTTTAACCACATATTTCCAGTGTTTTTCAGATACGGTTTGTGAACAATGCGCCACGTGAATTGAAATGGGGGAATACACACGATTCTCATTTCCGTTTAGATGTTTTTTGTGTGATAAACTTTTGGTAAATACTTTAACTTTGTGAGAACCGAAAACGACTGCGCTTTGGTTTTAATTACATCACCCATTGGTTTTGTTATCGATTCTATTCAAATGAACTTAGCCTAATTTTTGGTAATATCTGATTCAAAACGAAACCATAATAATAATAATAAAAATGCATATAATCCTAGTTGGCTCAGATTTAAAAGAGGGAAATACTTTTATTGTTCAAAATAAGAATAAAGCTTTTAATTCATTATTTAAACATAATAATGGTTTATAATATAAATATATATAGAAGTAATAGAATTTAGATATTCGGTGAATATATTATAATACACCTAAAATTAAATTGAATGAAAAAAATAATCGTAATATATTGTATTTTTAGATCTTCAAGTCTAATATAAATAGCAATCAGTGAGAATATAATTATGATTGAGAAAAATATTTTAAAAAAATTACCTCAAACCCTAATTAAAAAAAAAAAACGTGAAAAATCCACATAGTATAATATATTGTTTTATTTAAAAGTACGGTATACAAGATGAATAATTAGGTACTCAATAAATTAATTTCAATGATTGTATAATTTTTTATGTTATTCACTTCAAACGTATTCAATTGTGCACTATTATTGCAATAACCAAAAGTTATTTAGAAAATTGAATTTTTTTTTTTTAAACGTTAAAAAAATAAATATTATACTATATCATATTTAAAAAACTTAAAGTCATCTTTTGACTACAGTAATATTAATTTTTTTATTTCGTTTGAAGCAAATGTAATATTTATTTCTTATTAATACATAATATATTATTAAACATTTAAAATATAATTCAAAAATCGATGGTCTATTAGAATAGTATGGATTTAAAATTGAAAATACTAAATATGTATTTACTCAGCAATGGAAAGTTATTTATACTACATTTATTGTTAAATCAAATATTTTAATACCTACTTTAAAATTAATAGCAAACAACATTTTATGATATAATTAAAGAATTTAAAAAAATTAAATATTGAGAAGAAAATATAATGTTATTGAAATACAGTAACAGTACAAAAATGTCTAGTTTAATACAAATATTTTTTTAAAAAAAAGGATACCATAATGTTTCATAAGGTAGATTTGTTGATATTTTAGTAATAAACAAAAACAATTTTTAAAACATTTTGTAATTTTTTCTCATTTTTATTACATTTTAAATTAATTATTAATTGTGTTTTTTTTAATTATTACATTACCTTTGTATTGAATGGTGTATACTATTTTCAAAGAAACCTTAACTCTAATGTCGTTTAAATTATTACTCGATTTAAACTTCTAATGCAATAAATACTTAATTGATTTGTTCGTATTTTAACGGATTATTATATGGAAATTGCTTAAATATAATGTATAATCATTTTATATTTTATCAATATACAAGAAACTGTTAATTTTATAACTTATATGTAGTTATGAAAAAATTAAAATACGGTAACTTGATTTTATTAATATTTAATCTATAATCATTAATTATATATAAATATATAATCATATTTTTTTTTTAAAACGATGTGAGGTTCAAACAGCTAAAGTTACTTTATCCTACATCTGTATACAATTAGATTAAAGCAAAGAAACTTCATAATTTATGAATGACTACTGTTTCAATGTTAATTGTAAAAGGGTTGATTCGTATCTAGGACATTCTTTTAAAATATGTTTTATAGTGAGATATGGTAGGCAGATATTACAGCTTGGTGAGATGTCTTAAATTATAAGAAAATAGTGTGTTAAGAATGTTTATCTAATGTTTGGTCCTGATAATGGATAGGTATATAATATAGTTATATTTGTACTTAGAAGAGAAATACGCAGGATATGTGATAATTGAGGTTGGTGAAGTATTAATGAATAAACTTAAATAGATTTATTTGAATAATGTTTTTGTGTGACTTAAAATGTGTTGGAAATCTGAGTTGTCCAACTTATAAAAGCAGTACAATAGGTATATAAAAAAATGATTTCACGCAAAATTAAATTTCCTTTCAAATTCAAATCCTCACATTGCTCTACGCTTTTGAATTGAATACTCTTCCTCATTACCCCATACCCTCATTCTGTATAAAACGAAATTGAAGCTGGGATGTCTTTTGATAAAAAATAAAATCCTTAAGAAGCTGATAGTAAATTGCTTTTCCAACCATGTAACTAAAAAAAATAAAAAATATATAAATATAAAATACGTTTTTCATAATTCCCATATAGTATATACTTTTTTTATTTACATTTTTCCGACAATTTTAAATAATATCATATTTATCAACCGAATATAAGAATATATATATTAAAATAAATATTATGTATACCTACTCTTTTTTTTTGCACTGTTAGTAATTTCTGTAACTTTAGCTTTATAGACTCCGTAAAGATCTAAGAATAACGTCAGTGGATGATGAAGCATTATTTTTTACTAAAATATTCCATAATAAACTACCTCACCATTCTAACCCTCTAACTATAAAAAATTGTTGTCCTTTTTTGTTCAGAGAAATTTTTCAAGGCACTTTAACTGGCATAATCTTCTAAATTACTAAAATAATATTAAAACATTAAAAAATTGCACAAAATAATAATTACAAATAGGCAATATCATAATTGATTTGATTTTTTTTTTCAAAGATTCATAAGTATATTGTAATACAATTTAAACCATTAACTCATTGTTCTGATCTGAACAGATTGTATATATCTTATACCAAGAAATAAAAATAAAAATATATAATAAATCAGCGAGTTTTAGTATGAGAATAAAAACACTTTTAAAGACCAGTAAGATATAATCGTGGTTATACTCAAGTATAATATTATATTTGATTATTGGAACAATCATAATATTATATGACATTATGACAATATGACGTAGTAATACTTACACGTTACTATACTTACGGTATTCATTTTATGGTCCACATATACTCTCCAATATCATGAAAACCATTCACCCATTAAACTGTAAAAAATAATAATAGCGTTTTCATCTTCAAGATAATGATAATAAAAACACATAATGGAAAGTAAAGACCCGCTTTAATGGTACCTATATTAAACATCATGACGTTTTCTAAATCCTTTTTTTTTTCATTACTTTTAAATCTTATTATAGGTGCCTATATAATGCCCACTATTAACTATTAATAATAATATTAGGTACCTAATGGCTTTATTGTTAATATTAACTGGAGCTAATCGATGGTATAATATTATTGAAACGTTTGTCAAATACAAAAATAATATAGGTACCAACCAGCTAATTATTATTAGGTGGGTGGTACTCTTATATAATAGTGAAAATATCACAGTAAACGCCAATATACACGGTCACGTGAGTATGTAGCTCGGGTGTAATTATTGAGTTCACTCGAGCACTCGATGTGTGCACACGAATGCAATATTATTAATAATCGAATTTAACGTATTACGCTAATTTTACTCGACTAGAACAAATGGTGTTAATTAGTATCCACAGAAAGCGTAAATTAAATCATGGTTGCAATTTTAACGTAATAGCTCCACGTATGTGTATAATAATAGTAAAGCTTCAGAACTGATACAAAGGAGACGTGACCGAGTGCTGATAAGTAAATCGGTTTGTCACGTACCATAAACACATAATATCAACAGGCAACTGCGATCACACCTACTTATACAACAAAAAAATACAACGATATTGTAACTTATATTATATAATATGATTACCGACTTAACCGCTGTCTAACCGAATGTGATAACCACTAAACGCGATGTCCGATATTAACAAGGCTTAAACCGTATTCGAGATTTTGGCAACTCCGGGGACGGACAACACGTTTTTTGTCTAACTCCATAGAATTATGATAATATGTTCATACATAGTGTGTTATTACTTATTATGTTATGCTTTCTGTAGATTTCAATATATTTATAATTTATACGTACGTATATAATTGGGACATACACGGTACATACAAACGAGACTTAGATTTTGTACGGTATAATATATTAGGTGGGTCATAACTTTTTTTTATTTTAGGTCTCTATGTGTGTTGGTCGGAAAAATTTCAAGTTTCTAAATATTTATTTTGGATAATATTGTAACTTAAGCCCACTATTGCACATTATACCTTGATTATAAATAATATAGAGTATCAGATTGGCAAATATAATATACAAATATGAGTATAATCAAACTGTTTAAACTCAGCTATGTGATAAGGTTAAATGTATTGGTCTCTAAAATCTAGATACTCAAGACTCCAGTACCTGCCATAAGAATTTAATAGTTTATTATAATCATTTATAAATAATTTATTTAGTTATTTTTTTTATAAAAAAACACAATAATGTGGTATTTTTATTGAAACGAGTTACAACCAGTGTGCTTTTTTCAGTTAAATTCATAGCTTGTACACAGAGATATATAAAACATACATCAATCATTGTTTCAATATACATTGCACGTTTAAAATTTTGATTGAAAAAATGTGAACATTATTTGATTTATGAAACTCAATTTTACAATTAATGGAAAATAATAAACGTTTTAGATCACCACGTGCAGGCTTCCAATAACTGTTACCAATCTTATATTATTATTAATTTTTTCATACATATTTTTTCGGTAATGGCCACATTCTACTTCCTCCTTAATAATGTGTTCCCGATAACAATCCCTAAATAGTGCATCTAACCTGCAGTTTCCGTGGTTGACGAATATAGTTTAATAACAGCTATTAAAGTGTATTAAAAGCATAGTTATAATGTAAATTGGGTTTTTGTTCAAAATGATAAATTCTATACTATATTAGAAATAATAATTAATAATTAATACCTACTCAATATTAATAAAGTAAATATAATTGACTTGTGCCAGAAATTACGGGTGATGGAGGCTGCAGCGTCGGTATTTTTGCTTAATCCGAACTATTTATACATAATTATGTATGACATGTACTTAACTCTATGCATATATATATATTATATATATAATATAATATATACATGTTTGGTACGCACACGTACTGAATATACAAATACATATCTATACGTGCAATTATGTGTAGAAGGTGGTTAGGATGATTGATCACTCAAATATCTGCACAGATCTTGCCGCGTCGGCTTAGACTTTATTATAATAATATGTGTTCATATAAATAGAGTATATTATGTACGGCTGGTGTGTGTGCTCGGGGTGGAAAATTAAAAAAAAAATTATAATTTGTATTGCCCGAAAAAAAATAAAGTAGCGGTGAGGCGTCGCGCTTGCGAAAATCCCGATTAGTTAAGTTACGAAATGTCAGAGCGCTGCCGTCGGCTCACGTCCTATCGATTATAGAAGGGCGCCCGCCCCGCAGCGCCCATCCTATTCTCCACCGTCTATCACCCGATCCTCCTCATCCTTCCCATCCCACACATAATTTCCTTGCCACTTCCACACTCTCTGCCTTTCTGTCTTTCACCCTCTCTCTCTGTCTCTGTCTCTCTCTGTCTGTCTCTCTCTCTCTCTCTCTCTCTCCCTCTCGCTCTCTCTCTCTCTCACCCACCACCAGCTTCAAACCTCGCCCACTCAAACCCTGGGATCCCGGGAAATCGTCCTATACCACCGATGCCGCCACCACAACGTTTGGCTTTTTAGGTTGGAAAAATATTTCTCTTCATCCCTTATTTCGTTCCATCAACGTCGTCTTCTTTCTTGCAATCTTTCGCAAAGGGTTGGATGGAAAGGATGGCAACACCTACTATCTCAACGCAATAGCGTATACCACGGTATAGTGGTGTTATATTATAGCTTCAGTAACGGTGGCGGTTATTTGACAAAAACGGCGCGCTTGGATATATTTGGTTTGTTTTTTTTTTTGTTCAACTTCCGTTTTATCTTTCAAACCCACCGCATTTTCGACGCAACAGTCTTACACCATGCCGATTATGTAATAGTCGACCTCAGAAATTCCCAGACGATGTCATCTACTCGATACGATCTTGTCTCACGTGGAAAATTATTATTAATATTTATAACAATTATTCAACAATCTACTAGTTGGGTTTAAAAACATAAAATGTAGTACAATTATCATTACCAGTAAAACTAGGATTAGGATAGAAAAAAAAACTGTATTTAAAAAAGGGAACAAAAGTCATGAATAAATTATATTATAACAATGTGTACCGATGCAAATATATTCTTGATAAAAAAAATATTATGTCTATAGACTATAAGCTTATAAATATTATAATATCTACCATTACGATTGTAGCTGATGTGACGTCAAAACGTCGAACGTTTTTCGATTTATCAAGTATGGTTGACCTAAGTAAAAAACAAATGATTTTACAGGAAACTGTATGCTTGTGTGCGTGTATGTGCATTGTGTATGTGTGAGAGTATGTGCATTATTTTACTAATCGGCCTTCGTGGAGAAATTTGCATTTTCACGACGACACATAATTTTTTCATTTAAACTAACTGATTACATCTCGACTTTATTCAAATGATGCGTATATAATAATATCAGTAGTATTGTAAATCGCCACATGTTATAATGCGGTAATAAATCATTGACGTGTAAGTACACACACCATTGATTTCAGATTCATTATTAACAAAAACTAATTATACATTTACACATGATAGAAATCATATAATTTAAAGTACCTATATTATCTCGGGTGACTAGAATACCTAGAATACAACTTGATTATCTTCATATTTAAGGATACGTTGATTTTGGACGGAGGTGCATACTTGTTTTAAAGCATGTTGATGGTTGATCGTTAGCTATACTAACCGATTAACATAAATAATTCACGTTTTATAGTAATATTATAAAAGACTACAACACTTTTTCTAACATTTAAATAATATAGTTTTTAGGCCTATAAAATATGATTGTGTTTTTAAAAAAATGTACATTCTTAGTAGAGACATGTTATGACATATTATAACGATGAATGTTAATATTTTATTATTTATAAGTTTGTGGGAGAAAGAAATAATTTAAAATGTATTTTTTTAATGATTTATTTTTATTATTATTTTCATTTGTTGTGCGAAATAAGTCACATCAGAGAATATAATTACTGATCAGTTATCTTTGTATATTAACTCTTAGTGTACGAATTAAAATGTTTTAATAATATTTCTATAAACATAAGAAAGAACCAACATTAACTCTCAAAACAGAAATATCGTGAACCATTGTTATACTCTTATTCACTTCATTTTCAAATGTGATTTTTAATTGTTAAAACACTGTTTTTGCTCTTGGTATGTTTAATTATACGCTCCTAACCTGCCCCCTTCCACCAATATAAGCATATTATTGAGTTTTTATTATAAACTTCCTACAAAAACAAATTGGTTTTTAGAAATCAACACAACATTTACTCGTTAATTTTGTTATGCTGGACTTATTTAAGAGTTGTAAACATTTTTAATTGGGAATTGCAAGCAATGTTTTTAAAATATTCATGAAATACATTTTATTTTTTTTTAATCGTTGTACCAGCTTTGATTGTCATTACAAATGTGTGACGTGTGTATCATTTTTTTCTGTAATCGTAATGTTTTTTTGTTGTTGAAATAGCGTGACTGGATAAATCTAGTAAAAAAGTTCAGCTTTGCTTTAATCAGAACTAATTACCTATGTAATTACGATTTTATATTATTAATTGTTTTTTTCTTTATAAATTACCCATAGTTAACAAAATTTTAGTCAATAAAGTGACGAATCACTAATTAAATGATTGACAAAAAAATAACGAGACTTGCGTCAAGCGTCAACAATACAATTGGAAATGGGTGAAGGGAATGAAAACGGAAAATTTCACCCTAAAACCATCTTGCATGTGGCCATCGCTGAACCGGATAGATTCAAACGTTAATTTGGCAACGGTAGATGATGAGAATTAAAAATGGTCAACATTATTGCCATAACGGACAATTATGTGTACTTTTTATTTAAATAACGAAGATCACTGTTTGGTCGAGACGTACAATGTTATTATACGAATGATAATATTTCGGCCAAGAACACGCGTTGCGATCGCTGGTATTCCGAACTCAGACGTCCGGTCGGTTTTTACTGTCAAGTGCACCGGCGGCGTGTTTATTGTTCAATGACGCAGACAGCATTGCACCGTATACAGGACAAAGGAAGGGTTGGATGTTAGCATGACTAAGTCTCGATAAAATGTAATTCGTCAATGTAAATTTATATACAGTGATGATTTTCAAAGCACTTCGACCAACAACGTCACTTTGGAAATAAATCTAATCATACGTATTCATTTCCTATAATACAATTATATATATTATATAGTTATTAAAATCCAATAACGTAAATCCATTTTTAAATATTACCACATACCTATGTTTTGTAATGACTGTTATTTGAATTTGAACATTATTTTATTTCTTATCACCCGTACAGAGTGACGCTTAAACCTACGACGCCTTACCCCCATATAATCTAGCTAATGACAATCTCTAAAATAAATTAGATTGGTGCTGTTAATTTGTGAGGTATGATGGTATGCGATTACCGATCCTACGTCCGTCCTTTTTAAGCTGAAATGACACAGAGATTTCATATACTATTTGGCCCTATTTAGTTAATAAAAACCTCATTGACACATACATCCCAACGCTGTTCCTTTTAATAGTTAAGAACGCAAAATGACTGAAAATAAAATTTAAACACAGTTTTATTTTGGTCGGAAACACTTTTTTGTAGCAAAAACAAACATAAAATAAACAGTTCACAAACACTATAGCGTGTTACAGTCGTCGCTTGCTTCGCGTACAGCCGTCTCACCTCTTTCCTGTCACGTCCCACAACAATATGCAGCAGAGACCCCGAGCGACCGTCTTAGCTCACAAGCGTACGACTGCTGCCCAACGACTTCTGTCGAATCTCACGACAATCGCTGGACAATCGCTGTGCACGCTGCGATGTTATATAGCACATTTTCATATTTTATGTCACCTCGGTAAATCTCGCTTCACTTAAATGACCTAGTTATTATAGAATTTGCTTAATTGCTAAACTATATTATTACATATATATTACATAAAATAATGTATGTCTACATATATGACAGTTACCGGTCCCAAAATCCCAACACTGTCCGCGTGTCAACAAGGTGCTTCTAATTTTAGAACTACGAGCCATTAACACTTCTGTACGTTTTGTTTTCGATTTAACGATAGGTGGTATTACGCACTACATTTAATGAAACTTAGACCATTTTTTTGATTTAATAATCATAACTCTGTAAGCTCAAGCTTGTATGTATTCGCATATTTTTACTGGTCCATCTTACTGTATGCTAAGTAAACACAATATGTTTTTCTTGAAAGTTTGATGATAAATAAGAATTATTATAACATATTATATTTTATTATATTTTTGCATATTTCAATATTTTACAGTTTTTAGAGAATATTATTTTACAATTTAAATACATATTCAAAATATGCTTACCCAATCATAATTTTCTATATTAATATTTTTTTTTGCATTTTACCATAGCCATTATATAATTTTTGGAAATTATAAATATATAATAATAAATGAATGGATAAACTTTGCTGTAACTTATTTTGTATTAATTTAAAACTTAAATTATACTTTTTTTAATGGTTTTACCAGCATATTTTACCACATTGTGATTTTTGTTATTTTTTAGTGCATATAAATCTGATCCCTAAATTAATCAGTCAAATTAAAAATTCCAAACACACAGTTCAACTTCCAACTGATTTTCAAATTTACTATGACTTTGGAAATTGGAATATACGAGTATATATAACCAAGCAAAGTGATCAAACAATCTTGTTTGGACTTTCACCCAAGACAAGACAATATTATTATGTTTTAGTTGTATAATAATATCATATACGTTTCGTATAGGGAGTATATTAGTTTTTGATGAGTTTTCTCAAACAAAATGTCGAAAAAATATCACATTTTTTTCATTTGCACAAATGCATTCATATTTATTACACATGTGAAAAATATAAATCTTACTAGGTACCTACTATTCTTTTTTTGTCGTCATAATTCCACACTAAATCGGTCTTTATGTGTAAAGTAAACCAATTAATTTTAACAACGGAACGAGAAATCGATGGTTTAGAGATTTACGAACAAAGTTTGGTCGTTACGATCGTTAAATTTATTCGATCCGAAACCGACAAATTGAAACTATACGGTTTTGTAGTGTATATAGTAATGCCACCGCAACGACTGACACATGAACAATAAAATAATAATATCTATATATTATATAATACTGCGCAGTTAGGTTTGGAGAAAAAAAATAGTCTTCGTCCGTATATAATTTAATACGTATTGCGAGACGAATAAAAACAAATGAATTATTAATATACGATATACGAGACGGCACGCGTGATGTGAGCTCCTCGGAATAATAATACCGCATTTTTCTTCGCCGCGTGACGTTTATAAAAATAAAAATATAATAGTCGTTGTTATTATTCTCTTCGAATCAAACGCCAATGAATGATCACAGAAAGGTGTATAATATTATATCGTGGAACCTACGACACCAGTGTAGCCGCTCTTGGTGAGTACTGCGAGCAACGTTTGTACGCGTTTTAAAAGGGCCTCACACCGTGACCACAATTGTGTAGATTGTAATTGGAACATTTTAATAGGTAGTCAACTTCATGTGCATTCGGACGTCGGCCATGTCGTTGTGTTGTGTGAGCCATAAATGTTCATTACAATTTACAATGATTCACTAGCAGTGTACACGGGTGACTATTTAACGCACTCACGTGCACATGTAAATTATCTATTTTGTGATAAAAAAAAAAAGTTTTATTTTTCAGACAATAGTAATATTCCAAATACAAATGCGCGTTCCCATTTTAGTTCTGAAAAAATATTCGAATTTACCATAATATTTACAAGGCGACGAAGCATAATATTATTAAAATTATTTTTAGTTGAATAAATGTATTAGCTTGACATTTTTAAACCAAATTTATTATTACAATTCAAAGGACGCAAATAAAAAACGCGGCTCGGTAATTTCCTCGTACATGTCATATTGTCATGGATAGTTTGTATATTATGTTTCGCAGAATGAAAATCGGTGTAGGCATTGCGACGTACTGTTAGAGTTATTAAAATGAGTAGTTTTTGGCTAAAATATTACTATGGTCGCGAGGCCATGTAGCCGAAGTAATACGAATTCCACTCCATATGAAATGTTTACAGTCACTGTACCAGCTACTATAGTACCCTAAAAAAAAAAAAAAATGTTTTTAACAAAATCATCTCCGAATAATGGTACATTAAATTTCTCTGAAATTAATTTAAACCTCTATTCATATCAAATATTGTTCATAATATAATATATTTGCATTCCATATACATAATATAATCATAATATAATATGTGTACTGTGTACATTTAAATTGTTGATCTGCTTAGAAACCTTTACATTTTATTTATTTGAATAAAAGAAGTAAGAACAATATTTCTCCACATGTCTTAGATATTGTAAATTTTAAAATCAGATATATTATAATATATCTGCGACTTGTTTTAAAGGTTATTCAAATTGTAAATTTATCATTTTTTTGGGTTTCTAAACATAAGTTTAGAATATCTTAATACCTTATATCCCTTTTGTGTCCGTCCGTCCATCCGTTTGTTACCAGGTATATAATATATAGTTACGATTGTTTGTATAAATATTTTATAACAGCTCTGTTCAAAGTAAATTCATACTAAATACAATACAATATTAAAATTAGTTATCAAAATATAAAGATTACCAAATTATTTTTAGATTATAAATGGAATTATAGTTTATTCCATGGTATTAAAATACGTTTAGATACCGGAAACTTAGAAAGCTCGCAGACTATATTGACCGTATAATATTATCACTTAATAGTATTATTTACTTATTAGATTAAACATACGGAAAATGTTCAGCTGAGACTCAGAGCCGAGTGAAACAGTATAATGAATAGCTTGACGAAAAAATCTATCTATTAAAGACACTTTCTACTTTATAGGTATTTTTATCAGACATAATGTACAGTTACAAATAAACTAAAAATGTTAATTAAAAACAAGTTAACGACAATTAAAAACCATTTATTGGTATGATTATTTAACCTGAACATTCACAACATCATTATTCATTACCATTATCAAATATATTAATAAAATAAAATATATATATATATATATAAATAAACAAACAAACAAATAATGAAATAAAATATATATATATATAAATAAACAAATAAACAAAATATAATAAAATAAAATATATATATATAGATGATGAAAAAAAAATTTAAAAAAGAAGTATAATTAATAAGTATTTATAATAAACTACTATTTATGTTAATTATTTTCATACTTAATCAATATAAATATTTAGACTTACATAAAACTTTGAATGGACGAATGTTGTATTTATAAGATTTTAAACGTTGAACATAATCAAGGGCATTTATTGGAAAGTAATTGAGAAATGTATTGCATAATCAAGTTGGTAAACAATCTACTGTTTTCAACAATTTTTGACTAGGGTCACTAAAAAAGTATACTCCACAAAGTAACGATAGATACGAGTCACAGAAAGTCGGAGATCACATGGCTTAATATAATCTGTAGGATGGACCTCTTAACTAGTGGCGAAGGGATATACTATTTGAAGCAAATTATTACTTCATATCTGTAACGGGTGTTTGGGTGGGTGGCTGGCCGGGGTCTGAGTGTGTGACCATCGCAAGATCTCAAGTCCTCGACACAAATATCATGCGGCAAGTATTATAATTAATATAATGTGTAACCTAGTTTAGAGTTAGCCTACTGCGAATCACTATGGTGTGATCAATGGCGTAGTAAAAATATTTGAACAATATTAGATTCCAACAATCAACAATACAATTTGTTTCAAAGATTCAAGCAATTTACACTGCTCCCAACTACATAACTTTAGTTCTTCTGTCCAACTCTATAATATACGGTTTTTATTGTGAACACTGATCGATCAAAAATTATTGAGAACCGTTTTTTTCAGCAGTGTGATTATAAGTAAAAATTTAAAAATATTTTTGGAAAAACTTTTAACACATTAACAATTTTTAATTTTCTGAAAAAGTAGCATCAATTTATAATTTGATTGAAAATATTATTTATTTAAATTCTATATAAAAAGTAAATTAGATTTATTTTAAATGAGGAAATTTAAATATAGGTGCATATTAAATAAATAAATTATTATCAGTAAAAATTAATAAAAATCAATTTTATTTCATATTGTATCTATATTTACATCAATAATAATATTAAAATAGATAATCTACGTGATTAATAACATTTCTAATTTAACGGAGAACATTAAATAATAACTAAAATGCATATAATATAAATCCATCAACCATAATATTCATCAATTATGTCGTATTAAAATAGAGTGATTTCATTTTTTACAGTTCGGCCCATATGGTTTTATAGAGATTGCGGAAAAAAAATTACATTTTCCGTGAGGCACTTCTGGGCTGGTGCTTGTCACATCACGTAGCAATCCGTCGATGTTTATTATAGCATGCTATTGTTTAAGATATAACCAACATTTTAGTTTAAAAACACACCTAGGCATATAGAAAAGTGATTAATGTGTTAATTAATAAAAAATGTTTATTTTTCTTATTAAATTTACAGTAAAGACATAAAATACACAATTGTATATAAACAACAAGTTGAATTTATAATGACATATCCATTTTTTAAAAATAGTGGAAGTATAATATTATCAAAAACAAAAAAACCATTTTTTAATTAATTAAATTTTTTATTTGAACAAAGTAAATTGACTATCTGTCATATTATTATTATATACAGTAAGTACATTTGGTAGCTTAACTAGATAACATCAACATGAAAAAACGCGAGGATGGTGATCCACCAGTTTGGAAACCTACTGACTTGGAGGGGTGAGAAGTTTTTAATTAATTAATAATTTAAGACAGGATTCAAGAGATCCCGACACCAGTATCTTTTTAACACGTTCAATGCCACGGTCGACACGTAGTCGACAACTGTCACACGGTCTCAGGGACCACGGTCGACAAATGTATATCTTTATGTATATCTTATGCATATCTTTCCGGGCGTATTATTTGATTGGCTATAGTCGCAATGTTTCAATATTTATATGTGGTTATTCAGTAGGATTTCGTGATGTCAATGGCACATTTGGATTTTCCGTATCTATTTTTAGCGAGTTTTAATTATTTTTCCCCGAACGACAACGACGCCGACGCGCGACGGCGCCTTCGATTACTCGGCTGTGCTATTTCCGATATTTTTTTCGTTGTTACTATATAATATCGTTCCCACGAAATAGTATTAGTTTATTTTAATAATGTACATGGTGTCATGGTGTATCATCTTGCTCGGGTGTATAAGAACAATATAAAGTGTATATTTATGTTCGCAGACGTACACTCTATATTCATATTTTTACATACTGTTTATTATATATTATTTATTTTGATACCCATTTCGTCTACGACAAAACTATTATTTCTTGGTACTACCGATTAGTAGTAAAAAACATCAATATTCCAAGAACGTAAGTTCCATGAACGGCAAATAATGATTTTAATAATATTTAAATAACAATTTCACGGAACCCGTGGCGACACGTAGTCGCGGCTCAGTTTTGGCGCGGATACATATTATATATGCGCATCATAAAATACATAATATACTTGTGGCATTCAACGTGTTAGTCGACTCAGGAGTTATCCGGGATGAATTCACTGGCTCATTTAGATAAACTGTAGTGGATTTGTGTGGTTGATTGATTTGGTGTGGAATTTTGTGTAGTAGTTTTAATCTGTAATAGAAACTGTTTCGAGGTTTAGTTCTTTGTGTAATGATAGATATAGGATGTACTATAGCTCAGATGTAGTTTGGTGAAGAGAGATTGACTGGAAGACCTGGATGGTACGGAAGACTTGGCACGTCGCCATATTTGGATGCCATAGGCCCCGATAGGTTTTAGCATTAATTTGTATATTAAAAGTTTGTGGTTGATAGAGAGTTTGGGCTTGAGAATAGTGCGTAATAAATTAAATCTAGTGTTAAGAAAGTTTCTTTTAGTTCTTAGGTGTGGATCCCAAGTTAGACGCTTATCTAAGATTAGACCTAAATATTTAGTTTGAGTTTTAGTTGGGATTTAGTTGTCTTAAAAGTGGATTTCAAATAGTCCACCTTTTCTTAAAGTGAAAGGAATGTGAAAGGACTTTTATGGTTTTTTTTTATTAATTCTCTGCTTGTAAGACTGTTTTAAAATATTATCTAGATAAATAAGAGACTTGGATAAATTAGAGGCTTCAGTATGCTGCTGTTAGGACGGAATGTGATGAGAGAATTTCCGTGTCGTCAGCGAACGTATCTATCAGTGTATTTTCGTGGTTAGAAATGTCAGCTGTGTATATGTTGTAGAGGTCTGATAAGTCACTTCCTTTAAAAAAAGTTAGGTTACATTTTTGAAAATCAGTAAAATATATAATATAATTGTTGTAAGTACCTTAACAGTAATATACCTACAAAATATTATGTGCGAAAATATGTTTGTTATTTTTCAAAAATATTATCCATTTACAATAGTTTGCAAAGTGATCGGTTTTTTAAAGCGCATTGCAACTATTTGCAAGCAGTCAACATGTTTTTTTAACGTAAAGCCTTTTGAATTGGTATTTAAATGTTTTTACATTTTTCTTAAAATATTAAACAACTTTTTATTCAATTAAACAATTTATGCACATATTATTATTGGTTTTATCTAATATAGATAAATATTCGTTTTATTTATTTATAATTAATTCAACGTACCTATAATTTAAATAATATTTCGTTTATTTTTTAATTTAATATTCACATATTATCTTGTGCAACGGCCTACATAGATCACGTCTTATTGATAACTTCTCGACCGATCTGCGTAAAAAAATATGAAAAAAAACATCGCTCGCGCATCGCTGCGTTCATTATATTATGATAATATTATGGTTTACCGTACGCATAGTAGTCGTAACTTGTAGATATTCGTTTCCAAATACGTGCTTGTACTTTTCATAATTGTGTGCCTATGAACTCGTCACTGATCCCTTTAACGCGTGCATCGAATATTAAAAGTCGAGGGAGCCATAATTGTTCTTTTCCATAAAACGAATTACCAATTTCGTCTAAAAGTAATAAATTCAGCACTCTTTGTTAAGTTCTTAAATTATTAGCTGTAACTGATTGTTATAACAATTAATCTCTTCCCACATAGGTTTAAATCAAAATGTATAACACAGATCGAATACAATCAGGGACGGATCTAGATTGCGAAGATCTGCAGGTGGCTGGGAAAAAGATTAATTTCAATGCACTCGACATAAATATTATTTAACATGCACATTTATTTTCAAATATTAGTAATATAAGTTTCAAATCTATCACTTGCGATTTATAGTAAAATTATTATTTACTGTACATTAATAGTTAAATTGATTATTTTAATAGCAATAATATCAAATACACTATTATTTATGTATAGGCTGACAAGCCGTCTTCACTCAGAATCGTTTTTCGTACACAATGATTTTATAATATCATTGAATTCAAATTTAACACATCCATTACAATGACCCTGTGACTCTGTTTAGCAGAGCGGTACCCACTTGCCGATCTTTTTATAATATGCGTTATTTGTTCAAAAATTCCTGAACCCAATAAATGTACCTAATAAATGCATAAATATAGATTTTATTAGGATTTTGCTTTCATTTTTAAATGTATTTAATTAGGTACCTATATAATTAAATCATAATATTTTATATTTCTTTTCAAAACATTTTTGGAATTATGTATGTGTCATGCGAGTATAGTGTGATCTCTGGGTTAAGGTCTTAGGGCCTTAGCCCTTTGCCTCTCTCCTGGTTCTGTCCCTGAGGCCTGAATACAAAGTAGATTATATATAATATTATATTATAAAATTACACACTGCTGACTGCTGTTATTAAGAATGTGTCGTCATGATTTCATCGCTAGTCCGCAGAACAGGGATTTTATTTAACCTGCTTAAAAAACAAAAACAAAACACAAAAAAAAAATTAAAAACACTCCGATTTCCTTCCCCGACCGCTGTGACATGTAACGACCGGAATTTATTCACCACTCACTCCACTCCACCCACCACCCGCTATGTGTATAATGCATGGGGAAAATGCGCGTAAAACACGTTTTCGTGTTTACACCTGAACAATGGTAATTAAACAAATAATTTTATTGAATAATAAAAACAACCAGGCGCGTACAAACAACTGCGGCGTGGTTTACGTCGGTGTGTCACGCGACGGCTGTGGCGGCCCGAATAAATACATCACATTTCTATATTGTAATAACTGTATACATAATGAATGTCTCTCCCGACACCACTTCATAATTATATACACATTGTCCGACACGACGAGTAATGGCACGCATACTGTTAATTATTAGACATTTTTTATTTTATTTTATTTTTTGACGGCCTCTCTCGTTTCAAATAGTATATTATTTTGTTGTAATATTAATATTATATGTAATCATGCCGAAATTTAGCATATTACAACAATAAATAAACAACGAAAAACAGGTACATCACAACTAGCTAGCACACGTAAATCGTAAATCGACATTATAAATACTGATAGATCAGCATATTATCGTCATACATTGTGTTATATTGTACAGGCATGTTAAGAGGACGTTATACCCGCATGTGTTGTCTCCGTCTTACAAGTGCGTAACATAGCAAATTTTACTCTCAGCAGATCACGCGAAGCTCCGTGAATTTAAAATTTAGAGTGAATTGACTTCTTATAAAAATTAAAGGTAACATTAATCATAACTCGATTTAAAATTAAAATTTTATTAAAAGCCAATGAGAAGCCCTCAATAATAATGTTACCTTTAATTTTTATAAGAGGCCAATTCACTCTAAATTTTAAATTCACGGAGCTTCACGTGATCTGCTGAGCGTAAAATTTGCTATGTTACGCACTTGTAAGACGGAGACAACGCATGCGGGTATAACGTCCTCTTAAGTATAAACATATATTAAAACATCAACCTCTCGGACCGGCTAGTAAATGTGTTCCAATCCGTCATATGTAGGGTTGTGTCTTGTGTATTTGGTATTTGGTATATTGTGTTCAAGTGCACATAACTGGAGCTATACACAAGTATACATAGGTCGGTTTAAGCCCGTTGTAGGTTTATAGAGTCTGAAGAGGTTTAGTCATTTCGTAATAGTTACGAGGGTAGTGTTTAAAATGTTTGGACGCAATTAAAACTGATCACTGGTTTCGCCCCATCCGGTCGCCTTCGATGAATGTAATATGCGGAATTTTACAACTTGAATTTTGGAAACAGTACTACGAGAAAAACCAAAAAATTATTTAAATTGTTTGACTGATCGCACTGCGTTCGTAAAATACCAAAGAAAATAAATGCTGCTGAACATTATTACCGCAATTATTATAAATAACGCAAGAATAATCAGCAAGCAATTGTTTTTTCCCGTAAATTCCTCAGCTGCAGCGAATTGAAGGTCTCGCGTTCCAATCACGAACTTTCAATACATTCTATAATTTATTTTTTTTTCATATTTATAGAAGTGTAGACAGTGTGCCCTCAATTATTAATATGATTTTTGAAATATGGACAAGCCGTTTAAAATACAATATTATCATTTTTTAATGAAAATATATTATACTTTTCGAATAAAATTCGAAAGTCTATTCATGAATACCAAACATGTCTTCACATACTACACATCAAAAGCAATAACTGAGGATTCATCGAGCATTTGCAGAAAATTTAGGTTTATTGTGCCGAGGGTTTACATAACGGCGGGCTCTGTCATGGATTAGGCGTTGGTAGCGTAAAAGCATAATAATATTATTATTCAGGGCGTCGTCGCTTGGCGACAATGACGTATGATATTTATATACTATTTTATAGTATTATACTATAGAAGTAAAATATATTATATTAATCGCCGTATGCTCGTGTTCAAGTCACCCGTATATTACAATAGCGGCCACCACTGCATAGTTATGATGACTTTATCGAGCCGGAATACAATTCAAAATGTTTGCACTAAAATTTTCGAAATGAAAAATGTCTTTTACAGCGTATAGGATAAATGGGGTTAGGTGTGTCATCTTATACATTTTCCACAGCACAGATTGTTTTCAAACGCCGACGACACTTAACATCGCAGCCACCGTCTTTCAATCGATATAATAAATTGCGCGCACACACACAAAGGCACGAGCGCGTACTGTAAGATCAATACAATGATTCCATAAAATAATGTTTTATAATAATATTTAAATTACAATATTATTATTATTGTTGCTCGGTGTTTCGGTGCGGGCGTTACGCGGTTCGTAATATATAGATGACTATAAAATATATATATTCGACCGGACGACATAGTATTGTTGTGTACTACAGGTATACCTGTATATTATTATTATAATGACTTTATTATATCATGAGATACCTACGTCGAGTTCTCGTCTGGTTTTGGTTTTTGTTCGTTTGAAAACACGCATCGAGTTTGTCTATACCTTTTTTTTTTTGTTAGTGGAAACAGATAACGAAAGTGTTGTACCCGAAAGTGTCTGGCGTGGGTGCCGCCGCCGTGGGTAGGGAAAAAAAATAACAAAAACGAAGAATACACGGACACTCGACGGGCGCCCCTGGTAAAATATGCAGAGACCGATTTGTTAAAGGTCGTGCGTCGGGCCACACCGAGGGTACGCCGTGCGTGTGTCGAAGACGACGGCGGCGGTAGAAGAGGGGCAGGTCACGTCGTGCGACAATAGATCACCTGCTCAGACATGGAAATATATACCACCGGCGAGAGATGACGGCACAATAATAATACGCGTGTACGATATGCGCACGCTGTATAGTCACGCGCGTGGGTCTGTATACATCGCCGCCGCCGTCCGTACAGTATTAACACGTCAACGCCCCGACGACGACCTCTTATCTCTCGCAAAGCCCCTTCGGTGTACGTCTCTCTATTATTATTATTTCCCGTCTCTTTTGCTCTACTTCAGCTATCTCCTACACTCTCGCTCAGCACTCCTACTATCTCTCCTTCGGCCATCCACAATGTTTCCCCCAACTCCGAAGTAGGATCTGAATCCTTTGTGTGTGTATGTGTCTCGTTCTCTCTCTCTCTCTCTCTCTTTCCAAAACACCAAAACCGTCCTTTATTCCGGTGGGGAAAATTCACTCTCGCTCGCGCTTCGCCTATATACACACATAACATCTGCCCATTAGTTATTTGTGGACATATATAGGTAGCCGTCGACCAATGGACAAAAGATATTGTCACTCAAGCTGTTGGATAAAAATTGTCCAACGAAATACCAGGAACATAACACTATTTGAGTGGAGTATTTTATTTCGTTGATGGTTTTTCAGTTTTCTCAATCGTGATGGAAATCACGTGAAGCGATAATTGATCACTCAGACCCAACGACTAAATCGTGTTACGGACTAATGACGTCGTTGTTTAATCAAATGTGTAATATGAAATAGTTAGGCGTTTTCGTATAAGCCCAATTTTTAGTTAAACGTGTAAGGGATACATAAATTTACTTTTAATATAATATAAGTTATAACATATACGACCAACACAATTATAAATGATTCCACACGATTGCGCTGTAAAAATTACTAACCTCATTCTACTGTATACTATACCTACATTTATCGTTGCATAGTGTGGGCTTTAAACGCTGATCATGCGAACAATTCTAAGTAAATAAATACAAATACAAAATACAGTTTGAACTTTGTGGGTCTAAATAATTTATTCTTGAATACTAAATAATGGTAGTGCGGGTCTCACATTATCTATTCACGTTAGCCATAACGATTGTTTCGATAATGCTAATTGTCTTTAATGGACGTTCTGAGTTAAGTATAATGGATAAAGTGTGAAATGGTTGAATTGCTTTCAGATGAAATAACGTACAAGTAGTTTTTTTTAAAATCAAATATATACATTTTAAAAGGGTAGTATTATGAATAAAAGTTTAACGGCATTTCACTCTAAACTCCCATAAGCATAGTGAAGTAAGGTTATGGTAGCATACTAAAGTTAGGCATAAAATAGTACGTTACGCGTACGTATTTATTATTTATGTATTGTATATTTGTATCAAATACATTTTAATATTTATAAATATATTTTGTATATTTTCTTAATGAACATAATGATATTGTTTGTATTTAACAACTATGTTGAGTTTCCTGTAAAAACATTAATAATTTGTGTAGTATTTCTGGAATTTACGATGGTTAATAATAATTACATTGGCCTCAGAATATATTGTAAATATCTTAAAAAAAACAACATTTCCCTTATCATAGTATTACTATCATATTACATTAAATTACGACGATACAGGGATTGAGATATTACTATATTACTTATTTACAGGGATTCTATTGACTGGGAGTCGTACACTCGTACAACAAAAACCATAATAACAGTTATAATAGATATTGACTAAACAATAGAACATGAAATTATGTATGTAAGTTATAAATGTTAATAATTGGGTAATTAAGTTTGAAAATGTTTCATCTAAGGATAACGATTAACAGCTCGACGGTAGTCCGATGACTGTACAAGACAATAATTCTTTTCTCTCTTATGGCTACTAACCATAAGTAAGAGTACAATTATAATGGAGAAAATATTATTAGGGCAAAAAATGTCTGAAGATATGGATCAAATGGAGTCATAACTAATAAATAATGTATTTTGACCTCTTTTGTTAGATAAAATCAGAACGGGAACTTACAGTTGTAGTTATTGTACAAAGACCTTATACTTACACTGACTGCAAGCCTTGTTAAGAATCATAGTCACCATTTAATCTCTAGTATTTGTAACACACTGCAAGATGGCCAATTCCAGAGCCAATTCAATTTCCTAAATTCGATTTTCTTTGTGGAACAAGGATCACGTTCAGAAGTTTGTAGCTTGCGATGCATTTAAAAGAATAAATAGACAAATATCACATACTGCCTGTTATTTATTTTTTCCCTCACTATTTTATACACTGAAAATGGCATCTCTGGACATTATACACTTTTCTTTACTCTACTCCAATCTGTCCAAAGTATTTTAAACACACTACAATCCTACAAATAAGTTTTCTCTTAAGTTATGCCATTCTATACACAATTTTGCCAATTTACTTGTAAGTGCTAATAATATATAATATATTATATTGTATTGATTTTAAGATAAATTTACTTGGTAATTTGCATCGAACGTTAGCAAAATGGCTGAACATTAATTTGAACTTAATTGAATTGGAATAGATGAACGATATTCTATTCAAATCCGACGTATGCTTGAGATCAAACGTTATTATAATGCACTAAATTAGATTGTTAGAGATCTCTTGAAAACCACCACGCGTCATTTGTAGTACTTAATAACATTTCTCAGCAGAGGTCTACAATCTCGATTTGTCCTCCAGGCTCAAGGTGTTGCAGATTTCAATTAAAAATATGATGATGCATAGACAGGGCTGGCAAGAGCTTTGGTGGGCCCCAGGGCTGAATATTTCTGGGTAATTTCACTTATATATACTTATTTTACTGAGATTTATAAAACTGTATAGCACTTATAATGTTTACGCTTTAACTTGTAATTCTAAATTATATAATACATAAATATATAATTTGTATAAAAGTAATTTTTCTACTCAAAAAATTAGTAAAATTTGTCCTCCTCCAAACGTCACCGCTCTAGGCCCGAGCCTACAGAGCCTGTGTGGCTGTGCCAAAATACGCCTCTGACCCCTACTGCCCCACCCTCTAGCCGGCCCTGTGCATAGAAGAATTATGCGGACATCTCCGAAATTTATTGTTGAAACCAATACATTCTCCATAGATAAAAGAGCAAGAGCGTTTAATCGTTCTTAACTCGTTGTTGCAGATCTTTGCCACTTCTTCAGTAAATTTCCCAATTCACTGAAGGACTGCTACAGTCACAGGATTAGTAAAAGTTATTCGGAGACTAATACACACTTTTACAAAAGTTGTCTGCACATTTTTTGCGTAAATGGAATTTAATAGTTCGAGTCGTAGCATCACTATGCTTTTTTAAAATGTTGAAAAATATATAGTTTTCGGTTGTAATATTTCATAACACATATTTTCAGATCAATCTAATATTTTGTATTTTTGTACAATTGATTTTTTTTTCAATTTTTATTCTTCATTGGTTGGTAATAAAAAGTTTAATAATAGCTCAAAAATGTTACAAATTTCGATGTTCTAAATCTGACAGAATAAAGTTAATTGTGAAGTAAATCACATAATTTCTAAATACCATTTTATATTCAGTACTTTCAGAAGTTTTATCGAAAAATGTTTTATTGTTTTTATTTGTCTTCTATTATTTGTGGAATTTGGTATTATTTGCATTTAGCTACTTTTCATATAAAATTTGAGTCCAACTATCTCTTAAAATAATAAAATGACTAAATATACATTATATATATTATGTTATAATATTATATAATATTATTTAGTATAAAATAAGTATTCCTGTTAAAATTAAAATAAAAAATTAACTTCAACGGACCCACTGGCCCCTAAAATATCCGAGCCCGGCGGCCCCTGCACTCTAGGTCCAACAGCCTCCCCTCTTGTGAGGGCCTTGCTGGTATAGCTTCAGATTATATTGTTAAATAATAAGATTAAAAAAAATAGAATGTAATTTTTAAAGTAGTATTTTATATTATAATAGTAATTTTGTTTAAAATACAACGATACAATTGTTCCTCGTGAAATAGTTTCCGTACTGCGATAGCTCAGTGATACACATTATTTTATTGTCTACGTGCCTGTGTGTGTGTGATGAAGTTAAACATTCAACTGATACGTGTACTTAAATTTAATAATAATTTAACGAATAGAAGATTCACTAATGGATATATTACATATGGTATATCATATTATAATAATATGATAAACCTACGCATATTATTTAATAGGTACGATAATCATTATAATTTTCATAACGATTCGTTATACTAATAGGAATATGTATACATACATACATACAATATATTTATGTCCACAAATCCCACTGCTGTTCCGTCGAACGGTTCAAAGAAATAATGACGTGCATGCGAATTTGGGCCAATCCAAGTATAATAATGTATTCGACTGACTGGTTTTTGTGATGAAAACTGACGACTTATTGGGGCGTTCACGCTCCTTTGCGTTCGAATAATGGATACATTTATGTCGTTGAATATTGCTACCGTCAGTTTATTCTGTACGTCATTATATTTTAAACCATTCGTCGGTCTTAACGATTTTGTTCACAACATAAAATAATTGGTATGTAATATTTATTTTGTGTGTTCGACGTTAACAACCATGCCTATTCAATTAAAGATTTTGTAATAATATGAATATTAAAATGCTAATAATATTATTTTTCCAATAGAACTCATCGTTTTGATGATGTGTATTCATTTATTATTTATTTTTTTTATTTTGTTTTTTTGTCGTCATCTTTAGCATTAAAAATGCTTCAATCTTCAACTGTGAGTGTGGTTTCACCAAATATTAATTATATTAGCATATAGGCACTAGATATGATATACATTCCAAACTATTATAAAAATCTATAAACCGACTAATACATCCACCGAAGTTATATGCCGAGTTAATCCAAGAATACGATAGAGTGTTCATTGACTAGCATTTTCTTACTTCTGAATTTTCAGTATGATAATAGACATTGATATTATAGCTAAATTGAAATTTAAATCCTTAAGTTAAAATAAAATATATATACATAAGTATGATTGACGATTGCACTGAGCTGAATTATAGAAAAAAAAATTAAAGAAGTTTAAATTTAAATAATATTTAAAATTTTTTCCTGCTCCTGGATTAATATTTCTAATAAAATGCTATTAGGTAATATAATTAGGTAAGAGCACAGATATACATAATAAACTAGATTGCTAACTAGTGATGATAGCCGATAACAAAAAATGTCATAATAGTTGTGGGCTTTGCATGGTTTTATTAGAACACACTATTAAAAATAATCGTATATCTAATATGTTTCTCAGTTTTTGATAATATAGATTATGTGGTATTATCACAATCGTAGATCATATAAGTTATATTAAGTATAATCTAAGGTCACAACGACATAAATTGATACAATACAATAGCCCGCAACCTAGATGGTAAAAACCGGAATCGCCAGCTTATCAATCTAGTTTATTATTTAAATCTGTGGGTAAGAGCGTTTATGCAGAAACAACAGGTAATTTTTAACAAAATATGGAAAGGAGAGAGGTCATACTTGAATCTCTGGGTAAAAAAATGAACGTGTACGTATACCTAAGCAATGTATAGGTATAATATATAGCTAGTATATCTAACTAAACCGTTGGTTACCTGTGGTAGTATAATGATTAATATTATTGTGTGTAGGAGGGAAAAAAATCCACGAAAGTGAAAAACGTCGCAATCAAACGCGTACGGTGATCGTCGAGGGCGGTGGCATCAGGCGCTTTTAGCACCGAGAACGACTTTGGCCGCGTGCAAACAAAGGCTCTCGAAAGGGCTGGTAGTGAGGGTGGAGGGTTTGGGTGAATCGTAATCTGTATCGCTTGTTCTCTCGTCTTTTTAAGCAAAAACACAGCTCCCCCCCAACCTTTACCCGCCGACACCGACCGCAGTCGGAAGCCTTCGTTTCACTACCCATATATATAGACGAGCACCCTCGAAGACTATACCCACCTACGCTTTGTTTTATACAGTATTCTGTCTTCCACGTGACGTTATCGTGCCGATTCCGGCGCGAATGGGTGTTCAGATAAATGCGTCGCGCTTTATTGTCACCACCGACGAAATGATAATAATATGTATACTATGATGTTACATCATCATCAATTACTGCAGTGCGAACAATAAATGCCATCATATAATATAATATTATACACATTACACATTTTCGAATAGGTATGACAGTTTTTTATAGTATTTTGTAATAACTCCGCCGACGGTGGCGACGATTTCTCTTGGTTTTGATACACGAGAACAATGGAAACGTATTTGAGAAGCGTATTGTAGAAACGGTAAACGTACAATTTGCAACAAGAAAACCCTAAAATATATAACGATTTAATTTATCTCAAAGCGTTTATAGATTTCATAATATTTAAATATCTAGAACTGCAATAAATATTTTACATTAATGAAGTGTGCCTACCTAGAAAACTGTGATAAATACAAACGCATACAAATTTATTTGATTTAAACAACATTAAAAATTATGGAAAAATGTTGGCAGATACCTATTGCAATAACAATAATTTATAGACCATATTTTATACAACCATAAACCGTTTATTATATTATTTAAATTTAAAAATGTTATTAGAACTTGATTAAAAGTATAATATATATATATTATATATATATTAAAACAACGCGTCTAATTATATTTTAACGTGGGCGGACGGCCAATTTGAAAATTTTTTTTTGTTGATGTGTCGTATGAAACTTTTAAAACAACTGTATACTATATGTATAAGTGACATAATAATATTATTATATATTAAACGATTTTCTCCTAAAAATAATAATTAATAGGTACATAGAAAATGTATTTAAAATATCTACTGTAGATACATAAAATAAATTACAAACACGACAGACTATACGATTCAGTTTAAAGTTTCCGTTCATGGCATAATTTACTTTTAAATTAAATAAAGTACGTTTGTCGTTTTATGTGATAGTAACTAGCATATTATAGTACATCTCTCTTAGACGATATCTGTCTCAAACTTAAGAATATATTAAAAATGTAACTATAAGTATAATAAATTCATCTCATTATCGACTTTTAAAAAATAAATATTTTAATATAATTACATCGAAGTGGATTTCTAATAATTTTGGATAGCCAGTGTTAAAATAAAATGTAATAATAATTAATAATAATTAATAATTATTATAGCAATATTTCGTTAAGAAATATAATATTAGCAGTATAAAGTACAATTATGAATATTGATTGCTTCGTGTATATTTTTGTTATTCATTTGAAATTTATCAATATGAATTACGTGGACAATCTATTAAGTTCATAATTCGTATTTATTCCTTTATTATATTTAATGGGATAGGATGGTAGCCATTGTTAACATAATTATAAATGCATAAAAACGAATGAGCGATTAAGGCTTAATTCTAGAACCGTCGTTGATTTTTTTGGAATTTAAATAATAATATAATTTATTAACGGAAACAATAATAATATGTTAACATTTTGATTCAGTATCGAATATTTTAGTTGTGGTATACAATAAAAAATGATTTACGAGTGTCACTGAGCCATTGTCTACTATATTCGTATGGAGGAAAAAAACATAAGGTTTCTTTGCACGACGAGGAACACAATTCTTGAAATATTTCAAACAATATATAATATTAATATATTATGATGATGGTCCGTGACCTGTACACCACCAAAAAACCAAAATTATTTTCACTCCCTCTTATTTTTCTCGAAAGTCTCTCAAATGTTTAGTCGGTTGAATATTTGCTTGGTAAAATTATATTAATATGTAGTACTTCATATCGGGTATATGTATCGTACATAAGTGTGTATTAGGTACCTGTCTGGCTCCTTCATTATTATAACTATCCTGTTAGACTGACCAAAATATAATATTGATCCCTATATGTGGCAAAAGGAGGGGAACCAACAATTATGTAAATATTTAGGATGAGAATTATTCTTGTGAACATAAAAAACCATTACATACGAAATGCGAACGATAAAAATATGTACTCGTGAGTAGGTTATAAATGAAAAGAGAAGAGGTAACACCTTTTTTTCAAATAAAGGAATGAAATATAATGCCAATGTAGGTATTTATTTTTTTAAATTCCAGTATTATATTTTTTACTACTCATATTTTGAACTCAATCATTTTATTTCCCTTGCGATTGTCAATCATTAATTTTCAGATCATATTCCCAAACTAACACCAGTAAATCTAAGTCAATAAAATATATTTATATTATATAAATTTACCTAATTTATAACATGCTAAAAAAATAATATATATTTCATTGGCATTTTATAATTATAATAAAATTTAATTCACATTGAGATCTGTCATAATTAATACAATTTGTACAATGTTTATGTGTATTTGGTTCCAATATTTGATTTATACCATAATATCACTTATTTTACACAAGTGAGGCAGTGACGTAACTAGAGTTCAAACCTTGGTATCTGTGATACAATTATGAATCGCTCATAAAATTGAGGAGGCTCCTACGTCCGGTCCCTTCGGACTTTACCTACATGTTGACAATATTTAGTTTTTACTATTATAAGTAGTTATAATAGTATTATTATAATGTATATTATAATAATATAATATATTATATTCACAATGATATTATTAGAAATTTATCACATTTTTTAATCTTATCATGGAGGAAAACTTCACTCCAATGTTGCAGAACTGCAGACAGGGATGGTTAATACAATATGAATTAATTTATAAAAGTTAGGAAATACTTCTTTAATTTATATTTAGTAATATTTTTAGTGTAATTTGTACTGTTTTGTAAACAATTTTTCATACACTCATTTCTGTATTTAAGCACTCCGTGTTAAAATGTATTATATAACACCAAAATCATAGAATATTACAGTATTTTTCTAAAATTGAAAACTATAAAAGTTAGATATAAACGTGAAATAAATTAACTGATAGTGCAATTTATAAAATTAAATGACAATGTTAAAATTAGAGATATTTGAAACTACAACAACATAGAACATGGAGATGCTTAAAGTTATGTTAGGGGTACTGAAGCATCCCCTAGCACCCTCGTAGTTGTATAATTTACCGAGAGATATAATATATTTGTTTTTGGTATTCCTACCTATAGATATTATTAAAACTTCGTTATAATCTGAAATAAATATTATTTGTTTAAAGAGTTTGTTTAAATTTCTGAAAACATTTAAAGATAACAAAATGTCCATATTTATTATTTAAAACTTTTCTTTTTTTACTATCTTCTTTAAGTTTAATAAATCTAAATTATGCACAATTCTAGAGGACGTACATAATACATTATTATCATATGACAAAACTGCAGTTATTTCTAAAAGAGGGTTAGTAACGTGTAGTGTGTATGAATAGAAATCAACTTTGCTTGCCTTCAGATAGAAAAATACACGTATGCACATTGCACCTACACATTAATTCTATTGTTCCGTAATAGTATGGAACCCGGGATGGAAAAATTTAAATTGTAAATTGCATTCTTTGTGGTAGTGTTGAAAAATTTATCCCGTAGATCTTGAACATGAATACGTATGCGTGATCCTTTATTAAAAATGATGAAAGGTCGGTTTATTGTTTGAGCACTTTGCCATACAACTATACAACTCCGAAGTTTGGAGCACCGCCGGAGAGAGCGTTCCTATGAAAGTAATAGGGGAAGGTTCAAATTAGTTAGATTTAGTGTAAGAGTATTATTATGAGCCACTAGACAAAATATAATGAAAATCATAGTAATTTTCCGTCTCTATAAAAAAAACGATAAAAAACATTTACCGACGTGACGTCATTATAATAATAATTACCTATATAGTTTCTAACTATATTGTGTGGTAGGTAACTGTTGTTAGTCTAGTGCCAACCTATATTGCTTTGAAATGTTAAGTATGTTTTTCTTTTTCTCAGATCTCGGTATTATTATTAAGCTATGTGTCTGATATGAAACATTCAACTATTTATGTGTCAACTAAATCGGAACGAGGGTCTTGACGGGTCAGGTTTATATTGGATTACAATGAAAGCTCTTTGACAACCGATCAGTAAGACACGTATTAAAACATATAGGTATCGCATTTTTCGTTTAAATGTCTTATAACGAGTTAAAAGTATATAGATATTAAAACACAATTCAATTTAGAAGGTAAATATTTTTCGTTAGCTGGTCAAAATAATCTTTATGACATTTATAAATATTATAATAGGTTTGTGCCAATTATCTTATACGTGCAATGCACAATCACCTTAATTTAGTTGTTTTTACTTCCTAGTAGGTATCTTAATGGAGTATATTTGACAATTATACCTTTGAAACGTCAAATTCTATGTAAAAAAGTTAGTTTTTAGGTGTTAAAAATTATGATTGTTTAATAATTATTAGATTCTTTATCAGTTGTGAAAATTCAGTTGTATTGATATATTTGCAGTATAAATAATTAAATAGCAGTATAAATGGACTGGAAAAATAACGGCAGTCAAGTATAAAAATATAATGTAGCTTTCAATAATCAATCGAATTCGTCAGGTTAAAAAAGTTTATAACAAAATAAAAAATACGTGATTTTATTTTAAAGATTTGAGAGAAAACCACGGTGACATAGAACACGCATTGAAACCGCATTAAACTCGTGTGTACGTTTTCGCGGTTCGTACATATGGATTTTAATATAATCTCCTGTTTGACCAATTTATAGCTTTTCGAGAATGAATAATTTACACTTTGCTTTTAGGTGTTGATTTGATTTTTTCTAGTCGCATCCCACCTGAGATTCGTTTTTTTTCTTTTCGTCTTTGCTGTGCGACATTTTTTTTGTGCTTCTCTAGCTTAACACGCATTGCAGGACTTTGGTCTCGCCGGTCAATTCGTAACCTTCGACTTACGACGACGTACGCTTTATAATATTAAAAATTAAAATATGCAATATAGACAATTATACATAATATTATTATACCGGATTCAACTATCCGGTCCGCATCGCACACGAACCGACAGATGGCGATCGGTTCGACAAATATCGTGCACAATATCTGTATAATATATGCTTGAGCAACGCTAGTCTAGGCTTACCATAGCATTATAAGGGCGGATTAAAAATTGCGCACATGCTTGCCTCTCCGGTCGTTTGACTGTTTTAGTTTTAATTTTTTGCGATCGATATTATTTTATTCGCATTAATAGAATAGTTCCAGAAAAAATACACGTACCATACCGGGCCGCCGAGGGTACAGAGTATATATGAATATTACCTTTTCGCACAAACAACATGGACAGTCGTGCGCACCACAGACGTACTTATATATTACAATAATATAATATTACGTTATGCCTATAGCCGACGTGACAAGTGGAATCTCGGGGATATATTATTATTATAATATTGACTTATTTTTTTTTACGAATTTGTAACACAAACACAACGTGTGTTCTTCTATACTTACAGATACATTTATATGTAAAGCACGTAGCACTTGTAGTCCTATTCAAAATAAGGTTTTTGTTCAAATTTAATATAATAATATAATATGTTACTGTAAAATTCCATAATCGGTGTACGTTGGCATTCGCAAGCTCGTATACCATTGATGAATGTTCTAAAATATTTTGTAGGAAACTTATATTCAGTCGTACAACAGTGATTGTCAACAATCACAATATTGAATATAGGTTTGGTGGATGTTGAAAGTTATTGCCGTAAAGGCTTAAAAATAAATACTATACGTGCTTAATATTGTTTAGATGTATGTGACTATCGTTAAACCCAAAAAAACACACTTTTTTAATGCTGTTGTACCTAAAAACAGACAATTTCACAACTATTCAAATTTATGTATTTTTAAATATAAAGTATGCTATTTATTTTTTTTATATATTTTCATTTAAATAAAAAAAATGTCAATCAAATTAGCGTTAGCAAAGTAGGTACTCTTCACAATTTTTTTTTTTATTAAAATGTCGACGTATAGATAACAAATTATGATAACTTAAAGTTTCTTATTTAAATTAACATTTAAAGTTTACAGTTTAGATAAGAGCTGGTAGCCTGCTGGGGGTACTTTGGCTCGTATTAACTTTAATGCTTATAAATGGAAAAAAAACTGTTGTAGTATACGGAACTGAGTAAAAATCTAAAAACTCAACATAATTAAAATAGTATTTTTTTTCTTTTAAAAAAGGTAGTTTTGTTAAAAATATTTGCTTTGTATAACGTTAACCATATTTTGTCGTAATAGATATGAGTTGTAGGTTTTTTCAGCGTTTTTTCTACGATTTTTCATACTCCGCTTAAAAACTTGAAACCATATAATATTATTGTCCATGGACACAAAACACTTTTATTGTTTTTGTAAGATTCTTGTCTCTTTTCCATTAATATTGAAAAGTTTAATACTTTTTAAATGGTTTTATTTTTTACTGACATAAAAAACCATCAGAAAAAAATAAGTTATTGATGATTTGCTGTCTGAAAGAAGTTTGAAAAAACGATCACTATTATAATAATATTATGTAAAATATTCAACTGTCGCAATCAAACAGCTTCTACGCGACGTTGAGTGTATTTAGTTCGACTCGGGGGACATAATATTGATCGCGGTTCGTTATTATTTCATCATTTTACGAAAATTAAAAAAGGGACTGCTAAAATTACTTTTGAACCTAAACTATGCGATGCGCAGCGTTTCGCCGATAACGAACGACACGACGTGACGTTTTTTATACTTTTTTTCCAGACACACACGCACTCACAAATAGTATACGCCGTCACACCCTCCTCAAACCCTCCCCCGCCCTTCCTCCCCCCCCCACCATCGGAGCCGATATCGTTTTGCGGTTGAAACACAGGGACCCGTTATAATTGTCGTTGGCGCAGTGATTGATGGACGGCCTGTGCGTTGAAAATATGATCCCCCATCGTGCTGACATTATTTATCACGTTGGTTTTTTTTTTAAGTTTTCGTTTCCACGGTAAAATCTTTTATTTAAGAATCGTTGTTGGAGCTATTTTCCAACAGAGTTTCGCGAAATTATCGGTTCTAGAATGCCTAATGGTTGTACACAGGTCTCGAGTATTTGAAACCATAATGCATTTGTATCGGCGATTCCCAGTTGGGTCCCTAAAACTGGGGGTTTATCCCAGGTAGTAAACTAGCTGGGTCCCGAATTGTTTTAGATAAGTTATGCAGTACAATTTTAAAAATGGTAAGAATAGTAAACATTACCATTAAAAATATATACGTATATTATATATATAACATAAAATACGATTCATAAATATAATTTTTATGTAATTCAAAATTAATTTAATTGTTCCCTCAAGTATTGATGTATAATCTACACATTTCACTTCGTGGCACGTATATCAATATCTGCAGAAAAAAATAGTCGATTCGATTTTGTAAAATATACAATTACACATTTACTTACGTCTTATACATTTTTCCAACATAAAAGTGATTTTTTAAATTTTATTTTATACTTTATAAGTAGTTTACCTTGTGGTTTGTGTTCTTATTTTAGTCTTAAATCTATTTTTTAATTGTTTTGACACGCTGATGATTATAGGTTCTTATCAGTTATAATTTAAAAAAGTTCATATTATTGCGAGTTTTGTAACATAGAAAATAGGTCACACGGTTTAAAAATGTACTATGCCCTCTCGGACACCAAAGTCTGGGCACGCTTATATGGCAATGTGCAAGGGTGCAGCAAACGCGGTGCATCGTCATAATTTGTAATTGTATGCTGCACCAGCGATCTTCTATTTATGAGCCGCTATGAAATTGCAGGTAACTAACGAGATAATACTACAAGACAATCGCGTAAACTAGTAATGGTTTTCAGCCGGCGCGGCGTGCCACCCAAAAATTGTTTATTTGTAATGTGTTACAATTTATATAAGTTTATAAGAATTGTTGTTTTTTCAAAAATGCATCAATTGCAAATGTTCGTCGGCGTAAAAAAATGTTGAGAAGCATTACTGTAAACGATACGATACCATGAAAATACTTCAAACAGTCGTATAGATAAGATTAAATTTAATAGGACAGTTACTCATTTAAGTATTTTGTACTCGTTGATCTACAAACCGGTACAAGCCACACCACCCGTCATCGGTGCCGTGTTCTGTTCCTGACTCAGTTGGCGCCCGACCGGCGGGCGCCTCCGGGTCAGGAACAGACCACGGGACCGACCGTATCGCGCGTATCACGTGCGATGGTAGTATCACTCGAGCCGGCAGCATCACGCCTTCCGAGTCAGGAATAGAACACGAGACCGGCCACATCGGCGCCACCCAGTCACAATTGTCACGGATCCGTCAAGACCACGGAGCTACCGCGTCGCGGCAGCTTGACTACGCACGGACTTACGACGACAGAGCGCTGTGGACATGGCTTGGAGAGCAGTGGCGACCAACTCCGCGGGCGACCAGCGTGCGACCACTCACAACAACCGATCACTGCGACGCAGTAGACGAGACCATTCCTATAAATACGAGCTAGGAGCACGAAGGAGCTGAGTGTGTTTTTCCACCCTACCACTTCGTAGCAAGACCCACCCAGGGCAGACTTCAGCTTTGTGGACCTTCCGTGAAACCAAACACTCCGTTACCAAACCACACTGCGTTACCAAAACGGATCAGAACTAATTATACAGTCCACTCAATTAATTTCCTGTACGGAACAACTTTAACACATGTTTTTTTTAAAAATATGTTATTATTCAATTTAAAATGTATAACATTTATACGTTTATAATTACCGAGAGTGGCATAAGCCCTTTAAAGAGTATAAAAATAAGTTGTACCATATTATTAAAAATAGAACATAATCTTAACTAATACAGCAACAATATGAATCAGTTAAAGCTAATAAATTATGTGCAGAAGATGATTTTATTGAATATGTTGACGAATTTAAATCGGAGTTTGAACAAATAGTTTCAGAGTTTTTAAACTTTATGACGGACTGAGTTGAATACTTTTATACTATAACCAAATTAAAATCTAATGGAAATGGACCATGATTATAGGTGTATAGTTTATTATGGTGGCAAGCAGCGATTTTTACCTTTTTCGGTAATGCCGTTAGTTTTTATTCCATATATGTACTTGATTATTACCGATGTGATTACACGGCATTATAGATAGGCAATTTAGCTATACGAGTGTGGCGGTTCTATTTGTCCGGTATCTCCTGTGTTTGCCGTTTGGCTTATTGTTCAACATTAAAATACGATAAAATGTTATACAAATCACAATGCGAAACAAATAGTTAGAGTTCAAGTCACATTTAATTAATTAGTTGTTTATTATTTTTTATTATTATGTAAGTGTTTTTGTAATGCTCTAATTTTATTCCTATTTCTGATTTTGTAAATTTTTTATAACAATCAAGAAAAAAATATGACAGTACTGGAATCAAAAAATGTACAAGTAATTAACATTTTAGATACAGGGGTATCATTTCACATTTTTTCATGATATGCAAAACCAATATTAAAAATCTAGGGCCATACAAAAGCTAAAAAAACGACCGGTGGTCTTTCGAATCCTGCGGTGAAGCTGGAGGCGACAGCACCACTGCATCGTCGTCATTTGGCAGTGGGTCCAGGGGACCTGGTGGTTGAAGCAGGGACCTCTGAACGGCCGCCACCAGCAAGTCCCTAGCCAATTCATCCAGGCCATCTATAACTGACATCTAATCCAGAGTTGTCGACGGGTCGCCCCGGAGGCCTTTCAAGTGGCAGACGATTTCGAGCCCTGTGGTCTTCGGAGGGTCGTCGGCCATGGAAACCTTGTCCACCTTATCAGACTGCTCCGAAGAACACTGCTTCGTCACGCCACAGTTGCTTTCCATCACGACCTCCCCCGGTGACTCCACAACGACACCAGCGACTTGTGGCTCACTCGGCAGGATGCTTTGAAAACACATCTCCGAATCTTCGGCCAAGATTTCGCAGTACATTTGCTCAAAGCGCCTGAACTTTTCCGATAAACGTTGTCTATTCACTTTGTTCGGTTTGTCACGAATCGAAGACAGATCAAAAATTTGAATTTCCGGAGCAAACTCGAAAGCAGCCATTGATATACAGTACCAAAAAACAAAGCAGGTAGTATGTTTAAAAAATGACAAATTGTATATTTTTATGTTCGTTGTCCGATCTCCCACGCGAAATGAAAAACGAGAGAGAGAGGCTGAAGTCAAGAAATCAGTTGGCGTGTGCGGTCTTTTGACTATAATAGTACACATAAGTATAGCAAAAATTATCATAATATATTTTTATACTCGCGCGCTCGAAAAGTCGATATAAATCATCGTTTGAAAACAGTTATAATAATAATATTCGTATACATTTTGCGTGAGTATCGGTATTTTAAAACGCGTAAAAGTCGGAAAGTCATGAATCAAAATCTCATTAATATTGTCATCGTCGCCACTCACCATTAACGATCCACGTAATAATATTAAAACATTGTCTGCGGCCCAAACGGACGTAAAATGACATAATACGATTCGCATATCAAACGCCATAAAATAAAAATAAATGCGTTATAATATCGTCAATAATAAAATTGATAATATTGTTACTTGCGGAGCACCTAGGTACCCGACTATCACAAACCGTCCGTTTCCGATGATCGGAACGAAATACTTTTAAACGGCGTAATTATATTTAAATAACCTATTGCACTGCATCCAGTAAAATGCGTCATCACACAGCTATAGGTATAATTATTATTATAATATTATGACATAATAATACCAAGACCCGGCCTAGTGGTGATGCGCTCGCTCACGGCTTACGGGCACAGACGATTATTCACTAAATAATTTCATTAGACTATTATAATAATAATAATATACGACAATGTCCTAATTCAAGCGCGGAAAAACTTAACGACCGGAATTGTGTCTGTTTTGTATACAACGGCTGAAACGTAAAACGGTTTACGAGCTAATAACTAGACCGAAGGTGTACACTGCTGCGATAATAATGATATTATAATATTATAATATAAACGTGAGCGTATATTGTGTAAACGTCCTACTGTTTTGGTCAAATCGAGCATATTATTATTTAGATTTTGAAATGAACGGGCTACGTATGCTACGATGCGCATAACGCTCGATAAAGCTCAACGGTATAATATTGTCTATTACAAGCACTATCAATTCCTCTAGAGATCAAAGATAAATATCGCACAACTCGCTCGTTGTTCAACTATTACATTGTTATATTATTTAGGATTTAAAGTTTCGAATGTATATTATATGCTGTAGGTATTATCTTCAAATTGAAACATTTCGAACCAGATAATGGTATTTGGGGCTCGTAAATCCGAGTAAACTTCACTTTTTCGGTTTCGCGTTGCAAATAGTTTTGGGTGAAAAAAAAACCATATACATTGCAGAGTGTGTAAAGGGGAATGTGGAAACTCCGGTGAAATTGATATCGGCCTCTCCCGGATCAGTTTTGACAACCGAAATACTATATCGGGAACATGTGATAAAATATTAGAGTCGAAACTCGAAAGGATTACTATCATCCCCCCGGAAAATAAGAATTATAAACTTTCTTTCGTGATCATTTGACGTAGGGAAGTAAATACCGAATTACATTTCCAAACATGATATATTTTATCTAGACCAAATAACATGATATATATAATATATATACCTAATAATTATCAATATATATTTTGTATACCTACTATTGTTCAGTGCGATAATTAACGATATTTTAAACGATACGATGGCAACTTATCCTTAGTGAACACCAACAAGTCCCATAACTAATTTTTATTTTTATGAGGTACTGCATATGGATTTAAGAACAAATATATAAAAAAGTGAGCAGGTGGGTATCGTTCCGCCATACATTAAATGAAATATGAGTCACTGTAATCGATGTGTTAAATTTGAATTCAATGATATCAAATCATTCTATACGAAAAACCATTCTGACCGAAGACTGTCGATCAGCATATATTACAATATAAGTATATTTTATATGATATTATTGATATTAAAGTAATAATTTATAATACTATTAGTAAAACAGTATATTGAAATAATGTTTGCCAAAAACATTTAATTAAATTTAATAGGTTTTTAAGTATCCACGAATAACATTTTTAAATTACAAAAAAATAACTAAGACCGTTATTATTTGCTAAAATATTTTATTTCGTCCAATTTTGAACTTAAAATATCTATTAAAAAAACTGTGTTTGAATAATATTTTGATTTTTTGGTTACAATATGAAATACTTATAAAAAACGTTGTTTTAATTAATATTCAATAGCTAGTCATAAAAATTGAACATTTTACAAAATAATTTCCAATTAGTCGATATTTTGGATGAATTATGTGAACATTTGAACTTTAAAAAAATTAGGGGGCTTAAACAGAACTAAGGAGACTAAACCTCCTCCCCCAAATTGCGCCTATAAAATTTAAATACAAATTATATACGATTCTAAAACGCATACCTGTCAGTTCTAAGCGCTTTCATTTTTATATGATGTAAAAATATTTTGTAGTAAATTATATGTATTTTTATTAGAATAAGGTTAGTTTGCTTAAATTTATTTACTAGGTAAATATTATCAATAAGCTCTTCTAACATAACACAAACACGACGCAAGTACAAAATGCATTTTGTTCATTTTTAAAATGAAACAGTATAACTGGATAGTTTAAAATAATAAACAAAATGTTTTCAATGAGTTATTAATTGTATACAATGTACCAATATTATTATACTCTACCTGGTAGATTATTTACTCATTTATACGTATAATTATTCAAAACACACGAACAATCGTATATTGTATGATATATACAAAATAAAGCATACAAATGTATAATATGAAAGGATTATTTATCTTTCGAAATTGATCAAATATTAATTTACAATGTTCTTAACCAATATGCAGAGATAATTAAAGTTAAATAATAATTGCTGAATACAAAATAAATGTATATACATTTCTGTGTAGACTAACTATAATACCTAACACCTGAATGGATCTGTGGAATTCAATTAAAATTAATAATGTAATTAAAATAATGAAATTTAAACATACATTATATAGATAAAATATTATCAGTAAAAACAATAACAATTATTATTCAATTTCATATTGTTTCGGTAGTAACATTAATAACAATATAATAAGTACTAGTTAGGTAATCTACACGCGATTAATAACATTTCTAACTGAACGGAAACATTAAATAATAACCAATATTAATATAAAATAAATTCAATAACCATCATTTATCAAGAGTGTCGTACCGAAATAGAGTGATTTACTTTTTATACAGTTCAACCCTTATGGTTTCAAAGAGATTGCGCAGAAAATAATTACATTTCCCGGGCGGCACTTTTGGACTGGTGCGTGATATAATGCATAGCGATCCGTCGATGTTTTTATGGTTTTGAGTTAAGATATACACTAGCATTTTTATTTAAAAATCACTTCTATATTGAAAAATGTAATTAATCATTATAAAATATTGAATTTAACGTAAAAACACGAAGCAAATAATTGAAAATTAATTATATTTTGGTGACATTTTATCCATTTTTAAAACTAGCGTATAGTATATCAAAATTGTTACAGTTTTTAAACTAGAATATACATGTATTTATTTGTTGTACCTACCTTAAAATAGTAATATAAATACTAAATATTCTAAATATTCTAAATAATTTTTATGCAAAAGAGGGTTTGTGATATCGTCTTATCCTCTTTAAATTGTTTAATAAGTGATCAATTTCTAAAATCACATTAGAAGTATTCAACATGTTTTTTTTCATGTAAAGTGCTTTTAAGTGGAATGCAAATTGTTCTTAAAATAGCGTTTTTATTTTATCGTTTTACTTTTCATTTGATAAATTAATTTATGAAAATGATTATAGTATTATACAGCTATTACCTATATATTCATTAGTTTATAATTCACTATTTTTGTGTTTCATAAGCATGTTGTCCTGCATTTTTTAATTCCACACACGATCATATTTATTGTTGCATGCATATGAACTCTGAACATGTTTACCATATGTAATTAACCTGCGTAATTTAACCGGAAAAAGTTGTGAAGATCAAATTAATATTTACTATCGACCTTTTTATAACCGGCTGGCTGCTATTGCCGGACAGAGTTTACAAAAACAAAGGTAGGTATAATCTCGAACCGGGTTTAAATTTGTACATTCCATTTAAATATTTACCAAAATATTTTGATCATTACCAAAAAAAGTAATGTATTATAATTTAGAACTGAGACCCCGACATGGTATGCGGTCGTCTTGAGTAATGATGGCTATCCACGAACAGTGCAGCAGGAGTTCGACCACGAAAAAGGGAAACAGGGAGAGCCACCTACATAATATATTATATTATGCGACGATGGTGCGTGTTATTTCGATCGACGCACTATGTTATTTGTTTATTTACGTTTAACGTCGTAATACTACCGTATGACTGTGGACAATATTATATCTTTATAGTTGTCCGTCGCCATAATACGCGACGATGACACACGTCTCGAGGGAAGGACAAACGTTGCAGGTCATCGGCATAGTGTGACTGTATAGATTATCGCCAAAAATCGAACGAACCGTTTGAGCTGTAGTTGGCCAGGGTGCAGTCGAGTCGTCGACTGTTTCAGTGTAAAACGTCAAATTCGTGTTTGGATTACGTCTTCGAGAGGTGTGCGAGACAAAGACAATATTATTATTATACACATTATGCGGCATGCGCCTATCGTCATTCGTCAACACATAATATATTATAATATGATATAATAATATTTATCATAACATAATATTACAATGCCCTATACATAGTACGCTGATACGAGTGATAATATTATTATTATAGTGTGTGTGTGTGTGTGTTAATGGGTGTGCGTGTGTGCGAGCGTGTGCGGAGGGATACGTGCGCAAACTGCTGCTGATAACAGTAAATTAAACTCGGGGTAATATTTTGGCCGGCGATCGAAAAAAGCGTTTCCGTCTCACGGCGGGGTGGCGCTGTGTTTACCCACCCTTAATTATTTATTCATTTGTACATGGTGTACGAGCGCGTTAAATATCTCCCGATTGAATTATTTCGGGCGGTTGAGCTCAGGTGCGCGCGCGTTTGTTTGTTCGTACTGACGTACTTTATTCGTATATAATAGTATTATACAGTATATTATTATTATTATACGACTGTTAGTCATATCGTATGTATTACCTATATATATATATATATAACATATTATACAGTTTATAATACATAATATTATACACCTATATATCGCGTATATTATAGAGAGGCATGTGTGTGCGGACGGCTGACAAGTCTATCTAATGGGCGGCGGAGGAGTGTTCTTTCCACCGCAAATATTCGATTTGCCGCTGCCGGTGGAACGTTCACGCACGCACATAATACGCGACTATATAACTACACGGCTACGACGTATACGAAATGCATAGTGGCGGCTGCAGCCAATATTGTCGCCATAGCGACCAGACTCGGAAAACTATTACGCTGTTGTTTTGCATCATCCACCCCCAGCTAAACAACAGTGCGTCGGGTATGTAATAATATTCATATATAATATTATATATTGGTTATGCAAGTTCAGTGGGGTGGGGACCACTGGCCGAGATGTGTATAAGCGAAGAGCATAGAATATTGTGCGGACGATGCGAACGCGGATGGCGGTCTGACGGGGAGACGGATAGAAAGATTAAAGATAGACGGAGACAGAGTGAGAGGACTGGAGGGAGAGAGAGAGAGAGAGAGAGAGAGAGAGAGAGACAGATAGAAAAATATACGGTGAAACAGATTACTATAATATAAAAGGTGTAGGTTTATGTTATTGGGTGAGGTGTGGTAGTGGTTCAGGACGTGGCGTATGCGTTACATTATATAGAATCGTGTAGTTTATGTTTGTGTATGTGTGCATTGTTTGAACGCCGCTGGATAGGACACGACATTATATCACTATTAAAACACTATCCGGTGGTAAGTCGTTAACTTATAGGCGTGTGGTTTTATACTAAAAAGTGTAATTTTTTTTTGTCAAAGGGCACAATAATAGGATATATTAAATAAAATAAAAATTATTATTACCTCGTACAATCATAATAAATGCTGTGTTATTTGAAAAAGACAAAAAGTTACACAGAAATTATACTAAAAGTGTTATTGCTGCAAAGTACAATAAAATGTCAACCTAACCTGTTATTTTAAGTAGGGGACTTTTAAGGTTAAATTATTTTTTAATAAACAGCTATGGAATAGTATTCTTTTAAAACACCGTAACACTAACCGATAACGAAATAATTTTCATAAGAGTTTGGTATGCAAACATTGCAAACATCGATTATTGAACCAACAATTTATTATTTATAGGCATTAGGTACCTACGCAATTACGGTTTAGAGTAGCGGCACGATGAATTAACATTTTTGTGAGTTTTCCCCCGATACCACCACACAATTCGCACCTTTTATATATTATGTATATTGTATATAATATGTCAACTTAAAAGGTTTTATTTTTTTTTACACCCCCAACAATTGTCTTACGTTGTATTTTAATGGTGCGCGCAACTAGGGTAGAAATCCTGGGAAATTCAGTAGATACTACAGGTCTATTCAAAATTGTTCATAACTAAGGTTCGAATTTGAAGGCATCTGCGTTTTTTTTTCGGATAATAATAAAAAAATAATTCTTGTATAAAAATGTGTTTTGTTAAATTTCTTAAATAATAGGAAAACTTTTTATTGCCTTTTTACAGATAATTTCCTTTTTTAATTTTTTTTTTTTTTGATTTTCTCTTCTTTAATATTTTTGTGTTGATTATCAATTTATCATAATAGTTGTATACATATTAACGGTACAAATCGTTAGAAGCTAGTGAAGACTACTCGTTGTCGATGTTACGTTTACAATTATCTTTAACGGGTATTATATATATGAATATTAAAATGTGTTCTTAATGTGTAGATTTAAGATTGTTGGTCAGTCTGCATTCGTCGACCGTCGTTTAGTCGTTTTATAACTTTTATTATAATATCGTATAATACTATATCACATTTTACTACATTTATTTTAATATTCCAAAGTTAAAAAAAGAAATAGTTCTAAAGTAAAAAAATATGTTACATAATTCCGTGAACATATATTTTCAACCGATAGATTAATTTTATACTGTACAATTTGTGACGTCAAAGTATCGAGTGACAAAAAATTCCATATTCAACAACATATTATGTATGTATAAAAGATAAACATAAAAAAGCGTTAACAAAAATTGAAAATAATAAAAATTAAAGACTTTCATTCATCTGAAAGAACATTTTCTATGTACAAAAATGTTTTAAGCCAAACCGTCAGCGTTTTTCCGAAAATAGTTTATCGAAAGTAGTCAATTTTTTTTTATACTAACAAGTTTTTTTCGACCGAAATCTATTATTTTTTTAGTTTATTTTTAAATTGCTTTTTTGTATAAACTAAATGCTTTTTTTACCTTTTTTGCATTTTGTGCATTTTTATTGTTTGAATTGCCTTCAAATCCGAACCATGTTCATAACTTATATAATATAACGATATTACTGAAAAAATTACACTGATTGGTTCTCCCATATTGTACATTCGTACATACAAAATAATAAATATTTTATCAAAAACCATCTTTGGTTTTCAGTTCTAACATAATTGTTTCATCCGTTTAACAAAAAACCTACACGCTTGAAGTAAAAAATAGTGAAATTTTCAAAATTATTTCCAAGTAAAGATACTTATATGTGTTGCATGGTACTGAATGTAATTTTATCAACCAAAAACGAAAATAACAAAATAATAATAACATTATTATAAAACCATTACCTCCCTCGTTCCGCTTTGTATCTAAAATATATGTTATTCAATTTGGCAATCGTTCTGATATACGTATATACATAGGAAATGTTTATAGTTAAGACTATTAAGGGAGCTAAACATCCCCTAGTCAGCCCATATAAGTTGAATCATTGGTAATCGACTGTTTAGAAACTTATCACCGAAACAAAAAAATAATCTTCAATTATTAAATCAACCTCTCCCTATAGCCGCAGAGCAATCGGTCGTTTTGATTGAAAATAATATATCCCCGAGAGTACAATACTCTCCTTCCTTGTATAAAAACATATCGTCATTCTGCGTTCCTCGTCAGTCCCACCGTCGATAAAAGGGTCTGTTATGCGTTTACATTTTTAACTTAAAAATAACGGTCTGCCGTCTCTGCGCCTTTACGAATAAACTAAGAAAATTCATTTTTGATGATATCTTATCAATCTTTCTCTATTTCTCTCTCGCTCTCCCCTGTTTCTCTGACGGTACTTAAATTCAATACCAAGCACTTATTTTTTTTATATATTGTTTTCATTATGCTGTCGTGTGCACTGTTTTGTTTTTAAATCAAATAAGGAATACCTATTTGATACCTTTTTTTATTGATATTTAATAATTTTATATAAAATATATTCATTTTAATATTTAATAAACACATTAAAAGTGTCTTGTGTTAAATGGGTCATCATATTATTTTCAAAAACCCAATACTTCTTTGAAAATTACTTTTGACATGGCTACATTGTATCCAAACACCCGCCACAACTAGCACCATCCTTTAATTCGGAATGGACAAAAACTACAACTATAGTTTAACTGAACAAATCGTTCATGTATCAAATGTCGAACCGTTTACGTGCATTTGTTTTATGAATATTTTACTGCACGACCGTATTGTTAGTATTCAATTACACGGGTATGAACAATTAACACGTCGCTGTAATTTGTTACGTGATTATCATATTATAAAGTTTCTAAACTCCAAATGTTCATAATAAAACGTTTTCATATACCTAATCTACTTTAATATTTATAATATTTTATTTTTTCTGGTAAAGTTAAAAAAATGTCGCAAGTAGGTTCCGCTGTGCTGTACAATAAGTGTCGAGTGCAGGATCATATTTTCGCGTATGCGTTAAATTTAAATTAAATGATATAAATCATAAAATAAAAAAAACGATTATGGCCGAAGACCGTCTGTCACCATTTATTACTAAGTAGATTTTATGATGTTATTGAGTAATTCATTTTACTATTAAAAAAACAATAGATTGGATTATTTTTATTTCTAGTTTTTAAGTTATTTATCTTTGTGTACTATGGATGATGGGTTCATAATAGATTATGGGTTTAGAAGATATGAGAGTTATGGTATTTTGAAGTTTTTAATGATTAATATTAATCTATAAACATTAATAATTTGTAAAATAGTTCAAGTATAATCAATACTAGATAAAATTATTATATAATATATTATGTAGATTAGAATAATAAGCACTTATATTAGGCATACTTTATACTTTTGTAATTCTATTTTTAAGGACTATTATTATCCATAACTCCTTAATTATTTAGCATAAATTGACGTGTTCTGATAAATTTCTAAAATCCCGAAAACAATATGATGGTTGTTAATTATTATCGTTACATTATTATGCTTGAAACGTACCTCGCCTTATTTTACATTGTGATGTGGTTTTACTGAACTCAGTAAGTTATTTAAAATTCATAATATATCAGGGATGGGAGGACTCTATTAGAAAACTGTTATCATATCTAACTCAATTCTAAGAACTCACTAGAAGAATTTCACATACTCGTTTTCTTTTAGATAGTGTTATATTTGGAACAATGTAAAAATACCACTATCATAGTCGACATGTCAATACAACACTACGAATAGTGTTTTCAAATATTAGCGTTTCCGAAAATGTACCTATTTATTTTAGAGTTGTCTGTATAATGATCGATTTATGGATACCCGAACCAGAGCTATAATGAAAAGCATATTATATTGAAACATAAATTATGGCGTTCAAGCTGCCAGAGATAATATTATTTTAAAACCAATTCTTTTCTACTCTAAAATAAACATGCATTTTTCCTTTAGATATACTCGTATTATGCAATGTACAATGTACATAATATCTTTATGTATATAATTCTACTATATGTGTGTATGTCACTGAACTCCTCCTAAACGGCTGGACCGATTTGAATGAATTTTTTTGTATGCGTTTGGGTGACGCCTTGGATGGTTTGGATTCACAAGGTGGTGAAGGGAAGTGCTCACATAGGGATTTTGAGATTTACTATAGAAATATTTGTTTATAAATTATAAATTGTTGCTATTAGTAACCATGGTTATGGTATGCATAACTACTATTTATTTATAGGGTTGTCAATGGTTACATATTTTATAACTATTATAATTAGCATATCCTATTAACTAAATAATTTAAAATATAATAATAAAAAAAAAACTAATTTTAACTAATATAACCTATTTAGTTAATAGGTCTATGATAATTAGTACTAGGAATATGGCATATATACATTTTCGCAAATAAATGTATAGAAAAAAACAAATCTCCGGCATAAGAGTAATGTTTTGTGATGTTTTTCATGTGCCCAATATTCTGATTTCACTTACTATCAAGCTCCTAGCGGGGTCCTCAATCCACCGCAGTTGTGGTGTCCTACCTTGCGATAATATATTGTTCACATGTTTTCCCCGATCTAATGCAGTTTATTGCCTGGTGGTTTAGATGCATATTACGTATATCACTTAAGGTTAATCAAAACTTAATATTTGGCTCAGGCCACGGCGGGTGGGACTAAATTCAATATTGTTGTACAGATATTATATTTAGTCTATAATATTTGAACTGTTATAGTATAAACTAAAACATATTATTCATACATAGAGTTGGCAGTACTATTTTTTTTAATGGGCAACGAAGTGCACGGGGTCATTTAGTATACTATAAAGTAGTACTACTGGTAAGACGGTGGCAGCGGCGGCGGCGGTGACGGGATGATGAGGCATGTAATTATAGTGAAACGGTGACAGTGGGGCGGACGGCCCGAGGAACATGCTGGACGCGGTGGCCACAGTGAACAACTGCTGTTGGATTAGTTATGCGTAGAACTCCGCGTATCCATTGCTGCCGGTGATGGTCGGCTACGTGATGCGACGGCGGCCGTGGGACACACGTTGCGGGCACCGCCTCATCGTCACCACCGTCGAGGTTGTGGTTAGGTGGTGACGATGGTCGTCGTCGAACGATGAGTGACGTCTGTAGGCGCCACCCGAGTGATGATGCTCTCGATGGTGAACAGTTTGGGCTTTGTACTGCCGGTGCAGGTTATTGGCCATCGAAGTGGATGTGGATCGACGACGGTAACAACCGCGGCTGTTCGGTGACGATCGGCGATATAACAATATCTGCGTCCGGTACGGCGGAAGTGGCGCCTGTCCGACCGACAGCTAATCGGAATCAAAGTAAGCGGCGGCTGCGGATGACGACAACGTAAAGCTTATCTAACAACGCCCGGTGGGCGGCCGGCAGTATGAACCGCTGCAGGGCTGCAGAAACGATCCGTTCTCGAACATGCGTCTATTGCGTGCGGATGCAGGGTCCAGTATGACCTTTGCATATTATGTACATCACTTGAGGTTAATCTTAACTTAATATTTGGCTCAGGCCACGCCGGGTGGGACTAAATTCAATATTTTTGTAACGATATTATACTTAGCCAATAATATTTTAACCGTTAAATTATATACTAAAATATATTGTTCATGCATAGAGTTGGCATTATTATTTGTTTTAATGGGCAACGAAGTGCGCGGGATCGTCTAGTTCTTATATAAATCATGAATACAAAATAATTTATGATTTAAACAAAAAAGTGTATAATATTTATTATATTTATTATATAGGTGCATATAATACAGAATAAATGTTTCAAAAAAATCTACTAGACACGATAAAGAAACGAAATCAGAAATGACCAAATAAAAATAGAACGAATATAATATTATTTGTGTTGGTTTTAATATTTTTGGATGTGGCAATAATTGTGTTCTAATGTGCCTTATTATTGTATGAACCACGTAAAAAATGCACCTACCTATATTAAATTTAATTTTTGTTTATTATTGTGGTGCATATAACTGATTCAAAATGAGTAACTTGGTTTAAGAGTAGAAAAATGCTGTACCCAATTATTGTTTTATGAATGTTTCTGTTTTTATAATAATTAATATGTACCAATAACATATTATCATATTATATTAAGGCATAATATTATAAAGATATTTAGATTTGAAGCACTAACATAAACTTATGTTATTTTCTATCAAATGTTTGTCAAAAATAAAAAAACGATCGTATGAATATACAGTTTTTAAGACTTATAAGTCATTATTTATATAAATTTTAAATGTATTTTTCAAATTAAAGCATATGTGGTATTATTATTTAATCAGCATACGTACTAAATTTATTGTTTTATACATTTAAAAAAACACTGAATAATACTTCTAACTGGTATGCGTAGTGCTCATTTAATGCACAGAATTTCACTTTTCTATGCATTGATGAAATACGATGTTGACGTATACCTATAGATAATATTATAAACACACATATATATAGATTTAATATTTATATAATATTGTAGTCTATCAAAGGTTTCGTCAGTCATTGAGGACGATAGATTCGTACGATGCGATAAACAAGAATTGATCGAATACGGTTTTGCGAGTGTCGTGTGATATGGTGATATAATATTACAATAATAATGTGTCATCGTGCGTCATATGGTACCTACATTCAAATACGATAACGACCTCGTCGTGGCAAACCATTTTCGAAAACGATTTAATAATATTATTCTATTGCTGCGTACTGCTGTTCGTGAGGATCCCGGACATTGCGACGAACGATTTAATACGAAATGTAGGTATAATATTACGACCTGACTATTTCTCAAGCCACACGACGCTAGCCTGCCGAGTGGTGATCGGGGTACGGTCGGTTTTTTTTTACAACTCTCCTCGGAAATCGAAATAACAGGTGAAATCCCGAACGAGTACGATCCTAATTTTCCGACACGTCAGTCTTCGGGACGTTTTTGCACAAGAACACTGGCGTTGCGTGTAATATCCATCATTTGGGACCAAAGGCGTATAATTATGACAGGAGGTATATTATTATATGGCTTTCGTGAAATTCCTACACCTCCCAAGACTTTTACATTTTTTTTTTCTATTTTGCACGTAATTCCACATTGTTAATATAATATAATATAATATAACATAATATAATAGTGGATATTTTTCTGCTATAATATATAATATAATAATAATACAATTATTGAAAGTGTATTTATAATATAATACAATTCTTATAAACAAATTTCGCGTCACAGTGTTTGTCCACGATGAACTCCGAAACTACTGAAAAGATCTTGATACAGTTATTTGTAAGTTCCATAATTAATGTCAAACATATGGCGCCAATATGATAGAACGTCGGATAGCCAAACACTGTATATAATATGAGTTCAAGCTTATATACAATATATATATATTACCTAACCGATACCTGAAATATAGTAATACTATTAGAAGTGATAATTAAATTCCAACAGAAAGCAGTACTGTCTAAGTTCTAAATGTAATCGGAATGTCTGATATAGGTCTTAAAATTATGCTTAACTAAGGATGTTTCGAATACTTGGTGATGGATCGGTATTCAGTCATATCTTTTTAGTGTATAATATTTGTATTTCTCACACGGTTATTTTATACAGCTATTTTGATATTTAGTACTTGGTGATTTTAATTGTTCAGTTGTATTTTTTTATTTTTCAGCAATATCAGTTAAACGTTGGATATTATTGTTATAACTTCTTATAAAATAAATAATCTATCGATTAAAAAAAACATGGATCTAGAAGCATTTGAAGATCTTAACATTTGTAACGTATGTACATTAAATTACAATGTGGGTAAAAAAGATAAAACCTATAATTGCCAAATACTAAATTTGTTTCAATAAATTACGTATACAATTTGTTGTAGACATAAAAATGTATAATATACCAACTTATTATAGTATTCTGTGTTCATCTTATATATTAAATGTGCTCACTTACGTCTTATTTTGATTTCCATTCCATAATATTAATTTGTATATCATAGTATTATAATATATTAAATATTATTATTATGAAAGTATGTTATGTAAGCAATGCTGACAATGATGTAGCTAAATAGCCTACTCAAGGCGCCGTGGCCGTGTATAGTGTATTAGAGTTTTAATAGTGTCTTTTAAATTCATGAATGGTTATTGCCAAGTATTCAGATACCCAAAAATTAATACAAATAAATATATGTTCAGTATAGTTTTCAATCGTAAGTCCGATATTATGGGTTTTTACAATTAACGTCGAGCTGATCAATCACCAATAGTATTATCGTTGAATTCCTTAACCAACGAGAACCTAGTCTGTAACCCAACTTTCGACTGACCACGCCCGCGCAGCCAAGTCAAAACCATTTCACTCAAGTCGCTCGCTTGAACCCCTCTCGCCGTTTTATCCACCGACATTTTATTTTTCTGTTGTCTCGGAGGGTTTAACGATCGAGCTAATCATTTACGTTGAAACACATAAGCCCGGCTGCCGGCGTCGTTGTCGTCCTATTGTCGGAATTAAGTTCAATCTAAATTCCTCCAGAGTCTTTGGAACCCTCTTATGCGTCTAACTTATTACGAACGTCTGCCGCTCTCGGGACATTATCCATTTACGCCATTATAAATCCTACAACTATTTATTTTTACTCCCGCGCGTTATTCGACTGTAAGTATATGACATGTGATGCTATGATGATCTTTGATTTTATTTTAACGTCAAATGTTTCTATAGTTTAATAATATTAAGCTTATTATGGTAGCATAATGTTTCATAAATGTATTTATTAGTTGATTAGGTATTTTATTTTTAATTGTATGTATAAATTATATTTTTTGCTTCATACACACTAAATAATTCAGGTGGCCTAGAGTAGTCAAACTTAAATCCAAACCATAATATTATTATATACCTACTTAATAGTTGTGATTACAACGTCATGAATTGATTTATTAAAGTGTATACATTTTATTAATAACGAAAATACAAAAAATATATATATTTATTGAATGTAATATTAGATTTAAGAAAAAATAAAAGCCAATAATAAGTCAAGTTATAATAATCAGCTACTACTTAAAGTACTCAGATTTTTTTTAATTTATGGTTCAGGGTTGGCGTTGACAAATTACATAAGATTCAATATGCATAATTTGATAAATATTTATTATTTTGATGTTCAATTTTGATATAGCTATTAATATAAGTTTATGAAGATATTTTTTAATATTAATTAAATATAAAAGAAGAAGATATTTTTAATTATTAAATTGTGTAATAGCGTATAGTTAGGGCAAGAGTATAATACGTTAGGGCGTTAAAAACAGGATTAATTTAATAGCATTTGCAATGTGACGATGTCATTAAAAATTAAAAACAGTTTTTCAGCGTAGAAAGTAGATTCTTTTGTACAAGACGTGTAGTACGTGTAAACATGGACATATTTTAAACATCATAATAATTTCTGGGAATCGCCTACGGGTTGTGCTTTTAGAGTAGGCACTCGAATTTATAATTTATCGTGTGTGTAGATCGACGGGTGTGTTGTTATCGTTTATTATCTGGGCGACGACGATAATATATTTATTGAGTTTAACGGACGGCGTAACCCCGAAACAGACGACCGACCCGCGTGGGCGTAGGCGGTCGTCGATACACCCGGAATCGATGAGTGTATTACGGACCGTACGTGCGCCCGTTATTGTTTTTGGCACGTTCTCCGCGGACCGCACTCCGTTTCGCCGGTGTATATTATATCGGGAAAGAAATCGGCGCGCAGGCAGTGGCTTATTAAGTTATCCGCCGGCGGAGGCCGTGTACCTAGCACGTGCAATCTGTCGCCGGGATTATTTTATTACGGGACTTGATAGAGGCGGAACTCTGAGAACGGCGGCAAGGCCGGCGAAAAGTACGAAAGAAACGGTAGGAGGGAGTCAGAGAGAAGGAGGTGTAAGAGAGCGATAGAGAGAAGACATCTGGACAGTAGCCAATGCTAACCAACCAGGTTATTGCCGAGCACACTTGCCACTCTACCATTACTATAATATTACTGTTACTATATATTACATACTTTAGTTGCTGCTACAACTCTTATTGTTAGAACCCCACAGTGTTGGGTAGTGACGTAACGAAAGTAACACGTGACTTAATTTCGTTAGGGTTTTTGCCGAGGAACGAACTTATTTTAATGTTGGTTGTCGGTTGACGTTTAGGAAGAAATTTGATAAATACTCAAAAATATATGTGTGCAGTTTTTCAAATGTGATTTGAGTGACGAGTAGAAAACATTCAATTATTGACTTTAATATTTTACGAATACTTGTCGATTTTGTCTGGAATATCATATAATACGAAAATTAACAATTTTCGAGATTATTCATTTATTTATTTCTAGAGACTTTTCCATGCCATAAACTCTAAAAAAAATCTGATATGTATCATACTCGGCACAGGTTCATAACACTTTTGAGTGCATATTATAATAATATGCTACTCAAGGCGTTCGTGGCAAGTTCAGAGAAGTTGTTAGGGCAGTCAACTAGTTACTTTTTAAAAGTAACTATTGCCCAACACTGAAACACTAGCTGACATAGCTGTTGTAGTTTCACTTTTATGTGATACACTGTGGCCTGGGGGCCGAGCTGTTTTCCCCCGATAGTCTCCGCATAGCAATGGCTATACTTTGCACGCTGTATATACGTGCGCAGACGGGTCGATGTCGTATTAATGCGTAAACCCCACGCAGACTGCAGTGGTTGAGGAGTGAGGATGAACGAAGGGCGATATTGGGTTCGATTTCGTCGACAGCCACGACCAAATTACGTTTTCCGATTACAATATCGTTACCGCACGTGGACGGGCGCAGGTGACTGAAACTGACTAAAACTGACTGAAACTGACTGAAACCTCCACCAGTCGGAGGTTTTAAACACATTTATTTATTTTATTATTTTTTTACAGTAAACATACTTGTTTTTATACGCTCCAAAATCGTTGAGTAGTTTTTATTAAATTAAATAGAAAACGTCACGATATACGACCTTCTAATCGCTATAATATTATACAACATTATCAATCTCTCTCGTTTTGCAGTCAACCTGGCCTTTATTTTATATTTATTCGTTTTTGTTTAAAATTTAAACCTAAAATAAAGTGCACGACTATATTCATTTTAAACGGTTTGAAAAAAAAAAATTATCTCGCTAAACTTTTAACCTAAAACTGTTATTTTTTTTATTTAAATACTGTTTTTCTTTTTTATCTCTTTTAAATGTTTATTATTATATAGTATTCTTCTTTTTTATATAGTTACATTAGATATACATTTTTAAAAATGTAATCAGTTGAACTCTTATCTCTAGCGCAGCCTAAGGCTTTGCAGATAATTAAACAAACATTTTTATTTTATGTGCGTGTTGGACTATTGCTATAATACCTTAAACCAATATTAGCTAATGTTTCATTGTAGTACCTAAACATAATGGCGATAGTAATATTGTTGTATTTATATTATGGATTAAAATAGCAAAAACTGTAGTGTATCGCAACGTGAGTAATTCCCGAACAAACGTAAACAAAATTCATCATTAAATGCATCTATTGATAATTTTTTTTTATTATTGATAATCCATATTTTCTTTCATACGTTTTATTACTGTATTTTATCCTCCACATTTTTTCTCTTCATCTGATATTTTTATCATTCTAAAGGTCCCACTCATGTTAAAGATAACATTAAAATACAGTTAAATGTAAAAGATAAGAATAAAAATGTCATAGTTAAGAAATATATTCTTAGGTTTAATTCTAATTTGCAGTGCAATACAGTATTAAATGGATTAACTGGATCAGATTTTAGTACTGAGGCTTTTACTTTTTATGTGTCCTGAACTCTTCCTGCCGACGTTGTCATTATATATAATTACAATTCTATTATCCCGAAATGTTTATAGAAGTTATAACAATCATTTTTATAGCAAATGAAAAGCTAAATATTTTTTTGACCATTATTGCTTTGTGATTTTTTTTTATTTTTTTGGGAAATGATAATAAAAAGCGATACTTTGTTTGTTTTTTGGTCGTTTTGTTTATTTACGAAAGAATTATTGTATTGTCTCGTTACTGTTATTTTATTACACGGGTCGTCCAATAGAGGGATATCCGCTTTATTAAACTCGATTATTTGACTGAGGGAAAATCCAAAATTATAAAATGGCGTCAAAAGAGTATTTTATATAGCGTAATTTTACTTTTTTTTATTATTATTATTAAAATAATCACTACATTAGGCACAAAATGAGAAAGGGAAATTATTTAGTTTTTTGTATATCCTAATGAAAATATAATAATGATGACCCGTTGTGCCCAGAGTTTAAAAAACTTTATTCTTATTTTTCATGTCACAATAATAATATTCTTATTGAAACAAATTAAATTTGCATTTGTATATTACAGTAAAACGTTATCCTCTGCACGATTGTCGCTGACAATGTTTATATCTGTTATGGATAAATTTAAACGTTCTTATTTTTGAGCTGCCGTCTGTGCGTTGTGCAAAATTTAATCAAGAACGGCCATAATGTTTTACGACAACTGTATATTTTTATACATCGCGCAAGTCTATGACTGGTAATTTGAATGGGACAGCGTCTCTAAAACCATCGCTTTTGCTACACGACAGGCTCCATTAAAGAGACAAATAATATTTTATGTACGTCTGGTATGGTAGTAGAAGTCCGATTATTGTTTAATAAACACTCTGAGAAATAGAACTGGTCGGTTGTCAATTTGTCATGCACAAATAATGGCTAACCGGGGATGATAAAACACGACCGTTCAGTACTTGATACAATTAACGCATTCTAATAGTATATTTATACAAAAACCATTTTTTTTTTCGTTATTATTATTCTTGAAGTTTAATTGTTCAGCGAAAATAAATTCCAAAAATTTAAGTATACAAATTACACGTATTATAACCTACTCCCTAAAAAAAAAATTAGAAATAATTACTTATAATGTTATTTATATATGAGTCATTGTTATAATTATAAGTTTTATCTTACCTATCTTTATAATATATTAGCTGAATCACCCGGCTTCGCCCGTGTTTATTAATTTTTCAAATATTATTTTAGAATATTATGGGTAACATTGTTGAGTGCAAAATAGTTTTTATGTACTTCATTGCCTATTAAACAAATTAATTATACTAATTCTTTATAAATAATGTGTTTTATTTTATAATTTAACGGTTAAAATATCGTTACGACAATATTCAATTTAGTCCCACCCGGCGTTGCCTGAGCCAAATATTAAGTTAATATTAACCTGAAGTGATTTACATGCATCTGAACCACCTAGGTAGGCAATCCATTGCATTATATCACGAACCATATGCGAGCAGTATATTATCAGGTAGACAATCCACCTGCGGTGGATTGCGGACCCCGTCATGTGCGTAAGTATAAGTAAGTGAAATCAGAATTAGCTAGGTACATGAAAAACATTGTGACGGTTGCCCATGCCAAAGATTAATTTTTTTCTATAAATTTGTTTGCCAATATGTGTATATTATGATATATATAAATTATAACGTAGATTATTTTTATCGATAGTCTTGTCGGAACAGTTCATATCTACACGCTGGTATCACAGACTATAATATGATAGGTTGCAAGTGCTACGTATAATTTATTATGTTGAGTATGTGTCTGTATTAGAGTATTGTAAACGATTCCATTTTAAATGTATATTATTAATAATAATGTAAATTGTAATGAGTTAATACGTTAATAAAATTAGCGTTCTCTGTACGCGAAATGACGAAATCGAAAATAGTTGGTAAATTATAACGTAGGTAGGTATGTCATGCACGTCCGAACTGCTGGTATAGGTAGGTACGGCGTACAAATGAAATGAATGTTCGTTCGCTTGCACGTAAAGACTAAGAAGATTATTTTTATCAATAAACTTCTCAAAACAATTAATATCTACAAAAAAAAAAAATACACGCCGATATAAAACACATTATTTGACGGACAAAAAGGTCAGGTTGCAGGTAGCTGGAAACCCGCGGGCCGCCGTGCCGCACAATACGTATTGGCGGTGAATAATTATAATTGTTAATTACTCCACTAAAACGCAACATTTTTGGAAAATCCTTTCTTAATGCACGGTGAAAATATGAGAAGAACCTCTATTACAAATTTCAAGTCCGTACGTTGCGTAGTTTTTGAGATACAGCGATCAGTGAGTGAGTGGTATTTGGATTTTATATGTATAAATTGCAATATAGATAAATTGTCGGGTTTTACTTTTTGGAACAATTATTCATACCTACACGCTGCTGACGATAAAACACACACAAAAGAAAAAAGGTCAGGTTACAGGTAGCTGGAAACCTACTATCGCGGTCGGTCACGGGAATATCCGAAATACACCATACAAAAAAGTATATAAATTTAAATTTAATATTAAAAAATTAATTTTGAACATTTTCATACTCACTCACCGTTTAAACCTTCTCTGGACTTCCACAAATAATTTAAGACCAAAATGAGCTAAATCGGTCCAGCCGTTCTCGAGTTTTAGCGAGACTTACAAACAGCATTAGATTTTTATTATATAGATTAACTATCGTAAAATTGAATCGATCATTTAAATTGACAATAATATCTTATAAATATATGTAAATTCCCAATCACTTACATAATTTATTAGCTTTATAAGTATAATTAAAAGAAAAATTATTCAGATAAATTAAAAATAAACGATTACTTCACTTTTATATTACCTATATTTATTCTAATACATAGAATACTTTTTCTTATTATTAATGAGGTAAAATAATAATACATCATATTATGTGTTTGTGTTAAGGTCCTATTATATTAAAGTACAATTAAAAATGATTGAGCTCTGAATAAATGATTATTCAAATATGATATGTTTATAAGAACTAAGAGTACTTACATACTTATGTGCTCAAAAGTACTTAAATTGCCTACTCCAAATGCCATGTAAGAAATAATAAAATATTCATTTTTATTAACATTTTAAATTCTACAAACGTTTTATATTTACATGAAACGCATAATTAGTTTGCATTATTTATTCATGATGTTCATAATCTATTATTACACATATAAGCATGTAATTAATTATTAAAAAAGTAGACATCTATGAAAAAAAATAGACATCTATATATGTTTTAGAAATAATACTTGATTAAAATGTCTTTTCAAATACAATTTTTTTGTATAAAAATTAATATTTTATGAAATGACTAACTAGGATAATTGAATTAAAGTATATGTCGCGGTCGCTAAGATGATGATGTGTTATAATTATTTCGATGGCGAATCAGTTCTTAGTATCTATACTTAAATTAAATCACTTTCGTAGTGAAAATGCATCTTCAATTTTCACTCAAATGATTACTTTGAAACTTTTGAGATACATTTTTAATAATGTTTTATCAGATTATTATTGGTGTATCAATATTCCTATTCAGAATATAATGACAACGTAAGTATAGGTTTATTTAAATTAATTTCTGTGATAAAAAATTGCCGTAAATCAAATACAAATGGAAATTCCTATAATACGTCATTGATTTTTCTAATATAATTTAATATTTCAATTAATTGTATGTAGCGCTTTAATTTGAAATAAGATATAATATAATATAATAAATGTACAATGAATTATTTGATTTTTAAAAAATACACTATACAAGTGACACGAGTTTTTGCTCTATTATGTGTTGTTTTTCTAATGGGTTAAATAATAAATAAAACCTGGTACAAAACATACAGTCGAGTTTTGTTCCAGACTTTATGGCATTTTTGTTGCATAGTCAATAATAAGATAAAATATTAGGTACCATTAAAAAGACATTTTTTAGTGAAACTATAGTTATAGGCATAGTCAATATCAGAATAAGTGAATGTAAAAGATAAAAATAACTTCAAATGAGCAAAGTTAACGTAAAAACTTGGGTATAGAAATAATTTAACTTTGGTTCACAGTAAGTTACCAACATCATACAATTTTTTTTTAAATTTAAAATATGTAAAAAGCTTTAAATCTGTTTATAATATTTTATTTATTTTATTTTCAGGAATAAAAAATTTAGTACAGTTATCATTTCATAAACTGTTATAATAAACAAATACAGTAAATTCAGTTCTGCATCTACTGCTGTTTTGATTATCTATCTATTATGTTTCAACGTTTTGATAGTCCTCTATAAATATTTAAAATTTGTATGATAGTACAGCTTTCAACTTTACATTGATATTGTTTTTAGATCTTTCTTATATTATAATAATTATTATATCTAGTAGTTTTGAAATATATAGATTCTAAATGTCATTGCAAAATGCAAATCATGTAGTATTCATCTCAATAATGTTGGAAATGTTATCTTAATAAGTTCATACACGCAATTTCGTAAACACAGATGAGTCATTTTATGAATCAGAAATATAACTTTGTTTTAAAGCAATTTATAAGTTTAATTTTGTTATATTTCATGAGTACAAACGTAATATTTTGAAATTTTTGCTGTTTAATTTACTAATAACTAATTACTCGTTAATTGTTTCATTATATAAGATAACTCAATTATAAGCTGTGAATAAATTATAGTTAAAAAGTAATTATTATGATTATTTAACGGTAACGTTGTGTAAACGTAAATCATTCTACACACGGCAATTTCTACCTAAATTACCTACTGTAAACGTCGTGTTAGAAATAATTTATTTTAAATAATGTGTTTACTCAAATAATACTCAACGTAATAATTTTTTGTGTCACAATAAAATTTTAATTTAAAAAAAAAACAGTAATTCAGTAGTTGCAGGTATCTTGCTACCTATAATAAAACAAAATAAATTAATTTATTAGCCATCGAATTATGTTTATTAATTATATAGCTTGTATCCATTCATCATTCATTATTTGTCAGCGTTTGAGTATGCAAACCTCCAACTTGCATAAATAATTTTCTAACGTAATCTAATCATAGTTCATAATCTAAGAAAATAAATTTCTACATAATAGAATTGTATTCAGAATGTATAATCACAATTTTGAACCTAATAATAATTAATAAGTCATATACAATTGTTGTGGCAATAAACTGTAAGATCAACGTATGAGGAACCTTGAATTAAATTGTAAAGCTTAAGCTATTTTAATTGAAAATCGTACGAGTTTATTACAACGAAATAATTTAAACATTTCCATTATTTCGACTATTTGTTGTTAATATTTTTTAACTTGAAACGTCTATAACAATATGTTGACCACATAGTTTTGATATTATTAATTTGCAACAAAAATAATTTTTGAGGATCCTTGTATTAATAAATTATACAATGTTTATTTTACATTTGTAATAATTTTTATCAAGATAAAAAAAAAAGTCTTCTCCAAAATGTCATGATAGAGATATTCGTCATTATAAAATTGTTACTCTCAGAATCTAAAAGTACCAAAACAAAATGTGCAGTCTGGACAAAATAAACACAAATAATTGAAAATATAATTAACTTTAATTGTGTAAATTATAGATAAGATTAACATGATGCACTATCGTTGCTTGGAATACATGTCGTGGTGGAAAATAAAATTATTATTCAACTGCCATGGGCCACAATAGTGAGTTCATTTGAGTGCAAATAACCGTAGTTCAGTGTGTCCAGGGGAGGAAAATTATTACGTACTACGCGTTTCTTAGAGCCAGCATAAATCGTTGGATTTTAGTGACAATTAAATTTTATTTTTCTCCGACGCACGTGTATACTTCTGTTTAAAAGAAAAACGATTATAGGGGTTTTATATTTCTACTTATTTTTTCCCTCTCCGCCCAGTCGCTTTGTGTTTAATTTTCGATATGTAGACTATATACGCCGACTTTAGTACGGTGGAGGTATTTTATACGGCACGGACGTGTTTTGGGTGCGAATTTCCTGGTACGAACGAAAAGCGCTGGCCGACGGCATGTAAAAGGTACGCGAGGATTCCCATCAATCAATTATGGACCTGACCACAGCTGAATTTTATCGGCCAAATTAAAATGAATTCATTGAGCGCCGGCAGTGAACGCAATGAATTTATTTTATATTTATTTACTAGGTACACATATAACATATAGAAGCAGGATACCGTAATTTTATTTGGGCAACTCGAAAACACATTAATTTTCTTGTCGCCGGATGTAGTTTACCAAAATAGTTTTTTTTCCTTTAAAGAATATAATATAATAATTATTGATTTGGTTCATTCGTTCCATACTGAGTCCGAAATAATTTAAATTATAAGTTATAGTCTACATGTTTTTTTTTGTTTTTATTATTATTTATTTAGTTGCTTGTATTATTTAAACACGTTTCTTGACAATAATATAAAACTACCTAAATTTGAAACAAATAGCTTAGATATATGTATGATAACTCCCGTTGGTATATTTTTTGCATATAATATATTTTTATGACATTGATCGAGTTTGAAAATCTAATTAGATAAATAAATATGATTTTGCTTTCTATGCATATATACTGCAGTAAAAATATTAAAAATATTAAAAATAGCAAATGATTTATGTATGGTTTGTTTTAAGTACAAGTTTTAAAAATAGATAATGCTATAATATAAAAGTGAAATCAGTAAGTTTTTGGTTTTAAATTTATGATCACATTTATATTTTGTAACGAATTCATTTCCGACCATTACAGTTCTCCAATCTGCGTTGTGTGTAAATAGTTACATTGATTATTTTTTTTTTTTGACATCATAGCCAATATGTATTAAGTAGGTAATATCTACCTGTGTATTAATGTATGATAGTAAACAATTATTTACCTGTTTTTCCTTTTATATTGTAATTAATTATATTTTATATATGTATGTTTATTGTTTACAATGTTTATTTATTTTTCTTATTGGTTTTTGGAAGCTGTGTTTGAAGAAGTATGAGGAGATAAGTAAATATTTACTTTAAACCTCAATAATATGACCCGCGATGACAGACCGACGCATAGTGTGAGCAGCATACAAAACAAGAAATAAGAAATTCTAGAAATCTGTACTTTATTTTGATTGGAGTTTCCTTTTTTAATGTCCGTATAGTTATTACTATTTACGGACAAAAAACTATTTCGTTTAATCTTTTTTCTAAGAAAAAAAAATAAAAAGTCTTACGGATACTTAGTTTGAAATCCCTTGATAAATATTTCGCATTAAGACATTCTGTACCTACGTATGAAATCTGTAAATATAAAAAAATAAAGGGCAAATATGTATTAAAAACTTCCTAGTTACAATTTTGTTCTTATTCTATTCGAAATGTGTGTTCACTACAATAATTTCATTATTAAATATGATACTATATACCCACTTGTTTTACGATTATAGTATAATAATATTATATAGGTAGCTACATATTTTTCATGTCATTTCTATGGTTTTTAAAACACAAGCCATTATTGATTTTCATTTTTATTATTTTTATTTTGTTGTTATTTCAAAAGGGGCATACCGTGGTAGGTTTTACAGTATGCTATATTCTATTTCATAAAAATCACATTACATTTATTTCGATGTTGAAAATCCAAAATCTGAAATATAAAAATGTGCATCTATAAATACAATCTAGCATTTATTATTTATTTCACAAGTCCAATGGTTTATGAGTATTTATCTCATTATGTAAACAATTATAATATAATATAAGTATATTATATTTCTTTTAATTGTATTTCATATTTATGATGGTGATTCATAAAATATCATATATTCAAAACAAACACTGCACGTATTATTATGTGTTATTTTTTTACTATTTCGTATTCCGTATATGTATTGGTATAATGTTTTTACATTTTAGTCGGATTATAAATTGATCCAAACATGTTCTATACTTTAATATTAATATTAACATTTACCATTCAAATTTGTTTTCTAAATTGCGAATACGTATGACTCGGATTATGAAGTATATAATATTATATTTAGGGGGGAGGGCATCTGGTTGAAGGTTTTGTTTCTGATTGGTGGAGGGAGGGCTATATGATCACCCAAAAATGCCAAGCTAATCCATCGTCCATCGGCTAATTAAAACAAATTCATTTTACACATACATTTGTAACTAAAAGCATTAAGCACACATAATAATTATTATGCAGAATACTATTACTTTTCAAAATATAGGTTCTTTCATTAAAAAAACTCAACCACTCGATACGATTACAGCAGTTCACCACAAAACTACAAAAGGTTAAACGCAAAACCAATATCAGGCTTTATGATACTCAAAAAATGTCCTCACACAGAATTCTTCCTGATTGTTAATTATTTAATTCGTATTATATTAAATGACGAATAGTAATTAAATAATGTATATTATGTCAATCTATTGTTTTATTTAATAGTGTAAAAACTTTAAACTAGGCATCACTAATTCAGTGTTTAATTTATTAATTATAGTTATAGTTGTGTTAACTATTGCTTATATTTGGATATTGTAATTTATTATTTACAAACCAATTTACAATAATACTTTGCCTAGTTTAGTGTAATTTTTAACAGATTAAATATGCATATTTACAGAGTAGGTACCTATAAAAACAAAAATATTTACTTTATAACAATATTTAACTGTAGACAATATTTACATTTATATTGTTTATAAATCATGCTTTTAAATATTATACATTCAGTTCCCTTAAAAGTAAGCCGATAAATTACCTAAACAATGGAAATTACTGTGTTCTGTTTCTCAGTATTTAAGTGCATATACTTCTTAGAAATTTGTTTATGGGCATAGTTGTATATTATATTACCTATAGTTGCTTAGGGATTATCATACTCATTGATCACGTCATAATAAATATATTTTTAAAATACTCACTTTTTAAAAATATAAACACTATTGAACAAAATAAGTAGAGTAGTTTGTAAGCAGCTTATGGGCAATAATTTTGTTAGATATTATAAAACATTGTTTGATGAATCGGATAGATTTATACAATATTTTGTACCCCATTAACCATGAAATGTAACTTAATAATAATAAGTTCTGTATTTACTAATAATTAACTAAAACTTAAAAAAAACCAACAAAGTTCTATGGAATCAAACTACTCCAATAACATTAATTAATAACTATCAGATTTTTAAGCTTTATTTTTTAATGAATATTTTAATATCAAGATATATTTAATCTGTCTTGAAGTAATAATGTTTTGGATAGTTTTCAATTTCAATTTTATATATATGTTTATGCACCTAATTCAAATATAACTTTATACTTAAAAACTATCTTCCGTTCTAAATAAAAAATACAATTTTAATTATTTTGTTTTTATACTATACAAATATATTCTAACCTAAATTGATATTTTATTTTGCATAATATAGGTATAACTATTCAATTTGAAATGTTTTAGAACATTTTAATTAAAATAAAAACCTATTTTCTTTTTCTTTTAATGTATAAGATATTATATATTACCCAAAAGAAATTTAACACCAACTCAATATTTTCAAAACAAATTAATAATTTCCAACTGTAATTATTTTATTCTTAGATAAAAATAATTAAAACATAAAATAATATTTTTAGTTAGGTACATTCAAAAGTTTTAAGATATATTGAAGAAAACTATGATAAAAAGTTATTTTATTTTAAAATACACAATTATTCAAATTCTATTTTAAAGAATAGATTCCTGTGGCCATATACTTATTACTCGAAAGAATAAAAACGAGTTAGGGAACTCATCGCTCTGATGTGTAGTATGTTTCTAGTGTATTTCGTTATTGTGTAGGTCACTGTAATGAATGTGTTGAATTGAATTCAGTGATAAATCATTGTATACAAAAAACCAGTGCCTAACCTGACGGCATGTTATCTGCTATTTCTGAGGATTTTTTATACTACTTTTAGAAGTGGTTTCAACTAAAATAATTTTCAATTTGTTCTTTAATAGAACAGAAAAGTATCCAGCTTGTAAAGTTGTTTATAATTTTAAGCTAAAATATTTTTTAAAAAATAGGAAGTAGTTTGAAACTTTGAACTTTTATCCACATAATAGGTATAACATTTTACCTCAAACGCTTAAAAAATAAAATTATCAAAACCAATTTTTCAAATATGATTATTCCAATAATATTCTTATGACCCATTATAAATTATACATAAAGACATTTTTTATATTATTATATTGTACTATTATTTATTTATCTAAATTATGAGTAAATGGGCTCCTCATTTCGTTTTATTCATTCCAGACATTTTACATTGTTTATAGTATTTTTGACTACCTACCTAATTATATTATGTTTTCAAATTAGAACTGTTTAATGTGATTTATTATATCACACAACAATAATTTGAAAGTCCGAACAGGATACGGATATGTAAATGGCACTCATCCCGCATAGCAATACACCGTTGTATTATTATAAATTATAATATGTTAATTGTAAGGACTAATAAATTATCTAATTTGATAAACAATTCTCAGTGGCTTTTAGTTTGAAAAAGACACTTCCTTAAATATCTTAAATATTTTTTATATTTTATAGGTTTTCTCTTAATATACCTTAGTATACGGTATGAAGTACAATATTATTGTTTGCTTTTATTAACAAACATATTTTGCAAAAATCAAATACTTTTTAACAAAATATAGACAACACTAGACAAGTCATAGAATACATGGTTATAACATTCTGCAAATGCTTACAATATTTTACCTTCATATCATTAATATTACTACTTTTAACTACTATAATATAATATTTTGTTCTTGAAACAATTTTTTTAATTTTAAATTTAAAAAAAAATTCAAACTTGTGTAATATTCTCAAAATGATATATGTAATACTAACTATTAAATTGCCGTAAGGAAATTATTTTATGATAGCTAAAATAAAAATACTTGTTTTATAGTTATAATAATTATAAATAAAATATTAAGTACCTATATTTCTAAAAATATATGTACTATGATGACCGATATATTATATGAATAATATAAGGTATAATAATTTTAAAAATAAATAAAAACATAAGTTTATTCATAGGTTATAAATATAATATTATGGATCATATTATTAATTATAAAAATATTAGGTAGGTATATATTTTCAGTTCAAGAATTTGAGTACATTTGCTGATTTTACAGATATAATTTATTGTGTTCAATTCACAAGGAAATATATTAGAACATTTAGAACTCTGAACGATGTAATATTATTTAAGCAGTAATAGCTTCCATATTGAGTATTCTACCGAGAAATAATCTGGATTGTTCGTGATCATCGTGGCAAACAAAATTTAACTGTGAATTTACATCAAGTTTTGTTGAAAACTAAACAAATCTTAAGCCAAAACTTTCAAAATGCTTCAAATAACTTTTAGAATTACAAGTAGGTCAAATATATTTTAGTAAAAGATTCAAAGAAGTTATGGGACGATTACGGCCTTTGATTTGTAAACATACATAATTTGGTGTATTAGCTATGGCTTGCTAAATCGGGTAAAAATGGCTAATGGTGGACCGTCTTATTGATTTCGGATCATCACGAACGTGCAGTATTAAAATACGGAGACTACGTAACGTATTAAAATACATTTTGTGTTACAATTTGAATACAAAATCGAAAGTAAAAAAACATATTAAATATTCGTTAGGTATCAAAATATTATCATTAACTGTTAAAGTTTTAGTTTGAAATTCACTACAATGTGTGAAAAAAACATTATGTAAATTCTCTGTTAGGATTAGTAGAAAACGATCAACCGCAGAAGTGAAATATTTAAATATGTCGACCAAATCCAATGCATTACACGGAGGTCAGATAGTCACTTTTCGCAAACTGCTCTAACTCTAAAAAACATTGTTGTTTCCGTTGTTGTTTGATACGAATTATTGGTTAGCTATTTAAGTCTATAACTATATTTATTTAGTGGAATTTTATAAAAAAAATTCTCTTTTAAAACTTAAACTAACTACCTCGTTTGTAATAACAATATTTCTGTAAGTTTATAATTTAAATTATATTATATTGTAAGTTATTAAATTTAATTTTTCGACACATTTAAGAATATAATATAAATAATCATATTTTGCTTCAGAAATTCCACAAATTGTATTAACAAAATAATGGTTTTTCTGAGTATAATTCATTCAATTATATTTTTGAACTTTTTTTAAGTATTAGATGAATTTAAAAAATTTAAAGGAAAGAATAATTAAATGTACATTGTTTTTATATTACCTATGTAAATCTTTCAGCATTTTTTTTTTTTATTGAAAACAATTGATATTAATTTTCATCATCTCAGTTTTGAATTAAGCTCTGGAATAATGAATTTTATGAAATATAAGTCGTAAACTGTATTAAATATTACAACTTAAAAAGGTTTAAAAAAAAGTTTAACGTGAATTATCCGTAAATATAAGTAATAAAGAGCACCAAAAGTGAAACAATATTAAAAACACTTTAGTTTTTTATTAAAAAATAATTTGTTTTAAAAAATACCGGTGATATAGAAGATTGTTATTTTTAAATACTTAATTCTTCAGAATGAATTGAGTTATTATATTATAAATAAAATAAAAACGGCGAACGTACAAAAGAGGAGAATGATGTAAATAATTTAATAGGTATATTAGGTACAAGCACATATAGACATTCCATTTACGTTTAATTTGTGTTTATCTTGGGCCACTTTGAGGTTGGTAAACTCCCGGGACTGCGAATATTTTAAATAATTCCGTTCGCATTGTGTGCATAGGATATAAATGAAAAATGCCGAGATTTCGCGAAAGGTTGGCAATTTGTTTTCGCGGCCATTGCCGGTCGCTAAATCAGCACTGTCCGGCAGGGTTTCCGGAGTCCGCCTAATAAAATCGCATCTAATTAAAAACAATAACAGTAAATCACGCGCGCGGGCTTCTCTTCCTGATCGCGGTGCGAATGTAAATAAAAATCCAACGAAACCGAAAAGCCGGACGTTTGGGAAAACTGTATAAATATATATATATATATATAATATAATAGTACGTACCGGCGCCGCGCGCGGTGGGGGAGATAAATTATATATTATATTATTATGTAGGGGCGACGTAAGACTCGCGTACGGCCAAAGTTTTCCGAGTTTTTGTCGCTTTTCCTCGTCTAGACCATAGGCACCTACTTACGTCATATCATGCGTATACTCGCGCCGCGCCGTTCGTGAGTTATTGTCTTACGGTCCGGTGGCCGTCGCCGAACGCTAAAATTTACTATCGGTTATAAAATGTGTGCGTTTTTTTCTTCCCCCCTTTTTATCACTGTTTTACATATTACGCGAGTCGCGTAAAACTCGCGCCAGGGTGCGTGCGCGCGCCCGTACGTTATATTGTATAGAACCGTTCGGCCGGGGCCAACGGTTGCAGTGTGTGTGTGTGCGCATTTGGTAGTCTTTCCTTTTTTTCACCTTAAATGCGGATTCACTCGTGTAGAACGAATCTATCTCAGTCCCCGCTGCAAGAGCCGCCAACGGATTTGTTGCTGTAGCTTTTTATACACATAATATACGCTCGGAGCCGCTGCTATACTGTATAATATAATATATTATTATGTCGTGTACGGCGGCGGCGGCGTGCGCTTAATGAAATTCTACGAACTACCTATTTATTGCAGTTGTAGTGCGCATAATATATAGATAGAGCGAAGTCGTCCCACACGACGTTTGCGCGAACCGTATCAGCTGATGGCCGGCATTAGTGTTATTGGTTTCCGAATATTTGTATACGACGGGATGGATATACACCTCTGAATAATATAATAAAGCGACGATCCGTATAGTATATAATATTATATTATAGGAACGCGTGTGATGGACCAGATATATTTATTTATTTATTTATTAAAAATACGGGCAGACAAACAATTGCAACGCCCAACGATATAACAAGTAGGTAACTCAAATAAACGTCAAGAATGTATACAATTCATAAGAATGTACGAGAAAACAAAAACGAAAATTACAAAAAAAGAAATAAATAGGGACAATATAATACTATTATTAAGAATAGCATAAATTTAATATTGTTGAAAAAATATATATATATTATAATATAATATATATTAGCGATCCTCATCATCCTTGCTATATGACGTGCTGATTGGTGATATGATATTAGTGGTGCTGGTGCATACTGTTAAACAAGTACAGAGAAATGATATCTGCATCTTTCGTAGATCTTCGACAAGTAGACCAGAAAATGTAGTAAGCATTTTCTAGAACGCAAACAGATATATTATTGGAAATGCAATAATTATAATTTGGAATGATTACTAATAATTGACGACTTCGACGTATTTAAATAAGATATAATTAACGATTATTAAGATTATAATTATTATGAAATCGTAAAGTATAATTTGCTACGTAAATCAATAAGTTTCGTGGTAGCTAACTATTAATAGTTAATTAAATAGAAGATATATTAAGTTAATAACGAAACGGTAATTTGAATCGGAAATAATGTGATTACAATAAAAATATATTTGTAAGGACTCAACTTTTGTTGAAGTTCTGGTAATATGGCATAATATGTGTATCATCAAGTATTTCAGGATTAGTGTATATTAAAAATATAATAGAAATAATATTATTTATAATATTAATAATATTATGTACCTAAGCATAGACCAAAATATCCCCCATCGTTTAAAAAATAATTATTTTTCTGAACTTTGGTTCAGCCAATAAAAATGATTAGCATTAATATTTTAAAATATTACTCGAAATATTATTATCCGTCAACCAAAAACATTATTCGTCGCACAGATTATAATAACAGCTGCAAAATTATAAATATGTAATGCAGGTATTAAGCACATTTACAAGTTTACAGCATAAAATATTAAAAATCTCATACCGATTCGTGATAAACGATGATTCGGTTTAATCAAATTCAATCTTGAATGTCGGTACACTCGAATACCGACATTGGAATGTTAGGTAGGTATAGTTATTAATATAATAACCGCGATAGTAGTAATGATAATAACAATATTAACAATACGGTGGAACCTCTTTGGAATTCTGTTTACGGTTTATTTTTTTTTTTCGCCGACCATAATAATATTACCGTTTAAGCTAGGCAGGTACATTGCGTTATGTACGTGCACGCCGCCGATCCGACGAAAGTTTTCGCAACTGAAATTACTTTATAATGGCCCTCCCGTTACGCGCGCGCACTTTCAGACGACAAAAAACGTCCGGTAGACGGGTTAGCGACGCGCTAATTACGGACAACGCCTGTTGTATAATATTATATATTATATCATATCATACAGGTACCTATTATTACATTATTGCAGTAGCCGTGGTATCCCGCGGGAACACGCGACATTTGACGTACGGGCCAATACTGCTATAACGCCGTCGCCGCCGCCGCGACGGTGCACAGTAAAGTTATCGGCAACCGCGTCGGACACTTTAGTTCCCGAGTGGGACAACTTATTATTAAACGAAAGTCAACTCGCCCATAATATGTGGATATTATGTGGTACTTATATCGCGTAGTGGTGTTCATTTTTGTAACGAAAATCCCGCCTCCGATCGTTTTCGGTTGAATTGAAGTTTTAATAGGCAGCATTTATATAAGAAAAAGTCAAATAAACATTTCAAATATTATAATTTATACATTTTTCAAAGAACTAAAACATTTTGAAAATTATACAATTTCTCGAAATTTGTGATATAAATATTTAGTGAAAACTCCAAACATATAAATAGCTATTCGTTTTAGAATAATAACAATAAATAATACAAAAGTCTCAATAGCTATCATTTAATTGGTTTCGATTGCCGTTTAGTATAAATAATGTAATAAATGTAAACATAATGTGTGTGTTATCAATGTGTTTAGAAAACATAGAGTAGAAAAACTAGAACGTTAGATCATTATTAAAGATAGGTAGAGTACCTACTATATTGTGGTATTTTATTAGTAAATATTACTACGGTGCTGATATTGTATTTCACAAATTTCAATTTGAACCTACACCGCGAGTACATGGATTTTGTATTGTATAAAACTTAATTTATGGGGGGTTAAATGCATCGAATAAAGCCTCGATATTCCCTTCGGACTGCCTATCTTAAATGTTTGTTCATAATATTTATGTATACACAAAATTATCCCATATTTTGAAAACAATGGAACCAAGCGTCTTCAGAAAACTAAATATAATGCAGACAAAAACTTATATCTTAGAATTATTCATATCTTATAACTGAATAGTAAAAGTTTTTTGGAGTAATTATTATAATGTAAAAATTAATAACTAATAGCATAACAATTAAAGTTTAAAAGTAAATACACATGATAATATAAATAACAGTTCAATTAATTTTTCAGGTGTCATTTATGTATAATACGCTATTTTTTCATTAATAGTAATTATTACAACTTTGCCTACTACGTATGTTGCCTACTGATGTTATATAGCCTCCCCCCCCCCCCCGATAAATGGAGTATCCAACACAAAATTAATTTTTCAATTGAAACCAGTAGTTTCTGAGATTAGCTCGTTCAACCAAAGACACTTTTCAGCTTTATATTATTAGTACAGATTACTGTCAGTTTTCGTTTATATGACACTCTGTTAATTATTTATTCAACACTTTCCTATATTTTACATAGAAGTAAAGTATTAAGCACAACACTGTAATTTAATTCAGAGACTTATCAATTTTTTCACAAAAAAATAGTTTTACTTGATTTTTTCGAGCGTTAAAGATGTAACGAGACAAAACATTTTAATTTAAAAAAATATTTTACAATAGTCAGTTATGCATAGAGGCAGTAAAACATTATACCTATACCATTTTATTAAATCTGTGAATTTTGTTTTTTCTTATTATTTCTGCGAAATAGAAGACGCATATACGACCAATTCAAACCGAGAAACCAGTAACAACAGTCCTCGTTTATAGTCTTTTCATCCCGAAATAAGTCCATATTTGTTATTTATGTATCATGTACCTACATTATTCGACCATATATAAACATGGTGCAGTTTCGATTCAAAAATTACTATATATGTGGTCACGTGTGTAGAAAAGAAGTAGTTTATCAACAAATCAAACGCTTGCACTTGCCCTTTCTGAATCACCGTTCTTCATTCAATTGGCTGTGGCGTCAATAGGAATGACTATATAATTCTGAAAGTTCTAAAAAGAAATGCAAATGACAGAGAAGTTTCTCAACACGCGAAATTAAGCTATTCATACAGCCATGTAATTTTAAGCCAATTCAAAAAGATAAACACAATTCACCCTTGCAGGTTATAAATTATATTATATATTATTATATTAATTATATTACCTACATCAACAGTTGTACGCCTCGTGAAAATTTGATTTTTAAATCGCCACAGCTATACCCAATCTCTATAATTATATAATGTATTGTTATTGTTTTTGAAGGTATGAGATAATATGCAGATGTAAATTTAAAATTATATATTTTGTATTTTGAATTTTATCATGTTTTGAATATACGGTAATATTTGCGTAATCGACTTTGATAAAATAGATTGTCTATTTATTTTAGCAATATTTATTTAAATAATTTCATACTGTATTAGTAGACACTCGTAATATTCATAAAAATTACTTCATTTCACTCAAATTTGTTTTGGAATCATAATAATTATTAAAATGTATAATTATAATCTTGAAAGCTGACATAGTTGTAGATGAAAGCAAGTACAAAGTTTCCGTGTTTTAAGAGGTGAATGACGTAACGTGGATACCTATATATTTTTATTTCCATCCGTCTATGAACTGTTATGATTTTACATAATATTATTATTAATACAAATTGCAGCCCTTCTAGGAAATTAACTTGTTGTATTTTATTATGTATAGAATTTTAATTAAGGATATAAAGTGATGTAAAAACGATTAGATTATTTTTGTTTCATAAAAATGTGACATAAAAATATTTATTATTTTTATTTCATATTATACATAACCTACAGGCGTCAAATAATGTACTATAGATATTGAAATAATACAAGTATCAAAATTAATTGCACAAAAGACACAATAATAACATACTACTATTATAACTAGTGAACCACTTGTAAAAATTGTATTTATTTATTTGTTATTTTTATCGTTTGTAATCGTTTTTTTTAAATATTTCAAAAATAATGTTCACAAAAATGTCTTAATTATTGTTGAATAATATACTTTTTTGATGTTAATTTCTAAATCTTAACGATGAGTGTTTTTCAATTCAAACATTTCATATTTTCTCTTACTTTAATAATTATGACCTTAAAAATATATTATTCTTTTAAATTATTGTTATTATTTGTGAACACTTACTAAATATTATTCGTTATGGAAGCAGTGTTACCGTTAATGTTGAAGGTTGTTAAAAATATTGCCATTACAATCAATGACCTTTCATCTAAAAAAAAAATGTATTCGAATACCTATACAAATTCTATTTTTTTTTTTATTTATTTAAGCCTCGGCGTCTATGGCCATTGGCATACAAAAAGTTTTACATTTATAGTTGTACATACATTATTTACAATTATTTGAGTTACAGATTATACTTTATACACTATTTATAAGGTTGGACTTAATTATGAAGGTGATCATGCGCTTTATGTTGTCTGGGTGAAGGGCTTCTGATAGAATGTTTGAAACGACTGTTTTCCGTTTGTCAGCTTCAAATGTAAACAAATTCTATTATAATAAACAATAATATGCATTTAATAAAATTAGATTGATCTGTTATGAAATTCATTGATTTTAAAATGTTCATAACTTTTTTGTGATTTCGCAAAAAAAACCCTTCGTGAGTCACAAAACAATTGGATAATATTCATATTATCTTTAAATTTGATATTAGGTAAATTCACTCTAATAGTAAAAATTAAAGAACACAATGAATTCTGTTGACTCTAAAACGTGTTATAATATTATTGTTATGTAGCGTTAACTTAAAGTAAGACGGAGACAATACGTGATGGTACGACGTCCTCTAAGAGTAGCCACGCATTTCTCCTTAGGGTTAGGAGGTTTAGTAATATATTATACCGTACGTCTGATGTATTATGATATTATCACGTACCGTAATAATTATTTTATTATGCTGTTTTCAACGAATGCGATTTGAGTACAAACATTTTAGTCAATAATATTCAAAGCGTTTCCTACATATTGAATACCTCCTATAATACTATAAAAGCCAACATAATATTTTTATTTTTTTTTTACAGTAAATAATATTATACGAGTACAACCTGTGTGTCTATATAATAATAATAATATAATGTACTTATTGGTTATTTGTACAATACAATAAATTATCAGGGCTTTATAGTGGTTATATGCATATTACCTTTGAATGCATAAATGTGTATAATATTATATTAAGTAGACCACTGCGATTATGATAATAACATGCTGTGCGTACGCTAACAATAAATGATTAATATCTTTTCGTTCCGTCGTTTCACATGCAAATAATTGACTCGTTTTAATATAACGAGTTTGTTCTGACGCGGAGACGAATGTATTTCCTACTTAAAAGAAAAAATAAATGTATGTATTTATACATAGGTATGCACACAAACGCACATTTATTAAAGAGAGAATAAAATATATACAAACGAGTTTTTTACATTGTTTACGTAGTGAGGAATTGCAGTGCACTGATAAATAATAGAAGCGGGACAGAGCCGGTCGTAATCGACTGAAAGCTTGTGCTCAGTTGAACAGAGGGCATTATAGTATTATGTACGTCATGTAGCCTGCGTCTCTCATAGAAGTTTTAGAACAATATTGTTTTGTTTAATATTCGAAATTTAAAACATGCCATGTTACAAAAATGCACGAAGCTCGTTATGCATAGAATAAAATAAAATATTATGAGCAAACCGTACAAATTATGAACACATTTTTAACTTTGTTTTTGTTCTATTCATAAATTTAATTTAATAATCGCTTGATTTCGAAGTATATGCTGAGCGTTATAAATATTATTACCTATAAAAAAGTAATAAGCTAACGTACAATATTGTTTTAATATAAAAAAATGAAACGATTCTAAATTGAAACATGAATATTTTTAAATATATTAAATAAACAGTAAAACTTACTGTCAAACTAAACCTACTTGACTAAATATTTCATTAATAGTGCAATTGATTAGAAACGTCAAATAATCCAAGGAAAATCCCAAAAATGTCATGTCAAATAATTTACAACGTACCTACATCACATCCAATTATTTATCTACAACATATTAGTATGTAAAATGTTTAGGAAAATAGGTAAATTATGTCCCGTTATTATAATTTATCACCCAAGTAATCGTTTAATAGCTTGTAAAATTTGTTTTTTCGACATGTTATTGTTTTAATTTTTTCTAATTGAAACTCGGTAATCGCAATAACACTATACAACGTACTGTTACCATATTATATTAAATATATCATTATCAGTAAATAATAATAATTTTACAATGTTTATTCATCATAAAAAATATTACCCAATATTGAAAAAAAAAAAACCCTTTTAAATTTTTAATGGAGGAGAAAGGCGAATGTAAGTACCTATATAATGCACAACACACACAAACACTGCAAGCTGTATAGTTGTAAACTTGTATATAGGTATACTTTTATACACTTTCCGCCCTGTCCCTGCACTACACTTTCTGCGGTAACCATACGTACATAATAGTGGTATCATTTTTATTATTATTTTTTTCCCCGCCGTTATTATTTATTTATGTTTGCGGTTATCTATTGTGTCTCGGTGGACGCGCTATGTAATTCCGGCTCGCAGCTATATTACGACTAGATAAGCGGGTCGACCACGCCCGTTTCGCCGTGGAAATAATAATATATTGTTTTTAAATTACGCTCTCACTGTCATCTCCTTATCAACGGCCGATAATCGTGAAAAATATTGCCGGATCGCCGCGACGTCGGCGGAGCGGACCTCGCCGGGCGCAACAACGCCACCGCGACCTTAATGTTTCCCGTACACGGGTTTCCGCGAGAAAAATGACTCTAATCAAATTCACTTCTCCGCCCGTGCCCGGACACGCCACGCCGGAATCGACCCTGTGGTTACCCGTGAAATATATACGTGTATATAATATAATGCACACACGCGGGTAACATTGTTCGGGGCGTTCTGTTTCTGCCCAAAAGTCGGCCGCCAATCTCTCGTGATGTCTGTGCAGCGACGACCGTCAGACGATAAAGTCACCAGACGGTTGTGTACACACAGTTAGTTCGGTAGTTTAGGCAGCTTACCTCCGATCAACGTCGTTTTCGGTCGCGGTATGGTGGGCATAGGTATACCTAACCCGTGTTTGGGTATATGATAGTCTATAACCACCCGACCTGCACCGTATAACCACAGTAACTACCGCTGCACGACGCCGAAAAGTTATACACACACAATAAAACACATCTATATATTATATTATATACCTATAGTGTATTATATTATTATTATTATTATTATCATCATCTGTGTATATATATGGTGGCCGTTCAATTTAACTTTTGATTAAACGAGGAATCCGACGCGCACCAGGTCCCCCGAAAACATGACTATTTATACACAATGGAAAAACGTCTGTTGACAATGAGAGCCCAGAAAACGTATTTTCTCGATCTGATAAATTCCCATTTCAAAGAGAAATATCATACTATATATAATATCATCGAATTCACCAAACCAACAAATAATTTTGTTAACGAAATACTGCGCCAACCGATTTTTCTCCTCTCGGTGTAGGTGGGTACTCAACAAAAAAAATACAATTTAACCAAAAATATTTATTTGTGAAAGCATAAAAATATTTTATCATATTTACAAGTTTCAGAGATAAAATGTTGATACCTACTACTATCATACATTTATACCTTATCCTATACATACCTACATCATTACAACAGGAAGTCACATACTGTTTAAACAACACTTTACGCGTAAATTGTACTTTTACAACTACAGTGACAATATTATTACATCTGCAACGAAAAATAATAATAGATAAGCACTACATTTTTAAATTGTATAGTTTATTTAGAAATATATTATTTAATTATACGTTAATACGTTATTTCCAAACGCTGTTTCCATGAGTAGTAAAGTGTTAGGGTATAATGTAATAATATGTCTGCGTCCAATAATCATGTAGGGAGAACTGCAATATTACGCAGACGTATTATATATGTGTTGTGAAACATAATATAATCCATTTCTTAAATATTCAACACGATACACGAATTGTCATTCTATTTAATAACGGTACCATTCTTATAAATAAATTATTCGCCATGTATGTGCGTCATGCATAATACAAACGTTGGGTTTTGAAGGAAATTCGATGGACTCATTCTTTAAAATTAATTTGGAGTGATTGTGTAGATAATGTTATATGTGCGCGTCTAACAACATAATATTATTATATGTGTTTATTTATTTATTACCACCTTATTCGAGAAATATTTAATAAACACAGTGAACCAAATAGGACAGAATAGGTCTACAGTTAATAGTTTTATTTATAAATAACTAAAATAAATTAAGCAATTAAATATACAAAATTTAACAATTCCTGTACACACATTAAAATTGCTTCATGAAAATGGAAATGGTCTTCTTATGGCACTGAGAAACATATATTGTATTATGGTATTATACTATTGTTTTGGACGTATTAACTAATATAATATGCAGACATTCAGTAAAATACCTCTAATGTGAAAAAAACATCTCCAACTGAACAAATTTTTGAATATTATGAATGTATTATTATACTTGATAATATTATGTTCATTTAAAACTTTAAATTACATTTATTAATTGTTATTTGTTTATTATCTGTACTCATGTTATACGCATACAAAGTAATTTACTTAATCTACGTTAAGACTGACATGACGAATTTTGATAATTTATATATTTATGATGACTATTTAAAAAACATCCGAAACCAATAAAAAACATTTTTCATTTTGTTTTTCAAAATATGATAGAATATTTAATATAATATATTCATTCAGATTCAAGTGTCTGTTACAATAACACTACACCAGATTATATGTAGAAGTAAATTTTCAGTTCTGATATATTTTTCTTTTAATACGATAGAAAAACGATAGGAGTTCGTATGGAGGAGATGTTTTTTCGTATTTCAATTGATATTTTTGTCATACAGTTCTAGTAACGTAATAACTAGACTAACAAAATAACAAACCAAAGCTATTTACAGAGTACAAAAAAAAATATAATCAATATACATTATTTCTATATATCTCTTTCTACATAAAGCTAGGAAATAAACAATATTTTTTTTTAACATCAACATATTATTATGAAATTGTTAGTGTGAATGTACATTTACTTTGCTTGAGTAAAAAAATAAATATTAAATTCGTTATTTTAAGAATTTTTCAAGGTATACAGAATGTATTTTTTAGATATATATTTAGTTATTGATATATTGTGGCTTATGTACAAATTCTACACAAATACATATAATAGTTCATAATATTATAACTATCTGATACCTGATTTATATTTATATACAGCATCTCATAGTGCTGGATTTTCAAATATTCATATTTAAACAACTTTATATTCATTAAATTATTCCACAGAATTTAAACTAATGTCAGACCTTGGGATGTTGATACTTTCTTAACGATCGATTTAAATTAATAAAACAATATTTTGGACTAACTTGTAAATTTTGTTATTCCTTATTATTGTTAAATTATAGTTTTTTTTATATAAAATATTATATTCATATAAATTAAAATATATTAAAATATATATAATTATAATATATTTGTTATATATAACACGTTTAAATATTTCCTTTAATTTTCTGAAAATAACATAAAAATATATTATTGTTAACATAAACGATTGCATAAAACACGATTTCCTATAAAAATTAAACTTTATTTTAGCTAATAAATAGCCTATTTTATAAAAAATAGTAAACATTTTTAATTTTATTATAAAAACCCAAAAATAGCTAAAATAAATTCGATTAATTTATTTTTTATCATGTACCATTGTACCTATACGAAACTATTGATAAAATATAAACGAATTAATTATACATTTAATATAATTTCATATATTTGAATATCAGTGTCATTTATATTTCATTAAAATATTAAATACGCTTATGTAAATTATACTACATAGTACATATAAATATTATTATATTTATTTATGTACTAATACAAAATCAATAGTTTATTTTCGTTGTTCAAAATGTCAACATATTTTATACTGTATGTTTTTTATCAGGAAAATTGCTAAAATAAATATTAAGAAACTTGACAATAAATAACCACATTTTTGTATTCCTAGTTTCGTAGATGGAAAAAAATAATAACTTTAAAATAGTATATATCGTAGTACAAGAAAGAATCAACTACTAATAGTTATTTTTTCTGGTCGATTTGATAAATTGCATGTGATCGCTAAAAACTGTATTTCCCTCTGCAGAATGTCTTTGTGACGTATGTATCATGTGTGTGTGAGAGAGACTAAATCGAATTTTTTTTTTCAGTCATCTATAGATATAAATTCATATAAATCAATGTCGGATGTAGTTGTAAAGAAATTTCTACACGGTGGTAATACTAAGAGAAAAAGATTTTGTAAATAAACACTTGGGGATAGGGGAGATTGTGGTATAAATAAATGGACTTTGAAAACTTGATTTTTATATAAAAGTCGGTGTGAATTCCCTCGCACATTGCTATCTAATAACTTTTTTTTTTCCAATCTTCAATGCAGGGTTGTTTGTTTTATTTCGACGACAAAATTAACCTTTGTATAATACACGTGAGTCATATAAACAAGTGCTTATTTAAATTCCAATTTTCCGCCTAACAATGCACATAATTTCAATATAATTTGAAAAAGAAAAAAATATATCATACAAAAGAAAAACGTCCTAAGTCATTAAAACAGAAGTTGGGTTTTTGGCTATTCGTGACGCAAATTGAATGACGACGGAATTTGTCTTGAACCACCTTTATTAATTCGAATTGGGCTGCATTTCAGTATATTATTATGTATAATATCATTGTTAATATCTATAGACTATCATAATATAATATAACTTTGCCTTAATTTTATCAGACTTACGTATGTGATGGGCCGGAGTGGCGCAGTGGTCACACAGTTGACTGCGACTCACACAGTCATCGGTTCGATTCATAGCAAGTGCAAAAAATTTGTGTGATTCTACGTAATCACCATTTTCCCGTGCTGTCGTCCGATTGCATCATCCGGTTTCCAACTAGGTCCCACTCCACTGGGAGTGAAGACCACACATGTCTCCTCTTGGAGAAGGGGGGTAGTATCATGCATATAGTGATATATACATAGATAAATAGATCACATGATCTCCCTACTACCCACTTGTGATAAGCATTGACGAAGACCTTGAGGTCGTTTCAATGAACATTAAAAAAAAAAAAAAAACGTATGTGATAGCCAATTGAGCCGAATTAATCAGACAATAAACATGACTTACAATGACTTGAATTTTAGAATACCGCAGAACAGTTATGAAATGTTCTTATTAATTCACTTAGCAGTGCTAATTATATTGGTACGATATATTCGTATGCCAGTAATACTTTTGTTCGTAATTTACTATATTATTTTATGATGCATTAGTATAATTACTATTATGTATAATGCATAATTATTAATTACATTTGCCAAGTAATAATAAGTCGAATAGGTTTATAATCACTGACTTAATAAGCACAGTGTTGTTATACACCACTGTATGTAGCTATATCGATTTCCAAAAAAAAAAATATCTTAAACCCATTTTAAAGTACAATTTAGTATTTACAATTTATAATTGATACAATTAATCGTAATATTTTCAACTAGTAAATAAAATAAAAATGTTATTTACAAATTGTATTATTCTTTTACGTCAGATTAAATATTTATGTGCGCCTTTTAAGAAATATCTCAACAAGCACTGCATATACATTGTATATCTCCGACAGAATTTCGTTCGATAAAAAAAAGAAATAGTGAAATTAATTTTAATGGAGACACAAATCACATTGCAACGTCCTCGTTATAATAATGACAGGTGATGAAAAACTCCGAGAGTAAAGCACAAGGATGAAGTTTAAGCTCAAAAGTTCCGTTGGATCATAAATGATGGCTGCATACAAATGTTTACGGAAGAAAAGGAACCTGAGAAATGTCTTCCGTGAGGTATGGAAAAACAACAAAATAAACAAAATTCGTAATGGAGATATGAAAGATTTTAACTATAGTTCCCTTCTCCATCATATTTACGGACAGCATACCATAGTATTAACTATTAATTAATGGATATTATATGTACGTATTTTCTGTTTGGCACGATTTTTTTTTTTAGATGGTGTGGAAAAAGTAAATTACGTGAAAATATTTGAATGTTCGTTGTGTCGCTAACAAAAATGTTTGTTGAGCCACTGTGTATTTATTATAAATTTTAAAACATTTTAAACATTGTATACAATTCCTTGAAAAAAATTAAATGCATTATTACATAATATTATAGTAAAAATAATTTAAATTATTAAATATTTTTTTTTTCACTTTAGTGTTTAACTCAAATACAGAAATAAAATAACATTCAGAATAGTAGTTGGAAATAACTCGTTTGAATTTAAACTGAAATATTTTAACGCTATTCCTACAAAGAGCAATCAAAAGCACACCCACGCCAAAACAATTATGTAATTATCATCTATGGTGCGTGCATACCTAAACACAATTTTTTTTATATTCTAACATTTCATTCATTTTAACGTAGTTCAAACTCTGTTTATGAATATTTTTTTTTTTATTTATTACAATATAATAATGTATATATTATTAGACTATTAGAGGATCAAATTGCAATACAACGGAAATGTAAAATATTTAATTCTACGAGTTTCTTATTAAGTGTTTATATAACTAACCAACAAATTAGGTAATTTATTGTATTAAAATTTAAAATCTCAATCATAAAATTCTAATCTAATGATTCAATGATTATTTTTTATAATTATATTAAATGTTTACATACAACAATGTCGACAAAAATTACTGAAAATCAAAAAAAAACAACTCAAAGCATAAAAAAAAATATTTTAAATACTAAAAAAGGTTGGTTTATTGTAAAAAAATACAAATTCTATAATTTATTTTAGATATTTTAATGTTAATATTTTTCACGCATTTAAATAATATTATTAAATGTGTATCAATACATTATATAACATAAGATCATTGTACAAATGTTGTAAAGGGGCTTCCTGACAATCAAATTTTTAGTAAAAAACTACTCAGTCTAATAATTCTAACAGTATGCCATAAAGTCTATCCTGATTTTCGTTATAAAAAAAAATATTAAAACTCTCCATAACATTTACGAGGAAATGACCGTGCCACATTTTTATTTCCACCATTTGAATTGTAATAAATGTGTTTTATGAATTTTAAAGATGTCAAGCTATACCATTATAATTTAATCAAAAACAATCCAACAACATAAGAAAAAGCTCTCAACCAACACTACATTGAGAATATATTTAAATTTTTAAACATATATACCTTGATAAAAAAAAAATATATAATTTAAACCAATAACTGTGTATTAATTTAACGCTATGGGCTAATAATCGATGTCATTGATGCATGTACTTGAAATAAAAATAATAAAATACACTTTTCAGCAACTAAAAATAATTTTAAAAATATGACTTGGTCGTTCCCTTGAAAAAACGCATTATGGAAAATTGACATTTTTTTTCCGAATGAAAAATATAGCAGTAAGTACTATTTAAATAAGAATATCCGTTGCCCTCGGTGCCGGCTATTTATTAAGGAAAAAATTATTGGCAACCCTATTCACATATTATTGTTTTGGCATCGCACGATCTTATGGATGTGTTGGAGTGTAAATGGTTATTAGTGTGAGAGAACCCTCCACTTTCCGTATATGAACATAGTACTTAGTACATAGTACTTCCCGGTACATGTCATAGAACTAACAAAATATAACGAATTATTAGTTGCGCATTTCGACAGGCGTAAATGACTTTACGGGAATATGGATAATTCATTGTCAAATGAATATTATGTTCAGATATATATATTTTTTTTAATTGATAAACAACAATATTCTACAGCACGCATTGAACTCAAATTTTTATTTTATTTAAAATAATGATATAAAATAATTTGTAAAAAAGCTTAAAATTGGATTTTTTAAAAAACTTATTTTAAAGTTTGAGATTAAAATATTATAAAACTAAGATCGATGCGGGCTGTAGAATATTTTCTTATATCAGTTAAAAAAAAAAAATCAAATTTTATTGACTCTACGAGTCGGGATCATTATTTTCGTAAAGTGTGTTTTTGAAGACAAAATTGCATTGGCACCGGGCGCCTTAATTTAAAAATAAAACATATACAATTTTCATGGTCTCATAACTATTGACTGTTAATATGATCGCCAGAGTACTTAAAATATTCCCCCGTACATTTACTTTTATAATGCCCAATGCTTATGGCATATTAGGTACTAATGATAATTTTTACGACCAACACAACGCCATTGGCCGACGAGGCAATGCATAATAAGTTGCCTATGAAATGTTCCTTGGTTTAGTAGTCATGATGCCTCTTATTTTATTATATTGTATTTATAATTAGTAAGAAGTTTTTGAATCTCGAGTGTAATATTGTATACATCTTATTTTGATTGACAAATTAAAAGAATACTTTAGAAACAAAAATATAGAATTATTATTCAATCTAGTAATAGTGTTAGTATTATATATTTTATATTAATTGTTAAATCATAATAATATTATGACTATGAATTACCCATTTAATTTAAATCATAAATAATTACTAAATAAATTTACTGAATAAACGATAAAGAATAAATGATTATTTAATAAAAAAAAAAATTATAGGTAATAAAAAAAATTATCATAGTAAGTCTTAGTATATTACACTATTACAGTAATGTCATCGAATTTATATTCCTCATTAATATCGATGGTAATGTCGAAATATCGAAATTAATACGTGGTACCTATGATATTGAATACATATAAATAATTATAAAAACTGTTTTTAAACTTTGAGTTTGGTATTACTAGCTGTACTATAACAATAAAAACCATGACCATATTTTATGTCAATGTAATATATAAGTAGAAATTTAATTAAAAACTCGCAATATATTCTCAGTGTATAAATATGTGAACAAAGTTTCACGCAGGGATGGCTTGTTTTTTTGTCTCCTAGACAATTTATTACGTTAATAGCATTGTATACAAATTAGTTGTATCCATAAACCCGGCGACAGGTGGGAGGTGGTAGGGGGTGCAAAATATTAGAAATATCCGTGTAAAGACACAGTGCGATTTTCATACATAATTGGCTTTTTGTTTAGCGATGCGATCGCACGTTTGACAAGGGTCAGTGTTATTTTTTCATGACGCGTATTAGGTATTATAATATAATGCTATCATATATCCAGTCATTAAACATGTGAATATGATGTAAATGAAAAATGAGTAAATCGATGTGTGAAAAAATATTACATCCGAACAACGTAATATTTCTGACAAAAGGAGTAAATAAAAAAATTATATTTGTTTTGGCTAAATCAATAACACGGTATTAAATGATAAAATACTCATTGTACAATATTCGCCGTGAGATATTTTATAATGAAAAGTCTGTTATAAAAGAATCATCATAATGAAATGTTTAAAAAAAGGAAAATAACAACAACACTGTTATCGTATATTTATGACAGTAAATGTTGTATTTAAAATTGTTTAAAAAGATTGAGTCGTAAAAATTATTATATGCGCATTATCGCAGACCGAATTACATTCAAAACTATAGACACAAAAAACTCAACAGAATACATTTTATTTATTTTTGTATTTCTTTAAATTATAAATTATATGAAAAATAAAAAAGATATAAATACCGAATATTAAAAAAATCGAGTGACAATATGAATCACTCAGAATATAATAAATATATTAAATATTATGTATATGTGTGTGTGCATAAATCACGTTTAATATGACAATATATATTATATTAGCGCCTATAACTATTGACATTTTATATTCCGTAATGTATCTGTTTTTTTCCGGAGCAGATAAATATAGATCTGCTGTTATAAATTTGAGAATGTCCACTACATTATTGGATTAGAACTGAAGACAAAAGAAGAGTCATTGTAAAGTGTGACAAGATTAAGGAGTATTTCCAACTTTGCATAGTAATTTCGACTTGACGTATATGTTTATGTCCAGCTGATCGCATTAGAATGAATCTATCCAATCGTACAACATTTCAAAATGGGTAAATCGTAAACGTTTTCATTTTATGAGTTATGCTTTAAATCTGTATACATATTACCTAAAGTAATGCAGTAAAATATTAGACAGTCACAAAACCATTTTATTTAATAACGGTATAAAAAAATCCAAATGGTCTTCGTTAATCATAAATTAATTTTGCATAAATTCAAGTTTATTATAACTCAATAAATTACTTATTGATTTTAATTTAAAACTGTATGATATAAAAATGTATTATTTTGTGTAACATACTTTCGATGATGCATTGTTCATATGGTAATCAATTTTGTCTAAATTCTGAAAAAATATTTTCTTTCTGTTTAAAGTGGCTTACTACGTTTTTTACCCAAAATTAAGTATTTGAATTAGTGCAACCAAAATAATATAATAAATGTTCATGTTCGTTTTATTCCCTTAAAATTAAGTTCAACAAAGTATGAAATTTGTTTGGTTTTTGTAGCATAACCGTACACTGTACTCTGCAAAAGTCCCAGAAAGTCACAGATGTTTTTCATAAAACTTTCTTGGGTGCGTACTAGTATTATACATAAATGTATAATATAATACTAGAAGATATTTGCATTCGTTTAAATTAAACTATAAAATGTGTTTTGGTATACCTCTAGATTTACATACCTAGTAAAAAGGCTAACTGCACTTTTCACAAAAATAATTTATATTTTTCATTGTTTTTTGCTCATATTTTAATTCATTGAAAATAACAAACAAAGTGTACACTTGCAAATATAATGATTAAAGATATTTTTTTATATTTTCATAAAAATGTGAAAATGAACGTTGGGAGATAAAACAAAGTTCCCGGTACCCTTCAACTCTTTCAACTTGTTTATAAATATTTCGGAAGAGCTATACCTGGGATTCTCAGTACATATTTTAATTCTCATTAATTGCATATCCTGTTGTTTTTAAAAAGGATTTCATATAATGGATAAGTGCCATGTCAGAAATAAACATATTTTTCTCCAATTATCGTTGTCTGTAATATTACAGTTGTATATTTCAGTACAATTTTTATATTAAAATTAACTTTCAACAATATTAAATAATTTTTTTAATCCACAAAAAAAATTAATATTTAATGATTTTCTTCTACACTTAGGTCATAATATTAGTGAACGTACCTATATAGCATTTTCATTTTTCATAGTAATATATCCAAACTAACTGAAACGATTTATATCTCAGTTAGTAAGTATAACCTTTATTTTTATTCACTAAGATCTATATTTTTTATATCGTCAACCTATTTTATCAATCTCGTTGGTTTCATTTAACAATTTTTTTTTACATTTATCTTTCTTTTCTTCGCCCAAAACGCCTTAGTTGTATGAGACGGATGACCCCACAACCACGTATACAATATTTTATTCTTTCCACCTAATTGGTATCCCTTTATCGCGCAATTCCCTTAACGTTTTCTCATGCACTCATATTTTACAGTATACGCCAAGCAATACACCCACTTCAAAACTACCATTCTTTAGCACTGCTGACCCTAAATACTTACTTACCTACCTATAACATACTTATCATTCTTTCCCCTACATTCATTCTAAATCTAATCTGTGTAATACTTAGTTCCTTTACTTCTAAATCACATCCTATTTACACGCATATAGTACATTGCCTTAATATTACTATTTGATTTTTATCTTACTCCTACATTTATTGTAAAACCTTACATAGTTATATTTATGTATATATTTAGCTTATCGTGCGCCCTGCTTAAATCATTATACCCGTCTTTAGTCTTAATCGATGACTGATGTTATAATATTATATAGGTTTTGGTTCGTTTTATCCACGTCAAAGTAAATTGAACTTAAGTTCTTGATATTCACATTTGGTTTATCGTTGATACGAACATTTTAAATAAAGTACAATAATTATGTTGACTTTTAATACCTAGTAAGTAAATTAAAAAAATTAACCGAGCAAAAGTTTAATTTTTAATATGATTTTAATGGCTAGGGAGTTTTTAGTTTAAAGTTTGAGAGAATTAATATTTAAGAGACGGACGTAAACAATAATTATGTTTTTTATCTAATATAACAAACATTTCAGGAAAATTGAATAATAAATTATGAGAAAAAATTCTTAACTTTTTATTTATTTATATAAAAAATATAATATAGTTTTCCACGGGGGTTTATTAATTCTTATAACTCTGTTCTTAATTAAAAATATATTTCATGAATTAAATTCATATCTAAAAGCTACTTTTTTTCACAAATGTAGGATATACGTTTTTCGCTAAAAAAAATAATTATCAGGAAAAATAAAATATTTTATTTTATTACTGAAATTTTCATTAAATTACATATAGCTAAGATTATTATTATTAATTATCTATTACCGTTCAATTTCCGACAGCGGATGTAGAGTAGACGTTAGTGAAAATAAACTAAAATTATTATTATTTTCATATAAAAATATAACTAATGCATCAATTATACACTATACAGTATAATATTAAAATATATCATTTTTGTGATTATTTAAACTTTAATATAATAATATTAAATACCTAAAATATATTATAATTAAATTATGTACACTATCGGGCTTATAAATTTGAGACAATGAGACCTCAGATTTTTAATCTTCACAGAACTTGTTTTATACATAGGTATATTTTATATAATTATAATATTGTTTCTTTGAATAAAAAAATTAAATTATCACATACACTTTTTAATTGTTTTACCATTATTATAACTAATAATGTGCAAAATACAAAATAATATATCTTAATAATAAAAAAAAAAAAACTAAGCAAATATATCTTCTAATATACACAATATTCATATTATAATATTGATTTAATTTATATATACAAGGCGTACATATTATAATATTATAATATGTTATTTATAAAAATAATGTCGCACAGTAATTTATTTTATTTAAAATGCCAATGTCAATTTTATGTTGCCCCAACAATAAAATAACATTTTTTTGTTGTTTTTTTGGAATTTTTTACTTTTAATTCCTCAAAGTACCAACTAGATTCACTTTCTAATCAGAAACGATGCTGATGAAGAAAATCAAAGCATTTTTACTATCACAAAAGGTGACAAAGACAAAAAAACACACATGCCATTGTAAAATAACACATTCTTCGCTCCACTCAGAATCTAAAAATATTCAATATATTTATATATATTGCATTACATTTGTTTGGAGGTTTTTTTATAGGGGTACATTTTTCAAAACAATTTAAAATAAAGGTATGTATTTAAATGCATGTAAATAAAATTTAAAAAAAACTTTATTAGTAAAACTGTATGTACATTTATACTTCTATTTATTAACTATGTAGGTATTATAATGAACAATACATAACATTACGGTGGCCCAAATATACTGGAATTTCGTATTAAGGATATTAATAAATATAATATACACAATAAATAATATTAGGTTGTATAAACGAAACTTGCATTTGGATAGAAAAAAACTAGTTTATCTACAAGACCACACACTATTATTAAAGCGTTGTTAAATTAAGACAAATTAGTTGAATATAATAGCAAATAATACTCGCGTATCTATATATCAATATTGTGCCAAAGTAACACAAGTACTTTGTGACAATATTCTGAGAATCGTTAACGGATGTCGAAGCGACTATCTCGTTATTCTTATTATTTCTTTGAAGTGTTATATGCCACTGTTGCTCTAAATATACAAGGTACATTTGGGTCATCTGAAATGTGTACGCACGAACGACTGACAACTAAAACTTACTAACAAGAGAACTTCTAAAACGATGTCCCGTAATACAATCTAACTTAGTAACAATTCTTCACGAGTTAAAAATTTGGACAACTTTAGGGTCAAATGTACGACAAACTTGGACACAGTTGTAGTTTATTAATTAATCCATTCAGCAACGATGAGACAGTGGTAAGTTTTTCCAGTAAATATATGCCTTAAATTTTTTTTTCAAAGGTTTGAAATTTCAACAAACCATGCTCTTAGTTGCGACATTATGAAGTATTAGAAGCTCTGTTATGGACGACTTTTTTTTTATAAATTGTTATTGTTTGATAATAATTATTATAAAATATTGATTGTTGGTTGTTGGTTGTTGGTTGTTGAGCATGGACAGTGAATCAACAAATAATAACCCTGAACAAGGTATCTAGGGTATTAAATCTATTTTATAAAATGTAGTCGAATAAAAATGTTCGATTCGTATAGTCTCATTCTAATAATTTGTTGATTGAGTTTAATGGTTTAAATGACGAGTTCGGAAATTATTCAGCTACAACAGCATGCAAGCGAGACGGGAAACAAATAAAACAAATCTGTTAAAAAAAAAATTGCAAACAAACGTGTTATATATTAAGTGGTGAGATAATATGGTCGGTGGGAGTTGAAGTCATTTTTCGGGACAGTGGCTGGTTTTACCGTGAGAAAAGAACAGTCGGTGTAAGCCACGGACGATTAAAAGAATAAACAGAAATGCGTCATCGTCGTTCAAATAGCTGACGCGATGGCATTGCAATTATTTTATTAAACGAAGAAAAAAATATTAATATTAATATTATAATATGTCATAACGTCACGCCGATCGGAATCGCTTTATCTCCCACGTCGAGCGTCGCTGTAATTATGGTTACGTTTATATTATTTCCTCATATTATTATTATAATTGTTATCGTTTGTACGTAGCATGTCACATCGATAAACTTCAGGGCGACGCCGGCGTATATTATGTTATGCACTGAGAATATTAATATAATACCTATCGTCGCAGAAGTAATAATGTAATAGTCGTAATTGTGTCGGCTTCGACTGAGGCGACTGAGGCGGCCAATATTACACGGTCCAGAGACTGTGCGTATAACATAAATCTTATTAATTATTATACTGCTACTGCCTTATAAACTATTAAATAAACGATGAAACTCTTTCTCTATTTTATTACCAACAGTTTAGTAGTCTTCGAGCATTGCATAGAAAATATTTTCAAGTCTCGGTGGCCCGTTATGCCGTACGCAGGTCTCAATAATAGTTATAAGTTATAATACAACAAATTAAACTTTATTATGCGCTCCGTCTGAAATGTATCGGGATCACCTCGAAGTTGAATCGTTCAACTGACGGCTGTCACTGCCGATGCCAGTCACCCGACCTGGTCGACGTGTGGTGTCGTAACTTCCATATTATTGGTACCTATGGTAATTACCAGTAATCGGCTGGCTATTAATTATTGTAAACGTCCGGTCTAATCCGATTGACGACAACACGCGTTTGACTAAAGTTTAGTAGTAGTTTAACTATGAGCTCTTACGTTTGGCGATCGGAATTAATATCATATTATAGTGTCTTAAATAGTGATTTTTCAGACGTCATGTGGCATTTTTTCAGCAAGTACAAGCAGTAGGCACATTTTTTTTTGAATTTCTGATTTTTCTGTTTAGTGAAAGATTGTTAATGTGTTAGTGAATGGAAAACCACGAATAGATTACCAGAATTTTCGATTGTCTCATTCAATTCGTGACTAAAATATACTATTGGTTTTAAAAATAGTTCTCAACATCTGGAATACTACTGTCTTGTTGTGTGGACAATGGGTATATATGTGTTCTATATACCTACTTCATAATTGGTAACGAATAGAGTTTAAGAAGTCGACTGTGAGACGAGTTAGTGGATTTGATGGTTTTGTTGAATAGCTCCAATTATTGGTAATAATTATTATTTTGTAGTGGTTAGTTTAATTATTCTGGTAAAGGTTGGACGGCGGACGAGATCGTTGTGAAGTTTATGGAGTGTATAATATAGCGGCTGCTATAGCATAATATACCCGCGGGGGGGCTTCGTAGTAATTAGGCGATGATTTGTCCATCGATATGATTGAAGAACGTTTGCTTTGGATTTTTCTCACTGCACCCCAAAGTCGTATAAGTACATGGACGCCCCTCCTTTACCGTGCCTATTTCTATAGAACGTCATCGCTGGACTGCAACACACCAATTAGTTGTTTGTAGATGGGAATTCTGATTTTCCAATGGCTTGTAAATGGACAGCGGAGTATCTACTCAACGCGTGTGACGTCTCACATTCAGTGATTGACGTTTTGTTTTAAAGTGATAGCCGATGATGGAGTTAATAATATTATAATAATTGTTTGAAACTGACGTTTAGACACATCACCACTGACTCGGCAGTAGACCACTCAGCCAGCGCGGCATGTAATGCTATTAGACACCGCGATTTTTGAGTACTCTTGTCTATGACACAATAATAATTATATTATCCGTGCGAAAATTATAATATAATATATAATATTATCAAAGTTAGTATCGTAACTGTCTAATTTTTAGGACAGGTCGAGTCTCGGAATTATAACTGTAACGTATAAACGGACATCATATTATTTTGTATTAGTCGTAATGGTATTTTAATAACAATATTACGGCGGTACACTTTGCATACTCTCTGGATCGGACCTCCACGAAGTTGTCGAATTAAAACACCGTGTCCGCCACCGACGAATTTGGCTTCCGTCGCGACAATAAATCAAACGGCATTTACCCGGACCGACGGCGGTGGCGGACGTCATTATAATTGCCATAGTCATTATTATTATTATTATTACCACACCGGCGGCGGCGGCGGCGGCGGCACGGTGCAGCTTGTGCGCGTCTTAGTCAGGCGACGAACTTTAAAGTGATATTTCAGCGGTTTTCAAATGATAATAACAATTGCCGCCAATGTCTGTCCGGCTTATACGAATTCAAACTAATTATTCCGTTTACGAGCTCAGCTCTACAATTATAATATTATTATTATTAATATTATACGGCCGCAGCCGTGCCCGAAAATGTACACGATTATTCGCTCAAACTGTGCGTTTACTTACAGCTGTGGACGTTTACTTCCCTATCACTATTTTATCCCTTTCCAGGATACCGTAATTATTAGAAGGACATTTTCTCAGCCGACTGCAACGTTTTACTTATCTGATACAATTGACATGTTACTCGAAAAATAAAAAATACAGTAATAATCAAATAAAAAAATGTTCAATATAATAAAATATTTTTAATTCATTAAAAATCATCAAATTTAGTGAAACTATCACTTTGTTTAATTTTAAGGGCTTAGTACAAAATTTCATTTTTTATCAGTGCAAACCTATTATCACAGTAGTCAACAGTATCAAATTTATAACCATTGGGTTGAATTATTATGAATTTTGTGTAATTCAACTAAAGTTTAACTAAAAAAATTGCTAATAAATTACAAAATAATTTCAATTCTATAACTCAAATATTATGCTAATAAGTTCGCCTAACAAAATATTTGCAATGCTATTTAACCTGTAAATTATATTTTTTTTTAATAAATTGCCAATATTATTTTATGCTTTGAAAAAAATGTAGGCATTGCAGTGGAATAAATGTATTTTTAAATAAAAACAACCGATATCTGCTTTAACCTAATATTTATTTTATAACTGCTATTGTTATTTACCTTGATAAATTACATAGTTTCAGTGACGGTTTTATGCATTTTGTGTTATGTTCTCATTAATTCTATTGAAGCAGACAATTTAGAATATTGGCAATTTATTAATTATAGAATGTACGTGTGTATACATAAATTAACGTTAAATCAACTGTTGCACTATAATGATAATTAATTTGTAATTGTATTTACGTGTTGAATGTTTTTTTTTTATAAAATTGCCAGTTATATTATAAAAGAGATAATATTAATTATCAACTGGTTAAATAGTATCGTGGATAAATTCAAATCGTGTGCTAAATTCTGGACAAAAAGGCTTGTGGATCGATGGTTATCTGACAGCACATTGATACAAAGTGAAAGTTCTACTCTACTTGTCAGTTAAATGTTATCTAAAATGAATATAATGTACATTAAAAGCATGAATACAAAATATATATATATATATTATACGTATTATATAATATATACAATATTCAAGCTGAATCCCTTTTATTTGAATTCGGACATAATACGCTTATATTATAAATTAATAGCTGGATCTGAATTTCGATATCAAACGTAATGATGCCAAATTGTTGGCATTTTCGTATTAGTTAATAATATTTAACTAGATAGGTATTTATTATCGATGTATTATTTATAGAGAATAAAATGTTCCCTAAAACTTTCCGATTATTACAATCAGGTTAAATTATAAGAATAATCTTGAAGTTAAACAAAGTTAAGTTACTATGGATTTATTAATAACTATTGTATAAAAATATAATTATGTATAATACTAATAAATAATAAAGTGAGGTATCACTATTATAATACTTATAGAAAACATAAACATGGTAAACATGAAAACTAACAGATGTAATTAAATAACTACCTACGTAATAACTTTAATTCAAATCTAAATTATTCTAGATATAGCAAATATCAAGTGTACATTGTCAAGGAATAGGTACTGTAATGGATGTATTAAATAATTTGAATTAATTTATAAATCGTTGTATACGACAAAAAACAATTCTGAGCAAAGACGACCTAACTTTTTGGTAAACAAAATTTCTAAAAAAATATTTTAATTATATAAACATTTTAAGAAGTTTTTAATTAAATTTTTTTCCTTTTTATTTTAAAAAGGTACTAACAATATTCAATTTTGACCTCCCAAAAGGTCCAATTAGATCTTATTTACTACCAGAAACTTCTCTCAAAGTTAATGAAAAAAACATTTTTTTTTCTACTACAAAAAGTGTGTTTAGATACAAAAACATATTATAATGGTGAATTTGTAAAATCATTACAGAGTTTACTCCGTCAGAGTCTAAATTATTTATTGGTTACAACAAAATGTATTACATACTTAATTACATTGGTCAGCTATTTCTGTTAAGACCCATATGTGTATATGTTATATAAAAATTAAAATATGTAATGGTAAGTAAACAAATATTGTTTACAAAATATAAATGTTTACATTTGATTCAGAAGGTGATTTACAGCACAGCAGTGGCATAAACTTTTCAAACAAACCTCAATACACACTTCTGCAACTTCAAACTCTGTTTGAAATTGAGTAACGAAGCGAAAACATTACTTTATACCGCGGTTATCTAGTAGATAACCATGCCTTTAACAAAGCGTTTGTTTGAAACGTATTGTATTGTAGCAGAAGATTATAATAATTTCTTTGTGTATGTTTACATTAAATGTGTTTAATGTTTTATGGTGACTATAGGCAGATAATGTTATTATGAGACCAAAAAAAAAAAAAAAAATGATGAGGTAAGTACCTAATGGTTTTATATTTTTATTATTAAATTAATTTTTACACATTTTGAATAAAAACAGTTTTTTTAAATCTCGTGTCTCTAAAATTGTAAACCCTAAGACCCATAATATTCACCATTTCAGCGTTAACGTATATTTTATGATTCAATCTATTTCTTCTCGTTTGCCGGGCACACAGCAATGTATCGGAATTTTCGGTATTTTATATAAGAAAATATAGACATATTGTACAGTCATTCTGTTGGCTTTTCATCAGTATATACTGAAAACTTCACCAAGCCGGTCAGTAAAGGCTTCCGGGTAAATTCGATGGGTGTATTGTCCATCGGAGACGTACGAACACACAGGTTATTATGGACTGTTGTAGTTCGTTTCTAGAACAACATAATGCGATATATACCTCACGTGATATAAACATTTGGTACAGTTTAGAGAAGATGTGACTCGAGCTGCCGCGTGTTGAAGATACTCAGAGGTGTTGGTGTTGCAAGTTGATAGTTTATATTATTTTGTTAATTATTCGACTATATTATAATGTAGGTACTGCGAACGCTTTGTCATCCCAAAGTTGCTTTTCTGAGATGCGTCAGTCTAATATATGCGAATACGCGAGTGTGTCTATCAAGACATTTATATACAGAGATAGAGATTAATCTTGGATTATAATATTGTTATATCGAGGTAGTGAGCGCGATATTATAATTTAATTTCGCGTATTTTCTTTGTTGTGTTCGAGCGACAAGCATTCAAGTGTTAATAATAATAATTTTCCATAACCACGGTGGAAAGGAAGGGGATATTGCTTTTTTGATTGGTGTTATTGTTGGAATATTAATCTATTCGTTGACAATAAAATCACCGCAGAAAATAATATTTAATTATCTTGGCTTGAACTATTATGGTACTCTGGCCATACTCTGGTCATGTTAAAAGATTTTAATGCTTCGTTAAATATTTTAAAAATATAGTTGTAAATTGTAAAATTTTAGTAGCATAAATAATTTATAAATTGATAATTTATAGACTTTTCTAATATTTGGTGAACTTTGATTGTTGAAAATAAATTTCATACAGTTTACATAATTTTTTTTTTTTATGCTAAAATAATTTAGTTATACTTATATAGTATATTAATTGAATGCTAAATAAGAATGGAATAAAAATAAAACTATACAATCTCCACATAGTCTACATAAAGTCTCATAGTATTAAAAGTTAACTTACACTGAGATAAAAACATTGTACATCTTAACAGTGATCTATCACAAAATAGCAAAATATATTAGAACAATATACAGAGTAAAGAATACGTTTCTTATTTTTATATTTCACATTATGGCTCCATGTCAAACATATGTTCAAATTTACTCCTCTAAAGTGATATTTATTTTCTATCTGGACATAATAAAGTGTACAAAAATATAAAGTACAATGTACAAAAAGTTCAGAAAATCAAAAATACACTGACCGTTGTATGGTAATTGGAAAACTGTTTTACTACATTGTAAAATGTCCCATCTTTTTTCTTATAACATAATACAATAATTCTACAATAATTTATTCTCGTAAATAGCATGACGACCACCTAATGCACGATTTAGACCTTTCTTTTTTTTAAATTTTTTATCCGTATGATAAACCACCGATGTCTTTATGTTTCCAGTATCTTATAGGACTTATTTTTTTAATGCATTTCAGTTCAAACATAATTATCTCACGGCGGTTTGGATAGGCTATATAGCTACACCACCGTCGCGAGTGCAGTGTTTCGGTACCTCAAAAAATATGATATTATTATGACTATAATAATATTATAACAATCGTGGTAATTATAGTGTATATAACCACTGATTAATTATTGAACTGGTTTGTACAAAGTTATAACTACTACCTACTTACTAAACACCTCTTTTGTAGCACTACTTATAGATTATTTTGATTCCAATTTTTCAGTGGAGTTTTTAAAAACAACAAAAAGTTTTTGAACGACGATCTGAATATTGGTATAATTAGCATTTTTATCCCCATTCTCTATACGAGTTTATACATAAGAATAAGTATAACATTTTCTGGTACAAATCAATGACATTTTCAACCACTGTCGCTGCGTACATGATACATTTGTTATGTTTCCGAGATTTGTAGTAAGAATGTTCTGTCAAAATATTTTAAAGACAATGTATTTTTTATTTTTTCTATTAAATTATGAACTTACATTGATTAGGTATAAAATAATACTACATATAAATTCAGAAACAACTATTTATTTTTATTTTTAAATAGTTAAGTACAATGATATAATATATATATATAAATATGTAATGAGAAAAATAGTAATAGCAATTAGCAACAATTAAAAACAATTGGTTAAGTACCACAAAGCAACGCGATATGGTCACTATTTAGCTCATTGGCACAAATAGGGAATGAGAGATTGGAGATTTTGGCCAAGTCCCCTGAGTTCAAAAGTTAGTTATTAGTACTAATTAATACATTATGTGGTACTAAAAATGTTAGGGAAGGGATTCAGCCTCCAAAAATGTTTGGGCTATTTGTACCTATGTATTTTAGCTTGGTTTAGTCGAATTCATATATGTACAAAGATTTTTAATTAAAACGAATTCATTTTTTTCAGATTTGGTTGAATCATTTTAACTTTCAAGTTAAGTAAATAATTTTGAAATATTTTCATTAATTTTATTACAATATTGTTTATTTTTTCGTTTCATTGACCAATTTTATTATTTTGAATTAAAATGTACAATATTTTTTTCAAACGAATAGCAACGTTTTGATAACAAAAAAAAAACAAACTTCGAACTCATTATTTTCATCAATTATAAGCAATTTAAACGTAAATTGGATAGAACAACAAACTCTCAAATTATGTAGGATATATTTTACTGTATTAAACTAGATATACTCTATTCTAACATAATAATTTAATAGAAGAAAAATATTAAAATACTACTAATTTATATAAAATTAAAAGCTTAAATAATTTAATTAGTTCTCATCTGAAAATTCAAACCGGGTAAACTGAAAATTCTTACTGATATTATATTGTGATGATAATATGAACATTCTAAATAATATTAGTTGTATTCAAAATAAATGTCTTAAACTATTTGCAAATAATTTAAAAATCTAAAATTAAGGTTAATCATTTCTGAATTCATATACGAGCATAACATGCTTAAAAAATATCATTTGTTTCAAAAAGTTATAACTTATAAATAGTTTAAAGTCTATTTAATATAATATAAAATATAGTTTGCATAATATGGTTCAATATTTTTTTGAAACGCGACGATCAGATATCACTATTTTAGAAATTCAAATACAAAGTTATATTCACGTTTAAATCTTAATTATTTTTTTTTTTTTAGCGAGTTAGGCTCGCTCTATTTATGTAAATAAATATGTATTAATTTATTTTGTTACTAATTAATCAAAGCAACTAATAATTTTTTTTTTGTGTTTCCGTGCTGTAGGCACAAAATTGAAATGCATAGACTATTGTAACTTTATGTAATTGATTAATATAGATATATAGATACATATATATCAGTATATTACATTTTAGACAAATTTAAAATGATTTACTATTTTTAAAATAAAACGCACAGTTTTAATTTTCATAAATTTTTACATAAGTGCGCCTTTTGAGTATATTATACCACATTAATCATTAATTAAACTATTTATGTAAAATACGATTTATTTATATAGTTTATAATTGAAATGCCTAATCAGTTTTAAATTATTGAAAACCTATTTAGTCAACTCTACTAGTGGTTGTATATATTAAAATGTATATTGTGTAATATAAAATAATTAACCACGTCAATATGTCATTAAATAAATATATAATTCATACAATTTTAACATATAGATATAATATATTAATAAAATTGATCGCGAGAGGTAAACTTTCGTCAGTTATTATTAACTTAATTAATTGGAAACAAATTAATTGAATATGTTTCAACCACGCAATAGAATAATATATTTCATCAAAAACTTATCATTATATAACATAACACATTTAAATCACTTTATTATAATATAATTTTTTCGTCTTACGTTTATCACATTTTATTGGAAATCCAATATTATGAATGCGTAATGTAATATACACCTGATGTACACATGATAACTGTATACCTAGACGCCCAAGAACAATAAAACACGTTGTACGTGAACATTAATTAGAGTTTAGTGAATAGTTAGGTGACAAGTGAAATAAATGATTGTACAGTCACGGTGTATCGCGACGCAGCAACTCCCGCGGGACTACTGCGTACCCGGATTTGCTGTTTCTTTTCCTACAGACAAAACGTATACTAAATAATTCAATAAAAAGAAAACCTTCAGTTCACCCAAAAATCCTATTAGGCTTGTAAATACTCTTTTTGTACATTTTTAGACCATTAGACATAATTGTACACAATAGCATGGACATACCAATCACAATTCACCGGCCGCATAATATTATAATAATAAGAATAATATGACTTGAACATACGTATTATTCAAACCGATTGTCGTGATTGTGGACGAAGACTCGTAACTGATTTGTGCAGTACCTGTAAAATAACGTATCGAAATTAAATAGGTATAGTATAATATTAAAATATTATGTTGTATTGTTTATCACCCTGTGCCGATAGCATCCGACTAGCACAAAACGGACTTTGACGAGAATAAAAGTAAACAATTATTTGATTGTAAAAATGATTTGAAAGTGTCGTTGTCGAACAACAATTGTTAACTAAATTGTTTAATTTATTTGTATACTCTCGAAGAGTACCTCATATAGTCATATAATAATTTTATTTTCCAGTGAAATATGATATAAACAACAAAAATAAATTAGTATATTAGTGATATAAAATTATAAAATATATATTATGTTTAATACCATAGAATATAGATATAAATTCCATTTGTATTGGTCGTTTTCGGTGTAATATATTATACAGGATAATCCTTTTAAGTGTTTACACTCATTATTTCGAAAAGTTACAATATTTTTTTTTACATAATTTTATGTCGTTTCAAAACAAAATTTCTAAAAAATAATTGGTTATAATTTTTGTAAGTTTTTTACTTTTTAGAATGACATCATACATTTTAATTTCGTATCCCAAAAGTGGAATATTATTTGGGGTATTTCAATCTAAAGAGATCAAATTACAAGTAGTTCATTAGTTATAACTTATAAGTATTTAAAGTTTAGATTAGCGGAGTAGTAGACAACATGTTATGGGATCAGGGGTACTTAAAACTAATGAACTACTTGTCCGAAATTCGATTTTTATAGATTGAAATACTCAGGATAATAGTATGCTTAGGAATATGAAATTAAAAACGTATAGTGTCATCCAAAAAACTTTAGAATTATAACGATAACAAATATTAAAGAATATCATTTTTTTCATAAAGTATGTTGTTTTGAAATTACATTAAATTATATAAAAAATAATATTATTAAAAAAGTTAAAACTTTTCAAAATAACGAGTGTAGGCACTTATTAATTGATCACCTGAGATATCGTATTCTATGGATTTATAAATAAAATCATTTTTCCATGTTATTCATAATAATAAGTTAATGACATCGAGGTAAGTCAAAGGGTTTAACGATGTCGGGGCTCGGAGTGAAAAACAAATACCGTAGGGTTAAAATTAAATTGCTTTTGGCTGTATTTTTTTTAATGACGAAAAGTCCATAGAAATCGGAGTCCTGAAAAATATGTAGATATTATAAAACGATCAACGCATCAAGTCTCTACAGTCCTGAGCTTTGTATATCGTCCTAAGCAAATGTATATAGTAAAACCACATTAAAAAACGTACCATGGGTCACGCGCTCGGACATACAGCGTACGCAGACACGTGAGTGAGCAACTTTCATTGTTTTAATTAAAAACGAATTATTTTTTCGTGTTGTTCAACTTGCACGCAGACGCGTATTTCGTGCATATTTTCGACAAAACGCAATCCGATCACCAAAAATAATATAATTAGGTACCGCTTTCGATAGAATAATATCAATAATCGATTAATGCGAGTATGTGACCATGTGAGTGAATATATTATTATTATACTATGATTATTATTGTTCTTAGTAGCCATTTACATGCCAGCTATAAGTATTCCTATTTAAAGGGTATGTCAATACTCATAAAGATACAAATAGTGAAGTTGTTAAAAGTACGTATTTATTAGCACGGTGAATTATTGATTCTTAATATTGTAATTTCCGTTATATTTAATTTAGTACACAATATAAATGGAATTACAAATTTTCACTAACTGAACAAAACATTTTAAAACCTTTTGATTTCTTTCAAAATTTAAAAATGAATTGTAATAAAATAATAAAATAAATTAAAATTAGTTATAAAGTGGTTTAATACTCAAGCATTCTTTTTTAGATGGCGTTTTTAAAAGCTTACGTTCTAAATTTCAGCTTACACCTTCAACGACTGTCACGTTCACACTGTTCTCTGTTAAAATGAACACAGAAGCCTCAAATCTATGCTGCTTATTATATTCATAATTCCCAATTTTAAATGAAAATAGATTTTAAAATTAGCATACATTAAGTTACAATTTTTTAATAAAGTTGTTCACAGTTAAAATATCAGGAAAAAAGATTTTATAATAAATATATTATCACTTTTTTTTTTAATGATTTATCATATTCGTTATATAAATTTTTAAACAAAGCAATATCTATAAAAATGTGTAATATTTTAGCTTCTGAGTAGAGTGAAGAATGTATTGATTTTACAATTAATGGTTTGTGTTTTATTTTTTATTTTTCTGTCTGTTTGTACACGATAAGTAGTTGAAATAATGTTTTGACTTTTTTCTTCGATATATTTTCTGTTGGGAAAATGAATCTAGTAAGTATTTTTGAAAGTTCCCAATGCTTTTTAAAAATGTCTTGAAAAACAAAAAAAAAAAATTAGGAAAAAAATTGAATTTTTGACTAAAACTGGTTTTTGACGAAATTGGTTTGACGTAAATTTTTTTTGGCGTAAATACAAAAAAATGACTGTACATTTTTACCAAATGGTCATATTATAAGCATTTATTATACATAATAACATTTTAAATTTATTTTGACTCTTTTTGTGCTATTTAAGGACATAAGAAATTGTTGGTTTTTTTATTATTATTTTTTTTTTATTATTGTCGATAAACATTTTTTTGTGCAGTCAATATATTTTAAAATATAATAACAAGGTTTTTCATAACTTTTGTATGTAAATATTAAAAAAAAAGTTGAGCGTAAATCTACAGTAGTTTTTTATAATCGTCTAAAGTTAAAATGTCGACAAAATACTTCAAAATCAAGACATTTTGCTATTTTCTTTGATTTAGAAATTCAACTAAATATATTTTTTAGTCTCGTCTTATAAAAATTGTAAATTAAATTACCATTAGGTCCACAAGTCACCCGCCTTACATCCATTTACAATATTAAAATAATATGCTTTGTTATTACTGCTATGTTCATCTTTATGCATTATTTATTTTAATGAACAATTACCTAAAAATAATGATTATATGTTAAAAAAATATGAAATTATATCGTAATGTATTACATATTAAATGTTAATTCTTAATTCTTATATATAGTATCTTTAGTTTTATATTTCTTACATAATATAAATCATTCTAAATAGGTAATCTATCGAACTCTAAACTCAAAAAGTTATTTGAACCACATATATTTTAAAATACTGATATTGGAACTTCTTTTTCGTCACTATTTTAACTGTAGTCCCTTGTGATTTGAAACCTTGTGAAATCGAGAAACCTTATTATGTGTTCATATGATCAACCTATATTTCCACATATATTTCTACGTATATATCGTAGAATTTAAACAATATTCTGATAAAAGATCTATAACCATTAACCACTGCCCACCGATCTAACTATATTATTTGCATTACGTCCATATTTACACCAACTCATTTTTTTATCTTAAAAAAAATGAATGGTCAAGCTAAATGAAAGGGAATCCTTCAAAACAAACTAAACAACTTTAGTTCTCAGTTTCTCACATGTGATATTTAATTACCTAGTTAAAAAGGCATATAAATAATAATGAAAAAGTTAACATACAGCTATTTTTTGATTCTATGTATACCTAGAGCCGATGTAACTTGATTATATTATTATACAATACATGTGGTCTTCGACTATTGTAACTAGGTACTGAAAAAATACCGTTGTACAATATAATTATGATCGTATTAGATAATACAGTCATTGAAGTTCAAATAAAGTTGAAATAAAACAAAATATTGTGTTACATTAACTATGATATTTTTTCATTGCATTGATGGACCTTGGAAATTACATGCATAGGTATTATTAACACCTACTGTACATAAAACCGACTAGAATACAAACAACTGCACGTCTCCTACATACATTTTATAGGTCCTTTTTTTTACTTATATATAGTGTCATAATAATTAGTCATTCGATATTATTAACGTAACTCTATTCATTATATTATAACTTATAAGCACCTAACACCTGTAGTATAGAATCAAATTAAATGAACAAGTAAATGTGTTAGTTGAAAACAATATTAAAGTTGTTATAGTTTTTTTGTTTTTTTTTGCGAAATAGTTTCATCCAAGAAAATTAGTTATTATACCTAAGGAACTTTTTGAAGAAGCTAATAAATTTCAACTTTCCATAATAATTTTCTGCATTACATATTATTATGTTTATAATCTGTACCAAGGGACTAATAGAAATCCAAGCTTCAACAAATAACTATGAATTACCTATATTATATATTTTTTAAACTAATGTGGAATAAATAATAATTTTACATCCAATAATAGATAAATGTCTACTTATTTTAATTGAAGGAATAAAAAAAAAAGATAGGGAAGTGGGTACCACTCTGCTGTACAGTAATAGTGTCGAGTGGGTCACTGTAATGGATGTGTCTAATAAGTAATTTCAATTCAACGTTAAAAAACAATTGTATACGAAAAACGATTCTGAGCAAAACCATAGTCAGCCTACATTACTAAGTATATGTTTTAAGATAATTATGCTATTAAAGTAATTCATTTTTGCCGAAAACATTGCATTTAAAAATGTCATTGTTTGTATAAATTATAATAATATTATTTAAAAAGTTCCCGCGAATAATATTTTTAAATTACAACGAAATAACTAACATCGTTATTCTTCATTTAAAATTTAAAATATCTAATTTCATCAAAATATTAACTTAAAATATCTATGAAAAAAACAACCATGTTTTTATACTATATAATATATATATATATTTTTGGGGGGTACACTATTCTCTATACTTACGAGAATTCTTTTTTTTTAATTTCAATTGCTATTTATAAATATTGAACATTTTTTACATTTTTAACAAAATAATTTCGAGATTTTAATGAATTTTGTCAAATTTTGAACTTTAATTGCTTATAAAAAAAAGTGTAGGTACCTATGTATCTTTAATATTTTTCAACTCCTATTAAAACTAAATTTCATAATTTTAATTACACAGATTAGTCGTGTATGATTTATTACATTTTTCGTTTAATAAAAATTGGAACAACGATCGATTAAAATATAAATAACATTTCTGTACAATTTATTAATACTTATAATTTATTTTGAATTGATATTATAACTTATGAAATAAATAGTTAATAAGTAGTTTTTTTATTTTGATGATGATATATTGTCATTCATGATATTTTATGTATTATTATATAATAATTATCATATAGTTAAACAAAAAATATTGTTGGTTAATTTTAAATAATGTTTAACAGAGATTATTGGTGTTGATAAGATGTATTACAAATAATCAACAGTAAAGTCGAAGACATAATACCTAATAAATATGATTGCCTTTCATAAATTAAAATGTAGACAGCCATCAATGAAAAAAAATGTGGCCAATAATATTCTAGTAAATCGTAAAACACAACATGCATGTACATCTTGCCGAAAAATCGATGTTATTGCAATCCGAAGTTCTACAAACAAATAAATAAATTAAAGAGTTAAGTACTTATAATATGTTAAGAAGTGTTGCATAAAATATTTGATAATAATATATTGTACTATATAGTATATATAGTACCTATTACAAAATAATATAAAAATATAAAATCAATAATAATATTATGCTGTTTATTTCAAAATTTTTGTATTTCTGAAATATCAATCTTCAGTCGTAAGCAATACGCCTTAAAATTAGCTGACTACAATATTGTATATGGTAAGAAACAAGCATTTCTAACGAGCTACCCCATGCCCCCGCCACTAAGGATATACTTTTTTTTGGAAAACGAGGTTATCTAAATCACAATGTCTTTTCGTCCATAATTTATTCATATTTAATGATACATAATATATGACCATTTTCAAATTGTTGGCCAGTAATATACATCACATTTTATAATGAACTATAATTTTAAAATAATCAACTAATAATCAAAATAAAATAACATAGTTGTATTTTTAACAGTACCTAAATAATCATAATATTATAATGTTGAAAAAAGCCATTCCAACGCTTTTGTACGCTTTCATATTAAAATGATCAATATACTTTTAACTATACTAAATATAACATTTTAAAATTCGATTGACGCTATTTATTTTTTAACGTTTTTTTTTATTCTATTAACTTTTTTAATAAAAAAGTTGAAATGTAACATAATGTATTTAAATGGCGTAGAAAGCTTATTAGTTATTACAATATTATTGTTAAGACTGAAAATAAAAAAAAAATAAGTTTTTTTAGTAGAATGATAATTAAAGCATATAATATCTTAATTTACTTAATTCTTAGTATTCTTCTAAACTATATATTCTCAACTTAAGACTATTTTTTATTAAGCATTAAACTTCTAAAGTTGGTTAAACAAATTTTGTAAAGTAAAATAGAAAATTCCATTTGTTATCTTTTACTAAATTAAAAATAATTTACGACCATTATTCTTACTAGTTTTTCAATCATTGATGTTTAAAAATAATTGTTTGGTATTATTAAATTGTCTGGATTATTGTGACACCTACACAGATACAAACATTGGTATCCATTTTATTTGTGAAGAAAAGAAAAAGTAAATGTATGTATTATATTACATAATAATGCATTTTATAATAATTTTTAAATTACAATAATTGTATACTCTTTGTCAAAAGGGTGTCAAAAGGGTTTTACTATACAGCTATCTCCCACGATGCATGATATAACTCATCATCACTCATGCCATAAATAAAATCACATTTTGTACTTCCTACACAGTAGGATTACTTATTATAAAATAGAAAAAGAAAAATTATTGTTTTTAATATAATTTTTAATGTTACAATTTTGAAATACGATGTTAAAAATCAAAAAACTGGGTGGTAACAATAATTGTAACTTTATATATCTTGGTTCAAAATTAAAATGTTGTATAAAACTGGTATAAAAGATTATTTATTGTAGGTCAAGTGTTCCGTTTTTATTTTATAGTTAATGAAAAGCTCAAATTTAACAAATAATGCACAGTGATAGAAATGTGGGGAGTGAATTTTGTGTATGTTGCACAATATTTAGACAGTGGAGGCTAGTAAGTATTGGTTTAGAGTCCTCTGAATAATATATTTCGTAAATATTGTTAATATAATATTTATGAATGTTATTTGTACATATAAACTTATAAACATATTATATATTTTTTTTTAAAGAAAATACTTTAAATTAATTAAAAAGTATAGAAACCAGAAAATTACAAGTATAAAATGGGCATTTTATGTAAACAATACAATTCACACAAACTTAATAATTTAAGTGACCTAGTTATGTTAGATCTTAGATTACCAAACAGTACCAAGTATAATAAAATGTACACTAATGGATATGAAAAGAAATATATTTATTTTTTAATTCTTATGAGACATAAAAAATTAGATATTATGTATTTAAATTAAAACATGTTAGCAGATGTGCCTACTATGTTATATTTAATTATACGTTTTTACATGGTCTAGATTCTAGAATATTTATCAGTATATTATAGTACGTCATTACGTTTGTTTTAAACATGTTGTATAAAGTATTAAACTTCAAAAATAAAATGCATGAATACAAACATATACATGCAAATCAATTTTTTTGTACTTATTTCAATGATACAACGAACTGTGTGTATAGGTAATGTAAAATTTCTCAGTGAGAAACAAAATGGATTTGCAAAATCAACAAGTACAATCTCATTTACAATACATTTCGATATTTTTCAATACGCTTATTATTCTCTTCATTAAACAAATACAAGTATAACACTGCTCGCCGCTCGGTAAATACGTAATATGGTAATTAAGCTGTACGTATAGAATGAATTCATAAAATAAAAAATTCATCAAAGCTATTCAAATTGTGTTGGAGTTTCGAAGTCATTTGTAGAACAAATAATTTATAAATGTAAAACACATAATGCTTGCTTGACATTCTTTTATACTATATTACAGATCATAATAAATGACACCTTGAGCATAGTTCAAAGAAATTAAATTATATAGATAACAATATACATATTATAATACTTTTTTTCATAATATTTAAATCATTTAATAATAATATATTATTCATCAATACTGACCAATATTTCTAGATTTTATAATAGCAGTCGGAAGTATAATTTGGTGGAATCGAGAGATCTATAATTTTTTTTGTGAGCAGATAATAATACACTATTATAGTATTATTTACATTGCACCGATTTAAGTAAAAAATAAAAAAAAACGATTACCTAGCAATATATTTATATAAAATAATGTTACGATGAACCATGCGATTGATGTTTTTCAATAACTCGCATCATGTAATATATTATTATAATATACCATACCCACATATTATTTTATACGTGACGCATTATTCACTAGCTCCTTCGCCCAAGCGCGACGGGCGTTGCCGCGTCGATGGTGTATAGTACATCATTATTATACAAATATCATAATAAGCCAACATGTCCGTACAATGAACGAGTCCCTTTATAATATTCTGCGAACGACATCAACTCGTTGCGATTATCAGGTGGCGATTATGATGGTAACAATACTAACGTGTAATATTGAGTGATATGATATAATATTCTAACATGCGACGGCTGTTCGGATCGCTGGGATAGTCTGTTGCGCGCCTCGCGGATGAGATATTCGTTGTAGGTATATAAATATATAATATTATTATTATTATTATATTCGTCTATTTTAATAATAATATAAATAAATATTATTATTATATTGTATACCTGCGTAGGTCCTCGCGCGCTTATTTTGAATCCCCTGTGGGTGGTGGTGACACGGCGGAGGGATGAAAATAAAATATATTATAATAAAAAAAAGGGTTGCGGGCGCGAAGGGTGTGGTCGCACGTGGGTATTGATGTGTGCCCGGTACGCGGCGACGACGGCGGTAGGCCGACCGCGACCGACGGCTGCCGACCGCGCGCACAGCACACTGGAACCGACCGACCGGCCGGCCGGTCGGCTCTCCCCTGCCGACGGGTCTCGCACTCATGCTCGCGGCGCGGCGGTGGCTTCGTCGTCGGAGCGGGCCCCGCTCGGAGCGCTCTGTCGACAACCGGCCGCGGCTCGCACGCCGGCGCGGCACAGGTATCGCACCGCGCGCGCCACGGTCGAGCGGAACCGTACCGCGACCAGACGCGAACGCTCGCTGGTCCGTCGACCGTCATTCGTACAACTGCTGCAATCAACAACCGACGTTCTTGTACCGAGTTCTTCTCTCATTTCACTACCACCATTAAAACACACTCAATTCTTATTTCGTTATGATACCTATTTTACATTATGTATTCCGCCGCCGTTTACGATATCCATACACTTGCCGTACTCACTCATTGCACCATAAACATATCATTTGTACGTAATTTTGTTTTATTATTTCCGTCCGTCACCCGAGTAAACTGTCGATCCATCGTTATTCTCGCGCCGATATCACGATTATTTATTATTTTGTGTTTTATTTTTTTCCGCTTTTTTTAAAAATTATACTATAACACAGCCCCCGTAATAAACGTTTAAGAACGATCGCACTACTCCACAACTCTCGCTCATCTTCAGGCCAAGGACAGTTTTCCGATACATCATCGGCGACGACCAACCGACGAAAATGGTGAGTACGTCAATGTGATTTTCTGTATTTATGATAAGTCAAAACTATTTTAAAATTTGTGATCCGCAGGTTGTCTTAGAAATATTTTTTTTTTTTTAAGTTTTTCTTTAAGTATCCATAACAAATTAATACAATCGTATGTTTTTAATTTTTAATTGAGCCATGTAGGATAACAATAATTTGTCAAGTGTAAAATTCAAAACTATATCAAATGTAAACGAATTTGAATAAAATAAAAGAATCACTAAAAACCATTCTGTATTATAATAAAACCATGAATATTTTTTCTTATATTGAAAAAATTAGCAACTATCGCTCATCATTTTGATAAACATTAAAAATTTAAATTATAAAAATTGTTTTTAGAATTATAATTATCCCTTTACTTGCAAATCTATTTTATAAACATTTCTCATTTATTATTGCATTCAATACATTAAAAAAGAAAACTAAAGTTACACGTATTTAAAATTGTTGCAATTTTTTTGACATCACCAGCACGGAATATCTTTAGCTCAAATAGTTTTTGAGCCAAGTTGTTTGATTATGAACTAGCTACCTATATACTTATTTTTAATGACCGTTTTACCTCAAAAAAAAAAAAAAAAATACTAATTATCATATTTCTTTTACACTTTGCGACTTTTTATTTGGTAAACTTATTTTAAATTGTAGGTACTATTAATGTCAATTAATTATATTGATAATACCTAACATTTTTTTAAATATTTTAATTTAAAATCCTTAAGGTATAAAAAACAATAATACTTAGGTTATAAACAATATGCTTAATTTAATACATAGTGTTAAACAATATTATATAGTATATATTGTATGTGGCTGTATTATTATTATTATTATAATATGTTTTAATTACGTGCATACGTTGTCGTATACTGTTCATTAAAAGGGGGGATGGATTATGTCAAATGAGTTTTTAACCATGTGTGACAATAAAAAGAGCCCGTATATTAATTGAAAAAAAAAATTATACATGTGACAGTTGACATAGATCAATATAGGTGCATTATCATATATTTTAATTGAATAAAACATATTTTATGAATTATCTCTATATTTTATTTCATTATACCTGTAAAATAATTAATTAAGTTCCTAACTGAAATATTGAAACACAATTTAGATTGATAAAAACAATGCTAATAGGTACATTTTTAGTTTAACAGTATACCATAAAGTGTATACCTAGTTTTAATCGACATTCAGTATACTGAAAATATAGTTTCTGTGTGGAACATTGTAATATTTGTATATATCTCATTCATTTTTTTGTTTATTCGATTGAAAGAAAATGCATTATTTAACAAAAAAAATCTTTTTCAACTAACAGCTGTATTTACTTATTTGTATAGTTGTACTACTTATATTCCAATGACATAATATATATTATTCGATGACCATTACAGAATAATTGTAGTTAACATTATATTTTATGCTGAAGGCAACAATATTTAAAAAAATAAAAAATAAAGTATCTACTAAAAGTAATTTATTGGTTGAATATCATTTTTAAATCAACAATGTCGTGTATGTTTACTCACACAATTTATAGGTACATAATTATATGCTTTATATTAAAGTAAAATACACTATGTATTGTTTATATTTTTCCTTCTCTTTTTACCTGATCATTCTATTATTATAAATTATTATAAAATCCATGAGTATGTATACCTTATTCCCATCGTATGGCATCGTATTTTTATTAAAAAAAACTAAATATCGTTGATTTATAAAATATCATTTTTTTCTATTCTTATTAAATATTATCAACTGGTTCTTGCTTTGCTATAAAAATACATTAAACTCGAATGAGGACCCTTCGTTACAGTACCTACATTCTCAATTTTTTTTACTAGTTACGTGTAATTCATTAACAGCTATTGTTCGTTATTAAATGCATTAATGTACATTTGTTTAAAAAAAAAACTGTACATTAAAAAATAACATGCACATTGTTTTTATCTCTATTTCATATCAAAATTGTGTTTTCATATATTGTGAACATAAAAAAAAAAGTATATATACAATGAAATAATAATATAATACAAAATATGACGTACTATACCACTTTTTAATAACACGCGATGGGGAGAGATTTTCCAATGGCAGCTGTCCGATTTAGAAGGGTTTCGACCGAATAAGCGTTTTTAGGGAGGATATGTGTGCACATATGTATGGTATACATACATATAGATTGTGTTTTTTTTTGAAACTACGTCCCTGAAAATTAAAAACATGCATGCACGGTTTATTTTTATAGCACTGGTTAATACTTATTACTTTTTGTACAATATTGATTTTTTCTTTAATTGATCACATCGTAAATGGAAGTAGAAATGGTCCATAACAGTTATTAAAAACAATGTATTATGTCTTAAATGTGTAACAGTAAAATATGTAACAATGTAACATTATTAAATAAAATCCGTTTGTCTGATTTTTAGTAGAAACTAATATTTAATATTATAAGAATTAAAATTAACCTTATTATTTACCTTACGAGACTTTTTTTTATTATTCATATAATATTAAATCTTATTATTAAATATTAAATTACACATTTTTAGGATATGTTTATGTGTATCTAATGACCCAACATTGTCCACACTGCATAATAGCTAGTTCAGTTTAAATATTTACATTTCTGAAGCTTTAGAAAAAATATCAAACACTATTTTTTTTCGTTACTTTAACCATTTGTAGTTATTATTATTTTTCGCACTGTTCTCTTTTGTCTTGTTTATTTTGTATCAACAAACGCTTCCGTTGAACTATCAATACCCATGTAAATGTATTTTTCATTACTCGTTTAAAGTTTACATGATTATTATTCATGAATACATTTTTTTAAACATTTACATTGATCATTTCACATGTGTGTGGGTAGAGCAATGCACTGGGTTTATGTGTGCATATACGTTTACGATCATTTACACTCATCCTTTTTTTTTCTTAAGGTTACTTTAAAGTGTTCAAAATTTAGATCGTTCCTTGAATATAACATTTATTTTACCAAATATTATTTTTTGTTTACTTTTGGCTCTGTGTGACGCATAGGATTAATGTCTTCCTAACGGGTAAAGGCATTCCCCAGTCCCCACTATTCTACGTCGGGTCGTTAAGTCATAAAAACAATAGAACCTATGCGCTACACACTAATGGCACATCACATACTATAATATGTTTTAATTTGTTCTCCTGGAAGTTAGAAGGGGTCACGGACATCGCTTACTACTAATTATTATTATAACCTGGACCCCCCGGCCTGTTAAAATTATTATTTTCCTTACATTCCACGCGTTCGGGTGATATTTATTTATCACCTAACTGAAATAAAATTATGATTCAATCGTTATAGTTACCTATTCAAATTGTTTTCTCTAAACTGTATGTTTTGAGTCTCGTTGTTAAATTTAAATGAACTATTTATTGTTTTTTTATGCTCCATTTATTCTTGTAATATTTTTTTATGTTTATTATGCAATGATTTTTTTTTGATTTATCAATTCAATCGTTGATGAAGAAAATGATTGGAGATTGGAGATTATTCAATTACGGAATACGTATACTAAAATGTCGAAGGTTCTGACGTGTATTATTTTATAGTAAATGGTGGGTGCGATTCTTAAAACATTTCAAGTCTCAATAATATATTATACCGATTTAAGATGATAAATTGTTTGAAAAAATTATTTAGCTTTATCTCGTGGATCGTCTGGAATATAAAATTAACTTGTAATGCCTGAAGTATATTTATCATCAGATACTACAATAATTATGTGTTGATGGTTATCATTTTTTCTATGTTATTTAGGCATAATATTTAAATAAAATATTAATTTTATGCTTAATTATTCAGTTAATGTATAACTCGGTATATAGGTATATTATGTTGATGTGTATATTATGTGGGCACATACTAAGGCGTGGGATCATACTTATACTTTGACGATTGACCACTAATTATTAGTATATTTCGTCACTCTAATAGATATCATACGTTTTATATAAAATGTATTTATCTGGATACGTTCATTATTATTATTACTTAATTTAACAAAAATAAAAATGTTAGCATTACTTTTGCTATAAATTGAATGTACAAAACGTTGGATACATAAATTATACCTATAGTGAAAAAGTTATGATTGACTAAACATTAAATTATGATTATTTAAAAATGTAGATAAAATTACTTATTTTATGTACTTCAAGTTTTGTATAAATAAAATATCATAAAATATATAATATTGTATATTATTATGAACAAATAGTACCCTTGTAATAGGCTCTTTAAACTTATTCTGTCTGTATAATTCATAATAATCAATGTTTCCATTCTAGTGGAAAATATATTTGTTCACGTATGTTTTCAAGACTATCTATCATAAATCACATTGAATTCAAATAAAAGCTAAAGTTATTTTTGACGTTTCCCTTTAGAGTTTAGGCCATTACGATAAAACGTCGATGTGAACCCTTGATATACGACAAGCAATTTGAATAAATTCTCAAAAGAGAGAAGGGACTGATTCGGTAGCTACTGGATATGCATACGATATATCGCTGTAAGGTCCAATTCGTGGATAGAATACTATTGATAATTTACATGCATGTAAAGCCAGTTACAAACGTGTTTCAGCTTATAAATTCCTGGGAGCACTATTTGGTTAGTTTTTTTTTTTGTACGAAATTAAAATACTCTAGTTTGTGATTTTGGCTGTGCGGCGTACACTTGCCGACAGTACAATTTAACTAGTGGTTCTAACATTTTTAAATTACAATGCATAATGACATTACTCAAGTACTGGAAATTAAACCATAACCATTTTGCCGATGGTGACATTTTAAGGGAGTAAACAGGCCAGAAGAAAATGTAATTTAGTTTGTGTATACATCTTTCGTAAAAGCTTTTAGCAACGTCATTCGACCTTTTAGCGCTAGTAAATTCGTTTTCCTTACCCTATCATTTTTTACCATCGCTTTTGTTTCAACAATATCACGACCTTTTATAATCATCCAGCCTTTTCAATTGAACACGTAGCATACCAAAACGTATACGTACATAAACAATCTTGTTACGGACATAACATAATACCGTGAAATGAAGGAAAAAATATAGGATTCACTTCAAAAGTTGTCCTTTGATAGATTTATGTTATACGAATTATGAGCTGCGACTAAAAAGTTTTATCGTTTAATTTTCTCTACAAATCCATTTTTAATGTTTAAATACGAATAGAATTTTTTTTTCCATTGTTGTTATCCATATAATAAAACTTCAAAGTATTCATTTTTTTAAATTTTACAATTATAAACCTATTTTTTACTAAGCTGTAGTTATTAATACTTTTTATTAGAACGTTTTAATTTGTTTGAGTGCATAAGTTTATGCTTTAATATTTTTCAAATTAGTAAACTTTACTTATCAAACATTATTTTGTTATAATATTAATTTTTGTAGTTGTCTGCAGTTTATTTTATAAACAGCATTAAATCTATGTTGGTAAAACTTTATTTATTTTGTTCTTATTTTGATACGCATATATTTCGAAAAGGATGTCCGATGGTGTTTCAGTATCTGAGCATTAAAAATAATAGTATTTGCAATGTATTTTTGTAACAATTGGAGACAATTTGTTCTATACCTATGCCTATGTACCGTTCAACTTGAATTTATAGTTCAATATTATGATAATGGTCGATGTAATAAATGGTTGAGTATTAAAACAAACGGTTTTTGAACCTCAAGTGATTAATCGTGTTTATTAAACTCGAATTGGGTACCGATAAAACGTTTTCTTGATGGTAATCTAATCCATAAAACACTGAACTAGGTGATCACTTAACACTTCATGGCTAAATTTAAAATTGCTCACCGCCTCGGTGCTCGGACACAGCCGATATTTGCCGATACACCTAGCCAAGGAAAATACACTAGAGGAAATGATTATTTATAATTTACAGCTGTCCCGCAATATTCCTGAACCACTGATATTTAATATTATGGTTAAAATTTATTTTTAAACTCAAGCCAACGATGCGAGCCCGAAGTTCTCCGGTCCAGCGACACGGTCGAGTTTATAAATAAAATACGTCATATACACCTAAACATATATATTTTTTTTTACTTTTATGCAATTTCTCTCCGCTTCTTTTTTCTTGCAACATTTTTATTATTATTTTATTTTCTAACCGCCAATCGGTGACAAATAGTGTTTAGCAAGGGTCCTGTGGGAACTAACCAACGATGACCCTTATATGCTCACCATCACCCCTTCATCTGCACAAATAAATTATAAAACGTTGAATTATTCAAAAAATATATATATACATGTATGTAGATATAGCAGCAAAGGGGATTGAAATCAATTCTCCGTAATTTAATGGCTTGCGCTGAGTATAATATAATATGCCGATTCGTCGAGGCTGATGGTTTTTCTTCGGATGATTTCTATTGAAATGACCTCACCATCGTTTGTCTGCGTTCTCATTATAATAAACATCAAAACAAAAACGTATGATGACGTCTAATCTCTTAAAAGACATAATATTATACTATGGCCGTACTATACAATGATCGTAGTATATTATTTTCTAATATACAATTTTACCACGAGGAATTCGAAATGAGTTTACGTCATAGATATCAATGCAAACATAATAATGGACGATTTTTATCAATAGTAAACAATAAACTCGTTGGCGATTTTCGATGAATACCTAATATTATTTATATTATTTGACGGTCGGCGAAATCATATTTAACACGAATTTGATGAATCTAATTTCTCAAACTACATTTTTAAATGTATAATGTATATGTTACAACAAATTTCCAAAAATGTAAAATATAAATTCCATTTTAAATAACTGTGCAATATGAAAACCATCTTTCAAAAACGTAATGTTGGTATTTGTATACACTAGACACGCAATGACGTTATATTTTACTCGCTCAATTCTAATCTTTATTGTTACTCATTATAATTGTTCAAACACTTCAGTACTTCACCTCGGGTTTTTGTTCGACTACTCGACATGTTTTTAATGCAATAAAAAGTCTTTATCGCACCGTGTACCCATTATTACAATTAAAACGTTGTCGGTGCATAGCTTTCCTCAGCGTCGTCGTCTATTGAAGATCAAGAGAAAATCGTTACTGTTTTTTCCTCTTTATTGCTCACGGTCGATGTTATTTATTATTATTTTTTTTTTTTATGGTTAGCTTCACAAAGGATCCCGAACTGGTTTTATTTACGAGGACTCGCGAAGAGCAATCGTTTTCCGTGTGCAATATTTATGAACGTACAAAGTGTCGGTTAGATTCTATAGTCTTTCTCTCGGGCATTAACCACCAACTTGTTAGGACGGTACATAATATAGAACGGCGGCGGTTGACTATCTAGTCAACGACGGTGCATTGCATTGCAATAATATGTGTGTGCCGTGTGCGTTTTTGTACCTGCATGTGCGCTCTGTCGATGCAGATTGATTTTTTTCTTCTTCTTTATTTCCATTCGAGTTACACTCAAATCGCCGGTAACCCGATACTGTGGATTCATTAGGTTTCATTAGATCATTACTTGTATATTATTCAAACATCACCGAGATTGGCATGTAGATACTCGGTTTTCGATTCTCGTGTTACCCGTGAGCGGTTGAATATCGCATGCGAATAGACAGCCGACGCAACCATCGGACTTGGTATAATATATTTATCGTCTATAATATGACGCCATCTCTCCCAGCCGGCCCGATGAACACAGCCGTGTGACTCAAACGGTAATTACCACTAGAAACCACTTGACAGTGGCTGATCATTGAAACGAAGATGATGTGAAAAAATACTTAATATGGTCATGTGTCATTAACGTGGCGCCTGACATGTCTATAATATACATTATACACATATTAATATGCGTTTATATAATATAAATATCATCTATTGGACAAGAGAAAGACTTAATTCATTGTGATTTTTTAGAAATTATATGAACATTTATACCTAGCTTTAAAGATAAATAAAAAGTCAGTATTGAGATATTATTGATAGTCAAGAATCATACGTATTATAATTTCAAAGTTTGAGCTACATTAACTGAAAATCGTCTTCTAGTTTATTTTAGTTGAAAAAATACTTTTGTCTGTCTACATCAAGTATAATAATACCTACTATCAATATTCGCTAAACATATTTGAGCTTATATTAATATTGTATTCAGGCTAATTGTTATGTGTGTATTTTACTGTATCGACTAAGCATTATGTGTTAACGTTAGGTTAGTAAGGTCAAAAACATTTGATATTTTTTTTTAATGTATGAACAAAATATTATCTTTTTCAATTTTTGACGAACTGACAAACGTCAAAAACAATTATAATTCAAAATCAAATTTCAAATATACTTTATAATATGTTATGACATGTGTAAAAATAATGCACTTTCGAAGTTAAAAATAAAATTGTATTTTTGTTTGGCTCTTTCACATAAATTTACGACCCGTCTTAGTTCAATAAACTTAATTTTTCCATACAATTTATTGACAAAATAAACTGTTTGAGAATCCAGATGCTAACGAGTCCATATTTTTATGATGACTTTTATTGCTCCATGATTCAAATGTTATTGTTAATATATGTATAGTATATATGCATGTACTTAATATATATTATTAGCAATATTACATTTATAATAATTATGACTGTGTGTGTTTGAATACTCAAACGTAATATTCGTAAACTGATATTTTTGAAAAATATTGGTACATTTGCATTTTATGTCATTGAAGTATAAATTATCTTTTAAATATCGTATTTTATTTTGACTTGTACTAAAATATGTGATCTTGTATTGTTTTGCAGTTATTGAGACTGTCTCATATCATGTACTCATTGTACAGGTACAGTGCAAACCCGTATAAAATTGAAATGTGAAATATTGTATACAATTTGGAAACGCGTCTTTGCTGGTGAGTTTTTTTATTACGATTAAAAGGTACCTAATAGTAGTATAAGTGGAGGTAATAGTAGAAGTTATAGTAGGTATAGTATAGTTGTAGTAGTACTATTGTTTACTATTTTTATCAATTTACGTGAGTTGTCGAACCTGAAAAAGACAATCGGTACCCATACGATAAAAATCAAAGACCATCCAGGTATCCTGGCCATGTTTACATGTAGCAGTGGTCTTTGAAACGCGTCCACTTCAACTTCTAGCACGACACAAACGCAGGCCGAGCCACTCGAAGCGACCGCAATTCCGCCGACTTTGAGTCTATTCTATAACGGCAGACGGCAAAGTCAATGCCAAATGTCAGCAACGTTCACTCTTTGTCGGCGGTCTCGTTTTACATGTACCCTACCTCTATTACGACGTGTACAACTATAATCGAACGGTTGTCCCGTGCGCTTTATATTATAATAATCGAACGAAACGTCCAACTTTTTTTATAAAATATTCCCGTCGCATAATAAATGTTTTATTGTTTTTTTTTATGTACGCTGAGGTGATGCTCTTGAGCTTAGCATTATTATTATTATTATCGTCGTCTTCGTCGTCATTAGTTCTGAGCGGATTCGAATTCGTATAGGTACCTGTACATAATAATTATTGACCTCTGGCTGGCTATCGACGATAGTATTTTCGAGACGTTATTAATGCGACGATCGATTGCGTCTGCCGTTTGGTTTTCTTAAAAATATAATTTAAGTATATATAATAATATTACACGTCTGGCGATGGCGGTGATGATGACGTTCGTCTCGAGTTTATATATTCCTCCGTACGATTATTATAATATACGCAGATGAAGATCTATACGTTATATTGGAGAGGCGCGCGCGCGTGTGTGTGTCTTGTGAATAAATAACATTTTTTTTTCTTTCTGTCTATACGACAAACGACCGACGTCTATTCACGTAATCCATCATAACGCCACGAATAGCCCACTCGCCGATAATCGACGGCAATAATTTCGCGGCGCGTCGTGTCTGCGTGGTTGGAAAAAAAAATTTAAACGACTTAAAGGACTATTATAATGTAATATTATTATATGCGTGTGTGTGTGTGTGTGTGTGTGTGGTGTATGTACAGGCATGCGTTTGTATGTAACACCCGTGGTACAATGCACTTGGGGCATTTTTAATATTTAAATCGGATAATTCGCTTGTAATTTTTTCATATACGTATACCTAATAAGTCACTTACTATAAGTTATACTGCAGTAATTGGAAATCGCATGTATATCTAATATTTCTCGTGTCTGTCAAAACATATTTTTATTTTAGTAATATTATAATTTATAATTATCACTGCGCTCACAAAAATACTTTTCAGAAATATAAATAATTTAGTTCAATATTTAAATATTTGACGATTCGACTGTATATTATATATATAATATATATGCGAAACGTTTACAGTGTGTATTTGCAATGATATTCGAAATGAGCATATTATCTTGTCCGTGTGTTTGATTGTCCCTTCATTATAGTCTAAAAAATAATTACGAGGCATCATAAAATGCTATGAAACTGCATCAGTGGGCGGAGGAATTCAAAAGGGTTCAAAAACACAATGTTTGTGGCATGTTGGTGTGTGTGGGTTCCTCTTTTACGGGATAAATCGTAAATGTACATATATACAGACACACACACGCTCACACATATATATGTATTTATACATAATAAGCTTTATAATATCATATCCAGTTTCAAAACCTGTCAGATTTTATGCACAATAGTTACGACGTGTTGCTGCTGCTTCCGTTGACGGTACACACATTAAGTGAAGGTGTGTTTTTTTCAGACTAAAAATTATGTTCGCGTCTCCATCGGTGATGGAAATTTCAAACACACTATTGTCAGGCACTATCCAAATTCCGAGATACGGATACGAACAAACGACTGTGTGACGTAAGTACCAATATTATCGTATACATAATAAATATGCCATTTTATTGTACTCGAAACCGAATGAATCTATCAATCCGATGTATAGTTTTATACGCTGCAGTCCATCACAAATCCCTAAAATATGTCTATTCAAATTAATAATTTAAAATAGCTATTCAGATATATGAAAGCTGATAGGAAATTTGATCGAATCCTATTCCAATATTTGTTTAGGCCTATAGTATCATATGTAAGAATACTGACGTTGATAATACTGAATGTCTGAATCCATATTAAAGTGCCCATGTAAGCGTTACAGAACCAGTTTTACCAGTCAATCATGATACACAATTTAGTAATTTCTAAATTTTACTTTGTGGAATCCAATAACTCAAAAGTTGTACAAGTTACCAACTATTATGAGGATACTTTTAGTTTTATGATAATTACTAATAAAATAAAAACATATTTTTGTTTTTTCCATTGTATACTACCTATTGTGCAGTTAAAATACGTATATTTGGATTAAAAAAAAAAAAAAGTTTTAAATATATTTTCAAAGTTTCCTTGCTTTCAAATGATTCCTATATAGCAATCATACATTTTGTATAGTTTTCGAGTGCCTTATACTTATTGCATGTACCTATACCTATAATATACTTATGATACGTCGATGAATAGTTTAAATATTTATAAAATATAAAAACATTTTTAGTAAGTCATTTTTAAATATATAAAATACAAATTGAAGAATTTTTTTTAAAAATGGCATTAATTGGTTTTGATCTTTATATTATTATTATTAAATATGAATAGGACTAACCCTATCATCTATCGAAGTAAAATATATTTTTGATTAAACGATGTCCTTAACCCTTACAGAAATACTAATAATAAAATACAAACATTTAATGTTACCTATGGAGATTTAAGGTCTTATCTTTTGTTCAGAAAACGATACTATCGTACTAAGAATAATAATAAAAACATGCTTCACCCTCAAACCGTGGACGTATACACTATACTTGGCTTAATACTACCAATAAGACGACCAGTAAGACGTTTACGTTGGTAATGTAGACTAGGGGAAAAGAAGAGGACAGTGACAGCTAAGAATATTACGAGACGACTTTATCTATTAAAAAACAGTTTGCCTGACACATACATAGGTACACATATACATAACACAAATGGTCTACGCATACACATAATGGCCTCCGAAATATTTCTTTTTATACAAACATATATTATACGTACAGTAACTGTATGATATTCCTCGTGTACATCGCTCCACATTTCTCTCTTTGCATTGTACACGGTCACGAGCTCTCAGTTTACACGGCGCATTCATATTTAAATGTGGCGCATAACGAGCAATTAATAATTACCATTGCTGGGGTCAAACGCTCCTACATGTATATTGTATATGAATAGACGCTATTGTGCCACTGAGAACCACTGGTAAATATAAATGTATAAAAAAATAATAATAATAAAAAAAATACCATATTATCCTAAAACACTATGCACGCCCGCGCTGTCCACCCACTATATATATTACGACACAGCTATACAAACTCGCCAATGAATAATGAAGCATGTGACTTTTGGAGACGACTATATAGGTACAATGACGAGCACACGGTACTTGTGTATATATATATAAATATTTATATACATACACACACACACATGTTATTATCTATAGGTACCTACATGAAAAGACCGCGAGTTTTTCACCGCGAACAATGCGACTCGGAACAATATTTTATTCATTCGGTCGATATGATAAATAATGATATATATAGTTGTAATCCTCTGAAAGCCAGCTACATAGTATTATAGATACTGTATATGACCGTTATATATTATATTATATACGATCGTTTCCGACGGTTACGTGCTATGATATAATATATACGTCATGCGATGATGATCTATGAGCGGTCATACGGATGCGTCGTATTCGCTCTCCTCGCTGGTGGACCAACGCAAGATCAGTGGGTACACTGTGTGAGTGTGTGGTTTCGGGTCATGCCCCGTCTCCAATATAATAAATATATATATATATTTCCACCACTGTGATGTGCGTATTATTGTGTTTGTGGCAGAAAGCTGTTTTCGGAAAATTATTATTATATCCGATGATAATAATATTATTATTGTCGTTGCCCGACCTCTCGTCGCTCCCCGTGTACACGGTATTATACGCACCTATACAAACCGTCGTTGCAGCCGTATTATTTGTAACCGACCGGAGAGACAAAGAGCAGCTATCTAGCCCAAGTGCGCGCGGGTCACGCGTGACGGGCTTTGTGTTGTCGGACTACGTCGTCGTCGTCGTCGTCATCGTCGTCGTTGCATTCGTCGTTGTAGTCGTAGTGGGGCCAGAAGGATGTGGAGGTGTTGTGTGTGTGTGTGCGTGTGTGTGTGTGTGTGTGTGTGTGTGTGTGTATATATAGACCATCTCGATCCAAGTGAGAGAGAAAATAAAAAGTACGTATATCATCTACAAAGGGAGAGAGACGGACAGATATGCGTCTTGAGCAGCGTATACGCCGTTAAAGTTAAACGGACCATTGTTTCGAGTAGCGTGTGCGCTCGCTGTGTGCGTGTGTGTGTGTTGCTAAAACAATTAAACCTTACAGAAAGATTAAAAGAAAAATCTGCTCCGTCGGTACTTACGTTATAGAACTGCAGGAGCTCGGAAAAACATTCAGAACTTAACTTGGTGATCGATTGACTCAATAACATCCAGTTGAACACCATATGATGCATCCTTACGTCGAACACGCTTATCGAGCACATGACCGTGGTCAGTGTGGTAACCCAAAACCTGTGACGATAACGCGCGTTTCGTTCGTCTGGTGGACGCTCGGAGAAGACCCGTCGACGAAGGTCGTTGCCTCGTCGAGCAGTCGGTGGTCGGACGTACCATACACGTACATGCGACCAACTCTCTCGTACGACATTCGCAATCGACGAAGCGGCGACGCCGACGACCTGCCGCAGCTATCTCCTGTTGAATCGTTGTTTCCACTCGAACGGTGACAAATTCGCCGGCACCGGCCGAGAAATACGACACGACGCGACGGTGTGAAGAAGAATAGAAGGAAAAAAAATAAACCTGTCGTTTAGAAAAGTCATTAGTCGCGTTTTTCGATCGAGAAGGGAAAAACTATGACGGCAGCTGAGGAAATAATATAATATATATAATTCTACAAATGCATATTATAATATTATTATATTGTTTATACGCGCCACGCGGTATACAAACAGTACAGTATACATATAATATATAGGTATACACAATATTATAATTTAATGAGAGAAACAGAACGACGTGAAAGAGCGCGTGGGAGTTGGGCTGCGCGCATAGCAAGGTCACACCGGTGACCCTGGCCGTGTTGGAAACCTGATGGCGGCGATGACGGTGCCACCGTGTTCAAACGACCGGAGATCCGGCCACGGTTCGTTTCTCCGTCCTCGGCGTGTATCGAAAAGAACAAAACGAAATTGTTCCGCAGCGGCAGTCAGTGCTGTGTTACTACCACCACTACTACTATTATATTATACAGTTTCGTACAATATTCAAAACGGCCGCGGTGTCAGGTCGAAATGAGTGCGTCTGTTCTACACCGGTGCGGTGCGGGGACTATGTATGCGCGCGAAAAATCCGATCCCAACGACCTGTTTTGAAGTCTATAGCGGAATATGGTAGTCACGACCCGTTTCGTTGTCGTCGTCGTCGGTGGATTTGACTATATGGATATTCCGTCGCGGCCGGGTGTTTTCGGTGCAATATACTGGCGCGTGGTGTAGTCGCGGTGTTACACCGAGTGTAACGGGGTTATGCAGCCCGTCCTGGGCGAGCCGGTCCGACGACGACCGCCGGTGGTGGTGCGTGCTGCTGCTTCTGCTGCTCTGTCACCTCTTCCTCTCTGCCCAGCACCACCCCTCCACATCTGAGCAGTATAAAAATCAAACAATGAAAACCAGATCGGCTTCATTTTGCTATTGTTTTCACGCAGCCATCCTGTATTGTTGTTATTATTATTATTCAGGTCCGCCGCCCGAGTGCCCGACGATATCGAACAAACGCTGCACAGCAATCCGGTACGATATTTCGCGAGTCTATATTTATATATAATATACAGTCAGAAAAAAATAGCGCCGTCGGTATTAAAATATGTTGTCATAATTCTTTTTTGGCCGGGCGACAGATCGTTAATGCCAAAGTCGCCGCTTTTACGATCTATTAAACTTTATCGAGAATAATGTTATATGGAACGCGTTAAATGCTCGGGAGCACAATGGGAGCTACCATAAAGGAAATAAGAGAAATACGCCGAGGCGATGGGGAAGAAAGCCATCAAATTTATTGGCAGTGGTCTGTTTGAGGCGTGGCCAAATACTGCAACTCGATGAGCATCGGAGACCGACGGTTCCAACGCGCTCGCGACTGTGGCTAGTGAGCTTTTATAAACTGACCGTAGGATGGATGTTCAGCAGAAAATGTATATTAAATTATTGTGAAAAAACCGACCGGCGTGTGTCGCATCGAAAAAAGAGATGAAAATTACTTGCGAAAAAATCGGCAAACCACACATAAACATAATACACGATGATGTTCGACAAAATGTAGTTCCGGTATCGGCAGTATATATAATATAAGACTGTACACTATTTATGACTATTATTATTGGTAAACGTCTTTTGGACGTTTTGAACTGAGAATTCGAAATAAAAAAATGTAATCACGCGCGTGGTAACGCAGCGGAATTTACGCTACACGATGAAGGGAGGGGGGAGGGTGTATACAAACGAGGCTTTTTTTAAGAACGGTTCTTTATGGGCGAATCGTGACCCGCGACCGAACAATGGTAGTCCACACCGCTTCGAGAAAATATTATGTTCATTCTATATTGTACTTAATTAGTCCGCTTTTTAAAAATAAGACGACGACAGCGAGAAAAAGACCGATACGTCGCGTTGAGTCTCACAAGGAAACTCTGATTACAGAGATGTTTCGAGCTCGAAAGTAGTTTGAATGGGTCGAAATCGACGACATCTGGACGCTGGTCACGTTCGCCGCAACGGATTTTTCAACTATACAGTTGAAGGTACCTCTGGACACGGGTGTGAATAATATATACACGATACACTATATGTATAACACACTACATCGCTAACCGTATTAGAGCTACAATAGTATAACGTCAACATAACGCTCGATCAAGTAGATCCAACCAATATCGCCAGCGAGAGTGGTGCACGATAAAATATAAAAAATAATAAAATATTTGTAATATATTTTCATTATTAGGCTGCTAGTGTAAGTGTTAACCACGGTTCAAGAGGCGCAGTGCAGTTGCCGTTGGTCGCAAATACATTCAGAACCACTGCGAAACGATAATGCGTAGAATTAAACCAATACTGTGAAATGGTGAGACGGCCAGTGTGTTTGTGCTGTGGCAAGATTTAGGCGTAAATACGTTCGCACGATGATGGACCGTTGGATCGTTGTCGGTAAATCCCGTCGGTTAGTTAGTCGACATGGCCAGTCCAACGACACTCGATAACAATATTATATAGGTATATGCGGACGACCCAGCGAGGAGAGGAGTATATTATTATTATAGTACTCGTATTAACTCCCTGTGTACGGGCAAAATAATAATACCTGCGTATAATAATATAATACAATTGCATCGTTGCAGTGCATAAGTTACGCTAGAGAATCTGCCGGGAATAGATCTTTTCCGCGCGCCCACTCGCATAAACGATTTATAGTCTTGTCGCTGACCGGTATAATAATATATAATACATATTATAATATAAACGCGTATTATAGTTATACATATTATATTATTATCGTCGTCGTCGTCGGATAATAATATGTATGTGTACGTACTCTCCGGCCGCCGAGTTTGCATGATGTGCATGTGCATGCGAAGTGCATGTGCATGTGCACGCGTGCACCGAGCCAAAACTAAAAATATTTTCAATCGCCCACGCGCTCGCTCTCGCACACTCCACACACACACACACACACAATCTCACGCGAGCCGCTCGCGTATTGTAAATTTTGCGCAAATGCGTACAGCCCACGCAAGCAACCCGTTAGAATATAATATCGGCGGACGAGACGTACCTATATATTATCATCATATACATCGTATTATAATAATATACAACTGCGAAGAACTATTGCGTTTCGCGGTGACGGTGGCGTAATTACCTTTACGGGCTAAATTATTATTACTATGCAATGCTTGTATTCCTATCCATTTAAATATATATATAAAATATTACATCTCAGTGTGCGCGTGTTTGTACTTTGTTTGTGTGCATTAAACGCATTGTATAATGTAGTCGAATTCGTAACAGCTGCCGAGGACGCGTACATATACGTGAACAAAAAAGCACATCCCATGGCGGAGATCTCGGGACGAGATATATTATAATATAATAATAATATATTAATTGTGTGCATTAAATCGTATTATTATTTCTAAAACAATCGTATTGGATGGAGCGAGTGTGACGCTACTTCGGCAGACGATTAATACGACGATTACTGATTTACCGTAACGAAGCTATAGCCTATAGGTACTGTGATGTAGTGTTCGATGACTACGGTTTTTGTGACGATTGCAGGTTGTTGGACCCAGCTGTTTTCAGTATAGGTGATGTATATTAGCTACACAGATGCTCGTTATAACTACAACGGTTTAAATAGTTCTGCAGCTCGTTGAAAACGATTTCTCTTGTACGACCGTTCCATAATATGGAAATATTCTTCAATATATATATTATTATACGTACAACAACGATGACGCGTTATTGATAATATTCATCAGACTCATATATATAATATATATATAGTATATTGTTAAGACTGTTGTTTGACGAGCATCTAATTATTATCATATTATACTCGTTACGATAAACGTGGCGATTATGTCAAAATAAATATTAATGGTTCTCCCGCTGTGCATGAAAACATAATAATATTATTATGCTGAAGATGATCTGTATATTGTAAAACTTTTCCGTCACATATGGTCATCGAAATCTATCCCTATATGTAAACTCTAAAATGTAAAATATTATGCTCATACATTTCCAAGTTGTCGGATATAATGAAAAAAAGAAGGTTTTAGCGAGTCTCTTTGCACCGACGCCGATTGATTTACCTTCATATATTTTAGGCTTCTTCCTGAATATTATAGATGATGATAGGTGAATACCGCTTTCACACGGCTTTCTAAATTTCCCTACAATTTCCCTGTTCTTGCACCGTGTTACGACGCGAACTCACTACTATAATCCTACAGGATAGGTTTTATAAGTATTTCGTTTCATCTACTCATTATTTGTATTTGGTTACCTTTACATACCTATGCGTGTCGGTAAGGCTATTAGAACAGAGTGGACCATTATTGTGTAAGATAATAACAAAAATAAACAATGATCCAAGCTCTGAACATTTCTACCGTTTCACCCTGTAAAGCGGGTCAGCGACGAATTCGCTCGCTATCGGCAACACCACACGACGTATGCACAAGTCACAACAATTATATATTTCAATAGTATGGTCTGCAAGTAATAACGATAAAAATATCATAATTTATAATCTATTGCCACACTGTGTTGTACCTACTGTATGATTTTATTTCAAACATCGCGTTATCCAAATGTCGTGTACTGACGGTGTTGTATTATAGTAATATTATTATGTAGATAGGTGGGCGGCAATAATATTAGTACGGTATATCTAGTTTTCTTTATCGCGGTCTGTAAGGGCCCCGCATATTACACACGAAACGTACGTATGTACATAACATTATATGCTATTATTATTATATTATAATATATTATAAAAAAAAAGGAAAATACGAAAACAAAAAGCGCCAGCTGCACCGATTGTTCCGGTGTGCGTTACACGCGGTGTCATCTAACCAATTTCGTGCGAGTGGGTAAACACACAGGTGGAACCCGAGCTTCGATAACACCTGCACTAACATTAACAGAATAAGCTTCCAACACTGTTACAAAGTCGTCATGTACCTAGCGTTATAACGTTTCGGTTCGTTTACAACGCACATATACACGCCGCCGTGAGTACAACATTATACATTTTTATATTTATTTTTCACAACAATAATTCTCGTTTACGAAAAGAAAAAAAATTATAATAATTTAATATGGACAATCCATCGCGTCTTGATTAACGATCGTTTCATTTTCTCTTTTTCGTAACCCAGTACGTCTAGTTCAAGCTTGTGTATACACTATACATTTTTACGTGCTATTTAAAATATGTACGCACGCGAATTTATTAAAAGCCGAGAGAGAAAAAAGCGTAGGAAGAATTGAATAGAAAAAAAAAATAATAAACGTTGTGGTATTCGCGCCTATCAACGGTCACGAACATTTATTATTCAAGAGATCGTTAAAATTTAGAATGCCAACCCGCCGCCGACCCTCCTTCGCTATAATAATAATAATAATAATAATAAGTCGGGTTAAGTAGTATTTATATTTAGTATTTTTTTTCCGAGACCGTTTAAAGAGGTGTTTTCTTTTGATAAATATCATTAAATATGAATTCCTCAGATTAAGGTCGGTATGGGTTTACTATACAACATTCGAAAATGATTTACATTTTCCTGTATTATCAGTCTCATGTGCATGCAGTGCACTGTCGGATTTATGATATAATAATAATGTTACTGTCAAAATTCTGTTCCCGTCGTTGTTTTTCGAAACTAAAAATAATTGTGTATTTGATGTCATATTTTGTTCAACAGTCATGTTGAAGTTGAATCTTTTATGAAGTCATTAATCATTATTCATTATCAACACTAAACGAAATATAACAAACAAATCCTTCAATGTAGTGTTTTTATTTTTATGTGATTTATTAAATTAAAAGTTTTGTACAATTAACCGTAGATAATGATATTGTCATATATTTTTTTAAAATTATTTCACGTTTTAAATTGTTTAAATCATACTTGAAGGGCTTGACACATTCGAAGTATGACAAAAAAAGGTATGGAAAATCTATATGTGAAATCAAATTTTATATTTTTACTGACAGCGTAGCTGTATTTATAAATATACCTACTACTCGTATGTAAATAATATTATAGTCTGGTATAAATTTGGTTATCATTATTGCACGGGGTTGTATTTTAAATCAGATTACGGGTTATTCGAACGAATGAATAATGTATTTGTGTTTTATCTTTCGTTCAAGACAATTTCGATATTTTATTAAATTCTCATAAAGCCCGAAAACACCGTGTAATAATAATAGGTTTACTATAATACCTATATACTAAACACGGCACACGCACGAGAAATAAATTCATCGTGCATTTCCGTCCATATTACATATTTATATATACCAACATAATATTGACATTATACAATGACCGACAGGATGTTGTGTTAAAAACACAATGTTATGTTGAATAACGAATGTTCATTTTGTATGATTGGTAGTTACACTGATTAAGTATACTTAATCAATGGTAGTTATAACATTATTATGTGTTTATTCGAAAATTATAACAACGAAAATGGGCGCGTATCATCATCGAACATGTAATAGTATATTATAATAATATCATTATTGCGTTGCTACTCAGAGCTAAAAATCGATATCGATTGTGACGCTCGAGATCGAACGACGTATCAGGCAAATATTTATAAAATATAATATGCATATGTACACTGTAGAATAAAGTTAAATTATATTCATGTATGCATGTTATATAGTGGTGGGTACGATATTGATAAAATGGCGCATAATATATTATTATTATATATGTTTCTCGAGGCGCACTGCGTTTATGCTGTACAACCGACATAAATGGATTTTCGGCTGTCAGGTCGTTCACTCTACAGTTTCTACGGAAAAATAATCTTTAAACGTCAAACCTGTCAAACCGTTTTTTCTAACTTATGACATTCAGTCAATTTGGTACTCGGTGTTTTGAAAAATTCGTGTACGAGTATAACTCGTTTAACTCGAAGTTCTAACCTAAAAATGTTGCATGCTCCACATTTTAAAGTTACATAAGTAACAATATTATTAGTGACACATTTTTAAACAAAAAAAGAAAATCTTTTACTTTTATATATCTTGTGGTGCTCTTTTTTAAACTTTTATTGTATGATACAATCCCAAATACCAAATCTAATAATTTTATTTTTATCTTTTTACCAACATATTTTAGTGTATTTCAATTAAAACATGTATAAGTACCTATACTAAGTAGATAAGCGTATAGTGTAGAGAGGTACACTACTGCCAAGTGCCAATATCGTATAATAGGCTGGATTAAACTGCATTTGAAAACTCAAAAATCGACAGAGAATGACACGCGAACGCCGGCTCGCAAATTATTGTTTCACTCCCCGAAGCCCAGTTAAAGGTTTATTTACTTTTCTCGCGAGATCTTCCGAACACGCGTCGCATTTTGGCACGAGACCAATCAGACAATCGTCGGCGTATTAACCGCAGCGGCGGCGGTGGCAGCAACGGCTGTTTTTTCCCCGCGAAGACGACGATCATATTTTTTTTTATTATATTAATATCATAATAATGTATATTTGCATTTTTTTTCAACATTTTTGTCGTTGTTCTCGTACATACTCGAGTCGTCTTTCTATTACACGTAAGAACGTGCCAATATATAATAATATAATCTACATATATATATGATATCGCAGTGTCCTAGTTTTTTACTCGCACATTTGTGTATATATATACCACCTACACGTGAATCGTATAATAAATAATCGCATTCGGCTATACTCGCTTTAGTCTTTAATCTTTTCTTCTTAAAAACCATTTCATGAGACCAATTTTTTTAAAACAAACCATCGAATCGAGTATTGATAATATTGTTGATGATTATAATATATGTGCTAATCGTAGTATACCGTATATTATTAATTTATAGTTTATACATAATATACGGTATAGCACAGGTACCGAATAAAAATACCAAATATTATGTCTTCATAAAATTTGATTTCGCGTGGCGAATAGACAATAATACGAGTCTCATTATTGGCCTGCTATTTTGATTGTTCTTGCAGGTGATATGGATATCACTGTATGCTCCTGATTTCGGTTAAGACAAAGTATGTACGTTTTTAAGACACGTTGTCGTCTGTCGATCCTATACCAATATAAAGGTTCAAACTTCCCAAACCTTACACGAACTTTACTCCAACACCTCACTGTGAGTATTAGGTAGGTTTATTCTGATAATAGCTGGTAACCTGTTTGACAGAACTAAGCAAGACGTTATGTCGATATAATGTTTTCCCTTATCAACACCGCACGTGACCGCTGACTCTAAATCTTTTCGACAAAATATTATGTAGGACATAGGTACTATCAATTGTACATAATATTATAATATACCGTGGTGGGTATATGTAGGTACTTTACTACTTTACACATGGCGTTTAAAATAAAAAAATCTGTCGATAACGCATAAACGAATGAACGGTTTTTATACTTATTTATATCTTATACTATATAAAACGGGGAACGTGGGTTGATTGTATTCATTTCGCATAATAATATAAAATAATAATTAAGTCACATTTCAAACGCCTGAAATCATATTACGTCATTTTTCGGACGGGTTTGTGTAACGCCAAATCGGATATTCTAAAGCGATGCGTGTCGGCTATAATATAGTATAACTATTAAAATACATATATTATATTACTGTGCACATATTTCACAAACGAGCGGCTTCTGAACGTAATATTGTATTCGGCTAGCGTGTGCGGCACACATATATATATATATATATATTTATGAGTCAAATATAGAGATAAACGTTTGGAAAACTATTAAAACCTAGTTAGTCATTATAATGATTAAAAGTTTCACGCTCCACATCAAACCTACACGAATCTATAAATCAATGCGATGATTAGACGTGCTGCAGACTATAATAGTTATAAATGTATAATATACTTTAAGGGAGTTTCTATCACATCGAAATAGTTATGATATAAGGATATAACTTGTAAATAAAAAAAATTAAAATCTAAAATAAAATATGTGCAAGCCCAAGAATATTGCTGATTACGATTGTGCGTATTTAAATTTCCAAGCTCATTGGTGAAATGTTATATAAAATACTGCAATATAGATCGTAATTTGAAAATTTTATGAAGTTCATTTTTTTTCAAATAGTTTATGTCTAATAATTCAAGAAACACAACTCAAGATTTATATGACCTTCAGTTAAAATATGTAATATGTATAGTATAATATATTAATAACCCTTTTACTGCTGAAAACGTGTATACACATTGTTATCAAATCAAATTGTTGGATACGTCTTAAATAAAATAAAGTATAATTAGATCAATAGATTTTTAAATTCTTTGTCTAACGGATGAAAATATGAACTCCTATTTCTGATATTTGCATTTTAATATTTAGCGCAATTCAGTGTTTTATTAAAATAGTAATGTGTTTCAACAAATATATTTATTCATCAACCAAAAAATATTTGACAATTATAAAACTAATTACATGAAATCATTACTATAAAAGTGTGTTGCATAAAAAATGTGGAAACACTGACGATAAATTGATTTTTACTTTTATTTATTTATATGAATATTTGGGGAACCATTTCACTATACAATAATTTACAATTAGTACGTTTTGATAATAAATTTCAAACTTTTAAATTTTTGAAGAACAGTCTATCAGCACTTTTAACAAGTGTAAATGTTTAAACTTTAAACACAGAATATAACAATAAAGTAATAAACGTTTAAAGTACTTTTATCTACCTTATTTATGGAAAATTGCTCAACACTACTGAGTTGTTGCTTTTGATTCGTTCATCGGTGACAGGGTTATGATTAAAAAAACTGTATCAAATACCATTTAATTAAAAATACTACGGGACCCTGTTGAGCTCGATAATTATTACTTATTTGTGTAGGAAAGTATGATTTATGAAGCCAATTAATACTGTTATATTCATCATAGCCGAGCTTGATATCTTAAATGTATGCGTGACGAAAAAAATGATAATAATATGATGCCAGATGTATTATACTATCAAATAATATTCAGATCACTGCAATATTATCAAACTATAATAAAAACCGTTGGACGTCGTGACCTTTAGTCCGTGAAGATTCGTAGTCGTAAATATTATGGCGTATTGTTGTACACATAATATTGTACAATATGCGTTATACGTATATAAAAGATAATATAGAAATCGGTAACGATTTCGTCGGAAACGATGTAACTAAATCAATTTCTATGGAAACACGAAAACGCAATTATTCGTCATGGGTAATATTATAATTTATAATATTATACCATATAAATATTATATATTTTATTTAGGTATATATAAAAAAATAATATGAACTGTGAACATTTTTCATAGGCATTTCCATTTCCGGTCGAATGTTTCCGTATTAAGAGTTACGCGATACGTATATATAAATTATACTATAATGTTTATATATATTGTATGTATATGTCATATATAATGTGTTTGATATTTTTGTTTGTATTTTTTCCTGATACACGATATATATTATACCACTTCCGTGCGGTCGCTTCTACTATAATACTGTGCTATTGCCCCTGCTGCTTTTTCTGTTACTATATTTATATTGTGTCGATATAGTTTACCCACCATCGTCCAATATCCATTAAAATGAAATACCCATTGCGTTCAAAATTTTAAATCCAGGGCGATTCGTGTTTTATTTTTCCCTTTAGTCTGCAGTTAGCTTCCGAATTTTGTCGCTGCGAATAATGCAACAACAATGTCTGCAGTTAAATCGACCGAACTAAACTGATAAAATACTATACTGTATACGTGCGTATACATATAGGTATAGGCACGCTTATTATATTATAATATTATACGTAGGTATAGTCTGAAGCAAGTATACGTTTTTATGTACATTTATTATTTATCCTGCTCCACTTAAGCACCATTATTGTGTAGTATATCGTAAACGTGGTTTACGGTATAATAATTAACGTATTTTTTTTTTTTACCATAGGTACTGAAAAATATTTTTATTTACGGCGATAAAACAGCAATAATGTCATACTGTATCCCTACGAGTGTCTGTGCGCGTATAATTATAATAACGAAATAAAATCTAACAATCCGTTTCGATAAGAAAGTACGAGGTTTTTAGACGTACAATAAGCGAGGGAGTTTGGAATGAAGTCTCGCGTTTATCATAATTTTATAACAGGTATATAATATTATGAGGTAACATAATATACAAATACGTCGTGGAGATAGTGGCGGCGGCGGTAGCGTTGTCCGGAAGTTAGTGAAATATTAAAATGCAGGTATATAACAGTGGCCATGTATATGCAGGAAGTCCTCTCCCCGTACAATTCGCAAGCGAAAAAAAACCGTTTTGTTAACATATTTTGACTCTTCGAGTCTTTTACCATGCAAATAGTGGGTCGTCACTCTGCAGTGACAACTATTTAGGTACCTATAATATATTATTATGTACGTTGAGTACAACAGTCGTCGCGGGGCCGCACCATTCGCCGACGGAAACGGTCTACAAAATATGTTAATATAATATAATATAAAGTTAATATACATTACTAATAGGTACATTAAGAAAAAAAACTGTGTGCATTTGGTAAACCAGTACTGCACAATCTACCATCCGCCAGCTCGGTGTGTGTATGAATTTCGAAACTAAAATTAAGAAAAAATTAGATTAATATTTTTTTAACACGATATTTTGACTTGCTACACCTCTACCACCCTCTTGCACACCACCACAAATCACAACACAAATTACGATACTGCAGCAGCATATAACAGTAATATACAGGCTGATTCACTAAGCATGCTCGACCTCATTTTCCCTTTAATAATGAATTGATTCAATTTCTTATTTTTAGAATTTATGAATATACTCAAGGACTATAATATTTTCAAATGCTTAAATTGTTTTTTGTACCTCCTATATACTTCTTAAAAAGTGCCTTGTGGTGATAAAAAACTTCTATTTTTAAAATGAGAACCCGTCCCTCCCCCTTTTTACCGTAAATTATTTAGTGGATAATTGTGTTTGAATAACTGTATTATTGAAGAAACACGAGGGAGTATGCTTGGTGAATCACACTGTATATAATGATGTAGTAAACATTTATACAGCCAAACGGCGGAGTGTCGCAAATAATCGTCGTCGCACGCCGAGTTGGCGAAAACGGTTTTGTAGACGACCCGCCGCCACCGTATATATACATATAATTCGATAATAAATACTTTTTTAATGTCCGGTAGCAGTGGCGGCGTGTAAGTCACCGCCCCCCCCCCTCACACAAGGGTTAGTCCATTGGTCGTATGTAAAATATTATTATTACCACGTGTGTGCAGCAATAAACACACACCTACAATATTTTTATAATATAATAAATGAATATGGGTACCAGCACTACCAGCAGCTATATAGTATAATAATAATAATATATGAGTACCTAGACGAATCAGCTGTCGTCTTTGGCGAACGGCTACCGTTTGATAATCTTTTCTTTCATTCTTTTTATTTATTTATTTTTTCGATCTCGTCCTCCCCGTCTTCGTTTAAAAATCACTTAAGCCGCTCGTCGTTAAAACCTGTTTTATTATTATTATTATTATTATTATAGTCATTTTTTTTTTTTTTTTTTTAATCGCTCGTTCTGCGATTCTACGTGTAATTACACGCGTCTAGTTTATATTGATACTCTCGCAGCGGCAATATAGGAACGCGGCTGCTAATGACGCCAAATGGCGTCGCCCCACCGCCACCCGCGTAATTTTCCCGACTTAATTACACCTGTATATACTCGGGTAGTCGTGTATGTGTGCTGTACTTACACGTACATTGTGCTCGCGTGTCGCGCGTTAACCGTTTTCGTCCAATGAAATAACGTGTGCGCGACCAAAACGGTAAAATATCTTATTTCTGTTGTATAGTCAACGAAACTTCCATTCCGAAATATTATTATTCAGGCACATAACAAAAAACTGTTCTAATGATACGCGTGTGTATCTGCACTTTAATAACGTACAATGATAAATTAGTATACTAAAACGTACAACACTTTTAACGCACGCACATAATATAATATATTATATTGCAAGTATTTAAAACGCTGCTTTTTGCATTGCAATGAAAACAATAACACTATTCGATTAACGATGGTCGATGGTTGAGTATTTTCGTTTTCAATATGAACATTTAAATTAAAAATCATTGTGAGCAATCATAACTCACGAATACGCAGTCGAAAAATCAATAACAAATTTCAAACCAAAACGTGACTATTCAACACAAATTTTTCTGCAATTCAAACTGAACAGCTGTGTCAACTTTTGTGTTGTTTTTTTTGATAACTGATAACTCGTAATTATTTAAAAACTGTTTTGTATATTAAATACGTAGTAATATACAGCACTGAAACACATTTGAATTTTTGATTAAATTCACGTACTTAATCAATTATTTTTACAATACTAATTGTTAGTTATATTATTATCGTTTGTTGTTTACTTGCTAACTTTTTACTGACGAAGGGTTTCATCTCTGCGACCGCGTGTAGATAGATAGAAGGTTAAAAATCCATAAATTTCGATCTCGTAAATACGCTTCATAAACTATCGTCTTCTGGGTTGATATCGACTTTGATAATAATAATAATACTCATCCGGGATGACCGTCACTCTTTGTATGATTGTGTCATCATACTGTCTTATACCATAGAACTATAGAAGGTGCGTATATCAAATTTTAACATTTCAAATTTGAGGTTACAGCACACGGCGGTTGCAACCGATACGAATCGCTTATTAATTTTTTGACCACTCCAATACAAACCATATATTGTTAATCAGCACACCCGGGCGATTGTTCGTAAATATTATTGGTTTTTCGAGACGCCTATAGGCTATAATATATATTGTTCGTAGGGACGTAGCCGTAGGTTCGTAGGGCCGACCGATAATAGAAATTCTTGAGCGCTATTCCAAAGCAATGTAAGATGTATATTATATTATACGTCTATGATACGCTCAATATTCGAGCGTATAAAAATTTTGTATTATATCATAATGTACCCCATCTATTTTTAATCGAAGACGACGCCGCCGCCCGCTCGTTTCTCGGCGCGGTACTTGTCTAACCGACGAGCAAATATACATTTCCGGTGCGTACGCCTTGCAGCATCGTCAGGAAATCGAATTCAACACGTCTTCTGTGTGTGTGCGCGGTTTCCGGTTACCGTCGTTTTGCGTCGCGCTCGCGCTCCCCCGCTATATACGTATTATACGGCGGCCCCCTTAATATACACAATACGTGTGCTATATTATGGTCGTGTTTTACGAATAATAATAATAATAATAATAATAAAAACCCAACACATGCATTACGTCGCCGGAACGATTTTCAGCGTATATATAACGCGGTGTACGATTTCGTTTTAAAAGGCGACATTTCGCAAAAAAAAGCGTAATTCGATCGTGGGACTGAAAAAAAACGCTCGTCTCGCGCGCACCGCAATATATACACGAAAAACGTATATGACGTGTTAAGTAAAAAAAAAAATTGTATTATACGTTATAGTATATTACTGTACCTAATAATAATAATAATAATGTGGCGAACGACATCCATTTATGATATTATATTGTATTTTGCTCGACGAATTACTTCGGGGACTGACCGAATTATTATGGGTACATGACTCAGAAAAACGAATAAAAATCCAAATTCTGCAGTCGTCGCCGTCGTTTGCGTGGTATATATTAGTACGCGCTTGTGGTGTTGTGCAGTGTCGTCGAAACGCAACAAACAATAATCACTAAGCAGACTGCGTATTACAATTATTATTATTATTATACCGCAACAGCAGCTAAATTATATAATATTATATTATATATCATACTCGTTAGCCGCGCGCGCGTCGACAGATTTACCGATCTCACGCTGGTTAATGATCGCACAATCGACCGCGTTGTATCTACTAACGCATGTACAAGCCCACAGAGCACAATAAAATATATTATCATATTATTATTATTGTGTATGTGTAGTGTGCACAGTGTACAACAAATGCTGCAGTGCACACACCGACACCGCCGTGGTGCAGTTACATATTATAATATTAATGCGTGAGATTGTCGTAATATTATTATATTATATATATTTATTATAAATTTTAAATCGCGTGCGTCGTTCTGCCATTATATAATATGGTTGGGTACCACAACTATGGTACTGCAGTATACTTTATTAAATCGTTATCATTATTATTATTATTATTATTATCATCATTATTTTGTATAATTTAACGAACCCCGGGGCCGAACTCGCGTGAAGGTATTGGTTTTCGTATACATAAAGTCTCCCAAGAATATCACATCTGCACCAGTTTGTTTATGGCATTATTATATCCATACCTCCCGATACACGATATAATAATCAATAATTATTATAATACATTTAAACGCTACCGCACGAAAAATTTATTTACAACAAAAGACAAAAGCGTATGTACCATACAACGCGACAGTAAGCGTGTGCTAAACTGCATAGTTAGTTGAATTTGACGTCGTGTCTCATGTTATCCGTCGTTATCGTCTCCGCACACCGCAGTTAATAAATCATATCACGATGATATTATTATTGTTTTTATTAACGTCATAATACATAATAGTATAAAATTAATTCATAATAATATTATATCAGTCGAGTGCTACTCACAGCCTCCCCGATTGGCCATCTCGATTCTGGTATATACTCCTATAATATAATATATAATTTTATTGGTGACTATCGATACATAGGTATCTAAAGACTCGAAGCACTGAAAATGATATGGTCACCAGTCATTAATTATGATAATTATAATATTATGTATCGTTATGCAGAGTTATCGCGTTACGTGAAGTGGTTTTACCCATGTCATAAATACGTTTTATTATATTATATTATTAAAGTATAATATTATACTGTTGCTAAACACGTGTATGCAATATTATTATTATGCTTTATAATATTATGTGTTTTTGCGTTTGTTAATTTCCAAAATAAAATACATCTCCGATCCCCCCCTAGGGAGAAAACCATCAAAAGGGTTAATACTCGCTGCAGGGTTAGGTACATATATTATTCTACAAAAAAAACAGGGCGTATTTTTGGCCTGTAAGTTTTTGTATTTGAAATTTACATTTTACGACTTGACGCGAATCGCTTAACACTGAACCGTCATACAAGCTTCTACGAAACTTTAACGAAATATTTCATTAAAATGTATACTATAAAACGGTCGTGGCGTTGTGATTTTAATAACAAGAAAACGTCGGGGAATGCAGTCCGAAAATCGCTCGAATTTCTAGTCCGATTTTCGTTGCCGACATATTAATAGAAAATAATAATAATATCATCATGATAATAGTAAGGCATATTATAATATTATCGTGACGACTTGACCTGCTGCAACTGGCTGCAAGGATTCTCGGATTCACGCGTACGTATCGTACGTAATAATATCAATTATTTAGGTACGTGCCCGCAAGCACCGACGCGACGACGTAGGTTATTTATGCTCACTGCCGCGGTGTTCACCGGAACGAAGTTAGAATTTTACGAATTTCATTGCATAATGACGCGGTGCAATTTATTTTTCGGTTTTCTCTCCGTTCGCAGTAAATACAGTTTGTACTTTGTGCTGTTGCGTACGGCGGCTATAGGACGGTCAAGGTTGTTTAATTAAACGGACGACGAGCGGTTAACCGCAATGCAAGGCTGAAATTGCACTCGCGCGCATACGCACACGTCGCGTTTTGAATAGTACTACCTAACTAAAAATCGTAATTTTTAAATAATATCATGTTCAAACGATTTTTTCCGTTCCGCATCACATAATATCACGATACACGCGTTTGTATATAATATTATTGAGTTTATAAAAATAATAACTTCATTATCATTATATATATATAGGTACTGCGGCTATACAAGTGCGTGCGATCGGACTATTTTACATTATAATATATAATATTATATTGTTTACATTTCGATATTAGATATTATATAGATCAATTTTATAACATTTCTACTGAAAAATTGGCTGGTTCATATTGGAACAAAATTAAGTTTTTTAGATTGCATCCAAGTAATTATTGAATATTATATTTATCCTTTTACCTTTAGCAAACTTGAAAATTTCAAATAACAAAATCTTCATAAATGTATGTAGTTAATCAACGGAAAAATGGGAGTGTGCACTGTGCACGCTTGCGGTAAATCACCCTATACCTACCATTATTTATTATAATAATATGCATTGTGTTTATCGCGCGCACGTGTTTACAACATCAGCAGTGTGTCTATATTTATTATTAATTGTACATAATAATATATTATATATATATGTATAAAAAAACCAACTGCAGTAATTTCGCCGATGCACACGAATTATTCGCGCAGTTTAGGTAGGTATCTAATATAATTATAGTACATTATAGTGTAAGAACTATAGATGTTGGCTGCTGGGCGATTTTTTTTCCACTGTTTTCTTACTTTTTTAAGTCTATTTTTATCACATATAATATTTACGTAGGTATTATATATTATTATATTATAATGATTAATGGGGCACGTATGTTTTTCTTTGACGCCGACAAGTGATTTTGCGGTCACCGGCCCTTGTTCTGCGCTCGTTTCTACCGAATTTTGTTTTTGGTGAATTTCGTCAACGAAAAAGTAAACAAACGAATATTATAGTACCACTGACGACATAATATGACTGAAGATTATTCATCACCAGCGGTTGTTTCAATTTCAAGAGCAACCGAATCGGATGTCAGTAGAATAAAATGTATCAATCGTATGCTTATAATATAATGTAATGGGGACCCCAACACACATAGCTACAACTTCCCTCCACAGCACCACATTTTCCTCGAAATCTATCGACTATACTTACATATATTACAATATTAGTCATTGTTTTATAAACACCTCTAGGTAATATGTAAATACATTCGATTCACTTACGTCATCATCCGGCCTCGATAGTTCAGCCCGATTTTTTTTTTAGTTTCTTTGTTAACAAACTTAAAAAACATACAGATAACAAAATACCACTATACGTTATTATAACGATATTATATAAATGTGTGTTCAATGCATATTTAAAGTTTTATTTGGTGAAAATAGTCTGTTATCAGCACCACATTCCGGTTAAGTAAGTTTCCGCCATTGATATAATATGTTTTTGACAAAAAAATGTACTGGTTAGCAGAATAAAATGTATAATGCTCGTATTTTGAATCCATACAGAAATACAGTTTTGTAAAAAAAGATAACTGAATATGTAACTAAAAATCAAAAGTTGGGTATTCCTTTCTTTTAATTCAAAAATAGTATGTTTCCATTGCAAAAAAATACAAAAAAAATTGTACATACAACAAATACAAGACAATAGCTTTTGTACATAACTATATATACCATCGAGTTCTGACGAAAAAATTGTCAGCAAATATGAAATACAAACATGAGACATTATGTCATGTACTGGCGTAGGTTTTGCACAGGGCAATCGCGGTTACAAAGTCTGGAGACAAAAAGTCCATTTTGAAAAACGTTAATAAATATACCTTTGACACTATGTTATATACAATAATACAATAAACGCGTAGATATACACGAACACGAACACACACACATAATATCATGCTGTATTGCAATTATTATAGGTTTAAATATTATATCGAAACCGTGATTTATACATCGAGTCCGTGATCGCGGTCCATCGCTAGCCGCTGCAACGTCGTTGCGTATTATATATATATATCCAACGCATTGTAATAATGTAGATCGTGACGCGGACGGTGTGGGAATCGTCTGCTGCAGTCGGGTTCAGATCGAGTGTTCGTCATTAGCTCGAACACGGGCCATTTTCTGGCTCCGGGGCTTACGAGTGCGCAGATACGCATCTCCGGGTAAACGAGGCTAAAGCAATAATAATAATAATAATAACAGTATGCGAGTATGCGACCTGGCGCGTGTATGTATTGTGCATTTGTGCGTACACAGCAGGTATACAGACCGAATTCCAAAAGCTTAAAATATTCGTTTTAGGTGTTGGACTTTATGTCACACGTCATTATCTTAACGTATTTGACGGATCGTGATGGCCCAAAAGCTTTCGGTTGACGAAAAATTTTTAAAGAGAATGCATCCAATTCCGATTTGGAACGCGTATGCCTTTGGATTGTTTTATTCACAACGTCGCGGTCGGCCACGGGAAACGGCAAAGATAATCGTCCATGTTTTTCACTTGAATATAGAATAATGATTAGATTTTTTTTTTAATTTAAAATTTTGTCATTACATTTGAGGAGGGTCAATAAGCGAATGTGATGACAGACAAAAAGAAAAAAAGACACGAATCACGGAGTGAAGAATATTCTAAAGTGGGAGAAATTTCGAATGCGCAGTAGTAATTACTCATTATTATTTATTATATTTTAAACCAAACAGATATAATAAATTAATAACACTACATTATTAACTCGTCGAATACGTCATGATATTTTGAGGATTTCACTGATCTGGGGATTTTGTGATAGTGAACTGATCGGATATACCTATATTTTATCGTATTCTTGAATAAAGATAGCTGCCTACGCATAATCAGTTTAAATGCCTATGCCTTAATTATGATGGTTTAATGTTATGTACCTACCTAATACGTTTATGCCGATCACGTCTGTACATATTATATCGTCACAATAATATTATTATTGTAAATTGTATCCAATTTGTGTAACTATCGTAGAAAAATCACTTATACCGTTATTACAAGACGGGCACTTTATTTATTTTATTTTTTTTTCAGGAACTGGACGTTTACCTGCATAACAATATTTACGGAGCAAAATATTATGAAGTACGAAATAAAACGCAAACAAGAATTCATTCGTAAGTAAAAACTTACCGTATAATATTACAATTTATCATTTATGTTACCGTCATATCCCGAACACTATAATTTAGTTTCACCTAGGTTTGATAGCATAACATAATTAATGCACTTATACTTATTACCTACTAATTACGAACGCTTTAAACTGAAAATATATTTTTTAATTTATGTATGTATGTTATTTCGAAAGAGAACGATTATTTCCTTAAAAAACATGGATTATATTATATTATCTTCAATAATAAATATTAACAAACAATTATTCATTTCATGTAATCGAACCATTAAAATTGTACTAAAACCTACCTAAACATTTTGTGAATCCAAATAAAAGGACGAACTAAGTACTAGTATATTATGCTTAAAGACTATGTGTAAATATTAAATCCAACGCTATGTAATTTTATTTCGGAAAACTATTACTGTACCTAGTAAAAACCATTATTGTTATAAAAAAAAAAAAAAAAGAATAGAAAGTAAATACTCAACGTTTACAAATTAAAATGTGTGTTTTTGTTGATACTTACAAATCTGAGACGGCTAATACATGTTATGTAGGGGCTAATTTATGTAAAATGTTTTAAAAGCTGAATTACTGATTTTCATTAAATATTCAAATAGTAATGCCGGTATCAAAGTTTAAGCAGTCGATGGGAGGGTGAGTATATAATATTATGTTCGACGACCGACACGCGATAAAACACGGTATAATAATATACAAGGTATATATTTATGTAGGAACATCTCTATAATTAATACCAACTACTATATTATATTATTATGTGTTATATTTGATTTCGCTCTATTTTGTCCGGCGTATCTGACGCGCGCTCCTCGCTCGGACGGAATATATTGTTATATACCTTCATTGTATACATAAATAAAAATCGTAATGGCTGTGACTTCGCATCTTTCGCCCATATTATTCTATCGAATATCGTGCTGGCGGCCACCGGGAACAACAGTCTAACTCTAACATGGCTAAATATCTACACGGTGTCACACTGTCAATGAGGTACATGTATACATAATATATATACGTAAATACAGTGACGTCATCGGGGCGTGATAATTACGTTCTTCAAACAATGTGGTCATAATTGTAATTGTCGTGGCAGATTATAGCACGGTGAAGCGACAAAAGAGAATGAGAGGCGAAATACACGTTTTGCTGCAAATCGGTCAAAAATTTGAATAGTAAATTATTATACCTACGCGCGTATAATATTTGACGCTATGTATTTTTTTTTTCCACCGTTATTTTACGAATGAATAAAACATCGTGCTGTGGTTTACAGCGAGTGCACCGACGAGGAACAGCGTTATTGTTGGCATATTTCATCTTTTAAAATCTCGGTGTTAAAATATTTTATCAACAAGCCGCGCAGCCTACCGGGTTGTCTATACTTGTCTGCTGTGGACTTGCACTAATCGCAACAGTTACATTTTGCCACATCAATAATAATATATAATGACTGTCATATTAATAATATAATCAATTATAATGTTGATACTTATATACTGTATAGTATATTATTTCTGTCTCTCTGGGCACAGGCATATGGTGACAGAGTCTCTGGCCTTGCCGGTTTTCCGATAAAATATTCACGAATAAATCGTGATGAGCATCGATATGTTTTCTAATTTATTCCAAACGTGAGTTTTCGGTGAGAAAAATCAGTTACCTAAATGTAATAATATGTACGAAACGTATTTTTTTCTCGGGCCGTCGCGTGTCACAGCAAACATGTCTCCGTGGCGAAAAAGAACAAAGAACAAACAATAAACCTATAAGAAACTAAAATGTCGTGATGGGGAACATTAAAACGGACTAAACAAAAGCTGTATATTATAATACAGCGGTCGCCGTTCACGCGCGTAAAAGTTTACAAAGTTATATATATACACATTACACGTACACGCTAAACACTATATATCACCATATATGTCTAAAGGGGGCAAGTACACGAATACGGGGCGATCAATCGTGTAAGACTACAATCGAATATTGCCCCAGTGAAAAAGTTCGGAATATCGAAAAAGTTTTCACCAAGTGTTTAAAGGGCACGTGAGTTTCGCTTTAAAACGAACCAGCTTTTATATCATGTATTTATATATATATATATATTTATGGGTAGGTAAGGAATAATATATACCTACGCGTGCGGTTACGTCGAATGTGTAATAAAGATTGAATAGCGAGTCGTAAATTTCACTGGTTTTATTTAACAACTCAAGGTATGCCGCTGAGGTGAAAATTCATTCCGGATAAAATATATAAGCGACTCCCCTACAAGTATTTTTGCATGATTTCGAATGAAAATAGAGATTTTATTATTGGTCTAAAATTCTAATCTCGTTAGCGAACTAGTATTAGATTAAATAAATTCATAATATATAAGTGTACCGTGTCTATTGTTTAAAAATTTAGAACTTAAATTTAATTACTACCTAACTGAATGGTTCAAACTTTTACCGAAAACTATTTAGATAAAACAAAATTAAACTGTTTATTTTATTTATTTCGACTCCGGAGAAAACTTTTCCCTCTTTAAATTACTATATATGGTGATTAGTGTTTCAATTTATAAGTTTAAGTAATAGTTGTCCGTAAATAATGATATTACATTTTAAACGGTAATTTTATTGATTTCAAATAAATCGAAAACTGTTATTGGAAATCCCTATGAAATATTACTGGAAATTTAAATATTTTCAATATAGGTACCTACAAATTAAAACGTATATATAAAAGTAAACACAAATAAATCATAAAACAACAAAAATATATAACATTATCACTACTTATTTCTCGTATGTAATTTATAATTATCATTCATCCCTAATAATTGTTATGTTACCAATAATGTAGAGCCAGCGTGCTACAGAAAATGTATTTTCTTAGTAATTTCGTTTATTTTAATGCTTGTCGAATATTTTTATTTATCGATATAAATACATATTAATGTACATTGTACACTGTACACAACTGTCATAAGTACAATGGACAAACGTCCATCGATCAACTGTTTTGAAATAACCATACAATCTAACAATATTATTCATTAGCCCATTAAAGTGTAAAATCGTAAATATCTCCCAACTTAGGACGCAGAAAATTAGAAACAGAAACATACTAAATACTAATAACCAATTCGCTATTGAAAAAAAAATCGTTATTTAAAGACACTTTGTCGATTGAAGTCCTCAAGGGCAAATGAATCATAATAATATTTCACAAGTCAAGATTCATATCGTGCAAATTACACATTATTTTTTATTTAACTTTCCTGGTGAATAATATTAAAATTAATTTGTGGACAACTCGGTCTCCTTGAATTCAAATACAAAAAAAAATAAAAAAAAATCGCTTAACCATAAAATATTAACGATTTAGCCATTTACGATATAATAATATGGCGTGATAAAATATTGTTCGAAATCGATGTACCAAACCGTAGATCAAACCATCGTATTGTTACAGTTCTTATACATCTATATATTCAAATGTTTATTTTTTAGAAGGAGTGCAATAGTGAAATTGCATAAATGCAATTTGTCAATAACGTTTTAATAATATATTCATATATATGCACGTGTATTGTAACCTTCAATCGCATCTGTATAATATTATATATGATAATTTATTATGTTCCGAGTTATTTAAATTACTTTGCAAAAACTAATTTGTTTAATGCCGTCAACGTGTGAGAACAGCGTTTAATTAAAATAGGTCTCGCTTAATTGCATATTTGATCGTTATTAAAATCAATTATCTCGACGTCAGTGCGTAATATTATACTACTGCAGAATAAAATACAATAAATAATACATGTATTATATATTGACACTCACTATTTATATGGTTATTCCGTATTTGTATGTTTTTTACAATAAATATTGAATAATCGAACGCATATTATTGTATAATAAAGTGGCATACTTGAAAAATATTTGCTTCATAATTTGTGTGGATTTTTGTATAAATATACGCTTTAATGTTTTGTAGAATTATTATTGTAATTTCCGATGTACCGTGGTATAATCACTCGAAGACTTTAAACTATATTGATACGTTTTTAGTTTACTACTGATAGCTTCAGTATCCACATTTGAGTTTCTACATAATATAGAAAAACACTTATTTCGTACTATGTATATTTTTGATTATTACGAAAATAAAATCGGAAATAGTTTAACAATATATCGATATATATCACGTGCATAGTTCATGGTGCATTAACACGCTGCAACATATATAAAATAAGTTAATGGTTATAATGCGTCCATCATGTCGGATTTTTAAAACTTGCGCAAACCATAATTTATTAGGGCTATGATTTCCACGACATAAAATAAAATATTTAGTTTGATATTGGCATCAGTACTATAATACACGAGGTAGACGTTTTAAAATAATTTTCACCGAACTCACGCCAAAGTCTTATAAAACCAATTATTAAGGTTCAATAATATTGAAAATCTCTATATAGGTCGGCGACCCAATTAAAATTATTGATTGAACAACTTTTTACTATAGAGTAAAAGTTTCAAAATTCTTGAAAAGCTTACAAGACAATACGAGACATAATTTACCTATTATTCCTTGTTAGAACCGTTTAGTTTAAACAACTTTCGAACCTCTGGATAATATGACGTCCAAATCCCGCACCAGTGAAGTTGATTCTAATAATAAAAAATTGTTTTTTTTTTATGGACGAAAACTCAGTTGTACTTTGTGTGATGTATATGATGGGGTTCTTTCGAGGACTATTAAAATTCAGTTTTTGAATATTCATCACAACTTCGAGGTCCATTTGTCTATACCACCGCCGATGCAATATTATTCTGTAATTGTTTTTTTGTCTTTTATCTTTCTTGAATTGCACATTAAAAAAATGTATAATATAGTACGGTTAGTACGGTAGTGGGTGCATAAAGCAAATAAGTTTCACATGGGCTTGTGGTTTCCATGTGCGAATGGAAACTACGGATAAGACAAAGAGCTTATACTGCTTATAGTGTCTACGACAATGGCAATAATAACACTATATAGTAATAGCAATAAAAATCTGCTCGTATTCGGACGTATGGTGATTTATGTACGGGTTTTATTTATTATATACGCTATATATAGTCCTCCACAGTCTTTAGGATTCGAAGTGATAACAATATTAAAAATAATAAAAACAGTTTTACCGTCTCTATGTGTGTAATATTATTATATATTTTTGCGGTCAAGAGTCATCTTCTCATATCGGCTTGCAGAGGTTGTAAATAACCGTACATCTGACAAATAAAACATATTATTATTATTATTATTATTATATTCCACATATGGATTATAATATATTATTATACATACGAGAGCACTCCCGGCTAACAACGGACTGCTCGTTTATTTGTGTGTGTATGTGTACATACCAAGAACAAGCCAATTGTTTGCTTAAAGACAATGGACTGAAAACCAACCCTTGGAAGAGTGCCAGCTGATATAGAACCCCTTCTTGCACCACTAAAATCCTCTCGCGTCACTGCTGCAGCTGATCGATTTACAATCGGCTCATTAAAAACGTTTCAAAGCTTATCAGGAAAAATGTCTGTATAATTGATACATCAATAATCAATATACAGCATAATATGCTAATAATATTATGTTATATTATATTTACAGTTTAAAATTTCAAATACTTATAAATATATTATGCTGCAGTCATCTACAGTAAAGTCATCTACAACATAGCTTTTGATAATATAATAAATGATATAAATCACACACAAATATTTAAATAAAGTACCTACCCTTTTGATGGTGTAAATATTGACATAATTGTATTCAGTATACAATAATACAAAATCTTATATTTTGTGTTTGCAGGTTTGTCGGCAATTACATTAAACACAGTCGAACGAGTCGTAATTGCACATGCGTCATGACAGCAACAATGATGGGATCGGTACTCAGAGATGCCGTTTTGTACAAAACATATCATTGGTAAGTACTAAAAACGATGTATATTTTTACAGAGTAGTATCTATACCTTCTGATGCAACTGACACACACATTACATATTATACACTGCACTTCATAATCACATTATCTTTATCGATTGGGATTTTACCCAGATAGATGTCAACGTTAAACGATTTTTCCTTGTTTTAAACCGAGTGCATATATTATGAGCTATGGTTTGAAGCACAGAGGGTGAACGGATAAATGGTTTCGGGCGCAAATGGGTTGTGCTGACAATATTATTAATATTCCGGCGAACCTCAACTTTTTGGCACAGCAGACCTCGTCCGTTCAACTTTTTTCATTTTGTTTTTAAATAAGGGCCGATGATCAACTCATTTAATTTATTGTTTTCTTCCGATTCGGACGGTCAATAGCACAATACTTACTCTACATATTTGTGATAAAATGACACATCGCATATGCACCAACGTCTTGCTTTAATATAATATATAATATGATATATTGTGTTAATCGCGCACGTCCTTGTGAGTTGTGAGGACGCCACTGCAGCTCATCCGTACGTGGAATACAAACGTTACAAACGCGACACATCAAACGCATAGATTGCAATAATAATTAATTGGCCAGGAGCCCGCGCAATTAAATAATATATTACTGACGCGGCGGCGGCGATCATTGCGGTAGCGACCGCCGCCAGCATTATAATGATAATAATAATAATAATAATAATAATAATAATATCATAATATCGTTTGACTACCAGTGGCGGCGGTTAGGTTGCCACATCGGAGAGCACCGGCGCACGGTGGCTGCGGTGACAATATAATATTATTATTATTATTATTATTATTATTATATATTAAGTAGCAGTCGGTAAAATTAACATAGCTCGCGAGACGGCATTACGTCATTATAATCACACGAGGCGGTGTGGTCGGGGGCTATCCGTCGAATGCAGCGCATGACCCCGCCGATAGCATATTCGCGTGTCCCGTATATTAATGATATTATGTGTGTGTTGTACACACTTTATTGGTATAATTATTATTATTGTATTCTTCGCTTACGACGACGCGCGAGTTGTATATTGTGACGATAACAGACAACGACACAGTCTCCGTACGCTTCCGATGAAATACCGATTGATTGCCGTCTCGACAACGCCGATTATAATAATATTGTAATATCATGTCGACCGTGACGTATATTCTTGTCGAACCCACGAGCGCTACGGCGGGGTAGTGATAATAATGATAATAATATGCTATCGTCGTTTCTCTCTCAACCCTCTAATCGCATTAAAACTGTTGGAACTTTCCGTGTCGCAAATGGCAAATCGCTGCAGCTCGCTTTTCAGTATGACATTAATTCCACTAGGAATTTAAGTCACAGTAACACTCGAGGACCGACGGTTTATCGTGACAATACAATTTATTTAATATATTACGCGTTTATACGTTTATACGTCGCTAGTATTATTATAGTGGTATTATAAAATATAAATATTGTATTACGATAATATTATTATTATATTATACTAGGTACATGATTTTATTATTATAAAAGCACCGAAGAATTTCGCTCTTGTTCTCTCCCGCTTCAATATTATATATTAGTACGTAATCTCGTCTCGGTAAGGGTCATTTAGAAACGGAACGGGAGTAAAATGTATATTCGGTCCAATTAGGGTCCGCCTTTTGTCCTCGTCGTATTTGTTATGGCGTGCGCGCACACACACACAAATGCTTATATTATATACAATGCCCTTTTTTCGTCGATACAACTACTACACATATATATATATACGAGGGGAGGCGGCGGTTAATTACTCTTCACTGAGCCTCCGAAGGTCTTAGTTTTTTTACCCACCCCTTGTGATGAAAATCTCCTTTTTATTTTAGTAGGATAAATAACTCACCGACACAGTCTTCGCGGCTCGTACAACGTTTTTCGAGTCGATGCTTTATTATACGAAATTTACCGCCTAGTCTGTGACGATAAAACATCTCCACTTTCCCGGTCTGCGTCTCAACAAAATACGCAGCAGTAACAATATCTATTATACCTAAATAGGTGTATCATAATTCATAATAGCATATTAAGCTCTCCGCTGTTTTAAATGTTGATTTCTAGATTTGTTTGTTGTTTCAAGAATTGTCGTGTTTCCATATTATATAATCAGTAAGTTATGCCGTATTCCGATTTTTTATTTTTGCTGTGGTTTTGAAACGCCCATAGAATAAAATAATATAACACTTATAATACGTTTTTGACTTACGACACGGTATGCACATAAAAAATTGTCACATTATTTCAAAATCCACGTTTTTATGGTATGGCGTCTTTCCCGCGGGCGGTTTCTTTAATTAATAATTTTGTCTACGGAAATGTTTATGGTGTAATCCCGTGGGAATAGTTTAATATATAGTTTGTTGGCGTTCGTCTAAAACGCAACCGGAATAATAATGAAGTGGACGTTATTAATTTTTGCTTTCCATAGCAATATATACGATTTTTGTTCTAATAAAAACATTGGACGATAAAGGTTTAGAACTTCATTAAAAATATTATAATAAAACCGGAGAGAATCCCAGTTAATGTGCTCAACCCCTATTATAATTGGATATCGATAATTGGACGAAACAAATTAAATATTTACTCAGCTTGTGTAATTAAATTAAGTCGATTTAATGAAACTCGACAATGGAAATGAACGTATTTTTTAAATGTCTACTCATCCATACGAATATTGGAATGTAATTATTTTAAAGCTTTTCTATGGTATTTTTGGATTATGGTATTTTACCTACGTATAATGCCAAAATATTAAACGTGAAAATAATTTTATAATATATGTATATTTATATGCCCAAGGTTAAGCATTCTAACAAAACTATATACCTTTCACTTAAATTTTTTTTTTTATATAATACAATTATTCACAATTTGACTGAAAATGTAAATATACTGATAAAATTGCATTGCGTTTCGTCACATAAAATACAGCTATAATATAATTCAATTATGTCCATTTATTCGTTATTCATAATATTGGTAACTAAAACTTAAATTTATTTATAAAATATTACGTAATATGTACTTAATTTACTTATACTGTTCACTGCTTACCAGATTTTTCACAAGCTCTTTTAAATTAATAATAGGTACCTACCTACTTTCCTGATGCTATAGCACATTTAATTTTTTTTTCAATTTAAAATCATCTTCATAAGTTATTTGATAGGTGTTTATAACAAACGGCGATGGTTTCTAAATTCTAACATTTTATGACATCGGCTTATTCAGCTATGGTTAGTAAAAAATAAGAAATATAACATATAACATAATAAAAACATTATATATTACATTAATCATTATATACTATACATTACGTCTTCGTCATAATGTAATTCAATGTGAAGATACGAAATTATTATAGAAACATTCGCAAATTACGTTGGCGTATACGACAAAATATTATAATATATTTTATTATTTAAATATACGGCGTCACAATTATAATGTATAAGGTACCATACATAATATAGTATTTTCATCATACACGTGGCAGGTTCGAAAAAAGAACATTTCCTTTTCGTTTTGGCGCGTACATTAAAAAGTAGGAGGGAATATGGCTGTATTAAAGGCATTGTGCTCTGTTATCTACATCGACATATAACGAGTATTTCGGTGAAAAAAAATCAGGAACAAAATAAAAGCTCGCTGGGATGGGCGGATAAAAAAACCTACCCCGGACTTTTTGTCCAACACAATGAGTTGGGACAGCAAACAAACCTTCCGTTCGAAAATAAAAAGTCAGCGGTCGTCGTCGTGCGGCAGTATAATAATATATATTTTATACTATATAGGAGGTAGGAAATGAAATTGGGGAAAGTTCGACGGGAGGTCACTGCAGCGTTCATCCATCATTTTGACTATGATGGAAGACCCCGGTCCGAGTATTTTGTTTGGTGAATTTGGCCGATAAGGAGTAAAGAAAAACGATTTCCTGGCGTGTACGTTAGACATTATCATCATTGTCGGGAGAATACATTTTTCACGTCCGATCACTTTTTAACTTATTACATTATTAATTTCGTTCGGCATAAAAGTTCGCCACGATTAAAACCGTATACAGTGGAACCTCGGTAAGTCGAACCTCAATAAGTTTAAAACCTTGATAAGTCGAAATAAATGCCGTTACCACGAGAAAACTTTAGTTAATTATCGACCTTAGTAAGTATAAAAACCTCAATAAGTGGAAAAAAATATATCTCCCTTAAATTTCGAATTATCGACGTTCCACTGTACTTTTTTTTATACCGAAATAAAATAGATGCGTTCACGACAACCAATAAAGAAGACAATGTATAACGAAATAATATATAGCCCTTAGTCTCCCCCTTAAGTATTCTTTGGTTAATTAATCGATAACTATTGATTTTTAAATCGTATACCATATTTTTAAATGCATAATCCGAAGCAGAATACTTTTCTCAGATTATTAAATTTACACATGAAAAATATCAACGGTATTGAACTAAGATTGTTATTCCATTGATAAACACTATGAATGTTCAGATGAGTCAGTGCCCTGCAAATTGTGCTCAATGCTCAAGCACCCATAATTTGTATAGACGATCTGCGCCTATGGCGACGGTTCGTGGATCGCGTGTGTAGCATAGCAATATTGTAACAAAACGCAAAGGAACTGATAAATAATATACCGCTTGACGTACGATTAACACGTTGTTATGTAAATGTATCTCAAAGTAATATTATATTATGATTTGTGCGGGCGTCGAGAATTTTCTCGAATTAAGGACGCGGGTCGTCGCGGTATTGTCAGGTCGCCCACGCCGCGTGTCACTGCGGCGGATTGACGTTTTTCCTTCTATCAGCTATATACTCGTATTGTACGCAATATTATTATTATATTATCGCCGGTGATTACGGACTACGGACTCGTCTGCCCGGTGCCCCCGCGGCGCCGTTATACAGACCGATGACGCGCGAGGAGGCGATGTCGTCGACAGCGAGACGGCCGCTTTATATTATTATACCTATCGATACGTAAGACTGAGAGAGCGAACCGCAACCACTCGAGTCGCCTCCAGGACTTATGCATGTACGTGTTTCATACACCTGACCGTAATAAATATATATTTATTATTGCCTATATAATATAGTTTCTCACGATTTGTCGTTTGTAAAAAAAAAAAAAAAACGATATGCGATAAACAGTATGCAGTTTAATATATCAATTATCAACACTTATGTGAAGTGGGTCTACCGACATAATAATCAGAACGATAATAAACGAATACATTTAAAACCATTTTTTTTCACGCCTCCTGCAGTCTTTCTTAATATTATATAGATGTACACTTATTATGCAGTTACGTCTTAGAAATAGTAAAGGAACCTAGCAAGTTACATTTTCTTCAAAGAGATTCTGTTGTTTATCATTATAGTACACGTAAAATAAATTTTTTCCACTAGAACAACAGAGTCATTGATTCATACATAATATACAAGATGTATGCCACATTATACACAACAGATAGTCAATTTATAGATTTGATTCTGATAAATATAATGACTTACTTACTTACTACAGTTGTTGCCGATAAGTATTCCAATATGTTTTTATAGTTGTGCGAGATTAAAATTTTGTTCTCAGGAAGCTGGTATAAGTAGATGTGGCATATCATAGTCACATTTTACCTATAGTCGAAGGGCGGGTGTGCAAGCGGTGAGACACACACTGTATAAATATATCATTATGTGTTTCGTCGACATTTCCGCTGCAACGCACACGCTGTTGTCGCGTATAGATAAGTGTACGCACTATATTTTATAATGCCGTGTGAGTGTATATTTATATACATATAATATATAATATACATGGGATTACGGTAACATTCAAAAGTAAAAAACGCGTGTAAACGAGATTGAAAAAAATATTGTATTTTATTTTTTTTTGTTTTGTCCGGCGAAAACGATATTCTGTCCGAGATTAAATTATACGTATAATATTATAATATTTACATCTCTAGTAGACGTCGTGACCGCTTAATACGCAATAGGCGAACGTGAGAAACTTCCGTGATTCCTTCGACGCTCGCCAGAGACCGCGACCCGCTGCTGGGGCTCGCTTCATATTATATTATATTATTATAATATTCAATACTGATTTATTATTGATTTTTTTTTTACTCGATTCGCTGGTTTCTTTCTTGGTAAATGTGTTCAATTTTTTTCATACCTAATTAATATTATTTTATAATGTATAAAAACTAACAAGTACTCATATTTTGTATAATACTTACCTACATGATTTCAAAAATTATATAGAAATATTTGTATTTTCGGGTTTCATCATCTTAAATGCATCTCTTATTTCTTTTGGATACATATATTCGAAAATCCATGATGTTTCTTTTAAAACTATAATTATTATAATATTGTGCAATATATAAATATCAAATATCATTGATCGTCAATCAAATATTCAAATGCCTGTCTTGTGAATTCTCGCTATACTATTATAGTGGCTAAACTTAAAATGTTTATTTTAATTTACTGATTTATAATAAATGTATTTAATATTTGATATGTCTATATATTATTATATTTTTCTTCAGAATACAAAATTAAGACACGCGTTTGTTGTCATAAATAACAAAATAAATCACTTCGTTTGAAAATGCGATTTTTTTAAAGAAAAAAAAACGTAGTGATAAAAGTGAGTAGGTACTTCAAACTACATAAAACATTTTTTTTTCTCACCAATAATATACGGTGATGTACCTACGTAGGAAAAAAACTTTGAATTTTGAAAAGTAATAATTAAGAGGCACCGCTATCGCATGGCACGGCATAAAATGAATATTATTATTATCATTACATAAACCGGTTCCCTCTACGCTCGACTCGTCTCTCTTCAGGAATAATAAAAATAATCTTTTATTGTTTTTTGTCATTAATCAACGAGCTCAAGTGCTACCGGTATCGTATTATAATATTGTTATAATTTTTTTCGTTTGTTTGACGGCGGCGTACCTACATTGCCGTCGTGTACAATGATAATAATATACGCACCTATATTATAACTATTATCCACGTACCTACGACGTTTTACGACGATGCACGAAGGTCCCGATTTTCGTTGTACTACAAAAGGACTATACAACTGCTCCTCGTGCGGCTCTCGGGTGCACGTGAGTGCGTGAACAGGCAATCGTGACGACCGCTCATGATGATAAATAAAATAATAATATACGGTAGCCGTTTTTTTGGCGGGCAACAATGGGTGCTAGAACAGTAGAACGTTAGTCGCGGGTTGGACGGGAGATGAGAGAAAAACAAATGCGCGCAATATTATAATATAGCCACGACGTGGCGAGCAAACGGTCGCGGCGTCGGATAAAATTAAATTTTTTTTTTTAAAACACCAAAACAATGAAAATGCCTCTTACTGGTGACGTCGACGGTCGAATGACGACGACGACGATATTATTTTTATTCCCGGTTGAACACGACGACTGTGCATTTTCCGCTATCCATATGGTCATATTTGGTCTCGGGCACTTCGACGCGCGTCCAATCGCATTTTAATAATAAATATAATATAATATTATTATTCTTTTTTTGTTGCTGCGTCCGAAATAATTAAAAACGGCCTCGTCACGGCGCGACGCCGCGTATAAAATCATGGCACGTTATAATAATGTTATTATGTCTGGTTCGTGTGTATGTAGTTTTCAAACTCTGACGGAAACTGTCCTATAGTCAGTCACTCGCCAACAATAAAAATTCCGATTTTGGCGCGTATCACTCTAATACTTAAATTTTTAACAAGACGTCTACGGAAAGTTTTAATTTTTTTGTTATCGGAAAGAGCATCTCGCCTGCAAGCATTAATCTCGACGATAATTGAATTTTTGTGCACTGTGTCTCCGATTATTTTAAATCTTAACACGATTCGTTAAAATAATTTTATTTTATGCGTGCTCACTCCCACTATATAAATTGTTATTTACATATTTCTTTTTACTATCTCGTATCGTTTTATTCATCGTTTTATTCCTATTCTGCTTTATGCGTATAGCACCAATTTTAATAATAATATACCTAGATACCTGACTCGTATACTGCATTTTATCGTAAACGATATTCACGTGTCGAAAACGCTCGAGCGCTTTCATACAACTGTATGCGAATGATGACGCGAGTCGAATGATAATAATATTAATTACCAACGATTAAACCAACAATAGCGCCTCCGCCGGGAAATCGTGTGCCACTGTTTTAATAAAACAATTATAGTGTTGGTGTTGATTGTAGACGGTAGTATTATCTCGGCAAATATTTAACGCTAACATTGTTGGTTTAACAGTTCGATTGCCGCCGTAACGAGTCTGTGTACAAAGTCTAACTAGGTATAGCGTTTATAAAGTCGAACCACTCGATATTTGTAAATACATTATGAATAACTGTATTTTGTGCTATGGTATTCTCTATAATTTACTATAACTCTTCGAAAATTATAATGAGTACCTATGTACTCATACCCTGTAGATACACACAGTATGTCGGTAAAGACTGATGGCCAATATTATTGTACTTATGTGTTTAAAGTTACTTAAGTGAATGACAAAGGAACTAGACGTATTCCCGATGATGAAATATCGAAGTTACCATTCATAAGTAATTACAGAATAGTCAGAATAACGGAACTTGATATTAATAATAAATAATGCATTTTTACGGGGTTTTATATAGGCAAATTTAATTGGAATTTTAAAAATTATAAATTGAATCTAATAATTAAAATATATTATAATTCATTTTCAATTGTAATTCATAATATTATTGCTATCGTACCGTTCTTCGTGGATATTGTGTAATGATATTTCGATAGGCTTATCGCTCCCCTCAGGATTTTTTTCATCTGTTTTGTTGTGATGTTCTGTTATGTTATAATGGTGTGGGGACCCGACCAATTGAAAATCGCCTCCCCTAGATGTTTTATCAAAACTGCCACTGAGAGCCTCCTATAGTATAATATAATATTTTAATATGATGTCTCGCTCTAATGCCATTCTAGATACCTCTTCCTCGTTGAGTTCCGCAGGAATCGAGCGTACTTCTTCGCTTGGCTCGTTCGCCAGTCATACTTCAGTCTTAACCTCTGTTGTGTATAAAACGTGCACACTGCCTACGAGCGTATTTCGTTATTGTTAACGTAGTATTTTCTCGGACGATGACGAGTCCACGGGGCTTACACTCGATTATCGCATTTATTCTACCGTGTCCTCTTAGTGACTATATGTGACGTCGTGCTTAGCACGTAGGTCAGAACACACACACACACACACAGGCTCTCAATTACATCACAATTATGCGCGTGTGTGGAGCGAAAAACTAAGCCGGCGTATGATACCATCGTCTGCAAGCGAATTTTTGTTTCCTCTGGCTATATTATACATCATATATAATAATAATGATAATACACCATCGTCGTCATCATTGTGTGTTTCTATATTGCGAGTTTCCGGCTGCACTGATGCTCTGCAGTATACGACGACTTAATGCTTTATACGACTGTGCACGGTTCGATACACTCGATTTTCATTTATTCCCGGCTCCGTGCAGATACAACTCGTATATAAGACCAGAGAGATGTATACACGCTACTATAATGCACGTCTGTGTACAATATACATAAACTAAATCTCCGGGCAGCGTGTATAGAATATATCGCGTACATGGTATATATAATATTAAATCTGTGTACACATATTATAATATGATATTGTGTACTTGCATAATACTGTTGCGGTGGTTTGTCTATATTATATACCTACTAGACACTAGTATATACTACCACTACGGTGTAATATTGTATTATATTATATAGCTATACTCGCAGAAGTATTATTATTATAAACGTATCGTAGTTTGTCACGGATGTTTTACTCTCGGATAATGGCCTCTAATCGTCCTAATATATTATATATATATAAATTTTTTTTATAAAACGTAATAACATTACGATGACATATATAGATGTATAGCCGTTATAATATCATTATGTCGTACACATAATAATAATAATATTATATAGACGATGGCGTGTATACCGTATACAGGTATACACCGCCGTACCCGTGATGTACGCTTATTAGTGATATTATATTATTATTATAGATGTATTTTCTTTGAAATCTTTTTACTTATTTACTTAAAGTATAGTTTTAAAATATCATATAATATACCACCATCAGGTTAAAAAAAAATATTTTGTTTTTCGTGCGTAGTGGAGGTCCAAATGGTCTAACAAAATCTGGTAATGTTTCCGTTCGTGGAAAAAATGCTTAATATTATGTATAATTTAAAACGGATAAAACCGACACCTACGCAAGATCTCATGGAAATCGCGACAATAATTTACATTTTTTTCAATAAAACTAACTGATCGTTAAATAACACCGACCCGCTGCTGCGGTGACGACGACAGTGTGTCGTAATGTAATAATCGGTCGTTTCGGAGGGAGTGTCTTGGACGGAAATAGATACAATGCGGACTGTTCGTTAAGACACAGGAAAGCCGCTCCTCTATCCTCTAGAGCCGTATTATAGTAAACCTTCGATGGTAATAATGGAAAAAAAAACAAAATTAAGTATGAACAATGATGACGGAGCAAAACTAATTATCAGTTTCCGGTAATTGCTTTTTTTTCTTATTTTTTTTTTTAATCGTTTAGGGAGAGGCTCGGCTCACTAAACCAATACCTATACTGCAATGTAAGCGCATCATAATTATTATACCATTGATCCGAAATCTGTTTTATCTCGTAGTCCAATACTCGTCCATAGTTCTCTATCCGTTTGACGCATTAATATTTGGTGTAATAATATACATGTATTTTTCTATCGGGTTGTTCTAAGATTAATTTATTTTCAATTTCAGTTTATCGATTATATGAAACTATTATAGTCTTTTGGTATAACAACGACGTTTAATACCCGATGATCTACAACAATCCATCGCTTATTATGTGACAAATCGTCTTTTCAAATTTGTCCTGTGTTTGTGTGTACCTATATTCAATGCTTTTATATTTCCTTCTTACAATTATTATACACCCAAACAGTTTACGAGTGAACTTTTTTGATTTAACACCACACCCCATAATTTACAGTGGTCGCCGTAACCATGGTTTTCATTTCACAAACATATTATCATTAATACTATTATAGGTATAGGTGCACCTTTAATTGACCATTTTTGTTTTTAGAGTGATATACACTTGGAAGCGTCGTCTTTCCTCTTGTCCGTAAAATTTATTTGCAAACAGGGTTGCACCATTTCGCTGTCACGTCAAGATAATGTACTATGATTTATACATAAAACTTGAACGAGTCATCTGGCTAATTGTTACAAGGGTTGGACTGAAATCGTTTCCGTTGCCCCAACCCCCTCATTCTCTTGTCCCGGTTTACCGGGTCCGAATTCGTCATCGAGACCCGTTTTGTTTGCACCGAGTTTGTTTCCCGAGACGATTAGTCAACGTTATTATCTCCTATTAAAACCTCCCCGGGCCTCGTTTCCTCAGATCTGTAACCCGCATTAATCTTCCCAGCAAACGTTTTTGTCCCTTGAAAACATAATTAATCGAACAACATCCGACATTGGACCAACTTCTCGAAACCCAAACTGCTAAGTCTTCTTTTACAGTGCCTTTGTACTGAGATTATTTCATTCCGAATCGATACAATATAATAATAATATAATTTATTATTGTTATACACTGTAGTCTGTTGGTTCTTCTTGTTGTCGGTTTATTTCAAAGGTAATGCAAGAAATCCAAACGCCACAGACTATAATGTATACAGCGCGGCTTAAGGTAGTAACTACTTTAATAGTAATATGATGCAATATATATAATAGACGAGTTGTCTATTCACTAAAACGTTTTTATACAAATCGAATAAGTAATTTATATATTATAATTATTGTCTTGATAATTTTCCATTTTGTGTTTAATCATTAGTGATTTTCAATATTGTAACATTCAGTCGGCATAAATAATTATTTTCCTTTTGATAGTAAATTAATCCCTTCCTAACCTAACCTCACCTCTACCAAATTTATAACGTTTATAGTAGTTATAATAACATATTATTCATTTTACAAAACAACTAAAAACGATTCGTTACGATCCTTGGTTGTTACAAGTCTTGAAAAACGACGGTCGAATCACTTAAATTCGGTGTCATCTCTGCAACTCAGGTCTATAACATACGCACTCGTGTAATTCAATATTTCGCTCTCACCTTTTCCGACCAACTGTGAACATACACTATAAATATATATATCTACTTTTGTGTGTGTACGTGTATACCTACCTACCGGTGACGGTCTTGTCCGTTTCCGTTGCGTTTTTATTTGATTTATCGAAAAAGCTTTCGGGTCGTACTGTGCACACCTCTAACCACCTCTGCGCATTACTACCTACACTACGTTATATATAGAATACTATACGTACGACTGCAGCGCTGCGCTGTACGCCGGCTCTCCTCGGTCCGCAAACTTTCTTCCCTAACCCACCCACACCCCCACACGCACAGTCTCGACCATTAATCACGCTGTTTCCGCGTCACGACCATTGTTTTCGGTCCGGAGCGTCACGGCGTTTAAACCACGTGCACTGCGCCGGGCGCGAGGAAAACCCCGGGGACGCGGTGGCGGTGGCTGTCAGCGGCTCCGCTTCGGGCATCAATCATCCCCGGCGATATCCCCCGCAACGGCTCACCCCCGCACCTACACGCTTATTGTCGGTCCCGTACACCCGTCAATATATACACACATACCCACACACACCGTCCATGGGTGCACCCACACACACACAACCAACCCCATAACCACAGTAACCTTCCCAACCCCACCGACCACTGGCAGAGGCACCGCCACTAGTCCGCGATATATTTTATCGTTATACTTTTTACACGCATTAGCGAAAAAGCCTATGTACGACATGCTTCTCATGTACATAATATACTGTATATGTATCCAGTATTCGCTCCTTCCAGACTAGCTGATCATAGATTATGGATTTAATTTATATTTTTACTATGATCGTTGGCTTGTTTCATTGGAATTCGTATTTTGTATGTGTACCCGGCACTCGTTTTATACGCCGCGGAGGCTTTCAGAACTTCCGTGCTGGAAACATATTACACGTCTTACTACAATGATGATCTCTGGATGTAGTTTGATAATAAATCTAAACGAACAGCAATAATATATATTCCTGTTGAATCTTTTAAAAACACCTATTTGAAAGTTCATATCTTCAAAATATAAGTCAATATCCACCTAACCGTAGATTGGCCACCCCTGCAGCTATCTATATTATATAATATACGTATAATACCTACCTACCACGCAATAGGGTTTCTTCACGTGTATATTATCGACGTCTACATGCGGTTCAAGAATTCAGGATAAGAGCTGAGCACATGGCATTGGATCGTAGAGGGGAAAGTATCGACTATAGGCGTGCGCGCGCACGGGGTATGCAGTGAATATACCACTGCACACTCCACGACTCCAAGAAAAAGCCCATTTATTTTCCCTAGAAGACCCTGTTTTTAGAACACAATATTAATAATAAATTAAAAATTTCGTTTTCAAAAACTGGCCTCTGAAAACAGAAATAGATATTAATGATGTCATAGACAAGTTCAAAATCACTTAAATATTCGTCAATAAAAAGTTACTTAAAAATATTTAACTAGCTAAATAACCTGAATCGCCCTGAAAAAATTAACAAATATAAAAAAACTGTGCTATATTGGAGTGTCTCGGTTTTTAGTGTTCTCCAATTCACGGAGAAATCGGTATCGGTATTCGGTGTACTTTGCTTTTGTACTAATTCGACCAAGATGAACTGTCTGCCCGTGAATAAAAAATAAAATATTTTGCGAACTCTGCGTATATATGTATTATTCAATAACCCTGCGCTTTTCGACGAAAATCCAATGCCGTCTGCGAACTGCAATGTTATTATGTTTTAATAATTATATTATGGTGAACGGTTTCTGAGAAAACTTCATGCCCGCGACTCGACGTTAGACCACAATAAAGACCTTACTTTAGCGCTTAAGAGTACTTTACGGTTTATCTTCTATATTATATTATTATGGTGCTTTTTTTTCTCTGTTGCAGGAATCACAGTAGTCAAAGCTATTCCTATGAACTGTTGAGTGGCAAAACGACAGAAACGTTAATGTTCCTCAGAACCCAATGCGATTTGTCGCATTTCGGTGTGCTGCAGACGCAGACGATCGGTACGTATGAATGTATGATAATATAGGTCATGGCGTGATTTTTTACGGGCGATTTCTTTAAATCGGCAATCTATTCAATTTCTCTACAAACCTGCACCACTCTCGTCGTGTTAGTGTTATAGTTATTATTGTTAGGAGGTACACCGTGCACACGTATAAATAATTATAATGATGATTGATGGCGATATGACGTAAATAAGACCGTTCTCGAAAACCGATCAGGACTTGGTAACTGTTTACGGTATGGTTCTATTTTCGGCGACTTATTTATTCGTTTCCTCCCACCACACCGCAACGCGTAAAAATATATCGTTTAAAAAAAAAAGATATTATATACATACCCATTCCAAATCATACAAGCCGTATACTCATACACTAAAACGCACACAATATGTACAATTTACATTTTATATATTAAAAAATAGCGTATTCCCTGTACAACTGTATAGTGTATATGCGCAAACAATATTCTACGTATCGAAATATTTTGTTGTCCAAACACTAATTTATAATTGTTCAGATAATAACAACAATAGTTGATAAGTACCTACTAAATTATAGGCCGCCGGTGATACCGTATGCATCATTTATTGCAATATATGTATAATAATAATAATAATTATCGTCATACCCTCCTCCAAACACCTCCGAATTCAGAAACCTCGCAGACACGTTTATTCGAAACGTGTTAATTGTAAACGACGCGAGTACGCGACACAAAAAAGCCGTACAAAAAATGACATCTGTTCTGGTTTTTCGTGTATAAACAAGTCTTTCGCGCTCGACGTTTTTTTGTTTTTTCATTATTATTTAACACTCAGTTAGCCATTGCATAATGTATCGGTCCTGGCAGCTGGACGGGTGCCCGGCACTGGAAAAAAAATTTAAAAAACGAGTTCGAGTAGCGTGCTCGTATAAACATATCACCAGTGCCAAACTTTATATATGACGTATACGTTATTATTATATATTTTTAAATTTATAATGTGGCGTTCATATTTTTAGCTTTTGGTGCATCATCAGCAATTTTATACATTATTCTGGTGCAATATTATAGTGATAGTCTTAGCAGTTTAATAGTAGTTGCGGTGGTGGTGATGGTTGTGGTGAACGGTAGCATATTATATTATTGCTAGTGCCTTAGTGGAAATATATTTATTTTTATTAGTTGCAACAGTAATAATGACTGTAGTAGTACAACTCATCGATTTTTTTCCCTTTTTCTTTTCTTCTTTTATAATTCTACGGTTTCTCATTTTGTACGACGCCAGCAGTCTCTATCGAGGGCTCTCATCAATCAAGACTCGAACGTGGTAAAAATCGAGTTTCGACAGTTAAAACTTGTCACGCAACCCTCATTTTGCCCCCGACCGACGCCAACTACTCTTTCTATCTCTATCTTCCCATCGGTGTTTCGAGACTTTATCTTTAATTAAAAAGGTCTTTCGATGTATAAAGTGTATATATATATATATTGTGTGTACGCCGTGAAGCACTGTATGCTTTGTATGTGCGCGTGCGAAAAGTTTCTTATTTTCCCAATTAATATAAAAGCAGTGTCGCCAGACTGGCTCGATCATTATCAACATACCCCGTTTAGTAGTCCCCAGAGGTCCCCTGCGATCCCTTATTATTATACTGAGTGGTGTTTTTTCTTTTACCATAAGTATAGTAAATCAATATAATGATGAGCGAATATTGCTTCCACCACGTACCTATATACATATATATATATATATATATATATATATATGTGTATATCAATTTTTCCAGACAGTCTATTAAAATAATGCAATTAATCTTGTATAGAACATATACATCACCGTTCAGTTATCAATATTAAAAACGCGTTTACTTATATACAGTATATTTTATATAGTATAAAAAAACCCGGACAGTCAGTTATTATAATGTTTTTACAGTAATTATTTTCGTGTGATATTATTTGTAGCTTATTAATCCAACACTCTCCGAGTCTCTCTATTATCGCATTATATTAGGCAGAATAAATTTGATCTGGCTACAAGTGCATGTATCGGATCACATAATGTTTTGATTATGTTGTTAATCATTAATATACCCGAATACCCATCACCTGATATAATATATCCCCATAGGGAGAAATCTGTATCCAGATCAGCTTTAATTTGACCACGCGGAGCGTTATATTTAAATTGATTTATTCATAATTAATAATTTGTGAGCCACATTATGATAGACAAATTATATATTCATATAGTAGGAACATGCAGTTGGTAAATATAAATATCGAGTTTCAACATGAGAAATATTAATTGAAACAATAAAATATATTCAATCATTCTAAACAACTTATACAAGTCTCGTTTGATTTTCCTTAAGAGTTATTTTATTATATTTTATTGGTTTCTTATAATAGCATTTCAAACTTCTTCGGCCCTAAACAGTATATATTATAATATAATATTAAATTATTACAGAGTAGAGTCGATGGCACTATGCGACCGACCGCTAAAAGTTTAGAAATCAGACGGTTCGGAGTTAAACTTCATTACTCGTCGGCATCCGGCCAAAAGTTAAGTAGATATATACTCCTCTTTCCTCTTATCTTACCCTAGTTTGCCGTCGGCGTTTATACACTCCCATATATGTGTGTGTATTCAATTAAATTATCCGACGCTCCACTACTGTGGATGAGTGGGGAAGGGGGAGGGGGTGGTAGAAACGCGTGTGAGCTGACGCCGCCGCTACACACGCGAGTGTTGAGGACTATGCGGAAGTAGTTCCGGTTCGCGAACTGCCAAAAGGTTTTCCGGTTTCTCCGTGTAGACTGCGTTAACGAGATAAAACCCATCTCCGAACAAACTTATACGAAACTGTAGTGTGCGGTGCCTGAACAGTGGACTATATAGTAATGTTGTCGCCGTAAACATTTTAACGATTTCATCGCACCAACGACGAAAACATTATTTTATGGGTCGAGCCCGTGCGTATAGTGAATATAATAATACATATTATGTATATTATATTAGTTTCTAAGAAACTCTTTAGACGGAGTGGAGGTCCCATCTATATATCGCGCATTAATGTGTTTCATCGTATAGTGCTATACGCTGCCTCAAAACATTTGTGACTATTATACCTGTCGTGAGGACTTGGCTCGCGAGTGACGTAATCGCGATTCAGCGGATGGATGATCGCTTCCCCTTGCTTAAACCAACCAAAAGTTTACGAAGTCATTCCATATATAATTCCAAATAATTCGGTTGAGCCGCAGCAATTAACCAAAATCGACGAGTTATATCATTTTAGTACCTAGGTCTACCTTCTCACATTTAAGAGAAAAATAAAATTATATAATACAGAGCTTTGTCTCTTACATAATATTATGAAGAGTATATATTTTATTTCTTACTATTGATTATGCTATATACCGATTGTGTGTACGATCACTATTCGTATTCTATCATTTGATCCAACTGGCTATTATGACGTACCTTTAATAGTATATAATACGCATGTACAATTTTTTTTTCGCTGCATTCATCTCGAATCACGAGGAATTGAATGTGTTTCGCTCTTAAAAAGTCTAAAGAATCAGCCGAACAGGGAATATAATATTGTAATTTTTTCATCTGCAATTGCTCTTAGCAGAAAGCTCTATAAAAACATTTAAATAAAATATGCAAATTAAAGAAACATAGGATCGACGGCGGACGATTGTTCGTGAAATACACGGTGGTCGGTGGGAACTCGCGACGACGATAAGGCGGCCGTCGTCGCCTGGCATAAATCAACGCCTCGAAAGCGGACGGCCGCGGCATACTAATCAAGTATTCGACCATGTACGTACGGGTGGAGGGGGGTCACAGGTCGTAATATTTCCGATAAAAGAAAATATATAGCTGATGTTTGGATTAAAAATGTCTCATTATTACTATCGAGCCCGGCGCTGCGCTATAATAATAATTTAGGTAGGTATATACCGCGGAATGTGTATGGTAATTATTATTATTATTATTATTATAGTACCTACGCCAGCTACACCAAAAGGCTGCCGTCGCGAATCCGAAACGAGATCGGATGGCGTACGGTATAAAATATTATAATATGATATATTTTTTTTATATTATTATTGTTATGATGCAGCGCGGTACATATAATATATATATATATATACTCGAGTAATGGTGAGTGTATATTATATATGCATCGAGGGGAGGCGTATTATGTATACATATATTTTTACGGCTCGGGCAAAAGTCACGTACTGCGATTTAATTGCGCGTGGCGGGCGTGCGAGCTTCAATCGTAAACTATATTATTTTCTTATCACGTTTTTTTTTGTTTCTTCGTCGTCGAGGGGAGAAAAACAGCAGCGCCGAGCACACCTTGCATACCCCGCGCTTGCACATCACACATTATATATATACATACTGCACTTGTGTATATTGGTTTCCGGTGTATCTATCTATATATGTATATATAATGTACAATCGCAATTTTTCTCGTATTGTGGATTATTATAACAATGCACAATAATAATAATATTATTATATTATACACACTATCGCGACGACTACGATGACGAGGAGGCACGTCCCCTTACTCGGGTTACGGTCGCGTTAATTTTAATTGATGGTCGTATACCTATAAAATATATCATATGTACGTTTAACGTAAACCGGCCAGGCTATCGGACACGTTGAATACAATATACGATACTTAAACCAAATTTAATTAACCATACTACAGCACCCCACATTTGAAAACCCTCAGAACCGCGTTATATTATTATTGCATAATGTTGAACGGCATGCAGTAGTATAACCATAACTATAATAATGTCTTATAAGTTATAAGTCATAATGGTATAAGATTCGGTCAAATATTATATTACTATGGATAGGTCATTGTATTTTGTAAAAACATTATAATGACATAAAAATATGAGTATATTTTATTAAGAATTTGAGAAATACAGGAAATTAAAATAAAACTACAAATGTTTTTTTTTCTTAAATAATTCTTCCTTCCTGATTTATGCTCTCAGGAAGCAGGTTAAAATATATCTAATAATTTAAGTAAGCATAGCTATACCTATATAGGTATGAACATTATTTTATACTTTTTTTTAAATTTGGCGACAGTAGCAGATTAGGTAATAATATAGCAATAAAATAAAATGTACACGATATTACAATTTACATTACATATTGTATTTATTTCATTTGACGGGTCTGTCTTCAAATTCAGTAGTGTGTGTGAGTTGTTTAAATCATTTTCGTGCTGCTAAAATGATTTATTCTGATTCTGAGCGGTGTGCGTGGGCAACTGCAGTGCAATACACATTTTTAATGGGTATACCTATGTACATTAATCGATAAACACTCGTCGCAGCCGTCTATCACCAACGCCCGTGAACCATATATTTTTTTTAAAACTTTTTTCAACAACGTTCTCCTAAAGTCCTAAATATATCGCTGTGGTGTAATACCTTTATTTTTAACGCTGTCGCCGACGCCATCGGGTCACTGCGGTACACTCTTCTGTACATTCAAGCGCAATAATAATATAATATAATGTACTAAAATGCATATTATGATATTCGTTGTACGAAAATGTGTATTCGCTAAAATCTGTATTTCTTGTCGTCGTCGTATAATAATATGCAATGTCGGTTCCCGAATCTTGATGACGAAAACATAGGCGGAAATTTGGTGAAATTACTGGGGGGGCTGAGCATTATATTTCTCATTGCACCCTAGGCCGTATCCAGAAAATATTTTCAGGGGGGGGGGGTCCAAAATCTGTAATATTTATGTTGGTATTAAAAATAAATATTTATTTAGTTAAACATTTGTACACTATTTAGGAAATGTTGGGGGTGTCCGGACCCCTTGGACCCCCCCCCCTCAATGTCCTAGTCGCTCACAATTATTTATTTCAACAAGACAATTTACAAAGTTTGACATACTAAACAATTTAACTATAATTCAGTACAAAACAATAATGTGCCTTACTTTGAACATTTATTTCTAAACAAAAAAAGAATAAAAGTAGCATTTTATTACGTAATTTCATCGAAACCGGGACGACGCGCAACGCGACGCGGCTGACTGCTAATAAACAACCAATGCGGGTGTTATTAGTTATTACATACATATTATATACAGTATATTACATTAATTACGATCTTTCCAAGTTATGACAATTGACAATAAGTTTGTAAAATCTTACTAATTTAATTTAATTTTTATCATAGAATATTTATTTATAATTTATTTTGTAATCCAGATTTTAAATATGCATTTTTCAATTATTCTAATTATTGTATATTTAGTCACATTAAAATTGTGATGGCCAGGGGGGCTAAGACCTGTACTTTAAACTTCTGGGGGACTTAGTCCCCTCTAGCCCCCCCCCCGATTTCCGCCTATGGACGACAATATTATCGATCCGGATTTTCCGTTGTGTACGAAACAATTTATTATATTACGTACACCAATATTATTATATTATATCTGTATTAAATTATTATAAGTTACAATAAGCCGTTGGAAACGTCAAAACACTAAAATCGCACAGTTTGTCCATGTCGGGTTTAAACAATAGTTACAAACTAACCTATATAATATACGACTTGTCTATATAATATTATGTTCTCATCAGCAGACTCGCGTGCGGGATATTCTGTTCTCACTCCATCTCAGGCCCGATTGAACGGGCTTACACACGGCCAACTCGTTATAATAATAATAATAATAATGTATAGTATAGGCGCACGAGCGGCCTCCATACCATCTAAATTTCAGATTTGTATTCGTAAACACAGGCCGCTCGTGGTGTGTAGGTATATATTATTATACACCGTGACCGCGGTTGCGTTTCGTTCGCCGTCACGTTGGAGTTTGATTAGAAAAAATAAAATATAGTGATCGATATTTTAACGTAAGAGTGGTAAGACACTAATTATTTCAAAAAACCCAAACGCTTTTGAAAATATTTCGTTCACATCATTTTAACTTTTAAGTCGTTACAGATAAAATGTATGGAAAACAATTATATTTTTCAACCATTTTTTAAGTTTTTATTTTTTTAATGTCACTTTACATTTTTAATTCCTTATTCCAAAGCAGAACATTATTTGGAGTAATTCTATCTATAAAAATCAAAATTTGCTTTTGGACAAGTAGTTTATTAGTTATATTATACTCATAAACTACTTGTCTAAAATATACGATTTTTATTTATACAATTACTCCTAAAAATATTCTGCTTTGGAATAAGGAATTTAAAATGCACGTTGTCATTGATAAATTAAAAAAACTATAACTTAAAAATTTGTAAAAAAATATTTTCAAAAATGTTAATAGTTTTTGAAATGATGAGTGTACTTATAGATTTACGTTAAATGGATCATCCGGTGTATACAACGTTGTCGTACGTTTGGTCGTTGTATATTATAATATATTGTGTGTATCTGGCTATCGGATGAACGTTTATTTCTTGTTCGTTTGCGGCGGTGACTGCGTGGAAATTTTTTTTTCATTTTTTAAACTCATCTAACTCCGTCCGCGCGCGCGCCAGATAACATCGCGGCTGACACGCGGTATATAGTATGCACGGCGGCGTCATACGGACTTGGTAGGAGGACAACCGCGGCCGTATATTATATAGGTACCTACATCGTTATTCCTATGTATTATGTATATTGTTATTTTTCATATTATTATTTTTTTTTTTTCACCATTACCGTTTCTTTGTCGAATGTGACGCGGGCGACGGTGCCGTTGTTGAGAGAGTATTTATACATTATATATAGAACTATATATGAACGCATGAACGTTTTTGGAAATGTGAACGATCAGCCAGAGCTGTGTCATAACGTTTTTTTAAACCACCGACGGTTTAAATCCAAAATCATTTCAAAACGTATTTTGATAAATATTAATATATTATAACAATTTTATTTCCGATATAATAATGTTTAAATGGCGCACACCCTTTCTACCTATAAGAACAACGCTGTGTAATATTATGCATCATATCCAATTGCAACTTCATGTACAATGTATACATATATTTAATTTCGTACTATAATTAATTAAATCATAATATCATACCAGCTAACCATAAGTACCGTTTATAGACATTTCATTAAATAGGTACCTATATATAATATTATATGACTAGCGAATCGTACTTTTTTTTTAATTTCTAAATTGTCATATATTTTGAGAATGGATTATTATTTATTATACTAATTAATTCAATAACAATTTATTTCCCAGCCCCAACTGTATAGCGCATGTAAACGCGTACAACTCGTTTCCTCGCCGGGAGGGAAGAAAGAGAGAGAGAAAGAGTGATAAAGAATTATATTGTTCCTAGACTTCCCGTTTTAATATCACTCACGAACTATAATATAACTTTATACTTTATAAGTATAAATGACAAAACGTATTAGTTAATACCTGTGCGGCGTATAAATGTGTAACACGCATGATGTTAGACAATGATGATGATCTATCTGTGTGTGTATATACACCCACATATTTAACTCTGAGCTCTTTCGATTTTGCAGATGGTTATCACTCTCCGCTGGCGGAATTCGGAGGCTAAGCGAACGCTCCGGGACCTCGATATATAATTGCATTCCACGCGGCGCGGCGCCGTAACAAAATAAACGGTCTACATTTTACCGTCGGAATTCCACTGACGTCGTCTTCCGTGGTCTGAAGAAAAACTCGAGTGAGCACAGTACAACAATGATGATATTAATAACAACAGCAATAACGACAACAACAACAACAAAAACAAAAACAGTATAAAGCAGCACGGGGAACGGGTGACAAAAATTTCCGGAATCGCAACTATTGTCGTCGTCGAGTTCAATGGATGATGGATTCCCGGCCAGAGAGGAGTGAACTTTTCAGTAAAAAACAAACAAACAGGTAAAACATTTTAGGTTTTCGATAATATTTAAAAAATAAAGACAACAGGTCGCGACAAAAGCATACCTCTCACCCGCACAATGGTTGAGGCGCTGCGCCCACGACGTTATATAGTTTCAATAATGATGCAGTTTCAAATGGACACGAAACTTTTGTTCGACATTTCAGTTTGTTTATAGTAAATGTTCGTTATTTTCCAGCTCACGTTAGTTATAATAATAATAAAATGGTTACGTGTTAACTAGTCGTTCGTAAATCTTGTAACTTCACGTTTAAAAATCCCATTATCGTAAAATCGTATTCCACTGCAGCTGTGTGTTAATTTTTATAGTTATCTCGTTATTTTAAATAAATAAATGTTGTGAAATATTAAATTAAAAATCAAATCAATTTAATTTAAAATTAAAAAAATTTGTTTTAAAGCGTTACATAACATGGTTTATAGCAATTTGAATTTTAGTGATGACTGAATGTATAATATGCGTACCTATTTTATTATTATATAGATATATATACAATTACTGCACTGCATCGCGGGCTTATAATTGCGATCTCCATTAACTATGGTCGTTTAACACTAAAACTCTGCAGTGGGTGCGTATAACGTTAAACTCTCCGCGCGTGTAATCCCGACGTAAACGACCAGCTCATCGGAATTAATTATATCAATCACAAATGATAATTAGATAATACTATAGATAGCGCATAATATATTATTACAATTTACAACGTCTTTCACATCGGCCGAGACATAGACGAGTTAGAAACGAAAGAGACGTTTGAACCATTTACTTTAAAAATTTTAAATCGTTTTTCCAACCGTTGGGCGTGTGAGAGCTTCGTAATGGTCGTTGTTGCAAAGGTGATTTTGGTGGTGGCGGTGGCGTGAAATCGTATAGACACTGTGTCGCGTGCGATTTCGGCGGCGGCGGCGGCGGCGGTGTTACTGTAATAATATTATTATAACGTTCACGTGGGTCACGTAATATCACGACGACGATGACGATGTCTCCTCACATCATCGTTGTCGTCGTGTATACATACAAACGGAATACGGCAGATAATAATATGGCACCGTATAGCGGCGTGGCGGCGTCGGCGGTTGAATAACCTCACCGCATCCCGGTGCAGTCGTTGTTCTAATAGTTTCGGCGTCGTTTCCTGCGCGGCCGCGAGTTGATTAAACGCCGTCATCATCACGCTCCAGTTTCGTGCAGATCTCGTATCGCGAGCTCGACCGACCGTGTGCGTTTCGTTTTAAGACGCGTATAATATTATAATATATATTATACGCATTTCTACCGCAAATGGAACGCGGACGGCGGCGGCGGCGGTGCGTGCGCCGGTAATCTAATATATCGCGTCCAGACTGCAACATTACCATATAATATATTATATTCTATTTTAATGTACGTGCAATACCATTACTATATTATACGTCTATACGGTCACTATTATAATACTGCATAGGAGATGGTGGTGTATGATATTACACGCAACAACTGACGCAGCAGCTTTAAGGTATATATATATATATTTATAACACGATGATGTCTTAAAAACATATTTGCAACGATAATATTATTATATTTATTATATACGCGTGGGCATATAATATTATATATTTGACGATGGTCGCGTTTTTCCGAAATTTTATTGTATCGTTTTGCCGTCCCGAGAGAGGCTGTTTCAATAGTATACTATATAGCATAATATAATAAATATATATATAATATTACAGTGCAATGCGAGAGAGCGCGGTGGGAGAGACTGACGCCGCGGACGAGTCGTCGCAGACTAAACGGGCTCGTGACCGGATCTCGTGGATAATCGTGATCGTCGAAAACATCGCAGAACAGTGAAACGAAATTAGGTGCACTGCTGAAACGTGTAATAATGTAATATATGTACGACAGGTCTCGGGGGACCTACGGGCACTCTTACCGATTTTCTCGACTCGGCGTAAGATAGTGTGGCCGTATTGATTACGACTAGGGTCTAGGGCTGGATTTTCGATGCGCTTTGTATTGTTTTCCGAAGCTAACGTTAAATGAGAATAATTCGTTTTTCAAATTAAAAGTCCACGTAAAAGACTTAAAATTGAGCAGTCCGATATAATAATATATGCGATGCGCTTATTCTTGGCGTTTATAATATTTTAATATTACCTTACCGCTCCTACCGGCATAAAGTATACCTACTTATATTACGAGTACATCCTCAGTGCGATAAAATAAATCGTCCGATAGAATTCGCGTCGATCAAACATGAAATTCTAATGAAGCCACTGCCGGTCCCACCACTCGCCCGCGGGGGAGACGCGCGCGCACGGATCGCCGCACGTGCGGCGTTTCGCCATATTTTCACGCGTCGAGGCGCGCATAGTACACGATTTTCGCGGTCTCTCTCTCTATCTTTCCCTCTTTTACTTTCCACACTATCACCCTCTCTCTTTTCCCATCCATCTCTCTCGCTCCCTATCTCTCTTACTCTCTCTCCCTCTCTCTCTCTCTAAATCTCTCTCGCGCCGGTCCACCGTCGATCATTCGCCGTCTGGCCGTCAGCAGGCGCACTCGTCATGCCGCGAAAAACGTGTGTCCGGTCGTCATCGTCATCACCACCACCACACCATCAAATGTCGGCAGCAGTTCAACGGCGTCGGGTAAATATATTATTTTTTATAAATATTTTTATTTTGTCAGTTTTATCTCTTGAAAAAGCCGATTGTTGTAATTTTATCTTCATTTAACCAAACCGTCGACCGCGTATCCGGACAATGTATAAATCGTGCATGTTACGTGGTTTTTCACGACGATAGCGTATATATTTACGATTGTCGATGGACGATGGATGTGTTTCGATATTATAAACGTGCGAAACGAATATTGTATTATTTTCTCAACGCGATCCGTTTGTTTCCTACATCTACCGGCTCTATATTATTACAGACCTGCACCGGAACCGATCGAATCGGGCCGTACTGCCATCCGTGAGTTTAACGGATGATAGTTCGCGTCCGAAAATTCAAATTATATTATCATTATACGCTAGCAACGTGCAACGTAATCCCGGCAATATTAATTAATTACGAGTATTACCATAATATTATATAATATGCGGGGACGGTAGTGGTTAAGTGTAATACATTATGGCACGATAATATATATATGTTTATATAATATAAAATAATATACGCGAGAACAATCCGGTCCACGAAAAGTTTTTCTATTATTCAAGTATATAATGCAGTTTTTACCTCTTTTTTTTTTGTTTTGTTTTTCTTTTCCTTCGCTTTTCTCCAGAAAAACGCGCATAAAACTTTTACGTAAAAGAAACTGTAAATATATAAATATACGTTCGAGTATTGTTATTTCTTTGCTTGTCAGTTTTCTCGAGTGCCCCATCACCTAATGTTTTTCTTCTTTTTTTTATTATTTATTTCTCCTCTCGCACTTTATTTATTATCCGAAAATCTTCTTATACTCAGTGTGCGGGGACGAGAACAAATTTGAAATTCACTGAAAGTTAATCCAAGAATGCTTTTTTATTAACATTTTTATGTTTTTTTTTTTTTCATTGTACGCGAAGTCCGCGTCTTAATTCAATAACCAAAATGCTTATTACATTTACATAATGGAAATTATTTCGTTGTGGAACGATGTTTAATTTTTTTTTTTTTTTATTATTTATGCTTTAGTATGCATTTTGTCTCTCCTCCAATCGTCGTTGTTCTGCCGTCGATTAATAATGGAATATTTAAATGACATTTTATACCCCTATTGTATTATAACGTACGATATTATCGAGAGGTATATAATATAATGTATAGTCCGCGGCGCGAGTGTTTCTTCATTGATGGGAAAGTTATCGACTCGCGTTTGCGGAATTTTAAAGAACAGAGAGGGATCGGTTATAGAGAATTGACGCCGAGGGGGAAGAAATGAAAAAAAGCGTAAAATGCGCTGCTCGAGAAACATGTAATAATAATAATCGCGCTGACACCCCTATACGCTGCACACGCATACACATATATAATATGTATATTGTATATATATATTATATATATTGTTGAACGAAAGTTTTGCCGCAAATGAAACTCGCCGTAGTGTTAAAAATTCCTGCAAAAGCGTTCATTAAAATGTTTTTCGCGATACGTGTATACGTTTCAGTATCGTGCATTCGTGCACAGCCTTTGTTCGGCGTATTCATTCTTAGACTAAGCTTGTTTCTTTATGTTCTATCACACGTGAATGGTTTTCGGTCAAAACTGCCGTAAAATTTAACGACCCTATTCCTCTATATATAATACCCTCTGCCAGTATTTTAGCCAGTAAAGAACTATATATAGAATAATATAGTTCTATAATATAAAGAACTTTTTTTTTTTTATCGAAGACTCATATCGACGACGTTGTGTGCAAATACGTCACGCTACTACGACCAATTTGAGATATTTTTCAACAGTGCAAAGACGAAAATGTTATAAAAAAAGCAATGTTTTGTCGGTTTTCATTTTTGTTTTTTCTTAAATCGTAATCGTCCAGCATAACGGAGTTTAGGCTGCTCAGCCGAATTTCTGGGGCTAAGGGGATAGACATCCCGTGTGTTCAATCCCAGTCTTACTCTTATAAGCCCTCCCCCTTGAGTGCATATTATGATATATTATATATTATTATTGTGTCATACAATTTCCCTCCCGGATCGGCCGTAAAAAACGATCGGGCGCTTAATATTACTATTTCAATATAGTCGTGCACCAAATACGATATTATATTATGTATATACTGCTATTATTATTATCATTGTTATTAGCGTACAGTTAAATCACATCGTCGCAAAACATCTATTATAGTTGTAATAACGTGGCGTGGTCAAGCAGCGATTGCCAAACTCCGATTAGAATAATATTATGTATAAACCGACCGTATATTAATATTTTACAGTATAGTATAATAGTATTATATAGTAGGCACTAGGCAGGTAGTGCTGTACGTAGGCGTTATACACATTACAATATAAAGTTATCATAACGGTTTAGCGAAATATATTCGAAATTAAATTTTACTCGGCAGAATACAATATACCAGATTTATCAGGTGTCTCGTCCGGGGCATCAAGAGTTTTAAAGCAGCAGCATGTTATAGTTTATGTGTGAAAGAGTGCAAGCGCTAAGTCCATTATGATATATTATTTTAAACGGATATTTTAAGAACTGGCCATCGTATACTTGCCAGAAAATTGATTGTTTTTGTTTTCATAATATATAAAGTATTTGATAAATATTTGTGCATATGATCCATCTGGTCGACGGCGATGGCTGCAACGGTGGTGAACAGAATAATTTAGCTTAAAATAAACTGTCGGTTTGACGTAGCACGTGTGCTTCGGGCTTGGGTTCAGCTTATTCCCTTGGATATGGTCGGCTGTATACTTAAATCTATATTATTATCTACATACTATACAGGGCGCGCTTTTCAGAGGTTTAACTTGTAACGAAAACATAATAATATAAATTATAATAAATTATGACAAAGTTTTTTTTTAAATATCCGTTATTACTATTAATGAGTTTTGAAAATAGATATGATTCATAGTTGTAACGTTGTATCGTTTTCGTATCGTCTAAAAGCCGCTCAAAAAAAAAAAAAATGTTTATTGTTACAGTATATTTTTTTATATGTACATATTAAATATTATATACGAGCGATAACGCGACGTCGACACCGCCCGCGCGCGTGTCACGTCGTACTGTTTTTTTTTTAGCCAGTTCTCCACCCCCTCCCCACATGGCCTGTCAGTCCGCCCACGCGACTGACTGGCGCGTGTGCCGCACCTGAGTCGCGACTGCACAGCCGCCGAAGCGTATAATCCAGCGGGTTAGCCACACACGGCCGTATACCATGATATAATAATATAATATAGTACCTAAGTATAATAATAAAACTGCTATAATAATATTATTGTATATATTATACAAAACGGTATAATTTATTGGCCACTGTCATTCCAGCTGCCAACGCGTCACACGGCGTTGCACAAACACATCGGTCCGCGGCTGTCGAATGTAACATTATATATTATTATTATTATTATTATTATTATTATTACAGTGACAAGCGGCGGCGGATTCTATAATATTATAATAATTATTATTCCTCTTCGTTATCCGACGCTGTCGAATTCCCCACACACCAAACCCGTGACGTCTGCTGCGACGATGATATATTATAATATTGACGTCGGTTTGAGCAAATATGAGATCGACAAAATGTATGCTTAACCGCGCGTTATTCCATAATATTATTATGGTAGGCGCTCGATCATGACGTGAAAACCTATGGTGTAGTGTTTAAACTTAAAATATACCATATTATTTTATTACATAGTGCCTGCCTGCTATATTGTAGTTGGTTTGACGCGTTTCGAGTTAATAATAGTTAGTATACCGAGCTCAGAGTTGGGAACTTTGCATATTATATATAATATGTATATTTTTTTAAATGTCCTAGTAGAGAATGATATAAATTTTTTTTGTGCTTGGCGATAACCGATAAATATAAAGCACACACTATTGGTTGATATATTTTATTTGGCCCTTATTGCTTAATATAATATACTTTCAATATATTTCGACATCGACGATCCGACATCAGCTGATCATTATTATGTCTTCGTTATTTATAAAAATTTAAAATGATTTCTGTCAGTTCATTATTTTTATGCTTGTAAAATATAAAGTTCGATTTTCGGCTCATTATTTTATGTACAACGCATTTTCGAGTGTTTTGAAATTTTGCAAATAAAATCGTTAACGAGTATATTTTTTAGCGCTAAACTCTCGAACTCCGATAACGACATACTATATGCCTATATGACATATATTTTCCTTTACTTTCCTAACTTGTTTTCCGGTTCCGACATCTCAGGCTCCCTGTAGAGAGACATTGTCTCTTACTCGTCCTCGATTCGGTTTGAACAAACCGCTCCTGGTAACAACTCCTTCAATTCATCTCCCCTCTGCGTATAAACTATAATATTATGCAGTAGGTATATACACCTTTGAAGCCAACTGCTGCATTGACGTTTTTTGTACATTCATCTTGATTTAAGTTCTCCCTTATTTCAGACGATATCTCTGTACTTTTTTTTTTAAAGATTGGCTGCTGCGCCCTGCCTGTTATTGAACCCTTTGTTGTTTATGTTCATCCCCCGTTATCATATTTCTTTCACAATTTCATCAAAGACTCCACTTCAGCCTGCAGGATTGTCTGCAGTATTGAAACATTTAATGAATGTTCTCAACGCTAACTTTAAATATTGCGCAACTTCATAAGTTCTCTAAACAACTGAAAGCCGGTAAAAAGACACACATAAAAAATATATCATATTAGATTCTTATGACCGTATTACTAGCTACAAAAATAATTATTATAATATTCTATCATACGCGTGCTAACTACACTGTCTCCATATTACACTGACCATACAATCAAACAATCGGCGGCGGCAGACATTATTTTTTTTTTCGTTTCTATAACTATAGAGAGTGCGCGTGATAAACGACAGATGGCCTATATAATATATATATGCATGCTCAGAGTGCCGTATACCATATATATGCTTCTGCTAGTCTATAGTATGTGCTCGCGCGTGTGTATGTGTATACGAGATTATAAGGAGCGACAGGCTCGTAAGTCCGGGTGGGGTGAGGTTTGGCAGGGTTAGAAATCTTTTTCCGATCCCTGAAACAATACTACACAGCGACCAGACTACACTTAGCGTGCGTCTATTCCCCTTTGTGCAGGAGCCGATGCGATATCCCGCGGCCGCCTCCGACTGCTGCAGCTGCCGACCCGTGAAGAAAATATAAAAATCCCCGATGCGAATGTGTCGCGCGCGTGGCATTCGTTTCATGTATGTATATTTCCATGACTCCGGTATCGGATCTGGCGAGGAAGAAGTTTTTTTTTTTACATATATAAAAATATTATTACTATTATTTTTTATCCATTCCAAGAGCTGTGCATGCACATCAACGGGTCGTAAAAAATTGTCTTCTATATTTACGCCGCGGTCGTAGCGTATAACGTAAACTATATTATTACACTTCATACGCTTATATACATCGTATTCGGCCTACACGTGCGGTGTTGCCGGACCATAATAATATATATCGACGCTGCGATCCTCGTACATAATAATACGTATATAATATATATATATATAAACAGTCGGCCGTGCCCCGTCGGGGCTCGTTTTCAAGGAGCCGCCGAGTACGCGACGGCCGCGGCGTTTTTACGCTCCTCGTACCACCGCGGCGGGTTTTATCGACGTTTTACGTCCATTTATGCCCCAAACGACGGCACCGCGCAGAGTACTTTATATTATGTTATTATTATTATTATTATTATTATTATTATTATTATTATTATATTCCCCGGCGGGCACGTTAAAACGGATACGGTTCCCGACGGTCGGCGTGTTGTTATATACGCGAACTATATATTATATATATGTATGTATATATATATATATATATAAACGAAAACAAACTGATTTATATCGCGAAATAAAGTCGTCTAGCGCGCCACGATCACGGACGACGAAAAGCACTATACGAGTTCAGATCTTCCCGCTGCGCGATAAATACTCTCAAATAATAATAATATACAAAAAAAACCCAAACATTGAGTTTTCTATAGGTATAGGTTCTACAAAATATGTTGGTCTGTGCTTCTACGGGTGAGAAATTATTTCAGAATTTCAGTAATTCTCTCTCTCTACCACTATAAGATTGTATTTGGGATAAAATAAATAAATAACCCATCCAGCCATCCCTTTGCCGGCTCCCACCAAGAATAAAATTGATCGTTTTACCTCTCGGCCGACAGCTTTCATTATAATAATAATATAGAACCCTATTTTCTCTGTTTTCGATTAACTACTCTGTTGTTCCGCATATATATAAGCATCAGAAAAACAAGACCAAAAAATATAACGAATAAATAAACCGTCCGTAGACATTATTTTATCTTCTCTTGCGCTACTCCTCTTAAACATTTATTTTCGTAAACTTTTCACATTGAAATATGAGAAATAGTAAGTTTTAGTTAGAATCAGGTGACTTTTTGTGCTTTAGTGCGATATGTCAATCCTTGTTTAGTTATTCTATAATTGTATTGAATTGTTTTTCTCAAAAAATACATCAAAGGTCGGAATTCATTAAACATTCTAACAAAAAAATATTATCTTAATTTTTTTTTTTAATTTTAATTTTTTACATCTTCTAACTAAAAGATAATAAGAATATTCTACTTACAAAATGAATTCAAAAGTTGATTACAATGATATATTTTTTAATGAATAAAAACATAAAATATTGAAAAGATAGATTCTTTTTGAAAATGCCATCTTAGTACATAAAACGTTAATAGCTAATTCAATTCAGTAAGTAGAATAAATGTGTTAAAAATAATAAAAATATAAATTAGTTTCTCAGTTTATTATGTATATTACTTACATAAATCATTAATAGCACATATACTAGGGTTTGTCAACTTTTAATATATATTATTTACTGTATGAGTATAACCCAACCTTCAAAAAACTTTTGGATCCAAACCCAATTAAACCCTTTAAGGATATTATTTAGAAATTTATTCACTGACATTGACGTCATTCAATTTGTAATAAAATTACTCATTGTGCACGTATGTAAAATAAAAATATTATACACTGAGTACATTTTCCTTTCAGTAGGTTTTAATCAAACCGGATCTGCCCACTTGAATAGTATCATTATCGGTCTTGTTATTATAATTATTATTATGATGTATGATTCAATGATTGTCTGGTTAAAATTAATTACCCATGTACTAGATATACGTCCAAGAGTTGTGTGTGTATAACGATAAACAGTATCAGTCAATTCTCACGATAACTCAATAACAAATTACCATTTATGGATAGATAAATATATGCATTTTGTAGTTCCTATACATCATTTATATGATTATAATATTTAACTCTGTGTAGGACGAAGAATATCAAAAGATCTATTTTTTTCTTACGTTTTCTTCTTCTTATTATTATTATAATTATTATTTGTGTCGTATAAGTACGTTGAAATTTCGAGAATTAGTAAAACGAAATTCATAGAAAAATAAAAATGATAAATTCACCATTTAAATTAAAAACAGTTTTTGCAATAAATTATCATACTTGGTTTTTAAAGTTCAGTTGTGTCACGATCAATTTCAAGTACAATACATCATGATTTAATTACTATGTGATTATATAAAATACGGTCGGACTGTAAACATTTTATTGTTACGTTTCGTATGATGGTATGTCATACAGTTACAAGTTATAACGTGTTATTTTTGAGTGCAAAACTACATAAACTCGTGGCAAGCGGAAAACTTAATGGCAAGAGCTGAACCCACTTTGTATAAGTTAAAACATTGAGTCGAGTTACTGTGAATAGATCACTAAAAATCCTGAGATACGCGTAGATACGTTTAGAGCTATTATATTAAACTGTAATGAATATGCGCATATGAGAGCTGCAGAACATATTATTATAATATATAGTTCCGACAGGACGTGTGGTTTTAAGAATTAAAAAAATCCCCTTCTCACCGTTTCCACACACTTTAATAATATTATATAAAAGCGTATATTATTTGTATCATATTATATATCAAGTATATAAGCGACGTCCAAATACCATAATACGTGTTGCATCATTTGTCGCAATCGCTGGCAGATAGAAAACACTTTACGGTGCCCTTTGAGAAACTACCATACAGCACACTGTTAGGTAGTATAATATATGACAGTAATAATCGTACTCGTGCAGTGGCGGCGCGATGTATTTAATAATAATGTGGAAATCTCCAAAAACTCGCATGCCCAACACGATATACAGTTTTCGGTCGATTGACCATCGGAGTTACGTCCATTTCCTTTTTGCCACTGCGGCATTTATATTATACATCATATATGTGGTGGTAATAATAATAATAATAGTATAATTCTAAACGCGATCGTTTATTCGGATCGGAGTATAATATAGGTCCATGTCGAAAAACACCCTCATCTGGTCGCGAACGAGCCCGTATTGGTGTGCATGAGTGTAGGCCTACTGTGTGTGTACAGTAACTTGCACGCCGCACAACAAATGGACGCGTTTCACTTCATCTTTTAATACGGCTCGCACTTACTTTAATATCATGGAAAAACGACTATACTAGACTTCTCGTGTATAGTATTACGAGCTTTAGTTTGGCCGGCGGTGGCGGAGTGACGGACTGCGCGTTTTGCAATTCGGTTAAGTACGATATCTCACCCTTTACCCACCACAACAACTGTGGTCTACGGGGGAGGGAATTCATGAATGTTTCATTTTGTTCTCGCTCGGTCTTTTGTCGAAGAGTTTTTCTAAAATATATTATACGATACAATGATAGAATACAACATGCCGGGCCGTGAAAAACGACTGCGTTGCAGTTTTCAAAATATCAATTCCGACGTGACCTTATTTTAATTATTTTAAAATGTCTTGAATCATATATCTTTACCGACGGAATAGTATACTACGAAACAATAAAATATGTTAATTTACCTAACTATATAAAAATAAAATACCGAATTAATTTTAACGGGGCATGGTTTATATTGCACAGTATTTACAGCATTTGTGGAAATTGATATTTCGTGTGTAAAAAATAATTTAAGTTCAATAATCTGTAAAGCGTTCCGCGCCAACGTTACATACAAAACAGTTTGGTTCTGAATTCTGATAAATTGTACGCAAGTCTCGCGGTGTGACTGACCGACGATCTTAGCGATGTAAGAGTTGGCAAGATTTTGACTTTTCTAAAAATTGGAAATAGCGTGACTACCGGTCGTAACAAAGAAGCCCGTCTATAATATTATTTCCTAAACGATTTTCGGGGGAAAAAAATATATATCGATTCCAGAATCTCTTCGTTGGACGTGCGCTGTAATAATTTCTCGCAGGACGTTCTCGCACACTTACAGTTGTAATACCGTGCGCTGTCGAGAACCGACAGACCGGCGCGACGATAACAGATCATCCGTTTTGTTCTATTTTCGACGACGGGCACCGAAAATACAATAAAAAATATTTGTGTGTACCATACTATCATCCATACCGTCTGAACGCCGCGCCGCGGAGATCATCAATAACCGAGAAAACGCTGAACGGCGCAGCTCTTTGTGTGCGACGAAAAGCTTTCTTTTTTTCTGGTTAATTTATTTTATTTTTTTATTTATAACATTGACAAACTAGTTTTCGCGGGCACTCCCTTCCCCGCCCCCACATCATCACTACACAAGCGCACAGACAATGTTAAATATAGTACTATGTGTAGAGTCCCGCAAACGTCTACCGACTATGTGTGAGTGAGTGCGTGTGTGTGTGTGCACAACTGTACAACACAACAGTGCAGCTCTCTGTAAAAGTATACTGCACACACACACACACACACACACATATATTCTACACTATATAATATAACGTTTATACTCATACGCGTGCACGTAATATTATAATCGTGAACTTGACTGGTCACGACAATGCAACGCCTCGAGGTCTCGAAGTATAAAGCGTATAATATCGTATATAACGGTATAGAATATATTACTGCAGGTTGGCCGATGCAGAAAAGCGCATTAGCTCTCGCGCGATTGCTATATTATTACTACTTCTTCTACTATTACTACTACAGTACTACTACTACTACTACTACTACTACTACTACTACTACTACTACTACTACTACTATTACTATCAACCGTCGTGATTGTGTGTTTGCGCACCCGGCCCTGGCGTTTAATAAATCGATTTGCACGGCGTATTAGCCGCGGCGACGCTGCACGCCACAAAAAATAGTATTATACACTGCAGGTCCGCCGCCGTTATAGACGGTGACGCCGTCGGCCAATAAATCCGTTCGGTCTTATCCCATTTCCTCCAACCGCGCGTGGTAAAGCTCAACGGCCAAAGTTATAATAGCAAGCTGGTGACCACGGTAGATAGACCGTCAAAGTATATTTTCTAAATTATATTAATAATGTAATAATATTATTTTGATACAGTAACCACAGATATAATAATATATTATGTAGGTACGACTGTCTAAACGGCCCAAACGTTATACGATTGTGAATAACGTGCCGATGTGGTGCCAATAACGGCGCCGCGGTTGTTATATAATAGTATAACATGCACAAAAGCGCTGACGGGGATGAAATATTTTCAGTGATCTTTCATTATTATACGACCCGTTGTAAGAAAAAAACAACGCGGCCTTGCTTTCGACCACCGGGTAAAACTATCTCCGTCTGAATTTATTACTTACCGTTATTCAGTTTAAAATTTGAATAACACGCCTTCGCCGTTTGTTTTGCAAGTTATATTATAATAATATTATGAATAAATTAAACTGCAACGTCACTACGAAAGGACACAAAATATAAACGGCGTGGAAAAAAAATAGTACTAAACATTTTTGCCTCGATATAGTCCTCGTTATTTATAATTTTCCGTGTCTATAGTCACTTAATTTTTTCGCTGTGGGGTGATCGTACGCGGTTTAATCTTAGCGCGTGTTTGAAATAAAACCATTCTGTAAACATAATATCCTTTATACTATAGATGTGTTTTCTATGAGTACGGAGACATGACGATTGGATTTTTACATCCAACGAATTTCGAACGATATCAAAATGGCTTTACGCCGCCGCTTTAAATTAGTAGAAATATAATTATCCACACTAAACGTATTTTGAGTAACGCTATTCTTCCGTTCGGCGGAATCACATTTGCCCGGTTAATCCGGTGCAGTGTGTACGGCGTAATTGATTTTCAGCTTCCAGTTAACAAGTCCACCAGAGCGGTGGCGGTGGCGGTGACGTGACTTATAGAATCCTGCACGAATTCCACTTTATGCATGAAATACACGCATATATATATATATATATATATATATTTATATTTATATTTATTTATAGATGGATAGGTGTTGTGTACATAGTATGTAATGCGGAAAAAGCAATAAATAGGATTACATTTTCAATTTCCTAAAGTCGTCCACAGCCGCTCTTCCACCCAGCGGGTCACTGCTGTCGGCAATGTAGTTAGTTAGCACCGTGAGCCCGTGATTTAACGCCGTCAGAAACATTGCAAATCTAATCACGTACCAGCTACTACACCTATACTGTGACTCTCTCTCTCACTCTTTCTCTCTACAGTCTACCCGTATTCCCGTATCCGTCATGGGACCGGCGTCAAAAATAATCTGGCCCCGAGCGAGTGTTTCTTCAATATTACACGACATCGCACACCGCGTGCGTGATTCGTCGGCTATGGAAACGGAATACAGCGTAGAGGAAAACTTATAATATATGTATGTATATGGACCCGGGGTAGACTAGCAGGCGCGATGAAAATTCGTAAAAACACATCCCTTTTGCGCACCGTTCGTATTATTATTATAACACGCGTGTGTGTACATAACTCGAGTAATTTCAAAACGGAAATGAAACCCCACCGCCCCTCGCTTTTGACGGATATGCCTATACCTCGCCACACGTAAACCCTTCGTTGTCACTTCGTACCGGATCCGGCGTAGTACGGGAGGGCGCAGTCTGCAGAAATCGAACGGAGATTTTCGGAATTTTTTTTTCGCCCTCCCGCAAAGTCTCATTGCAACATTACACGATAATTATAATATCTTGTTCATAATAATGTTTGCACATTTTGGTGTAAGACTGTAAGCGATTCAAAGGGGTAATTGCACACGACAAATTTTTTAAATTCGAAATGTACACCAATTTCTAGTATATTAATAATTATGATAGGTACAATTGTACGTATAAATGTATAATACGTATAAGAACCTAATACGGGTGTGTACCAATAACAATAACCGTGTAACTGCAATCGTGTATTCGTGTAACGGCCATATTAAATGATCCGTAATAACATTACGCAATGAAATGGGCTTGGGGCCTATAGCATATTATAGTATTTGCATATTTGTTTTTAGTGCATGAACAGAGTAAGCTACACGAATACGCTTCGTACTGTGTGAGGAGTTCAAAGAAAAAGTTTTTACATCGTATTTCGTGGTTTTTGCATTCGTTCGATTATACACGCTGCGCCTATCGCGTTGTTTTTTTACTGTACAGATGCACTTACACAAGCCATAATGCAGACTTAATGACTATAGTTGTGCTGAACGCGTAATACTCGAACAGTATAAAACTATTGCCGTGTAAGCTACTGCAGGTAAAAAGTACTTGTATAGCTGATGCTGCAGCCTGCAGGTCCAGAAACAATAAACATGTCATCGACACCCGACCATATTTCAATTTATGTATTTCCTCGTCCATTATGATGGAATAGTATATAATGTTTGTCGAGTGTATCTTCTTTTTATTCCGTAAAACCATTTAATCGCTAGTATATTAGTATAATTACTCTCTGTACACATTATTACCTCCTACAATATTTATCTAATCCTACAATAATAATCCAAAACATTAAAATCAATAATTCGTGATCATTCATATTAGATATAAAATTATGAAATACGTTACAACATTTGTACTCCGCAATCATTTACCGCCACAATAATACAATTGTATATAGTCAGTATCTGCTAGACGCAATTTTTTTCACTATTACTTATAGAAAACCCGCAGCAGCGTTAGTCATCGGGACTCTAAATTTATATAGGTATTACTGAAAATTGTTTTTACATCTGTGCGCGTTCGTTGCTTTAGGAAATAATATCAATTATATCGTTGGCGGCTTAGCTCCGTTTATTACATTGTAAATTATTATAATACTTATAAATAATAGGGGGGTAGGTACCTATCCTAACCTTAACCGTCCTAACCTATATAATATATTAAATTTGTGTGTGCACTGTGCAGGCATGTTGACGTACAGTCATCATTGTAACGCGTAGACCGCGACATTAGCGTATTATTAATAATAATATATAAATGAATATGTATATATATGAATAACAAATAACAATGTTATATAATAAGTAATAATATTGAGCTCTGCGATCGCGTGTGACGGTTTTTGCGGTGACATAATAATTTAGTCGTTTGGTTAAAAATCAGTAAATTTCGCGTCGGCGGGAAACACTAATCAGTTTATATAATTAGGACGTTATTATTATTAAATTGCTATATTTTTTTGTAACGGTACGACTCAACTACTCTGAAAAAATACGCGCGCACGTCTAAAAGTTTCTACGAGCTGTCGGCGGCAGACGTTGTTGTTGTTATTTTCTATCACCGATACATACCCCATTCAATTCACCCTGGATATCGCGTGTTTAATCATGGGTTCGGTGGAAATGATGTCTGTAACGACTGACGAGTAACATAGCTCCATGACGTCTATCATGTATATTTATAAATTATATATTAATTTGAATTGTCGAGACGAAATGCAATCCAAACCCGTTTTTGTATTATCATGTCTGGATTTCATAGCCAACATTATTATCACACTAGATTATATCTTATATCAATATTATTGTAATTGTTATTAGTATAATTATTGTCATATTTATTAGAATGATTAGTTTCCGTTGTTTACAAGATAAGAAAAGTTTTTTCGTCGCTATTTTCTATTGTATACAATATTGTGAGGTCATTCAAGTACCTATCCTAATTTAAAAATAAAATATGTAAAATAAATGTTTTTACGAGTAAGTTAATAACTAATATTATAGATACATCTCAATATTATGTTGTAAATTAATACTTAATATATGTACGCGTCTTCAATGTCACTTAAATTATGATATTGTGCACACTGTACGCTCTCCGATTTCGGTTCTATTTAGGACGACATTTTTTAATCGTTATCATTGTATAGATTGCAAAGAGCGCACTGAAAATGTACTTACAAAATATCAATGTTGTTATAACAATATAGACATTTGTTGTATTGTTGTTATATGTGTTGTTAGATAATACAGTTTATTATTATTATTGTTAATATTACTTTATATAAGTTTTTTTTTTTTACTAACGCATTTTGACTGTTTTAATTGTAAATGCTGATTAACTGTTGATACAAACAAAACAGGTTACATCATATTAATATATTATAGTGTTATGTATATTTTATTGTACGGTAAAAATGTTAATGAATTTGACGGTTTCTAATTTCTATAAGCAGTGGGAAGCTTCTCTTGCACCTGCATCCCCGTTTCATCCCTCTTGTATCGACATCCGGCACCACGCGTCGCTTATGTCATCGGCACTGCGCCGCCCGTTCGTCTCGCAATAACGATATTACGGACACGTGTGTCTTATCGTAACCGTTTGTATTAAATTACATTACATAGACAGAAGAGTATAATATCTTTGAAGTCCAGGCAGAGCAATCGATTTGAAATAAGTCTATTATACACGGTTCAATGGTCACGATGGGAACGGTGCCGGGATGGGGCTTTATCTCGCGCCCAACACGCCTCGTGTGTTCAACGGCGCGCGCCAAAACGGAAACTTGTAATCGTTAATGTGTGTGTGAGTCCATGTGTCATCTCAAGTGGATACGATTATTTCACAATGTTGGCGGGCCTGACTCATTGCTCAACCTGTGTTATTGATACGTTATTAGGTGAGCAAAGTTTCAGGTGTGCCAACGTTGCGAACAACACAGAACCACGTCGACCTATCTGCAGACACCGTCCGAAACAATCCATGGTTTAACCATCCACATGTCGCCTGAAACTTGCTTTGACCTAAGTATATTTGCATTAAGGTGAGCAAAGTTTCAGGCGTGTAAGTGAGATCGGTCTAAAGTCGTCTCGCCAAGAAGTGACAGCCGAACAACGTTGGTATTATGGGTACATAGACCTAATTTTATTTATGTAATATTATTTACTAATAGTAGAAATAAATTATAGAAAACAGTATTTTATTTAGTATATAAAATATAATTGTCATTGGTTAATCGGTCAGATGTGGTAAACGCATATGTATCAAATTGTCACGTTTACAGACTCGAAATAATAAATTATATCATATAAGAGTTGAATATTTTTAAAGGACAAAGTAAGATTGCCATTCATTAAAGTTAATACATATAAATTTATAAAATCGAATGTTTGTCTGTATTATTTTTATGCACTCCTACACTATTCGTCCGATCGCAATGAAACTTTTGGAAGTTGTTGACTACATTCCCGCGAAGGTTTCTGGCATATAACATCATATCCTACATACATATTATACTCTAAAAATCCTGGGAAACTGAAATGTTATTTTTTATGAGGTAGGTATATATGTATCATCTCTGTTTATTTATAGGGTTGTCAATGGTTAAATATTTTATAACTATTATAATTAGTAGGAATATGGCATAAAAATGTATAAAAAAAAAAAACAAATCTTTGGTATGGGTGACCGTGTGTTGCTATGTTTTTCATGTGCCTAATATTCTGATTTCACTTACTTACGCACCTCACAGGGTCACAAACCTATTGTCTACCCGATAATATACTGCTCGCATATTTTTCGCAAGGATTACCTAGCTATCTAGCTTAGTATTGCGTGTAAATCACTTGAGGTTATTATTAACTTAATCTTTGGCTCGGGCAACGCCGGGCGGGACAGCTAGTATATTATATAAAATAATTATTGTTCTGTATTTTTTTCTAGTATATAGAAAACTAGCCGACCCGTCACGGCTTCGCCCGTGATTGGTTGTTTATTTTGCCTTCGGACGATGATATGTAGAATTTTTTATACAAATTTTATCGTTTAATGTGATCGGCAAGTAAATATATACAAAAACGGTTAATGAAAACGTATTGAAATGTTTTTTTTAGCAGTATTAATGATAAATATATTTTTATTAAAAATGAATACAGATACAAAAATAAATGCTAATTAATCTGTTGACAAAAAAAAAAAAAAATCGGGTGATGTTGTGAAATTCAAGAAAGTATCTGGTACAACTCTGTAAAAAAAAATTGTAAAAAAGTTCAATAGCGTCGTCAGAAATTTGAATATTTAAATACAATACACCCCCTCCCCAACCCCTCCAGAAAAAAAATTAAAAATCGAGCATTGTGGTGACACTCGGGAAGATATTTGGAACGACTCAGTGAAAAAAAAATGGGAAAAAGATAAATATTGTTGTCACAAAATGGGAACATAAAAAAGGCCTGTTCTCGCGGACCTCGCAGAGAGGCTACAAAAATTAGCTTTGTTTTTTAATTTTTTAAGAACTTTATACTTATTTTTTATGATCAAAAGTGGTACTAAAGCCTTCAGCAAACTGTCAGGTATATAAGTAAAAAATTTCCTCTCGGTTCAGTAGTTTTCTCGGTTAGCGTGGTCGTAGAAAACATCTTGCAATTTTATATAGTAGTAGAGATCTAGATAGATAAGTATACAATTTACACGTTTATTTTAATTAATAATAAGTTTTTTTATTAACTATCGGACTAAATTTATGCCTAAAACTTTATCTGTGAAGTCCTCTTTAACTGCACGACGATCCAATAAGTAGTTTTGGAGTTTATCCTGAACAAAAAATATCGACTTCATTTTATATTTTAGTATAGTTAGAGATATAGATATAGATTAATACGAATATTTGGTATACATGTTGTTGATGTACGTGCGATAAACTTCTCGGAACAACGCCGATATCAAACACAATACAATTTGACGAATAAAAAGGTCAGGTTACAGGTAGCTAGAAACCCGTGGGCCGCCGTTCCGCACATATTGCATACAATAGTATACATATATAGGTATACAATTTACACGTTTATTATAATTAATAATAACTAATTATTTATTAACTTAATCGGACTAAATGTATGCCTTGAACCTTCTCTGTGATGTCCTCTTTAATTAAAAAAAAAATTGCACGACGATTGAATAAGTAGTTTTGTAGTTTATCCCGAACAAAAAAAGCGACTTCATTTTATATAGTAGTATAGATATAGATATCTACGTTAAAGCACTTGAATTATAATATATTTATATGACGAATTAAATATAGAATCCTGATTTAAAGAAATAATATTATCACAATATCTATGGCTATAATACTTAACCTATAGGTACATTAATTAATACACCTACGTTTAATTTAAGCGGATATTTTTATTTCATTGTAATGATGGAACCTAAATACACAATTCCGACATATAAACAGGGAAATAGAACGATTTTGAACGTGAACAATATTATATTCATACAGGTGACATTGTTTTTAAAAAAATGTACTCAACGTTTTAAGCACTATTACAGTGTGAAGTGTTAAACGGGCATTTGACTAAATGCTCGAAATTCCGTACATTTGAAACCCGAGAATTGAAATAGAGTTAGACAGTCCGTTTTTATACTGAATACCAACCGATCAAAATATTCGTGTGATGTCGTATTAGGTTGATGAAAATAATACTGTCCTATGTAAATGGCACGGCTCTGGTCAGTGGTGTGGAATTTTTCCGAATCGTGTTATGCCTTTGATCGTTGGATTCCTTTCTTTTTTATGTCTCCTCTGGTATGATAACATTATTTTTCCTTTTTTCTCTTATAGTCTATTTTATCACCAGTATTGAGTCCTCAGCATTGACCGTTGTTTGATACGTTTTTTGGTTTTAATCGATACGGATTCACTTGTATCTCCTACAAGTAAAACTATTTGATTATAAACTAATCACTCGATTTAAACGCAATCATGATAATATGCAAATACAAATTATTATAGCCTGTGATTCGTAGTGTATACAGAGGCGTGCCCAGCAGGTAGGCCTGGTAGGCCCGGGCCTACCATGATTTTGAAATTTGAACCCTTAAATATACCCAAAATATATATTTTTATGTTATACACATTATTTTTTTAACCAGACCTGTCTTGAATTTTGATCCTGGGCACGCCACTGAGTGTGTAGGTAAGTAGTAGACAATGCATGTTGGTTAAGTTATATTAATAAATAATAACAGCGACGTGCACGTTTTCACCGTCTTAGGTACCATCTAGGAAACAGAGACGTATTTTTGAGATTTTTATGAGATTTAAAATAAACAGTTGGCGTTTTTTTTTTTTTAGAAAAATCAAACGTTTTAAATTCATTTTAAAAATAATTAACAAGTGACCCCCTGTCATTAGCATCACAGTTTTGTTTCTCAATCATAATAAAAATGTACCTAATAAATGAACCATTGAATAATTAGGTATACATTATACACACAATATAGTATAGAGATTTTTATACTCACTAATTAAAATTACACAAACATATAAACAAACAACATTATTTTAAGTTAATACATCTTCACAAATTAACTGTATAAAGTCTATTTTGTGCTATTTAACAAACAATGCTACATTAATAAATAAATAAATACACCATAGATAACTTTACAGGGCTACAGCTGGTTGTCTTTTCTTTGTATTAAAAAATGTGCTAAATTATTACAAATACTAAGATAATTTGATAAATACGACGTCCTTATTAATATACATTATCCAATATTATATTGTATTCAATCGCAAGATTAAAAAGTCTATAAACAATTTTAATTCAGCTAAAGACTTAAGTCTTTTTTTTTTAATTAACACATTTATTTAAGTATATTTTTTTCGCTTGATTTTGTTTACAACAATATCCCTTCCAGGTAGGACCCATTTGTTTATTTTAAGGGAAATTCAATTCAAAATTAACTTGTTATTTATCTTTGTGGATGTGGTTTAAGTTAACTTAAGTTAGTAAAAAACAAAAGTTATTCTTAATTAAGTTAAAAAGTTTAAATTAACTTAATTTGTTAACCCTAATTAAATTGCTCAACTCGTCAAATCTTTACTTTCAAAAATCCTCATAAAAATCCTTAAGAAAATGTCTTTTCTGAATGTATATTTTTTTATTTTAGATTCTGAGCGAAGCTTTTTTTTATCATGCATTTAAAATGGCTTTCAAATGGAATTTAAGTTGCATTTAAATTTTAAATTGTATTTCATCATTAGTTCAACACCGTACAGCCCAATAAAATTGTTAAAATCAACATATAATAAGCACTTACATAAATACCGGACACTATTAATCAAGACCGTATGGTTTTACATAAAAAAATTATTAAAAGCAGTGAAAATGCAGTGAAAGGTCAATGTACTTTTAATGATATGCTCACATAATCACATATCACCAATTTCTATGTAACAAATATGAAAATTAAGGTAAAAAAAATAACAACCCGATCATCGATAGCAGAGAACGGTTATTTAGTGCAGCAACTAGTGGGCTAAGGGAGTTTAGCAATACTATAAATCATAGATTCATCTCCCCCCCCCCCATAAAAATCATAGTTAGCTATGAAATAATATTCTTTTTTGTTATTTTATAATTTCATGTTACAGATGAAATATACATTTGTATTAGTAATTAATGTTAAAAACCGTTGAGATGATAGTGGCGGACTCATAGAAGTTAAGGTTGACCATTTCTACGATTGGCCAACTTGGCTCACGATAGTGTTATATACATAAAAAAATTAATACACCGTTGCAAGTTCACTACATCTTAACATCTTATACATAATAATAACATAAATATATCTTCTTAATATATAAAACCGAAAATTGAATCCTTTGATGCTAATGTTCTCAAAAACTACTCAACCGATTGTCTTAATTTTTTTTTTTCAAATGAACGATTATATCACGGAGAAGGTTCCTATCACAAAAAAGTATATTTAAGTATAATTTAAAGAGGTGCTCACACAAAGATTTTGAAATTCATAATGAAAATCGAAAATTTGTATTTTGTTTATAAATGGTTGCTATTGGTCACAATTATTAGTTATCAGTTACAGTAACAGTTTTTCCTACGTACATATTATACGGTAAAAATTCTAAAAAAACTGAAAGTACTATTTTTGATGATATATATATGAATAATCTCTGTTTATTTATAGGGTTGTCAATGGTTACATATCTTATAACTATTATAATTAGTAGGAATAAGGCATAAACATATTTTTACAAATAAATTTATAAAAAAAAATAAATCTTTGGCACAGGCCACCATTGCGATGTTTTTCGTGTGCCTAATATTCTGATATCACTTTCTTACTTATTTCATCTTTGACTCGGACAACGCCGGGTGGGGCAGTTAGTATAATATATAAGTCACTATTCATAAATATTATTCATACCAAAACTATGAACTAGATTAAAAAAACATATATTTGGTAAATGCGTTTTTAGTTTTAAAAAGCCAGTTTAGCCCCCCCCCCCCTCACTCCATATACATTTACTTTTTAGCCTCCTAAGATGTAAAAATCTGAATCTTCGCATAAAAAACTGTCATGAGTTAAATGTGTAAAACATTTAGTAATAGCTATGTACGTATGTAATATATTAATATTGTGGATGAACCTTGTATGAGTTTATGTATCAGGAGATTCAAAACATAATCATTTCGTCTTTGTCCCAAAACAGATTCTGTGATCTGGCTATAATAAATAAAGATGGATAATTATCTAATAAGATTATTATTACTATTAAATCTATAAGTATATTTTTATATACATAATATATTTAATATTATAAAATAATAACTTTTTTTTAGCTAAAATAACTCAAAAAATATGAGATAATAACTGTAAATCGTAATCATACTTAATTGTACCTACTATATTAATACATAATAGTATCATCATTATTTATACTATATGTAATAGGTACATAACAATCTTATAATTAATAATCTAGCCACATTGAATTTTTAATAACAAAGGAGAAATATTATTAAACATTGATGGTTAACTAGAAAAACAAAGTATAGCACGAAAAAAAAAAAACGTCAAATATTCTACGATAGGACACGATAAGTACAAAGCAAGAACAAACTACGGTTCCAGATAATATATGAATACTATTTTCTATTGATATATTTTGTAAAGTTGTAAAAGAAACCAATACAACATCATATTTTGTGTTGATTCTGTCATATATAAACATTATTATGTCTAAGATAATATTAGACATATTAATGTTTAAGTAAGATAGGATTTATTTAAAGTGTCTTATTTTATTTTTTCCGATCTACTTATTTCATCTTTGACTCGGACAATGCCGGGTGGAACAGCTAGTATGTATATAATATATGTTAGTATATAAAATAATAACTTATTTAGAACTAAATATCTAATAATAAATTAAAATAAAACATATATATTTATAACGTCGTTTAGTCTTTGTGAAGTAAAAAATCAACAACTGTTACTTGATTCGTTACCTATCATAATCAAAGCGTGTTTAATTAGATTATTATAATTTTTTTAATGTATTGTTATAGATATAATGTTTTATTTATATAAAAAAAAAAAAAACTAAAATCACATACCTAATATAACATGAATCGCGTTTTAATTTTAAACAAAATGAATCGTTATTGTTGTTGTTTTAATAACACGATTATTGAACCACCTCTGCGGGTTTTTTCGCATAAAATATACAACGGAGATCGATCACGACATCGTCGCAGTGGGTCGTGGGCAACGTTAAATATTATTATAGCTGAATCATTGACGACCGTGTTCGTGGTGTTGTGATCCCCCTCCGACAGATCCGATTGCCTGCCACACAATATACGTATTATTATATTATTATACACACATAGTATACGCGAGTGTATTGTTTTATTATATACATTATTCACCGCATTTTATTCTTGTATTGTCTCCCGTGTTTTCATTAGTCCACGATTGCCTATCGTTTGCTGCGCTCTGACGCGATAATAACGACGACGTCTGGTTGTACCTATAGCTGATGTCGCCGTATAATATACACCTGTCTGCATGCCTATATTATTCGCATCGACTGTCGGTGCAACGTTTCGAAAGTCGAAACTGACATTTCGTACAACCGAACAGCGTTTTGCGACAGGCGTATATAATATAGTTTTATCTATACAGTTACTCCGTACAACGTTTCGCCTACCTAATAATTATATAATATACGACCGTTGTGAAAATAGTATTTGAGCTTGTCATAAATCTATAGAACTTATAATAGGACCCAGTTCAGCTGAATTGTTTTCAAATCTTAAAAGTCTAGGACGCTTTAACCGTTTCAGTCCATATTTTGTCCTCGTAAAATTAACTCCACTCCTTCTTACAGGCGTATAACAAGTAAATATCACCACAAATATCTCAAAAATCAAACAGCAAATCAGCTAGCAAAATGCCACTACTTCTTGTGTTACCAAAATACCACCAAAATTCACTAATTGAACTTCTTTACTTTCGGACTATTACCTCAACAACCAACCAGACGGCAAAAATGATGCTGACCTCAGAACCTACTCTGGTCGTACCAAATGAACCTGTCAGATGACACTATTAGGTGCTTTCATACAGTTATGGTAAATTATTCGTCAACAAAGTTAAGTATTGTACATACATTTGTGTAGATTGATATTCATTAATTAAAAAAAATTATGGCACGATGCATGGGTGAATAAAATATATATGTTGTTTGGTCGTTGGATTCATATTTTAGATTCGGATATAAGCGAAGCGAACAACTCGTACCTATTTATTATATAATTTATATTACAAAGGCGATTTGTTTTCTTCGTCATAAACCAAAATAATATAAGATTTTGTTTCTGTGATAAACGTGTTTTTACATTTAGGCTATTGATTATAATATTTAACTATAGATAGTTTAAAAATTATTTTTGCAGCCCAATATAGGATATCAGTTGTAAAAAAAAAGTATACCGCCTCGATAACATTTTTACATAGAATTAAATTCCGATATTGTATATTTTCGTCATTAGTGGAAAACTGCTGCAGGACTGATAATACGCGATCCAAAGTTAGATTTTCTTTTTTAAACATGCACAACAATATTGTTAATAGAATATACAATTGTATTGTATTATATGCTCGAGAATAAAATCATTCTTAACGACACGACGCACGTCTAGTCGGTTGATTTTAAAAATAATACTCTTAACTAGCAGTGACAGCTGCTCGGTGATGGGGTTAATATGTTTTGTAATAATTTGAACCAAATTAAAATGCAAGCTATTTTTTTTTCATTCTTATTTTTAACGTCGCTCGTCGTCGTTATACTATATAGTATTTATTATAATATATATTATTATTATTTTATAGCATTCACGTACGCCATTTCGACCGTTTATTTTCAGCAATCATTCGTCACGTTGTGTTAAACCATATTAAATTATATTATTATATAATTATTGTTATACGACTGCTGTAGTGTATATAAATATACTATTCACTGCCACTGAATATTTTTAAACAGTGAGTTAGTTGTAAGATATATTTCTATAAATATATATTTTTTTTTTTGAATAAAATTGTGTAACGTTGTAGATTTTTAGACTAATTAATTTTACATTTTTTTTTTTTTTTAGTTCATAATATCATGACTAATGACGAGACAACAAAATTGTCCATTCATTTTTTGAAGATTTAACACTTATAATTTATTGCATTTCTAGGACTAGTATAATATTATATATTATCAAAAATGTTCAAATGAAGTACATTTCATAATTAAATTATTTATTTTAACATTATAGGCTAACATCTATGAGTACATCTTATAGTTATTATTATAGTTTAGTGTACATTATTATCAAGTATCGCTCATTAATCATTATTCAGATTTTATCTATATTTACCTACAGACAGATGTAACTATTGAAAAACGTATTTGTAGTTTGTGCAGAGATTATTTTCCTAGTGTTGTAAGTACATGGATTGTCCCGATTTTTTTTTTAATAACAAAATTATTTTATGTATTTTAATTACTTAGAATGGTAAATAACCATGGTTGATTAAGTTAGTTATAAGTTAGTATAATTAGACCTATGTAGTTTTATATTTAAATAGTATATTATAATAATATATCACGAAGAGAGAAAATATTAAAGGATGAATTTACTTGTGTTGTAGCGTTTTATATATAGCAATAATAACTTATTATCTATAGTAACAACGAATACCTAAGTATTAATTATCACATATTATGGTTCACAGATCTGTGAATTTTATTTTATTTCATGAAATAATATTATAAATAACACACATTTTACCACAAATAATTTATCTGTAGACAAATGCAACTAGGAAAACACAGAATCTACTGAATTATTTAATATACATAAAACTATATAAGTAATACCTACAATTATAATAGATATTTTAATATTATAATTTGTAAAACATTGTTTAAAAAAATCTAACCAACATAATTAATTGTTGTTCATTCCTAAAGAAAAAATAAAATTTTATCGCTTACAGAAAATTTTAATGAATACAAACAATATAATACGTATGTACATTGTACCTATTTTGTACATTATGTTTGAAATGTATTGTTGGTATAGTATTAGCGGTCACCGACGGCCGCAAAAAGCTTTTCCGTTGGCTATACAGTATAGGTGTACTGTTTGTCTGGACCCCTGCGGTCAACCCTACCCGGACTTCCGGTGCACCTATCGGTCCTTTACTGTTCATAATCCACACAGAACATATTATTTTAATTTTTAGAATATCACCATTATATCCATTTATTTTAATTAATAAATAATTACGCTGTTCTAGTTTCAGATATAGTTTTCACACACATTTACTGGGGCGTATATTATGGTTATTTGCCACCTGTGAACCTGGTTATAACTCGACATAATACAATTTTGAATCTTCTCATTGACAATCCGTAGCCCAATACTTCAGAGCATTTGGATGTGTAAAATTTTTATGGCCTAAATAAGTATATTGGAGGTTTGAACAGTGATTACAGAATAATCACGTGACATGTGATCTGTTTTTAATTTCTCTAAGAGCTAGGCGTAAGATTACCCGTCTACACGCCGCAAGTATGGACCATTTTCCATCAAAATTAAATTCTTTCAAAAATGTATTCTTATATAATATATATGTTGTGTTATGTCTGTAGTTATAATAATAATTATTGGTACTTACCGAAATAATTAATAGCTCATTACAATAATGTACCTAAAATGCCTATCCATAACGCCGTGTGATCATAATATTATTATATTATTGAAATGCAAAAAAAAACATACTTTTGGCTTTTGAAAATATACACAACTAAAAAATGGAAACACAAACTTCACCGTGAAAGAAAATAAAACTTCTCATCGACAGTGTGTACTTACTGTAATTAGGCTGTTTGTCATAAAATCAAGCAATTAATTTAATATATATAATATAAATAATACCTACCTACTTACAACGGTTTTTTCTTTTAGTTAAGGTATTGATTTAATCATGCACAATATTTAAATTCGTTTGATTTTATATTATATTTAAATTTATTATGATTAAATGGAAATAAAACTCTTGACTAGGTACTTAATTGTTACGTCTTGATATTTTCGAATGAAAAACTTATACTTTTTCTGATTTTAGCTTAAGTAATAGTTGTTAGAAATTTGTTATTAAAATACCTAATCAACGTAAATTTAAAAAAAACATTACCTGGTAATACATTTTTTATTTTATAAACATATTATCGTAGGTTATGAATTAGATTAGTCTTTGAAATTGAAAATATCAACCGACACAATAAAATACTCATTCGACAAAACATCTTTGTAAAAATAAAACCGTCAAATTGATCTCAATTATTTTACCACCTTCAACTCTAATAAATTATATGTTATATCTTATATATATTACAATACTTATAACAGTACAATTTTACATGAAAAAAATCTTCATAGTTTTAAATTGTGATAATTGTTTGAATTTACTGGTTTTGATTTATTTTAAAACGATACCACCCATTGTTCAATATTTGCAGTTTTAACATCGAAAAATGTTAAGAAAAATATAACCATAACAAAATATTAATAAAAATATAAGGTTTCCGTTTAAACATAAACAAATTTACTTTTATAAAATATATTCTTATAGGACTTTAAAAACATTTAGATCGTTTGAAAATTATTGAGTTATGTATTGATGTATTATAGTTTATAATATAACTTGCTGTATCAAATAATAATAAAAATCAATTGCGAAAACAGATTAAAAATTTCTAGTGTTCAAAAATAAGAACTTATAATATTATGCACCTACAGAAATGAAATAAAACTATGAACAATCATGCACAAATAACTCCATGGTAATAATATATTCAGCATTCTCACCCAAATGGGACGGGGGCTACGGTTAAATCGTCATTTCGATGGCATCGCAGAACATCTGCCTTGTGTTAGTTCTATACACAATTACACATTGTTTTGTAGTAATTATATTATTATTATCAATGTTTTACAGCATGAATTTTAATGTGAAATGCTTTTTTTTTGTTTTGAATGTTCTAATCATTTCTAATGGATAACTAAAAAATTATAGTAATTATTGAATCATACTAATTATTGTATTTATGTTGTTGGTAATGAATGATGATGTTTCATCTAAGTTACATTAATATTTTTTACCAATAAAGTAACGTCATTTTCGAGTTTTTTCAGAACTATTGGTAAATAAAATGTTCATAATAGTTGTAAGTATTTAACTCAGCATATAATATGTAAACTGCATAATGTTTAATCAGTATGTTAAAGTATAATTTATGTTGTAAAGTTGGGAAGAGGACTACAAGTGGAAATATAAAGACACATTTTAATTGGTTTTTACAATTTTTTTACAATTTTGGCACTACTGAGCATTGAAATGCTGATAAAACGGTGTAAGTGGTGCTGCATATTAATTGCACCTGATTACGTTACAGACAACAAACGTCAATTTTGAGGGAGGAAATACTATCGTTAAACAAGGAATACGAATGTAATAATATGGGAGACTATCTCAAATCGATTTCATTTCAGTCTATAGGCGTTATTTTTTGAGGGGAAAAATACCTTCACATTGAACAAGGAATACTAAGCACAAATTACATCACAATATGAGAGACCATTTTTTTTTACATCTTCTATATTGGTTTCGGTGCGCATTCTTAGTTTTTCGTTTTCTCAGTCGGACTTCAGTACGAGTTGTGGTCCGAAGCGATTGAAAGACGGAAATTGTAGCAACGACAAACAAGGCCTGTGGCTGTGTTTAGGGCCGGAATACGTACACAGGTTATTATTATATTTTTGCATAAGTAGGTATTCTTTGCTTTTTTAAATAATATATTATTCAGATTTATTTTTCCTTTTTAAGGCATATTTTGCTAATTTTATTTCAAATAACGTTTTTAAAATCTACAGTCAGTTTATATACCATTAGATTATTTGAAAGCTTCCCATGCACTAACATAGTGGTGGTGGGTCGATTGTATATTATAGAGTGTATACACACGTACCGACTTAAGTATTTTCCGTGACTTATTTAACGTCGTATTTTTTTGACGCTTTTAATTTTAATGTTTATTACATAAGTCACTAGCAAAAATATAATGCATATTTTAAGATTTTTAATTACGTTTTTGTGCTGTTTTAGGGCCCTAATTTTTTTGCCCTTATAATTATTATTTATTATTAAATAGCATTACGATACGTGTACCAGGTACTTATATTATATTTTCCACCGTAAAATGCGATAGTAGGTATTCTAGTATACAGATTTTTTATTATTACACTATTTTTTAAACTTTTTCATGTTGCATTTATGCCTCTTACACAAACATCTGTAATCCATATGACTTAACTATACTGTCTAATAATAATAATAATAATATAAATTCAATATTTTTGATACTTGTAGTTAGGTAAAATGTTAAATATTAGCACAAGTATAAGAAATATAATTTTTAATAATTAAATTAATTTCTTATTTATTGATTACATCACTATTTAGTTTATAATATTTTTAAAATGTATCATTTAATCTACATTATTAAGTATACAACCATCGTAAATGGTACCCTACTGTGAGTCCTGTAAAAGTTAGGTTTGTACATATTTGTTCGTGAATTACTGTTTTGTGTATTGTTACATTATTAGTTTGAGTTGCTGTAAATTGAGTCCCCTTTTTAATTTTTTATGTAAATTGCGACCCGGGTGGCCGGTGGATATATTTTGTATATAATACATAAATTGTGACGTAAATATGTTTTATTCTTACTTAAGTTAGGTCTAGTGATATTTTTTCAAACTCAACAATTTCCTTTCAATTTTTCAGACTTAGGACTGGCAGTATAATTGTATTAATATTGGTATGGTTAAAGTCATATTATCAAAAATAACACAATATGCAATTCCGAAAACAATTCAAGTTTTAATATCAGCATTTTATAATTCAAAATGGATAATTTTAGATGGCATAGTGAATATTTTGTCAACAGCTTTTCTTATTAAACTATTGTTAAGTGTTTGGCAATTTATTTGTTGTTTCGATATTTCTGTATAATAACTGTGCACTGAACACGAGCTACGAGTGAAATTATTATCTACATCGTAGATATTATTACTTATCTTTAAATTATTTTGCCAACTGGAAACAAACAGAATATCCCGGGGCGCAATTTATGTACGATTCTCAAATATTTGGGACGCAATTTACATAGTTTATAACTGTGACCTTTTTTTGGAGACTACATTTTTACTTCAATTGACCGACTCCGTTTATTTTTTTAGGTGCAATGTTTAATGTAAAATAATTAATAGTTGAATCTTTTAAAATATTATTACAAAGTAATTCCATAAAAATAACAATGGTAACATTGTAATACAATATTTATTTAATAAGTAAACAATTACATAAAAATACTATGTTGGCCAGAAAGTATAGTGAATCAACTTATTGTCAATCGGAAATGTACAAATTATATCTAAATCACCCTTAGACTTTTATTTATATTTTAATTTGTACTTTGAGCAATGATAATTTTAAAATTATAATATTTTACAAAATTATTAATCTTATAACTAACTATGTAACGATTTTTCTATATTAATAAATATTAATATAGTGTATATAAGTCAGATAGAGAAAACAAATAGTGCCCTGACATCCTCATAAATGATGTTATAAATTAAAAAAACCATCTGAGTTGGGGTGGTAAGATACTTGACATAACAAGACGTAACATCCTTTTTGTATATTTGGATACTATACACATCCCGTTTATTTGGGCTCCTTGTCATAATAGTTTTATTATTAATATTAACAAGTCTTGAATTCAATACTGGCATAGAGAATAATGGGTGAATTCCTGCATTAATAAATCAAAGTTTTTATTTCAACCATTGTTATTCTGCCTTAAAAAAATTAAAATAAGATAAATACCAGCAGTTTTATATGTATTATATTTGGACCAAGGAATAACTATGCCCATTCTTCTCCATAACATTATGTGGACTAGGCCTACATGGCTACTCACCACACAGAAAGGGGGGATACTACAATAAAAAAGCGCCACTATCGCAATATCCCACGTGACATTAAATTTAATAACGATAGGATTAACTTGATCATCATTTAATGTAATCTAAAGTGGTGAGAAAATCTGCAATGCCTTAAAATATTATATCACCTCATTACATATTATGCCAATTTACCAAATCAAATGGTTATAATTTTTACTAGAAAACGAATACTGCAGAATAGTTTCACTTCATAATCTCTACTACTTACAACAACCGTTGTATTATATGATTTATGAAATGTAGTATAATTGCGATTTATGAATTTATATATTATATCATTAACATGATATGATTTTTAAAAGTATTTCCATCCTGGAGGTGTGTGAATTGATTGTTACTTGATAAAATATATTTACCCACTTTAAAATAATATAAATATAAGCAACACGGTTTATTCTGTGAACGTGTTGTAGAAGCTAATATAATTAATATTATGTAATAATATGACTGGGTTATGATACTTATAATTAAATACTTTTTTGTTCAATACCTATACTATTAAATATTATCATATTACGCCGTTGAATGTTGTCCCTATTGTCTCTTAATACACCGCCTGTATATCCTCTACCTGCTAAATTTTAATCAAAAATATTTTATGTCAAACTGTCTAAGTATAAAAAAAACTTTTAGCCGGTTTGAAATATCTGTTAATGCTAAATCATTGCGAGTACACCCGAGTAGGCTCTCCAATTAGTGCTCAGATATTAATGCCCTAACATAAAAAATACACTTAAACATTAATTTGTTTGATTTCATTTGTTATTCTAAAAGCTTAACGAGTCAAGCAGTAAGTTCATTGCAATCCGATTAGTTAATAGCAACAATGTGAATTTATGAAAATAATCGCACAAAAACAACAACATTAATCCGAGCTCAGGGCGCAGTCGCTCTCGCACAGTCTGTCCGGATTGTCGTTTGAACATTTCCGACATCCTTTCGCCGAATTTAGAGGATACAAATAATACGTATATACTAGTGTATAATAATATTTTGTCTCTGTAACAATCGGTGATCCGGAAGCAAACCACCCTCTTCTCCCTCCAACCATCATCACCAGGATACGAACGAGGGATGGGTGTGTGTGTGTGTGTGTGTGTGTGTGTGTGTGTGTGTGTGTGTGTGTGTGTGTGTTCACCCACTGCTCTTATTAAATTCCCCGTTACATTTTTGCGTTTACGGCCTTAGATTAAAAATCGTTTTCAGATGTTATGAAATTTCGCTCTCATATTATACCTACCTCCACCACCATCCCACCATTCTACGGTATTGTTGTCGGCTGAATTCTATTCGTTTAATCGAAATTCCTTTCTTATTCCGGCTCCACGCGCACACGGTATAATTATTATTAATAACGAAACTATTATTTCCGGATTTTGCGTCAGAATTTTGCGGTCGTACTACGCGCGGACTATAATAGGTGCGTAATGCGTATGCCTTTCAGAGCTACTGCATTGGTGTACCTATCTGTTTTTGACGTTAAACACTTTATTGATTTGACATTTGACATAATGGTGTAATATGTAAACCCGTCAAAATGTTTTTTCTCTGCAAAACATAATATAGTAGGTATATGCATTATGTAATATTATTATTGTACCAAATTATGAGCAAAGGTTTTTTTTTTTTTAAAGAAATTCTGAAAAAACAACTATTTCGACGAAAAATTATTGCATTATTTTGCACAGGGACGTGAGTATAATTTTAAAGCGCAGTAGCCAGGTACGTATATAAAATCGGTCTTTATAGTATAAGCTATAAAGTATGATTTCATTGTAATAATACTATATATACGTAGTTGGACGGTCGTAAACGTTATAGTTATTATTCCATCATCTGGCGAGAATATAAAATATGTGCGTATTGTAAAAACGGTATAATATTATAATAACGTAAACGCGAGTCTCGCGTGGTACCAGTAAAGGTATTATTAAAATAGTTAGAAATTAAAATAATAAAATATGCACGGCGTATAATAAATAGGTATAGGTGATAAAACGATCCGCGGTCGTGGTTTTATTTTTATTATTCGAATACGCGGTAAAAGAAAAATGAAAAAAAAATAAGAAGAAAAATCCATTATATTTACGTATATGTGGCACGCGCGTTGTCAGTGTTTGATATTAAAATATTATGGTACCTACCCATTATTATTAAGAGTGTACAGCGCTTGCGGTGTGTAGGGGTAGTATATAATACGGTGTTGGCGTGAGGGCGTGTGGTCAACGCGCGCGCTTAAAGTATTTCATACATTTTCCGACTGTTTTACATTATATAGCCGTGTAAGGGCCACGCGATAAGGTCGTCCGGTTCTACACGTATAATATGTGTGTGCGGGCACACTTAATAACAGTATACGTCTTGACCCATACACACGCTTCGGCGTTCGAATACTCGTCCGAATTACCCGATTTAAAACGAGACACGGCGATAATGACAAACCGAACGACGGGGCAGAATATAATAATATATACTTGCGTTATTTTGCGAAATAAAACGCGTTTTTACACACCTTTCCCGTGAGCGGGGGGTGCTTAGCCCCGAGAACGTTTTTGCATTTCTACCCTTTTTCCCATAACCAACGCCACCCCCATCGAAATGCTACCCTGCGATCGCCATATCATCCCCGACCGCCACCCGATAACGCAACTTACATATCCATATTATAATAATATGTACACCGTGTTTATATTATACACGATTTGTCCCACTCTCAGCACGACCACGCGTAAAATCCTGCCCTCCTTGTCGAATATTATACTGTTTTGCGTTTGATATTGGATTGCTTTAATTTAATGACAATAATAATACTTATCGACCAAACAACACCGAGCTGCGCGATACCTGCAGTAGCAGGATTACCCCGTCTTGGATCCACGCAATAGAGGTCGAACTACAGTGAGAAAAAAAATATATATCATTACGTTTAATCCAATGTAAATCAGACTTACTTTACATTAATGATCCCGACTGCAGGTTAGAGGTGAGACAGATAATTTGCTATATCTCACTGTTGCAGTAAACATAAAATAAGAACAATAATATTTTTATTGCATAAAAAATTGATTGATTTAATTGTTTGCTCAAAATATTCAATAATTACATTTTTAGTTAATGTTTATGCAGCTATTATTATTACTGTATTAGTGATCAATATTAAATTAGAAAAATTAACAGGGTTTTCATAAGACTAAAGAAATTGACCACTTGAGGATACGATATAGGTACCTGCAATTTTGTTTGTTCAAAAAATCAAGACATTTCAAGTTTAGTTTACGTATACACTTTTACGTGCTTCCTGAATTATTGTGTTTTGTTTAGTTATAATTTAATATTTGAGAAAATATCTAGTACCTACATCTACAACTGATAATTTCTTTTTTCTTTTAAATGGTCGGTACAATATAATATTTACAAGGGTCATTGTAATACTTTAAATAGTAGTTATAATACCGTTCATAAAGTTATTTGAAGTTAATGCGATAAATATTAAACAATGTTTGAACGCAAAAAATGCAAAAAATGCGTAAAATTACCAACAATCACATAAATATTATTTTTAAATCCAAAAATGCAGTTTTTTGATCTCTTGGTGTACGAATTCAATTATTACTGTGTGTAGAGAAAGCATAATGAGCTGATTCCTGACCATCCAGCACGAAATTAATTTCACATTTAAGTCCCCACCCAAATATTGTTATCTACGCCTACTATAACCGCCTGTACTCCATATACGCGTATTATTCAATATATAAATAGGCTAAACGTGACATCGTGAATATAATATGTATCTTACAATTTTCACATGCAACGATGTTATCAGGCACATCAAATTTAATTTTGAACCATGTATAAATTAATTTGTGTTCTATGACGATATAATATTATTATTATTCGATAGTATTTTGTACAGAGCCGCGCACCTCCAGCCCAGACCAAGGTCTCTGCAAGCCCGTGTCGCCGTTCTGTCCGTTATATTGTTTCTCGACCGTTTGTCGTGCGTAAATGATTTATCGTCGAATCTCAAACGAAAAATTGTTTTGCCAAAGACTACCGGCAATTGTTTGTATCGACACGTGCACAAATGTAGGTATTATTATTATTATGTTGTTGTAATTAATAATGTGCGGCGGTGACGCAACGGTCTTTTGATTGGCGTTTGGAAAACAAAAGCAAAATGATTTACGATCGATCGATTCATCTCTCTCTCTTTCTCTCTTTCTCTCTCACACACACACACACACACTTACTATCTGTGATCGTGTGTTTTGTAAATTGCTTTTATTTGGAAAAATCACGCTTGTATTAGAATATAATAGATTTGGCCAGAAATAGTTAAACGTATTAATATATTATGATCGTATAATGCTACAGCTGCTCTATATTTTTCGCGGCCCGTCGCATTTCAAAAATGGTTTCCGGCCGATGAATTATAAATAATATCATTACTAGTATTATTATTATTATTATTATTATTATTACGCCTGGTGGCCGCTGAATGTTAAATTATAATTTATAATGCACTTTATATGCACTAATGATTTTTATACGCAAAATACAGTTTCCCCCCCTTTTTTTTGTCACACGTCGTCGAACGAAATTGATAAAAATAATTTAAATATAGTGAGTTAACTCGGTTCGAACACATATATTACGCTATCGTGATTTATACTAATCTGTAGATAATGTACAATATACTCCCTAATATAATATTATGTATGTATAGTACGTATTAATGAACCATTCACATATCTATCCGTTACATATTTTTCTAGATTTGTCGAAAATATACGAAAAATGTAAAATAATCCGTATTAGAAGTCACTTTTACTCATTTTAAATTATAATTCAAAATTACAATATTTGAAAAAACTACCAAATAATTATACATTTTTGAATTTATTGAATTATCGTATGATGTATTAGGCGAGCAGGTGAGTTAGTCATCGTTAGTAATAGTGGCGTATTTAATTGTTCTTCTGTAGGGGTAAAAACAATTGTCACTGGTCAATCAAGCAAATGGAATATATAATAACATATAGGTATGCAATTAATTTGTCATTTAACCCTTAACAGTATTCATTTAATAATAATACCGTACAGTATCCACAACAACTGCTGTAACCTTATAATATAATATGAGAGCCGAGGGGTATATAGAACAATAACAATATCTACAATATCAGCTATAATCGTATTATGTCCGCAGACGCCCTTGTTTGGTGTCCTATATTTACGAAAACTGGCCTGTTCTCGAGTATAACCTCTCTGTGCGGTTCGAACTTTTATAAGTTTATATCGTTCAGACGTCGTACGAAAACCTATTGTCAGGTTTACCACACGTCTGTGAGTCGTTTTAGATTCCGAGCGGTGGAACGACGGGGGAGCTATTGGTTTTTACGACGGCGTGTGTGCATCTTTACAAGTTTCACGCAGCGCCTCGAACGAAATCGCGATATATATTAATACCGTGCGCAGAATTTCTACGCGTAATTTATCCTCACACTGATTTCCCACAAATTATATAAAAATATTTAATGAGGTCGTTAGTCGATAAGTAAACCAAAAGTCATCTATTTCCCACAAAAATCTTTCCTGCGCACGTTTGTGTACTTGTTTCTTATACTAGTTAATCTTATAATATGTAGTGGAGTGATTTTTCTAATTTCCGTGCAACAGTTTTCTATTGAATCGTGAAAAATGTTGAAGACATATATTATGATGTAATATTTATTTCCTGTTCATATAACTTAATTATTTAGAATAAATTATAATTATTCATAACTGAACAATTTGTCAACACCCAAATGACTCTAATTAGTTGTTTTTTTCCTTTGATAGTTGTACGAACACCGAAATTACATTTTGGTCAGTCCTCGTGCAGTGTTGCGTCGAACGCGTTGAATAACAAGAACTGGACAAGCTATGCATTTTTCATATTTTCAACAAATAAATATACAAATAATATCTAAAATTTGACCTATACAAATAAATATTATATTATTATATTATTTTTAAATTTAAAAATAAAAGTTATATTGTGAGAACGCAGCGCGTGAATGATTTGAGTAAACGGTCACGTATTCAATAAAGTCCCTTTTATGCTTATAAAAATTCGGTATATTTCAATTCCATTAGGAAGACATACTACGACGTGACGCACTGACGCGTATAATATTATAAACCGACGATGACGTGCTGACGTAAGCATTTCATTTACATTTATTTCGTAATATCTTGAAAATTACCTATAACCCACAGGCCCTCAGTTTTTAATATAGCCAACTTCATAATATTTAGTAAAGTAAATTCTATATTATATGAGAGTTTATTTTTTCGAGTTTTTGATGGAAATAAAAACACTCAATGATTATATATTATATAAGAAAATATATTATTTAATATATTTAAGGGAGTTTGTGAGCAGCTTATGTCAACAGTTTTCGAAAGACACACGCGTGTAAGTGTATGTGATTCATCCACGCCACTAACTATACTATTTATTTGCATCAAAAATAACGATAAAGCCACTAACACACAGTTACATACTAGTTGCGTTCCGAAGATAACTACAAAAAATGGTCTAATCCGAATTGCGGCCCGAGTTTATTTTGAGTACAGACGAGTTTTCGTAAAAGTGTGTTTTGGTAACGGAAGTGGTTGGTTTAACGGAAGGTCCACACCCTGCAAGTCTGCCCTGGGTGGGTCTTGATACGAGGAGTGGTCGCACGGCAGTGATAACGCTGGTCGCGTCTCGAACGATTGGTCTCTTCAAGCCATTTCCACAGCGTTCTTTCGTCGTAGGTCCGTGCATAGTCGAGCTGGCGCGACTCGGTAGCTCCGTGGTCGGGACGGATCCGCGACCATTGTGACTTGGTGGGGGGGGGGGGGCGCCGGGGTCGGTCGGCGCGCGTGATACTGCCGGCGCGATACGGTCGGTCCCGTGTTCTGTTCCTGACTCGAAGGCGCCCGCCGCGCCGGGTGGCGTCAGGAACAGAACACGGCACCGACTTCGGGTGTGGCTTGTAGCGGCTGCAGGTGAGCCGGTTGGCCGCCGCCAGTCAACCAACGTCACGTTATCCCTCGCATAATATACACGCGGGTCATCAAGAATTGTTCGATTGAGCAAGTTTGTTGCTAACGTGTACCTTATTGCAACCAGTGCTTCTTATGGACCAGTGTGACTCAAGCTCTACATAATACATAGATCCGGCCGGTACAGCCGGCCGCAGGACGCAGCTTACCTGTAAGCCACTTGACGTCAACGTGCCCGCCTTGCAGCGTTTTATTTCTTTAAAAGTCGTTCCACAAAGTCGTACAACATGTATTCATATTTCATACACATCCCGAGAGTTTCATAATCATTGCTTGATTTTAGTTTTAAAAACTGGCAAGTACTGTAAAGTGAGCACCGAACCCAGAAACTTCTCAAACGTTCCTTCAATCAAAGCAACTATAAAAAAAAAAAAATAGATAAAACATTTTTTCATTCAATTGTACATTTCATTGTTAATTATTTGATATAGTAATATAGTATATATTTTAATATAGATAATATACTCTATAGTACTTTTTTTTATTGTCTCAACTGCAGGGTGTAAAAATATTATTAAATAAATATTTAGTTCTCGATTATATTTTAATTAATTTTTTTTTTCGACGTAGCACATTCAGCACCAATGTTTACACTATAAATATGGTTTCAATAACTATTATGTCTAAAAAAGACATACCTCTAAGGCTCTACTTATAATCAATGGATATTGTTATAAGTTTCGTGAGTTTACAAATAATCATATATACAAGACAGAATGAAGATACAAAAACCTATCTATAAGTTAATAAGTAATACGTTGATTTTGGAATCGTTTTTTAAGTACAACGAACAAATCCACTTACACCATCCACATAGCACTGCCATTGAAGTGAAGATATTGCTCAAAGAATTAAAGGTGTAGTTATAAAGCAGCATCTAACTTGGCTAAATATTGGCACAAGTTTGAGGTCGGTAGGCCCCCTGGCTTTAAAATGTTACTTTTGGCTACAAGGCATAGGTAGTGAATATTGTTTTATGTTAGTTGATAAAAAGATTCAAAAAGGTTTCTAAATATTGGCACAAGTTTGGAGTTTGAGTCTCCGTATGTCGAAGTCGGGCAGAGTCAACTTAAACTTAAGACATATTATAAAGTTACCCGTGCTAGCATAAAATCAATCAAAGAGCTTAATAAAAAACTAATGTCAATAATTTTGTCTCATATAAAATGTATAACTACACCAAATTGTAGCGATTACGCGAATAGCATCCGAATATTGTTTCAGGTCAGGTTACAAATGAAAAACAATGTCGAAAAGACATTTGAGTTATCGCAAAATGAATCATTGGAGCTTATTGCGTCGCCACAGTGAAATATTGTCATAAAAACCTGGCCAAAATTAGAAATTTTAAAATGCATTTAGAATGATAATTATTGATAGTTTATCTAATAGACATAATATTAAAGCAATTACGTAATTTTTACGTTGTTATCAGTATTAATTGTATTGCAATAATACCCCGGAGTATGGCATTACAGATGCGACGCGCACGTCGGTATTATTCTGTACAAAAAGTTTTGTTAGAACATAGCTGATATTTTGTGTTGTATAGTTATTTTTACGAAAAAAAAAATGAACTCGTTACCTGGAGGTATGTATATAGTATTTAAGTTTAATAAAATATAAAATCAATTTATCTTTATATTTTTATATACAATTTTAATAAAAAATACAAAAATTAAAATAAAATATACAAACACAAAATTCATCATTAATTTTAGTAAACTTCCGAGATAGTCCGAGTCCACACAATCTTATCTTTTTTTAGTGTATGTTATGCAGTTTCAAAAAAATTAAAAAACAATTGCGCATACTTGCGCTTTATTGTGTAAATTACTTTTGATTCACATACATGTGATTAAACGTATTAAATTTGTTTTTATTCAAACTACACTTGGTATTTTTATAATAATGTTATAATATTATAATATTTTAGGATCTGGTGATAATCATATGGCTTTAAGTCGGAGAACATTATTTCATATAATGCAAGAAATTAATGCTAAACAATTTACTGTACGATTTGACCATTTAAAGAAACGTTTAGTTACATTAACAGAATGTCCGGAAAATTCCTTAAATAAATTATTATCATACTTCATTAGTGAGTTTAAATCTAAATGGCAATCATCACAGAGAAAAAAGAACATATTTCTATTAAAAAATAAAATCTGGTTAGACTCTGAAATACATTTTCCTTCAAAGATTTCAACGCAGTCGGGCAAATCTAGAGGTCGGACTTCTACATCATTTCATGATAGTAGTGATCGATCAAAAAGAAGAAAAACGGAACAATTACGTACCCAATATAGTCCAACTATGCTTTCATATGCTGCTCAAATGTCTCTAAGAAAATCTGGAAATGTAGATAGTGCTTACGTTATAAAAAATATTACGTGTACAACACCTACAAGAGCTTCAAAGTACAAAAAATCTTATAAAGACAGTAAAAATAAAATTAAGGTTATTTCTAATGACGAAGCTTTTTCTTTGCTTATTGAGGCTCAGTTGACAAAGCATCAGTACAATTTAATTAGGACACAGGCAAAAAAACATGGTTGTAATATTTATCCTGCATATTATCTTTTAAGATACGCAAAAAATAAATGTTATCCTGATAAATCTTGTTTGCAAATAACAAAAAGTTGTGCTCAAGTGAAATTACAAGCATTATTAGATATAACTACTCAACGAATTTTTAAATCACAGGGTAGTATTATTGATTCAGTAAGTGATAAATATTTTGAAAAATTATATTTAATTTCCAAATGGGGTTGTGATGGTAGTTCTCAACAAAGTGAATACAAACAAGTTTTTAATAGTGAATGCGACTCGGACTCGAGTATATTTTTTACATCTGTTGTACCTTTGCAATTAGTTAGTGGAGATATAGATGGCCCCAATAAGATAATACTATGGCAAAATCCCCGTCCTTCCTCACTCAGATATTATCGACCAATTAAAATTCAATTTATACACGAGACCGTAGACATAACTTTACAAGAAATGGTGTGTATAGAAAATCAAATAGAAAAACTTCAACCATCTATTGTTCATTTTAACGATACTGAAATCATGGTGAAACATATTTTGATGTTTACTATGATTGATGGTAAAGTGTGCAACTCAGTCACTTCAACTAAGTCTGCAATGAGGTGTTATATATGTGGAAGTACATCTAAAGATTTTCATAAAATCGAAAAAATGATAGATATAAAAACAAATGATTTAAATTTAAAGTTTGGGCTTTCAATTTTGCATGTGTGGATACGATTTTTTGAGTGTTTGTTACATTTGTCATACAAAATCGGTATTAAAAAGTGGCAAGCGCGTGGAGATAAAGAGAAAAGAAAAGTTTTGGAAAATAAGAAAAGGATTCAAGAAGATTTTAAATCTAAATTAGGACTACTGGTTGATATTCCTAAATGTGGTTATGGATCTTCAAATGACGAAAACACAGCGAGGCGATTTTTCGAAAATACAGAAATGTCGTCATCTATTACTGGAGTAGATATTGAAATAATTAATCGTTTTAAAATAGTATTACTAACAATATCTAGTGGATACAAAATAGATTTGAAAAAGTTTAATAATTACTGTATATTAACTGCACAACAATTTGTCGATAAGTATCCTTGGTATAACATGCCAACACCTGTTCACAAAATATTAATTCATGGAACTCAAATAATTGAGGCACTGTCAATATTACCAATTGGTCAATTTTCGGAAGAGTCACAAGAAGCTAGAAATAAGGATATAAAAAAATATAGAAAAGGATTTTCAAGAAAATGTTCTAGAATTAAAAATTTAAAGGATGTTTTTAATAGACTTTTAGTAAGTTCTGATCCATTTATTTCCAGTCTGAGGCAACTACCACAAAAAAAAATTAAACATATTCACCCAGAAGTATTGGAAATGATTTCGCCTCCAGACATCAACATAAAAACCATAAAAACAATAGAAACAGAGTCAGATATTAGTAGTGAGAATGAAATGTCCACGTCGTCGAGTGAATAAATTCAACAGAAACGTGACTTATAATTTAATTTTTATGATATCTGTAAAATAATATTATTTTACTAAAATAACATGATATAAATAATTAAATGAAGTTAAGAAAATTGATTTTTAATTAGTATTTATATTTTGGCCAGGTTTTTGTGAAAATATCCCACTGCGTCGTGCGTTTGTTCGAATAGAAAAAAAGTCTTGTTTGCGAACAATGAACAATACGACATTTAAATAAAAATGATTTTCATTGACCACCGCCAAGTGTATTTAATAAGTACGAGTACAACTGTGAAAAGGATAAATTCATAAAATATAACAATATAACCTACATAATAAATACCTATAAGATATGTATATAGGTATATGCATAGACCACATGGTCTAATAACATCGTTCTTGTAAGTTGTAGATGATAGTATATTGTATATATTATACAAGAGTAAAAAAGAGAATTTTTATTGCATTGATCTGCTAGTGAATTCATAAATTTACGTATTCAGAGAAATACGCTGCTTTTAATATCGGATAATTTCTTTCGCAGGAGCAATTAGAGATAAAAAAAAATATTTAAAGAAGTATATTATGTCCAAGCAATAAAATTGTATACAGAATAATATTCAACCAACAGTAAAAATGTCCTCAAAACTATTAGTCCAAATTAATTATTATAAGTGCCATCAGAATTTCATCCCTTGATCAAGGCTTTTAAAAATCCAATTATTTACCATTCTTGGAAACAAGCAGCTTTAGTAAGTCGTTTATTTTATGGGCATTCTTACTAGTAGACATATATTTTACTAATGAACATTCTTGTTGCTAAAATGTATATATACTTGGGAACCATTTTATATTTTGACAATCAGCGAAGAACATTTCAACCTGGAGAATTTGTCACGTTATATCACCGTTATGATGTTTTTAAAAAACAAAATGAATAACAATTTGACATGATTTGATATAAAGTATTTTATTGAATGTAAATTATTGCAAATGTGCACGATAATAAAATCAGCAAACATCCTCATTCGTACAGGAATACTGCAATATTTCCACTCACTAGGTCAGCCATCATGTGCTCGAATTTGTCGAAAATTGAAAAGTCGTTTGTACATTCCCTTTATGCAGCGTCTGTGTCGATATGCTCAACTCTTGCATATTTCCAACACCATAGATAATATACGTCCCGTATTTTGGGCTGAAATATGTTAGCAGTTAGGTACTCCTTACATGCTGCTTTAATCCCGATTCACGTTTGTCGGTCTATATATTCTTTACCATCGCCGAAGGGCGTGTTTATTAATTCCACGTGCACTGCGGGTATATAAGCATCCATCACGAGTAGGGTTGGGAAACGAGAATTACCCGAAGACAGGGTAAATATTTGCTCCGAACATCAATGCCGTCTCGAAATATTAGACCTTTTACCGATACAACTATTTATATATTATATCCGGACTTATGTCACTGAACCCACCACCGTTTTACAGATTCGTATTATTATTTAGCATTTGCAATGTGATATTGCTGCAAACTTCCGACGTGTTTGCTTTTAATCGCAAACACGTGTTATGCCAACCAATTGTACGTAAGTATAACATACCGTGTGTTTGGGTACATCCAAAGGATCAAATTTTTCCTAAGCTTATGATTTTAAAACTCATCGTCTCCAAACTAAAACCACAATTTTCTGTGTGCACTGCATATTAAAAAAACATGATTGTGTTATATTTTTTTGACATATTTTTTTCTACAATTTCTAACAGTCGTCCCTAACAATGTAGTAGATTACTAATGTTTTGTTTATTCAAAAACTACAGTTACACAATAGTTTTCAAGTGTGGACAATTTAATAAGGAGAGCGTTGAACAAATTTTATTTTTATTTTTCCTTCAAAAAAAAAAAATAATAAAACAATTTTTCGATTTGCGAAACAGTAAATATAATATTGATGTACGTACAACATCTTATAAAATACGACTTTAATATTCATTAATTTCTCGTATTGTGTACTATAAAGAAGATTCGGTTTCATCGAAATAAGATTATCTACACCCGAAGTGAAAAGCGTACATTTATACAGTAGTATTGTGTGTATTATAAATCCGAATTCCTATATTATATCTTATTTATAAACTGTGGATTACAGTTTCAATAAAATGAGTCTTTTTAGAGAACAGAAAATTTTCACAGAAACTCGAGTTGTAAATCCAAACTACACTAATATATCTATATATATATATATAGATATCGTCAGAATTATAACTAAAATAAGGGTATGACAATAATAGTAATTATGTTTCCACTCGAATCTATTATGGTCGTTTAACCAGTGGATGCAATGAGTTAAAATTCTTAGTAAAGTTATACACAGAAAAATTATAAATTACTTAAATTAGATAAAAGTAAACAGATTATGAAACACTATTCGAAAAAACTAAATTAACTACAATATGAGGATGTATGGCAGTAAAAAAATAATTTTCCCATTTTAAACTCTAAATGAATTGAAGATGTTGAATTAGTTATACAAAATAATGTATTGGTTTTTATTTCCCGGAAACACTTTTTTCTAGTACCCCTAGTAAGACGGTTCCAAAAATGTATTGTAATAACATTACGGACATAATAATATTACCTAGAAGACGACACTTAAAATTGAAATTCTCAATGTTTAAAATTCCCTTGGATGCAAGGAAAAACTACCGAAAATCATTGAAAAATATTTAAGACAATTATTCTTAACATTGTTTTTACACATTGACTACAATCTTCATTGAGCAAAGAAAATATTAAATTTCAAGCAAAATATATTTATTTTTATTGAAACAATACACATACACATATACTTCTTTTTTTCTTTTTCTTTTATACGCCTCAACTGCTACGGTTATTGGCGTTTCTTCAAGTACAGATTTGATTAATATATATGTCACGTCCACATTGGGAAATCACTCATTTTATGAACTGGATATCCAGATAGTAAATCTCGTCCAGATCTTGAATTTTGACGAAAATACATTATATGGACATCCATTTCATGAAACGGACAAATTAATTTGTGTACTTTGTGTAATTATTATAAAACAATATTGTAATGTTATTTAGCAATAAATAATTATATTATAGTAAAGTTTAAGTATAGTTATAATAATTATAACTATACTTTTCTATATTGTTCTATGAACAAAAATATAACAATTATAGTCAAATTTAGTTAAATTTATAAAAAAAACAAATCTTTGGCACAGCCCACCATTGCGATGTTTTTCGTTTGCCTAATATTCTGATATCACTTACTTATTTCATGTTTGACTCGGGCAAAGCCGTGTGGGACAGCTAGTATTTTGTTTGACAGTGCATTGTGACATGTTACCTATGAAGTATTATGAAATAATCATGAAATTATCTATACTTATATTACTCAACCACCTATATTTCTTATATTGTTTTGTCAACAAAATAATTAATTGATTGACTTAAACAATCGTTAATGAACTCTACCTAAACATTTTTATTATAATGTAATATGATGTAGTTTATTGACTATAATAATTGTTATATTTTTGTTCATAGAACAATATTATAGAAGAGTATAGTAACTATTTATAACTGTTATAATACTATGATATATAATATAATTATGTATAATTGCTAAATAACATAACAATCTTGTTTTATTATAATTACACAAATTAATTTGTCCATTTCATGAAATGGATGTCCACATAATGTATTTTCGTCAAAATTCCCGATCTGGACGAATTTCACTATCTGGATATCCAGGTCATGAAATGAGTGATTTCACTATATGGATGCGACATATACGTTTCTTTACGTAAGTATAGGTACCTATTGTTGTTAAATTATTTCTACTGTTTATTTAAGTTTGTGTTAATACTGACGACGGAACAACCTAAACAAACAACAATAATAATAATATGTCATATCGCTCCGAGAGTAGAAGCTATTTTTCGGTCTGCAAATGACGCGATCACAAATATTATATTTATAAATAATATTGCCATCCAGCGATGGATTGTAGTCCAAAAAATCGGTTTGTAAGTAGGTATGTATTATACAATATTATGTACCTGAAAAATCCTTATTTCCTTATACAAGATAAAAAAAACTAATAATATTCGCTAAATAATGTAACCAATTTTATGTGACAATTTTTTTATAAACATGCCTAAAACTGTATGGAACTAAATGAGACAAACTCTTTCACTTGTTGGTATTACTGTGGAATTTGGATTCTGGTAGTCTCGAGACGAATATACACTATGCTTATAAACTATAATCGCATAATAATAAATTATAATATTTATATATATTTATCAAATAATACTAAAGTAATTTGGAGAATTTCTATTTTGGATTTTGAATGAAAATAAAGAGAAATATTAAAATACGACTAGAGGTACCTTTTATAATAAATTGTGTCTTGCAGCTGTAATAAATTATATCTTCAGATCTTTTTCTAACGATTACGTTTTATTTTCGTTTATATTGTTTGGTTGTATACATAAGTAGATACCGGGTGCTCAACTCCCATAACTACCACTTTGGACTTAATATGTTTTAACTTAATATACTTAATAAAACTATCTAGTATCTATCTTTAATTTTGCGATAACTGACAATATGGGCATGTGGCTCAGTGCGCTCTGTGGACATAACTCTTCCCTTTTATTCGTCCCTGATTTTGCACAAACTATTATGTCCATTTTTTAAAAGGTATCTTATTAGAATAATAAATTATAATATAATATTTATAATGGACTTCAATGAAAAAATTGTGTAACACGGCGTTTTGTATAGGCTATTTCGGTACACTATTATCCCATTATAAATTATAATAGGTTCATATTTTTCGGAACCAATCTCATAAGTTTTAAATAATATAATAATCTCGAACTATAAACCTGCAATAAATATTATTTCTTTTAATATTATTAATTAGGTGAATTGTGTTTTGCATAATATAATCATAACTTATACCTACTATTATTAATCTTCATTTTATTTTTATTCCTAATAATATATAGTTTGAAATAATTTTGAAATGTTTCACTTTGTATACCATTTTATTTCATACCTTTGTTATTGCCTTAAATATTTCTTATTTTAATGTTTTTTGAAGTTATTGTGTAGTGAGAATTATTATGTAATACATTTAGACTAAAACAACAGACACAATGTTGGTACATAAAGGTACATTTTTCAACCATACATTTTTAATTAATATATTATCTGTACTTTATCTGGATGAAATATTTTTATCTTTTATCTTTTAGTCAGGTGAATTTGATTTGATTATCTTTTATCTGTATCTTAGATAAAATAAGGTGAAATTATCTTTATCCAAATAACTTTTTCCATGAAAATCGGACCCCACTCGAAATTTGTTCAAAATTTTACACATGTTTAAAATAGCTATTTATATTTTTAATACAGACATAATTATTTTTAGTTATACATAGCTAAAATTCCAATTCAATTAACTATTGACTGTTTTGTATCATATGAAAATATTATTATAGTGTTATAAAGCTTAGATTTTAGATTGTTATTGATCGACAACGACTACTTTCGATGATAGACGATAGTCGGTGGCAATTAACAACAATATTAAATGTGTGTAAATGACAAATATTATAATAAGATATCGTTGTTAAATTTTGAATTTGTGTATGTTTTATTTTTACCACTTCATTTTATTTTTCATGTTTTGTAGTGTAGTAGAAGATTATATTTTTTTATTGTCTTATTTATAATCACACAGAACTAGTTTTAGGAAAATTATTTTTAAAAAAAACTAGGATTTTCTATATATTATATTATTTATATTGATTTAAAAGTTCACAAACTCAAACGAAGATACCCTTCATGACAAATATGACATGCGATAAAAATATCTTGTGGTTAAATCCCTGTTTATCAGTAATATAAAATAATATGTTACCACATTTTCATCTGAAAAGAAATGCGGTATTGGGGTCAACATAAGAGGTTAGACTTCTACAAAAGTTATTCGTGTGGGCCGTAACACGCTCAGAAAAAAAAATGTCTCATTATAAAAGGCTAAAGTCTAAAAGGGAAATTATATCATTGTGATTCCGAGCTTTAGAAGAATATTAGATTATTTTGAATAAAATAACAACAAAATAATAAAACTGTTTGATGAGAAATCGTAATTTTACACGGGAATATCCAATCCCTGACATAAAATGTGTGGAATTATTATGCTCAACTTTATTTTAATTACATAAATAAAAAGTACAAAGAAACTTGTATTACATTTTCATACCCAGCTAAGAATAAATATAAAAATGTTAGGAATTTTTAACAACAAAATAAATTGTTTAGCGATTTTCATGAATTTTGTCAAATGCTTGTGGATTTGAGCAAACATTCTTTTATAAATTCAATAATAATAACTAATGAAGTACCTTGTATAAAAATGTTAAGCTTTTGACCGATAAAAATGTTTTATTTACAATTATTGGATAAAAACTAAAAATAAATCTCAAATTTCTATAAATAGCTCAAAAAGATTCTAAATATTTAAAACATATTATATCATGTATAGAAAATACTATTATAAACATTTTATGAAAATGTCAAGTATCAACATTATTCGTTGTTGGTTATTCAGTTTTTGAATTACAACAAAATAAGAAAATTGAATTTGTCAAATCTAGTTTTGTGTAAAAATTCCCGATTTACCTTATTTTTTGTTGAATATTTAAAAATTTTTACTGCTTAAAAATGTGACAATATAGGTACAAAAATTAAATTTTAAAATTTTAATTAATTTAATAAAAACACACATCATTGTAAAATCAATTTCTTCGCACAGAATCTAAAAAGTAGCGATCGAATTATTTATCTTTTCTTAATACAAAATAATTGTATAGCAATCGTAGCATTTGTTTATTTTAATACCTATTAAAACTTACTGTAATTATTTTATTGACCTATAATATTAATAATCTACTTAATATATCTATATACTTATAAATTACTAATGTTAATCTTCCATAAAGATAGTCAACCAAATTCCAACTCAATGTAAACCATTTTAATTTTTTATTTTGCAGGAAGAGGATACAATTATTGGGATTTCAATTTTTTAATCATTGGAAGAATAATAGACAAAAGTAAAGTATAAATATTCTTTAGTGTCCCCTGTGTTACATGACTCCTGAATAAAGGACCAACCAATCATAACTATATGATGTAATTGTAAAAATCACGTGACAAACAATATTAATTTATTATATTTTATTAGTGTACGTCAACGATACGATCGGCCGTGAAAGAACCGTATGGTTTCAGTAGATTTTTGTTACCTGATATTTATTATTTACAAAAAAAATTTGATATTTATTTATTTCATCAAAAAGAAAATACTGCGTTGGACGAAAATTACTGTAACGAAATGTCAATATCTCGAAATAACGACTTTAGAGTAGTCGCGTATTTTTCCTATAATACGTTATAACATTATAGGTAGGTAGTAGGTACTAGTGATTAGTATTATCTTGTTATTTTGTGGAACTCTAAAGGTCTAAAGGTAGGCTTACCGAGCTTTAGATATTACCTAGAAAAATAAGGATTTGTGTTCTATGTTTTTTTTTTATGTTGAGCAATAAAAAACATATCATTGTAAAATCAATACATTTATCGCTCCTCTCGAAATTTTAGGGTAATTAAAATAACAATTTTTTAAAGATGACATTTTAGACATATATTTTCATTTTTCATTTTTAGCAACAAAAACTGTACTTAATTTCGTTGGAATTTTTTTTCATTCAATATAGGTATTTATATTTAATTTATTGAAGTTGAACTTAAGTCTAAAAAGCACTAGTTTGAGGACTGTTAATTTTCCTTCAAAATGCTGAATGTGTTTATTTATTTTTATTCAATTTAATATTTCTATTATAAAACATTTTAACAATCATAAAACTTTACATTTTTAGTGTCAACAATTATTCAGAATACGTGTTTGTGGAAAGTACGTTTTTCAATCTGAGCACGTTCCTGATCTTAGTGATCATCCATACCGAACTCTATCATAGAGGTTGTACGCGTTACTTCAACTCAGAAACTGTCTACGAGATGGCGTCACCTATTTGTTTGCGACATTCAATTTCATATACTCAAAGAATACCTATGTATATGTAAAATAATATTATTTTAAATTATCTATCATCAAAATATAATACACAAATGCATAATACTTAATACTTAACTATATTCCATTTTTACTTAATTTTAGATTCCGAGAAAATCGAAGAATGGTATTGATTTTACATTTTTACAATAGGTAATGAGTTTAAAAAAAAAAAAATGATTTTGTGTCTATCATCATTCATCTTATTATGGAGCAGTAAAAATTATTCGATTCTCAATTTTGGTTGTGGTTTCTGGTAGTAAATTTGATCTAGTTGGTACTCTAGGGCAGGGATGGCAAATCCAACTGCACATGTGTCTCAGGTTGCACGCAAAAAATTAAAATATTTTTATTATATAACACTTATATTATTTTTATTTTTATTTTTTATAAATGTCTATTAATATCCACCTTAATGAAAAATCTACGATGAATGTAGTGCCACATGTACTTTATAAAAAGTTACTAATTATAAACTAAATAGGTATCAACAAATTGGTATCAAGTATATTCAAAAAAAAAAAAATCACTTTAAGAAAATAAATAATTACCAAAGTAATAATATTATATTATGTAGGTACCTAGACTAACCTTTTTGATATTAATGAATTAATTGTACAATACAATTTCAATATTGGATATAATGTGTATATAAATATATGAAAATATTTTTAATAATTAATGGCATGCTCGAAGAAAAAAAAAAGATAATTTTTGGCATGTAGCGTCAACATGATTTGCCACCCCTGCTCTAGGGGGACAAAATTAAGATGTTACAAGTATTTTTCTCAATAATTGAGAAAAACAAAACAACAATTAAGGAAAACGAAAATTCTTAAGCAAAACCAGTTTTTGACAAAATTGATATTATGATTTAATATGAAATTCAAAAACAAATCGTAAATACTTGAAATTTTCAACAATTCTTTAGATTAGCATTTTCCCTACATAATAAAATGTTGACTCTTTTAAGCTATAGATAGATATTTTAAATTTTCATTTGTTTTTGTTTTTTCTATAAATGTTGATTAAAACCATTTATCTGAATCAAAATACATGCAAATTTAATACAAGATTCCTAATAAGTTGTTATTAACGCAGATTACAAATATTAAAGACACAATTGTTTTATAAGCTTTTTGAAGTATAAATTTTGTAGTTAAAAATGTATAAAATGTTTGATTTTTGTAGCTAAAAATTTAAAATTAAAACAAGGTTTCTCATTTGTTTATACTGTAACCAAAAACTATAAAAAAAATTTTAAAATAAAGGTTTTTTTAGACATTTTAAGTTTAATTTTGGTTATGTATTATTAGTGTAAATATGGGAATATTTCTTTTATTACGTATCTCAAGTCTTGGGCTCTTCTTTAATATCCCTCTTGGCTATATGCACCTTTGTTGTTTGGGTTTAATGCAAATAATATTGCATTGTATTATAAGAGGGTCTAATGACCCTATGATGTATGTGGTCGAATTCGATTGTCAAAGGACCAAATTGTCTAAGTAAATAGCCTAAATAAGAAAAATTACTTCAAAATTTTTAGACTTAGTTCGAGTTCCATGTAATTTGAATGAACACCTAAAATTACAACAAGTTTTGTTATACACAGGATCATTTTTATTTAAACATTTAATTTATTTACCAGATTATATTAATTTTATAATGTTTAGTATAAATAAGAAAAATTACTTTAACATTTTTAGACTTAGTTCGAGTTCCATGTAATTTGAATGAACACCTAAAATTACAACAAGTTTTGTTATACACAGGATCATTTTTATTTAAACATTTAATTTATTTACCAGATTATATTAATTTTATAATGTTTAATATTTATTGTAATATGCATAATCTTAATATGTAAAACCAAAAATTGAATCCTTTGATGCTAATGTTCTTGGAAACTACTCAGCCGATTGTCTTAATTTTTTTTTTTTTAATGAAAAATTATATCAAGGAGAAAATTCCTATCTCAAAAAAGTATATTTAAGCATAGGTACCTAATTTAAAGTGGTGCTCGCACATGGATTTTGGAATTCATGATGAAAATTGAAAATTTGTATTTTGTTTATAAATGGTTGCTATTGGTTACAATTATTAGTTATCAGTTGCAGTTACAGTTTTTCCTACGTACATATTATCTGCTAAAAATTCTGGAAAAACTGAAAGTGCTATTTTTGATGAGATACATATGAATAATCTCTATTTATTTATAGGGTTGTCAATGGTTAGGTTGTCAATGATTTCATATCTTATAAATATTACAATATTAGTAGGAACATGACATATACATTACATATATACATATACATTTCAAATAAACTTATAAAAAAAAAAAAAAATTCTTTGGCACAGGCCTCTATTGCAATGTGCCTGATATTCTGATATTACTTACTTACTTATTTCGTCTTTGACTCGGGCAACGCCGGGTGGGACAGCTAGTATAATATATAAGTTACTATTCATAAATATTATTAATACCAAAACTATGAACTAGATTAAAATCTGGCTATAATAAATAAATTAGATGGATCTAATAAGATTAGTATTACTATTAAATCTATAAGTATATTTTTATATACATAATAATATATTTAATATTATAAAATAATAACTTTTTTTTAGTTCCAATAACTCAAAAAATATGAGGTAGGTAATAACTGTAAATCGTAATCATACTTAATTGTACCTACGTAATATATTAATATATAATATTATCATCATTAATTATACTAAGTTATAGGTACATAACAATCTTATAATTAATAATCTAGCCACATTGAATTTTTAATAACAAAAGAGAAATATTAAACATTGATGGGTAACTAGAAAAACAAAGTATATAGCACGAAAAAAACAACGTCAAATATTCTACGATAGGACACTATAAGTACAAAGCAAAAACAAACTACGGTTCCAGATAATATATGAATACTATTGTCTATTGATATATTTTGTAAAGTTGTAATAGAAACCAATACGACATCATATTTTGTGTTGATTCTGTCATATATAAACATTATTATGTCTAAGATAATATTAGACATAATAATGTTTAAGTAGGATAGGATTTATTTAAAGTGTCTTATTTTATTTTTTCCGCTCTGCCATATTTTATAAAATAAAGATTTAGATTAGATTTATATAAACACTATGAAATACATATACTCTGGCCCACGAGAGAACGACCGTAATCTATGCATCGGTACTAACGGTTGCGAGTCCCACTACAGCGGCTCACAAAAACACATAGCAAATGCATTAAATCGCTGAGTTGGTTATATTAAGTAGTACATTGTAAGCGGTATTTTTTGTTATGGACATAATAGATATCGTGAGATATTATTGATTAAATCAATAGAATTAAAATAAAATAAATATTTCGAATTATGTATCACATGAACTGGTACTGCTATACTGCTACGTATACACGGATGTCAAAGATGCCCATCAGCTTCCGATCAGTATGGTTCGGCTAATAAAATGTTGTGCCACTGTGTTCGCTTCGTGGTCTTTCATTTGCAGAAGCCCATGTGAATTTCAAGAAATTATCTACCAAGGTTAAAACGTACGCTTTCCCATTAAAGGATTTATTAAGTAGACATACGATGTCCATAAATACCTTTTCAAAAGGTTTGGAAGCAGAGGTCGTTACCATCATAAGCTCTGTGATAGTCTAGTTTGGAGTTTTATTGATCTGGCAAACAGGACATTTTCTGATGTATTGCTGTATTTGTGACCTACTGTGTGTGTTCAGATAAATCTTTTGGATAGATAATAATAAAATCTAGATACACAAAAGCCTTCAAACCGTTCACACCAGTTAGGACTTTGTTCATCAGCCTTTGGAACGTTTCGGGTGCCCCCTTCAGTCCAATGGACATACGTAAATACTCAAAATGTCCGTTATCTGTAGAGAATGCTGTTTTCTCACAATCAGCGGGGTTTGTGGGCATTTGATGATACACATGAGCTAGGTCCAGAGTGCTGTAGTACTTTGATCTTCCTAATTTATCAAGAATATCTGCAATGTTGGGGAGTGGATACTACTACAGTTGTGTCATTCAACCGACAAAAATCAACACAGACACCATACTTAACGTTTCCGTGTACATCTGACTTTTTCGAAACTACTATAAGAAGAGCGTTCCAAGGTGAATGATTCGGCGCAATCACACCATCTCTTTTAAGGGTCTCCATCTGTTCCTTGATTTCCTGGCAATGATTTTGTGGTAAACGGTAATGCTTCTCGTGAATGGGCGTAACGAACTTAGATGTTCTGATTTAATGAGCAACAGCTGTTCTTGCCATGATTTTGTCGCCTTCTAGGAAGAATACATCAGAGTATTCTCTGCAGACTGTTTCTAACTATTATTTTTCTTCACAATTCAGATGTTCTGTACATAGGGCTTCTTCTAGTTTTTTTAGACTATTTCCATCAACATAATTTTCTTTCTAAATACTGGACTGCGTCGCATACACGGAAGCTTCTCGAAACTCTTGAAGAACGAGTTTTACTAGACTTGGTGTTCTTATTCGGATAATTTTTTCTGTAACATTTATCAATGATAACCTTTTTATTCTAAACTTTCGTAACTGCACCACTACATATAACTGAGTTCTCAATTTCTTTGTTTACAATGAGAATAGTGCAAATGGTCGGGTTTCTGATAATAGAAACAAAATATGATGTTCCACAACTAATGTAGTAGAGGACGCTGGCTTTTAGACTGGTCTTATATAACCACTTCTACAATCTTTTGCCAGGTGTCCTACTTTTCTGTAATTGAAACATGTCGGCTTCTTAGAGACTGATTGCTGCAAAGATCCATAGAGCTTCTTTGTCTCTTCCTTTGAAGTTCGGACTCGCTCTTCTTTTCTTGCTGCTTGGATGGCCTTATCTAACATAGGAGGATTTCGGGCTTTAATGAAATCCTTTAGAGAATCTAAATCTTCAATAAATATATGTACTGTTTGTTTCTTCAGTCTTTACACTTGCTTTAAGAGCTTGTGCTACTTCCCACAATTGTTCATCCATTTCTTGTTCTAATATTGATGTCTGTATCTATTCGATTCAATTTGCATAAGAAATTATATTTTCTCTTGTTTTTTGTTTAGTTGATTACAGTTCCAAAAATAGATACGTTGTGGTGCGTTGCGGCGCCAACGCTGATTTAAGTCTATCTTTCAACTCCTGCCAATTGACGATTGTTTTGAATTTTACAGCCTAACGAGCCTTGCCAGTTGGTCTGACTTGAATTCCCTTAAGTAATTTTTCTCAGTGAATTCCTGCGCACAAGCTAGTGGAAACTCGCATATTTCTAAAAATATTTCCTAATCTTGTTTGTCTCTACTGAATAATTGAGGTAGTAATCTCAATGTTGACTCCAGTCCAATTGTTATACCAAATGACTCATAACTCAGATTTTCTTGTGGGTATCTACCTAATGATTTGTTGGAATCAACACTTTGCATTAGATTGTTTGCTAGATTATCATCATTCACCATGACGTTCTCTAGTATTGTATGGTCTAACGCTCTAATTCTCTATGCTTTACACTGGAGCTCAGCTTGGCAGGACACTTGATTAAAAAGGACTTGACGACGATTTGTTTTTTCGACTGCTCTTGTGGAATCGAAATTCGTTAGCCCCGAAACTTCTGGAGCGGGGACCACTATCCCATATAGTGGGTTTCTACGATGATAACCAAAATGATGGCGTGTATCGTCGACGGCAGGGGCACAATTGTGTATTATCCTTATATCCTATCCATATAAAAATCTTCCGTCACGATGTTTGTCCACAATGAACTCCGAAACTACTAAACCAATCTTGATAAAATATTGATCAATGTGTGTAATTTGTTCCAACTTGAGAATTAGGATTGTTTTTATCTCGATTAATGACCTCAATAATTTTTTATTACAAATTAAATGTTTATTATAGGACACGAATTGTAAATTTGTAATTATTTGTAGGTTCCTGAAGTTTCTAACAGATGGTGGTGTAAATAAGTTTAATTATTTTTTCATTTCATCCCAATTGTGATGTACATCATTTTATATGTTATTATTCTTAACTACTGTTGGAAACAGTTCTAGAGTGATCGAGAACAGTCTCGATCATTCCATAATAAGTCCAGTTGCCATTGGTTACAGATGATATTTATCATTATAGGTTATTGCCATTCACTCATATGATTTTTGAATGTCACGCATAACTTAACTATCCTTGGACATCTCATCTGTTTAACATTAATCGTCTACTGAAAATGATTTGAAATGCTATCCAAAAAATCAATTAAAACTATATAAAAGTTAAAAATGCATGTTGGTTTACCCGAAGTTAATACATTCAAAGACTACAGGACTGTTTTCAATAAAAGTTATATCAATAGATTCCATAAGACTTAGAGGGTGTCTACTGAGGTTTGGCTTGATGCTCTGACAGTACCACACTGCCTGCTTGGGAGACATGGTAGGGGCTTGCTCGGGCACTAACTGTCCATGCAGAGAATTCCTCCAGCCGAATCCGTCACACGCATGATATTATGATTACTAATATTAATGGATATAATGACATACATTATAAGTATAACTAATATGGGTTCTCAACAACACTAATTATTGAGTTGGCTACAAAATCCCATACTTAATGTTTTTTTTTATTAGGTAGGTACTGATTATTACAAAGCTTTACACATTATTAAAATGATTCTACTCTAGAACCGTCTCCAAGAGTAGTTAAGAATAATAACAAGCAAAATGATATACATCAAAATTGGGATGAAATGAAAAAATAATTAAACTAATTAACAAAAAGAAAGTTAGGTACCTAATTATTATTTTTTTATTGCCAAATTTTAAAATATTATTTTAAACTTATCAACCATTATTCATCAATTAATATGCTTTAAAAAATGGTAAAATTAAGAAATATGCTCCATAGTAAAGACAAACTATCTAACTAATTTTTAATAGACAAGCTGACAAGTTTTGCAAAAAAATAGTTTGTCTAATTGTTAATAAGTATTTGATTTTAAATGCATTTAAAAACACATAATTGAATAATTTTGTTTGAACTATTTTCAAGTATATTATTATATTTCATACACTCAATAACATTTTCAAATGCAATGTTTTCGGCAAAAATTAATGCAACCCTCTGCATTATTAATTGTAAAATGAATTACTTTAATAGCAATAATATCATAAAATACTTTTAGCAGTTATGTAGGCTGACAGGCCTTTTTTGCTCAAAATCGTTTTTCATATACAATGATTTTATACCATTGAATTAAAATTCAACACATCCATTACAGTGACTCACCCGATACCTATTGAATTGCAGAAAGGTTTCAACTAGCCGACCTTGTTTTTTTTAAATTATTTTTTTTTTAGAAGTATTATAATTTATAACATTACAACACCCATTATCGATATCTAATTTGACATCTATAGTAAATTCTGAGCCTGGTTTTTCTTAAAGAAGGTTTTGCAGATGTATTTTTTGCAAAAAAAACCCTATTAAACAAGCGAACTGACCATAACTTTACTATGGGCTATGGCCATAATGATCATTATTCAAAGTTTGTTGATCCTAAACATTTTGTGGTTTAGTACTTTAGTTTCTGAAATCATCTAGTGTTTTTAAATAAAAAGAGACTGAGAAAATAATTTTTATTTTAACTAGCAATTTAAAAAATGTAAATGTTACAAAAATATCAACAAAAACCATATATTTACTAAAAATTATTTTTCTTTTAATTCTTTGATATTTAGTGAAGTAAATTGTAAAGATGAACATATGTATGCAAGTCCACATAAATTAGAATTAATTAAATTAATCGTTAACATGTACCTTAGAACAGGATTTTAAGCGTTGGCATAAAATCATTCTTCGGCTATGAATTGCACTAGTAAAAGAAAAAAATTAAATAAACTTGTTTTGTTTTTAAACCAATAGTTTATAACATTAAAGTCAATTTTTTAATTTGAAAAATGTACAACCAGTTTTATTATTTTGTTAAATATTATATTTTATAACTTGTAACAGGTACATTTTGTGTTATATAATTAAAAAATTACTACTTTTTACCATGATTTTATAACTATTCTTCATTTTACATAAAAAATGCTTATAATCGTCTCATTACAATAATTATCAATGGGTTTTTATAAATAAAATTTTGTAAAAATTAGAAAAAACTAATATTTTCATTGTAATATAATATTGTTATAACACTTGTGTCTTGTTTACATCATTCATTGCTGTTTATATTTATTATAAATTGTAATAATCTAACCTAGTCATGATAAAAATTATATTACAAAAACCTTAAAAAAAAAGTAAGAACTTTAAATCGTTTAAAAAATCTAAATAAAATAAAATAAATCCCCATACAGAACTATATTTTACTAAACAGAGCGGCAGAGCATTTTAATTCTTCGCAAATGGCCGCTGTTTACTACAGCTGGTTTCTGTTGATGTGTTTGCCGATATTGATAGTTACTTATCTACATAACCAAGTATAGAGGTAAGTCGGCAACATTGTGATGCGCATTTCTCCCACTTTTTACAGTGTGTTACGTTCACAGCCACTCGTTGCCCATTGGTCGCATGTATCGAAGCACGAAGAGCGGTGAACCTGACACTCAGTAAAAAGTGGGGATGCGCATACAAGATTCAAATTCGTATTGTTGCTGAGAATGCTGACATACCTAAATATTTTTCATCGTTATCTAGGTAATTTTAATTCTCTGGTGACTTCACCCTGCACCGTGATTTTTGGAAAAAATATTTTTGTGGTTTACGGTAATTTTAAATGTGATGACGTGATTCAAGTGTTCACATTGGTGTAGTTAAATGGTTAGTGGAAACTGGTATAACATAATATACCACGGGTAGGAATTCTACTTTCTGGTATAATAAATAAACTATGGTAACATTGTAGTATACCTGTATACCACTTACTAATTCATCCAATAATCACAGCGCAGACATTTTTTTCAGCAAATCACAGTTCGCGGTTCACGCTGCGTTTTGAATTTCTTAATCAGCCGTTTCGTCGTGTTCCGTTCGTATTATCACTGAATAGAATAAATTTAACGGTTTTATTTTGCACCAACCGTGATTGACCAACGATTCGATCTGTTGATACCTGATAAAAATGACGCCGCATTTTTAACACCTGTTACTAGTTTCTAGTTTCTACTTGCCAGTTACCACCACAATACCACGAGCCACGTCAACTGTTGAGCATTAACGTTTTTTTTTCGGTCTGTACTCTGTGTCTCTGTAGTCTGTACATGAGTATTGAGTACATTGTTTGTTTGCATTTTGCCGTCGATTGCCATCCCTAAAGAAAAGTCGAAAGCGTTGTCGCTGGTTCGGTTAGTGCCGTTGGTCGACGGTCGATGTACTTGGTTTATTTTATACCGTCAAACTGTCGTAGCCAAAGCGTCTGCACGCGTTTCCTTCAACGTCACGTCGTATTTTCGAAGACGCGTCTAATCATTGTTCAACCACCGCCATTTTGTGAGTACTGATCTTGTAATAATATTATATATTTATATTGAACGACATATTACATAATTTACATTGAGTATTTTTCGAGTATTTGAATTTAATTTATTTTGCATGATGAAGACAGTAATTTAATCATTTTCCGAAATGGCATCAAAGTCGAGCAATCTCGTTAGAGATGAATATGAACTTTCGCCATACGAATTGCAGAGAACTGTTCATTCAGTTATTACAGACGATACAGAAATTGCTGTACCCTTGGAGGCTCTTCGTGAAGACTTCATGTGCCCGATTTGTTTGGATTTGTTGAACAAAACAATGGCAACTAAATGTCTTCATAGGTAGGTGCTGATTGAGTTATATTATATACCTATTACATTTATTTTAAGTTTGAACAATATTTAAGTAGTAATAAAAAATTAATCTGTTTTATTTAGATTCTGTTCTGAATGTATTGTGACTGCACTTCGTTCAGGTAATAAAAAATGTCCTACGTGTCGTCAAAGGTTAATATCCAAACGATGTCTGAGGCCCGATACAAATTTTGATATGATGATAAGTTTGCTCTATCCGAATCGTATAAAATACAATGAACTTCAAATGATGGAGGACTTAAAACTGAGTCAAAGTCAAGGCAATATGGTAAAGTCCATAACTGAAGGATTACAAGAACAAAAGAAAACCCGTTCGTACAATACTAAAAGAAAACGAAGCGGCCGAAAAGCACAGCAAACTAAAAGTAGCACATCAAATACTTCGGCACCATCAACTTCAAGTCAAGTGGACGGAAATGTGACAGAATCAACAGTGCAAATAAATGGTACAAAAAAAAAGAAGATTACTGGACTCGCTTCGACTACTGTAACCTCCAATATCATTGAATGTGATGGTGCGTTTAATAGTATGTCATTAAATGATATGGAACTGGTGCTTAAACCTCATCCTAAAAATATGCAAAATATTAATCAACTAAAGAAGGACTTAAATGAAACTGATCTACGCTATATAAAAGCACCGCCCGTTGCTACTGGTATGCTTTATTATTAAATAATATAATATATATTGTTATTGTTACTTAACACTTTTAAGTATTTCTTATAGATAGTTTTTATAACTGGTTTATTTTATTTATACACTTTATACTGTCTCATAAAAGAGTTATCTCAGGTGGCAAGTTTCTGCGCATGGCGGCACAATGGGTGTAACTAACATGCACCGATTGTAACTTTATTAAAAACAGAGTAAAATTAATTCTTTTGGACGTTAAATTTTCCATTTTATGGGTTATTAAGATTTGGACAACAAATGCGAGTATAACATCCTATTAACATAGTTAAGCAATTTTTCAGCGGAAATGGGAAAGTTGGTAAAAACCAATTTAATTAATGGATTAGACTGAATCAGACTGGGGTTACTCTTAATTGAGACAGTATATGATATTCTTGTAAAATAATAAATTAATGGATTTACAGTTTAAAACTGAAATGTTAGGAATCAATCTCAAATAAATTGAGGAATCTAACCAATTGTTTAAGTAAAATAATACAACAAAATTTTGTAATGTTAATGATTATAAATATAATTTTTTTTTACTAGTTGAACACGTGAGTAATTATTTAACCATGCGGTTAAATTTAGATCTTGGTAAAGAGCTTGGGAACAGTAATCTGAAGGTTTTAATCTACATTTTACAAACTGCTGATCAATATGTACTTCTTGATAACAATGTAACACTTCAAAATGTTCAAGAGAAATTTTGGAATGGCAAGAAAGAGAAACCAATGGAAATTTTTTACTCTTACAATTAAATTTATATCTTCATTAGTTATAAATATTCAACATTTTTAAACAAAAATTAAAATGTATTATCTATAGTTAATATGTTAACTGTGGTAAATTTTATCACATTTATAGCTAACCATTTTCAATTGAAAACTTTTTCCCCTTTTATTTTTTAACTGTCATAAAAAACAAAATTTTAATTTATGTTACATAATTGTGTTTTCAATGTTAATTGTTGACATTACAATCATTTGGTATACATTTGCAAAATTATTTAGTTTTATTAAGTACAGGTTTTATTTATTTTTAGTTTATAACCTTTTGTATTCATCAACTTGGTTTTAATTGTTAGAGTAATAAATTTAAATTAATTAAGCTAAATCTAAATCTAAAATAAACTGTTTTTTTTTAGGTTAAGTGCATTATTATTTTATTAATATCAATAATTAATTTTACTAAGATAAATTAGTTGACAGTACTTATTAATATTTTTATGATTAATTTTTGTTGGAAATAATAGTATAATATAATAATTACTTTACTACCTAGGCTAACTTAGTAAATTCATATTATTTGTAGTTTTATTTTATTTTGTTTTAAATTAATTGAAAAATACAGTAAACAAACTAAATGTATTTCTTTAAGTAATTATTTTCAATATTGTATTTATAATCAGCATATTATTTTTAAATACTATATAATTAATATTATAACATTAAATAAATAAAAATAATTTAATATAGGTAATGTTCATTATTATATTTTACTGTTTTACATATAATTATGATTTTTTTTTCTTAGTAGATAGTTAGTAACATTATTAATTAATGTTGTGAAATTGTCTAATAGTATTGAATATGTAAGTATTATTTTCAATATAATATTTGTTGTATATTCAGTGAATTATACTTATAAATTTGATACAAATTTTAAATAAGTGCCAGGTACTTAACTACTGGGTTGCATTAAGTTCAACTGCCACTCAGGGGTAAAATACATTTTGCCAACTTATAAATATTATAAGAGAATTAAGAAGAGCCTACACAGCTTATCTCCTGGCCATGCTTTAATTCTATTCCCAGCACATCTCTTGCTTAACTTAAAAAAAATGTCTTACAAATCTTTAATTTATAAAAATAACAATGAAAAATCAAATACTTTTATTTATTCGATTAAATTATCAGATTTGTTTAATTATCTCATTCATTAAAAAACTAATACCACATTTGTCAATTAATAATCTTTGGTTAATTTAAATTAATTTTCCTCTTTGTTTTATAGTTGCAAACTCTGGTTGATAATCTCATACCAATCAATTTGTTTTAGAAGATCGTCTTGTATATTTAGTAAGGAAAACATTTTTTTATTTATCAAAGTCTATTTATTATGTTATTCTTTTCAACACAGAAATCAATATTTCTTCACATGCATTAGAAGAAGCCATACAACAAAATAACCAAATTGTACTCTTAGTATCAAGGAATGTTATCAATATAGTGGAGAATCAATAAGACATTTCATAAACTTGATGGATAATTTTTCTTCTTTTGAAAAAAAAATTGAGAATTTGCTTAAATTGCACAACTTCTTTTACAGATTATAGTATTATACTATCTAGATTTTATGAAAATAATTATTCTACAAGATTTATTTTTTTCACTATTGTCTATCACGTTTATTATTTGAATCTTTTGAAAGGAATGCCGGATGGGCAGTATTATAGTACTACATAACATACTCACATGATCTGGATTTGTTGCAACAAAATAAAAGAATCAAGTTTTGGGATTTTTTTACTCAAATTTTTGTTTATTTTTAATTTTTCTTTTGTCACTTTGTTAAAAGCGGTTTGGTCTAATTTAATAATTTGACTTTATTTTATTCATAAGCAAATTATAAATGTTTTAGTACATTAATGCACAAAAAATATATAACCCTTAGTATATTGGGTAGTAACTTAAACCAAATTCTAAATTACTGTAACAAAGTTACCTACTTTTTCAGTAACGTTATAGTAATTTTATTTAAATTAACTTTATATTTATATATATATATTAATTTAATTGTAATGAAATTACTTTTAAAAAGTAATTTCAATGGAGTAATTATTATCAAGCGTCATCTATCACATTAGGTAGGTATTAAAATAAGTGTATAAAAAAAATAAGGGCTAAAATATCTGATTAAAATTGACTAGGTGGCCCATGGGTCATAGTCATATAAAATCTAGGTAGTGGATTCATAGTGAAGTTTAGTCATAGTTAATATTAGATCAAATTTAAATATTATCGAATTTATAGAGGAAAATATAAACTGTGATCAAACGAAAAGTTTTTTCTTGTGTTAATTAAACGAGTTAGGTATAGGTATATAAATTTGAAATTATTCAATTACTTTTAAGTTATAACTCATTATATTATTATCGGTGCACACGAATTGCGTACCAAGTCAGGTAATTGAACCTTTTTGAATCCCAGACGCAATTCATGTTACTTTTTGCCTTACCATTTTTTTTAGTGGTTTCCAAATTTATTTTTAATTTTAAATAATATTTTAAAATTTTTTAACAAAAATAATAATAATAATTTAAATATTTATCATAAACATATAATATTATTATTATATGAAAACTAGCTTTTAGTGGTTTGTACTTTTATTATAGCTATTTTTATAAAAATATAACGGACTAAACGGCCGTTTGAAATGTCTGCCATTCAACCAGACGAACACAAGACTACTAGTCTGCTAATTATTTAGTAGATACATACACATACATGAAAATTCAATATTTCCTCCGGTGCTATGGGCCAAAAAAATGTTCAAGCTCACAAAGAACCACCAATGCTTGCGAATCTTTTCATTCGAAATTTAACAAATTTTTTGATTCTCCTCATCCTAACATATACAAATTTTGAAATAATTACGACTTGTGATTTATACCTATGATATTATGTCCGGGACGCAATTCGTTCAAAAAGAGTCGTTTACCTGTTTTGGTACGTAATTCGCGTGCGCCCATTATTATAATACAAATATAAAAATAACTTTTCGTTGGAGCATAGTTCATATTCATTTCTTCTGTATAAATTGGATCATACCTATGTGAATTTGCTGTAATATTAAATATAGATAAATAAACTCTAGGCAGATTCCGGTACGAACATTTTTTATGTTACATGTGAATAAAACAGAGACCACACATTATGCGTGTACGACGTCCACTTAAGCCTTATTGAGGCAATATAAGCAAATAAAAGAAAAGACTGTATAAATGTGTCACTATTAATTGATGAATCATGGGTATGATTTGGTTTTGGTAAAATATTAACGAACAGAAGTCGCGTTCGGTCTATTCACCTAGTGTTTATATAACCAGATTTACTGATTTTTTGAAATTCAACAGTCAAGGGCATCGTATCACATGTATTTTCCAAACGTTGTATAGATAAACCAGCTGTGGTAAATAACATTTAGTTCGAAATGTCCGGTTTTAATTTTTAATGTACCTCTATGTATGAACTATTTGACAAAATATACCTATCTAGGCTATTTAGGAAGTTGATTTTCAATTTTAAAGAACTTAAAACTAAGAAATTATGATCTTTAAAATTTCGTGAAATAATTGCACTAAATTTGTTTTAATTTTGGCACATCAGATTTTAAATAAAAATGTATTTCTAAATAGTCTAGTTTAGAAACTAGAATAATGAATTATGAATTCAACCATTTTTACGAAATTTAATTTAGTATGTTTAATTTTCTACCACTTTTAGTAGTTTTTATATTTATGCGAACAAAAGTATTTCATTTTCTGCTACGTTCGCTTGCGCTAAGGGATAACCTAATAGTATATCAATAAATTGACTACTCAGTAGTACTCACACATCAACATAGCCCAAATGTACATGTTATACGAATTGCCTATACTTTACTCCCTAAAACATGCTACGCTCAACTACTTAACACAGTTTTAGAAACGTTACATTATAAAATATAAAATTGTATTGTAGCAGGTAGGTGGGTATGAGTGTGTGACTAGTTTTATGCACGGTGACTGGATGGTTGTCAATTATATAATACCTCTTCGGCATCATATTATATGAGAGGTGTATCAATGGTGGACGATCGCACTTATTATCTTTAAAAGGGTCCCTCTGACCAGTTAAAATTATATAGATGAATCAAAAACCGAAGTAATAACTAAATTAATACATTAATATAATAAGTAATTAGACGGCTGAAATGCTTAGTATTATTAAGTAGGTATAACTTATAAGTAATATATTACTATCTTTTAAATAATCAGACGATTAATGTAATTTAAATTGTGTCATATTTCTGACAACCGACATCACGATTAAAGATTTAAAGAAATACCTTTATACCTTTGTATATCTTTAATTGTGATCAATGATTAACATTAATATTCAATATTCTGTGGTAGGTAATTCTAAAATAACTATTAAACAATTATTTACGAGGTTCATAACACATCAATTTGTCATATTTTGCTATGCTTGTGTTTATTTTTGTTTACGTTTTCAATAGAACTAATATCAATAAATTCCACGATATTTTTAGACTGTTTATAGCTTATTTTTTCAACCCCTATAGGTAGATTAAGGGTAACTCACACATTTTTTTTAAGTTCACGAAAAAATAATTTATTTTTATTCATTTAAATGGTTACATAATATATATTATTAAATATTTCTAAAAAAATAAGTAAAAATATAGCATGTACATTTTTTTACAAATAAATGTATATAAAAGAAACAGATCATTAGCACGGACAACGAGGTGGGACAACTAGCTTATGCATATAAATTAAACCTATATTATATAAAAATATATAAATTAAATATTACATAAGCAGATAATTATTTTTTAAACGTGTACATCACGAGGTATCACGAGATACCTACGGCGGCGGTAAGCCACAACAATATACAATAGTATATTATCATTGTCTCTTCTTTTTGCTTTTTGATACTTTTGAAGCGGGAGGCTTAGCGTTGCCAACTATTTTCTTCAGCAAATACGCCAAACACTTGAAATTAAGATATGAAACGACAGCCAGCGTGGCCATGGCGGCGGCAATCACGTCCAACATGTAGTATTGAAACCAGTATAGTTGGTTGGCAACGGTACGCAGGTGCGGCGCTCCCCCGTGCCGCACGACGTACTCCATCCAAAATATGGCCTTGTCCATAACAGACGTCGGGTTGTCTTTCATTATTAACGACGCCTTCGCGGCCGCCTCGCCGAACCTATAATCGAATTGTCTGTCACGTTAAATCGTATATAATATGATATTAAAGATATATTTTACTTATACTTACGATAGCTGATAGCTTTATGTTATATTATGATTTAAGTCACATATGTTGTAGGGTCGTAGTTACACAGGTGTACACGTATACACAATTATATAATTGTGTAGTTAATGTATTTTATAATATATTCATCCTATTTGCGTAAATCGAGGGGGTCGATCACTCCGATCGCACCCTCGCTGTTTGTTAGTTAAATATTAAACTCAGTACAGAGTAGTTCTGTTATTTAATATTAAATTATGCACGGTATAATATTTACTATTTTATAATATACTATAAAACAAAAAATCCCCCTACCAGTTTCCAGTTTCTACTATTAATATTCATTGAATTGCATTGAAAAACTAAAATCATTTAATGGGAAATCGTAACTGTAAGTCTGAATATCTAAGTTCAACAAAATATAAACGTCAAAAGGTCATAACAAATATTTGTGTAATATTGTAATTAGTTAATATTAAACCTTAGCTATAAAAATAGAACATTTTATAAATTTCTAACTACAAAATAATTTTCAAATTTTGTCAAAATGTGTACTTTAAACGCTTATTAAAAAACAAAATAATATATTTTAATTTGCTTATGAACAAGTAATAAGGAACCTAGTATTAAGTGTTTAACATTTTTTACCCAAAAAAAAAAATTGTATCATACCTACATAAATCTAAAAAACATTGTTGTACTGGTTATAAACTTATGTACCTATAATATAAATATTATATTATATTTTTGTATTTTTTGTTTATACTTTAAATGGTTTGAATATTTTTAATTTCATATTCCTAGCACTATATTTTTCAGTGAATTTCAAAATAGTACTAGGTTTATTAGTCTTAAGCATTTTAATTTTACAGTTAAGATGAGTGACTAAAGCTAGTGTTCGATTTAATAAATTATAATTTATTTATTTGTATTTTGTAAAGCTAATATCTATTGCAAATTATTTACAATGTGTATTATTCATTTTCAGAAATTGAAGATGTCAGTAAATTAATTATCTTACAATTGTATCTTGAAGAACTTATACCGACTGAAATTGGAAGAATATAGTTAAAAACCCTAGCTCAAAAAGTAATTAGATGCAATATTAGAAACTCCTCATCTAACTAAAAGTAAATAATTATACATTGGAGATTTATTCTAAAATATTATTTAAGTGACAAACTGATGATTGACAAATGAAAATTGTATATTCCTAATGTATTTTATAAATTTGATTTGCTGCATTTGATCATTTAACTGTTAAAATGTTCATCTTTTGGTCAGTGGCGTGCCCAGGATCAAAATTCAGGACAGGCCTGGTTAAAAAAATAATGTGTATAACATAAAAATATATATTTTGGGTATATTTAAGGGTTCAAAATCATGGTAGGCCCGGGCCGCCTACTAGGCCTACCCGCTGGGCAGGCCTCTGCTTTTGGTGTTAAGTATGTATTAACATTTTTAATTTAAAAAATCTGAAATGATACACAGTAAAAAATACCAATAAACACAACCAGCTTCTCTCAGTGAATACCTATCGAAAAAATAAAAAATTTGATTTTATACATACAATTAATTTTATTCATTCAACAATTTCAACATTTCAACAGGTTATTACCAAATCCAATTTAAATGTTTTGATAGGTAAATGAAAATGATTCTGATCCAGATGATCCGAAATCATTTAATATTTTATAAGATAATACTCATGAGCTGACTTTAATTAATATCATAAGTTATGATTTGAAGCATTTAGATACTCAGGTCAACATTGTTTAGGATTCGGGAGATTTAAGCACAGGCCCTGCATAATCAATTTTACCAGTAAGTAAGTAGTTACTTTTAATATAAAAAATAAAGTAATTTAATTTCAATTTTATGTGAAAAATGATAAAAGTAACTTCATTACATTTATATTTCATAAGAATAACTAGTAAAGTAACTTTATTACTTTTTAACCATAGATTACACGCATTAAAAATATTCACAAGAATCTACGCACCCGGTGTTTTTGACAGTGTATTAAAATATTTTCTTTCCAATATTCTTTTGTATTAAATTACTTTGAAAATATATAGAGAGACTAAAACAAAAAATTATCTGGTAAAAATAAAATGTAATGATCTAATGAATAATGATGATAAATGTTAAAAATCACCAAATGTGAATTCTACTTTATCAAACCAATTGTGTACCGCAAACCAGTGTTTCAATAAGTTATGAACTTTGAACACTTCTATATTACCTACTGATATCTGATCCTATTCAGTTGGTAGAAGTATCTAATTTTAGTTTATCATCTTATTAAAAAGTACCTGGTTAGGTTAGATAAATATTTCAAATGTTTGGAACAATGAACAAAATTATTCTAAAAGCCTGGTCTTTGTGTGTACTTTAGGGTTAAAAGTAACTAACCCAACACTGGTACTACATAGATTGTAAAAACTTTTAATAAATAAAAGCAAACCAGTTCATTGTTTTTTTTGTTCAACAATTTATTTTCAGGTGTATCCTGTGCCAGTTATTGGTAAACAAAAAATATCATTTAATGCCAAGTACCATAATAAGTTCAAGTAGATTGAGTATAATATAGAAACAATTTCAGTTTTTTGCATTTTTTTCAAATATTTGGATGTAGTTCTACTGATCATGTTTTTACCAAAAGTGGCTTTATAAATTAGAAAAGAATATTAATTTTTGTATTTAATTATATAATAGAAAATGAGAAGGTATTGAGTAGGTACTATAGTTATATAGTTATGTTTGCTATGTTTGTATACTATAGTTGATGGACGAGAGTTCGAAACACTCTAAACTCAATGCACATGCAGCAACACCAGGGCCGTAGACACAGGAGGGGAGGTAAAGTAAACAAATATATTTAACAAACATTTAAAACTTCTAACATATTTTAAAGGGTCTTTTTATAATTTATTAGTACCTACAAACTAAAATACTTAACAATATAAATATTAAATTCTAAACAGTAATTGACACAATGAATAATTATTAATTAACATGGTTATTAGTTATAAGCCATGGATATATATATATTCTGTGTTGTAGGCACAATGTAGACACAATTTTATATACATCATGGTTATAAGCACAGACTAAGATATAGAGGACTTGACACAAATACACGATGATAGATGAGAAGTTTTGGACAAGTTATCGAGAAAACAAAAAAAAAAATATGATTAATATTATAAAGAGCTATAGAACACCAAAACAGCTGTAAAAATAAAAATAATATATGTATTTAGGCTGGGTACTATTTTTTTTTCCGAGGAAAATGTTCATAAAATGTTTGTTACCATGGTTTAATGGTTAGGTACTCATTAACATTTCATTACTTCTATTATTTGTATTAAAGTAGATGTTTTATTGATGTTCGACATTATAAAAACATATTTATGATTCATAGATTTTTCTTGTATACAAAAAATATTAAGTAACATATGCTACATTTACTTATTTAAACTAATCAAATTTTTTTTTTTATATTAACTCAATGTAATTAGTAAATAGATGAACCCTCCCCCCCCCCCCTATATTAATTTCTGTCTACGACACTGAGCAACACAAACGCATTAAATTAATTAAACTAAAATGTATGAGCATTCTAGTAAGATAACTGGTTATACATTCTGTGTCAAATATCAAATGCCCACAAAGAGTTAGTAGTCCTAAAGAATAGATCTTACTTTAAAACGCTTATAGATATTTTGTTATAGTTGGGACGACGGGACGTCAAGGTATTGCATTCCGAGGAAATTTAAAAAATGAGGATTCCCTAAATAGAGGTATTTAATTGTTTTAATAAAATTAATACAAAGGTATTTATATATTTTGTTATGGCCTTAAATTTAATATTAGTGAATAGTATTTTTTACATTTTATTAAATTATTTAGAAGCATGTCAATTTATGTGGGAACTTAGCCAGAAATTAAATAAGTATTTAGTGCAAATTAAACTATACAAGTTCTTTGCTTCAAAATTAACTACCTAATTGGAATGTGTGCAGAAAATGTTTGCAGTATGATTACAACAAAAATTAAAAAAGCCATTAGTTTTTCAATTATGGGTGATGAAGATAGGTAAATAAAAGTATAATTTGTAAATACATATTATGTAATATAACTGCTTGTAAATTTTTAAATAGTCAGATTTTAAGTTTTTACACATGTTTTAAATTTTTTAGGGGCCATAAACAGGAGCAGATATGTAAACAAATTTGAAGTATTGGACAGTTTCTAGGTTTTATTATTGTATCTAAAAGTCAACATGCTGTTTTGCTTGTAACTGCTATTTTCGCATAATTAAATTTACTAAAGATTGATGATATTCCAATTATTGCCCAATCATATGATGGTGCAAATGTTATGTCTAGTTCAAAAAAGAAAGTTCAGACTTTATTAAGAGAACATTATCCTGATGTAATTTACATTCATTGCATGGCATACAGGATAAACTTAGTTGTTATTAATATGTGTAAACATGTAAAAGTACAAAAATTTAGGTAGGTAGGTACCTAATATTTTTCAAGATTGGACATTATTTAATTAAAGTTAAAATTAAGTTAACCAATTAATTATAATAATTTTATTAGATGTTACAATATGTTTACTTTTTAGATTTAAAGTTTAAAGTTTTTCAACTTGTTTTCTAGTACTCTGAAACTGAAGAACTTTTTTAGTTCAATAATTTTATTTATTCGCTGCACGTTTAATAAAATGAAATACAATTTGTATTATCAATATTATATTGTGTTTATTGTATTTTAATCATTTTAATATTAATCAGAATCTATGGAGTTTTGATGATTTTACAATATAGTTTTTAGTTTTGTGTACCTCCTCTCCCTCTTACTAGATATACCACTTATTCAATCCATAAATCATAATACGGTTTATTGGTTCTGTGATAGACGATGTAGTTGGTGGGTAAATGCTGATCTTCGGTATTTTGTCATAACTAATAATGTGTTTCGGACAACTTCAATCGCGGCATAATGTTTTACAAGTTTACCACAGTATATATTTTATATTCTTCGGCGTATCTGCCATCTGGATATTGGTATCCTTATAGGTCGGTCGTTATGGATACCAGAAAGAATAGAGCGAGATAAAAGCTTAAACTCTAAAGGTAGTGAAAATTATAGCCTAAAATCTCATAAAACAATGACATATTATTTTAAATTTCAACTGTTCACTTGTCCCGTGCAATTTGCACAGCTAATATAATATTTACATACACACATAAACCTACCTATAACTATTATAAGTCATCAGGATACTATATTATTATGTGCTCTTATATGGTATATATTATTAGCACGGATAAACATCGTTAATATTTACATTTTTTCGAACTCCCGCACAAGTGCTTTTCGAAAAGAAAAAAAAGCACTGTACATCATAAAGATTACAATACCATTATTGGTCGAACATCTGAAAATGAGAAGGTGCCTATTGCTGGATAGGTGTATCCCATAGCGGGTATACCTAATATAAATAATAGTAATAAGCGAACACGTCTCACCCAGGATCTCGCAAGAGCTGTTGGAGTTTCGATCCGAAAGCTTCGGCCGTCAGTTCGAAGTAGGGCACGTACAAGGCAAATCCCCTGCTCTCGGCTTCGATCGAATTGTGCGTTTGGTCACCGAACACCGGTATGGACAGCATCGGTACGCCATGGTATATGGCCTCGATCAGGCTTAGTATGCCCCCATGTGTGATGAACAGTCGGCAGTTGGGGTGGCCTGGATGAAGTAGTCATGTATATTAATGTTACAATATTATGTTTACCTACCTATTGGACATGGATGTAGCCAATTTGCACCGAAATAATGATATGTATAATTTTCACCATCGATAAAATACATATGCAAACGTATGTGATTGTGCATTACCTTTTAGCTAATATGCTATATATAAATAAATGTGCAATATGTTTTATATTGTAAAATGAAAAATAAAAAACTTATTGAACATCGTCTCCCTTTCTATAAATGCACGTACGTTTATTATAACGCTCAATATGTGAGTCAATTATAATTTATAAAACTATTGGTACATAATCATACAACAATCCTACAGTCACCTAACCTAATTTATGTTTTGGTGAGTCCCCCTCGAAGAACGTTATTTTTTGTTACTCAGGAACTGTAGATTTTAGTTTAGAAATTTTACACGCATACCCAATATATCGTTTTGCGGGAACCATTTCTTGACCATGACGTTTTTTGGAAGATTGGGTAGCTGATCATCTTCCCACTTCCATAGAACTGTTTGCTTAAGCTTGGCAAGTTCTGACAGTAGGAGTGACACTGTTTCTCCAGGCATTTTCGACGATTTGACCACCGAACCTAAACTGAAGTAGATCAATCCATGTTCAGCGGAGTCCAAAATAGTTTTTAGGTCCTGGAAAATAATTATGAAATGTTAGACAATTCCTGTTATTAGGGCTGAGTATATAAGCTATAATATAATATTAATATGTATTATTGGTCCAATGCCGTTTAGGTATTGAGTACTTGACATATTTTTTATTTTTATTACATCACAAAATATATAATATTAAATTAATTAATTTTTGATTTACTAACATTATTATTACTAACGGAGTGGCCGAGCGGACTAAGGCGTCGATTCTAACGCGCACCATCGCAGGTTCGAATCCCTGCCACGGGCAGTATCGCTCTCTGGGCAGGCAACTGTCTAGGCGGCAATACCGCAACTCCCCAATCGAGCATGGCAGAAACCTACGGGTTTCAATTAGAAATTCTGCCAAGTAGGCGTCCGAACTAAGCCTTCGGCATACGAAAAAAAATCATTTACACAGGGCCAGACTTTTATTGGATAAGGTAAATTTTAATTTTACCTAAAAATAAATGGGTGAATGGCAATATTGTTTAAGGGGTGGTCTCCATTGTTTATAGGTCAGCGCACAAACAATAAATATCATGTTATGAATTTGAAATATAATCCATTTACACGTTGGTTATATGGGTAGAAGATGGTCATAGTGTCTTCCGGGTTTTTATTGTATCAACGTTTTTATTTTTCAGTTGTCGTTTAACATACATTGTACAACGAGAAACGACCTGAGTAAAATAAAAATAAGGATTTATAAAGAATTACTAAAGGATTCATTAAAACCCGAAAAACAACTGTCCAATATATTTAAAAATATCGGTGTAGGTACTTATGTTCTTATACACTTATATACATGTTTCTTATGTACTCTCAATGGAGAGTTATACGAGTTATACTCTAAACTTTCAGCATATTATATACAGTGGTAAAAGCTTATTTTTCCACTAAACAAAGTCGATTATGAAATAAAAACAGAGGAATAATACATTGATGTACGTATAGCTAATGCTGCTCGTGTTTGATTAAAACACATAATTAAAACTAATACAAAATACACATTTATTGCAGATATTTAAATTTTTTTAAATTTTTAAAACCCCGATCACCCCGAGGAAAAATGTTTGTAGGTATCCATGTAGATAAAAAAATCTACTAAGAATACCTAATCATATTATCAAACTTAGTCAGTTCGCTAAATTTTCATTAGTGAATTGGCAGAATTCATAGGTAGTCTTAGTATTACATGAAAGTACTGGCGGAATCCATGAAATCCCAAAGTAATATATTAGTGCGGCACGTAAAATATTTTTTAAACGACATATTTTAGGCACGATAGCCAAAATAGGGCCGGCTGCAGTACCACTGATAAGTTATTTGATAGGTTATTTTAATATCATATGTTATAGTCAATAAGCACGTACCTTGGGCAGCGGCCCGGCCGGTTTCGTGTGCATGCCGGCCACCTGCACGTAACTGGGAACGTACGGCACGGCCGGCCAGATCATCGGATGGCTGTTTACCAACGTAAGTGACACGTTCCTGAGCATTGTCTCCAGGTCGGGCCGGCTCTCGTGGCCCTCGTAGGCAAAGTGCTTGTCCATGATGGCCAGCTGCCGAGGCATGTATACCAACCGGTTGACCCATGTGCTGAACGTGGCGGCCACGGCGTTCTGGGCGCGCTGCACGAACGTCATCGGTGCCACGTAACCGGCCGTGAAGTCGGCCACGTACGCAGGCCCGTATGGGTTACCTTGCCACTGCGACACCCTGGGACTGGTGGCGAACGGCAACAGCTGCACCACCGGCGCTCCGTACTTGTGGCCGAGCGTCACGAAACACTCGTGGAAGAAATTCTCGACAACTACCAGGTCGAACGCGGACCGGTCGCCGAGCACAAAATCCTGGACCGACCTCTTGTCCACCGTATTCGTGGTTATTATCGGTCCCAGCCACAGCGTGGTCATGTACAGTGGAAGTCTGTTGAACAGCGAGTTCTTGTCAAGGACGTCTATGCCTACAACGGAACGACACAACGGTCCACTTTAAACTAGACATTCTAATCATATTGGTAATAATTATTATCAACATATTATTATAATATATGAAAAAAAATATTCATTATTCGCATAATTGTATGCTTGGAGCATGTATAATAGAAACAAGTTAAAAAAAGAGGAAAGTAAAGGTAACTGCACTTTGTTGTAGAATACGTGTCGAGTTTACTACGTTATTGAGTACCTACCTAAGTAAATAAGTCAGTAAGCATCTGTAATGTACCTATGTATTAAATTTGAATTCAATAACAAATCATTGCATACGAAAAACGATATATTACTAAGTATATTTTATGATACTATTGCTATTAAAGTAAGTAATTTATATTTAATTTTTGCCCAAAACATTGCATTTCAAAATGTCATTATGCGTAACAAATATAATAATAATATTATATACGAGTACCTGTAATATCTTGTTTTTATTTAAACCAGAAAGCAAAACAATGATATAATTATTATCAGGGCTCGTAAGTTCACGCATTTGCATATCAATCTTGCTAAGTTGTATTTAATGCTAGATGACATAGAAATCCATTTCAAGGTACCACGATTAAATATGTGAAGTCTTATTTTGCATGTTTTTGCATATTTAGAGGTTTTTGGCATATTAATGCATATTTCTATTTTGTCGAGCATATTATACATGATTTTGATATTCCTATTGATATTATTATATGGTGGTACATTATTATATGGTAAAAGGTGAGGCGATTTTGTTTGTACAGTAATAATATATCTGTTGTTCTACCGATCCAATTTGCATGATTTTTTTTAAACGTAAAGTCGAGTTATTAATTGTGAAAAGTTAAATAGTAATTAATTATTTAGTTATTTGGGTTTTTATATGGCGTGTAGTAACAAAGAGACGTGCGTTGCTGCATCCAATGCACTATGCACACACACTTGTTCGTAATACCATCACTCCAACTCAGTCTAGCCACCGACTCGCAGCATCAGCTAGATCTATTTCACTTTAAACATTAAAAACATAACATGTAACTATGAAATTAAATTTTATAATAGTATAACCTCAAAAAAGTAAATATTTGTTTAATTTTTGGTTTATTTTCTTAACATTTTTGGGCCAAATGTCCGCACCAATATACAGTATAAGTTATAGCTATTTGGTAATATATAAGTACCTATTTTTTAATGTGACATTAGATTTAATATATTGTTGTTACTTGCTGTACATTGAAAACTTTAGAACAACAATTATGCTAAACAAAAGTAGTGAGTGATAGTGTGAACTGTGAAGTGGTTAAAATAAATAATAATATGATGGAATAGATAGATAATAAAAACATAATTAAGGTTTTGTCATGCTGGTAAATAAAACAATTTTTAGTATAAAATAAAATTTAATTTTAAAACTATCATAAATTCATAACATAACACATTTTTTAAATTTTAATGCCATCATCATGAACATGACTGAACTTCGGATCCGCAGCTAGGGTCTTGATAGGTAATGATTATAATGAAAAGTAAAAACTTTACGATAAGATGTTATATATTTTAGTGTGAAAACACTGTATATCATACATCTGTACCTACACACCTTAAATCCTATTAATTAGCAATAATAATATTATATAATAGTAATAAATTGTACTATCACAATCATATTGATTAGATTAATTATTACAAATATAATTGGTATTCATAATCTTAATTAAATAGGTTTTAAAAATCACATTTCCATTAATTGAAATGTATAAACTTACATTTTACGGATCTTTACGATTTATATTTTTTTGAACACGGAAATTGCATGGAATAAAAAGATTGGGTTTCGAGTTTATGAGACAAATACACTTCACTAGCTTCCTCACTCCACAAAACTCCCATATTCAATAATCTGGATACGTTTCGTATAAATGTTATGAATTATGAATTATGATGTTTAACACGGTTTGCGTACTAGGTATCGAAAAACACGCACGTTCTTATTGGTGGCAAATGTCCCAGAAGTCTTTGTGTGATACTATATTTATAGTATGTACTTAAAGGTCAATATATTGTGACATTTGTGCACATGAATACAATTATTTTATGTAATAAACATAATAATGTAGTAATATCAACCAAATTAATGGGTTTGAATTGTTATTTTCGTTACCCAATTACGTCAATACCTATATAATTTATATCTATACCACTTCTAGGTGACGAATACAAAATACTTAGTGATGAATAGCTAACTTTGCTAGCTCATGTTAGTATAGATTTATTAGAAGTGTATACATAAAAAAATACAAACGCCTAGCCAATTACCTGCAACGTTTTCGATGATTTCCACTTTGACATGAGTGTAGTGCGGCAACGGCGTCCCACCGGAACCTAGCGCAAATGGTGAGACTAGTGTCAAATTATGTCCCCTGGTCACTAACGTCTCTAGCAGTGGTTGGAATCCGATGAAATGGCTTTTAGTCTCAGTTGGTAGAAACACCAGAATGTTGTACGGACGTGTGTTATTCGGCAATCCGTAGCAACAGCTCACGGCCAACAGTAACGTCTTGAAAGCAATAAAAGTTTAACATATAGCTGAGAATACCTCTTTTATAAGTATACTAGCTGTGGCAGTGAAAAACGTAAGTTTTTATTTACAATATTCTCCTCAATTTTACCTCAATTACCTACACTAACTAGTGATTTGTATGTGGAATGTAATGTGTATAATAATATGCTATGCTTTGGAATTTGGATATTTGATTATTGTAAATTATTACTGTGTTGCAGGTTGGCTACATTTATTATTAATATTTTAATGTTTTGAAACGTTTTAAAACATTCTTTTATATTTTTCGAATTGTTAAGAAATTTGTTGTTTAAGTTTGTGGGTGTTTTTCAAAAAATAAAATAAATTATTAATTTACATATTGTATTATTCACAGTTATGAATTCATTTTAACTTTAATTAGTATATGACCGCTATGAATTATAAATGGCAATTCATTATTTTAATAGTTTAGAAAAATAAGTGCTTTTCATATTATATTAAGAAAACAAAAAAAGTAAAAAAAATAATTTAACAAATTCACTGAAACGCCAATAATTATAAGAACACCGTAAATTTACAAATACCTATATATATATTATATTTAGCATTAATTATTGAATTAAAGTCATATAATAAATACCTACACATGATACACAATACTATATTTATTCACTATTCGCTAAACAAACACTTGGACTATATTTGAAAATATAAAAATACTCTTCACCAGTGGTTCCCAACATTTTATGAATGTGACCCTTACATTTTAAATTCAACTTTTTGTGACCCCCCAAAAAATCATAATAATTGCAATCATAATTCATAAGCCTCATTCATTTACACTAAATTATAGTACAAAAAATAAAAAAGAGAAATTACATATACGAGTATACTGGTTATTTATAATATTCATAACGATTTTCCTCACCGATATTTTTTGTTATTCAAATATTTTATTCAGATTTTTTTTTTTGAATATTCATAAAAATCATGCCAAAATAATATGTGAATTATGTACTTGCGACCCTAATTTTAGGTCCTATTTGCTATCTTTAGAGTCCAAACCGTATAAATCAAAATGTGCAAGACGAAAAGATACCGCATGTTATTCTTTCGTTTGGTGTAGGTACTATCGTGTAATCTTATCGGATGACCACATAATATTATAATGACTTGCCGTATCTATAATAATATGTTGTATATTCACGTCCAAAATGTATACTCACGGCCAGCTGTAAACTGTAATCCATTTTTGTTGTTCACACTCACACCGGTCGCCGCGCCGGTCGGTAAACGAAAGGATCACTGAAAATATTTAACGGAGGAGAACACGGTCTGTCGCTTGTGGTCGCGGTGTTAAACTGACAGACCAGTCGCACTTGATAAGTGATAACTGATGAGTGACGTCGGCGTTTTGATCAGGTCGAAGGTCTTCCTATAGATTATAATGTTATTTTTTGTAATAATATAAGTGGGAGTAACTATACTGTAATAAGATCTGCAGAACACTGAACAGCAACTGTTTATCGCCTTATTATAGGTATCGATTGATTGACAGTAATATCGATATTATCTATGCGATTAAAATCAAAAAAACGTTTTAAAAAAATTAAAAATTAAATCAATAAGGCAATAACTATATTTATAATTGATATATTATAAGTTATAACTTTATCATTTACATATTATAATATATTATATATTTTATATAACCAACCATTTTAGATAACATAGTTTGAAATTTCGTAAAAACGTTTAAGTCTGTGCAATAATAGCGATTATACTATATAACTATATCTTATGTAATATTTAAAATAGACATTTTAGAACATTATATTTCTAAAATTAACAAAAATTGAGATATACTTATATTGATTCTTATAGAGTAAAATCTGATAAATTAAATAATGCTGTCATCATATTTTGTCTAAACAATTACTATGTCCTTTGTTAAAATCAATTTAAAACTTATGAATGATGTCAAACTATTTCCAAAGGCAAAAGTAATCTTATCAAATGATGTCAAAACCTAATATTTCCCATATTAAATAGTTCGTTTGTTTGAAAAAAAAAAATGGAATAAAATTATAAAACGTACTAATTTCAAAGTTGGCCATAGTGCATTATTTCCCATTCCCATATAGTAGGTTGTATCTGGTATAGATAATGGAATTAAATACATAATTTAGTATTTCCATTGGTCTAAATTGTTTGTAAAACAAATTGATTGTAGATATTTAACAATATTAAAGACACATAGGCATAATTTTTTATTTATAACTCATACAAATTTGAATTTCCAATTTTTATTAAAATACTAAAATTTAGGAATATTTACGAATAATTTTGTAGTCAAAAATGTATAAAATTAATTGATTAGTTAAACTGATAAATTACAAAATAATCAAGTATAAAATCTTTTTCAAAATTATTTTTCCTGCTTGGTGATGACTAGGGCTAGGATTTATATGCATTGGCATATTTTTTTTGCAACTTCTGATTAGGTACTACTTTTGTTTGAAATGTCCACGACATGATGAAGCAAATGGTAGTTATTTTATTTTATATATTTTTACATATTTTAACAATAAACACCTAAAATGCATGTTTTACGGTATATTTTTGGCGCAGTGGTTGGTAAAAAACAAAAATAGAATGTGATAAGTACAAAAAAAAAAAATACTCAAGTATTTATACAGGTATAGTAGATATGTAAAGTGTAAAAATGGAAGTAATCTAGATGACGATTTTCATTACAATCTAATTCTAGGGGAAAATTGAAAACGCAAAAATTACTTCATGTGATGTTGTGAACGTAGTTTTAGCAAGTATAAAAACATACTAAGATCTGAAAGAAGGTCTTTCATTTTTGAAAACTTTAAACATCACATCATTGTTTTTCGTATAATACTTTTAAATAACATTAATAGTTTATAGTCATATTTTTAACATTTTAGAATTTAAAAATTTAGTTTTTGTATTTTGTGTCATATTTAATCACATATTATTTTCTTTGTTGCATGTTTTTGCATATTTTTAATAAATAAAATGCATATTTGACCATTTTTTGTTCCATATAAATCCTAGCCCTACTGATGACAATAATTGACGTTTATTGTTTCCTCATTCCTACACAAAATTAATTGTTGTTATGACTTATAGCTACCTAGCTGAATTTTGTTTCTGTTACTTATTCCGTCAACTTGGAATTTATATATATTTTCCTAATGAACGTATGTCGTATATTCGTATTTTGTTGACTATTTGGTGTGGTATTCTGAAAAATTGAATATTAAAACTGGTGGTTGAGTGTTTATAAATATAACGTCTTGCAAAATTCAAATTCAGAATCTTCTTGACCTCATATGCGCCAGAATATTTCAAATTGAAAATGTACTACCTCTCAAACATTGTAATTAATTATAATATTGCATTAAAAATATTTCAACTTCAAAAATGATGTATTCATTAAATTCACTATCATTAAAAAAATTATATGAAAATAATAATTTTGTCCGCCTAAAATAGTATTATAGACCACTGTGCGCCGTCTTCGTTCGAGGTCAATAGGCAATAACATTGTTATTTGTAGGTATTGGTTATGTTCAACTATGTGCTCATGGCCACATGCGTTAAAACATTCGTCATTAGTCATTACGTTCATCGTCAAAAAATCATTCCACTCAATGTAAAATTAAAAAATATACTTTAGTCTGTATAGTTTAAAATTTAAAGTTATATATAGCACTGCATTTTTGCATGATTTATACAATCTGTATCGTTTGACACAATAAAAATGCAGGACTTAACTAAATATATTATTTACGCTTATTACAATGTTTTTAGTTCAATAGGACTGAGCAACTCTGAGCTCTGTCAGTATAATTCATATGTATATTTAGTATATTAAAAAATGGGATCAATGGTATTTAGGGAATGTGGTGCACTGTTGCTGTTCAACAATATAGGCAATTAACAAACTAATAAATACGATTTATAAATACATATAATAAGAATAATAAGAACTGTAGCCCTTGTGAATCAAAAATCATAATAAAAAGGGCCCATCGATAAACAATATAATACAGATAATAAAGTATAAACAAAATGTATTATTTCGGTAACACACAAACCAAAATATCTCGCAGTCTCTTCTGGCTTGCAAATAAGCTATTGCATAATATAGAGTCTAAATAAATTATTCAATAAAAATATTATACAATTAATATATATAATTCAAACTTGTAAATAACTGTGTCTGATACTCTATAACAGGGGTGGTCAAACTGCGTCATAGACTTATACGGCTCCCATCTTATCGTAAGATACAAAACATTTTTACATATACATTTGATATATTATGTTACTTACTATTAATATTATATAAATGTGATCTTTTTTTTTCATTTCAGCTCTTCCATATCCAAAATATATTGGGCGGCTCGCGAGTCTCTTCTCGCTGGCCACCTCTGCTCTATAATATAACAAATTTGAATACTATACAAATAATATGAGAATCTTAAGAAATATATAACCATTTTATAGATGTACTTTAATAACTTTTACCTTAAATTAATTTTTCTCTATAGTTATTTTAATTGAGAGAAATAAATTTCACCCATGTATTTTAGTTACAGCCCGTCGGACCTACCTCGGATGGTGGTGCTATTATGACGGCATGCGTAAAACGCGACTTAAATTTAAAAACTGAAGCAATTGTCCACCAACAACTTTAAGACCACCAAAATAATTCTTTTTTAAAGCACTATATTTCACATAATACAAAAAAATTAGTTTTTTTGGTTGTGTTGTCCTTTAAGATGACGGTCTTCGTTAGATGGATCCCGTTTTCTTCTGCTTAATAGAATTGCGTGTAAACAAATCATAAACAATAATAAATTACTAATTAGTAGCTATTTTAAACCAACGAAAATAAATTAACCATCATGGCTACATACCAAGTATTTTTGTATATGTAATCAATTTTGAACTTTCAAAAGTACCAACTCGATTCAATTTGCTATAAAAAATCATCCTCAATGTTGAAAATCGGAACATTTTGTCCGGATTTTCGAGTATACAGACACAAAAAAAACCACATCATTGTAAAGTTAATACATTCATTTCGCTGAAATCGCTCGACTCAGAATCTAAAATTATATTATTTATTATAATATGTTCTGACTTATTTCTTGATAAATAAGTACAAAAGTGATAATATTAGTATTATTGTCATTCGTTACTAGTTCAAAATAATAAGCACAATTTACCTGAACTATATAGGCAATTATAACTCTAGGAATTAATATTCACACTGGGAGCTTAGAACCCTCCCCCCACCCCTAGATACGCCTGTGAATATAACATGGAATAATGCTTTGAAATTTCTAAATAATTGCGAAAACCGTACAATAGTAAATACTATATACTAAGGTTCTTCATAAGTTGTTATATTAGCAGTTCAATAACATTAAAAAATAAAAATACATATGCACACTTCTTTTTATAAGCATTTAAAGTTCAAATGTTGACAAAAATTCATCAAAATATCGAAAATGTACAAATTATTTTGTAATTAAAAATGTATGAAATGTACAATTTTATAGAAAATTAATAAAAAGTTTTTTTTCTGTTTTGATTCATTTAACATTTCAAGTAAAAAAAAAAGGAGAACACCTTAAAATAAACCTACAAATAACAATGTGTCATTGTACCTTTGTAGGTATATATTGTTATTCTTTGTGAATTGTAGCTCATAACTCATAAGAGTGAAAAATGTATTTCTTCATTATACACTCTTATTATACCACCATTACAGCATTTATTCAAAAGAAGAAGTGCAGAACTTGTTACTACATAGATTAATTATAAAAAAAAAAGTAGGTACAAATAATTTTTATAAAATTATATATTTAATTATCATAAATCATAATAATATTATAGTAAATAAATTGAACATAGCAAATGGACGTACTATATTATACATTATTATAAGTTAAAACACAAAATATATATAAGGTAGCTATACCGTACATCCTTTTATTATAATAATAAGAACATAAACATCTTGTAGGTACCCATTTTTTAAATTGTAAAAAAACTAAGTAATACAAATTTCAACAGAGTTGCTTAAGAAATATAATTATTGGAGAATAAATTTAATTTACGAGCACTCGATTTCAGAATATATTGAGAGATTTGTAATCGATCACATTTATTCTAGTAATTATACTACGTACTTTTATGAGCCTATTTCATAGTCGAAACGTGTTTATTACAAAAAAAATATATTCCTACCTACCCATATACAATATACATATTTTATTATATTGATGTAACCGTACAGCAGCGGGCTGATTAAAAATTATAACACTGCTCATTTAATTATTTTTTGAGTAATTATTGTGAGCTGTACCACTTGTTCCGGGGTTTAAATAATAATTATTTAATGAAGGCAAAAATATCACAAAAACATTCTAGTGTAATTCACGAATAAAATATTATTGTAAAATACGGTTTTGTTTGAATATCGTTTTTAACGTTTTTCATCATTTTAAACATTTTTATATCTGTATGTACAAAATACAATATAACGATCGATTACGATTTTTAACTAAGTAGGATTAATTGTTAATAATTAACTTTTCGTGTAGGCAGGCTTGTGACAGGACTGTGGTTATGTCTGCTCTGCAATATGATACAATATAATGCTCCGCAATTCGTGTACACCTATAATAATTTATAATAAATTTATATATGACGTGTAAAAGTAATAAGTATATAGTTGAAACTGGAAAGACATTCACGGTTTCGTTTAAATCTCTAATAGTTAAACAATACAGTCGACTTTCAATATTATCTCGAATATTAAAAATTATTATCCTTCGAACGCCATAGCTCTTGATATCTCGAAACTTTCCATAACTCCCTTATATTTCCCTCCCTCGAATATCGGGTGAGCCGACTGTATAATTGGGGCGCTTGTTATTATCATTGCGTTTTTTTCCCCACTGCTGACGGCGAGGCGACATTTCGGCCGCGGCAACAACACCGGCGGAACACGCAGCCAAGCATTTTTTTCGTCAACCACGCCATCAATACGGCCACGAACGACACAAGCAACAGGACGTCCAACAGCATGTACTGGAACCAAAAAAGGTCGTTGGCAGCTGTCCGCAGGTGTTTCGCTCCGTCGTGCCTGGCAACGTACTCGACCCAAAACACTGCCTTTTCCAGCGGTGGCAGCGGGTTGTCTCTAAACATGGTCGACGACTTTTTAGCGTTTTCTCGGTACCTGCGATGTCACATAAATGGAAGGTGTAATAAATTTTAATCACATACTACACCATATTATACCATATATCATATACCTACTACGTAATACCTACAAAATTTGCTGCACAGAGTAATAATTATTGTGTTAATTACCAACTAAATTTTGTACATAGCATATATTTTAGTCGATTGCGGAATTATTATACGGTCGATCGAAAATTATTGTACTGCCACACTCGTTCGATTTTATTTTTAAATCCCCAGAATCATATTATTATTACCTACAGGCTATAATACTGGTAATTTACACAAACAATTCCAAAAATAACCTTTATTAATTGAAGTGCATATTTATTCACACGCATCTATTTGAGTTTTAATTTAGAAGAAAATTGAGATTTTCCCAAACAAGTATTTCTAAAAAACAACATGGTATCTAAATCAGGTTAACTATTATTACTGTGTAAAAATTTAAAGTTGATAACCTTACCTATCTATATTATATGTGGCCAAGTTTCAAGATTGAAAATTGTCAACAAATGGCAAAAATATACTGTGTAAGGTCTAGGTATTTTACCAATTTACTATCAGTATAAATATTTGATTGATTCATTCAGTATTTGTCTTTAGCTAAGATTCTTAACGAATAACACTTTTTAAATAAATTTCTTAATAATAGTTAAAAAAGTTAGAAAAAACTATGACTATTTTATACCTAGTAGGTGCATAATATTATTATACCTACTAGGAAAGTATACTGCATAAAATGTCCAGTTCTTATTAAATTAAAATGGAGAAGGCCACATAATGTTTATGTAGGTTATTTGATACATATAGAGACCAACAATTGTATTCATGTCTAGAAAATACTAAAATAAATAATCTTAGATAATAAATAGAACAAGTTACTTAGATATGAACCTACATATGGAAGTCAAAATTAACACTATGAAGTTGTTCATTATATTTTCTTCAACATGCAGGCGTATAACTTATTAATACTCAACCGTCGCAGTGGACGGTGTTAACACCACCAACACGGTTGGTGAATAGTGATAACTAATAAAACTTATGATATCCTACCTATGAATAATAAATGGCTATGGCAATGATGGAATAAACGATAAACCACAGTCGTGATCATGTTGCAATATTATTAGGTATATAAGATTATTTATATTATATAAGTTAACTACTTAGTTAGAAGCGTTTTTTATACAGGGTTTGAAAAGGTTGTGATGATTTATCCCCTTCTCTTTGTGTTAATGTGTAAGTACTTACGTCCGGAGTTGGTAAATTCTAAATGCTGTCAAATAAAATAAACATTAAATGACACGTACAATATATTGAACGATAGTGTTACGTACGCATTTTAAATTGAATAACTTTGTACTTTGTATGTAGGTGCGTTGGTTTTGTTTCATGAATGTTGGTCACGGAAAAGTATTTTTTATGCCATAAAATGTTATTTTTATAATATTTATGATCAATTATTTTTACTCTGCCCTAGCAAACCATGTGATTGTATTCAATATCTTAATAAATACCATATAGTCTTGGATTCTTAAAATATGTTTGAAACTGTCATAGATATACTTACGTATTAGTTCATGGTATTAAACATAGGTACATATAGGTATTCAGTACTCACGTCGGGTCGATGAGGAGCTTGTGCAGTGCACTGCCAAACGCCTCGTGCGTTAAGTCGAAGTATGGCACTTGTATAGCTATGCCTTGGTACTGTGCGCGTAGTGAGTTACCCTGTTGGTCGCCGAAAACGGGCACTGCCAACATGGGCACTCCGTGGTAGATGGACTCAGTGGTGCTTTGTACTCCACCGTGTGTGATGAATAACTTGCAGTTTTTATGACCTAAGCAAATATTTTATTTTATTATTCAGACGAAATACAGTTTGCTGAAAATAAAAATGCCAGGCATTTTTGATGGCGACCAGCCATTTTCGTAATTAAATAATAAATAAACAATTTTCTTCAACTTGTCATAAAAACATTTTTGATTGAATTAGCATTCTAATAAGTGTCATTTTTGTATTTAACATTATATCATATACCGTTAGACTTGTCGTCTTGTCACTGAATAACTGGGCAGTGACCAATTTAATATACCTAATACAGTAATACCTACTTAAAATCAATAATATCTAATAGGTACCCCATTAGCCATTATTATTTTAATACATATTATTTTGACACAACATTATGATTATGACATTTATGATAAAAGCTAAATAATATTATAATTAAATAATATTTTCTACGTTGTTCACATAATTATTAATTTGAGAACTGATTTTAACAACTTCCCAATTTTCAACTTTTCCCGTAACCTATGACTATAAATACCTAGTATAGTAATAATTGGTATTATAAATCATATATCATTTAATTTTGTGTTCACAGTTTGGCGTTTATTATAATATAAGGTCTCCACCTGCAGTGCCACAAGCGGTTACGTGATTCTACGTGCCTGTTATCTTTTTTCCGGTGTTAAAGTCTATTGAAACCATCCTCCCCTTCCTTCAAATGCACAGGATAATAGTTCAAACGTTATTTTGTCTAATAACAATTATAGTTTATCTAAATTCATACTTATTTACAGAGTAAAAAATATAAAAGAAAACGAAGCATCAGCAGTTATTAAGCACGAGCGCATTCTAAACATTAAAGTTCGTTTTTCCTAATACAAATTTAAGTGTGGGTTATTATTTTTTAATATATTCGTTTTAAACGTTGATATAATTTTACTATATTTTATGTTTTAGTTAATCAAATTTGTTTATTAATATATAATCTGCAGTTATCGACCAATGTGTATCAATATAAATAATATAAATTGTTTGCACCTTGTGTGCGGTGTTTACTAGTTGCGGTCATCCAACAAAAAGGTTACATACCTACTAGTTGCGGTCACCCAATTTTACACTTATTAAGTTTTTATTATTTTATTTACAACTTAGCATTTTATTTATATAGATAAATTATTAATCAACATTTTCCTTCCCATTTATATCTCAAATATAACAGACTTAGGACTCTCTACACTTTTGTTTATTGGGATAGGTATGGTTAAAAATGTTGATTTTGTTTTAATAGTTGTGGTTAGACTCGTGTTAAATAAATAATTATTATTATTATATGGACTACATGTATATGTTGTGTACTGTATAGTTAAAGTTCTTTGGGTACAAATTTGAAAGAAATTGACTTCACATACTCAAGTTGATTTATTTCACCCTCTTCATAACAGCGAATTTGTTGTTCTAGAAAATTTTGTTTTTTGGTTGAAGTCTTATTATTACGAATAGTACCTAAACAGCTCATTTTCAAATAACTGTGAGTTTGAATTTCATTTATGGTTTCAAGAAATATATATTTGGGCGACAATGGTAAAACATGCTATTGAGTTTCGAGTAAAAACTTTCACATGCATTTGTCGTTTGTGTAATGAAAGGAGAACATTCAGCCCATAATGACGGTGGGTATCTCGAATCTTCTTTTACATACATTTCCAAATTCCAAAATATAGTCCGTAAATGAATTCAATTTGTCATTATCAGGAGGAAGAAGGGTTATAATATCTGTGACAAAACAATCGTCAACTTCGTTAGGTCGAAGAAAAGGGAGACCAAAAAAAAGTTATTTTATAGCCGTGGCTATTATATCTGCTTATCTGAAAAATCGTCAATGACCGGACCTCGGATAAGGGCTGCCTTGTGTCACATAAATTGTATATTTATTGTTATTTATTTATACAAAGTAATTGTACTTACTTAAGTTATAAGTATAATACTCCGTACACACAAATACAACTCAGATTTAAAATCAGTACTTATCAATTTATATTTGATAATTAAAACAGTTTAAAATATATTTTGAGTAATTTATATTTTGTTAAACTGTCAATTTAATTACTAGAAAAAAAGAGAACCCAACTGAGTAATAATTAAAAATGGTTTTTTTTTAATCAAAAGGCGTCTTTACGCATATGTGTATACAAACAGGAATTCAATTATAATCATTGAATTGATCAATGAATTATTTTTATATTGAAACAAATTACTTTTACCTATGCTTATGTAATTATGTATAATATAAAGTATAAAATAATGAAATTTCAAATTAACTTTTTTGGGGAAAACTCACCCCTTCCTCTATTTTTATTGATGTATTGACGGCAAATGTTACATAAAAACAAAAATCAGTACGTCTTACTTATATAATTCTTACACGGCCAGACAAGTAGTAATATTAATACTAAGTACGTACCTAGTATGTCATTTTGGGGAAACCATTTTCGAACGATGACGTTCTTGGGTAGTTGCGGTGTGTCTTCAGCCTCCCATTTCCACAAGACGGTCTGTTCGATTTTCGAGAGTTCCGACAGTAATAACGACACTGTTTCTTTGGGCATTTTGGACGATTTTACCACTGAACCCAAACTGAAGTAGACTATACCTTCCTTAGAATTGTCCATTATCTGCTTCAGGTCCTATAAAGTGCACCCAAAAATGAGAGATTAATTTTCAATGGTTGTAAAAATGGTCCAGGTGAAACTATTACACGCTGTGCAGCTAAACACAAGCAAAAAACACTATACACAGCTGACGAATACCAGAATGGCAACACATAGCCTAACCTAGGTAACCTTACGTCTAACCTTGGGTGGTGTGTTCCAAACACTGAACTACATCATTAAGCTTGTATTTTTAACAAAATTAAGGCTCTATGTTAAAAAAAATAAGTACTAGAACCTTTACGAAAAAAAACTAAAATTGTCCAGTTAGTGGTGGGGTATCGGACAAAATCGTTGGTGTTTCTGACCATTTTTCTATTTAAAAAAGAATAAAAAAAGAAAGGCGAAGAAGTCGAGTGTGTGTGCAGTGCTTGGTCTAAAATATACAATATTATCATTGCATTACTTCGGGCAACGGTGCGGCGGGCACGCAGTGCATTCCAGCCACGTACACATAGCTGGGCACCATTGGCACGGCTGAACCTATGACCGGGTGACTGTTTACCAGTGTCAGCGACACGTTCCGGAGCATGTCGACGAGGTCGGGCCGGTGCTCGTGGCCCGGGTATACAAAGTGCTTGTCGGCTACGGCCCGTTGACGGGGTAGATACACCAGCCGGGAAACGGCTGTGTAGAAGAACGCGGACACTGTGTTGCTGGTGCGCTGTGCGAACGTCATATTGGTCCCGGACGCACTGGTCAGGTCTGGAATGTAGGCTGGGTTGTACGGGTTGCTTTGCCACTGTGACACCCTGGAGTTGGCGGAGAATGGCAGCAGCTGCACCACCGGGGCTCCGTATTTGTGCCCGATGGCCACGAAACACTCGTGGTAGAAGTTCTCGAACATCACCAAGTCAAAGGACGACTTGTCGCTCCTGATGAAGTTTGCCACTGACGGTTTGTCCAGGCTCGTCTCGCTGATGTGGGGCCCGAACCACCACAAGTGCAATGGCGTGGGTATGAGGTTCACATATTTGGCAATTTTTAGCATGTCGAAGTCTTGAAAACAAAAAAATACGAAAAATAATCACTCGGTGTCAACATAAAGGTTAGTGAACTTTTGTCTAGATAATACATTATTCAAACAAAATTATATTTAGATCCAATTCTCCTCCTTCAATTTCACTTAATACTCATAATATTATTTTTTTTCATGTCCGTTCCATCACGTTCTATGGTCACAATTGCCAATCACCCCATACGCAGAATGCTTTACCAACGGCATATTTTATTTTAGTTTTTTAGCCACCAAAATACTTTTTTATATATTATTCAATGTACGCCTATATACGCCTATTCTCTATAATATGTGTATACGCTTGATTACTCATTTTCCTCTCATAAACACTCACTGTTTTCATTTCTGTGCTTACTATTTGTAATAAATTCTACATCTCATTAACTGCCGTATGGTGTCAAATAAATAAATAAACAATGACATATTTTCTTGTTATAAAAAATACCAAAATAGTTAGGTATCACTGTTATATTATATAATACACATATTACATAGGCTATGATATAAATTATTTTATGTACAATATGCTTAGTTTTTTTTGACAAATTAAAGGTAATCTATATTTTATTTTGCAGTATTGATGTTTACAAAAATGGAGTTACATATATTGTTATTACACTGCTTTTTCCATCACTAAGGGATAAATTAATATAGAAACCTTTAACAGGTTTCAGAATTTAACTGTGTTTATTTTTTTTGGAAAAAAATAATAATCACATGGTTGTACATTATAGTCAGTACACTGTACAGAAATTGATATTTTTTAAAAATTACCTCCTAACGTCTGCTCAACTTTGACATGACGATACGGCCGTTTAGCGCCGTCCAGCCCAAACGGAGCCACGAGCGTGACATTATGTCCTCTGGAAACGAGAGTTTCGAGTAACGGTTTAAAACCCATGAAATGGCTTTTGCCTTCGGTCGGCAAAAATGCCAATATACTCAATGGTTTCGCCGACAGCTTCTGTCCCTCGCTGGACGATCTTTCCGCAAACAGCAACAACGTTAACAACGTCAACAACTGCATCTAAAAATGATAAGGAAATATAAGTATATGCAAATATGAAATAACCATCAAAACAAAATTGTATTGATAATCGTACTCGTACTCGTTAACACGATATATTATGTGAGAAATGTGTATTTGTATTATACAATTATATATGATACTAGCTGATCCCGTGCATTTCGTTGCCTATTAAAAAAAATTAATAATGCCAAATCTATATAAATAATATATTTTATTTTATAATATAAGGGTTAAAATATACTAAGTAATATCGTTACAACAATATTCAATTTATTTTGGGTCATTATGTATTTTTATTTGTTTTATCTAGAAAATTCTGATCCGTCTCATTCTGTCCCACCCAGCGTTGCCTGAGGCAAATATTAAGTTAAGATTAACCTCAAGCGATTTACATGCATCCAAACCACCAAGGTAATCCACTGAATTGGATCGCGGAAATATGTGAGCAGCTAATTATTAGGTAGGCAATCCACCTGCGGTGGATTGCGGACCCCACGAGGTGCGTAAGACCTATGCCAAAGATTTGTTTTTTTATAAATGTATAGCTGAACCGGCAACGTTTTGCTATTGCTATACTTTTCATAGATAAATTTGACCCAGTGAACTTAGTATCACCTACAATTTATTCATCTTTTATATATATAGCTGTCCTATACTGACCGTTCCGGGATTCCCCCGGCTTTAATAGACACATTTTCAACTATAGACATCTTTGATACAACGACGGCAAGTGCAACTGTGCAAGTATATTGTAAGTTATTAGTCCGAAGCGAATGACGGATGTCGGGTAAAAAGTGTTTTAACGCGTTTATAGTTCAAACCACTGAATACGACCTAAGGCGTTAATTTTTTTTACATTATTATTATTTTTTTTATCACCCAATTCATTTTTCCACACTAAAACCTTCCCCGAGTATAGACCTATTTAATAGTGAAAACCGAACTAAAATCCGTTGTTTACTTTTTGAGATTCTTACGACCAAACAAATAAACGCTGATTCTTTATATAATAGTAAGATAACTCGGTTAACAAAACTAAGATTAGCCACGCCATTTAACCGATATAATAATCCTTGAGTTTAGACCTATTCATTAGTGAAAACTAATAGCTAAGTAAAAAACGGAAAAAAAATGAAAAAAAAATTGCAACCGTTACCGTGAATCGAACTCGAGACCATGTCTTTAAAAGATTTAAAATCCATCCGTGATTAATATTGTGCACTTAAGAGGCGATAACTCCGGAACCACTTATCGCACAGCATACAAACTTAGATAGTAGCCGATTCTGAGACCTACTGAATATGCATATAAAATTTCATAAAAATCGGTCAAACCGTTTGGGAGGAGTATTTTAACTAACATTGTGACACGAGAATTTTATATATAAGATAAACACCAGAGACGTATTAAGGTATTTTGGTCCCCGAGTAAGAAAAAACGCCTCCCACCACATCATAATAATTTCTTCAGCAATAAATTCGTAAAAAAAAAAAAACAAAATCTTTTGAAACCAATGGATTCTACGCTCTATTCAAAAAACGTATACATCAAACATTCAAACATACATACACTGATATACATAATTGTATGATACATTAGTTATAATATAAAATAATTAAATTTTAATACAATTAAAAATGTTTACGCCGAGATTTTTCATTGAAAAATGTATCAATTATATCATCGTAATTTAATTTCTTTGTCAAATCTGATTTTATGGTAAAACAGCTAAATAATTTAGCCTTTCGCCAGTACTCAGTTCTTGATCTTATATAAGACTTGATCCTTTTTTAGACTAAAAATACCTCTCTGCAGAACAGTTAGAAATAGGACAGCAATTTCTACACATAGATACAAATCTTGATGATTATTTTTAATAACATAGAGAGTACATTTTAAGTACAGTATATTGGATAAATTATCATTTAATATTAATAATAAGAATAATAACTACAATAATAATTTTGTTCTTTGTATTATTATTATTTTTTATCAGTCACAAAAATGAACTGCCTCTTAATGTTTCCGCCCAAGGCCCAAGGCCCAAGCCCCCCCCCAATCCCCCTAACTTGGTCTCTGATAAACACGCTGTACCTGTATAATAGAATTATTTTATGTAATTCAATGGTATACAAAAAACACAAATAGGTATAAATGTTAGTTAAAACTGTTATTAATTAATCATTATTCATTAGTAATTGACCATAACTAATTAATATTTATCTTTAATTTAGTTAATTATCATTCGTTCCTGTTATGAGAATTTATAATTTCTATTACAACATGGAGTAAACGAGGACTAAACATTTAATGAACACACAACGTTCTGTTTCATTTATTTACATAATTGTTAAATGTTATTGCATTTGTATGAGTAATGTTTATGAAATAAACGTACATCTTTTAAAGTTAAATGATTTTGAATATCATCTACAGAATAAATAATAAAATATGTATATAATTGTAGAATTAAATATATTGAAGGTAGGTATAATACAAAAATTAATCATACTATAGTTTAATACACGAATATCACATTATACAACCCACAAGGTATAAAAATTGTAATTTAATAAAAAATATCTATTTTTTACATTACTATACCCATTATATTGTATAACATTGAAAAATATTCAAAAACCATAGTAAAATACATATTTAATAACAGATTGTGAATAAATCTTGATAGTATTTACCTAAAATACTTAAGAAAATATGTTTTTGTATGCTTTTAATAAACTTAAGTATTTCGGCAAGATTTAAATACCTACTTATTAAACCTTTAGCTTAAAAGTACATTGTACAATTAAGTTGAAAATTGGTACACAGCCATACAGGCCAAGATTACCTAAAGGGAATATTTTAAATGGCACTACATTTCTTTGTTGTAAAATATTATGAAAAAACGAGGATAAGTTTTAAAATATGAATTAGCTTGAAATAGAGCGTAAACGTAATAAATATGATGAATTCATTTTTATACTTTTTTGTTACGATTCCCTGTTCTTATGTTTTCCAGAAGTATATTGAGAATACGTTTTGAATTATTAATTGAGCGAACATAAGCAATGATATTTAATTACATTTTGTTTTAAAAAACATAGGTACTTACGGTGTTGCAGAATGCTGTTGAAAGAGCAAACGCTCTCATCGTTCGTCCGTTGCTCTAAACAACAATATTATAGGTACGAGATAAATGAAACTGCGGACGACAGCCGGTTATAATAGCCGATGGAATACTGATCAAACGAGTAACTACAACTTACAACAGCCTCTGAATGACCGTGCTGTTACGTAACGGCGGCTACACAGTCCACAGTGTGGGAAATAAAAGTGGGAGTACAAATCTTAATAAAAACGCACGCATATCAAACAATTATTATTATAAATAATGATTATTTTTATAACAGGAATACAAATTGTTATTAAAAAGTTCGATAACACTCACCATTTTACTGTAGATTGATCCAATGTACAAATGATTGTGCAAGGTAATAAAATGCAGGCAATCGTTAATTCTGTAAAAAATATAGTTTATAAAAATCGAATGTACTATCTGTATCAATTCATTGTTTATAAACATTTAAATAATGTCACTAGCAATCAGTTTCATCCGGAACACTACAATTTTTTTTTATTATTAAAAATAAATAAATGGAGAATATTTTACAATATGTACATTTAGTGATTACAATAAGAAACAAACAAAAACTGGATGACGTGATGGGCGTTCAGTTACACTACATCAAATATACGTATATGTTAAGTATACGAATTATTTTACAAACATATTATATATACCTACGTTCTATACATTCATGATTATATGAATAATAATAAAATATTTAGAATAAAGAAAATTATTTGAAAAATAAAAAATTTAATTCGATCAACATTATGTAAAACAAAAAATATGATAAGTATTTGATATTTATATTTATTCAATATACATACTAAAAAAAGGTTTAAACAGTAAACATTATAAATTATTTTTGAATAATAAATGAAATAAGACATTAATAATATAAAATGATAAAACATATAAATGATTGGATTTAGATAGTAGGTGATTTTTTTTTTTGTGTGGAATGTTAATTAATGATTTTATTTTATTTGCATCGTATCTATATACAAATTACAAATAAATGCTAGTTAAGTAATGTTGTGACACATTATTAAATAAATGTGTACCTAAATCAGTATCACGATAAGGAATTCTAATTACCTATTAAATTGTATTATTAATGCAATTGTATGATTATGATCATTGTATGATAGTATTATTATATAAAAGGTGAGGTTGCTGTATAATATTATGGACAAGGCTAGGAATTTATAGAACTAATAACTAAGAAGTAGGTAGGTAGGTACTGAGACATCAAACATGAGTAATATCAGCTAATAAAATCTTAAAATATGCGGTATACGCTTATTATACCTAATTTCCATAAAAACAATAAAAATGTAGTTATTTAATTTTAATTTTTAAATTAATAAAAATATAATAATGAACTTAAACGAATTTGAATTAAGTTGAAGGTAAATTTTTCGAGCATTAAAACAACGCTCTGGACTTCCAATAGTTTTCAGAAACTAATAATTGTATAATGAATCTAAAGATACCCAAAGATAGCTTAAAATTTGCGTACAGAGATTTAAAATATGTGAAAGATGAACAATTTATAAATCGACTGAATTAATTTTTCAAGCTTACATATTATTGACCAATAAAAATATTCCTATATATATAATATATAATATTTAATAATTCAACTTCTATTATTCGCGGAGTCGACTGTATTACCAAAATGGGACAGGATTTTTGGAGTAATAAATGTATTTGTTTTATATGATGCTGTTTAGAATCTGAGCAAAGAATGATAAATGTATTGATATCAATATTATGAGTATTTTTTTTTCTGTCTGTTAATATTTTTCTACTAAAAAAAAAATGTTTCTATTTTCTTGATTTGAGTTAATCAGCATATTTTTTGGTGGAAAAATGAACCTAGTGGGTTCTTTTAGGTGCAGGTCAAAATTGAAAACCGAAAGAAATAACCACATATACTTGAAATTATCACCCGATGGTTATATTAGCATTTTCTATAAATCATCAAATTTTCAAAATGATTATTTAACTCTTTTTGAGCTATTTATAGGCTAACAAATTTTAGATTTTAGTTTATATTGTTATTCAATATTACATTAATTACATTAAATTTTTATTACACTTATTCTAGGTGCCCAAATAAAAATGTGTCCAAACGTCCAGCGTTCTTAATCATTCGATCGACGTTGAAAATTAAAGTTTTGATTCTATTATCAAAATCTTAAAATCTTAAAATTTAATATTTTTAAAATTATTCATAATATATACAATAAAAATAATCTGTTAAATAAATTGGCAGGTGCAGCAAAATCACTATTTGGTCATTTTTTTTTTAGTAAAAAAATTAACAGAAGGAAAAAAATTTTTAATTTAAACACACATTATTGTAAAATCAATCCACCTATTATTGGTAATAATTCATAATTCTTGTTAATTTTGGTATACATCATTAAGGGGTTAATCTATTCTATTTATATAAATGATGTTAAGTTAATACCTAAATTTAATAGTATAACAGTCTTATTATAATATTTATTATAGTATGGCTACATTATTTTCGCTTAGCTCGTTCGGGTCACGCTGTTTTTGTCATCACAGTTTGAGTCGGATGAATAACGTCTCGTCAAGGGTTTTGTAAATTACCCGTATACAGCACTACTACAGCAGTAGGTACCTGTGTCAGTATAAATATTGTGGTGTGGTACCATCTATGGTTTCGGTCGTCAGTTTTCAAGATCCGTAAGTACTGCAAACAGTGGGTAAACAAAGAATAAATGAAATGAAAGTACAGAGACTTATAACATGTATTATTATGTAAAAATACTGTGCGTAAATATTTACGAGAAAGCGAAAAACGTTCCGACGTGATCCGGTAGATGTCACTACGTAACTGTACAAGTTTAACTATCAGAATATTACATTATACAATGCAAATATTGTATATTTTATTTTTGTCGGGCTGGAGGTGACATGGTTCATGGATGCTCGTTCAAGATTATAGTTAGACGACAGTCATGCAATACCATTAATTATAGATACTATCTCAATAGTATATCGTGTGCATTGTGTGGTCGTTGGAATTATGGAAACTTACTATGAAATTCGGGCCCTGACGAAGGTTCGGCGTTCGAAAAGTTGACGGATAGTTTATCGACAAAATCTAGTGTGGTTCCAAACAAACTCAAGTGGCCCGCGGTCGGGCACGGTATAAAGGCAACCGCCAACCAAATTGTGTACACTTTACGGTGAACCGCGATATTGGCTGTCGGTCAATAGACAGTAAGTACCTACTCTAGAAGTTATATAACGTCTTATAAATTGGCTGTTTTTATCAAAAACTATAAATGACAATTATTATACGTCTTACGGATATACACAATAACTAGATAGCCGACTCTGTATACTTCAAAAACGTATATAACAATAATGCCCAGCGCCATTTGTCACTTGGGCAATGTTTACAAATTCTTATCATTTTTATACTGTAATAATCACAGTTCAATATAATAATAACATAGTTCAAATCATTGGAAAGATTAGTAAACATTGCCCGAGTTGTAAATGGCTACTGGCCATCATTTATGATGAACACAGTCAGCTAACTATTTGCTATACGTATCTGTGATTATACGTGACACTCAATGACAAGCGAATCGCTGACATACACCATAAAAAACGTAGTGGTTTCCCATCCGATATTGTATATAGAAATAGCATATGTTAACCCCTTTATATAAAAAATAATTATTTTAAGTATCATATTATCTAACTACGTGGTATAGTAAAATGGTAATCATTTTAATAATAATTGTTTCTCATTGACATTTATTGCTTAATACTTATTTTAACACTAAATGACTAAACACATAATAAATTACAAAAAAAGCACCAAAGCAATTCCTATACTAAACCGCCATGATTATAGCTTATAGGCAATAACCACTTGGTTTTTGTTCTCTTTGGGGGGGGGGGGGGTGATAGTGTCTGGTGATTTAATCTACTAAACTACTAAATGTGTTCTGTTATAACATATGACTTAAGAGTGTGCGGTTTTGTCCTGTATTGTGTGTGGTTTTTTGATTCAACGAAATTAAGTTATACATCTGGGAAGTATTTACTTGATTAGATTATCGGTCTCTATGTAGTTTACTACATGACATTATTTAGATTGACTTTTTGTACCTAAAATACTTTTTATACACTTATTGCAAAATAAATACATTTTTCACTCATATCAGAAACTAAAAATGTTTTTGTGCGTACGCTTAAGCTATTAAAAACTCTCGAGTTGTGCATGTAAATGTGGGCTAAATAAAAATTATAGATATTACGAAAAACTGAAAAAATGATTTTAGTAATTCCGCTGACCTAACTGTTCCTAAGACAATAAAAGAATAATATTCTTATCAAATATTTTTGGCCGACCGCAGCATTTAATTTCAAAGTATGGTATGTATTATAGTTGGGTTTTAGGTACTGGCTAACCATATAGTGACCATAACAGTTTTAAAAAATCAGTTTGATGGTTTTATAGTTTTATGTCAGGGCTGAGATCAGCTATCATTAAAGTGTAAAATTAAAAGATTAAATAAAATAAAATTTCAAATTACAAAACTTTAATTTTTAGAACATTTAAAAATAATACAACATTTATATTTATTATAAACATGTATACTATATTTAAATTTAAATTGATTTAACAATTGCATTTTGTACAATTGTAATAGGATGCATCTAGCTATAGTATATACTAAGGGATGTAAAATCCAATTCATTGTAAAATGAACTTTTTTAGTTGATTAAAACGGTTGGTTATACTGCAGTATAATGACTTCCCCTGATTTTATTGTTTAAACTTATATAATATTAAAAGAATAATAAATAATAATTGATAATTTAATATTAATATTGGTTCAATATTTTATATTTATCAATCTATTTTTAGAAAAATATAAACTGTCTTTTACAGAACTATGATGCGTAAAAAAAAGAAAAATTAATACTATTTAAATATAAAACTAAAATATAACATAAAAATCGATCGAAAAATTGAGATATAGTGTACCAACCATATCAAATTTATGGTCGGGAGATACATACGTGGTGTATACATTTTAGTATTTTACATAAGTATAAATGTATAATTAATATATACCAATGCTATACAAAGATTAGACACAGCTCGAAGCATATACACTTACAGACAGTGGCGCCGAGTACGCACTTAAGGTGGTGCATTTGAATCACCTAAAATTGTGGGTGGGTAAGTAAACATATTTACCTAAGATAGTTAGTACTATTACTTACAATAGTAAGTATAAAGTAGGTACTAGGAGTTAGGACACTAGGTAGTGAGCGGTTTTGTGTCGTTCAGTGTTGTGGGTGGGTAGGCTTTGGTAAGAATTGAACCACCTATTTTTAGTGAACTCGGCGCCACTGCTTACAGACTATGTATAATATACCTCATTAATTTAATTATAATATTAATTATGTGCGTGTTTATTTCAAAGTATGAACGTTATACTTCATCGATCGTTGTTGTTATTTATATATGTATATATATTATACATATAATACATACATACATACATACTTACACATCATGTATATCAGTATACACCCCCGTGACATATGTGCTCGTTATTTTTGATGTAAATTTGATTTGATGTTTATTTAGAAATATCCAGCGCAAAGCAAGTCAAACAGTATATTAAGCTGTAAAAGTTGACACGTAAATGTAAAAATCTACTTTGGAAATTAACAATAATCGTCATTTGTCAAGATGAAGTCGACAGTAAAAAAATAAAAATATACAGAATACAAATTTAAAAAAACGTTTTTCATAGAATATCATTCTGTAATATTGATAACACATTATTCAACTGTTGCTATTCATACCTACCTATTAATGTTAATTAATATCAATATTATAATATAACGCAAAATTTTACTACGAACTTCAAAAATGTATTTTAAACAATTAAATGTAAGGACGAAAATATTTATTTCTAACGCGTTGCCAAATAGCTTAATAATAAGTTAAACAATTTCTCTGAATACCTTCTTAATGTCACTTCCATGATAGAATATGGAATATACTTAACTAAAAAATTGTTTATTTTAGTTTTAATAGTAGTTATAATAATAACAATTAAAGTATCATAAATTTAATAAAAGCGTATTCCTTTTTTTTCCATAATTTTCATTGCCCCAACCAATTGTGACGTTTTAATTGTATAACTTTAAATGTATGCACAATGAAAGAACTTATATTATACCTCAGTCAGGAAAAACATGTTTATATTGTTAGAGAGCATAAATAATTTTTTGCTCGCAATAGCCTATAATTTTTAAGTCATACACGATTCACTCATACAAACATACTACTCTTCTTGAATCAGTTGAATCCTAAGTACACTTAGAACCATTTTAGGAATGCTAATGTGATGTATTTGGTCTTGACAAATTTTGATTTCAAAGGCGTATCTAATTACTTACTTGATTCACCTTTCGTATCCAAAACATGGAATCAAGAACTGGGAGGACCATTTCTCATTCAGAGTGGAGTCTGTGGCTATGTACCTAGTTTATAATATATAATAATTATGGATGATACAAGAATATAATGTTAATGCGATTAATTTAATTTCCGGCAACAAAACGACGAGTACCTACTAAATATACGGGAAATAAAAGCTGGCAACGGGCGGTAACAGCAACTATAAAGTATATAATATACATATAAAATATGTGCACTGTAGTACACGAGTAACACGAGTATGTCGTACTTTGTATGTACAGTATTATGGTACCTACTGTAGTAGTTTTTATTATTGTTAATTTTTCAAGGTCTAACCGATATACGTTCACTCGTTATATTATCGAGCCACCATCGTACCGATTATCACACTATTCCCGATGGGATACGCACGCAAACAAACTTAAATAGTATACGATATATATATATATATGGATTTTAGGGACCTGTTAGGAAAAGCGGAGATAAATAATGATGATAACGACGTCGACGGCAACGACAATTGGCACGCTGCGGATAAGGAGATAGGCTGTGTTGGATGGTGGGTGCTGGGTAGTTGTCGGCGGTTGGGGTACGGGCGGGAGACGCGTAAATAGTGATCGGCGTATCGGACCACCCCGTTCGGTGGCGAGGTCGGCAGCGCGGAGGGTTTCATTCAGAGTGCGACGCGTGGGCGTCGCGACAGACCCCTATAAAACCTCACCCCGGCCGGGCGAACCGTGACAGTTCCGGAACGAACGCCGAGCACACGACACGTCGCAACTGACGCAAATCACGATACCAAGAAGAAAAAAATACTTACACGGCGACTAGGAGAGACGACAATATTTACGAGAAAAATACGAAATAAATATTATAATGACCAACAAGCCAACCGTAAGTAATTCTCACTAAAAATAATATATTACTGTATAATACATATTACTCTATACATTATATTTTTATATAGTACCTACTTATTTATACACATTTTTATTTTGATAGAGCTTTCTTTTTAATTTTTGCTGTTTTTATGAGATTTTTTATCATTGCTTTTTTATTTCCCGAGTTGATACATATCATCTAATATTATCATTGAGCTCCTCAGTCTTCCCCGCAACATATGCACCAATTATAATTTAAGCTAAAAAAAATATCACATTATGTTTAAATTATTATTATAATACAATTTATATTTTATATTATAATTGAGAGCAATGATAACATTTTAATAAATTAAATAAAAAGTCTCACTTTGCAAGCCTTGAGAGCGATGTTCTATAGCTAAATACTCGACAAACGACCCACGAAATCGCAAACAATTTTCCCGCATAATTGGAGTCGGTGTTGAAAGCACGTTTAGTTATATTCAGTAATAATATTGATTTTACAAACATAAAATACATTCTTGTACCAAATATATTATACATCTAGTAATATTTAGTTTTAACTTATAATTAATACTTTAAAGAAAATTTTAAATATAATAACAGACACCAGTATTAATTATGTTTTATATTTCTAACCAATAACTATAGATAAGGTATTTATAAATTGCAATTTCAACTACTTATTGCAGCACTTGAAAGTTTTAAACTCATGCAGCAATTAATAATGAATCAAAAGTATTATTATTCCGAAAAAAAAAGTTTTGAACAAATGCATATATGTTGTATTGCTATATTCATAATAAAAAAACACAAATTAAAATTTACTATTGAAATATAATTTAAGAAATCATAAATAAATTTCTTTTTAAATATAATAGGTTTTCAACATTATTATATAGGTACTGAAAAAAAAAATTTAAATTACTATTTTGTATTGATCAATATCAACAGGGTTAATATAAATTAAATTGTTTGCAAAAATATAAGTATTATGTTTCACTTAAAGTTATATATAGATTAATGTTTACTTTAAATATTCTGAAAATATTTCGATAACGAAAACCTTTAATAAAATACAATCTCACTATACTGACACCCACACTAAAAATCATTCAGTGTCAATTTTAAGATTTTCAATAATCGAAAGTAAATATTTCAACTAGAATAAACTATTGTTTATACATTAACTTTACGAAACCTAAACATTTAAAAAATAATATAATTATTATCCCAATTATTATTGTATACACATAAACAAAAATAAAATATCGCATCTCGTTTAATATTCGTCTCCATTACATTATTATAATAATGGTTAGTGGGTACAATACTTTTATACTTTCAATAAAACGTTTGATTCCTTTAGACGGGTACCTAAAAACAAACTTGTATACCATACTATAATAGTATGATATAGTTAAATTATATTTTAAAATGAGAAAACAATTTTAAAACTAATTTCGAAAAACGAATGAGTGCCTCACAGTGCTCTCGTCGCAGGTGGACAATGATAACAAATTGTAAGTGATTGTTAATTTTTTTTTGTCTATTACAGATGAACTTATCCATTGCTTTAAACGTGGCCGTCATGGCGATCATGGTCGCGTGCCTAGCATGGCCCGCCATGGCCCAGGTGTACAACATGAACCGTTACGGCAAACAGCAGTTGACCCAAAAACAGTATCGATACGGCAACCCGGCATGGGCGAACGGAGCTAACCAGGCCGGTGGTTGGGCGTCATCGTCGTACGGAAATATGATGAGACATTATCCGGTGTCGATGGCCCGATACGGAGCGATAATGGGCGGCGGTAGACAAACGCTGTCGCCGGACGACTTTTACGACAGCGAAACCAGAGGATCAGTCGCGTACGATCCCAACCCTAGACGGTACGACCGGTTGGACTACGCTGTAGTCAGGTACCCGAGTTACAGTTCTGGTTACGGTGGTTATAGTGGCTACGGTGGTTACGGTGGTTATTATCCGATGGCCAGTCTGGCCACGTCGGGTGGTGGCGGTGGCGTTGTCGTCGACGATGATCTGTTGTATGACGATGATGATGACGATCGTGACCGTGACCGCGACGACGATGACGACGAAGACGGCGATATGTTGTTTGGTGATCGCACCGGACGAATGGCTGCGGCAACAATCAACAGGTACGATCCGGCCGTGGCAAGGTATCCAATGGACAAGATGCACAATTTCCGGAAGGTTTTCATGTCGAACCTCGTGTCACCATCGAACGCGTTCAAGTCACCCAAAGAACGGCAACTGTATGACTTTTGGGAATCCCTGATCAATGGTGATCTGGATGACATGCAGCAGACCGACGAAGTCGTCGGTCAACAGCGTCTGGATCGGGACCGACAACAGCATCAGTCACCACTCGACTTTGGTTCCACCACTTCGTTACTGTACCAACACCTGCCGCCGATATTTCTCAAACTACAGCAACAGCAGAAACAGAAACTACAGAACCAACAACACCTGCTAAAGCAGCACTACAATTCGGTTGACGAACATACACCTCCACCGCCAGTGCCCCCGCCTTCGTCGTCGTACTTGGCACCGTCGTCGCCACTGCAGACCGTACCACGTGGAAATTTCTACAAACAGTGGGCGAACGGATCGCCACTTATCAAGAGGTCTTCGGCAGGTAGAGTCCAGCAGACGATATCGCCATCGTCGTCATCATCATCATCTTTGGACAACGACGACGTACGGCAGTTGCGAGAGCTAAAATCTAACAACGGCGCTATCAATACGACAGCCACGGCGACAACAATGACTACGTCAACCACTACAACCACTACCACGGTCGCTGGTATGAGTACCATGGCCACGCCATCGCCACCCATGGCGGACGGAGGACAGAGAGAGTTTGTACTGCCTAGACCAGCGGGTGAGAAGTCGGATTTGGAAAGTCTGTTGGAGGTGATCGCCGAAGGTGGTCTTCGTAGAAATAACGGCAATAACGACAATGTGAGTATACACTCTACGTTCAATAATCGTACAAATCCCGCTGTGCTGATGTTGGTTAACACCGGTATCGTGCGTTTATTACTCCAGTTTTCCGTTTTCACCACAATACGCGGTCCTGTTTGAAAGCTCTTCACGCTAAGACATTTTTCACTTTTTTTTTTTATTATTGCTGTTGCCACAAATGCCACTTTCTAGTGTTAATATACGCTTCACAAACATTACTATTATTATTATTTATTATAAAATAATAATTATACTCTGAAAATATCGAAATGATACATTTGAATGGATATAACCATATAGGTAATACCGGTTAATACATGTCTATAAAAAATATGATGATATAAGTACGTTATGTAGGATGTAAACAGTTAGGTACTTGTTTTTTTGTTTGCGATCGTATTAAGTGTATCGTTAAGGTCTAAATATTAAAAAAAGATTATATGATTCAAATTTTAAATGTATCTATAGCTTAAAAATGCAGAACTAATATTATATTTTATCAAATTTATATTTAGTTGGTTAGAATTCATCGTAAGTATTAATATAGAACACACGAGAAATAATTAAAACAAAAATAATATATAATGAGGTGAAACTATAAGCTATTATTGTTTAGCTATAATAACCAACTGTTAAAGGCTAAAAAAAATGGTAAAATTAGGCTATATAAGGCTCAAAAAAAAAATAATAATTGTGATTAATGAAGCTATAGATTATAGCATTATCGCGTGTTTAGAACGCACTCGAAAATTACAAATATATTGCTCCGTAAAGCGTCACATAGGGTTATCAACTGAGTAAGTGTATTGCGGTTAACCGAGATCATAAAACGTCAACTGCGTTTTATTTATTTTGTTGAAACATGCAAGTACTTCGACGATCAACATTATTTTTTAACAGCAAACGAAATATATTAAAATATTGACAGAACAGAGTTCAAGGGTTATTAATTAATTTAGGTAGTGCTAAATAATTATTATTGATGCTATACTATATATTTCTGTTTTTAAACAATTTTAGTATGATTATACTCCATAAGCCGGCAATTTTCCGTGAAAGAACTAAAGGAGGGAAAAAAGCATGCGAACATGCAAAGTTTCTGTTTTTTTTTATGCACCTAGTTTAAGAGTTATTAATGGAATTTAAATCACTAATCAATAATATTAATTTTGCGTAACCTTATCTAATTCAATATCTACCACTACAGTAGGTAATATTATTTTATTAATATTATATTGTTTGAATGTCAATCAAAATATATAGAAATTAGAAATATATGTAAGTGGTCTAAATAGAAGAGTAAGATAGGCGTGTGTCTAATATAATACATTAAATTCAACAATTATTGTATTAATTTCTAACTGTGGTAATGTGGTATGTGTAAAATATTTTGAAACTAACAATAAGATTCGAACGGAGGCATATGTGCTTTTTTTATAGCAAAACATAATACTAGGTGTGTTGTGTAAGCTCGTCACACATGTATTCCTATATGCGTATACGGTTAGCAAGCTGCAATAATGTCACCACCGGGAGTAGTTAACGTTACATCACTGGAATGGTTCTGTGACCAAGCTACGCATTATAATAGAAAATATTTATTTTTAAGGCCTCTAGACATCTATAAATTATACTTGTGTTATTGGAGAAAAATCGAAAAATTCGTACCAACTTAAATTATTGCCATCATGTGAAAACCCGTAGTTGTTTGATTACTTAGTTCTGTATACGTACGCACATATAGTTAGTACTTAGAATAATAGTTGAGAAGAAAAGTTTGGACAAGTTAAATAATATTAAAAAAAGATATTTTGACTTGTTTCGATTAATTTTAAAGTTGAATAAAAAAAATATAAAATGTTTTCATCAATAGGTATCTATAATATAATCTATAGAGGGTGAAAAAATATCATAGATAATGGTTATTTTAAATTTGAAATAACATGATCATTTATATTAGTAGATCAGTAATACAATTGACTTATACCATAATGTGACTAATATTATTGGCTATGTGGATATTAATATTATGATCATATTATGCATATTGCATACGTGTTATAGACAAAAAGTGTCTGCTTAGAGTTTTCTTACAATACTATAGGAAATTGGAAAAAAAGTTCTAGAACAGTATTAAAAATTAAAAATGTATTATTTGTACATTATAAAATTATTATGGTGTATTGTGTTTAATTTAATTTCCGTAGATATTTGATAAGTTCTCTTGTAGCGTAGAATAACATTTACCAAGTAGCAGTAGCATACATAGATATATACATCCCTCGAGGTGATTAATAAGGAAAGGGCCATTTACTTGAGTATCATCAAGTCTGGTAGCTGGTAGGTAATTAGTCAGCCCCTGTAGTTAGACTACATACATTACAGTAAACGATCATCCAACAGTATACATTAACAATGTAATTCTTAAAAGTTGAAAAAAAAATACTATACGTATAAAGATGGTAAAACGTAAAATGTAATTTTTTTTTTAAAAAAGCACTCGACACAACTATTGACTATGTACTAATAATATTATGTACTACAAGAAATCGTGACATATAGATATTAGATAGATAATATCTGTTAATTGATTTTTTCTTTAACAAAACCATTTTCAAATACCAATTTTACCAGCTATATGTGATATTCTGTTATTCTATATTGTACTGTCAATTAATGTAGGTATACAGTTCGTATTTATTTTCTAATGCGTCTAGTACAAAATTCAGTATCACAATACAATAAAGTTGTTGGACATTGGGTAGTAACCCGTACGTTGTTATATGTCGGAAAAACGTTCAAGCGTCGACGATTTTATTATGAGAATACTGTAGTTAATTTCAAAATTAAACTTTTTTTTATTACTCTAACCCACATACGTTTTTGTACTATGTGCTTTCAGTGTAGTCTACCAATGGTTTGACATCAGTTTATTTTCATTTTTATGACGGTACCTATACATTGAACAGTGAACACTATACAGTATTCGCCATATACACGACTGTGAGTTACACAGCTGTCAACTAAAAAAATATCTAAACTTCGTGCAAGATAATTGCATTTATAAATAGTTACCAACTAGAAAAAATTGATCGATTGAAGCGGTAGTGTACTAGTGTAGTGAAATGTATTCAACGTAGAATCTAAAATCAATCGGTGCCTGAATGTCTCAATTGGATTATTCTATTTTGTGATTTAAAATATGTTCGCATATGTCACATGAATTTTATAGTATTTAAAAATTATATTTATTTATTTATATTTTATATTTTTTTCTTCAACGTTATGGTATTAAAATAAGGAACTTATATCTTAACTAATAACTAATATACTATATATTTCTAAGGCTACATTGGTATTAGGTATAGGCATACATATAATTGCCTACCAACGAATAACATTAAATTAAAATAACCATAGTTGCATTTTGCATAAACAAGATGATATCGATATATGCAATTTGAATTTCTAAAATAATATTGCTTTGGATTGACACGTTTATGATATTTTTATTTTAATGCCTATATTATTATTAATACATTTAATAATACCCGATATATAATGTAAAATCATTTAGTATTGTTTATGCTTATGCTCTTGTGGTGAAATAGTTGTAGGTTTTTAAATACCTCGATAGTCATAAATCATAATGAATAGTTTTTAATAATCAGTGAATATTCATGAAGTTAATTTATTCAAAAATATTATGGCGTAATGAATGCGCAGTAAATAATATTCCCTGTGATAATATTTTCGTTAGATGTTTTAACAGAATTTAAAGACTGAAATGAAAATTGAAAAGTAAACACAGATAATTTATACTTATACTTGTATTTAGGTAAAATAAATATGCATGCTTAAAAATAAATAAAAGTACAAACAAAACATATTTTTTCAATATAAATTTAAATTTAAGCATAAAAAGAGTAAAAACATTTCAAAAAATATCAGAAAACTGTTAATATACATTGGTTTCAAACTTTTCAAATTTCAATAAACTAAATAAACAAATATTTATTTTCACCATGGTTTATGTATAATTTTATATTTTATCATGTTCCTACTGCCAAACGTGTTATTTATTATTTATAAAATTGAAATTGTGTAAAAAATATATATTATACGCCATATAATTTTATAGATTCAGACATTTTGAAATTCTTTTTTGGCATTTTAATGAGAATTTCAAATCATAAATTCATCATAAATTATTACTCTTCATAAAAATGATATTTTTAAGTATATTTATACTTATAATGCTTTATATGATGGTGTATTAGTATATTATGACGTTTAGCTATTACATTAGGATATCATACAACAAAATAATTTATATGTACAAGATTTTTTTGATTTATAAATCAAAACTATTTGTTAAAAATTAATAATTAATACGTCAAGTAATCTAAGTTCAAAGTATACTGGGTAATAAATTTAATAAATGATTTATTTCATAATAAATGAAATTGCAATTTTAACAATATCTTTTTATTTTTAGAAATGTTAGTATTCTTTAAATGAGAATTACATTAATTAATTTGTATTTAATAATAATAATATAACAATTTAAAGGTATGGTTTGAAAAAAAGAATATGTATCCAACGTTTTATTAATCTGTTATTTAAGATATGAAAATAAATTATTTATAGGTTAGTATCAAATCTTATGGAACTTGCATTTGATTATTTGAATATTGTCTAAAATATATATAAAAATGTTAGGATATTAAATTGATTATGTTTTGAAATAATATTTTGAATGATATCAATGTATAATTTTCCGTATTTTTAATCTGGTTGGAAGACAAATTCTTTATTAAATATGTATTTAATTAAAACTTTACAAAAGTTTGAAAAAAGTGTAAAATTTAATATTTTAAGATGACAAGATTTAATTGGCATGTAACATAAAATGTATTTTGAAAGGATTTATCTAATAGATATAATAAATAATCTATTTAGATTTTAAAACCGTAAATATCTAATACAATTATAAAAGCATTCATGATATTCACATATTCTACGTAACACATTTACAGGTATGTGTTATATAATAAACCTACATTAAAATAGGTAAGTAAGTAATCTTTATATAAATGGAAAAATGTATTCATATGCAGATGACACGGCCATCATAGTCTCGGACTCTAACTGGGATACAGTTTGGCGAAAATGTGAAGCTGATATGTTAGTAATTGATGAATGGTTTTCGAATAATAGTTTAGAAATAAATTATGACAAATCAAAATTTATAGCTTTTACCAATGACATTAAAACTACACCACTTAAAAACGAGATCAGTATACACAAAAAATTTAATTGCAACACCATAACATGCACCTGTCCAAAATTAATTAAACACCCTTTCATTAAATACCTTGGTATAACAATAGATCAACACTTAAAATGGAATAATCATATAGAATACATAATAGTTAAACTAAGACAACTAACATACTTTTTCATCATAGCAAAAAAAATACTAAACAAACAGATAATTAGAATAACATATTTTGCAATGGCTCAATCACTAATTCAATATGGCATAATAGCTTGGGGTGGTTGCAATACCACTTTAAAATGTAATTTATCAATAAGACAAAAGAACCTAATTAAAATCATTCTAAATAAACCGAAAACCTTTCCTTCATCTGAATTATATAAAATGTTAAGAGTATTGGATATTGACAATTTATACAAAAAGCAAGCAATTTGCTTCATCTTCAAAAACAATTTATTTAATATTAAAAATCTAACATACAACTTCAGAAAAACAAATCTTGAAATACCTTTCGTTGTTACTAAAAAAGCTTCAATGTCATTCTTACAAGTTGGATTACGGTCTTTAAATAAGATTCCTAAAGAATTATTAATTATTTCAAATTATTCATATTTTAAATATAAATTAAAAAATTGGTTTTACAATAATCTTTAAATATCTAGCATTAAATTTCTTTTTTACTATTGTATTAGTTATTATTATTTGTTTTATATAAGTACTATCTTTCATTATTATCACGGCTAAAAAAAAAAAACAAAAAAAAAAATGTACTCTTACTCTACGACACGAGGTTTTACCTCAGTGTAGAGTAATGCCTAGTTAATATTTGTCTTTGTTATATCATGTATTTGTCTTGTAACTAGAATTAAATAAAAAATAAAAATAAATAAAAATAAAAATAATAATGCATTTCTAAAAAAAAAAATTCATTTATATAAAATCTATTTATATTTTTTTAAATTTTATTTTATTTGATAACTATACGCTCCGGAGGGTATTTGTTTAAAATACAATAATTTAGATACGTATAAAGTAGAAATTGTAAAGTAGATAACAGATAGAGAAAATAAGTTAACAGAGAGAGGTAAAGTATGGTAGGACTAAGGTTGATTTAATAGGCTCAACATTCTGTGGAGAGGCTGGTTATGGCCATACGAGGTGAGATGGGGTAGGGACAGAAAAAAAGGAATGGTGTCTCGTAGAGTGGGAGGGAACACGGAATGAAACAGTGGCTAGTAAGTCGGGAGAGTCGATAGTACCGTGGATAAGTGATGTGACGAACATGAGGTCAGTGTGATTACTGCGTGAGCTCAGAGTTGGAATTTTAAGAACGGAGCGGAAAAGGGTGTAACCATGAAGTGTGTGATCAATTTTTAATAAAAAGGCGATAAATAATAGGACGCGATTTTGAACTCGTTCAAGGCGCAATTAATTACAGGCAAGGTAAGACTTATACAGCAACATAGACTTACCTATATATTGCATTTTCATATTTGGATTTTTTTTGTTTAAATCTTAAGTTGTAGAAGGATGTGAAAGGCTGCAAGGGATTAATTAAAGTAATTAAACCATTAGCACTAAGTCATAACTGTAATATTTATTATTATATAATACTAATCTTAAAAATTATTAACATATCCAAGATTTCAAATTATTTTCTAAATAAATTATTATTAAACTATTAGTTTAAGTTTAAGAGCATGCATTTTTTTACAAATACCGATGTTCTTGAAAATAATCTAGCTTTAATATGTACTCTTCCAATAGAATTTAAAAAAAAATGTGAAAACCATAAAAATGCACAAAATATGGTATTAAATTGTATAAATAGTAAGTATTCAACTTAATTACTATTCAATTAAATTATGTTGAAAGCAGTTACATTTTCTAAGATATAAATACCATTATAAGGTATGGTAGTAAAATTATTCTTTGAATACATATTTACAAGAATTTATTTACTGTGGTATCTTTATTTTTAGTTTCCTTTATGTAATCTGTTTCTCAAAAGTCTCAACATAGTATAGTTACATAAATGCAAAATTAAGTCTTGCATTAGTATTGTATTATTATTAAAATAGTTTATATTATACTTAGTACCCTAGCTTTTTTTAATTAAAAAATAACCTTTAAATTTTAATAGTTTCTTTTGATTGTAATTTTTAGAAGACAGTGTATCGTAGGTACCAAATTGTTAAAGGTTCATGAAAATGGTTATTTTTCAGTATGCTAATTGTAGAAAACAGAGATAATAATATGCTATTCACCTGCAAAATAATAGGCACCTAATTAATAATTAAATATATCACCGTACTTCAGTACGACGTAATAATGTTCAGTATCCGGTTTTGCTGACTCACAAAGTCTATGCACATTATTATTTTGTTTGATTCATATCTGTTTTTTATTCTTAATTCCTAATTTATATCTCAAAGTGTAAATTAGTACAGTCACGAATTAAGGTAAACTAAAACATTAAACCAACTAAAAAAACAAAACCACCACCAACTCATGAGGGAATAAAATCATATAATTTATAGGGTGGTTTACGTGTGCGGCGTTTAAATTGTATTACTTTTCTCTAACTGTGACGTCAACGCCGGGACAATCGATACGGAGTCTCTCGGCGGCGGCGCTCGGATTCTTGAATGGAGGTCGGAAATTTGCCGGCAACTGAGCGTATGACGTCAATACCGAAAATAGAAACTTGTATATCGCACACCGTTGAATGAAAACCCCACCCCGTTTCATTCCTCTCCCGGAATTTCCACTCCTCGACATTATTATTACCACTACCATCCCAACCACCTAACGCTTACAAAATGCCATGCCTGACGTCATACACGCACAAGCGACCCCGCGATATCCAGCTGAACCTAGCTAACCCCCGAAAGAGTAACGCGCCGAATATTTATGAGGCTCTCTTCATCCTCTCCGTCTTTCTCTTCCTCGGGGAATGAAGTAGGGTAGTAACACTGCGACTCACAACCCACACAACACCATACCGTTACACGCCCACGGATCCTCTTCACCCATCACGACTATCGTCCCGTGCTCGAACGACGGCATGGATAATAACGACGCAGATGACTTTTGTTTGTAGTTAATTTTTTTTCTCCTGTATAAAAATTCAAAAACTCCCAGAGAAAACAATCATTTATAATCGTCTATTATATTATAATGTGCTGAAGACATTTTATATTAGGTTATAGTAATAGCCTCGAAGACAAAATTGACCTTTTCCTAGTTTAGAAATTAGTGTTACATATTATTGCTATTATTGCACGTCGCATACGAGAGCCTATACTTACTTATAGTGCTTATATGATAATTTCAAACTATAATAGATATAATTAAACTTCAAACAATATTATTTCAACAATATTGTCATAGATAAATTATAATAGATTGTTATAGATTCATATTTCTTTGTAAATACCTATACTTAGACTCATAGTATTAATAGATAATAATATAATATGATATCACTGTATCAATTAATTGTTCTAAAACATTATGTAGTAATGTAAAATGCATAATTATTGTATTTAATATTGTTTTATTACATTATTGCATACATTTTCATAAAAGGTAACCAAAATAATTGTGGATCGTATATGACCATAATATACAATATATTTTAATCTTAACACTATATAGGTATATAAAATTGATATTATATTATTACGATTTATTACTATTATCTTTGTTATTGTTCTTTCTTTACTTAAAGAATTAAAAAATTATGAATCAAATAAAAATCTGCATCGTATTTTGAGTCTTTTTCTTAATTAAACTAGGATCTAGGTACGTTTTCACTCATAAAATAAATTGAGAGTAAATCTGTACCATCGAGTTGTTCTATCTATGCAGCACTGTATTTATAAAAATAAACAATATACATATATACAGTTAGTTGATTTAACCTACATAATTTAACCAAACACACATACACATACACGCTTATATATATATATATATATATACTATATGTAGGAGGGATGATTAAAAGTGTCGCCACGACCACACCCCATTGTTGAATTCGTTACTGTTCACTAACAGTGTCATATGACTGTAGCTACCGTGTTTACATTAGTTTTTAAATGAGCTGCTTCAAGTTTTAAGTTACAATTTTACGACACTGATGAATTTTATACATAATATACAGAGGTTGACAAAAAAAAGTGGTTACTTATACCAGTTACGTCATTCTTGGTATAATACTCACAGCATGTATACATTTATTATTCTGTGCAAAATACAAAACGAACGACCAAAAATATTGCAGTTGAATACAATTTGATGTACCTATTATATTAATCGCATTAAAGATGTTCCGTGAAAAAATATAACTTGGTTGAAATACGTAAAACGTACAATAATTTTAAAAGATAATTTATTATGACGTATAATTACTGTAAAAGTGTATTATTTCTTATAACATTTATTATTATACTGGTGTGACACATTTGATGCAATCCATCACATTTTGAATGTTTTGGCCTTTACTAATACAATTTAGTAAAAAAATAATTTAAAATACAAATATATTGTTTTCATGTTTTTGTGTTTTTAGACAAGATTAGTCAAAAGACAAGATTATTAAGAAACAAAATTGCAATGATATTAACGTGCATTATTTGTTTTGTTTCAGTTTTCCAAACAAACCAAAGTGAATAAGAAAAGATCATACGTTTCCGATGAGACGTCATTGGCAGCTCAACTGGGTGCGCTTCGTAAAAATTAAGAAAATCTTTCTATATTGTATGAAGAATAATATTTGTTGAGTTCGTCAGATCGGAGTATACAAAAAACTATATAATAATAGTAGTGTAAATAATAAATTATCTTTTTTTCGATACGTTCGCTTACGTGTAAAGTCAATTTCCTTCTTTTTTAATTTACATTTTTAAAAGCATGTATGCACTTTTTGATTTTATTCTCCTTTCCCGTTGAAATACACTTATTGTTGGACACCACATAATATTATTTGGTTTAATAACATAATTTATTTCATTAAGGAGCGAAGACTGAATGATACGTTTCATTGTACCTATTATACATGCATGTATGTTATAGTACCTATAACAAATACAATTCAAATAATCACTTGTAAGTTTAAAAGTCGGCATTTCTTGTTTAAGTATTAATTTTATTCTTAATTTTATTAATTAAATTGCCATTTACCAAATATATATATATTAAACTTATTGATATTTTATATTAACTTAATAATTAATATTTTGTATGCTGTCCATTCTTGCACTTTTATGTAATTCCCCTGTACATAATATTATAATAATTATCGTGATTTGTTTGTAAGATTTAATAATATTATTAATTATAGGTATTATACATTAAGTACCATTAAGTACATTAATATAATATTGTAGTCATGAAAGTAGGATGTAATATTTAAATAAAATATTATCAATTCAAATATTGAATATTTTTTTTTATTGTCATTATATTATGTAGATTTATGAATGAAAAACATTTATTAGACATATACTTTTTCACGATCAGCATATGATTAAAAACAGTATCAAACATATTGAGGGGGAATATTCTTATGAATAATTAACAATCACACCAATGTTCGATAGTAAAAAAATTATTTATTTCAATAATCACATAACTTTTAAATTTACTTGATATAGTCTGTAATATCCTGTCTTGATTCTGCCACCCACGAGTACGATTCAATTTGACCTCTGGCCTCGGTCACCGCTCACCTCGCTGATTTCTTCGTAGCCAAACGTCTGCAGTGGAGTGTTGAAAGGTTATTTGTGGAAATTGATACTACAAAATTAGTAGGTGTATACATATAGTACGATATCGTAAAACTATACGCTCAGACTGTCAGACTATATTATCAAATGTCAGAAAAAATGATATAATAATAATATAACCTATTATAAAAAAAAAATACAGTTAGCTAGAATTTAAAAAAGGCATCAATCTTTAAATTTAAGAGTGATATCTGGTGAATTGGATCTAATTGATATGTGGGAAAGTAAAAAGGTCTAGTACCTATTTTTCAAAATAATCAAGAAAAAATAATCCAATTTACCGAAAAACAGGAATATTTAAGCAACATCGCCAGTTTTTGACTAAATCGAATTTGTTTGATTCTGAGTGAAGTAAGTAATCAATGTATACATTTTACAATACCTATTATGTGTTTCTTTTTGAATTGTTGTTTTTGTTTATGTTATGTAGTAGAAAAAATGGTTCAATCGTCAACTTTGACAGAAGTTTTTGATCAAAAGTTGGATCTAGTTGGTACTTTTAAAAGATCAAAATTGAAATTTTCCTGTACTTTTCAAATTAAGATATACCTACGTTTGATCAAATCAAATTGTTTCAGATCAAAGTATTTCAGAATCAGTTCTTTGTATTATTTTACAATCTTGAGATAAACTAGCAAAGACATATTATTATCGGTTGATCTCCGATTGAAAGATTTAGAAACGGAATTCAAAGAAAACATTACTGTGACCTGTCGGGTTTGAGGCAGATCGGTGATTATGCATAAAGCGTATTGACCGGCAATTGTGTGACGTAAATCAAAGGCAAGTTGAGCTTAGTTGCAATTTACGACACGCAATCTTATACCCAATAAACCCAAATAATGACCAGATCGAAATTCGTTCGCACTCCCCAATACTCTTTTCATTTTACTATTCTCAAACACTTGTGATCAACCGCATTCAACTCATCAGTTATCACTACAAACACATCTATCGTTGTAATCATATACTACCATATACATTATTTGTTTTAGATCCATATCCATGAACCATAATGATAATTTGCATAGCCCCTTCTAAAGTTGTATCCACTTTGGTAGGTATAGTTTTAACGGTTGCCGTTGACAAATGTATTAAGACAGTGACGCTGTGTCTGTTGCTCACCGACGCCTGTGGTATACCCAGAGCCGGTGAAAGCTATGGGTGACCTGGGCAACTACCCAGAGCGCCAGCACGAAAGGGGTGCCAAACTGAAAATTATTTTTATTTAATTTATATTTTAATATGCATTACAATCGACACAATTTGAAATATTCATTATCTAATATCGTTTTAATTGAAGATACATCTGCAATTGTCTCATATTTGTATAATGAACTATCATATTTGGAAGTATAAAGACAGTTCTGTCTTCTACTTCAACACTGCATCGATACCGCTAATTTGTATGTAAAAATAATGCATGGAAGCATACCACCGCATTGTGTGTGTAAATAAAATATATAGATGATCGTAATAATTGGTAGGGCTTGTGGAAGACTTTGCACACCATGAGTTGTTTTAAACCTTTGTTATCTAGGATTTAAGACCCTATTAAATAACTATTTAAGAATATTAGTTTTGTTTTAAATACATTTAATATTTATACCTCCATTTATATCGCATAAGGGTCACTAGACCAGTAAGTGTATACTTTACATGGCCAACAATCTGAATATATTTTATTAAGATTTAGTACGTAACAAAAAAAATTGTTTGTTATTAATTCTTCATGAGCATGTGGGGTCCATTATTCTGTTGAAATGAAAATATTCTCGTTAATACGAAAAATAAGAAATAATATGTAATTGTGTAAAAAAAAAACTTTATTGTTTTTAACAAACTTGGACAAATATAATGTGTATACGAAAAATATTTTTTTTAAATATAATAATTTTACAAAAAATAATATAAATATATTATACATGTATATATCGAATATATAATTAATAATATCATTGTTAAAGTCAGGAGAATTTTAATTAAAAGAGGCACAATGCAAAAAAATACAATCAATGAACAAATAAAAAAAAAATAATAGCACTAATTGTGTGAAAAATTACAAATAATTACAAATCCAAGAAAAATATCATAATACAAAAAAAGTAAGGTGCATAGAAAGTGAAAAAAATAAACAAAAAAAATATTTTATAAAAAAAAAACATGAGACAAGACACATAAGAGATGAGTCTTATGGGTACGTGATGGTGTTGGGTGGTGCAGATGCATAGCAATTTGTGGGCCACTGGTCACCTCTACAAAGTTCTCGCGACCATTCCGTGACGGACGAGAGTGGCGGGCGCGTTTACTCGACCGGGAAATGACAACCGTGACGGCTGGCGAGGGCCGACTGAGACGGCCGCTGGAGCGACGACGGTTGATGGCGGGTGGCTAGTGAGCGCAATGTCGTGCGCTTTACGGTGCTGCAGCTGGTGCTGAAGACGACTGTTGTGGCGGCGACGACGGCGATCAAAGCACAGGAACGAGTGAAATCAATAATAATACATAGGGGCTGCGGAATCGGCGCTGTGTCTACCAGGCCCGGTGGCACCGCCGCCTCGGAGTCGCGCACTGCTGGACACTGAAACGGTTCGTTTCCACGAATGCTTACGTCCGTGCTGGTTCCTAAACTTATAATTATTATAGGACGCTTTCCCGCTCACCGACTCACCCGCTGTGCTCTATACGGTCTCTGTCGCCGCCGTCACTAGTCGCCTTCGTACAGCGCTAAAGCAGTCGTCATGTACCGTCGGGGCAGCGTCGTTGACCGCGCCGGTACCATCACTAGCCACCGCGTCATCGTAGTCGACGGACTTGTCGCTCCTTGTGACAGTGGCAGCCGGACGCCCGCCGAACCGCCAGTGGAAGTCAGAGTCCCCGAGCTCACGACGTCCGCAAATATTCCACAGCATCGATAGCTGTCTTGGCTCGCTCAGTGATCATGTCGCCGCCGTAATCATTTACGTTCGTCTTCAGCACTTGCACATCGTTTTCGCTCGCACCGGCTACTGTGTCACCGCGTCCACCGTCTCGTCGCTTCAGAGGCCGTCACGACGGTCGTCGTCCGCGGGCAAACGCATCAGTGACTGTACACGTCCGCCCTCCGATGATAGGGGGGTAAGATATGGCATAGTGGGTTCAGACATTGATAACGTAAATGGTAGGTCACGCTGATCACGTCTACAACCTTTCAGCGACCACGGGCCGGTCCCGAGCATAGACATATTAAGAAAATATTTATTATTATTAATATTAATATTTTATTTTTATTATTATTATTTATATTTCTTAATATGTATATTAAGGTCGAGAGTGGACGAGTGCCGCGGTGCAGGTGCATTTGATCGACGCGTGATGACGACCGTGATGGCAGGCGAAGCCCGACCACTGGAGCGATGGTTAAGCGGCTAGAGCAGTATTAGTATTATTATCAGTACCCAGGATTAATGATGAAATTTCGTTCTGTGTGTCGTCTACTGTATATCATTAGCGATTACCTACTTGCCCACTTTTTAAATTGTTATAAGATCACCAAAATAAATGCCATAGCCATAGCTAATATCACAAATTATATAACAATACGCATATTATATAGCAATAATCCAATCCGTCATCACTTATAATATTATTCACAAACTATAATATATGCATATATTATATTATATTATATCCTATAATATACACTCCATATGTTTCAGGTGGTCGAACTCATTGTGACACAACCTGTCGTTCAACGACTGTTTCATGAAGATTCCCCGGGACTGAACCAGCCGGGCAAGGGGTGTACTAGACCCTGCATCCGCACGCTCTAGACATGCTCGAGAACTGATCTTTTATGCGGCGCCGCAAGCGGTTCAAACTGCCGGCCGCCTACTGGCCGTTGTTAGAAGCTATACGTTCGGCAGGCCGTTGTCGTCATCCGCCGCTGTCGCTGACTTTGATTCCGATTCACTGTCTGTCGGACAGGTGCCACTTCCATCGTACCCGATAGATATTGTTATATCGCCGATCGGGGCACCGAACAGTCGTTGTTACCGCCGTCGATCCACTCCACCGTTCCCATCCACTTCGATAATTAACAACCTGCACCGGCAGTACAAAGCCCAAACCGTTCACCATCGAGAGCATCATAACTCCGGGTGGCGTCTGCAGACGTCACTCGTCGTTCGACGACGACCATCGTCACGTCCCACGGTCGTCGTCGTCGGTTGCGGACCGAATGATCTCATCACCGGTATTCGCCGTCGGTGAGTCTGCTACCGGGACAGCCGTATCACCTAGCCGACCATCACCAGAAGCAGTTCCTCCACAATAGCTATCATCAATGGCAACAGTAGCGGCGGCAGCAACGGATACTCAGATTTGTACGCGTAACTAATAAAACAGCAGTCGTTCGCTGTGGCCACCGCGGCCGCAGCCACCGCGTCCAGCATGTTTCTCTGACCGTCCGGACGCGTCCGCCCCACTGCCGCCGTTTCACTACATTCCTCATCATCCCGCCACCGCCACCGCCACTACCGTCACCACCGCCGCTGCCACCGTCTTACCAGTAGTGCTACTCTATAGTATATATATATGTATAAGTGCAAATTCTGCTCGAAGTATTGTTTGTCACTGCTCTTATATACGAATTATTGATGGAAGAAGTACCTGCAGTGTATGTAACTTTTGAAAAGAAAATAGATGTTCTCCGTTTTGTCTATATTCCGATACACAAAACGCGTGGGGTAGAATTTTGCGACGTAGTCAGTCGTGTTGGTTGCGATCACCGCACCGCATATTATGAAATCACCCACTTTAATACATGCGTTTTGTCCAATGCAGCTATCGAGTGTATTTTCACCGTTGCGCCACATAGAATTACATCGCGTGCCTAAAAGACCTAAGGACCAAATAGTAGATATTGTACATTATTAATGATCCCGAGATAAATAGGTAGGTACTCTTTACATTATTTATTACTTTTTTTTTCAAGTCTACGTGTTTGTTGAATAATTTCCAATTATTTGCTACTATGGAGTTTACATTAGTTTATATATTTAATGAATCTAGCCACGCGTCAGTTTTAGGGATAGCGGACAATAAATTTCCATCTGTATGCGGACAATTCCAAACTATAATTTATTACGATATAAGCACGTGGCTTTACACTAAACTTTATTTTTAATTTCAATAAAATTAACTAATGAATGGATTGAAAAGATTTTTTTCCGATTGGCCGAATTATTCTAAATTATTTATTTAAATATTTATTCTAAGCCTCATAGATTGTTCCCACGTTGCCACCACAAACATTTTAACGGTCGTATTATGTTTTTCCGCTCATTGACAGGAGCTTGATTTAGTGGGAGGGGGGAGGGGAAGGGAGGCAAATGCTTTTTCTCTAGAAATACCAATTGTTAGAAGATGAGAACTTATTAATAAAAGGATTTACTCCACATACAGCATAACGTTTAGTTACATACATAGTTATTATAAAGATATAAAAGTCTTTAAAAGGAACAAAAATAACGTATGTAAAGTAAATTACTAAAAATTACATTATTGCGTAATATCTTAACAGGTTCATTATTTATAATAATAATATTGCCAGGGCCGTCTCGAAGGCGGTTCAATAGCTATGCAAATGACACAGTGCGAATTGAAAGGCCCCGTGGCTTATTGTGAAAATAAATAATCGGTTCGTTCTTCCATATAGTTTATGAATTTATCTTATGATTTAGATGCATTGATAGGCTTAAAATCGGACTGTTCCAGAGGCAACGCAAAAAAATTCACATATGGCCCCGATATTCAAGGCCCTGAATACAGTATACAATTAATAATGGTTATGTGGTTGTAACAAATAAAGAAATCATTTTCCTCATCTCACTTGACGACTGTATCAACCTCTGAAAGCACTATTTATCGATATTTTATCCTTAGTATGGTACGGATAATTTATATAACAAATATTTATCATGTTATTATATATTGAGTAATTTATCAATTTTGACAATAGACAATTACTTACATACAATCGAAGCCGGCAAATTGTTTATATATAAGCGTGCTACATGAAACTTTTAGAGCGTGTTTACTACGTCATGTTTAACTACCTGGAATGGTGCTTAAGTACCGGAAAAAAAACACTTTGTTTTAAATCCAATCACTTCCTCGTTTCAGTTTCCACCTTCTGCCCCCATAACATAAAGGATTCTTCAAAGCTTATGCTTAATGTGGCATAATGCTCGGAAAAATATTTACTTGTAATATATTCAAACCATTTTTGTAATGATCGTGCCTGGCAGCGAAGATGGCCAGTAGTTCCAGTAGTTCCAGTAGCTCCTCAAATCAATTGATCTTGTTCCTACCATAATTATTGCTTTCCATAGATACTGTCATATACAATGTAAACAGTTATAAAATTAACTTCGCTGGCCGATAGAAGAGCAACTGCAAATCTAAAATTTCTACATAAACTTTTGGACGACTATATACTACCTATCTACCTATACTACCTTCTCAGTTCCAAATTTTTTCACAAAATAAGGTCATAATTTTCCTATCTATAATATGATGCGCATTGCGCATGGTTAATGAAAAACCAACCTTTCTCACATAATCTATATTTTATTATTATTATTGTTATTGTTATTAATATACTCCAATGTAAATGTAAATGTATTCAATGAATTCATATTAATGTAACTCTGCCTGTAATGTTTGAAATAAATAAATAAATAATAACCAATTACATCAGTACATTTGTACGTAGAAAAAAATGACCTGTATAATATTTAACAGATAAATAAAAAAGAATGAAGTTTTAATTAAAATTTTGTTTGACAAGCTAGTTCGTGAATTGATTTTTTTTTACATTATGAAGGAAAATCTTCTGCTTTTTTTAAAAATATTAATAGGTAACCGTTGTTTAGTCTTCTCGTTTGCAGTCATTTACTCAGCTATCTCTCTCGCGATTATCCATCTCATCTTCCTATTATTATAATTTATGACATACCCTAGAATATTGTATTCAAAGGCACAAACACAAAATAAATAATTTTTTTATTTCAAGAGTCAAATATTCTACCCGAGTGGTATTTCGTGTTTGCATCAAAGGACATTGAGTCCGGCAGGAGATATATTTTCGATCCCGAGAATAACTAATTGGGGTATTTGAATAATTGAACATCTTGTTTTTCTCAACTATTCCTTTTCGTCTTGTAACAATTCGCATAAATCGATTGTTTAAGGGTATACGATATTATTATTAATATTATTATTATTCCATAAATAATAAAATAATATAATATGGGTATTTTTATTTACACACATGTATATAATTTATATATTCTACTTTTTCAGGCTTTATATGTCTTCGGACTTTTGTCGAATATTACACATTCAAATAAACCTAACTACTATAATTGTATAGGTATTAGTATGAAAATAAAAACCGTCTCCAAAAGTTGGCTTGGGTAGATACGTCGTTGATAACAGAATATTATATTTAATTTACACCTTCTAGAATCACGAAGACATATGAAAACTTTGTTTATAAGCTGATTGCGTCGTATAGGTTGTTAGTAAGTGCCTTATTCCGGGCAATACACTATACACCCCCTATCTTGTATGCCTATAGGATTATTCTCCCTAATAGGTAGGTATATTTAACAAAATACATATTGTTTTACATTTAATAATAATGTACTAGTTTGTACCGCCTTCGACAATGTCGTTCACTTGTTTAAATGTGCTAGATGCTTTTGTAACAACCTACAGGCTACAATTATGAATATTATATAAATAAGAACACAATGTAAAATGGTATACAGCCAAATTTAATATCGTCAAGATAACTCATATTCCAGTTTGGCGCGTTCATAAATTATAAAACACAAAAATACACGTAATAAAAAATAATGCTTCATGGTACAAAAATAATTAAATTATAAATAAATAAATAATATAAATAATATGAGTCTTTTCACGTTCGATGATGTGTTGGTAGGACTTTATCGTAATCTCGATTAGATTCTATTGCTTGTGAAACGTAATTTCTGTAAACACGTGGAAGACAAACAATAATATTGTATTCATTGATAACTGTTATACAATAAATAACTATATTCCTAATAATGCCATTTATTGCTGTAACTATGTTAACCAATATCTACTATTTAACAATGCACATCCATAATAGGTAACAGTATAGTAAAATATGATTAAAGCTTAAGAGGATGTGGTGCCTGGCGGTCTGGCCGTAACCTAATCTGCATCCCTCTCCATCCAATATATCAAAGTTGCGTTCAACAAAATCCACTTAGTGTTGTTAGTTTTAATATTACAGTAAAAATACTTATTATTAAATATTATAAAACTGTAAAAAAGTTATATTATTATCTGTTCTTTTGCCGACGTCGGTTTTATTTTTAATATTTTAAAGCAAGGATATAGGTATGTAAAATATTAAAATTTAAAGACACTCACAATTCGTTTGAAATTAAAATAACGAAAAAACCAACGAGAGAACACAGCTAATATTCTTACCTTTAGATTTAAAAAATAGGTGAGTTCACCGTGATATTAAAACTAAAAACACTAATAATAGCTTTTGCTGAACGAAAATTGGTCATGTGCAAATGGAGACAACACAATATGCGGTCATTACGTCCTTTTAAACACCCAACAACCTGTACCTATCTTTTTATCCCTACATTCTAAAATTAGACACACAATTAATAAACTATTCATACAATCTTAATAATTTTAATAAACATGTTTAAAAATTTCCAATTAGTTTCACTTATTTACTATAGTAAGTTATTCTTTTGATATTTAAATATTTAACTAATAATAAATAATAAATAAATTTGTTTTTTAATTTTATAATTATATTATATATAATAATTTATTTTTTTATTTAATATAAACACCCATTAATTCCTCATTTGGTGGAATCAATAGGTATAGGTAATTATTTATAAATGTGCAAATTATTATAATATATTATTTATGAAAGATTGTATACAAAGACTTCAGCAGCGGAATACTTGGCGCATATTATGAATTTTAAATAACCAACAATAGTTTTAATTTTTAATATGTGAATTATGTGTAACTTACTTAATATAGTAATATAAAATATATATTATGTATATTGTCTATGAATATGATATATTATATTGTTATCACGTATTCTTATGTTAATTGTTGGAATAATTTTTTTTTTATAAACTGTTATGCGCTTATTAGACCTCTATATACAATTATAAGCTCTGCAGTCTGCATAATATTACACATTCATAAAACATAGTTTGTGTAATGTTTATTTTTAAATTTTTAGAAACTTAATCAAATATTAAAATATTTGAACTTTAATAATTTTTGCTATTTTATGATTTAAGTAACTCCTTTGTTACGACATGCTTAAAATTAGAAGAATGTATTTTCATTTTTTTCCAGAACTTAGAAAATCTATCATCTATAATATGATAATATTAAATTCTTTAATTGTATCTAAATCTTTAAATAAATTACAAATTAATAAATTAACAGTTATTTACTTTTTTTCATTCGTATTAGATTTTGAAACAAAAAGCTGAGTGATTAAAAGCCTGAACGGCCTTTCTACTAATAAGTAAAGGAACAAACCAGCTGTCAAACACATTACAGTGTCTGAAATTGCATCAGTCACCTGAAAAAAAAAAGCATAATCATATAAATAGGTACATATCGTACAGTTTTAACATTTTAAATTTGTAATAATTAATAAATTAATATTCATCTTATTTGGCTAAATCCATACAATTTATTAAACTGTGTAGTATGTAGGTACCAGGTACCTATATTATATATTATATTATTATTCTTAAATGTTAGATCTACGTTTGAAACATTTTGGAACTTTAATTAATCTATAATAATAATATTAAAATACATTTAAACTAAACACTAAAATTTCTTTGAACCAGAATTGTACACTTCTAACAATTTTAATCTGTAAACATAAATATCTATCACATCCCCCCAAAAAAATAATAATTATACTAATAATAAAGTATATTATTGTGACATAATAATTATGGTTATTAAATATGTTATACAGTCATGACTGTTTGTTATTGATTTTTTTTTTATCCCGAATTTCTTTCAATATTTATTTGTACGAATGCAATATTATTTGTCACTTACTACAGCATTAACATTGATCCTATCAAGTCCATAATAAAATATAGACAGTGCTATGTTTTTGTTTTAGATTCGTTAGGCGTAAAAGTTTATACTTCCGTCGAATTTTTTACCGGGCACCAAGGGAGTCGTTAAGTTTTATTATTTTATTTTTGAAACTATATTCACGTTACGGTATATTGTAGCCTAGCAGCGATATCCTAAGCTGACGAAGTGTTAGTATCGTTTATGTGCTACAATTTCGTAGAATCGCAGTACTCGTATTATATTTACAATTGGCGATATCATCACACAATACGATACAACTCACGGAAATACAATACTATTTGATCCACATAAGTCTTATTATACTAGAATTATATTTCTTCACCAGTTACAATTTCAGTTAGTTGAATTATCATGGACAAGTAAGAAGTAACGTAATATTTTAAAAGACTTTATATAATTCAATCATCGTTCAATATAGTATCTTAAATAGTCCGTAAATACCGTAATCCTGAAAGAAATAACCATCCCCCTCAACCTTTGAAATATCGAAAGGCAACTTTAATTAAATATCAGTAATTTGGTTCATTTGTAACTACGATTACAGAAAAAAAATCCTCTCTCGCCACCCACTTAATCCTCTGTGTATCACAATTTTTGTTATTTTTAGAAATTTCAAGTTTGTATTAGCTAATAATTTTTAATGTTCACATAAATACTGTCTAGGGACGCTTATAGGTGATAACGTTTAATAAAATATACCTAATGAAGTCCACTGGATCAATTAATATTCAACCTAAACTCTATACAAGTATTTAACATTACTTTACCTATTTCAGTCTTAAGAAAAAATCATAATTGATTCGTCAAAGCTCTAATCCCAGTTTTATTTCTTTTATTCCACATTATTCCACATTATTTTTTTTATTTTTTTCATAATTCTGTCAACGGCTTTGTTAAAATAGCAATATTATGTACACTATTAACTTTCGGGTTTTTCATCACAGATCAAAGGGTATTTTTGAACTGTAGTTTAGAGCCGTTCACTGCATACCGATTTTTCGTGAAGTATACGATAGTATTATTCATTTATAAGTTAATATATAAAAATATAAAATACATAGGTATACAATAAACATACGGATAAAGTAGGTATGTAATTTAAATCAGCTAAGAAAATAAAACAACGATACAATTGATTCAGTACTTATAATCTTAATTAATTACACTATATGGTGTGTTTGTTATTTTTATATTTCAACAATATTAATTATTTTATATATAATAATTGTTTTGTTTTGTTTCAAGAAGATTTCAATTTTTTAATCCAATAGGTTGATTTTACTGTCACGTAGATAAGTAATAAGCAATTTAAAATATCGATACTAAAATACAGTGATACAATTATGAATAAACTGACATATTTTTTTTATCATTTCACTAATTTACCTAGGACATGGATTCAATGAAATTTAATCGATTAAGTTTTACTACTTATACCTGGTTTGTGGTTACTACGTTTTTCAACTGGGTGTGTAGTATAACTACAACTAATTAGATTTCCTTTGTTATTTTAACGATTCATTTTTGAACAGTCTTCAGAACGAACATACGTCATCATAGTTTTCATAATAAAATATATAAGAACTTATTAGCAGATTCCACCAAGTGAGACAAATTGTAATTCCAATACAAGTTTCATTACAGCAACGTATAAAACATGTACAATAAATCAGTGTGTATTCAATTTAAATGTATAAATCTAACCTACTTCACTTTAAGAGTTTTTAAAGTGAAAATTAGTTAAATTACAATACTTAAATATTGTATTTCGTTTATGGGTGTTGAAATTGTCTAGTTTTAATGCACAACACAGATGATTAAAAACAAACAACGATTATAATATATTTCATTAAACGAATTTTCACCGTGTTAGCTATTTGATATTTCTACCCAACTATTAATTTACTTTATTTATTTAATAATAATTACAACCACGATGCCTCTAAATTTATTGTTCTGAATATCTTGATAATATTCCGTTCTGAAGCCTATTACAGATATTATGTTTTTATTTTTTGTTTACTTCTTATCGATTCTGTTATTTTTATTTGTATTTCATATATTAATTGTACACTTACGAAGTTCCTGATATCGAAGTGATCGGGATTCCGCCTGCTGGCTGTGTCGGCTACCGGTAATATGGTGTTCACCATGTATGCGTTAAAATTTAAACTGGCCAATGGGATAAACGGTTTCCACGACAGCACATTCTTCGCTAAATCTGGAAAAGGAAAAAAAATGGTAATTAAAACATTATAATATTATGCATTTATTGATTGAAATATGATTCGTAAAAAAAATATATCATCAACGTTATTTATTTGTACACGTGACTGAAAACAATATCAGTTGTAAGAGTAATTGGTTTAGAAACCCACGCGTCTCGTTAAACGTAATCCGATTGCACAGTTCTTTCAGAAAACAATTCCTATAGTAAATAACCTGCAAAAGGATTAAAGTGACATGATGTTTAAGTTCGAAAAACTAATAATCTAAACACTCTATCTTCCGTTAGCTAGATATCGTAAACTTTTGCAGATACCGTGGTAGGTGTTTCATTTATTATTTAAACAAAACATTTTTTTAGATACTTCCCTGTTCAGAATAGATAAAAAGTGATAGGAATGACGATTATTATGGTACGTTAAATGTATTCATTTAATTCATTATTACACATGGAAATAATATTTTTAAACTATATTAATTTTACAATAATATACCTACATTAATACTATTAATATTATTCACATCCTACATACTTTTGATGGCATATAGATTTTCTAAACGGCATATTATGGATGATTAGATGCATAAGTAAAAATGATTATAAAATGTAAATGTTAATATTTTAGTAAAATTATTGTAATTAAATGTTTTTAACTATTATAATGTGTAAATTATTTTAGGGTTAGGTACTTATTTAAAATTGTGTTTAATTTATTATAATACTGTAACACTTACAATTTTTCAAAGGTTCATAGTGTTCATACAAAGGACGTTTGTCAAAAAAATGTTAAAAATATTCTTAATTTTCTTATTTAAAAAAGTTGCTTTTAATTACGTCAGTTCCGTTATTCATTACTAAAATTAATTATTTTTATGCGCATTTAAATATACAATAAAATGATGCTGATATTGCACAAAAAAATGTAATATAAAATAACATTCTGTTTGACGTAGGTAGTCGCTTCATAAATAATATGTACTACTAACTACTTTACTTACTTGGTGGACCAATTATAAGAGCATAGAGTCCTGTGACTAGACCTGCGGCCCAAACACTCCTTATTGTTGAACCATAAAGGGCGGCTTGCAGAGGATCGTAAACATAGGAAGGATGATAAATTAGGGCTCCACTGAACCATGTTGTTGTACATATTAGAGTTGAAATTGCCAGCAAAACATATGTCTGTGTCTGTTGTAAGATAAATAAAGATTGAATTAAAATAGTATATTTGTAGTTTAGACATCATATGAGACGAACAAAAATTGTTAAATTGAATACTTCTACTTATAATTATCCTAACGTTTCTTATACACGTAATAATAGTTTGCAACTAATTTATGTCAATTTATACTTATTTTCAAGTTTAAAATATGTTTTGTTATTTATTATGGACATAAGTACCTAGATAGTTAAATCATATTTTATTTTGTTTTAATTAAATAATTTAACAACTATGTATCTTACCAAGTTTAATTTAGTTGTACTCTCTTTTCTCCTATACAACAGATAACCAAATATAGCACCAACTATGTAAGGTCCAGCACGAGCATGAGATTTGATGTAAATTGTCATAAAATAATCATCATTGGTTGGATTTGTAGTGAAACTGAAAATATAAAGTTTGTTTTAAGTTTTGATTAAATATGTAAATAAACATACAAAGTCGTTCATCTTCTATCGATAATACTTATTTTTTTCATTAATTTCAAAAGATTTAATATTGTATATCACGCATTTATATTATGTAAAAGTTATAAATATTTTCTTAAATTGAAAACAAAAATATATACTTACCTATTACAACAATAATATAACTATTTTTTTTTGGAACTTTTAAAAAAATACTGTTTACTATAGTAATAAATATTTAATAGTTAATAGTATTTCATTCATCACATTTTTATTTTTAACTACATGTAAGCCCCGGATAAATAACCATTAAAAATGTAATATATGTTCTAAAAAGTTAGTAGAATTTACAAAATGGCATAAAATTTATTAATTTAAGTATAATGTTGTGTTGTTTTGTAGTTGTGTACTGTATAGTGCTCATGTGCTACAGGAATTATAATTGTCTTTGCATTCACATTTCCATGCACACGACAGCTTCCGTGGTTAGAGTTTCATGTTTTCGTGCATGACCAAACCGTAGGTGTCAATTATATGTTTGATATAAATTATAAATACATTTTTCCAATGTATCGAATGTATCGATAACGTAGATTACTTTATTAGGTAGTAGTTATTATATACCTTTTGATATTAACTGTGGTAGTAATTACCATGTGGGGGGATTTGGATTTTGTATCCCCCCATTACTTTTTTTTTAAACCACAATTATGTACTTATTTAATATTTATAGGTACCTATATTTCATAAAAATAATACCAAAAAACCCAAATCCCCTTTGCTAGCTTTACATAACTAATATAATATTATTAGATATTATTTATTATAATAAAAACTAATTAGTTATCACTAATCAATAATCACTATTTCACAAATATATTAAAATACGTTATATTATTTTGAATTGTGCCATTGATGTGATATAAAAAAAAACCACTGGACTTTTGAATATTGTTTATTGTGAAGCAACGACGCAAATTAGAGTTGCGCCAACGCCAAATAAAATGTATAATGTATAACTTACTATATACATTATCCAAAAATATTATACGCCCTAAATATAACCTAACCCTGAAGAAGTACTTAATGAATAAGGTTTAAAGCCACGTCAAGTGGATCTTTTATTGTGGTTTATGATGAAACTGTATCTAGGTAGTATACGTATCAATAAAGTTAAAGTACGTATAATACCTATTTGTAAATGTGAATATTTAAATATTATATAATTATTTATTTTAATATATACAAGTCTCAATGGTTGTATTGAGAGGCATTATTGATATAAACCAATTTTTTTTTTTTTTGGGGGGGGGGGTCTAAATAGATAAAATATAAAAAAAATCATCCCCTCCCCCTGCAAACATGACCAAATTACACCACTGAGTAGCTACCGTTTAACCTAAATATGCGGTAAAAATACTGAAAACCGAATTAAACCTGTTTTAAACGTGAAGACTGCTTGAAATCGACTTTCCCTCTTTCTTTGGATATACTTAGTTGTTTTCGAGAATATTTGAAGCAGGTTTAAAATATATACAGTTAAATTAAAACATCCAATTAAGTAGGTATTAAAACAGACACGGTATGTGCACACGTTTTTTGGTACATAAATAATGAATGTATAACATGATGTCAACTGCATAAAACGTATTAAATTATACTTCATTTTTAAGTGTCGTTTAGACTATAGGGTATCATTGCCGTGTGAATAACATAAAATTATATAAATTATATAAATATATTAATAGAATACGTGAGTTATCGAATATTCGAATCTAACTATTGATTATGTTAATTATGTAATCGTACAATAAAAATAATGTGATCTCTCTCTACTACAAGTCTACAAACATAAGAAATTCAAAATTCAAAAACATTGTATATTAATACAGGCAAAGTATTAATTAAACTGTTAATTTGAAACTAAAAATGTTATTTATATTAATTTTTTAATTATATACAACATACAAACTTCACATAATATAATCTTTAAGTACTTCTCTGAACCCGGTTCTTGGAAGTTATTATTTATTGAAAACTATTACCTACTTGAAAACCTTTTAAATGTAATGTAGTATTGTAGTTAGTTGTTAGTAGACAGTTTCTTATTACAGTCGTCCATTTAAAATACTCATACATGAAATTATTTTTGAAAGATAAATTTTGAAATCCATACATAGTTTATATTTGTGGTTTTTCAATTATGGAGTGACTAATATCAACACAAAACTTAACTACCTATAAAAAAGCATCAGAAGTGAAAAAATTCTTTAGATATACTTACTCCATGTTGAATTGAATATTTCCTGGTTTCTGTCCAATGAAGGTAAGTGCAAATGGAATAGCAATAGAAATAGCCATAAGTAAGGAAGTTAAATACATTCCAATTTTAGGCTTTTTATGCAATACATATCCTAATCCAATACCGATTATCGTGAAGTGAAATTCACAAGGCATGAACCATGTATGAAATCCACACTAACATAAGAAAAATTAAGTTTAAATTTAATGATAGGAAATTATATATTTACATAATAGTATGTATTGTATGCATTACATACCGTTTTATCGGTTGCGACGTAATTATTCAAGTACAACAAGCTTAACCACCATGTTTGTTGGCAATTTTTTTTGTCTGTTCCAATAAAAGCTTCCCAAAGGGGGCCGGATCCCATTTTGTACTGAAGGGTAGCAAAAAAGAATATTATCACAGCATAAACAGGCGTTAATCTAAATTACGGAATAAAACAAATATTAATATACATTTTCAATTATTTATATTGCGTGGTAAATTAAATTGTAAATATTTCTGAAAATCACCTGAAATATTTAAACACCAATACTTTAAAGGGATTAATGAATGAATTTTCAAGGCGATCGAGTAGAATTAGGATCATTAAAGCTCCACTTATGGCAAAAAATGTGTCCACCAATAAGTCCATATGAGAGGTGAATATCGAAATGAAATAATTGTAGAACACCTATAACAATCGTGATAAAAAACTATTATAATATGTATGTGTAAAATTGTATTACTGTGGCTAAACAATTTCAATGCGTACCTGTTCATTAACTTCGTAGTTTTGTAAAGGTCCGGGTAATCGGAAACCCCATCTGTGCCCAATTATGATAAGAATCATTGATATAGTTGTAGTTCCACATAATGGGGTGAGATCCAGTCCTCGAACTACGCAATTTTTGTTTTTTAAACTTTGAATAGCGCGTCTGCCGGAGAAACACATGATCAAATCAGTAGATTTTGATTCTGAAAATTGTACCATAATTATTAGTTGTAGAAACATTGAAGTAAAATAATTTAATTATTCAATAAATTATATCATTATGATCCACTGATTTCCATTATGGACTATTTTTGTTATGGACTTAAGTTTAAACTGATATGTGTAATGCGTGTCTTGTTACAGCTTATAACTAGTGATACGCGAAGACATAGTCGTTAACATACCTTTATTCCATTGCCATATCAATCGTTCAGAATACACTGTGTAATCAAAAACTGTAGCGATTATGGTAAACGATAGCAAAACTACGATGAGTAATCTGTGAAACAAACATAAAATATGAATTCATTCATACATCGTAACCGTATTACCATAGTAGTAGAATATTACAAAAGTAATGCTTATTATCTTACACAATATAATATTTATAGTAATATATTTATTATGCTTATAAATACAAACCCTTTGTCTTGAATATTAATAAATTATTAAAACTAATAACAAAATGAATGATGCATACTTTTAGCACGCCATGACAATTTATTTTTAGTTTTTAAAATTTAAATCATAGAATCAAATTATTTTTACACTATAAGGTATACCTAATAACTTGGCACGTGGCAAATAAAAGCTAATTTTTTTTTTTTTTTATTACATAAGAGTTTTTTATTCAATCTTTTTCAGTATAGAACAATAAGAACAATTGATAGAATAATTAATAAAAATAAAATAAAATGACAAATTACACAGACTATATAGGTCTCCCAATGAAGGTTCTACGACATAGAATATCTTTTTTTTTAATATATTATGTATTTTCAATTTACCTTTGTAATTTAATTTAATACACACCACTGTATAGTATTCTTTTTAATTTATATAACTGCATAAGTGTATAATACATTTAAGCAACTTCGCATTTAACAAAAAATATTAATACGTATGTAGAAAATAATGCTAACACTTATTTTACACGACATTTTAATGTACGTAGAACGATTTATTTAAATTGAGTTAAAGGATGGTTTTCTCCGTCATCGTGTATAAGATAATTGACTAATATTGTTAAAAATAATAATAATAATATATGTCTAGTGTACTGTATTTATTCTGAACTAAGTTAATTATTTTTTAATATATCACATATACTTATAACACCTATGTATTTATTAAATTTGTTTTCTTTTTATTGTGTGAGTTCTATGTATAAAATAACTTTAATATGATTGGTGTGTCAGTGCGTCCGTTGCAATTTTTGGCCAATCGGTATTAATTATAATTTATAAATATTGATTCTTGCAAATACTTATTTGTTTGCCTAATATTATAATTTCTTAACCATTAGAGATTAAAAAAATGTAATGTTTTATTACAATAAATATATTTTTGTATGTTTAACTAATATTTCATAAATAAATACTGTGTATAGCTGCAGCCAGATGGTAGGATATGTATAACAAAGCAACTGGGTACTTTATAGTCAGTATTAGTCAGGTGTTTAAGTGTTTTATTCATGTGTTTATTGTTTTTGTAATTTATACTTGAATTTTTATCATAATAAATGTGATTGGACAACATAACATCAATAATTGTTTATATTTCATTTCATCAGATTCATAAATTGCGAACAGAAACCAAGAACTAAGCACACGTTGTGCACTTATGCACGTGCTTTATTCTAACCAGTTGTATACAATATTTTTAATAACATTATTAATTTAAAACTTAACCATAAACTATTTTAATGACAAATTGCGAATTAATATCACTAGTTTGTCAGTATAGCAATCTAATAATCACGCAGACTATGGTAGAATAATGGACTGGAAACGAACAGCAGGCGGTTGACGGGGAGACGCTTGAGATTTAGAAGAATTTTGTACAGTAGGGGGGGGGCGGAAAATATGTTTTGAGTGCTATATTCATCGTCTAGTACTTAAGTTTATATGATGAATATAGATAGCGCTTGATACATCCTTGCTGCCCCCCCCCCCCGTACAAGACTTTCCTAAACCTTTAGCTGCCCGATAATATGGATCTAGTTTCCAGTCCATTCCATCTTAGTCCGTCTTAAATACAATCTCAAACCAAGGAGATCTAGGAACAACATAATATTATCAATGACACCTTTGATGAGAATACCTAATCGTTTTAACCCTCATCAAATATTTATTATTATTATTATTACTTATTTTTATTTATTTATTTTACAAAAAGATTTTCTAATAGTTCTGGATTGAATATATGAGTATCTACTATTTCGTTCATCTCATCCTTGGTCGCTATGACCTAGGTTTTGCTATGATATATGTCAGGGACTTCATTATAGTTTCCTATGTACACGACAAAAAACAACTATAATGATCACGACCAATCCTCGTGTATTATAGCAGGAAATATGCACAGTAAATGAATAATATAGGTAGCACTGATATCTGTATGCAAATGGAAATTTAACAAACGGGTACACGAGTTCGAAAGTTTGTAAACTGTTTCTCATTGAAAATAAAATAAAAAGGTTTGATAATCTGCGTTTTTATAATATCATTTTTTGAAATAGATATGAAGCTTCAGAACTATGTGGAGAGTACGGCGCTAATGTCTGTGAACTGGTTTCATTTCTAGGTCATTGAACTTGTCAAAATAATTCACCAGACCTTAGACTAAATATATGCGACCCTCGAATGTAAGAGTCTATAGTATTAATAATTCCAATGTTTCCGTGAAGAAAATGTTATGAGTAAATTTCAAACGTTTTGTAAAAAAGATATTTTAATATTATATTAAATATTAAAATTTTCCTGAAAAAATAATCGGATATTTAAAAGTTAATAACATCAGTTTATTTTTAGAAAACAATATCACAATTATTGTATTATGCGTAAGACTTATTTTATATACGTAATTGTAATTGTCTGTGTTACGGTGATATTGTGTACGCTGTCAGAAATTTATCGCAATACTATCAATTATTATGATTATGTACCTACATTGTCTAGATTCTAGATGGTCTCGAAATTCTCAATATTGTGAAATTTATTCTGTAACGTCCAGACTACACTAATTTTTGAAAATGTTGAGTTCTATACTACATACATGGACTCAGAAGAAACCGATTGGTATTTTGTTATAGTTCGCACTACTATTATACATAAGTGCATTGACTTTTTAAAACGATAAGGAAAACAAATAAAAAAAAAATTACTTAAAAACAAGAATATTTATTTGCAACACCAGTTGCCGACAAAATGTCGATTTTTTATGTAATTAATACTGAATAACCGTTGATGCTTAAAATTCTCAGCAGATATATACTATATAGGTTATTATTTCCTAAACATAATATAATTTTCAAAGAGTGTTTACTCTTTTTGCGCTATTTATAGACATGTGCAATTTTTGATTTGTTTTAGTTTTTTTTTTCAATAATAGTGGATAAAAAAATTGCTTGATAAAAAACTTATAAAATGTATACAAAGTTCCTTCCCAATAATCTGATCTTGTAGTCATTTATAAATGTCGAAACTACCTAAGCGTCACTTTTCTGTAGACATTTGTGGTTCAAACTTTGGTAAAATGTAATATTTAAACAAAAAATTACGATTTGTCCCACTTACGGTGTTAGTTATTTTGTTATAACTCAAAAAATATTACTTTAGGGACTCGAACTTTTCTTTATTATAGGCATATTATTATTTCTATAAAATAACATTTTCAAAATATTTAGAATAATTATATGATATGTATACCACAATCCATTTCACATCACCTTACGGTACATGGCTATGTCGTTATTGACTAAATACACCACAATTAATAATAATTGTTTTTGTCAACAATAAGTTAAGCTTACCGTATTTCTAATATAAAAATAAATGACTAATAGTAATTTAAATAAATTATAAAATAGCCTTAGAAATCAGAATCGTTTTTTCGTTTACCTATAATACACGAGTATAATATGGTAAAAATAATCACTAAAATAGGGTCGAATACATTCAACCTTTAATAAGGTGTTGTTTGAAGTTAAAAAACTAAAATTAACAACTGAAATAATATACAATTATTTATCATTAAATTCGAATTGTTTGTTACAGTTACTCAATACCATACTGTACAGTAGCCTGTAAAGTGACTTCTTCTGGTTTTTTTTCTTTTGAAATGTTTTATTTCTGTACACTATAGGTTCTTATGACTATAAGCTAAGTTAAATATTTTAGTTCAAAACGTAATAATACAACCATATTTTTTTTCTAAACGTATTAAAACCTTGTCCTTGACAAAGTTGTCAGATTTAAAACAAAAGATGGTTAAAATTATTGATCCGAAGAGCATAACGATAATAACCTGTATTTTAAAACAGTTAAAACAATTTTGTAATGCTGAACTCATATAGAATCTCTTATAGAACACTGATTGTATGATGAAAATCGCAATAACATAAATTACAACTTATTGAAAACTCAAGAATAGTAATTTTAAACGAAAATAAATAAATTCTAAAGTATTTAACACTTCAATTAAAACAATATAATTATACTAACCCATTTATAATACTAAATCAATTGTATTTTGTTTTTTAACGAATTCGGTAGATTTCGGGAAAAACGTACCTTTTAACTTCATTGCCCTAAAATTTCAATTAGACCTTCACGGATATCATGTATTATGTATCATGTATGTCTGTATAATATTATACAAAATCATCAGTCTTGAATGAAATTTTAATAATGATATAAAATATAAAATAATATACAATTTTTTATTAATAATGCAGTTTAACTTTAAAACTTAAGTTTTTTTTTCTATTATAAATTTCAATTATAAATTATAATAATAACAAATAATGATAAATTAAAATAATTGATTATTGTTCATTATAACTTATCAACAATTATTCTGTTTTTAACATACTTTAATAACTTCAAAAATAAAAAAATTAGAAAAGATTTGTTGAGTTTAAATTAAATAACCTGTATAAATAGCTCCTTTAGTAGGTCTGTATCATATTATTTCCCTATGTAATTTATTAATATGTCAAGAAAACGATATTTAATGAAAATATAATACTTTTTATCTTATAAAAAGTCCGAAACATAAAAATTATTTATTAATTATATAAATTCCATTGACAGATTTAATTTATGACGTAGATCCAAGTATCCAACCAATTCAATATTGTTTAATAAAATTTTCTTAAATATGACGTTATAAATGTCATTAATTCTGTAATTATTTTAATATTTTTCCACTAAAGCCTCACGACTCGTATAATGAAATTTTAAAACTGTAACAACCAATTATTTTAATTTCTGTTATAAGCTTATAACACATAAAATGTGCGGTAATTGATAACTATAAATATTACTTTATTACAATATTCTTTAAGCATATCATTCTCTAATAAGTTGGTGTAGGTACCTACTTAATATTGTTTTGATTGTGTAGTTTTATAAACACACGAAAGTGTTTTTAAAATTAAATAAGTATGGCCACTATGTTATGGTATTACACAAACTATAAATAAATCAATTATTTAGTATTCAGTCTATTTTATATTTAATGATTAGAATACTACTGAAATAAAAAAACGAATTTAAATATATAATTGTTAAAAATATATATAAATGTTAAAATTGTTATTTTATATATTTGTATTATTATTATTTGTATAACTTAGTTTACACAACAAAAATATTTAAACCTATACAAATATATACCAAAACGGACGTTGTTACTTATAAGTATTTTTTAACTAGTAGTAATTAAGTGCAATTCGTTGTAAAACGAATATTTGAAATAAAAAATTAACTAAACATTTTTAAGGTTACTTATTTAATATCGCAAATATTTTTTGAGTTATTAAATGTTATAATATTAAGTTCAAAATTCCATTCATACGTATGGATTTAAACTATATGGGCCCTATGATGTTTATATGGTCACACGACACTCCTTTAACAGTCGGTATAAAAAATATATGTGTTTGAAAATATTATCTGAAGTACAATATACTTTTAAATATGAAAAATCATAATTTAATTAAATAGATTTATTATTCAAATATAAAATGTGGTAAGCATGCATGACGAATTGCCTGTAAGTTTATCAAATAAATAGTGAAAGTTTTGGATAATTATTTTTTTCGCATATCGCCAGTAGCCCGGTTTTTCTCCAAAGCACTGCAGGTGACCCTCGTCACCCATTATTTTACACGAGACACAACAAACCCACAAAACATTACCTCGCAATGGAAATCAAGAAACGGTACCCCCTGCAATGCAATAGGTCTTGCCGAGACAAATCCACCTTATAACTTTCGTGGGTGTAACATTAAAAATTAGGATTTCTATAGGTTCGCAAATTGTACGTTGAGTCTCATTAAACACACAAAATAAACTAGTTTACCAGAGGGATTGCTGAGTGCAAAAATAATACACAACGCTTTCTTCATAAGACTAGTACAATTATTTAATTTCACTAAGCAATCTTTGGACAATATTTTACCGAAAATAATTTAGAAAAACGTTTGGTTTGTGTCTTTGTTTGTATAAGAAATCCTCTGTATAATTATCTCAGTGCTTAAAATCCCTCAAGTATTTTTAATTAAATCGTATAAAAACTTACATAAATGCTATATCATAAGCAGTATATTCATCGCCTGGCCGTTCCGCTTGAGTACACATATTTTCAGCGACCGACACATTTTCAATCACGTCAAGCTTGTTTTCTTTGATATAAGATCTGAGATAGGTCTGAACATCCAACGCTGAACATGACGCAGGCACACACAAAGCCCATTTTATCAAATCCAGACGCTGCTTGAACCTTGCCCCGCCATACTATAAATTAAATAATGATTAAAAATTTACAAATAGGGTTGTATAGTAATTATTAAATATATTTTTTAAAAACAACCATTTTTACCATTAAATCATTATGACAATCAAGCAACTTTTTTTCAATTGTAAACTGACATTGTAACAGAGTTATGTTTACCTACCATAAAATCGTAATTAGTCTCAATAACCGAAAATTACCTTCGTTTTCGATAGCGCGATTTATCTAAGGAATATTTTCTCTAATCATGTCCTGTAACTATAGGGCTGCCACCTTTGAAAGATGGCAGGCTCGGAGTCTGGCACAATAAGCAAAATAAAAAAAAGGTCATCACCAAAACATCTCCATAGATCGTACACTAGACATCGTGCATATCCGCTACCACGCCTAATACTTATGAGTTATGAATGTGGAAAAATAGGAATGAAATGAAAAAAAATATTAATAATATAATCTCTATTTCTCTATAATATTATATGTAGTTTTACGACAAATCAGAGAATAATTCACCAGACTCGGAGCCTGTAGTTGTATAATAATATGTAAAACCGGAATATCCGTGTGAAACTGGAGAGATGGTAGCCCTATTTGCAACTGTAATAATGCAAACAGTTTTATTTTTTATACACATTTTATATAAACAGATACTTTACTTTCGAGGGATCTCGTGTTTTTATTATTTGTATACCTATGTACATTTTTTTAATTGTACTCAAAATGTTTCAGCATATTTCTGCTATTACAAGATTAATATTTTGTGTTTTCATTTTATAACGTTTCGTTAAAATTTAATGTAGTAAGGTATCATATTTATAATACAGTAAACCCGTGTTCACCGTTCACAGCTACGTCACCTGTCATGAGTGTACAAAAGTTAAGCCCGGCCCAACTCTAAAAATTTCACAGTAGATCATGGTTAGTGAATGGTACCATGATTACAACATCCAATCAGGGTATGTTAAAAGCTACAAGTCACAACAGACGACGTAGCTGTGATTAATTAAAATATATAATACAGTAAATATTATACATGTATTACAATTTTGTTTTAGATTTGTATATCAAATATATCATAGAGATTCAATTGTTTGCAATGTACTTAATTATACATTTTACTTCTGACATATTTTTATGAAGGAGGCTACAAGAAGCACTCGAAAATAAAGTATTCATTTTTTTTTAAATTAGTGTATTGGCTGTAAAATCACTATCCAATTAATTAGCACTTATCGCAGATCTTTATGAACTTGTTCTTGCCTTGTTCGACGCTTGAAAGACAAGGGATTATTACAATCATGGTGTTTCGTAATTAATAAAATTGTTAGTTTTTTCCTAAGTGTATTTTAATATTTTATAAAATTAAAAGCATCAAAACTATTTCGTTTGTACATTGTTATTTGTTCGAAAATTCTTAATAATATATTTTGTTCAAACATTCATATAAAAATATAAAAATGTATGATGAAGAATAATTACAAAATAAAATATGCTTGATGGTTATTTCCGACATAATTTTAAAGACAACATTATGTATTTATTTACTTATTTATTTATTACTATTATTGGTTATTAATATTCATCAGATTGTACATCATGTTGAGAGTTTCTAAATCCCTCTGATATTAGATCATCAATCTTATTTGTCACCAAACATTATTATTAGTTTTTTATTTTAAATTTATACTCGTAATTGTTTTACTATAATGTTTTTAAAAAAAAATATAAAAATCAATGTGTTTACTGTTATGTATATAGAATAAAGAATAAGAACTAATATTTTATCTTATTACCTATCGGATTTTACTAGTTATCTGTGATTATAAAGCAGATAAATATAGTGTGTTGATCTATATTATTCGCATATTTTTCTATTCTTCTATTATATTCTTTGATATTTTAAAAACAGCCGGTATTGAATTCAATATTTGACCAGATTTTTGTTATTTTTTTACACTTATATTTTAAAAGCATGTTTTATGTATACAATATAATATATTGTACACATAAAACATGCTTTTAGTATTATATATTATATAATACTATAATGTATACAAATTAGTTATCAGTGCCTATGCTCGTTACGGTAGCGAAGAAATATTGAGGTATGAGGTATAATTTCTTTCTAAATCAATTCCACTGACCAGTGACCTTGTCACTAAAAAAAAAAATAAACACCGGCTCTTCTTTAAGGTTCAAAAAATTCACGGAATGCAGGCGCATATTATCTGGGATTTTATTTCAGGGCAGGTTGATATAATTTGAACGAGGAGAATTACCACGAAGCACCAACCAGTCCTACTATTATTTAGTATAATTGGACAAATTGTAATTAAAGTGAAGAAAGATGCACAAAATACCATAACCTAAAAGTAATTCTAAATTATTTTAGGCTTATATAATGTGATTAATGCTATTGTCTTATCCAATTAATAATTAACTACATGCCTGTACACTGGTTTGTTGGCATCGAATTCAAAATTAAAAGAATATCACACAGAGACTTCACCTCAGTGTCTTGGCGTAAACCTAGGGTTCTAAAACTAGGTTCCCACTTGGCTAAACTGCAGTTGTAGGTGACGAGTGTACCTCGTAATTGAGTAAATTACTGTAATGTATGTGCTAAATTTGAATTCAAATAATTATTAATTATTGTATATGAAAAACGATTCTTAGCAAAGACGGTTAGCCTACCTGTAATTACAAGGTACCTATATTTAATTATAAATGTATATTAGTATATTACTATTAAAATCATTTATTTTACTACAAGTAATATGGTAGTTTGAATTAATTTTTACTGAAAACATTGCTTTCTTATATTTTATTGTTTTAATAGTATTTATTATTGGTATTAACTTTTGAGTCAATTCCGCATTGCCATAGAACTGTGCGAGTAGGTTTCTAGTAGAAAATATAAGCAATAGCTTAAAATTAATCTGAATATTTTAAAAATGACTTTGATTTTTAAAACAATGATAATATATGAAAAAGTTTCAAGTCCTATTTTTGAATTACAACAAAATAATTTAAATTGTTATTCTTAGTTTAAATCTAATTTCCTCTAAATTTATATTTCAAGTCTATATAAAAAAATTGTGCCTATGTATTTTAAATATTTTTAAATATTTTTAAATATTGTTTTAATAAAAACTTGTGAAGAACTTTGGATTCAATTTTTAAGCTTTTTGATCATATACAATCCTTGATACTGGCATTTATTAATGCCATGCTAATTTATAAATTATATTCACTTACTACTTATTTCACAGTGCCACGATTATATTCAAACAATTATTATTAGAATAGAGACAAGATAACTTTAACATTTTATTTATTTTAGTCATGAACATAGCACACCTTTATTTGGTATGATATATTTTCAATTTGTAGTAATTATCAGCTACCATAAATGCCGTTTCTGTTTTAACGACTTTTTTTTTTAAATTTTTTACATTATATACATCGTAGGTGCACTATGCACAGTGATTCATCAAGTACCTAAGCAGTAAGCACCTATACTCATCCAAAAAAAGTTTGTATCGCTTCAGGTTTTTTTGGTCCTAATGTTAATTTTAATAATCAAAAATTGAATAGATTAATTACTAGAGGAAGAAATGGTTAATATCCCTTTATATAGGTAATACATTTTAATAAAAATGAATTGTAAAAATAATTTAGTACTGTTATTAAAAGTTAAAAATAATAAATTATTGTTTTATTAATAATAATATTATATTAATTATTAATTATTATTATAAATGTGATTTTAAATATTGAATGTTTAAAGAATAATAAAATTTGTAATGCACTTTATAATGTCATATTTGATTGTCTTATGAATATTTTTTAGGCATATTAGCATGCTTTTTATAGTGTGTTTAAGGTCATAAAAATCCCATCCCTAATTATCGTAAATAAACGAGCTATTTATGAGTATAATCATGGCTCTTTATTGAATTAAATAAGTCTTTAAACTTTAAAGAATGCCTTAAGGTCGTAGCTAAAAGTAAATTATAGCAAAGTACGATGTTTTGAACTTCATGTAAAATAGTTATAACTTTAAACCTTAATATACCTACCTACTAACCTATAGGCTAAACTTAAACATTGATTAGTATTATAGTAGAAACAATATAATATGACATACAATTATTATACAATGCCAAAATTAACCATATAAAATATCAACTGTAGATAATTATTTTATTTATTTGCCATACATATAAATTATTATTATAATTTCTACATATTCTACATAAAGATAATTATGATATGTTTGATAAGATAAACGTCATATGACATATCGTAATTCATTGTTGATTTTTTCAATAGATTGATTACACTGTACCTATGTAAAGTTTGTGATAAAAACAGGATTTTCTTACCGAGGACGACAGAAGGTTGAGGTGAGCAACAATCATCAATATTTATTTTATAAATCGAACAAGGGTGTTCAAGGACTTAAATTTAAAGTAAGTTTAACTTATCCAGTATCTATTTTTATAATTTTATTATTTTTATGACAATTCCTTATATCTATGCAACTATAATATTATGTAATTTTTTTAATCAGTTACAGCTTTTATATACAAAATATACACGATGGTAGATGAACTAGTTATCATTGATTTTACATGATTATTAGGTAGTCTGGTTTTTTTACGACTGTCTACAAACCTCGTACTTTTGTAACATAAAATATGTTATGAAGTACCTATTTATTATTTAACCACGAAATTTGTACTCAATTCATCAATATTATTATTTTAATGATATTACTAGGATTTAATAGGTTTCTCTTAAGCAGATAATATTAGCCACTATTTATTTTCCCTCTCTAACCAACGAACAACACGGACAATTATCGTTCAGCAGAATCAACCGTGTGGTGTTAGCTTTAATATTAAATTGAATTGACCTATTATCAAACCTAAAGGTAAGAATATTATCTAGCAAATCGCATAAAACTATATTGGTATTTTAATTGTAAAGTAAGTTTCAACAATGTAACAATGTAACAATGTAAAACATTACAATTTTAAAATATCAATAGCAGTCTATGAGGCGCCATAGACTATGTTCTTACATTTATGGTTGATAACATGTCAATTAACTTTAAAATATTAAAGCTATCAACACAATATTGTTTCTACTGAACGCAAATTTTCCATGTTACAGGTGGGTCAGATATAGAAAACAAACAGTACGCTTACAATACCCTCATTGGGTTAAATAAATTAAAAACTACTTACGTCATAATGTAATAAAGTGAATATATTATGACATAACGACTGCAGGTGTTGTTAAACATAAAATCTATACGAAACAAATGAAAGATTTGTCACATTATACGCAAAAATGTTATACTTGGTTTTACGGTCGACTATTTGAAAAACGAGTACTTTGAAAAAATAACAAATAGTACCTATTATAGAATGATTTAATTCACCAATAGAGGCAGAAAAAAAAAAATTTTCTTACGTAAATCTTGTGCCAAGCTGGTAATAACGGATCATACTCTCTAGCAAGTGGATCGGCATAGGAATATTGAGACGGCACATCAAGTTTGACATCAACGAGACAGTATTGGGCCTTAATAGGTTTAGTTACCTGCAGGCACTCGTCAAAGTCTCCTAACTGGAATCTGTTTCCCGACAACAGACCCACTGCTTGTTTCGCTGATGCATCCCACACTATAACATAAAACAATAATAGAGTGATTAGATTATTTAGGGATTCTATAAACTATGAAAGGAAACCCTTTTATACACCCGTAATTTTCATTTATCCGTCCTGATAATCCGTTGCTATGGTAACTTATTATCATGATATTATTATGTGTTAAATTATTTTTATTTAGATATGTTTTGTTATTTAATATAGTAAGACACAATTTTAAAATGATTTATAATTAGACATTTTTCAATGGCTTATGATGTAGCATATTATATGTTTATATACATCTGAATCTGACCCTGAATTCGATAGTCTTTTAAAAATTATCCTCTTGTACTACTCTGAGTATTTAACAAAAAACTTATAAAAACACGATTTTTTCAAAATATAAAAAAAAAATATCCCTGATAACATGTATGATGCTATTGGTCCTTTTTCTAACTGGCGAAACACAATTTTATACCTCAAAGAAATTGAATTGTATAACAGCATATAATAAGTTTGTTTATTTGTAATACTTGTTTTTAATTGTATATAATCGAATTGTCCAATAACTTATAATACCGTAAAATGTAAAAATGTAATACCAGTAAAGCTAATAACCTTGTAGTTGATGCTTAAACAATAATAAAAAAAAAAAAAAAAAAAAAATATTTTTATATTTTAACATTTTGATAAATCATCTAAAATCAATATTTTTAAGATCTAAATTTAATATTATGATTATTACCTATATTATAAAATATAGGCATCTACGCTTAAAAATCGGCCTTTCATCGTTATTGTTTTAATAAAATATTATAAAATTTTATTTAAAAACTACCGAATTTAAATTTTTTTGCATATTTTACCTTTTTTAATGTTTTTTTACATCTTGACCCTAATTATTGTTGTAAAAAAAAATAATTGTTATTTTTTATTAAAATATAGTAGTGAAGTAATTATTTTCCAATCCATCTCAGTGGAAAAAATATTTTTATAATTGGTTTTTTTTTATAAATGAGATAAGATGTATTTTTTTTTTTAAATAACTCATGTGTAAAATTAAAATTTGAAAATTTGAAATTATCATTAATTTACTTTTTGTAACCCTAAATCTCTTTATGTATATAACAATATTTAGAATAATTTATACATATTTTTGAATATTCTTTTTTTTTCATTTTTTATGTATTTGAATTAAACGAAAAAAATATGCTAATGCATAGAAATCTCAGCCTTATAATTATAATAAAATTTTAGTTTGGTAAAGACTTTGAACGGGTAAGCTAAAAACTTAAATTAAGTTTAAAAATGAGCTTAAACATTTGATGTACGTCAAAAGTACGTCCCGAGCGTATTGTGTATTTTATGCAGTAACATTAAACACATTTATAAGCAATACAAAAAATCATCACTATCAAAAATCGATTCTGAACGGAGGTTGAAAACGTTTTTTTAAATTGCTCATAACTATCTCCTTTTAAGTTTTTGTTATGTTTAAAAATAAACTATATAATGATAATATCGAAAACAAAATGTAAAATAAATTCGATTTTCTACCGAAACAAAGAGGATATTTTAAAGTTTCTAAACACTCACACCGATCAATATAATGTACACACAAAATATTTAAAAAAATCTCATAACCGTAAAATATTTGGTGCAACCTTTGTTTGGTTCTGAATAAAAAGTAGGTATAGGTAGAATGAATTTCAATAAATTATAAAGCAAACAATGTATAGATGGTTAAAACAAATTATGTTATTCGATTGTCTCAATACAACTTGGCAGAACCTAGTAAAAACTACAATACAAATGCAATGGTTTATTCACATTTTTAATTTATTGAAAAAAAAAAATATTTTTAACAAAAAACATACAAGTTTGCCAAATAATATTTAGTGATTTTAAAAATGTGTGATTACATTGTTTTAATTTAGTCCGTTATTTTATATTGAACATTTTCCAGAGTTGTCGTTTTGTTATTAAAAAAAATATTAAAACGCACTAGGTAACGGCACAGTAGTAACATAGTTATACTGTTATTTTACACGATGATTATACCTGTTTAAAAATACTGCTGCAACATGGTCCTAATGACAATATGCTAATCTACCCACACTGTCTCTATAACATGTCATTAAAACATCATTGAATAATTAATGTATTAAACTTTTATCAATTATAGTAGTTAAGTATAGTTAGAACATACACTCATTAAACGACTTTCAGACATTGATACATTAATGTATTTAACCAACCAAATCTTTCGAAAAAATTGTACGATAATAAATAATAATTTATCATAGTTTATAGGCTATATATATTTAACCGGATAAGCCGTTGGAATGAAAACAGAAAGTCCTCGAGTACCTATCGAAACGATAGTGGAATTTCAACCCGTTCGACCAACGCAAATATCCAGTTGTTTAACAACTACTGTTTATTTTGCGAAATATATACTTAAGTGCGTGTACATTTAAATTCGCTTTCTAATCAATAACCGAATGTATATTTATAGTTATTAATAGGACGGACAGTCTACAACGGTTTTAACGGCGTAGTTCAATTGACACCTGGTTTGAATTGGACCTACATCTGGGGGCCGTAACACGTTTGGACACAAAAACGATATTTTGACCTGGAATTTGGAAGACCGATTGGGAACACACGTTTAGGTACACATTTTTTCATACACCAAAAATGAATTCAACGTTTGGGTACATCATATTTTTAAAATAATACCATGTTTGTGTATCAAAGTTTATAGGTTAGATACACACTTGTTAGAGCTTATTAAAGTTACCCGAGAGACAACACGAAGAAGTTGGCTCTTAAATGTCTCTCAAAACAATTTTTTTACCACTAATTTAAAAATATTTTTATTATTACATACTATATTAAATCATTACAAAATTACAAAATTATTATTTCTTAAAAGTCTTAGGAACCTTAGGAAAGAATTTTCTCCGAGCTTCATACATACTTAATGAAATAAATGCACGTCAGAATAATTGAGATTACCTGATTCTTGACAATTATGAATTCTTGTCTTATAAGTTTGTTTGGTTTCGAATTTAAATCTGTAGTTGCCTTCCTTTTTAATACTGACATTATTTTTTTGTTTTGTAACGGTTTCTTCTTGAAGAGTTTCATGATTGTGGTCCCCATTAATCATGGACATTACAATTTTAACTTGTGAGATATTTTCGCTGTTATGTTAAGTACAGTTACAATTATTACTACAAAAAATTTTACTTTCGTCATTATTTATTCTAAATTCACTAAATTTAAAATTATCGATAACAGTACGTGTACTAAGTATATATTTGAAGTCGGGTGTACTATGATAATGATCGTAAAATAATATTATTGATAATTGATATTAATTGGTTTGGACTTTTGGAGATAAATAGTATCGAGCAATAAAGTTAAGCATACCACTATTGTAGATTGTGAGTGTATGATGTGTACCCAAACGTTTTTTGATTTACCGGGTAAAATAAATTATAAAATATCTTTTATTTAATGTGTTCAAAACGTTGTATCTATTTGTATTTTGTACCCAAACGTTCAAGCGCCGCCAATCTAGGTGTAACCCGATAAGTTCGCGGGACGAATGAATCATCGACCTCAAATCATAATTATACTACCAAAGTTACTGTGATATAATAAAAATAATTTACGAATTATGAATATGTTACTATTATTATTATTACAGGGATTGTACGAAGATATGAAACATCGTTTTTCTGATAATAATAACTATAATATACTACTATTTACAATTACCTGATGTAAATATCAGACTATAGCGAAGACAAACACTACGAATTAAAAATATATTATCACCCTTACGAATGATACTCCGGCCAACTTTGAATGCACTTATATTTATATTTACATGCACAGCATTTTAATTTAATTATTAATGTTTTATTTTGCACGTGATATTGAACCATGGTAGGCAGTCGGCACGCCTTGCAGTTGTCAACACTAACGGTAATTGCTAGACCGCTAGCACTACACTGCTGTATACTTTTCTGTATGCTCGTAGAGGTCTTAGCAGTCTTCTCTCTCTTTTCTTAGGAACACGATGATGATATAATCCAGTGTACCAAACTATGCAAATTGTATGCAAACACATTAAAAATATAATTCCCTCAGTATAATATAGTTACTCGTTTATAATTTAAGATAAATGACTACTATACTTCTGCTAATTATTAACCATACACGTTTGATTGTTTGAACATGGTGTACATTTGAATATCTATTCAAAACTATTTACAAGTATCAAATGTATAAAAGTATAAAAACAATAATTTATTCATCATAACAATTGTTGTAATTTTATCATCAGAAAATATTATACTTGTATATTATTATTATACATTTTATTATTTATACCTACATTTAATATATAGGTACATAACTATGTACAAATAATTGAAACTCAAAGATTTAAAAAAAAACTATTTATACCTCAAGCATTGCTGGATTTGTTATTGGGTAAGAACTAATTTGTCCCAGCACTAGATACTTCAAAAATTAAAATAATATACATAGTTAGTTGTACTAAGTATACAACTAAGTTTAAGTTAAGAAAAACACACATATTTTTTATTAAATCAAATAGAATAGAGGTACACAATAAAATATTATCAACCAAATAATAATACAGTTAGAAATCTAAGTTGAAAACTCTTGCAACTTGCATATTTTAAATACTTAAATAATTCGTTGTGGCATTTATTATTATACATTTATAAACGTAAACGTTACACGAATGTCATTGACATGATAATAATTTATAATATTTTAACTGTATGAAATTTATTTCAGCCTTCAGAGTTGTATGTACTCGATTTATTCGAGCATTTAAAAATTAAAAACGAGTAAGTACCTGCATAGTAATATTTTATTTCAAAAGATTTTAAGGTGCGAAAACGATTCCTTTAAATTTTAAAGAGAACACTGCAGTTATTAATAAAGTACAGTTATATTATAGTGGTGTTAAAACGAAATATTTTAAAAAATGTAATAACATTACCACTGTTTTGTATACTGTAGAGTGATCACCAAGTATGATGCCTACCTTCATTATTCATTTAATAATTAATTAATTTAAATTATGACTTTTGAAATTTTTAAATATACTTAAAGACTATATTTTAAAAGTTTTAAGATTTTTATGTATTACATAAAAAGTGGTGATACAAACTTCTGTTTTTTAAACGAGAACCTGCTTTTTTGCTGTAAATTATTTAGTGGATAGTTATTTTTATATAATGTGTCGTAAGTACCTAAATTAAAATTTGGAAGAATAGTTTTTCAGTCATTAAAATGTTTTTGGTAAGGATAATAGTCCTTAAAAATTATTTCAAAATAATAAAAATAATATTAAAATAAGCAATATTGGATGTAGTGTTTATTGTACTTGGACCATTTTTACAAACTATAAAATTTGTTGGTAGATTAATATAAATTATTAAATTTTTCAACTCGATATCTTTCAACCCCATTATCGTGAACCTATTATCCTTATTCCTTAATACACAAAATTAAATAACTTAAGACCTACTCGTTCGAGTTCTGATTTTGATATTTCCTCATTTTCAGAAAAAATATCCTCTATAGAATTTAAAGTAGAAAAATGTGGTTTTTATTTGAAAAACAGAAATTTTTATCTCTACATGACATTTTTTAAGTAGTACAAAAGATCTCAAGAATTTTTTAATACAGTATTTAAGTGTATATAAAAATTCCAAAAATCAGATTTTGAATAACTTCTGAATTGTTGGAGAAAGAAAGACGGGACATGCTTGGTGAGTCACCCTATATATTATATTTAAATTAAATTAAATACCTAAGTACACCTAAATTGTATTGTTGTTTAAAAACGACAGCACTGATACGCAGTGACTGTCAAGGTAATAATTATTTGGTTTTTTAAACTGAAATTTTAAAGTTATAAAAAAACTCATAACGAGATATTAAAAAAACAGAATATTTAATAATATAGCATTATTTATAACATAATATATTATATCTATTCATTTAATTTATTATACAACGTATTAGTGTATTTCATTATTAAAATATTAATTATATACTTAGTAAGTCCCAATATATTTGATACCCCCAGGCAACTTCGCCCGAACTTGTGTCGCCTGTGCCACCACGTTACTGTAGGCGTTCGTTCTACGCATTATGTTATTCTAAATAAGTAGGTAGGTTAGGTTAGGTATCTATAAATAGTCAAATTGCAGTTATCATGCATATCTGTTTTTTATTTAAATTTTTGAATAATTATTTAAACGTTAATATTATAATACTAAACCATATTATAATTATTACTTGTTCCAAGTATGAGGTAGGTAACCAATTTTTGAACAATGCTGCATTACGAATCCATTGCTTACAACGTGTAGTGTGTACCAACTTACCAAAATCGTTATTATAATAATATAGTAATTGGTAATGTTAAGTTTCGATTAAAAAAAAGTAGACATGCTATTCGTGGTTCTAATGTAATTCAGTCTTTGTGTTTTTGTAGGTTTTGTGTATTTGGTGATCCATAACTACTTAAAATTCCATAATAATATAATTTTATAATTTTACAAGAATAACAAAATCCAATTTTTATATCTTGATATTTTTAAGTAGTGATTTTATAAGTGTTTACTTTTTTTTTAATTGCAACGTGTATTTTTAACTTCATATTCTGCTCAAGTTGTAATTAATGAGAATATTCATGAATATAATATGGACTGACGTTTAAGAAAACGCGTAAATAAAAAAATAAATTATAATTACAATCATTCGTACACACATTTATAGTGTTGTAAGTACCTGCTGTTCGCATAAAAATTACCAAGTACATAACAATTGACTGCAAATGTCTGAGACTCTCAGTGCTTATGGAATAAATTACACTTGTTCGAATGTTCGCCAGGGTTGCGTGGTATAAGGTAAGGTCATAACGGCCAACAGTTAGGGTTAGGTTATTATGTCGAGATTCCGAGTTACATGATTTCGGCATCAGCTGATCGCTGATTGCGCTGCGGTCAACGCGTTACGCGTTGAGCGCACGATAGACCTTATACTTAATACCTTTTTTTTTTCCTTGTTAGAGTTTAAGGTCTATAGGTCAACGAACTGAAGGAGGATTGGACGGCGTAACGTAGAGAAAAAAAAAACTAGTTTTTCAATTTTATTTTGCAATCGGAATACACACATATATTTAATTTTACCCGAATGGCAGGACAAAATCATTGTCATTCTTATATAAAATCTTGAAGACATTATTCTTTGTATTCACACAAAATATATTTATAACACTTCTAGAAACTTGTGCTTGACAAATAAACCTTAAATGGTATTTTAATTGTAAATTAAAACATGGCGTGATATTATTATGTATTATTTAAATATCTCAATTGTATTATTTTAAATAGTTTCGTATTTTTAACACATATAAATGATTAAGGAGGAAGGTATCTATATTATGATTAACTACTTGAAAACATGATTGAAATGTATGATTTTTATTAGTACTTAAGTGGCTAAGTTCATAGTAAATTTCGATTTAATAAATTGTAATTAATTACAAGTTAGCATACGTATAATATATAGCTTATATGCCTATGGGTAGCAACTTTTAGTAGTTAGCATACTACGCATGAGTACAAAATCAGGCAGATATTAATATTTACTATTTAAATCTTTTAAAAATACTTATAAAATGGATTTTAACTACCTACTGGTCCTACTGTTTAAAATACTAACTAAGGCTAAATACTTACTAACTTGTTTTTAAAATATGTATTATGAGCGGATGGCTATTGTATAAGCCTGGCTAGTTTAATAGACATTACTGTATAAATGTATAATATTATAATGGAATTACGTGCCATCTATCTTCCCACTGGGGAAAACCACACGAGTCTGAATAATGTAAGTACTGGCCACTGAACAAGCTGCATGCCAGCTATAGTAGGTTTTTTCCTCACACACATTTTCCCGCTCTAACGTTAACACAATATTTGGTTTAGTGACCGTTAATACCATGGTTTAAGGTACGAATTTATGACAACCTTATATGACACGTACCGTATTCCCCACACTTCCATTATAAATTTCAAAAAAATGTCTTGCTAAATATTTAGGATGCAACCAGCGTAAACTGGCATAACCTTATTTGGAATTTGTTTAGAACCAGATCATTTTAGATTCAAAATGGAGCGATAAATGTATTGATTTTATATGTTGTGTTTTATTATTATTTTTTTTTTTTTTGGTGTCTGTCATCACGTTTTGGGGCAGTAAAAGAGCTTCTATTTTCTTCATCAGCATCTTTTCTGGTTTGAAAGTGAATTGAGCTGGTACTTTAGAAGGGTCAAAAGTAAAAATTCCCAGAAGTTCTTAAACTTGACGGTAAAAACAAAACAAACATTTATGAAAAACGGAAAATTTTAAGCAAAAAAAATTGTTGACAAAATTAATTTTTGTTTTTTGGCGTTACACAAAATCACTGTTTTTCTATACACCGTAACATGTTCAATGAATGTTGACTCTTTTTAAGCTCTTTATATGCATAAGACAATTTTCAATATTTTCAGTAATTTTATAGTTGTTGTTAAAAAAATTTAGCTAGATGAAAATACTTGAAAATTTCTATATAAGGTTTCTCATAACTTGTTGTTAGTGAAAATTAAAAAAAAATGAGCGTAAATCCACAATAGCTTTTTATAAGCGTTTAAAGTTAGAATTTCGACAAAATACGTCAAAATCACACAAATTTGCATTTTTTTAATTTGCCAACAATTTTTTTATGAGCGTTTGAAATTAAACATTAGATATTCCACCAACTGTACAGCAGAGTGGTACCCACTTGCTGATCTTTTTAAAATTAAAAATAACGTGGGAGAGGCTATAGAAACGTTTAGCTCCCTTCTGATCAAAATGATGGTTTTTATTTTCTTCGATGATTAGCATATCAATTAGTTATTTTGCAGTCCGTCCGGTCGGAACCATGTCATTATTTCATGCAAATTGTAGACCAACTAAATTAAAGGGCATTCATTATAATTTTCACATTTCACCCATTATAATTGTTTTGATATTTAAAATGTTCTAAACGTTATTACAGTCTGCAATATATATTTCAAGCAAAATTATTTCCACACATTTTATAGTTTGTTTTTTAATTTTCCAAATCCAAAAAAGATACCTATAATAATTTCTTTCATGATAAAATAATCACACTATACATTGTATATAATTATAGTTTTATCGTTTTAGATTGAACACACCTATACAGACAAACCCGGACAACTCTATTACCTTCGAACACTTAATGCGTAATTATTGAAATATTACTAAAATGTACATAACTACATAAAAAATTATCAACTATCAAGTAAAACGATAACATTTTCTATTAAAAAAAAAACTAAGGAAAATCAAAATTCACTAAGTTTTTATGAATAATCAGATATTTAAACAGTGGGGTGGTGTGATTAATGAAACCCTTTTTCGGATATATTTCAATACTTATAATAACTTATAGATATACAGGCATACAATTATAACCTTAAATTATATTTTTGATGATCAAATAGTGTATGTTAAAAAATCAGCCACACGATAAAATAATTTGACCACCACTATGCGTTATTAATAATTATGATTCTAAAATAAAATATACCTAACCAGTGTTTAAACATGTTTAACTACCTAATCAAATTATAACAGTAATATTGAACAGATTAAGATAATACTTAATAATTAATACTAATTACTACCTATAATATTAAAGTCCTTTATATAATAATAATTATACAGTACACTCACGAAATAATAGTATAAAATCGACACGTTTATAGGCAACAAACATATACAAAACCAACAACGATGTTAATCATGGCAACAAGTCAACGACTATTATGATGAACACGTAATATAGGTAATATATCAATACGTTGTTGTTCAAACTGGTGCCTTTTAATTATCTACATTATTCGATTATCTATTCTATTTCCCTATGCATTAACTCAAATCGTCAATCATCGTAGCTGACCATCTTTATTGTAGGCCCTATATAGGCTCCAACTGTTTCAGTAGACATTAAGTAATAAGTATAGAAAACAATAATAAATATTCCTCAGCATTTATATATTTAATTGGAAATAATTAAAATATATTAGATGGATCTGCTTATCGTTTCATGTTTATAGTTAATAATAACATGAAATGATGTCACCTACATCGCATCACCAACATCTAATATACTATTGTATTATTATTAAATGTAATAATATACTTAATAATTTTAAAAAAACATGTCTTTTACATTATACTAACTATGAATAACTTACTTTGTTGTGCCCATAGAGTCATATTTATCAGACCCAACTGTAGCTTTAAACTATCATGTTGGCATTGAGAATTTTCTGATTTTATAATTGCATTTGGTAACGTTGGTAATATATTCGTAGGTCCTGCCAACGATGCGCTGACACTGACTAGGAATAACGAAAATACTGCAAAACGGGACACCATTTCATTGGTTAACGGTATGCGTTTCTGAAACAAAATTCAATAATTTAGTATCTTAGAAAACATATAAGTATGATTAAATTAGTTAATTTAGATATAATATTCTTGTTTTATATTTTAGACTTTAGTTAAATAATTATATTAATTACATAGATCGTTGTTCGGAATCTTTAAAACGTAGCTTAATAATTTATACAATATTTGCATTTAGTTTTTTTTTTAGTATTCATTTGAACAATTTACAATCGTGGATTTGTACATCATACATAGTAAGGTACCCTATACATGAATTTATCAAAACAAATATCTGTATCTTTTCTTTTTGTAGGAAATATGTTTTCAATTAAACTAGCAGCAATATATACAGTTTTTAGAGTTTAGATGATAATTAATCACATATTCAGACTCTATAGAAGACAATACACATCGAGGATTTTATTTTTCCTCTTAATTTATGGGCAGGAAAGAGTTCTAGCATTCAGCACACAACCATAATGCATCTGAATCATTCCATAGAAAATGCAATAGCTGTTTTGAGTGTTACGTACTTACATCCTAATATTTTTTTTTTTTTATCTAAGTTTTAAAACTAATTTATACCGATACTGTAATTTTAATACGAAGTTCTACTAAGCCTAAAACACATGTACGATTACAAATCAGGAACAAAATCGGTTTCATTGAGACCCAAATACAAAAAAAGGGAAAGAGTAGGTAATCGCTCTGCTGAAGGTGCAGTAGTATTGTCATTGAAGTAAGTCACTATAATGTATATGTGTTAAATTCTAATTCAAATTCATTGTCTACGAAAAACTATTCTGAGCAAAGACGGTCGATCAACTTATAAATGTTTATTTTGTTACAGGCTACGGATTCCTAGAACCCGAACCGATATATTAAATAATATTAAATATATACAAAAAAACTTCAGGGTTATTGGGAAATTACAACACGTGAAAATATGCAGAACTATATAATATTTATATTATCATCTAAGTTTCAATTCCTAGAATCAAAACGATGTTAAATATTGGCGAAAAATATTATAATAAATATAAAAAGCTGGACTAGAAGTTAGAACTACTATTGTAATTCTTAGAAACTCGCCGAAAATACAGGACCTGCAAAAGCAATCTCTCCTTCGAGTACTACAACAACAAGGACGTTGGCCAAATCTACAATGAAAGTAGAATGGGAAGACCACATTTTAAGTGAGCCCAGATGACGGCATATTTATATTATGTACCATAGTCGTCGAGTCCACGTTCATGCCATTCGTATTTAGTATTTACACACCTACACGGCTACACACTAGCACTAACGAAGTGTACTATTTATACTTGACTCGTGTTTACTGTTAATAAATAGACATATTGTTTTACTGTTGGAATTATCCACTACATTTATTTACAAAATCACCATCATCGGGATCTCTGGTAGATTGCACGTAACAATTTTATGATATTATGCTTATATTGTGGTAATATGGCAGGTCCCTAAGTTAAATTAATTTTTACAAAAAACTTAGCATTTAAAAATACCATTGTATGTATAAAACATAATAATATACGTTAAAAGTTTCAAGTGCTCATGAATAATATTATTAAATTTCAACAAAATAACTAAAATCGTTATTCTTTGTTTAAATATTTTATCATCCAAATATTAACTTAAAATATCCATAAAAAACTATATTTATATATTTTTTAGATTTTATAGTTTCAGTATCAACTACTTATGAGGAACCTCGTATTCAATTTAAGCTATACAAATTGAACATTTTACATATTTTCAACGGTTATATACGTTGTAAAATTTCGTGATTTTTGGATAATTTTTTGTCAGAATTTAAACTTTAAAATCTTATACAAAAAAAATCGTGCCTGTATATTTTTAAACTGCTATTATAATAACTTATGTGTAAAGACCGGATTTTGCATAAAATGCATGTTGCTATTTTCAACATCATATACATGCAGCCAATGAGTGTCCACAATCCATTACTTGATTGATTAAATATCAAAATTTTATACTGCATATTTTTGCATATTCTGACGTTAATGCATGTTCTTTATATTTTTACATATTTTAACAAAAACCGTACTAATATACACCTAACAATCCAAAAAGGTATTGAGCGAAAAAACAGATCATAGGTACATTTATATAATATCAAATATTTTACGTCTCAAAGAATATTCGGACGCTTAAAATAGTTCCATAGTTTGGTTTTATAGTGGAAAGATGGCCTATTTTATGTAATCTTGCTTTCTTTTATCTAATCTAACATAATATGTACAAGTACAACATATATTACAACCACTGCTACATTTATCCAAGACAATTATTGTTAGTAAGAATTGCGTTGTAGACAAGTGGTGTTGAGTGTACGTGTTGTATCGATAATAATTATTTTGTAATTTAACAATTAATTTGAATAAAATTGAATAAAAATTGAAATTTTATTTTGCATGTTTTGCATTTTTTCCTTACATATTATTTTGAATTTTTTTAGTGCATGTTTGCATGCATATTTTACAATTTAAAATGCATATAAATCTGGTCTTTACTTATGTGGTATCTCATATTAATTTTTCAAGATTTTTGACTAACATTTTTTTAAAAAATGTTTGTTAATAATGTTGGCCTCAAGTTCTCATATACTTAAAATAAAACCATGATAAAAGTAAGCTTCAATAGTTTTAATTTATAAAGATAAATAGAAGAATCATTATCGTTATTATATAAAAAGTATTTTTTGTTAAATTCGATACATTCAATATTATAAATTTGCTATCCTTTTTTTAATATGTTATATTAAATAGATGTCAATGTAAATTTAATTTCATAATTATGTGGTATATTTTATTCAAGTATATAAATATGAATCACTACTTAATTGTGTATATGAAGCAATTGGTGTAAATATTTTTGTGATACGACTCATATATAATTATGAACTGGTTCGTCGAAGCCAACTATTGTATATTGTCCCTTCTTAATAACAATAAGAATGGGAGGAAACTAGTATGGTTAGTTTAATATCTACATTTAAATTCATATTTGAAAATAATAAAAAAAAAATTAATTTATGGTTTTATAAATATTTTTTTGAATTTTAATTGCTTACATAAATACTTTTATTGAATATAAATATATAATATATCAATACAAATGTATATAGGGGTCAACAAGTTGGCACAAATAATAGAATTTAAATTTGATCATAAATTACATTTAAAAAAAGTTAATTTGAAATAGTAAGCATAACCATTTGTATTTTGTAACATTCCATTAAAGTCACCAGCGAAATACTATCAACACTAATCATTTGGGAATAATATTTGAATCCTGGAATATTAAATGAAAAGTTAACAAAATATTTGTTTTTTTTAACAAGAAAATAAAGAACCACATTTTCAAATGTTTGATATGTTGTATATGATATGCATTAAATTGTGTTTTCTTATGTACCTATAGGTGCTTAGATTTACTGAGTACTGAGTTGATATCATAATATTCTTAGTAAAAAATTGCCATAGTATACTATTCAGCCATCTTTGTATGAATCTTAATGGATGTTGCATGTTATACCAACAGAAAAAGATGGTTTTATTTAGCCAATATTGACTAGAACAATATGTGATATATTTACGTAGCAGTTAGAATATAAATACCACTATTCTATCATTTTGAAAGTTAGTTGATTATTTTTTTTTTTTTTAAACTTACGCAATTGTGTTCCCAAAAAAGTAAACCTCGATCGTAAGCAATCGTGTTTTAACGCATTTTTAAAACTTGTAATTAGGTAGTATGAAATGGATAACACTTTTAACGGAAACTTTTTTCGGCAAATATCAACGAGTATACAAAACATATTTAATTCGAAAAAAAAGGTGGAAAATGTTTACGTATTGTAGCTCGGGTAACATAATAGCTGGTTAACGATATAATAGTATTCAGTTGCATATAATATATGTGACTACTGACTATAATACCGTAAATTGTTATTAACCATAAAAGATGATACTGGAACTTTCTGGAATATAATATTATTACAGTACCTTTAAAATGTAGTGACCTCGAAGGAATTATCCCAATTGTTATATAGACTATGGAGTATAAAGTACCTACATAATATTGCCTTTAATTTTAACCACTTAATACGATTTTACATCTGCCTATATAGCTACATATGGTGATAATATTATATTATCAACATTTATTTTAATCATACGATGATAGTTTCGTTGTCATGATTCATGAATATTGTTAATTTACATTAAACACTAATTTGACTAATTCGTGAAATCTAATAACTATTATTAAATTATAATTTTTTTCAAATTCTAATATTAACTATTTGTTTAATTAAAGGTTAAAATGAATATTATGAAGTTTAGTATTAGGGCCATCACCTATAACACAAGCACAACAAGTATACTAATAATGCACATGTTTATGCTCTGTATATACTATCGAATCCGAATATATCAACATTTAGCAAATAATATACAAACAACAATTTGTTTGTATTGATATTTTCCAAAAAATATACTCCTTCGAAATATAAAATTTTAAATTTATATGGACATTTAAAAAAGAATAAACATACAAAATTAGAACGATAAAAAAATAATAAAACCATAACTTTTTTCAAAATGTTATATAACTTTAAATTATGTAAAAATAATTTTTCCTTTAAAACGTTCATACGTTTTAAGATATTGAGTGTTTCTTGTTAAAAGAATTATTCAGTATATATTTATAGTCATACTTCATATAATACCATTAAATAGATTTCATTTATAAAAAAAATAACTCCAATTTACTCTATTAGTTGATTAATAAATTTAGATTCGTTGACTATAGTTTTAGTTGATAATCCACTTTTTTCTGATGTCCAATAGATAAAAACTAATACATAAGTTGAATATTAACTACACAGGTATAGTACAGAACCATTTATGGTTAGATAGCGTTTTTGAAACTATGGTATGAGGTAATCAACAATTATAACCCTAATTGTATTAAACAATTTATGTCTTCTCCTTGATTATTATTATGTTTTGTACTTAGACGGAAAAACTGAGTATGAAAATCGATAGTAATATTATGTAGTATCTACTTAAAAAAAAAATATATCAACAAATAATAATAAAAATGAACTTTTTAACAAATACTCATATTACTTTTCGTTTTTAAACATATTAAAAAGTTATACAACAAAACAAAATTTAAATTCTGCTACGTTTCGCGTTGGTGTGAAGCAGACAGGAAAATTATTGTTTTATATAATTAACTAATATAAAAGAAGCATCTTACATAAATGTAATATTTAAAAACAATATCTTACTTAATTTTACTAAAGTTCTTAAATCTCAAAAATCAATATTCTACAGTTCAGTACTTGTGACTTTTGTAACACATTTTAAACTTGAATTTTGAAAAAAAAGAACCACGTTAAATCTATGAAATTAAATGATAAGTTATATGAATTCTAAGTAGTACGACTTGTTATATGCATAAAATTGTAGGAATTCATACGTCCTAAAAAACATGATTATTATTTTGGTTTTTCATATTTTTTATTATGAGAATAATAATACGTTTCAGTTATTGAAACATAAATATTTAAATTTTTTACATTATTGGGTATTTAAATTACAATGGACATGTGTAAATTTATGCAATAATTTTTTCAGTACAATAATATTCATTATACCTGTAATAATATTATTCAAGTTTATTTATTATATAGATGATCTGGTAACCGGCTTCAGTTACCACCTATTGCCTAAATATTATTCTCAATTACACTTGTCTAATATTATTGAAAACCTTTAGTTATTATGAAAATAATTATAATAATATTAAATGTCAAAACAATATGAAATATTATACTAGTAAAATTTTATTTTTATTTTTTTAGTTTGTTATTATGTAGTTTTTACCCCATAGCTTTTTTTATCTTACTGAGTATATGCATATTTATTTATAATAGAGCAATAAATTAATACTAATATATAATCGATCATACAGATATCGATCGATAAGTTCAAGCAAATTCATAACTAAGCATCGATATTTTGTTAATAATTTTCAAAATATCTTTGTTTCATATATGATATAGGTATGTCATATTATGGCATATGTGTATTATGTGTGTATTTCATATAATATATTATAAATTAAGTCTGTATTATTTAAAATAAATAAAGAATATTATAATTTATTTGCACACCATTAGTTTTTATTGTTATTATTTGTACACTTTTAGGTTAGGTACTCGAACTCACTTATATATATGAATAACTCTGAGAGGTACAAAATAAAGAATAATCTTAAGTCTGGATTTATATAAAGTTCAAAATTCAAATTATTTTATTTTATTAGCTATTGAATAATCTAACTAAGATTAAGATTAATTTATTTCATATTATTTCGATGCCAAGGTCACGATACACATTTTTAAATCCTCGTTCTACTAAAAACAATATTTTTAGTGTGTAGCTTTGACGTTACAAATTACCATTCTACACGAATTAATAAATAAGGAAATTATTGGTTTTTTATTGTAATAAGTTGAGCTAAAATGTATAAATAAGTTCAAAAATTCAATAATAAAATGGAAATACTGTTCTAAGTTTTAAAATCACGTTGCCTAGGTAATTAGAAATTATTTTTATATTTGTTTGGTTAGGTATATATTTTGGGTTTTTCGGCATTGGTCAGTTATTCTAGTAATTGTTCAAAATTTAGTCAAATACATACATTATAATACAAATAACCTTAAAAATGAACACTTTAATCTTAATGTGTGTTTCAAAATTTGTATTTACAAATGTTTTGGTTCATTGATTTTGATTTGAAACACTGCACTAATTTTTTTTTAAAAAAAGGAGGGAAAGAAGGTAACCACGCTGTTGTACAGTTGGAGTCAAGTGCAACTTACTCGTCATTGGGTAGGTCACTGTAATGGATCATGGATGTGTTAAATTTGAATTCACTGATAAATAATTGAATACAAAAATCAAGACTATGTGTCTGTGTCAGCCTATTATTTAAATATATTGCTATTAATTATTATAGTTATTTATTTTACTATACGGTATAAACTATAAATAGGCAATAGCATAAAATTAATATAAATATTTTGAATATGTGTGTAGAAAATATAATTATATACTTTAAAAGTTTTAGGTACCGCAAATAATATTTTTTAATTACAACAAAATAACTTAAATCGTTATGCTTTGTTTAAATATCTAAATATCTAATCATCCAAATTTTAACATAAAATATCTTTAAAAAAACTGTATTTATACAGTCAATAACTTGAATCTTAAAGAAATTAAAAATAAATTTGAAATGTACGTTTCGAATTATATACCTTAAACACACTTAAAAACACTTCAAGGCAAAAAAAATTCAAGCTATTCAGATTTTCGCGTTGTTGAGGTTTCAGTTATAGAGACTCGACTGTATACCTACATTTTTTTTTAATCTTTGGGTTACGATACAAATTCTAACTACCTATGAGGTACCTTGTATTCAAATTTCAATTTTAATGTATAAAAGTTAACCATTTTATAAATTTTTAACTGCAAAATTATTTGCAAATTTTCACGACTTTGACTAATTTTGTCAACATTTGAACTCAAAATACTTATGAAAAAAATTGTGCCAATGTATCTTTAATATTTTTAAATACTATAGGTATGTAGACAATTTATGAGGAACCTCGTATACAATTTTCAAGGCTTTTGACCAAATTGAACAATTTTTTATCGACATTTATAAAAAAAAAATGTATATATATATATAAAGAGAGAGAGAAAATATTGAATGTCCAAGGTGTATTACGTAAGAGTAAAACATATACAACTAAAATAACAAAATTATGTTGATAAAACTTTTTTTAAATCAAACATTTTTATCATTTTTTCCCCCATTTTTCCTATAAGGTTCATTTGGTTATGAGACTCCCGAAGCTTATAGCTCAAAAAGAGTCAAAATATTTTGAAAATGTATTTATATAGGAAATAAAAATTCTAATATAAACATTTGGCGAACATTTCAAAATATATCTATGGTTATTTGTAATTAAGTTAGACCAAAAAAAAAAAAAAAACAGTTTTGAGTAAAAATATCCATTTTTAATTATTAATTTTTTGAAAAATATAAGAAATTATTAATTTTTACCTCCTATTTCTCTATCAAAAACAGCTTTTAAATTTGAAGATCAAAGAATTTTTTCTTCTATTTATCGTGTATACAGACACAAAAAAACACACATTATTTTACAACGAATACATTAACTACCCAGAATTAAAATTATGATCGATAAATCAAATCTAAATTACTTTATTGTGTTACGATATTTTATTTTATAATGTTTTTCGAAGTATCTTTATTGAATATTTATGATTAACACATATTATTCACAATAATAATTATCCTTAATTAGTACTTAGTTATCATATTTTACAGTTGTTGAAATCCATTAATTACTATTCTATTTTTCATGTAACAGTTAAAATATTTTTAAAAAAAAATTGTATTAAAATAAGTTTTAATTACATTTTTTAAGCGTAACTTACTTGAAATCTGTTCTCCCGTTGTACGACTCTTATCTAAGAGACTACAGCTCTGATCTGTCCACTGAGGCAACTGAACTACGATTCACTGAAACTGGTTACGATTCGATTATCAAGACCAAGTTCAAGAATAATATCCCCCCCCCTCAACTACTATATTATTTTTATTTTCATCCTTGTAATTTTCTCTTAGAATTAAAATTGAAAAAATGTGTTATACATACGACATAACTATAAAACTAAATATTTCACAAAAACCTTGAATAGAAATTATGTGAATGAATATAATTATTTAGTTCTCCTTTATATTACATTATATATATTTTATTATTTTAGACTCTGAGCAAGCGGAGCGATAATTGTATTTAGGCGCATAGCTAAGATTTTTTTTATAAAGGGATGTTTAAATTTATATTTAAATACAACATGTTGGAGCTTTACACACTCTATATTAAAATTATCAATCTTCATATTAATAATAGAAAATATGAAATAGAACCATATGGCAGTTAATTTTATACAAATCTGAATCATAATATATATAATATAGTTGTATATAATATAAACTTTTTATTATAAAAAAAATTCTACTTCGGGGATACTTCCTGGTGGCTTATTTTATCTAATTTAGTAATTTTAAAAGCTCAAAACGAACAAGACTTTTCAAAATAAATAGAAAAAACTAAAAAAAAAACTATCGTAAAAACTGGAATATTTAAAAAACATCCGTTTTTAACGGAATTGATTTTGTTTTTTGTTGTAATTCAAACATGAAATAACTCTGTAAATACTTTCAAACTTTCAACTAATATTTACATTAGCATTTTCTAGTCATGATATAATTTTAAAACATATTGGTTCTTATTAAGATATTTATAAGCATTTGAAATTTTTGAATTTAATTTAGTTTTTTTTTGAATATAGATGTTGATAAAAAAAATTATGTTAAGCCAAATTACTTTAAATATAATACGAGCTTCTTCTTAAAATTCCTTACTTGAATTTAAAAAAAAAGTTTAGGGCACCTAATATTAATTACCTATATGTTACCTATTACCTTCATAATATTAATTTTATGAGCGTTTGAAGTTCAAACTCTGACGATATAGGATATGTAGCATATATTAACAAATTATCTATCCTCAAACGACTTTTGTTATTTTGTTACAGTTCTAAAAATATAATTTAAATATAAATTATAGATACTTGAAATATTTCATTTAACTTCAATTTTGATATTTTCTATACACCTAGAATTTTTTTAGTTTTGTTAACTTATTTTAAGTTATGTATTAAACATTTAAAATTTTGAAATTAGATAAAAATTGTTTCAATTAGTCAAAAAGCTTGAAACTTAATACAAGGCACCTCGTAAGTTTTACATAAAGTAGATTAAAAATGTTATACTAAGTTCCCGAAAGTTTTTCTTATAGCAAACTTCAAATATCAAAAATGTATTTTATGCAAAATTTGTTTATAGGCATTTAAATTCAAATGTTGACAAAATTGGATAATATAACAAAATATACAACGATTTTAGATATTTTGTTTTAAATCAAAAAATATTATTCATAGATATTTGAAAATGTTTGCCATATGTATTTATTTATACATTATTCTTTACAATACTTAATATAAATTTCAATACATTCAGATTAGTTTTAAGCTATTTTTATCACTAACCTATTCAGACTGGTCTACTATAAGTTAATAATAGTTAAAAATATTATAATTATTTTAATATAATAATATATGAGATTTGTTTTTGGCAAAAAATTAGTTCAACCTACCTTAAAAATAAATTATAAGTAGCAATACAAGCACATAATCAAATATCCTTTGTAATAGAGGCTGACACAACGTCTCCTCTCAAAATCGCCTTTCTTGTGTACGTAGGGAAGAATAATCATTAAAATATAAGGTTAAAATGATAAATACAATCGTCCTTTAACAGGATGTGCTTTAAATATTATACAACTAAAAGGAATAACTGCAATAATATTTATTTAAAATAAAATCTGATATTGTATAAAATCCAAGAAGAGTTTGCATTAAAATTTTAGTGTGAACAATATGGCAATATTTTAACAACAGTTCTAGAGTATAGCAAATAAAAATCAAAGTGCCTATGTGTTTGGCATTGACAATATTCGTAGTTAATACAACTCCAAAATTCTATGTGTGTAGATAGGTAAAATGATTTTTCATTAATCATTGCACGCCAATTTAACACATCCATTACAGTAATATTCTAATGTCGAGGAACACTCGACACCTACAGCGATCGATTACTCTGCTTTTGTTTTAAATTTTTATCTCACGGTCTTATAATTCCGTAACCTAAACTTTAAACTGTGACAGCCAGACTGGTCCTCATAATTATGTTCGTATAGAACAAGTTAATTATATAATATAGTATATGAGTCAAATATCAATTAACAATTGTTATATAATTAAGTATAGGGATTGAATATAGCTTAGGCACCCTCAATAATTGTTTTTTTTTTCATAAATCAATAATTTACAAAAAATTGCAGACATAATTAGGTATATCAGGTTAAGCATCAAACTGGTTATGAATGGTATATTGTACTACGAATATTGGTTTCTGTTCCTCAAGGATGTTATTTATTTCTGCCAATGTTATTTCTTATTTTTTATATTAATATTACTTTAAATTGTTATTTGCATACGTTATAAAAATATTTCGTTAAGTTCATTATTGTCAAATAAGTGCTAATTTTCTACAATCTGTTTTAATTCCAGAGGAGTCCAGAGGTTCATTTAGATTTTAATAGGATTTTGGCATAGGTGGAACATCTGTGTCCAGAAAGCTGTGGATCATGCTCCTTTACTATTAAATATGTATATGTATGTTAAATTGTTATTGTTATTTAGATTTATAACATGTAGTTTACTTGCAATTCAAAACTTTTATTCATGTGGGTATAATAAGCGCGTAGGTAGGTATGCACTATGCAGTTTAATAGAAATAATACTTCAAGAATATAGACAGTGAAGACGTAAATATATAATAAACCTACAGCAGGTCCACAATAATTATGTCTACACTCTACATAATAATTAATAAATTAGTAAACAATATTCCTCAAATTTTATTGACATAAAATAATATTTAAACTATGCCATTCAAAATATAATTACTAGAGCCCGGAAGTTCGTGCACTTAAAACTATCAAAGTATGCATGCGAATATGCGCTTACAGTTACTAAAATATGCGGAAATATGCATTTAATTTTTTTTTTTTTACAATAATTTTTTTTGTTTTTGGTAAAAATAATAATTAAAAGTTGGGGAAAAATATGAAAAATGTTATTAATATGGTATATATTGTATTTACTTCAAGAATTACAATTTACATAAAGATAATTTCAATAAAGAAATTGGTGCATACTATTTTAAAAAAAACATTTAGAAGTAAAACGTTTTTATTTTGTTCAGCACTAATATTTTTAATATAATATAGTAAATATTTAGGTATTCTGCCCTGTAAAAATGAAAGACTATCTGTCAATTTTTCAAAAATGATATTATTTTAGACTATTTATAATTGGACTATTTTATATTGTTTTTACTGGGTTAAAATGCAGTTAAACATCAATCACACCATCAAAACGAGCCTTCAATTTGTAGTATCTACCAAGGTATCACTAAATAGTAAATACTAGACAAATAAGCAATAAATGAAATATCCTAGAAGAAAAATATGCTGTATGTGTTGTGTAGTTACTGCTTATATGTTTAGTAACTTTATTTAGGGGTATAAATGTATACTGCGTATTTTTCTAGTAACATTAAATTAACTGCCCAACAAATAGCAGTATCGACATGTTTATTATTGAATGTCAATATTTTAAATTCTTTTCATAATTATTGAATAAAATAAACAGATTTCAATGAGTTTCTAACTTTGATCAGATATATATTTTATTAGTCGTAATTAATATCATTAAAATATATTTAGTCATGTAGATACTGCCTTTTTATATGTAATATTAGTCATTTTTAAATTATCACAAACGCAGTATCTACTTAATTTGCCAAAAAAGGTATAAATAATTAATTTAGCAAAATGAAAATTATCCAGAACAATTTCTGGGTAATTTATTACAATAAACAATCAAAATATTATTTAATAATTTTGTTAACAATCAAAAAAGTAAAAAAAAATAAGCAAACCTCATTTCTCAACATTTATATTTATGTAGATACTGCCTTTCACTTAGTCAGGATAGTATTGGTTGTAGGTACCTACTTTATAATATATTATACTAGATTTAGTGGTATGTATCGTACCTATTTGGATATGAATAATAATTAGGTAATGATTGTTTGATTACACTAAATAAACTATAATGGAATTCTATCTACTATTCATAAATTCGTATATTATGTAATGTGTGTTTTGAATTACTTAATATTATAGATGGTATTAGATGTTACACCATACATTGTATTGACTTAAAAGTATGATATTTGAGAAATAATTAGAAATTAGAATTAACCTTGTAGATATTCAAATTTGAAGTAGGGTTAGACATACTTTGTCTGTTCTTATTTACTCGTTGAGATTCCAAAATATTATTTAGCCTGTTCCAAATCGATTTATTATTACTTCATTCGTTTTTTTGCATGATAGTGGTTTGGCCTATATTTTTTTTGTACTTATTTAAGTATAATATATAATATTTAGCTTAAGTTTAAATAATTGAATACTTAGGTACTATAAATTAAAGTTTAGTTCTAATTGAACAAAATAATCTTCTTTATATTATAATATACTTTATATGAGCACATTGTATGGCCATCAAATAATTATTAAATAAATGTTTGTATCTCATTTTATCTCTATATACTCAAAGTCTGTGTTGAACATTGATTTCCCAGACTTATCTTTCCCTTGCTTTGACCTACCAACACATGTATCTACACATAATGATGTATTCCTTAAATTATCTTTCCTCTGTAATAACACTTTTATTGGCCCAAATGGAATATCAGGAGACTTCTTATGCAACCTTAGGTACACAATCTCGCTATGGCTGATTTGTCGACAATCTGTAGACGCTGGAGTCTTACTCGACATCTTAAAAATTAGTTCTTTAACTCCTAACCTTAAATCAAGAAATCCCGCTCTGATCAATAATTACAGACCCATAATGATACTTAGTCATATCTCCAAAATCTTCTAGTCACTATACTAAACGCTTATTGACGAGCAACACGGCTTTCGGCCAGGTCGTTCAACGGAAACATGTAATGTCTAGTTTTGTAATAATTATATATTTAATGCATTCGCTGTCAGTTAGCAAGTTGATACAATAGAATTTATAGATTTAGCCAAAGCATTCGACACAGTAAGCCACCACGGTCTCATCACCATACTATAAGCTCCTCGGGAACTTGTTGTAAGAACCCTTGTTATCATGGATCATGTCATATTTAAGTCACAGACCTCAATAGGTTAAACTATAAGGCTCAAAATCAGATTCTTTTTTAGTATATCTTCCAGTGTGGCACAAAAGGTCATATATCACCAATACTTTTTTAATATTTATAAATAGCGCTAAGTCTGTTCTCCAACACTGCTGTCTCTGTCATGCAGACGATATGAAGTTTTTTATGAAAACTGTCTACATCGATGATTGTAAAGCCCTGCAAAATGACTTAGATGAATTTGTCATATGGAGCATATCCCTCGGTGTATCCCTTAACATCAACAAGTGTAAATTCATGACCTATATTAGAAGTCGTAATGCTATTATATTTACCTACTCTATCAACAATTTAGAATTCCTTTCAGTTGATGTCATTCAAGACTTAGGCTTTACCTTTTTTTCATAGCCTTTCTCCTTTTTCTCATATAGATGACATCACGTGCAGAGAGTATAAAACTTTTGGTTTTGTTAAGATAATAGCTAAAGTATTTATAATTTGAATAACTAATTAAATTATTACTTATTAGGTATTCATTTATTTAAAAATGTCCGTGCCCAGTAATTTATAGTTTGTACTCTTTGAAAAAGCGTTATAAGTTTTGCTTTAATCTGTACTCTGTAATAACTAAATGCACGTTAAGAATAATATACATTTAAATATTATAAACAGGCGTATATAGTCGTATATATTACAATTTATTTATTCAGCTGTCAAAAAAATAAAGTTTTAAATTTTATCCATAGGTACCATGTTTTTTTTATAAAAAATATAGTTTATGTTTACATTTTCAGAATAATTTTGGGAAAATTCAAGGTCTATAATCTCTAATAGTACTCACATAAAAATACAGTTTTAGGAAATTATAATCTAAACAGTCACGGTCTGCTGGACATTTAATTGTATTAAATACTAACAAAGCAGAATAATTTGAAGTTCAAATTGTTATGAAATTGGATATTTGAACAAAAAAATACCGATTTAGTTATTTTGTTACAATTAAAAAAAATAAGAATCGTTGAGACTTTTTACCATTTCTTTTATTAATATTTTTGTTTAAATTGTATCTTCAAAATAATTAGAATTATTTAACCTATTTATATCACGGATCTATACATATTATACACCGTTCTACGGTACGTCGGTAACAACTATATTATAACAACTAGGTTTAGATCAAAGAAATTTAACACCCGGAGATTAGAGAATAATAAAATATTCTCATTATTATCGAAATAACTGTATGTAACTTAAATATTTCATTCTATTATAAATTGTCATAACAAAAGAGGTAACTTCTATTGAGTTTACATTCCATATTTTCATACCTATTTAATACGTATACAGAAGATTTATTAACAACATGCATTGTGTCTGAGTGTACAAACACACAAATATTCATATAGTCATTTTTATGATATTTATAAATATTTAATAAATGTATCCTTACACAATTTTTTAGAGATAATAATCGATAATCACCAAACGTTTAGCTATTAAATTATTTATGTATTAAATTATATTTAAATAAATTTAAGTACATAAAAAAAAAATTATTTAGTACTTACCTCTACACTACAATATAATAAAACAAAGCTCACCATGTAATATTAAAAATACATATATTATTACAAATTAAACAATTTCTAAAAACATATATATAACATTTATATAAATACAGAGCGGGAAAATTCTTATGACACGTTAGGCGAGATTTTGGATATTTGTTGATTTTTTTTTGTGTTTTACTAATTAATGGTTGTTTTTTGTGATAAGCATTTAATGGTTTGAGTAAATATGTTTTTAAAACAGTTTTCTGACCACTCTGAGAACACTTTATATCTGTTTGTGAAATCGGTTCTCATGTATTTATTCCATTACTTTATTAAATGTGTACCTATATAAGACACAAATTAATGTTTCCTAGGTTTAACAAAATATAAGTACCTATAAATATACATTTTGAAAAATCGGTGATTTTTTTACATTTTATTAAATTTAAAAACATGTATGACGTATGTATAATATATATTATATGATATAGGTATATAATATATATATATACTAGCCGATCCCGTGCACTTCGTGACACGAAGTGTCAGCTATAATAGCTGTCCTATCCTAGCTGTCCTAGCTATCCTAGCTGTCCCTTCCAGCGTTGCCTGAATCATATGCCCATATATTAAATTGCCGTTTGGCGTTAACTAAATAAATAAATAAATATATTATGTTAAGATTAATCTCAAGTGATTTACATACATCTAAGCCACCTAGGTAGGCAATCCATGACGTGGATCCATCGAAACGTGGATAATATATGCGAGCAGTAGTAAATTATCAGGTAGGCAATCCACCTGCGGTCGATTGCGGACCCCATGAGATGCGTAAGTAACTGAAATCAGAATTAGGTACATTAAAAAAAAAACAACAACCAAGTTAATAGATTGTAACCAATGGCAACTATTTATAAACAAATATTTCCATTGTAAATCTCAAAATCCCCGTGTGAGCACCACTTGGGGCTAGACCTCTACCTTTTTAAATGATCCTATCTTCTTCTCATTGGTCTAATCTATCTCTGTCCCAAATTTAATCGTAATCGGTTAAACGGTTTTGGAATGCATAAAGGACAGCCAGACAGACATTCATTTTTATATAGGTACTAGCCGACCCGTCACGGCTTCGCCCGTGATTGGTTGTTTATTTTGCATTCAGGCGATGATATGTAGAATTTTTCATACAAATTTTATAGTTTAATGTGATCGGCTGCCGTAAATATATACAAAAAACGGTTAATGAAAACGTATTGAAATGTTATTTTAGCGGTATTAATGATAAATATATTTTTATTAAAAATGAATACAGATACAAAATAAATGCTAATTAATCTGTAGACAAAAAAAAAATTAAGAATCGGGTGATGTTGTGACATTCAAGAAAGTATTTGGTAAAACTCTGAAAAAAAATTGTAAAAAAGTTCAATAGCGACGTCAGAAAATTGGAATATTTAAATACAATACACCCCCTCCAGACAAAAAAAATTAAAAATTGAGCATTGTGGTGATACTCAGGAGAGTATTTGGAACAACTCTGTGAAAAAAAATTGGAAAAATGTTAAATAGTGTCATCACAAAACGGTAACATACAAATAAAAACCCCGCTCTCTCACCCCTCCATCAAAAAATTAAAAATAAGTCGATGTGGTGACATTGACGAAAGTATTTGGAGCAAATCTGTGAAAAAAAATTGTAAAAAAAGTTCAATAGCGTCGTCAGAAAATTGGAACATTTAAATACAATACACCCCTTCCCCATCCCATCCAGACAAAAAAAATTAAAAATTGATCAAAGTGATGACACTCGGGAAGACATTTGGAACATCTCAGTGAAAAAAAAATAGAAAAAAGATAAATATTGTTGTCACAAAATGGGAACATAAAAAAGTTCTGTTCTGGCGGACATCGTAGTGAGGCCCCAAAAATTAGCTTTGTTTTTTAATTTTTCAAGAATTTTCAACTTATTTTTTACTATCAAAAGTGGTACTAAAACCTTCAGCAAACTGTCAGATATAACAGTAAAAATGTTCAGCCAAATCGATTCAGTAGTTTTCTTGGTTAGCGTGGTCGTAGAAAACCCCTTAAATTGTATATATTAGTATAATAGATATAGATAGATAGGTATACAATTTACACGTTTATTTTAGTTAATAATAAGTTTTTTTATTAACTATCGGACTAAATTTATGCCAAAAACCTTCTCTGTGATGTCCTCTTTAACTGCACGACGATCAAATAAGTAGTTTCGGTGTTTATTGCTTATCCAGAACAAAAAAAATTGACTTCATTTTATATAGTAGTATAGGATATAGTAATAGGTATAGATTAATATTTAATACGAATATTTAGTATACATGTTGTTGGTGTACATGCGATAAAATTCTCGGAACAACACCGATATCAAACACAATACAATTTGACGAACAAAAAGGTCAGGTTGCAGGTAGCTGGAAACCCGTGGGCCGCACAATATGTACAATAATATATATAGGTATACAATTTACACGTTTATTTTAATTAATAATAACTAATTATTCATTAACTTAATCGGACTAAATTTTTGCCTTAAGCCTTCTCTGTGATGTCCTCTTTAATTTAAAAAAAATTGCACGACGATTGAATAAGTAGTTTCGGAGTTTACCCCGAACAAAAAAAAGCGACTTCAATTTATATAGTAGTATAGATATAGATATATAGATTTCTACTAATTATATAATAGTAATAAAATCTATAACCAATGGCAACCATTTAAATAAATACAAAAAACTACTGTGTGAACTACTGTTATTGTGCACTTAAGAGGCGATAACTCCGGAACCACTTATCGCACAGCATACAAACTTAGATAGTAGCCGATTCTCAGACCTACTGAATATGCATATAAAATTTCATAAAAATCGGTCAAACCGTTTGGGAGGAGTATTTTAACTAACATTGTGACACGAGAATTTTATATATAAGATTAATAATTAAAAAAAATTGTTTTAAATCATCAACGTAACTATTATAATTACCTATTTCAATTATCAAGATCATTGAACAGTTAAATCTTTAAATAGAGGTGCATAACTAGCCATGCATAACTAGAGACCCTAAATAATAATATTAACAATAATAATAAATAATAATAATATTATCTATAGAAAATGGTAGATATTGCCTTAATATATAGGCTCTTTAGATGGTACATAGATACTCGAATAGTAGATAGCCTCGAAATAGGAATTTTAAAAATAGTAAAATATACGTTTTATGTTAAATTGTTAACACATATATTATGTTTAAGCATATATGCGTATGTAGCAGTCAAAGAGAATCAACATCTTTATATTATTGGAATTAAAATAAAAATTATTTTTTATTCAAATATGATCCTAATATTATATTAAGTTAATTTAAACTTTGTATTGTTTAAATTTTTGTGTTGGAGCCGTTCACTGATGTCATCATATATGTACAACTTTATTTATTTTTATAATTACCTATATTCTTTAATCTTTAATATAGGTAAAACAATTATTTAAAAATAAAATATCCCCACAAATAAATTAGTTCATAATATTTTTTCTTAGGTAAAAGCCAAACTCTATACTTGAATGGCAGTGACATTTATGTTTAAGTATAAGAGGATGACCCCGAATAGGAGTCTGAGTGATATTTAAAAGAAAAATAATTTCCGCATGATACTTGTAACATCTTCTATATTTAGAACCATCTTCTTAATTAATATAACATTATATATGATATACCTACATAAATACAAAACATATAATATACTATATTGATTATAAAATATCCGAGTATTCTAAAATTTACGAATAATTGTATTTTAAACTTTAACAGACACTAGACAAGTTAACCTTAAAAACATTATATTTGCATAAATATTATACAAAATGTCAGCTAAAGTATCTACAACACATATGATAGATATAACTGATAGAAAATATCTTAAAGATAATATCATGAAAGTTATAGTAAAGATTACCGTAATATTTCTAATTATTATATTTTAGATTTATCTATCATTCTAGAACTATACCTACACTTGAACAATATTATTTTGTATCCATCATTTATTAAGTATTTAGATGCTTTTTGAAAAAAAAAGAAGTTAATTTGTTTCTGGGATTGAGACTAGCTTAGTACCTACCTGAGTTTCTACTATATGTTGACTTATGTTGAATACCAATCTGTGTTCTTCGAATTGTCGGCATTATCTGCATAATATATAGTGTTATACTTTATACGGAATTAACCTCTTATAATATAATTTTGTCGTGTTATTATTAATTAGTTTAGGTTGTATTAATTACTAATTAAGTACTAATTGTATTAATCTGTATGTCAATAAATAAGAAAAAATTAAAATTAAACTACTAAAATATATGAGTAAATTAAATTTCAAATTTTTTTTATCATATTATATAATTAATAAAATGCTGTGTCTTTGTTTTTATTTTTTATTTTACTCGGTTTTATGTAATACACAATACAAGTACCTACCTAATTGTAAGCTAGTTTAGTAGCCTTGAAAATCATTGCTAACTTTAATAAAAAAATAAATAATGATTGTAATAATAAACACAAAATTGAAAATTGAACATACAAAACAAGTAGGTGTAATGAAAAAAAAGTATAACTCTTACTTAAAATGTAAGTTTTACTATATAGATTCATATTTTGATATTTGGGTGTTCAGTAGTAAAATATAAGTAAAAAGTACTTATAAGGACAAAACTGCATTAAAGCATTCATGGACATAGGACATATACGCCAATAATTTATTATTTAATGATAACTCGATGACCATCTAATTTAAAACAACATTTACTTGATTTTCTAAAGATCCGTTATTATTGTGAAAAACTACCAGTTAGTATCAAATTATTGTATACATAATTATAATTTATAAGTTATTTTCCAGTGCATTGTAACCTATAGTGCTTATAATTATTTAATAATATTAAAAATGTACATTGTGTACAAATGGAGTATCATATGGTAAAACATACCTGACACAATATACATAATATATGCATAATATACCCAATTGGCATGTATGTCACGACATATATACAATGGAGCTTAAATTCATTAACCTTCTATAAAAAAACATTAAAATTTAAAATCAAACCTATGAAATTCACCTGTTACCTAAATTAAGTTACAAAATAATATTATACACCCAAAAAAATCTATCAAAAATCCTAAAAATTTAAAAAGGTTCATTTTCTTATAAACGTTTATTTCGCAATAATAATATTAGGTACTAAAGTCCATAAACCAAAAGTGGAATAGGAACATGGGAATCGATTTACTGTAACCATGATTTATGAACTAAATGATCATCCAATAGACAATGCAAGGTTGAAATACAATATTTTTTATTTGTTAGGTACTATATTATGAAATCTTTTAAAATATTAAAACGATGTCATAAAAACGTCGAAAACTGTACTTATGTCTATTTAAAATAAAGATTTCAATCTATTTCAAGTTACAAATATAATATAATTTATTTTATAAAATGCTACCTACCGAAAATACCTTGCATTACAATATAGAAATATTGAACTAATGGTATAAGGCGAAATAGTTAGGCAATTTAATTAACGTTATTTATATTAAATTAGTAAACACTTAAAATACATGTCTGTATAAACTACAAAAGTTAAATAATAACAATTCTGCACTGGATTTACCGGAGGTGCAAGGGTTGCATCATATCGGGGCTCAAGTAGTTTAATGAACATTATAAAATGTGTTACAAATTTAAAAATTGATAAAACGAGATTTACCAAAAAATATTATAAGTTATAAGTTAATAATTATAATTTATTTTGCATAACAACACATCATTAGGTTAAGATTCAAATTTATGTCTTACCTAGCTACTTTTTTAATTTAATAAATAAAAATATGCAAATGCATACAATTCCGGACCCTAGTTATAACCTATAAGGTCTACAGATCTAGTTTTTAGTATACAAAATAGTTTTTGGATAGAAATTTAGTTAGTATCCACAAATATATAATCATAACTTTCTAAAAATAAGTGTTAAAAAAAAATCGTGTCATCTTATCATATTGCAGCAACGTGGTTAGTGATTATAATACATTTGTTTAGTGCAATTTTTAATAGTTTTTATAATCTGGGCCTTACTTATTAGTAATCTAAAGTTTTAACAAAATGATGAGTATTCGATGATGTTTTCTTAAAAAAAAAATACTATGAATTATTTATTTGCAATACAGGTAGGTAACAGTCTTACACGCTTTCAATACATTGTTTAAATAATTTTTTTAAAAACATAGAATGGTGTAACATGAATATAAAGTATATTAAAATAATACATCAATAGGTAAGGAGTATTTTATTTTAATAATTATAAAAGTTGATGCCTGTAAAATGACAAGATTAGGGAACCTATATCTCGAGTTCCAATCTCTGTAATAAAATACTAACGAGTAACAAGTATACATGAAAGGAACAATTTTGTCATCGTAATTACTATAAATTAGAGAAAAAAGTGACACAAATTTTTTATATTAATTAAGTATTTTAAAAAATAAAAAGTCAAAGTCTGAGTAGCTCTCTGTTTGGTAATTTTTATAATACAAACAATCAATTAATTATCTCGCCGTCTTTCAAATCCTCCTTAACTTTTTTATAAGTGAAAAATATACGACTATATATTATATACTAAATGCCTTACAATTTTAACAAGTATATTATGTCATGTGACAACATTAAATAAGTTGAATTTAAATAATTTTATTTAGTTGTGAAAACAGTTGTGTGAACAAAATACATTTTAGATTCTGAGCGGAGCGAGGAATGTATTGATCTCACTATGTTGTGTGGTGTTTTTTTTTGTGACTGTCATCACGTATTAGTGCAGTAAAAGTGCTCCGATTTTCTTCATCAGCATCTTTTGCTGATAGGAAAGTGAATCTAGTTGATGAATTGGAGGTCAAAAGTATGAAATTTCCAATAGTTTTTAAATCTATCGGGAAGAACAAAAAAATAATTAAGGAAAAATGGGAATTTTTTTGCAAAGCAAATTTTTAACAAAATTAATTTTGATTTTTTTATGTAACAAAATAAATAATGACTGTAGATACATGACATTTTCACCGAATATTTATACAAGCATTTTCTATAAACCATACAATTTTCAATATATTTTGATTTTTTCGAGCTATTTATAGGCATAAAAAATGTTTATGTTTTTATTTTTATTATTGCCAAAAAAATGTTTCATTAACATGAATGGTTTTATAGACTTTTTAAGTAAAAATTTGGACTTCACTCCGCTTATCTATAATTTATCTATAACTTACTAATAAGCTACTCGTCCAAAATTGAATTTTTATGTATAGAAATGTTTGGAAAATTATTCTGCTTTGGAATATGAATTTTAAACTGTATACTGTCGTTCAAAAATGTAAAACCTTAAAAAATTACAAGGATACAAATATCAAGAAATGTTTTTGTGTATATTATGTTACGGATAGATAGAAAATATTATTTTCGCCGGACATGTTCGACAAAAATTGTTTTTCTTTTCACAGTTGGAATAGAATCGGTCCCGTCCCGGCTTTTAGTGTTGCCATGAACCAAGATAGTTAACTTAAATAGTTTTATCTTAGTTTATGGTATTGCCCACAGCGGCGTGGAGAGGCAGTTTTTATTTAGCCACGGCTCCGTTGAATTTTGGGGGTGGTGGTGGTCCATTTGTTAAATATATTGTTTATGTATTATGTGGAAACTGGAAAGTACCTATACGGTTATGCACACGTTAATGTTATAAACTATGGGCTTATATCTGTGTTTATTTGTTTTACATAAGATGTGTTATGTTTAAACATTGTTATGAATTATATTTAATTTAAATATTTAGTTCGTATCTGAGTATTACTGCTGGGTGACTTCTCTTTTTCCGTAATATATTTTTTTTCCGCACATATGCTTTTTGTAAATACCATTACAGATTATAATCCAATAAATGTCCAAAAAAAAAATAATTAAAATGTTTGCTCTTTCCTTTGATGTATAAATTATAGTGTATAATTGTTATTTGACTTCATATCAAAGTGTCGTGATAAAAGTTTCTAAATGTGTAGTTTTAAATAGATAAGCATACATCATTACAAATTTAGATAAAACTGAGTTTATAAAATTAGTATTATGGTACTTTTTTGTAGAGAAACACACATTTTTACCAGAGAAAAATGTATTTTGTACCCAATTTTTTTGTTAAATGTATTTTTCATAATGTATATGGTATTTTCTTGCGATCAATTTTGGTATAAATCATCCTGTTGTGAGTGGATGGATAAAATATATTTTGCTCTTTTCATTAAAATTGATTACCCCGCCACTAGATAAGTATATTGTAATGATGCTTGAAAGGTGTTTTATGTTCACGCTTGTAGGTATAACATTAGTCAATAAAAATATAATCATAATATTATAATAGTTACTGGAGACACAGTTATTGTGGTGAATTAATAGTATTTCAACGAGTATAAAAATATGATTGTACTTTTTTTTATTACACTTTTTAGTGTATACCTAGCTAGTAATTTTGTACATATTTGAGGTGATATTTTCTTTTTATTATTATATATTATATGATTAATTTATATTTTTTCCCGCAAAACGTTGTCATATTTTTTTGAATTTGATAATTGTTTCAACATTTTTGTACATATTTTAATTTTTAATTTTAATCTTCTCATTATTTAATTATGATTTTTCTAACAATGATGTTTATTTTTAAATTGTTATGGTTTTTTGCTCAAACTTTTCTTTTATTATACGCCCTAACGTGTTTCATAAATCCGACCAAACGTGTTTAAAATTTTCAGATACAATTTTGATAATGTGCCAAAACGTGTTACGCCCGTCTGAATAAAACAAAGTATGTACGGTAATGACGTATAATCTATTAAGATAAGTGTTTTCTTTGAATACACATTTTTTTATTATGATGTTTCCATCGAGAAATATTATCAGACGTCTCATATTTTAATAAATCAAATAATATTTTTTAAAAGCTGGTTTTGGAGATTATTCATATCCAATATAGGTAAACGTTTTATAATATAAAATTATATTATAAAAACGTTAATATTTGCTCGATAATCTGGTCAAATGCGTAATAGCTTGCGATGATATTTTTAAGTATCGTCACAGGACACTTCTTACAGTATATTATGCATTATATATTTAAAAATATGGTCATATTATAAAAACGTGTATAGGTACAAAAAACAGAATTTGATTACATTCATTGTTAAATGAAAAAATGAGAAAAGTAGATAAGCACTTTGCTGTAAGAAAATGACGAATGTACTTTAACCTAACAAGGTTCCTCGTACGCTTTTATAATAGCAATGTCACATGTTTAAAGGTGGAAAGGTTTTAGATTTCAACGATTTATATATTTTAAATTACAACAAATGACTAAAATATTTTTAAAATAAATTGATATTTTTCGTTTAAAAACTTTCGTCAACACTTAAATACCTAAATAAAAATGTTGCCTACGTATTTTCAATATATTTAAATTTCTGTAATAAAAGGTTTCTCATGAGCTTTTATTTTCAAGCAATTTCATATTTAACCAATAAAGATTCTTATAAACATTTATAGAAAAGAATATAAAAATATCGAACATTTTGAATGTCTATTAAAAGAGTTAGCCGTGCGTGTGACGTACTAAAAAAACAGTACATTTCTCAGATCAAATTAAAACCCGTAATTGTATCATTAATTAAAATTAAAAAGTGTACAAATTGTAATAATCGATCAAATTGCATATGAATTACCTATATAATATCTTTAAAAAAATGGACGGGCCTACAAACCTCACTAAAACTCACTAAAAAAATATCCGATTTTTATTGTAGGTACACATTGTAGTTCATACAATTACACAAAACTTTTAATAAAATAGAAGCATGAAGGATGCAATATGTATTTCATTAGTTTTTAGTATGTTCAATGGTCATGCGTAAGTATAGGTAAATGTACATTTAATATATATTTAGTCATTTAAAAATGTATCCAAATAATTAAATTGCATGTAAAATGTAACAATAGGATACATTTACCCGGAAATTTGTATAATTGAACAAACAAGTTATAAATGTACCTACAGCCCGTCTACAGGCCTACACTGGATTAAAGCATATTTGAAATATTTCGTCACGTTCTTATTTTTAGGTGACAACAGCAATGGTTAATCGGTTATCGCTGCTTATTGTATTATACGAAGGATGATCGTGTCATTCGTTAGGATAACTATTTATATTAAAAATGACGTCAACAAATTAATTTTTTACACAATAAAACATCACAATTATATATAAGTTACAGCAAAATACGATTGAGAACGACATTTTTGGTACATAATACAATTGAGAATGTTTGAATTTATTGTTTTTTGCAACGTTGTCAAATTTATTAATTGTTATTGGACGATAATAATTATTATTGCAAGATTTATCGAGCCTTTGTCGGATATTATTAGAAACTCAAGTAACATGAACACTATTATCTGAGTATTGAACTTAGATACGCGAGAATAACAATTAGGCGTCACAGTCGTCACAAATGTCAACTTTGTGCTTGTCACTTTTATATTCCTATTCGCCACATATTGGAAAATAAGTAATAATTATAAGTTAAAATTATACTTACGAGACGAGTTGAAGACCTCCGATATTATATAGGTAGGTTGGTAACTCATTACAATAATGTATTTTATTTTTTATATAATATATTTTTACGAGTTTTAACTTATTATAACAATAGTTATTGATTCCAAATTTATGCTAAACTTATATTTAGAAACATATTTTTTGTTTATAAGACCCCATGAACGGCATGAACCCATATGTTTTTATTAGATTATATTTATGACTTTTCTAGAATATTTTTATTTGTTTATTTTAATTATATAAATGTATTATTATAAGGAAATTATTTTAACAATATAGTATATTATCACTATTAATATTTTTTACTATTATACTTACATTTTCATTTTATAAAATCAAATAAAAATATTTTTCTTAAACTAATAAAGATTAACTTGTAACTGTGTCTAAACTAAAAATCTATCGTTTGACCAAAAAAATAATAATAATAACATGGCAACATTGCACGTGAATTAGTTCTCAATCGTATTACTATTTTGGGTCAGCGGTAAGTTCTTTGTTAATTTAATTTTTTTGTTTTTTTGTTATCAATCGTTAGACCAAAAAAGTATAACGTTCTCAATTGTTCAATAGCCATTAGTTAGCTTTAGATTATTTACTTAAGCTATGATAATATTATAAACATAATAAATATAAAGATAAATAATACAATTATCTTACAAAATACCAATTTAGATATTATCTATCTAGATTAAGTAAAAAATATAAATATAATATTTTATACATTTTAATACTTTTCAGATAAAATATTAAAATAGGTGAATTTCTTAAGTAGATACTTCAAAATTGTTGTACTACTCTGATGTACATTAGGTGTAGTGTGGGTTACTTTAAAATACATAAAAAAATTTAATTCAATGATGTAAAATCATTGTATACGAAAAATGGTTCTGAGCGAAGACAGTCTGTCAGCCTATATAACTATAACTTATAAAGAGCTTAGTTTAGTTTTTTTCTATATTTTATGATTTTATTGCTAATAAAGTAATTTATATTACTTTATGTTACTCAACTTTTAATAAAACAGTAGGTTGAATTAATTTTTACGATAAAATTTAATTTTATATACTTTAAAAGTTTCAAGTCCGCACGAATAATACTTTCATATTACAAAAAAAATAACTAAAACCGTTATTCACAGTTTAAATATTTAGTTTCATCCAATTTTGAGCTATAAATGCTTTTATAATTTTATGATGCATAAAAAATAGTAGTATACAATTTCGTGTATTTAATGCTATTTTTTTAGGAGAGCGAAGAATGTATTAATTTTACAATGATGATGTGTGTTGTTTTTTGTGTTTTTTTCTGTCTGTATACACGATAAGTAGGTAGTCAAAATATTGCTTCAATTTTTTTCATCAATAAATTTTCTGATGAAAAAGTAAATCTAGTTGGTACTTTTGAAAGGTCATTTTTGAAAATTTCTGATAACGTTTGAAAGCGCTGGGAAAACAAAAAAAAAATAAGGAAATAATGGAACTTTTACACTAAACTGCAGGTTTTTGACATAACTAATTTTGTTTTATTGGTGTAAATAAAAATAAAATGACTGTAGATAAATGCAATTTTCACCAAATGTTCATATAAACATTTTATATAAACCATACAATTTTAAATATATTTTTACTTTTTTTTTATCTATTAATAGGCATATGGAATTTTTTTTATTATTATTGTCGATAAAAATTAGTTTGAAAAAGACTTGAAAATTGGATACAAGGTTCATCATAACTCGTTTTAAGTGAAAATAAAAGCATAACTCACAAAAGTTGAGCGTAAGTGTATAATAGTTTTTTATAAGCGTAGACGCTTTTTAGAAAGTTAAAATTTCGACAAAATACTCGTACGTAAAACTAACGAAAAATAGTAGTTTTTTTGATTCAGAATTTCATAAAAATGTTTCTGTTTAAATCTAAAATTTAAAAATTCAACACAAGATTTCCCATAAGTTTTATACGTTTTACAAAAAAAAAGTTTACCGAAAAATTAAACTAATTTTTTATGAATGTTTGAAGTTAGAGTGTTAGGCATTGGATATTCTCAATTAAACTATGCCGATTTTTCAGGAAACAATTTTCTTATTTTGTTCTAATTCAAAAGTATCAACTAGATTCACTCTCCTACCAGAATAGATACTTAAGTTGAAAATAGAAGCATTAGTTCTAGTTCTACTACAAAAATGTTTAAAGACAGTAAAAAAATAAGCATTGTAAATTCAATACATTCATTGCTCCGCTCAGAATCTAAAATGTATTTATTTAAATAAATAAAATTGTTTATTTTTATAATAATTATTGCAATATTAGTTAACCCATTTTGAATAATAACTTTGCTACCTACCTATTATTTTTATTATATTTCTAAAACAAAATACAAAAATAAAACATATTTTTGATCGTGTAGTAATCCATCCATTATTATAAATCCAAATCAATTTAGATAAAGCTGATGATCAAAATTCACTGTCATTATAATTGTAACACCTTCATAATAAATCATATTAACCTAATTAAATAGATTTAGCAATAATCATGATACATTATGAACACTAAATATGATATATCTATATCATTATTATACACTTAGTGCTACTAACTTATGGGTACTTCAAAATAATCAAATTAAAAAAAATTGTTTATGATGTAATGATATCAATCCAATACTCAATAGTATGATATATTTATGTATATTGAATATTCTGATTATTATTTGAATTTCATATAGCGCTAAGACTTGAGTCATACAAAAAAAATCACATCAGCAGTTTTTATTACTTCATGGCATTCTATTAACTTTTATTCTGAAACAAAATATTAAATAAATCTCTAAAATAAAATATTAAAGAGTTTTAAACTCTAATAATCAATATTATAATTTAATAACTATTTACGAACTTTGTAATGTTATAGCCTATCATTTTAAATTGTTTGTATGTAACTATAGAACTTTTACAAACTTTCTAGATGTACTTCGCAGTATAGAAAAAAAAACAATATTACATTTTGACAAATCGTCGATACAAAATTAAAAACTCTGCAAATATAGTTTGATGTTATAAAATTCATCACATCAAGTTACTTTTATAATCGGATCCTCACAGTATAACAAAAAATTACAATTTTAATTTTTAATGACTACCTAGGGACCAATAACAAAAAAAAATAATAACTATCACCATAGTAATTTATTAGTACCTACTTATAGGTACCTATAGGTACTATATAAGTGTAATGCATGTACATGTATTAAATTAGGTTAGTAGTATTGTGATAAGAGGGAGTAATGTGATAACAGACACACACTCCACTTCAGTGTGTGTAATAGTAGAAACACATGTCATATATTAAGTTGTAATGTTGTTAAATTAAATTAAATAAATAAAATAAATATACTTTTGTTTAATGTTAACTTGTTTGTTATTTAATACATCACAAGAAGTATTATATATTTTACAAAATACTTACTGGTATTAGTAGCATACTAGCAACTAACAGAACAGTCGTCTACTTCTAGTTTCTACTTAACATAATATTTCAATGGTAATTTAATATTTACTAGTGTAATCAATTTTTTAACAATTTCGGTGAAACGTACAATAACATCGCATTGTCGTGACTGACTCGTGAGGTCATTGTGCGGCGGCGTATACAAATAACACTTTACAGCTGATAGGAACTAGGTATAAATACTATAATATAAAAACATGGTATTTACCATATTATTACAATATATTAAAATATAGACAATCACTTCTTTAAACTATTTTTTTTCTTCTTTTATTTTTCCCTCAAACTATTTAGACAACATAATACGTACATTTCTTACAACTTTTAATGTTCTTAACTGATTCCTAATGGCGTTATGATGCCGCGGGTTAGTAAATAATAATAATAATAATATTTAAAAAAAATAATAAAGGAAGAAAATAATATGTTATAACGATTGTAGTATTACACTGGCACGTGACTACACTTTACTTCAGAAAATAGTGCTTGAGGAGGTTAGGTGGTCGGTTGGGATTTGTGATTCCGTTATATTATTTTATCGGATGTAATGAAATAAACGTAGGCAAGAATTGCCAATTTCGTACACGATGGTCACTGGTGAGTAACCGTCTCGAAAACCCGGGCGAGCTTCAAGGCCCCCGTGCTGTTCACTGTTTGTAACCTAAACAACTAGGTAATATTATAATAACTGTGGAAGGGAGATTCCTATACTAAAGCATAATATAGTATCAACATAAAATAATTCACATATTTAATAGCGTGATATTTCCGCAAATTATAACTGCGGTTCGTCGTTTGAAATCCGATCATTTCAAATCAGCACGCTGTCGGTGCGATTCGTGCAGTTTTTTTCATAATATTTACGATGCGAATTTAAATTATATTTAAGATTATTATATTTAATACGTCGATACTATATAGTTATACTTAACTAGTGGTTCAGTTAAAGTGACAAGTGATCATCACGATTAACGATTGAAAATATTAATAATAAACCTGACACCATGTTCGTTCTTTTTTTTATATTCATGTCGTTGACTGATGTTTTCGGTTATTATTTAGCTGATTTGACAATACCTCAAAACCACACTCACGAACAGTCGGAATACATACCCGAAAAGTGCTTATCAATGAACAAGATTGCCTACGAAGACCGTTGTTGGGACCTGTTGACTAAAGGACCGTGCGATGAGGGTTAGTGACAAGACACGTTTTTTTTTTGTATTACTCTAAAATATACCAGATACCTGTGGCCTACTTGTAATAAATAATAATAATTTAAAAAAATTATAGGATAAAAAATGGTTTCAATAAAAAAACGTTAGAATATGGACCAACATGTAGATATAGGTATATAGCCATATAAAATATAACTATATAAGTCCATGAAATATATTATGTTATTATATTAAATATATTATATATTATGTATTTTAAAAAGCAAACAATAAAAGACCTAAAGGTTACATCAAGTGCGCATTAAATATATGATCTTCTCTCATCAAAATTGACACTTCATATTCGACAATTATGTACTTTATCTGATCATATTAAAATTAAACTAAAATAATAATATAAACAACATATTATTAATGAATAATGTATACCTAGTTGAAATGATATCTACTATCTAGTTTATTAACTTTTATAACTTAAAAATAATATACCTATTGGCTATTTGCAGGCTATAACTATTGAATTCTTTATTAATTGTTATTTATTACTTATATACGGTATGATAAGGTTGATTATTATATAAGCTTCTGAATATATATCTACATACAATATTATTTTATATTGAATGTATATATACTTTATTGTATAGAATATACAAACAAATTATATGAACGATTTTGTAATGATTTAAAAATATGGTATTTGGATATAAATAATGATAATAATATATTTAATTTAACAGAGTAAAATATTTAAGCTTTAAATTAAAATAGTAGATGCATTTGCATAAGGGTTAATTGTATGATTTATTTAATTTGACATCTTTAACTCATTACATAAAATTACCCACTTGACGTGGTTTATTATCGGGAGTGAATACGAGAGTTTTTCCTTAAGAATATAATATATCTCCGGATAATGAATATCACTTACCTTTTTGCGGATACTGTGAGTCTTTACCGATGTTGATTAGATTCTGACCAGGAGGTGAGAACGTAGAGGAGATATGCCAAACTTTGACAACGATATTATGATTAATTTAATTTATTTAAAATAACATAGAGTAATTTAATATATATAAAAAAGACATGACAGTTTATAGGCTATCGAGTGGGCGACTGAGCGCCGGTGTATGTGCGGTGTATGCTTAAATAGACGATGATTGTGAGATGCCGCCCTTAAGATCAAACAGTAATTGCGGCATGTCCCAATCATCGGCGTAAAGTGATAAGTAGTTAATACTATAATTATGGACCTTAATGTATAATTGGTTTTCTTAAATCTAAATGTTTTTATTCTAATGCTATATAATATAATAATGTGTGTAGCATTACAATTTTGTTCAGAATAATTTGTTTATTTATTAAATTGATTAATTTAAATTTAAAATTATATTTTAAACATTTTCACCACTGAAATTTGGTGTTATATTTAGTCCTATTATATTATCTTTAAGCACAGACTTAAGCCGAAATCCATCCCATTTAACGTATTAAACATGTATGATGTATAGTATCTACTAAACTCAAATTAATTTCTAAATAATAATTGTGATTAATTTACATTTACAAAAAAAACAATGATTATATTTTGTGAAAAAATATAAACACATGGTTTAACAATTAGACAATGAAAATTCTTAAGACCTTGAAGATTTTCTTAGTCCCAGGCAATTAAAACAATTTAACAACGTAAAAATATGGAACATAAAAATATTAATTTTAGACAATTACTATTACTAGCTATTATAACGGTTAAGTAATTTAAAATTAAATACATAAAATATTTAGTAATAATTTTTAAACTTAAATAAATATATTAATAAATATTAAGCATCTATAATAAAATATTAAATTATGTTAAATTAAACCTTATAATTAGTACATTTTACAAAAATTAATAAAAATAAGTTGCCTAAATAATTAGACTACCTACCTACATGTTTATTAAATGTAGATACCTAAAGAATAAGTTTAGTCATTTAAATAAGTAGATAATATACACATAGTGTGGTAACTGGTAATATAATTCAAAAATTCATTAGGGATGAATGATTCATTCCGCATTCGACAATTTAAAATTATTTTTATATTTTTGAAATGATAAAATTAATCCTATACGTTTAAAATTATTATCAACTCAAGTCTAAAAAAAAATATAAATACACCTATATTATACGTCATAGTCATTAATTATTACATGAAAATTGTAAACCTACAACTGTCCTACTTATAAGCGCAATTTGTGGGTAAGAGCTAAGGCCCCCCCCCCAAAAAAAAAATCAATCATAACCCCATCAAATGGTTTATATTTATCTATCTCTGGGGGGCATATGGTGCACAATTAAATTATAATAGCCTTCCCCAAACTTAAGCTCGAATTGCGTCTATGGTCCTACTATTGTAGGTGTACATAATTTTCCTTAACCATTCAATAAACAGTAGGTATACTGAAAGAACTTTAAAAATGCATGCGTATGACCTACAACTATAAGTAACGTAATCGTCGTAATCCCAATTTTAACATAGTTCAAGGGTATTGTTTTCGCCAGTATAAGACTATAAAGCGAATTACATGTAGATGTAGTATACGCGAAGATAAATAATCTAGAACCGAAGAGCTTGCGTGTAAATAAATAATTTATATTTGTATTTTGTACCTTGATTCTTGAACAATTTCCGCCAATAAATAATTATACGAACTACAAGAGCACCCAAAGAGAATAAATCTACAATAGACTCTTATTTTCTAATTATAATTTATAGCTTAAATTATTAAAACAACTGCAGAGTAATTAATTATGTAGACCGTAATGTAATCAGAAAATACTAAATAATGTTGCGTGTTTCTGTTTTTAACTCAACAAATACAATGTAGTAAACCATGCACAAAATAAAATTTACATACGTGAGGAGATTTATTTAGATTTAAATTAATAGTTGTACCCGATAAAATCTCAAAAATGTCCCTAAACAAAAAAATCGTTCACACTTTAAAACTGATGATCAAAATAAAGTGAAATTCGAAGTCCATATATATAATATATAAATGTATTTTTCCATTGCTATAACAGTTTTTCATTTCGGTTTTAATATAAATTGTCAATACTTATAAAGAAGAAGAAGAATAAATCAATACATTTTATAAATTTACAAAAGTATAATATTTTTATCAAACTCTAACTCCTAAGTCCATACAGTATATAGGCACTTAAAGGCTGACAGAACTATAATTTATGAATGTACCTACCTATACAAGACTAAACTCAATACTCCCGACTCCTTAGGGCTTAGGGCTTGGACCAAATTGATGCAAACTCCATGAAATAAAACTATCTGATACAATACAAAGCATATTCAAACGTTTTAATCTACAAGGATTTTACATCGATCATATTCATTTTTATTTTATTTATTAAAGCCATTATTTTTATGTACACACGTCATGTTCATTGTTCAATAACTTAACAAAATAATAATCGTTATTACTTATTATTGTATGATAATTAATTTAAAACTATTTTTAATTTATACTGAAAAATTATAATTACGAAAAAAACACGATATATTATTGTTAAAACAAAGTAAGTAAACTTCAAAAGTTTACAACGATACTTTTTTTAGTTAAAATATTTCGATTGTTATAACATTTAATATTTAATATACGACCCGTAGTTTTAGTTTAGAAACTGTTTTTGTTTCATTATTCTTGTAAAGTTGTTCTCATTCTAAGAGTTGTATTTATCTGTTCTAAATTATATTTGAAGTTTTTTATAATATTTCATAGGTCCAAATATTCAATAACAATACACAAAGAAAAGTTTATTTCTTAGTTTCTTAAATTATTTATTTTTAATTTGTATAATTATAGCTTATATTATATAATAGGTATGCAGTTAAATCTTTATCGAAAATTCGTTTGCTTTGTTGACATTTTAGATTCTGAGCGGAGCAATTTATTTGTGCCGATAAAAACTTGAAAATTGCATTACGATGTTTTTCATAATTTGTTAATTGAAAATTTTAAAAAAAGTTGAGCGTAAGTCTCTATTGGTTTTTTATAAGAATCTAAAGTTGAAATTTCAAGAAAATAATACGTAAAAATCATGACATTTTGCAGTTTTTTTTTTTAATTAGGTAATTTATAAAAAATTTTCTATTTAAATCTAAGATTTGAAAATTCAACACATGATTCTCTAAAAATTGTTCTATCTTAATGAATCATGTAATTCAAGAAGAAATAACCACAAATATTTGAAAATTTCACCAATTGTTTAAATTATCATTTTATATACATCAAAACAATTTAAAAATATTATGACCATTTTTGAGCTGATTGTACCCTTCAGAAATGTTTGGTTTTTTCAAAATTTGTTTCTTTTAATATCGATAAAAAAAATTTGGTTGCGTCAAATTGTACTTGAAACTTTTATTATAGTATATTAATATATTTTATACACTCAATTAAATTTTAAAATGCATTGTTTACTGCAAAAAATAATTCAACCTACTGTATTATTAATAGTAAAATGAATTATTTTAATAGCAATAATATCTTAAAATACACTTAGTTAAGTATTCTGACAAATCGTCTTCGGACAGAATCGTTTTTCGTTACAATGATTTTATATCATTGAATTCAAATTTAACACATCCATGAAAGTGACCTACTCGACGCACCTACTGCAGTACAGCAGAGCGGTACCCACTTGCCGAATTTTTTTTAATATTAAACATGTTCAAGTAGAGTATCATTGAACGTTGGATATGGATGTCAATACGATCACATAATGAAGGCTTAAAAATTAAGTTACCTACAATAGGTAATCGTTCTTTATATTTTTTATATAAACGTGACCTATTTTGTTGTACCTATCTAGTTAAATCACTATTAGCTCCCCAGCCCAAAATCTTATTACTATAGCATTTATAACTTATAATATTTTACTACTTTTCATACCATTTTAGAATATAACTATATAGTAATTATTTTAAACCTCCCGGTTTAGTATAAACCATGGTCCGTGTACGATTGTTACCTACACATTTCCAATAAAATCATAAATTCACTTTGAGATAAAAATAAAATATCATACAGAATAATAAAAATAATTAAATAATACTATAAGTTTATTTATAACCTTAATTAGATACACGTATTGCACATTTCAATGAAGGCGCAGTATAAATTAAAATCAGTTCGAAGCAATTACAAGGACAAATTTTAAGAATAAATAACATTTGATTCTCGTAAGTTTATAAGCTTCAGAAATTATATATATTTATACCTACATATATGTTATGATGCGTAAAACAACACTACTAACTCATAAACAAATTAATGTAGCACATACGATCATGATGTCGACAGGCAGAGTCATACGGTGTGCAGGCGGTGATTAAATTATAATACGGTTGATATAAGAAGGAAGTAAATATTAAAAAAAAAATCACACGCACCTTTAGGCGGTAACGTTTTAAATTTATGTATAAGTAAAAAAAGAACGCGTTATGAAACTTTTTTTGTAGGATGTAGTACTATGTATAATATAAGCTATATTTCAAACAATATATTATACACACTTAACCATAAGAGGACAAACAGTGACTCGGTAGACATGAAGACTTGGGAGGAGAAGGGTTTGCGTTGTTTTATTGTTTATATACCTAGTTAGGAGCGTTGAACGCGAAGGCATTGAATGTATATTATGTAATTGCCAATTAAGTGTTGACTGAAGTACTATATGCACCTATAAATATTATATATGAATATATTCATATAATGTATTTTAAAATAGTTTTCGACCGCCACCCCCCCCCCCCCCACAAAAATACACATATATAATATGTATACATGACTACCCTTCTGTTTGTGGCTTTTCGAACACTTAATATTCTGTAGTTTTCTAATGTAATTTAGCGAGGTGCTAATTAATAGGTACCACGGTTATCTACATCTATCTACATAATATATCATCATTCTAGATAACCGTGATCGGTACATTTTGGCCGAAAAGGGGGCCGCCCATCGGTACCTACCTAAAGTTATTCTATGTTTAAATCGAAGAAGTTTTTAAGTCTAACTATTTTGTTTAAAGGAAATCCAGTGAAAGTAACTAGTTAGTTTTAAATTATAATATTATATGTACTACGGTGTTTACAGAAAAGTGATTTTGAGCAGAGTAATTAGTAAAAAATAACGTGTTTAAATAAATTAAATAAATTACTCTGCCACCAGTATTCTGCCACTCTTAGGACCATCTGGTGTAAGAATCTCGCAATGTACAACGGGCAATTAACAATTTAAAACAAACAACGCTGACGAGCGATCGCGATCATACACTGCCGGGGTACTCTAATTCACTGATATACTACGTCTAGGCCTAGGCGGTTAGGCTGTTTCCAACATCGTCGTGATAATGATAATAATAATAATGATAATAATACCCTTTCGGGACATCCCAACAGGACGGCGCGAGGCCCCCCTGCCTCGATTTCAAAATTATAATTAAGGCCCCGCAGTTCTGAAATGATTTCTACCGTTCAGAGATTTTACTGAATTTCCAACATTTTATTTATTGAAATTATAGTTTGTAATAAATTATTTTTGTATAAAACAGTTTTGTTAACTTTTTGACTATTTTGAAATAGACTGTTATTTATTTTGCGAGCGCGCCTCGCCCGCGAACCCGTCGAGCCGCGGGTGGCCGGAGAAAGTACTCGGGTGACATACCACCGTGCACCGTCTGTACTCCGTCTCGTACCCTCCATAGTCCTTACCGTCGCCGTCGTCCTGTCGGACGTCTCCGGCTGAGGGGGTGATGATTGTGTTCGGTGGCCACGAGGTTCTAATCCCGTCGCGGTCGGCAGCAAAACGCCACCTGGACCTAACCTAACCTGGCCTTACCCGACGCCACGCTGATGACTGTTTTCCCCGTCATCGGGGTACGGGCGCGACCTGTTCAGGCACTGCTGCCGACCCGGCCCCGCCGTCGGATTCACCTCGAACGTCCGTCACTCTTCCCGATTGTCCGCCATCGACATCGATCTCGGTTATTTGGATGTACCAGCGACGGGTTAATACATGCCACTGACGAAATGACGATAATGCGATTTCTGGCCCCACAATTTTACTCTGCACCCAAGCCCCGCGAATCTTTAGGACGGCCCTGCATCCCGCTACACTATATCGATATGTATGTATATACTTACATTATTCATGCGTTATTACATAAATTGTGTGTGTTTATAGGACAGTGGTTGGTATTGGACAAAGTGTCAGACGACGTACAACTGCAGGAGCCGCGTCCACTGAGGGCCAAGTGCACGAGACGGCGGTGCAGCGAGTCGGACGTGTATTGGCCGCGGGACGGGTTTTGCCATGACGAGGAATCGGCTCGGCGTGAACGGTTGTGCCCCAGCTCCGACACGGTGTTGGCTACCGACGATTACGGCGACGGATACTGCAAGTGTCACGGCGGTGGCAAAGTACCTTATGTGCGGGTCATCGTCTCTACCGACAACAATGGTGACCAAGACTCGCAGCCGTGCTATCCGCTGTACTCAGAGGGTCCGTGTCCCAGGAATCGCGTACTAACGCCCTACGGAACCAGGCGAGTACAATGATTCTAGGTGTTATAGACTTATAGCAGCTATTTTGTTTTTTGTTTTTTTTTCCTGCTCTTGTTCAGTTTTTACTATTTTGGCATAATATTGTTTATTATAACTTGCATATAGGCATACATAAATATTTTATAATATTATTAGTGATAGCCTCGGTGGTGCCGGTAAAAAGCTGCCAAACACGATTTAACAACACCGCTGCAGCCCTGTATCTAATAGATATCTATATTCTATATTCTGATATTCCTATTGATTATTTGCAAGAAATGATAGTTTATACTTGAAACATTTGAAAAAATTATCAATTGTTATACAATTCAATTAATTATCCACTATCAATTATTATATTAAATAGTTATTAAATTAATGTCCTACACTATTACCTCCTTTACATTTGAAAGAACTGGATTTTAAATTTATATTTATAACTACAAAAAACCTAATCCTAACTTCTAAATAAAATTATAATTTTCATCAACTAACTTCTAACGAAGTTAGAAATTTCAGAAACTGACTTATATACTCTAACTTTCTTAGTTTTATATTTAAGTAATTTAACTTAAATTATGGTTGAAAAAAAATCACAAACTTTTCCAACTTTGATATTAAATATTAATATAAGTATAGATACTTTTAATTAAGTAAATATAAACAATCAAATTGTATTATAATATTTTAGAGAAATATTTTTTTACTCTAGCCAACTCTCTGAACAAAGACAAAAAAAAATCTCAATTTGTGAGTCAGCTGAATAAATAATAATAGTACACGAGTAAATAACGTATGCGATTGTTATAACTACGTGTGTGAAATTGTTTAAACGAATTATTGTGTATGCACGCCATATTGTAGAAGTTATTAGGTAAAGTCATTATAAATGCCATAAAACATTACTTACAACTTGAAAAAGGTTGGGTTTTAGTAAATATATAATTAGGTTACAACATTAGGTTAAGCCGCAATGAAGTATTCACGTTAACCAAAGATCTGCTGAACGAAATTAACTTTATTGAATTTGGACAATCAATCAAATCGAAAAACGAGGAATTTTGGCTAACAAGGTATTTAGAGGGTATACTTGTCGGAATTTGTAATCTATTAAAATAATTAATCCAATATCTATATATTTACATGGTGATGGTTATTAAATTGATTGACCCAATAGCCACGTATTGGACTAACGACCTTTGGGATTTTGGGATATACACAAAGGATACGCTCATAAGCTTGCTAGCCTTATATATTATACATATTATAATACTAAACTGTATAATATAATATACTATACCCCCCCCCCAATTAAATCCAACATATGGATAATATATAATATAAAATATAAACCATTTATTTCATAAAATATTACAGAGACGATAACTATTACATAGAAAAATGTATTAGGTTTTAATTTATAAATTATAAACATGTTTGTAATTTAATTTAACAAGCTTTGAAACTATAAGAAAATGTTTGCTATAATGTTTGGGAGACGACTAGACGAGGCAGCCACCACTATAGATTAGCCTCTCTTGATATAATATGTGCACAAACCCTGTTGTGCTTACAGTTTTACCATTCCTACACTTCTTCGACCACAGCGTTCAAACTTTTGCGTGCGTGCGTGCGTTCAAGAGTTATGTTTAACATGCAACCACAATAATCCAAAGAATTCATGTAGTTATCCCAAATACTCCGATGTCACAAACTAATCGTGCGTCTTCGTAATTTCTTAACTACTACAAGTTCCATTTCAAATGTTCTTAAAATTGTTGTATTCTATAACGTCATTCATGTTAAACGATAAACGCCACAAGTATTTCCGGAATACCGTCTATTTTGAAAATACAATATAAATAAAGACAATGTTCACTATTATAGAATTAATCGAAAGCTGTGATGATTGTTGCATTGATATAAGACCAAATTTTCTAATGATAGTTAAGCTTAAAGCATATATTTACTATTTAGAGCCAGTTTCGTATAGTCAGGAATATCTTTATTATTCTTGTAGAGGGCTGAATGTCAGTTTTCAAAAAAAGTCGATAGTGCTAATTTTATTTACCTCATACTAAAAATTGTCCTTGTGCAGCTTTAATATTAAAAAAAATAATGTAACTATATAGTTACTGGGAACCAGGGTTGGTATAATTTTTTTTTTCTGAGATACTTCTCTGGGTTCAATCTTTCAAGACTCAAAAATTATAAATCCATAATTGACTATAATAGGCTTTTGCAGCCCGAGCTGATTTTCTAACCTTTCTTTGTACAATTAATTTGAAAACTATTTTAATTAATACCATATAACCGCAGTATAATTGTTTAGTGTTATTTCTTAAACGCATGCTATTATTATTCTATTTATAATAAACAACCCTTTCACGTTTATATAGGTACGGCATCTGCACGGTGGACGAGTGTATCGAGCAGCGCCACCTGACCGATTCGTCGTCACAGTTGCCGCAGCGGTCGCGTTCGCAGCAACAGCGACGGCAGACAGACTCACTTGCCCGGTGGACCGACGGACAGTGTTACGAGTTAGGAACGCGGGGCCCGTGCACCGGTCAAGAGCAGTTCGTAGTACTCCGTGCCATGATGCGGCCGGATTGTGTCAAGCTGTCTGTAGAGCTAACTGTATTACCCAAGACCACAGACCGTCCGGGGTGCAAAACCGACCACTGGGGAAATTGCGAGGTAGGGGTAGAGGTGTCGACGACGCCGAACGAATTAAAAGACGCATTGCTTAAGAATGCCAAAAGGTACAGTCAAAAGGCGCAAATGAGGCGAGCTAGCCAGCTTGAGGCTCGTCGTCATCTGTTGCAGTGGTAGCCATCGCGTAGGTACCTATATGTACAGTGTACAGTGCAGACTATAACCAAGTGGTGTAGTTATTTAAGATTTTCAGAAGTGGTAGAAGGGAGTTGGGAATTAAGTGTTTCAATGGTCGTTGGATATAAAAGTAGTTTCTACTAGATTATATTATAATATGCCAAAAATGATTTTAATTTATATACGTATGTAATATTATGCATACTTTTTTAAACAGAACACAATTAAATATTTATAAAATCAACTCCACATAGTTTTCTATTTGTATTTTGTAGACAATCATATAATATATTGTGGTATAAATCAACATCATAAAAATAATGGTATATGTATAGTTTTTTACTAATGTACCTGTATTATGATCACCTGCTGCATCCAATAAGCGCTCATGTCCAACGACCGTGATGCTTGGGACGTCGTTTGCCGTTGGCAAACTGTCGGGACTCGGGTACACCTATTCTACAAAATATAATCTAATATTATATTTATATAGTTAAATGATTTTAGACATGAGTTTTGTCGTTAATATTATGATTAAGAAAAATTGCATGTTCTACTATTTTCTTCAGCCTGTATAACCTTGTGGCTATTGTACCGCTCAGGCTGACCAATGTCTTAAGAAATCTCAATATATTTAATTAATAATAGGCATAATATATACTCTATGTTTCTATGGACTATAATTAGTTCACACTTAACATCAAACGCGATACCATACAACGCCTTAAGATTGTGCGCTACCTACCTATTATTATCCCTCGAGCCTTTATAAAGTAGGTCCTATCACAGAAATTATTGACGGTTGACAGCTATAAAAGTAAATTATATACGATGTAAACAGGCGGCTTCTTACTATTATAGTATTATATATTATATAACACTTCCACCACAATCCTGTTTAGTATATTTTGTATAATGTATTCTTTTTTTTTTTTTTATTATTAAATTAAGCCTCGGCAACAATGGCCATTAGCAGCAATGAGTTTAACTCTAAATTATTAACATATTATATAATTTACATATTAAATACTATTTATAAGGTTTGACTTAGTAATAAATGTTATTATAGGTCTTGTGTTGTCTGGGTGGAGGGCTTCTGATATAATGTTTGAAATGCCTGCTTCCCTTCTATCCGCTTCGTATGAAAGACATTCAGTTAAGATGTGTTTGATTGAGAGAGGAGTACCGCAGGTGTCGCATATGGGTGGGTCTTCTTTCTTCATCAGATACTCGTGTGTTAGTGATGTTATAATGTATTCTATAAACATTAAAGTTATGCAGTGTAATTTAATCTATAGGCGAACACCGATGCTAAAATATATTGAACAATTTTGGAAATTTAGATAGTTTTGGGTTTTTCTCATTTTAAAATATACGAACATTTAACCCATTTACTTATTAGTAAAATTAATATATTTTATATTTTTCCGCATGATTGTTTTTATTTTATATGTCCCTATTCTATATCTTATCTTTAGGCCTTTATCTAATATTAGTTACAAGTATAAATGTATAAATGTTCCACAAGTCACAACATATAATATATAGATTAAATTTAAAAAATAATTTTTTTTTTTATCATTTATTGGAATATTTATAAACCTGTAATAACAGTATGATAAAAAATATGAGCGTATAAAAGAATATACATGATATGAAAGCTTAAGGAGAGTAGCCAGCAGTAATACATACTGACAAAAAAAAATTAACAATTTTTTAAAAATAACTAACATAAACATATTATTATCAGTATAGTCATTTTGCTATTCGTTAAAATTAAGATTAAGATTCAACTCGTTCTTTTTTGGTTTAAATAATCTTCCGTTTACAATATTATGTACCTATTACAAAATTACGAATCTATACTTGCTTAATAATATTATATAATTAAACGCATATTGTCTAATGATTACCTCATTTAATATGTAATTTATATAATCGAACAAACATCTTGTTAATATTACAAACTTATAAAATAATAACATGACGTAGGTATCACACAAGACAGAAGATAAATTAATATTGAAAATAATTCTCATATTTCTACTAACAGATAATATCATTAAATATTATATTATTTTGTACACTGTGAAATAACCCATATTTTCGTCTCTTGACTATTTTTTTGCCGTAGGTATAAAATATATTATATAATATATATAATATTGTAACGTCAACGTTTCTATGAATTTCATAACTATATGTTAGGATTTTCAAACAAATGCATCCTTTTTCTATTTTTGATAGAAATTTACTTAATTGATATACATACATTCATCAACCTACCTTGTTCAGATAAAAACAAATTAAAAAGAGAAAGGTGTATACTGTATATATAGGCACCTGGTACCTATAGTTTTTCAAAATATAATTCCAATTCTTAATTTTTTTTTACAATAATTGTATCAACAATACATACAGCTATAATAGCTATTGACTATATTACTAAAATTATAATTTATGAAAACAAGTAAAACTTATAAAAATATGTAACTATGTAAATTGTAAGTAAACATCAAGCAAACTTTATGAGATAAGTTAAATATGTATGTTATTTAACATTTTATTATTTAATATTTGGTAATTTTATATAATAGGTGTATCGTAAATTAGATAAAAGCAATGATATTTTAATTAGGTAATTAAAAATGTATACAATTATTACAAGGGCTAAATCAATAACAAATAAAACATTTTATAATGTATATTAGGTATTATGTATACTATGATTAAGCCCTACTGCGTTATATATTTAATATCCCTAGCAATAGACAATCATTTTTTAACTGCTCTCCTTAGGTACTTTAGAATTTTATCAATAACCCACTTCGCACAGAATGCTTCGTAGTGCTAATCAAATTGTTCCTTAGCTCTCCAGCTACCTTTAATATTTATATAATTTGTATTACCTTAAGATTTGTTGTCACATCGTTTATTAACCCATCGGACCTTGTTTAATTCTTTTTTAAGTAATATATATATTTATTTTGTTTTAATCTGAAGATATTTGGTTTGCAGCCAGTTTCCACTCTTCTCTATTATCCGCTTTCCTTTTCATTCGCACTTATATATGTATATCGCATCCTTGGTCTCTTATTAGCTGTTGGATGTATTCTAGTCTTGGTCTTCCTACATGATTCTCTTCTTTCCACACTTCCTTTATAATTAGTTCTAGTGTTAAATATTAGTTCTAATATTTCATGCTGAATTATGTCTTATCCATAAATCCGTCTATTTAAATAGAAACTTTCCTTCCGATAAGAAGAAAAGCTTTTTCAAGAACCTCCTTATTATTAGTCATTCTGTCCATTCAGCTTATTTCCAAAATCCACCTATAACCCCACATTTCAAATTTTTCAAATTTTTCCAATCTTATTTGCTTTTCCACTGATATTGTCCAAGTCTCATACCCATATTGGGCTATATTCAATACATATATCTTCAATAGGTTTTTTCTGTATTTAAGGCTAATGTTCTTTGAAGTAAGTAGGGTTTTCTTACTATTAAAAACTATTTTAGCTTGGCAAATACGTTTTACTATTTCACCCTTATTACGTCCACCCTTGCATATCGCACTTCCTAAATACACAAATTATTTATATAATATATACATATAAATATAAATAATATTTAAAAAAATACGAATTTATATTAATTACGTTTTTATATTATCTTGAGAAAATTTATTTAAACTACCTGCTTTGATTATGGTTTATCCTGTGTGAAACATATTTTGAATTGATTTTTATAATTTTGATAGGATAAACTACACGTCGTTATATTGGTTATTTGTCATACTTTTCTGAAAATCAAATTTAGTTTTTAAAAAAATAATAGTAAAAAAAGCTACAATTGCTAACAGTCCAGAATATTAGAAGATTTCGTATTGATTTTTGAGACAATATTGTTTGACCTTTTGCCAGAATTGTTTTGTCCTTTCTACATAAAAGTGACAATGTATTTTAGTCTAGTCGTCTTTATTACATTAAACAGTTCAAGAGTTTTGAGATGAAATTTAATGGACATAAGTGTTTACGCCAACAAATCATAAATCTAAAATCAACAATTAGGTACATACAATAGTTACCCTAAACATTAATAATAATTAATGATTGAATGGTTAACAAAAGTATTTTATATTTTAATCAATTTACAATTGAAAATGTATTTTTAAATTACAATTATTATATGTTCTGAAAATAAATATTCACAAATACATTGTTTTTCACTATAATAGTGGAACTAAATTATAATTGATGTGTTTATGAATTATATAATTCATGGACATTTTAAACAAAAGCAGTAATCAGAAGTTGCAAAAAAAAAATATGCCCAATCGCCAATGCATATAAATCCTAACCATAATTATTACCATAGGAAGAGGAAGTACTCAAATACGTCCTAATTTAGAATAATTTATAACTTATAACTTATAAGTTATAACCAAAAATGTTCAAGTACTTTTAAGACTGATTTTACGTATGCAACGAAAATATCGTAAAATATAATATGTCCCCCGATCTGCCTCTTATCCATCCCCATTCCCCACTACTCTCATTGCGACGGCGGAGGCGACGACGTACGACGATCGGCGATTACGACAATACGACGGCCCGGTCTCTCGAATGCCGGAGACCATGATAAAGTAAATACATTAAAAAAATTAATTATCAATTACGAAAAATACTATAGTGGTTACTTATTTGTATTTATATAAGTAAACTTACACGTCCTGCCAATAGTAGTTAAACAATATGTTGACAAAGTATTTAACTTTACAATTGATCTTATTAAATAAGATAAATAGAATAAGATAAATACAAATTTTGTTGTCATAGGTATTTGTAATATTATAAAATGGCATTTTACTCAGTTTCCAATTTTCCAAATTATATCACGTCCTTTAAAGATTTAATCATTACTAAATTACATTTTTTTTTACACGGAGTTATGACGAAGTGCTTTTGGTGTGATTATAATATTGACTATTGTTATCCATATACTATTAATAGTTTAAAATTACATAAGTTAAAAATTATTTATTATATATAATAGGTATACCCGAGGGTATACCTACCATAAAAATTAAAATATAATATTTATTATGTATAATATGTTTCTACCCACCTAAATTAAACTTTGATATTGTGAACAAAAATGTATAAGATTAATTTTGTCAACTATTAATTTAGCATTATTTATTCAACATTTCAACACAGACGCTACATTTTAAATATAGCCTATTACTTAATTTTGTTTGTATTTAACATGTTTTGTACTTTGTAAACAAATAAAATTATCTAGAAATGACTTGAATATTTTTATTTACTTTTCACTAGTAAAAACACTTATTACACTTATTTAAAATCGTTAAAATCTATATCAATTAAGTAGTTTTTAATCGACTACAAACGTTTTTAATCGATTAACAGGATGGTACATAGTCAATACTTAATATAGTATACTATTAGTCATTAGACTTAGGTACTCTATAGATTTATATAAAAATATAATCCAATATACGGCTTATAAATCAAAATAAAACAGTAAGAGATCAATTAAGCATTTTTTTCTTCAATAATATTTAATTATAAACTTTTTATTTTGGTGTAGTTTAATGTAAAATATCTTTTAACCGTAGCCCTCCTTCTCAAACAAAAAAATCTCTAATCATAAGTATGTTTTCATTATAATTTGTGCATCGTTACCACTCACTACTCAGACACATGTAATTAAAATCTTGTAAATATCACCCGATTGTCATTGTAGCTGTATGTAAAAAAAAAGATAATAATATATATTTATACATTTTACACATAATATTATGATAGTACCATATTACTAATCGCGTAGTATTATTATTATTATATTATAGCAATAATAGTATAATAGTATTCACTATTACAAAATACGCGATCGACAGCCGATTCCTCTACGATAACGTCAACAATAATAAAAATAATAATAATATACAATGTAAAAATAAAAACGTAACACCGCCAGACACAACGTCGTCGTGACAGAACCGTCTGGTCCCCCCGCACCGCCCGGGGCACCGATGCAGACGGACGTGGCAGACATCACGACGATGATCGCGTTTGCCAAGGTCAACCCCTTCTCATATCGGTGCTCATCCGATGGCCAAGGGATTCATTTGCTCGTCGTCGACGTCTTCATTTGGTCGCCACTTGCAAGGTCTTCACTTGCGCAAAGCCCGAAACAGTTTTTTTGCTTTGAGCACCGTACGTCGACAATAGTAGACAATTCCTATCCATCCACCAACCAAACTATAAATTACAATAAAAATCGTAACATTGTTATGGCTGCATTGCTGGTGGACATGGGCTACGCCATAATGACCATCAACTCTCAGATAGTGTACCAGCCGACCAGCAAGCGCGATGACCCAGAGCCCGACAACGATCACGAAGTGTACGTGGGAAACCTGCCACAGTATTACACCATCGAGAAGTTTGTCAACTTTGCCAAGTAAGCATACACTGGCTAGAGGGACGTTATATTATAGAGACGCTATGTTACATCAGAGAGACGCAATTCGTATTTGTATTTTGTCCCAGGCAAAAGTGGTTAAAAATCATCGTTTTGGAACACGCCAAACTAAATGATAATAAATTACTATGCGGGGCCGAAAAATACATTTGCACTTATTCTACAGCAATTGATCCGTATTTCAATGAATTTTCTTTGCAAAAATAAAAATAAAATCTGCTGGAATAAATGCAATGCATTTTATAACTATAATAAATTATAGTCCTATTCCTATATCAGTCCCGTATGATTTAATTCCAAGGACATAGTAAATAATAATAATAGCACCGCTGAGCATAATAATATAACATATGTATTATGACATCATACATCAGCTGATGTACAGCACCATTTAATATCGTTTTTTATTCATTTTGTACATTTGGACAATTCAATTATTGATGAATTTTCGTTTTTTTCGAACTTAGCAAATTTTATTGATGTGGAAACACGCAGCAAAATTCTTTTAATAGACTATTAGAATAATAATACCATTATTATAAATATTTTTTATCGTTATTCTTACCTAATATGACCACATTTTTATTTTATTTCACCCGAATGTCATGTTAAATGTATCTCCTTAATTGAGTATTATCGTATTGTCAATTACGACAGGTAATGTTTGAAAAATTAAGTAGTTGCTTTCTTATTTTTTACCACGGGTATAGATATACAGGTTACTCTAAGCCTTATATAAATTTATGGTCTCAATAGTGATACGCATAGTATCCCCAAAATCAGTCATTCAGTATAGGAAGAAATATAGCTAGCGCTCTAAGTGCATGTAATTACAAATGTATCGAATTAAAAAAATATATATATCATGACAATATACACTAACTACATTAATTTCCGCTTTGGCTCTAGATGCCCTTCTCACGGGCCGTAACCGAATATAAACACTGGGGCATCAAAATAGTTGCTCCGTTAATTAACCTTCTAACCTGTTACCTGCATATCTTAAATCAGGGTTTTTACTGAGCAAGTAGTTATAATAATAGTTCAAACATTTTTAAGATACGTAGGTTTGAAATTTTTTTAATAAGCATTCTAAGTTCAAATTTTGACAACATTTATTAAAAATATGAATATTTGCAAATTATTTTGTAGATAAAAAATTTAATTTTTTTAAATTTTTATAGCTAAGGGTTGTAAAATGTAAATAATGTTTCTTAAAAGTAGTCTTATACATATGTATATCATACTGTACCAACCCAAAAAATTTAAAAAATATATAAACAATTTTTTTTATAGATATTTTAAATTTAAATTTGAATGAAAGTAGATACTTATTTCAACAAAGAATGACAATTTAAGTTAGGTATCATGTTTTTAAAAAATATTACTTGTGGGTACCTATTTGAAACTTTTAAAGCATATTATTATATTTTATACACACCTTTTCAAATAAAATGTTTTTGGCAAAAATTAATCAACCTACTACTCATATATTACTAATAGCATTGATTATACAAAGTACAAAAAAATGTATAATCAATGCTAATAGTAAAATAAATTACTTTATTAGCAATATCATAAAATATACTTAGTAGTATAAGCTAGACCAGGGGTGTCCAACCTTTTGGAAAGATGATAGATTCTCCTGACGACCTGATTATCCTCTCCTGGGTACCTACCTGAAAGAAATATATTTTTAATTATTTATCATAATTTATATACACTTGACTTTTTTAAATGTCTATGTTCACATTATATTATAAGTATAATGTACAAATTAAGTTGTTACACACTAGAGGGGTTTACATATCCTTCGGGTAATACTTGAAAATAAACTCCTCAAATATTAGTTACCTATAAATATTTTTTAAATATATGTAATATATTTTTTTTTTTTGACCCTCAGTTCTGAGTTTATTGGGTTTGTGTGGGGGTTACGGTTGGAACGCGTGTTTTAAATGTGGGGCAAAGATTCGTCGCAAATGGCTCAATGCCTCCATCCGGAGTAGGTACGTCGGGAGGAAACTATACAAATAGTTTATAATCGGGAGGCAATATCAGTGGCGCAACTAGGGGGGTGCAAAAAGGTCTTTAGCACCCCCAAGTTAAAATTTAGCACCCCCTGTTTTTTATATCTAAATATTTTAGTGAAATACTATAAATTTATGTTTTAAAATGATGAAAATTTCCTGAAAAAATGTATAACTATTTGGTCGTTTAATATAATTCGTTATAATTCAATCCATATTCCAATATTCCTATAATTGTTAGCCGATTAACGATAAGGTATATATTATGGAGAAATATATTGCTTATGAGCTATTTTTAGCCAATGGATATTATCAAAAGCTCTATATAGTATATACTATATATTATATATTTATATTACGTATAGTGTATACACTACAGTGGACTGCAATATTACTTGTAAACCTACATGAGTTTTATAAATAACATTGTATTGGGTAAATCTTTAATTCATAATCTTTAATCTTTATACATTAATGATTAATATCAAATCTTGTTGACCGTCAACTGTCAAGACGTCATGTACTCATTGAAGTGTTTGTCTGTTGTGTTATTTCGTTAACACGTTTAATTTTCAACATTGATTATTACTTTAAAATGTTCTGTTTATTTAAAAAAAACTACAAACGTAGTTGGTATTCGGTGGATAAAAAACTGGCCAAGATCAAGCATGCTTCAGCAAAGGTTCAACAATTTATCTTTGTTGAATATTGAAAAAGATTTATTCAATCAGATAAGCACTGAAACTATTTTGAATAAATATTGCATGAAACCCAGAAAAATTATGTTGATTTAAAATGTTCCAATATGTCACTGATATTGTATTAAAAAAAGAGTATTATAAATTTTGTATATCTTTTATTTTTGTGTAGTGATTGATTGATGTAGGTGTATGTGTAGGGGGTGTGGGGGGCAAAGCCCCCCACGGATCTGTGATTCATTCACAGTTTAGCACCCCACGTTTTAGAGGTCTAGTTGCGCCTATGGGCAATATATGTATATAAAAATTATCGATATTTTTTACTGCGGAAGGCAACTACTAACTAGTAAGGGCCCCCCAAAAGATAGCATGATGGGACGTGATTATTCTAAGACGTCTATAGGTACATGATATCACAGGCCACAACCAGCACAACCTACTCCTTTACAGACGTCCTACATCAAGCCGGTAATAATTATTAATTACGGCACTGACTTAGCATTCTTGAAATTATTTGTATTTAATATAAGTATATAGACTGTACAGTGGCTTTTAACTTGGACACTTGAAACTATTGGAAGTCACTAATTTTAATGTAGTTCACTACACACTACAAATTGCGCTATAAGTAGAGGTACCTACTTACTTACTTTTATTTTAAGTTAGATAAATAATATCTATAAAGTATAATATTATGACTATATGCCTGGTTGAAAATTTAAATCTGAAGCACAACAGTTAAATCTGTCATTGCCACAAAAAACACAAGGCAGTTTAAATTTGTTGAAACACATGAGTTTAGCAGTTCAGCAATTTGTTAAAATATATAGAAATATATATTTAAGTTATAGTAATGTTGTGCGCCAATTGATTTTCATTTATTTATCATCAATGGTAAATTATTAATAATAATTTTTTTTTTTAATACCTAATGATTAACTTGTTCTATGTAAATACTAAATAATGCATCGTATTTCATGATACAAAAAAATAGTTGATATAGGAATTTATTATAGTTAGTATTTATAAGTGGTCATGGTCCAAACTAAATTTTTGAATTCCGGATTTTTTTTTTATATTAAAACTTAATAAGTAATAATCCTATCAATGATTTCTTAGATTTTAGGAATTTAGGATTTCAAAACTTATATAGTATATAGGTAGGTACTATGCATAAATGTACAATATAAAACACTATAATAGTAGGTATTCAAATTATTGGAATGTGTATAGGTAGGTCTATATTGTGTGGTTAGTGAGGAGTGGTATACATTGTTAAATCCTTTATAGATAGTTAGGTACATTGTAAGCAATTTGTATAGGTATAATAAAGCCTATAGAAATTAAAATCATAATATTTGGAAACTTCAACTTATATTTGGTACATTTATATTTTAATTCAAAATTGTGTTAATTAATTCATTTTTTCATTAGACATGGACAAAAATGTACAAGAAAGAATTCTATATTTTTATAAAATTATTTTAATAGATTATAATATACCTAACTCAAGATCATTCTATTTACTTACAGTAATACTTGAAAGTGTTCCCTGACATAGTGGCATAAGTTATTTATATTAAGCTGCTATAGCAGTAATATTAGTCAACTGTTCACCGACATGATGTTAATTAAAAACATATTTAAACTTCAAAATATTTATCAACTTCTTTTATATTTCAGAAAGTGTGGATCAATTTACAGTGTGCGACTACTGAAAGACAGTGGAGGTTTAAATAAAGGTTTTGGTTATATAATGTATAGAAGTTTAGCTGCAGTTGACATTGCTATAGACACGTACAACGGAACATTCCTGACAGAAAGTGATACTAATAAGCCACTGAGTGTACAAAAGAGCCTACGCAACACAATTATGATGATCTATGGACTGTCACAGAGAAATAACAATAAATATTACATCAGAACTGTAGGAATTTAATATTATTAACTAGATGTACCTATCTACTCATTTCTAAATGAATACCTACTTATAAATGTTTCAGGAAATTAACTATTTTGTGATCAACCATCCATCACTGTTGCTGAAGTTTGAATGTGAAGATGATACAAAGTTATTCATATCTTTTAAATCATTAAAGTAAACTTTGGTAAATCACTTTTAGTGTTTGAATGTAATTGATACATTTTTTTTTTATTAAATTTAGAGCAGCACAAATTTTCAAAAATAAGCTCAAAGATGTGTTTCATACATATGGAGCTAAAATATACTATTTTAACGATACAGAAAATTGGGTAAGTAATCAATTAAGAATTAATAGGTAGGTATATTAGTTTAATAGATGCTTGAATTAATATACGTAAATAGAAAGTTGATTAAATAAATGTTTAATTTACTAAATTAATCACAAGTATTTAAAATAAAATAAAAAAGCTATAACAATTATAGAAATACAATTGAAAGAACTATATATTAATAAATTACATTGTAAGGATTATTGTAATCACTAACTAAAGTAGTATAATATGTAATTACCAATTTTAGATCATTTTTATATGTACCTATGTAAATAGCTTTATACTTCCATTTGAACAACATAGGTAATTTAATTTATTTGCATATGTTTATATTTAGATAATATTAGTTATTAATAATATAATAAATATCAACTTAATTTACATACTTAAAGCCTTGTCCAGACCAAAGACACATTTGTTGGAAACATGTGTTTCCAAGAGTTACCAACAATGTTTCTGATTTCCTATCATAAGCTGTAAAGTAAACATTTGACGAAAACATATGTTTCTGACAAATGTTTCTTTAGTTTGGACAGGGCTTAACTAAAAAAATTTCAATGTGGCTTAAAAGTTCTTGGAGTTTGAGTTTATAGCATTATTATTGATTACCTACACTATATATTGCATTAAGTCCTACTAACTCTTATAAATTCTAATTTTAATGCATTGACATAAGTTTTAAATATTAAAATAAAATAAATATTTCAAATTGATGTTATTTAGTAGTTTATTATAAAACAATATTTTAACATTTATATAAGAAATATTATCATAAATCATAATTAATTTGAACAAAATAATCTATAAACTTTACTGTTAGTAGTCTTTCTTCTTTATTTTATATAGGTACCTAGGTACTTTAACATTTTGCCTAAGACCTATACATGTGGATATGTAATTATGTATGTACATTAAGCATGTATTATTATTCTAAATAAATAAATAAATAAAGGCAAATATTTAAATATTGAATATTAAATTAATAGGTAGGTTTAGTGCTTAGTAGGTTACCTAACCTATGTATAAGAGTTACGTTTAAGAGTAGGTTGTATTTTTTTTTTAAAAATTTGTTTGTAAATTTATATAGGTAGGTAATACTAAATAAACTTAAGAAAAAATGTTAACTAACCAACAGTGCTTGAATTGGAAGACAATTCAAAGGGGTATGAAAAAGTGTAAGAAAAAATGTACGTAGGTACCTACCTGATTATTTCAATGTCTTATTGATTAGAATAATTAGAAGGGGTACGCATAAATATTTTCTAAAAAGAAGAGAGACTCTGTCCCTAGCGTCTTCATTCAAACACTGCTAACCAACAATGTTTATTATAATATAAAATATTATAACAATGTTTTTGCTAGTAGCAACATCCAAAACTTCTATAAAATGTAATAAGAAATGAAAAGTAAATGTAACCTACATTGCATTTATAATAATATATTAAATACAATTTAAAATAGAAAAATATTTAAAATCAAACTTTTTAAGGTACCTTATAGTTCAATATGCGATCTAATTTTTTATATAAAAATAAATTTCACTTATCTTTAAATTGAAAAATGTTCTATTCAGATGTTATTATAGAATATTGTTGTTACTCAGATTTTGTCATTAACTCAATTGTCATTTATTCAGTTTCTGCAGTAAATATCTTTTTTATGTCAATCTGCAGTCTTAAATATAGTTTTGGGTTTTAGGTGGCAGGATCATTGATCTTCTTGAAATTGTGTTTTTAGTTAAGGAGATACATTTTTTTTTTTATATTGTCCTTTGTTTAATTTTTTATAATTAGTAGTTTTTTTATTCAGTTTTTCTAAGATAAAAAATAGTATAGGTACCTACATTATGTTCATAATGATTAATGTTACATAAATTACTATTATTTACATTAAAGAAACCTATAGGTTAACACAATTTTATCGGTAGATCGACAAACATGACGTGTTTATTGCGTATTGGACCATTACCTTTTTTAATAACTTTAACATTATCAAAATGAGTTATTAGTTAATTTTTAATATATAATTGTATTGCTTGATGTTATTACTATAACTATAGTTAATTGCCTCTAATAATACCATTGTTCTGTGATAATACATACTACATAAACCACAGAACAATAAAATAAAATTATCAAGGCTCTCTAAACTTAACCAATCACTATAGTTGATAACTTTTATTTTAATCATAATACATAATACTGAAGTTTTTAAATTAAATTATTGAAATTGGTTTTAGTTTAAAGTTTCTATTAGTAAAATAGAAACTGGAAATTCAATAGCATATAGTAATAATACTATATTATCCAAATGTGTAGGTACAGAGATACTTGAACTTAAAGTATTTACTCTAAATATCTTAAAAAAGATTTTTAATATTATTAGAGCCTTTTAAAAAAATCGTGATAAGAGATGTTTATTTAAATTAGATAACTCTTATCAACATTCATTATTTAAGCACGTTTTTAACATAAATCTACAATTTGCATTTACCTACTAGTTTTCTGCTGAAGTTAATCATTGAATCATTCTTCAACCTTGTTTCAACTTAAAATATTTTATAATCTTCATTGTATCACAATTTTTTTCGATTTAAGTTTATAGTTTGATTTAGATTATTCTTACTTGAACCATGTCTAACTCTGTATATGATACCTATGTGTCCCCGCTTTCGACAAGATATGCATCGACAGAAATGAAATTCAATTTTAGTGACAGAAAAAAATTTACTACATGGAGAAGTCTTTGGACTTTACTAGCCCAAGCTGAACAGGTACATTTTATATTTTATCTACAGTATCATTACATTCTGGTTTTAATCATATTGTTTAAAATTATATAAATTAAAATACCTATATGTTGGTATTCTTCTTATTGTTTTTTTACAAATTACTCAACTAAATTTGTCATTAATTGCCACTTGGGAAATTATTTTTTCTTTAGTGTTACCTATACCCTTAACTGTATAGATATATGGTTTATTGTGTACCTAGGTGTTTCAGTTGTTATACTAAAATGTAAATCTCACTTTGTGAGTAGGTAAGTACCTACAGTAATGAAGGTAATATATTGGCAATTTTTAATCTTTAATTATAGCATAAATATAGTATTACGAAGAATTAAGCTATATTTTATGCTATTCTATTTTCGATTGTGTGCATAGCGATAAATGTATTGATAATTGTTTGTATCTCGAGACACTTTTTCTAGTAGGAAAAATGCTCTGATCATCAACTTTGATAGATGGTACCTACTATTAGGTCAAAATTGAAAATTATCAGTGCTTATTAAAATAATCGGGAAAAACAAATATGGTTATTTGTTAAATTTTTTATATAATTGTTTGTCAATCTTGTAGTCTTTGATTTATTTTAGTTTCTTTTTTTCAAGTGTTGAGAAACATTTAATCGATTGGTCAAAAAGCTTAAAAATGTAATACAAGATTCCTTATATTTATTAATACTGGAATTAAAACAAAATTGAATTATAAATCCAATACAAATTTTTACACTTATAGTTTTCATATTTTTTAAATTATAATATTCATATTACTTATATCATAGTTCACATATATCCCAGACTTATGTATCATTTTTCATTCATTCTGTAATATCACGGAGCCTCACCGTGTATAGGTACAACTATTTTGATTAGTTAACAAAATGTATAATAATAATTTTTCGGCCTGCTAGTTATATGTGTGCCTAACTAGTCTATTCATAGCTTGCGTGTAATTGCTACCAGGTCATCGGTAAAGTAAAATTATTTATGTAACTCATATTTTATGTTAAATTGTACTCAGTATAACTTAGTGTCTAGACTCGGTATCTTGTCTAACAACCAAATCCCCTCACATTCCCTCGTTTGGTATTAATCTGTTACTAAAGATACACCGTATATCAGTGATAGACAAAGTCATATAAGTTATTGTAACATACCACGTAACACCACTATCATTAATAATTTTAGGACAATAGGTATGCAAATGCAATGTTTTTGCAAAAATGAATTTAACCTACCTGTTATTACTAATAGCAATATTAATATATTATAAAATATCTTAGGCTAACACACTAACTCCATTCAGAAATTTTTTGTGTGCAATGATATTTCATTAAATTCAAATGTAACACGTCCATTACGGCTACCCACTCAACACTTACTGTACAACAGAGCAGTACTCACTTGCCAACCTTTATTAGACATTGATTTTTACTGTGGTAAATCATAAATACCTATTAGTATAATTTATGTTGAATTACTTTCAATCATTACTTTGACTGTTATGTTAGGTTAGGCAAACCTAGTAACCTAACCTGAATAATCAAAATATTATATTGTTCAACTAGGTAGTTGGTTTATGTAGGTACTAATGTGTACTTATTTACAATTTGCTTAGAATTTCACTAACACATAACTAATATTTTTAAAAGTATAGATTACAATTTTACTAGTGTAGCTATAGCATGGTAGCACAGATTAAATTAAATTAAATTTAATCTGTGTTAGTAGTAATGAAAAGTATATAAGCATATATTATTGTTGTCTAGATGTACCTATTTGGTAATAAAACATATTTCTTGTTTTTAAATTTTCAATTGAAGGAAAAGTGGGAAAATTTAAAGAAGAATATTTCAATAAACCCTCAAGGTAACCGAGTGCGATTTGTTCCTACTGTTCCTAACAACAGTAAACAACATATTAATGCATTGCAACCAACTTCATTCAAAAGTATATCGTTTAAACCTTTTAAACTGAATCACATAAACAATTGTCCTAGCAATGAAAATGTTGACTTGACACAACATAAACATAGTGACAAGGAATATAAAAATATTGTACCAGTTACTTCTATGGTAACTCCTCCTCATTCGTCTAAATTTAATGTGAATAACCAAAAGTTTGTTGGTCTACAACTTCCTCAGAAACAGCAAGAAGTAAAACAACTTAATTCATCAAATTCTCTTGAAGAAAATTTTAATATTAATGAATTAGAAAATAGCTTACCTAGATTACCATTACGCACTGTTTGGACTTATGATAATAGTTCAAAAGATTTTGGATGTACTTTACCAACAAAACTCCACACATTGAAAAAACCATTTTCAACAAATTTAAATTGTTTATCAACTACTGAACAGAATACAAACTATATGGTCAATTCTAAATTCCAAAAACAATCTCAAGTAATACCAAACCCATTGAACAAGTTGAATAGTCCAAGGTACTTTAAATCATCATATCCCTTATCTGCATCTTCAGGCCAGAAGTTACATCCCATGGCAGAAAATATGAATACATCATTTTTTACTTTGGATAATGAAAAACCATCTCCTGTTACTTGTAAAAACATCAATTTATTAGAACAGTACTCTTTAGGTGGTATTAACCAACCTTTTAACTTGGATGATACATGGAAAGATTATCAGTGTCAACCACCAAGAATGTGATAAATATTTAGGTACTTAAATTACATTAATATATAATATTCTACATTCTTGTTGAAAAATCATTATCCTTTTCTGAAATTGGTTTTACGTTGTAAATAATGTCAATACCATAATAATACATAAACTCTAAGATATGATTAAAGAAATAATGATTTTTTAAGTATAGATATGCAACTTGTATGTAACATGAATATTCCATTAGCATTTAGATAATAAAATATAATTTGTCTGTGATATCTTGAGACACGTCATATTAATGATATTATTTTTAAAAAAATATTGTATTTTAGATAAATTTTAGAAAATTGAAATACAGTGCAAAAATAAAAATAATATTATTTTTAACAATCATTGAATAAATTTTACATAAGTTCTTAACATATAAAATATTTGTAAAAATCATTAATATATAGAACATTCCAACAAATAATTCCACTTTACTAAGGTTATTACCTTTAAACATAAATGTTCCTCTAGGTTTTACATAATACATTCATTTTTATCTTTATTTAAATAATTAAAATGATTAATATATTCAAAAATCAGTTCTTAATTTTTAATTATACTTATCAAGGTACAATTAAGGCATAATACATATATTTTTTTTATTTCTTAGGTATAATATGTTAAGTATGTGTTAGTAGTGAATGTATAGTGAACATTTTTTTTTAACTTTCATTATTAAAAATACTTTATGACGTTATGTGTAATAAAATTGTTAAACTTGATGTAAATTTTATAATTTATTTTAATAATAATATAATATATTACCTATGTCTATTAAATAAGTATAAACATGTGTATATAGTTTGGATTAAATATGCAAACTGATGTATTGTTTTATTAAAACAAAAATAACTGTTATAAAGTGGTAAGTAGGTATTTATTTATATTTTTTTTATATTTATATTCTATATAATATTAAAAATATGTTTATTGAAGACACAATAAAATACCAAACTACCTATATAATAATATTAATTGTATAAAAAATATATCACTTACAAATATAGTTAACATGTATGACATAGCTCAAAATGTAAAGAATATATAAATATATGCAAGTAGATATAATGGGGTTATCGCAAGGGTCATTAAGTCAATTGTATATTTTTAGTTTATGCTGAATGGTTGGAAAAATAGCTGCATTCTCTTGGTAAAAATTTGAATCATAGCCTAAAAGTACTAATATAGCATACCTAGGTACAATTTAATCTTTTAGTTTTTAGAAAAATATTGAGTACATTTTCTGTACTTTGTAAATTAAAATTCTTAAGCAACCAATTTTAAATTAGAAAAGCACATGATTTAATTTTTCACAAAGCAAGTTGTACCTTTAAATATTGTCAGGACTATAAATTATTTAGCACTTAAACAAATTTCTCGTTGAATGCATAGTAAAATGCAGGTACAATAATACAAAACTTTATATTAGTACCTACCTAATACCTATATATATTTAATAATAGAAATTAGTTTAAAATTTAAAAAAATGTTATCACGTTTTTCAAAAAAGGGGTTTTTTAAGCAGTATTAGTGCTTTAATTACCGGACCCTAAACCTATTTATCGCATATAACATAACATATATTATAAATAGTAATATGTATTACCTATTATCTGCGAACCGTAGGGGATTGGTGGTCTTAAAGTTACAATATTGGGTTTGTCGTACTTATATCATTATAAATTAAAAAGTGCAATTTTTGTGAAAAAAACTGTATGATATAAAAAATAACCGTGGATACTTGGTGCCGTTCAACAAAAAATAAAATAATTATCATGAAAAAAAAAATGTTTATTAGATCCGATTCTGGATTATGTCCTGTAGCAGAGTATACGAAATAGGTAGGCACTTGTATACTTTTTGTGTGCAGTTTCATCCATACCTGAACGTCAACACAAAGTCGGCGAAAAACGTGACGGACGTTAACGTGGCTGTGACCGCCGAGGATATCATTAGATCCATACGGTTCTTGGACGGACGCACTTGGAGGGCGAACTGGAGTGCCCTCCAGTCTGAGAATATGATGCCGGCAGCTATAGCTAGCATTACGCCGTACCAGCATGAAACAATTAGACTCTACAAATGAAAACAAAAAGCACAACTTACACTCTATGACGAACAATATAAGCACCTACGTATATGACGATAAAATGTATAATATTTTATTATTATGTATGAAGTATTGAAGTGGGCTCATTTATAATCGTTGACCTAGGTACAATATAGTAATAATTTAATGTAGCCTCGCCATAGTACTATAACTAAATGGTGGGGCTTGAGGGAACTAAGCTTCCCTCCCCTCCCCCCAAATGTATTCATAGATCCTCAAAAATATAATATTGGACAATAAGTCACAATATATATATTATATTGTAAATATTACCCAATGTCAATTTTTATTTATTTTAATTCTCTTAAAACTATTTTAATATAGCGGAGGAGTGAGTATTATTAGCTGTTAGAAAAATGTTAACACAGATTAATAAAAAAAAATATGAGAACTACAGCCCCCCCTAAAAAAATTGCTCTCTTAGTTGCGATTTTGGATTTTATAGCCATAAGTAGCGTTTGGTTCTGGTTGTAATCTATTATTTATCTAGACTTTATTAAATTTAATCGGCGCGTTCTCGTACTTTTTACATATTTTTCCACATTTAAAATGCAAAAGAGCACAACGTGTATTTCACACAAATTTAGTAGATAAAATATTATTTTAAATTATAATGAAATGTTTTTAAAATTATATTTTATATCTATATGGTTCTTGCCTATACTTAGAAATCAGTTAATTTGGTTTGTATACATAAGCATTTTAAATTTCTTATATCTACTTGCTTTTTTGTATAAATATCCTTTTATCAGAAAAATGTATATGTGTCCTCTTTATATTTTTATATGATATATTGATATATATTATATACGTGATGGCGCATAGGTGAAAATAAAATATCCCGAAAATGTATTTGCTGCGCACCCGTATTTGCTACTTCGTACACGATCGCCGATGTTATAAATGTAAACGGTGGACTTACCGGCTTTTTTGGTATCTTTTGTTGTAAGAAATGGCTGACCACTATGAGGAGGTCTACCAGGACGGCGCCAGACAGGGCTGAGTACACGAAACCAGCTCTACCGGTGCTGGTGTGTAGCCTTGACGAGTACGGGCTGATGATCAGACAGATGCTGGTCAAGCCCAGTATCTGAAACAATAAACACGAGCAAAATCGTAATCGTGAATTATACTCTCACTACCTGTAATATTATAGTTACTCGCGATAGACTAATATATTTCGATCAGAGTACGGTTTGCTTTTCGATGAATTATATAGTAGGAAATATAAAGATGATGGTTCCCCGGGGGTTACGTCTTTTCACATACATTTATGACTCGCAGTCGCAGCCTGTCTGGATTTAGAAAGACCGCACGCACTCATAGTTGTACATGTGTTACCCTTTTTTTGAAAACCATACCTATATTGTACAAATTTAAGATTGACTTGTCCTAAGTGGATTTTCCATTTTCTTTCAATTTTCCAAAATACATATAAATAGGTCATTAAATTTTTTTTTCAATTTAATCAACTGTAGAGGTAGTACACTAGTACCTATGCTTATATATTATATAGTATATACTGCAGTTGTCAACGTTTTAATCCTTCACTCTGGATGGAAATTATGAAATTGTCGCATGTTTTCGGTTCACTATAATTATATGAGTACCTATATCTACGTATATATATTATGCATTAACGTCACACAATGATCTATTTAAAGCAAACGGCTTGAATCTCTTCGACCCGAACACTTAACAGTCTAAACTATCTATTATTATGTAGGTACCTACAATTATTGTACATGGTAGTGGTAATATAATAACGGCTAAAGCCAGCTTTATATGTTCGTATAAACATTGAAATTATACTCACAATTTCCACGACTTTGATCAGGAACGGCGATGCGGCCAGCAGGGACTCTTTGAGCGATTTTTCGTTGGCCATGTTCACGTGCCGACTGCTGTAGACTGCCGAGTGGTCCTGTAGCTACGTACTGCACCTCCGCAGGGGCACGAAACAACTTAATTGGAACTAATGGAACGCGACCGTCACTACTGCGCTGATCTGAGTTTACTTGTAAAAAAATAAAAACACCGCTCCCTACTGCCGGACGTGCCCGTTTTCTTCTTTGCGTTTTACTCTTGCTTGTGCCGGTTGGTTTTTTACATCGTATTCCACATAATATATTTATTGACAGTACAGGTCGCGAAATAGGAAGCGTATAAGTACCCCCACTGTATATATTATATGATGGCTTATATGGCTAAGTCTTTAGGTGTGTATTTCAATAAATAAACAGATTATAATATTATATATTAAACTGCAGCCTGACGTCGTGCCCCGCTCCCGTTTCGGTCCGTCTCGGGCCCGTCTGGGTGTGAACGCCGCCCGCTGAACGCTTTTCATATACCTATATACCTATCATCCGGTCGAGTTTTCCCCGAGACGAATCGATCGGACGCGCTAACAGTACATAATATTGTATATCTAGGTCTGTGTGTACGCGTCGTGAACATATTTCCCGCCGCGAGATGTTTTCCTGCGACAAACGTTGCGAGAAAACCAGAAAGCAGCAAAACCCCATTAAAACGTATTATTATTTTGTTACCAAACAATGTATATAGGTACGACTGCGCCGCCGCCTTCGCGCAATCCGCTAATTATTAACATTAATTGAAGGCGGTCGCCGCGAAATCGTTAATTTAGTGGGATTGCGAAAAATGTAAAACAATTTGTTTTATATGCACTGACGTTTTTTTTTGTATGATGTATATTATACGTATGTATACCTACAGTATACACCTATCCTGTCAATAAAATATAATAGAAATACTGACATTTTACCTATTTTGCAGGGCCGTATTTGGTGCCCGGGGCACTAATGAAATGCCACCCCTATTTTAGGAGCGGGCTGGGCGTCCAGTGTAACACAAATAACAATTATAAACAAAATGTATATAAGTATAACACATCATACTTGTAATATCTTATACAAATTATATATTATATAATATATATACTACATTACTACCTATAATGTAATAGTACCATTTATACTAGTATTTATTTTTATACCACTTGAAATAGCCCATAACCATGATAAATAGGTATAGGTACTTAATTTTTAAATTTAATTAATCAATTGCAAAAGTAAAATACAATATATTAAAAAAAAAAATTTACATTTTATAATAATTTGTTATTGATATACCTATAGTAAATATACCTACTGAACACACAAAAAAGCCCATTAAAATGTACTGCCACCAAAGTTCTCAGCCGGGAATTGGGGTATTTTCCCATCCTGCTTAACCTATATAATGTGATTCCGCAAGTATGTTCACCCCCATTTTTTCATTGAATAATCAATTTTTTCAAATTCTGATTTTTAGAAGTTTTAAATATACCTACTTGTAGACCGTATTTTCAAATTCTTGAGATTTTTTGTATTAAGGAGTGCCCTGTGGAAATACAAACTTTTGTTTTTTAAAATAAGAACCCCTTTTGAACTATAAATTATTAAGCGGATAATTTTTCTGAAAACGTTGACGTATCAAAATTCAAATTTGAACGAATAGTTTTTGAGTTATTCAACTTTGTGTACTAAGGATAATAGGTCTATTATAGTGGGTTTGAAAGGTATAGGGGCTATGTAAATTTGAACATTTTAGTAATTAATATTAATCTATCAATATTTATAATTTATAAAAATGATTTAAGTTTATTAAATACTAGATCCAAATTACATATATTTTATGTTTCTGTAATACCATTTTTAAGGACTATTATCCTTAGTATAAACATTTTAATAACTGAAAAACTATTTGTTCGAATTTTAAATTAAATACATCAAAAATTTCAAAAAAATTATGCACTAAATAATTTATAGTAAACAAGGAGGTTCTCATTTGAAAAACAGAAGTTTGTATCGCCACAGGACACTCCTTAAGTAGTACAAAAAATTTCAAGTGTCTAAAAATAAAGTCTTTAAATATATTCAAAAATTTTGAAAATCAGAATTTGAATAAATTAATTATTAAATAAAAAATTGAGGTGTTCTTCCTTGGTTCAATCACTTTTAGAGAGTAGTCGCTATTAATTATTATCATGTATTATATTATCATAATACAATTTTTTGACTTCCCCAATCATAAAATGAAAATCTATTATTAATTTAAATGGTTCTGTAATTTTTAAAGTTTAAGCAGGATGTAGCCATGTGGGTAAATATTATATTATACATTCGCATACAGTCAGTATGGATGGGCCACTATATCGTTATTTATGAATTAAGTTTCATTGCCTACAAACTTTTGAACATTAAATCATTTCCGAATTCTGCAGTGTAGGTTAATATGACTTGTTGTTATAATATAGTATAATATATATTATTATATTATAATTTTAACACATATGTAAAAGTAACTAAACAAAAAAAAAACAAATATAAAATGTCTTGTCTATAGTAGTATAGTATATATCTACTGATTGTATGAAATTTATTTTAAACGTCAATAAAAACTTTTCTTTGGTTTTCATCGGATTTTCATTAGCCCCTTCCATGCAGCTAGTGTCAATGTATATTATGATTTTCTAATAGTTTACGCCGATTATTAACCTTTTTTTTTCTTGTTTTCAATTATTATTAACGTTTTTTTTCACCAGTTCGATTATTGCGTGAGAATTTCGTCAGGTTTTTTTCTACTTCAGCGTTCCGTCGGTTAATCGCTTGTTTATCTATATTAATATTATTTGTTTGTGTGTCATTTAACTGTATATATACAATATATGTACCTATGTACACATTCATAACCATAATCTGTTTTGTCGTGTGTAAAAAATGAAAAAATGAATCTATACTCCTGCAGATTCTAGAAGATGAGGTACCTTAACTTTCTATAAATTGTATTATTTAATTTATATAAGTGTTCGTTATCATTTAAATTTATTGTATGTATCGTTTATTCGTATTTGATGTATAAACAACTCGGTTGAATATAAATAAAATTATAGGCAATAGTACGCATATATTATAATATTATATTGTTCATTAAAATATTATGTGTGTAGTACTGTAGTAGGTATATCATATTATATATTTACCTAATTCGTCAAAGTCCCTCAACAGATTGTGCTTATCTAATTGTTTGTCATAATACCTTAATATTTTTAAATATTCATAAAATATGTGATATATCACATATAACTCCAAAGAATCAAAATGTAACATTTTGACGAGTTCTTGAATTTTTTGAATGCCTCTTCGATTTTGTATAATAAAAATAATTAAATAATTAAAAAAATAAAAAATATTATTATTTAATAATAATTAAATAATTTTGTATAATATTTTGGCACTTACGACGATGTGAATAAAATATAATAATATGTAGATTTATTAGTACTATGATTCATTGCAAGTCTTGGGTATATAGTCACACCGGTGACACCGCATGTGTGTATTTAGGTAGGTACTGCAGTATATAGTAATCATTAGTCAATATATCTTTCATGTGCTTCAAAACATCTTTTACAATGATAATAATAATATAAGCCCACTTTAATATTCACGCGCGTTATTCTGTATTTGTATTACTCATATTCGATTTTTTTTTTATCTGCACACAATATATATAATATAAATAACAAAAATGGGTTCGCGTTCATCAGATAATTATGAGTTATTATACCTACAGTATTATATTATATAGAATGCATCCATGTAAATGTGTAATATATTATATATATATTTAGTGACTAAGCTCGTAATTATTTTACAATCGTTTTATTTATTGCCTTCACTAATAAAAGGATAATTTGTGTTTGTGCTGCAGTTACTTTAATTTTGACGTTTTGTTAATTCTGGAAATCCTTTGATTTTTTACTTTTTATAATTCTTTTAAGAAATTATTTATTTTATAGATCTTGTTGAATCCAGCATCTATTTACCAGCTCCAGGACATTTGAACTAGACAATATTTAACTATTGCCTATATTGCTTATTCTTAAAACTCATTATCAAACGATATTTTTTTAAAGAGCTTTAAGAAAAACGATTTTTTTTAAATTACAAAAAAATTTTTTTACACACATTATAACTAGCATGCGCAGACTGGTAAAAAAAGGAATGGGATGCTACATCATTTCAGGGCAAAAATTATGTCTTTAACTGACTACTGAATGTTTTTGAATATGCCACATATATACAGATGGGGGAGAATATATTTTAGGGCAAGGGATGCTGTAGCATGCCAGTCAGTCCGCTCCTGATGACCTGATCACTACTATAAATTACGTATATATTATGTTCATAAATAAATAATACTTTTTCAATTTATTAATCAAAATAATTGTATCAATGAGAAGTTGACGAAACTTTTGATTCCTATAAATCTATATCAAAGTACAATATAAAAAAACTTTAAACAATTTTATTTTTTTGTGCATTTTGTTTATTTTAAACGATTATTTTATAGTATATATATGTTATAGCGGTGTTTGGGAAAATTACGCCTGGACTCCTTCCGGACCTGTAGTTCTTGCTGTACATATATATATATTCTTAATTAATAGGACCTACTCAGTGGAGCGTTAATTTCAAACAATTTCCTGCTGTTTTAACCTGAAATTTCAATGTACATAATATTTTATACTTTGTGATTATTGCTTTTGTAGATAATATATAAACTATTCATTAATTTCTATTTTAAACTATCTATACCTATCTATAAGTACTATGATCGCTGGCTCCTCGAAAACAAACGTAAGAAAAACTGACGAATGTCAATTTAAAACAAATATTGCAACACTACAGATTATTTATATGTTTTTTTTTATCAATAATCAATACCTACTGTAGTAAAAGTTTAATGTTTTCATACAACGATTGTCTCTTAATATTTTCCCATGCATGTGTTTTATTGTAGTATTTTAAAATTGGTATTTTCGTGGTTAAAGCGATCATTTGAGTGTATATCGAATGTGGATATTGGATAAAGTTGTTTAATAATAGGTAGGACACTAGGACCTCGTGTATTTAAAAAATATTCAAATTAATCCTGTATAATTAAAATACAAACGATTGCTGGTGTAATGTATTTGTACTTATATATGGTATTTAAATATAATTATAACATAACTATCTAACTATTAATATAACATATATAAATATATAACTACATTTAAGACTATTTATATTTACAAAACACTATTATGTCTTATACAGTTATACATGGATGGAATGTTATTAGGTGTAAATTAGTAGGTAAGTATAGTAGGTATAATGAGTAGAAAAAAAAGTTAATTATTAATTATTTGATATTATTTATACGTTTGAACGATTTTAAAACAATATGTATGACTGTGCAGACTATCCGCTCGTGTATACATTTCACGGTTCATTTATCCTCTCGGATTTTATACATATTTTTGTACCGACAAATCTGCAGTGTATGCATACATATAGATGTATGCGGTTATTTATTTATTGTGCCATTCGAAGATCAAAACCGTCAAACTTATGTATAAAGTAGCTATATTTTAATTAACTTAAATTTGCCGCAGTGGCTCTTAATCGAACTCCATTTCTCTGGCGAAATGTATAAATGACAGTACGGTGTCCACCAGGTAAATGGCACCGGAAAGAACGCACAACACGCCCACCGTGATGCCTATGGCACGTTCGGAAGTCACGCTGATGTATTTGTTTTCGTTCTGATAACCAATCCAATAGTGAAGCGCTATACCGCCGACGGCGATAAACATGAACATGCCGACGAAATTCATTATTATATCCTAGCAAAGAAGTAAAACAATTAATATAGTACAAAACGATGAATATTAATCAGTTCGTAGAAACCCTTTGATTAGAAAAAAAACTAGACATGGTTCTGCCTAGAATTCAATACTAGTATTAGCCATTAGGAGGTATTTATATAATATAATATTTTGCCTATAGCCCCTTTTTTTTTAATTCTCGGATTTTTTTAATCATATTTTATTTTAAATATAATACCTAGTATGTAGATATAGGAATACTATAAAATAAGTAGGTATTGGTATGTTAGGTATATGATATATAGTATTATATAACAATTAGAGAAAACTTGAAATTAAAGTAATAAGCTTTTTTGTAGAATAATATTCTGCCCACCTGTGAAATTTATTGCGTAATATATTTGTGTCAAAGGGTTGGGGAAATCGATAAATTAGTCAATCGTGGATGACCTATATATACATATAGGTGCAACAGATTTGCTTTTTTTTCTACATATGTTAAATATAAATATATAATATGTTCACTCACCACTAGCGTTTTCTTCTGGTGGTTGGACCCAAACCCGTACGATATCAGTATCACTACGGTGTAAATGAAGAAACCGACGAACACGCCGGAAGCGACTATTTCGGCATCCGGGTTTTTCTCTTCGTTCAGGTTCCACGTGCCGCCGACTCCCAAAAACCCACCGCGATACCCGGTCCGGTACAGCACCAAAATTATTATGTTCAACACCTATTTACATTTATATATATATATATATATATTTAATAGGCATAGGCCACAACAGTACCTACCTATATAATTATAATTATACTTGTCTGCGTGTAATTCGTACAGCAGTGGCGTTTATGAACTTATGGCCCATAGTGTAATTTCAGGTTCAATTAAAACATTTAAACATATATGTATAACGTATGTATAAGTTAGCGCTATAAGCCCCCTTAAAAAATGTATTTGGCAAAGGGGCGACGGCCTCTGTGTTTTTTAATGGGTGGGGTGGTGGGGTGCCACCATGGGTAATGGGTAATAATTTAGTAACTGTTACCACAGGTATAGGTTCAAAATATGACAGTAAATGCCTTTATCTCAGGGTTTGGGTGGGTGGGAGAGTGAAATATTATAATTTTTTCTCTGAAGAATTTCAACGTCACTGCATATAATATTTTACGAACGAAATATCTATGACCGAATATTCACGCATTTTTACAGTAAATCATACTTACCAATTTCACGACTTTGATGACCACCGTGCCCACGCTTGCTATGTTAACCATCGCGAATTCGCCTCGGTGCCTATGTATAAAATAATATAATCGTCGTCCGGTCTGTATTCGTTGTGTGACAAATCGCGTACGCACACACGAAACAGGTCTATTGCCACTGATGGCATTCGCTGCCACTGCAGTCGATTGCGCGATGCGTCGAATGCGGCAGATGAGAGCTTTACGCCTCTCCACGTTCACGCGTTATCTTTATGACGGCGTGTTTGGCGACCTACCCATTATACCTATCGTCGGTGCCTTCGTGTGAACGCATATAGGATGGGCTGGGCACATAGGTATACAGTTATATCATAATAATATGTATTATACGTATACATGGGCACTCCAAATTCTATCTGCTGTATAGTGTGCAGCAGGTATTGTCGGTATTAGCGCACTTGATTAATGTGTGTATGTGTGTAAAAACGATGAAATACTAGATTAGATATTTGTATGCGCAAGAAAAAGCATAAACATATTTACGTGTATAGGGTTTTACGCTCGTGTAACGTATTAACATTAAATAAACACTCGCAGTGAGCAATAACACCACAGTGTTTGCATTTTAAAATCACATTCAGTTTATAACAATGAGTGCGTAATGCGTATGTAATATATATACATGATATACTGAGGTACTGGAGTTTAATCGCCGCTGCGCCTACAAACGTTTAGGGTAACAATAATTGATTTCGTGTGGTCTTTTAGCGACAGTTGTTTATTATATGATACATACCATAGTTTAAAATATTAAAGTATAGGTACAGAGTGGCATGAACGGATGAGGTATCAAGGATTTAAAAAAATAGTCAATAGGTCTATAGGTTTTTTATTTTGCTGAGGTGGAAATGGCCAATCTGAATGAAACTATTATACCTAGCTTTTATAGTTGTATCTAAACTATATTATGGTTTACAGTATGTTGATACCTTTAATAAGCATTTTCAAAACTATCAATAACCCTGCATGTTATAAGTTTCAAAATTAGTAAAAAACACTATGTATTCGATAATAATATAAAAAAAATATTATACTTATAGATTCTTCTCTATAAGGATTTTTTTTTTTTGCAATGGGGAATAGTGACCTTCCTTGTAGTCCCCTGATATACGGCCCTAATTATACGTTTCATTAATATTGCATGTACCTATATGCGTATAGCGTATTGTATGCCTAAATATATGACCCATCGAGTGACGACGATATAATATGATACTCAGGTCTCAGGTGGCATAAAATAGTTGGCGTCGTGTATATAACGCGTGCGAACGACCGCAGTGCGTGCAATACATGCGGCGCGCGACGACGACACACACGTGCGCATCAGAGGGCGTATATTGGAGGGAAGGATAGGTGCCAGTGCAATTTTAAGGTTCAATTAAAACATGTCATATTTTATTTGTTATAATTACTAACCCTCATCACCCAACCTCTTAAAATATATAGAATTGGCCAATAGTAAAAACAATTCTTATATATACGTCACTGATGCGCATAGTATTATATATGTGTTAGGCGTAGGTACTGCCTAAACCAACCTAACCTTTATGCACTTACACATCGGTTGTACTTGGGGATGTCCCGGATGTATGCTGATATATGGTACATGCTCTTGCATCACTCCTTAAAAATAAACATTTTCATTGGATTAGTGAAATGAATTGAAAATGAATCAATAAATATACATCTAAATATTTCTGTCATTGTTCCAATTTATAATTTTATATCTCCACTAATAATAACATCACTATAGGTAACTTTAGGCGTGGGAGGAAGAACACTATATGAAATTGGCTGTTATACATTTTTTGACAGCTTACTGGATTGTTGAGTGTTTTACGGATTTATTTTATTAGCTACCTATATAAAATTGTAAAAAAATGAAAATTTGGCAACATTGCACTAAGATTAAATTAATAACCTGTCGAAACGGAATAACGCGATGTAAAAGTGCTACATTCTGCACCGTATAAGTGCACAATCTTATTCTACCCACAATACCTATATGGGTACACCCATCTATATGGCTTACTGAAAATAAATTGAAACAATATATTTATAAGTTTCGAGTTATTTTATAGTTTTACTAAGTAGGTATTTATTATCTATATCAAAAGGTTACTATCGATGCATATTATAATGCATTTATTCAGTTTTATTTTTTTGGAAGAGCAATGCCATTACTTTGGACCGCCCAAAGAAGAGGCGTCTTTGTATTGGACAGTTTTTGTGTCTATACCTACATTAAGACTTTTATGTATTTTTTTCAGCATATTACGTATAGGTACCACTCATAATATGTATATTAGGTAAAATACGTGTAATAAACTTCTATATCTAATTATACGCATTTTTACTCAGGTGTAGGTCATACTCGAAATATCGCCGTATCATTTCTAATGAACGACTTTTACGATTTCAGGAATTGGGACTGGACATAACCGACACACAGTTGAAGGAGCTGCGCGACAACGTGGACAATGTAGACTTTGCGGCGGCCGCTGATGAAGAAAAGCTCACCCGGCACGACATCATGGCTCACGTGCACACGTATGCCGCGTGTTGTCCGACCGCCGGGCCGATCATTCATCTGGGCGCCACTTCGTGCGACATCGGAGACAACGCCGTAAGTCCCAAACGCGGGTGATTGTGGTGTCCAGTGTCCACACAATACGGCCCAAGTGGGGCGTTGAAAGGCTTAGGTCATTTATTATTGTGTACCTACCCTCAGTCTAAGTGGTTGAATTCGATTATTTGAAAGTATAGCTAGTATATAGTAGTATACGACCGCAAGTATAAAACAATGTGGTTGAACCATTCAGGTGTATATCTGCGCCGACCGATTATATTATGTGTAATACGCATTGTGTATTAAATAATATTTCGATCGAATTCTGTATTTATACACGGCATAATGCCATAATGATATATTTTATTATGGATTTATGAAGCCGTGGTCTCTGTAGTCTGTGTAGGTATATCATATATCATCCTGGAGCTGCGGTTCATAAAAAATTGTACATAAGCCACATAGGTACATAATATCTACTGATAGGATAATAATAATTATCGTGGGAAATAGGTCAATCTCCATCTTTTGCAACATATTTTAGATGTACAGGATTTATTTTTTTGACAACTTGACCCAATCACTTCTTATTTTAATAATATTATTTACAATTTTGTTTCATTCGTAGTTCAGATGACACTCTTAGTTGTGGTTGAAAATAAAAATATCATGAACTGCAGTTTAAATTGAATTATCTATACCTATAATAATAAAATAAAATAATTTGGTTAACAAAAAATACATGTCAGATTGTCAGAAAATCCGAATAATCTCGATGTAGGTATACGAATGCTTTCCTAAAGCTGGCAATGCCCAATTATTATAACAGCACGAGTTAGGAGTTAAAGGCTATATTATAATAAGTAACTTCGGATAATGGAAAATCCACAGAGTGGCACCTACTGATATTTGTGAAATCCTAATTTTGATGTAGATACCAATATACTAATATTGTATAAAGTTCAAATTAAGTTCGCACCCACTGAACTAATTTTCTTCGGGCGTCATCCAGCATTTACAGAGGTGTACTTGAAAATTATAGAACCTAAAAATATTTAATATTTTTTTTTTGCTCAGGACTTGATAGTTTTGAGGGACGCTTTAGACATACTGTTACCGAAATTAGCGGGTTGCATGAAAACGTTGGGTGAATTTGCGGATGAACACAAGTATTTGGCAACGTTGGGTTTCACGCACTTTCAGTAAGCATATTATATAAAATATAAGTACATATATATTATAGAGTCTAATATAGAAAATCTTGTGAGTTTAAAGTTTAATTATAATGTAAAATAATTGTACACTTTTATTTTCAGACCGGCTCAACTCACCACAGTTGGCAAACGCGCATGTCTCTGGTTACAGGATTTGATTTTGTGCGAAAAAAACATAAGTCGTATTCGTGCTGACCTCAAGTTTCGCGGTATTAAAGGAACCACCGGCACCCAAGCGTCATTCTTACAACTTTTCAATGGTAATTTATTCCTCTCCTCCCTTACAATACATTCCTACAGTGACGTATCTACAGGGGGGGAGGGATTTGGTACTCCATCCCATGACATTTTTTTTTTTAACTGGCAAATCACATTTATGTACCTGTTTAACTATAAATAACTATATTATTACCTAATATTTATAGGCACATAGTACCTATATATTTTATAAAAATAGTGCCAACAAAATTGAGTCCCCTAAGGCTAAAGTATAACTTTACATAACTAAGATAATATTAATTATTACTTCGTAATAAACACTAATCATTAATCAATAATCACTATTGCACAAATATATTGATATATTGAATATTGATATGCATTATAATATTATATGGTAATATTGTATTGTGGAACAAAAAAAAACCACTGAGCTTTTGAATATTATTTTATTGTGAAGCAATGACACAAATCAGCAATGTGCTAACGCCAAATAAAATGTATAATGTATAACTAATAATTATATAAATTATCTCACAATATTATACTCTCTAAAAATAATCTAACCCCAAAGAAGTACTTACTTAATGAATTAGGATTAAAACCTCATGAAGTTATTATTTTATTGTGATTTGTGATGAAACTGTACCTATTTAGGTACCAATAAAGTTAGAGTACTTATAATACCTATTTGTAAATATGAATATTTAAATACTATATAATTATTTATTTTAATGTGTAGAAGTCCTAATGTTTGTATTAAGAGGTGCTTATGATATAAACCATTTTTTTTTGTTGGAGTGAGTTAATAGATAAAATGTACAAACGAAATGTCCCTCCTTACATACATGACAAAATAATAACACTGCATTCCTACATACATACACTTGTTAATGCTGGGTAATGTCCAATTTTGAATTTTACGGATAATATACTAAAATTTGTACAATTTTGGATATATAATATTAAGTGATAAAAATTAATTTGGACAAATTATATTACAGTAATAGTAAAAAATGTAAACCTGAATTTCTTCCCTGATTTATCCTTCTCCTTATTATAATATAAAAACTTACTAATGGTCATGAATGTATTTATAATATCATGGTCTACAGGTGATTATGAAAAAGTTAGAGAGTTGGATAACAGGGTAACAAAGCTTGCCGGATTCCCAGCTTCATACTCAGTGACAGGTCAGACATATCCTCGAATTGTTGATGCAGAAGTTGTTTCATCCTTGAGCATACTTGGGGCTGCTGTCCATAAGGTATTTTAATTAATAATAGTAATTATAAATGTAATATTATAATGTGATCCTATTGTATTAAACAAGTTATAGGAATTTTATTCTGATAAAAATATAAATTTATTATGTATCGTATACAGATGTGTACAGACTTAAGGCTATTGGCCGGTATGAATGAAATTGGAGAACCTTTTGAACCCACTCAAATAGGTTCAAGTGCAATGGCTTATAAACAAAATCCAATGAGAAGTGAAAGAGTTTGCTCAATTGCTCGGTATCTAATGAATCTGGTTAACAACCCTTTATCTACTGCCTCTGTACAGTGGTTGGAGCGAACATTAGATGACAGTGCAAATAGGTTTGTGTTAAATTGTTTTTGTACCACAATTATTTTTGAGAGACACTTTTAAACAATTGTTTTAACATTTTAGGCGATTGTGTTTATCAGAAGCATTTTTAGCAGCAGACAGTATAATGCTGACATTACAAAATATCCTCGAAGGGTTATCTGTATTTCCTAAAGTGATATCAAGAAATATTGAGAAAGTTTTACCCTTTATGGCGACAGAAAACATAATTATTGCAATGGTTAAAGTTGGAGGAGACAGACAAGTAAACATCAGACATTATATAAACATTAATATTTTAGATTTTAATATAAAATGTGACCAAATCACTTGATGAGTACCAATTTTTGATTTCATTTACTGTAGTACCTGCTTAAATGATAGTTATCATACCATAGCTATCAAAGTTTTAAACTTTGAATATTTTAGCCGATAAATAAAATATTGTAAAACCAGTATGATATTTTTTGTTGAATTAACAATGTAAGAATATACTTAACTATGCCAGTTTGCTATGTACTCTATGACATTTTGTTGTATTACATAGGTACTTACAACAATTACAATGTAATCTGTTTTCTTTGAATTTGTATAATATAATATGAATTATTTACTTGGAAGAAATTGTAGTTTAATTTCTTTTAAACTGGGGGGAGAAGAGAATTCAAGTAATCCAGTATAAATATGCCACTGTTAACTATTGTTATTTCATAATAAACAAAAATGTGCTATAATATTTTAATGTTGGTACATTAATAGATGATAAATTAATAGATAGGTCACATATTGTATCAAAGCCATATTTTTGACAAAAACATATTTATAGTACAGTAAAACCTCTTAATAACAGACCTCCTATACGACAGTAATCTCCTTACAACTGAAAATAAAAACAATCACGTATAACCTATATCTTGTATATTTCAGTCTCCCTATAACGGAAACTTCTTTATGATGGAAAAATCAATTGGTCAGAGCGATTCCGTTATAAGGAGGTTTTACTGTATTGCATATTTAAATATTTTTCATAACAATATTTAGTCAGATTCCTAAAAAGTGTATGTATTATGTAATATATAATCTATAATATGTGACCTAATAGTTGTACTATTATAAATTTACTACTGTATTCAAACAAACTTTTTAATTAGGTATATAATATAATATATTTATATTTTGTATTGAAATATGATTTGATAATATTGAAGTTATTGAACTAAGTATTCTAAATTATTAAAGAATCATGTCTACATGTTCGTCTATAGCCTGTTCACAGAGAGACTCGTCATTCCTTACTGCAAAATCACCTTGCCTATTTTACCACCTGTTGTTCTAGATTGGTGTCAAGTTATACAGTATCACTTTTTATTGTAGTAATTGCAATCCATATGACGCAGTTTAATTAAACTGTATGTGTATCAAATAATTAAGTTCATTAATTATTAAAACCATTAAGAAGGTGATTGTTGACAGAGTCTATTGCATTTCTGAAATTTGTATGTGCAGCCTGGTCCCTCAGTGAACAGAATATAATTTATCTTAACAACTCTGAAAACATGTATTATTTGTTTTATTTCTAGAATTTCCTACATATATATAATTATTTATTACTAAAAAAAAATGTATAGTCCATTGGTCATTACTAATAACTAATAAGGTATGTTAATTTAATAATAGAACAAATAATGTTACAATTTAAATAAAACTTTTCTATTGTATGCAGTTTTATATTAATAAAAACAAATTTCAGGTGTGCCATGAAAAAATAAGAGTTCTATCACTAGAGGCAGCCAGTACAGTTCGTCTAGAAGGTAAAGACAATGATCTTTTGGATAGAATTGTGAAAGATCCATATTTTGCACCAATATTAGATCAATTACCTAATCTTTTAGATCCATCTACTTTTGTTGGATGTGCACCCGATCAAGTAAATATTCAATCAATGAATTTCATGGTTATTTAAACTTTAATAACATGGTTAATTGCATACAGGTAAAATATTTTCTAACAGAAGAAGTACAGCCTGTGGTCAACAAATACATTTCCAAGATCAAAACTACAGCTACAAAACTGAATATCTAAAACACAATACTTTTTAAACACTTATTTAAATTCCCCAAAAACTAGATTTTCAAATTGTTGTCTCTTTAGTTTAATAAATTTACCAAAAAATGTTAGTTAATTGATGAATATTGATATATTTTGTATTTTTCCCATTTAAAATGTGATTAACTTAAAGAAACTATGTTAAATTCTCTTATTGTACTTTTAAAAGTTATAGGAAAATTGTATAAAGTATTATTGAGCACTATCAATATGCAATTTAATCAAATATTTTTAAAATTATATAATATATGATTTAATATTTATCCGTTTACCTAGTAGTTTAAAAGATATAATATGTCTTAACCAAACAACAATTTAGTTTTAAAATGTGATTAAACTATAATTAAATTCAAGAATTCGAGACATATTTTGTCTTTACTTTTTCATAGTATTATATCAGTCATTGGAAATACAACTGCGCATTTAATAAGATTCACACAAATTGCTTAAAACTGAAGAAATAAGTGATTATCGGTTTTATAATAAAATCTTAATCATTTAAAATTATAAATAATATTTAAACTATTAGTGAAGGTTATACAACACTATTAAAGACTCAACCTAATTGAATTTAGGTTACTTTTCATTCTATATTTCTCTAATATATTGTAATCTGATAATTGTTGGACTATACCCGTGGATTAAGATATACTTGAGTTATATCTTAATTCATAACTGCATCATGTAAAGTTTTTAATAACTCAATAAAAAAATTTAAAAATATTAGTTATTTAACTCTAAACTAATTAACTAGGAAATAATAAAAGTCTAATATGCGGAAATGTGGGTATTACTTGATAAAACCAATATATCAAATCTTGGTGTTTTAACTTTTTTTAAATTATTTTTTATTTTACAACATTTTGCTTTTGATAATAACATTGGTACTCAGAATTAAAACGATCATAACATATAACTAATAAAACAATTTGAGTTATCAGAAACATAATTATCAAATAATGATTTGATCTTAAATTATAAAATGTATTATTAATTGTATATATTTACATTTGATGACAATCAATATTATTTGATCCAATAACATTAGTACCGTATGTTTATGTTTATGTTTATAGAAAGTAATGTAGCCATATAGGTATACCTACAAAGTTCCTCTTAAGCACTAACTAAGATATAGTCCTCTTAAGTTGTTTTAGTTCTTACAGCCATAAAAAAAATATTTTAACTGAGGCTTTGTGACGTAAAGTCTATGGCCTACCTGTGCCTGAGATAAAAGGTTTATAAATAATAATAATTATTAATTTTATCATTATTCACTTAAGATCATATGCATTTTTTTGGTATACATGATCCACGGACTAAGATAGACTTAATATAAAATCTTAGTCTATGATATGACCTGAATTAAAAATTCCTTAACCATAAGAGAACGTTATGGTCATAGGCGCAAATAGTGTTTGAAATTTGGGGGGTTAGGTTAGGATACTGGATACTCTTATGATGCTTTTATATTATCACAAAACCCCCAAAAAAATGTTCATCGCTGCGCTCCCACATGAATTATAAATAAATACAAACATATATGTAAGTAGGTATATATAAATTTATTATGTACCATCAAAAATCAAATTCACATAATAATATAATATATTAACATATTATTGTTTTTTTGAACAAAACGTTACAAAAATTAAGACTGACATGACTGTGCATAAGATATTCCCCCGACTTGGAATTAACGTCAAAATGTATGGAAGATAAATTCGTACAAACAAGGAATAAAATATTATAATATATTGAGAAATATCAAATATGTGACGCCGGTTTGATATTGTATAGTCCAGGGGTGGCCAAACTGCGGCTCGCGTCATAGACTTATGCGGCTCCAATCTTATCGTAAGATATAAAACATTTTTACAAATACATTTGATTTTTTCACTTTTTATTCATTTCGGCTCTTCCATATATATTAATATATTGGGCGGCTCGCGAATCTCTTCTCGCTGGCCACCCCTGGTATAGTCTATTCTACGACAGAACAATTATAAGTCCGCCGACCGATTCTTATCAGTGCTGCACATTATCGAATCATTCGTGATGTGCGAAAAGTGATTATTCTTTCCAGTGGATTATGTAGTAAAATAAAATAATATACCAACCCACTGAGTAAAATATTAGTAAAAAAAATAATAATAATTGTTGAATTTCACCCGACTTAAGAACGCCCATGTGTATGAATAACATATTTATAAGGGTTTATATATAAATATATTATTATTCCACGACCTGGAAATGGTGAAACGAAAACGTCGTCTCGTAGCTTTTCGGGCTCACGTATTTAAAATACACTGTGCGCTCGGAAATAAAATATGTGTCAACGTTAGCCGATTGTCCGTAGGACCGTGGCAATAAATATTTATCCTAAAAAGTAAATTGTAGCCCCAAAAGAATATGAAAACAATCTTACGTAAGCATCGACTCCGGTGAAACCTAGTTCTGTCATATCTACAGTGTTGGGGAAATTACTTTTTTTTGGTAATTAAATTACACTACTAATTCCTATTTAAAATAAATTGTAACTAAACTATTCTTAAATTACTTTTTTTTTATTTAGTCAAGTTACATTACTTTTGAGTTCAAAAAGTAATTCAATAGGAATAACTTTTTTTCCGAAAATAACACTGGAGCTTAATTACTATATTATGTTGTCAGTATAATATGACAATACATTAATATTAAATAACGACATTCAACAATATGAAATTAAATATGACTCATTTTGTCACACATTAATCTTTAATTAATTTGTAAGTTACACTTACAAGTACCTAACGAATTTCTGGGTAATAACTGATAAATAAATTAAAATAATTATTAGTGCCAACCCGTAATGATTTATCAGAATATGACAGATAAATTATTATCCTAAGGACTCAAGACTTTTAACAGGATTGTAATTTATATTATATAAGTTGATTCTGAGTCTATTCTGTGGTTGAAGGAAGGTATAAACACGGTTGTATATATTATATACCATATATCTACCACGAACCAAGAGTTTATAGACAATTATTAATATACATGACACATAGTTTAAAATTCTAAAATGCAACAAATACAATTTTAGTACAGTATAGAACCTCAATAAGTCAACATTTAAGGGAAATAAAATTATTTCCACTTATTGAAATTTTCTATTACCTAACTAAGGTCGATAGTTTACTGACATTTTCGAACGGGAACTGCAATTATTTCGACTTATCGAGTTTAGACTTACAAAGTTCCACTGTGTATGCATATTAATGTATATTTGTTTCTTTTTAAGAGGTCATCTGGCCACGGTGGCGTATCCGTTTTTGGTGCTACCGCCGCCGTTGCCATTGTAGTGATGGTAGCTATTCAGCTATTGCAAAGGAACTGCTGCTGGTGATGGTCGGCTAGGTGATACGGCTGTCCCGGTAGCAGAGTCACCGGCGGCGGATACCGGTGATGAGGTCGTTCGGTCCGCGACCGCAGCTGTGGCGTAGGAGACGACGACCACCGTGGGACATATTATGTTGCGGTCACCGCCTCGTCGTCACCGCACCGTCGAGGTTGTGGTTAGGTGGTGACGATGGTCGTCGTCGAACGATGAGTGACGTCTGTAGGCGCCACCCGGAGTGATGATGCTCTCGATGGTGAACGGTTTGAGCTTGTACTGCCGGTGCAGGCTGGGCCACTGTGCTACTGTGCATTTGCACAGTGGGCCGGTGTCATATTTTATCCATCGGGCTGGTACAAAATAACCCAATGTGTATTGTATTAAAATTATTTTTATTGCAGAACAGTGGGCCGATTGGGTCCCAGTCCGCCCCTGTTGTTGGCTATCGAAGTGGATGTGAATGGTGGTGTGGATCGACGGCGGTAACAACGACTGTTCGGTGCCCCGATCGGCGATATAACAATATCTATCGGGTACGATGGAAGTGGCACCTGCCCGACAGACAGTGAATCGGAATCAAAGTCAGCGACAGCGGCGGATGACGACAACGGCCTGCCGAACGTATATAACTTCTAACAACGCCCAGTAGGCGGCCGGGCAGTTTGAACCGCTTGCGGCGCCGCAGTTACGAATTACGATCAGTTCTCGGACATGTCTAGAGCGTGCGGATGCAGGGTGTAGTACACCCCTTGGCCCTTGACCGGCTCGTTCAGTCACCGGGGAATCTTCACGAAACAGTCGTTGAACGACAGGTTGTGTCACAATGAGTTCGACCACCTGAAACATATGGAGTGTATATTATAGGATATAATATAATATTATATATATATATATTATAGTTTGTGAATAATATTATTATAAGTGATGACGGATTGGATTATAGGCTATAGGTATATAATATGTATTGTTATATACCTAATTTGTAATATTAGCTATGCCTATGGCGTTTATTTTGGTGATCTTATAAGTTATAACAATTTAAAAAGTGGGCAAGTAGGTAACCGCTAATGATATACAGTAGACTGTATAGACACACAGAACGAAATGTCATCACTCATCATTAATCCTGGGTACGCCACTGCTCTAGCACCTCAACCATCGCTCCAGTGGTCGGGCTTCGCCTGCCATCACAGTCGTCATCACGCGCCCGATCAAATGCACCTGCACCGCGGCACTCGTCCACTCGCGACCATATAGATTTATTAAGAAATATAAATAATAATAATAATAAAAATAAAATATTAATATTAATAATAATAAATATTTTCTTAATATGTCTATATGCTCGGGACCAGCCCGTGGTCGCTGAAAGGTTGTAGAGGTGATCAGCGTGGCCTACCATTTACGTTATCAATGTCTGAACCCGCACTATGCCATCTCTTACCCCCCTCTCATCACTCTTGTACATCGTGTCATTGTGTTCTTTTTTCTATATTTTAAGCTACTTTATGCCACTAATTTTTTTTTATAAAAATACAATTTGTTTTAGTTCTTTAATAGCCGGCGGGATCACCACAGAGCGAAAAGGGGAGATAATCTATGGGCCGCGCCGCAACGTACCGTGGACCTAGTCAGGGACGGCCTGGGAGAAAAATTCAGGCCGGGAAAATGTATTACACCAGGCCACATTTCAATGTTTACGGCATAGGCGTTTATATAAGGGGGGCGTGGGGAGGGGAAAGTTATATGAGGTTTTACCCCCCCCCCCCCCACCAACACTACAAATTAATTTTATAATTATTTATTTACGTAACCTTTTAGACTTTAGCTTATAATATAATATGTAAGAGGATGTAAAAATAATAAATAGACCTTAAATCAGTATCAATATTTTGTGACTGTTTATCTCAATTCAATTTCTAAGCCTTTAGGCTTAGTTACGCCGTAATGTATATATGTTTTCTTTAAACAATTGAAAAAAAAGTTCATTTAACCATTTATTTAACATAATTATAATATATAAATAAGCAATATTATGCTTGAATTTTCTATAACAAATCATAATTTATAAATATAATATACGCCTAATAAACAAACCAAAAAGAATATAAAGTAATTAAGCTTTTATAATTAATTTTATGTTTTAAACATAAATAATTAATTAATACAAATTTTAAAGACATGATGAAAGAAGATTACTTTTTTGTGACAGTAAATCAATTATATGATCATTATCAATATTTATCAACATTTCTTTTTCAACCGACATTAACATAAACGCTTCAGTATTTTCATTACTAAGTTTATTTCTTAACCGATTTTTTATATATTTTTTGGTAGTGAATGATCGTTCACTAGGAAGGTGGCGCTTGGGTAACGGGCAGACACCATAAATACTTTTAAGCTACTGTTAATACTTGATAAGCGTTACTATATAAATTGTATTTTATCAGTAACTTGTAACAACACAGTGTACAGTTTCTACAACTATTACACATAACTTGACTTATTTCTTCAGAGACACCTTCCAAATCATCCTCGTTATTTTCAAGTTCCCAATTCAATATTTCATACTCATCTGCAATCGACATTTTTAAAAATTCACAGTTATTCGAAAAACTTCTTAATTCTTCATGAATTTGAGTATAAAATTCATCTTCAGTTTTTATAGTTGGTAAATTTCAATATTTTTTTTGATAAAGTCTTAAAAGCTTGATGTGGTAATTTTTTCTTGTGTGCTAAAAATTGTATAGGTGACAAAAGAGCCAAGTCTGTCAACAATTCACTATTATTAGTAAATCTTGATTTCATACTTTCAATAACTGTATCCATTACATAGTTATGTACTTCAACTGTAAATTTTTTTTCAGCATCTTTTATGGAATCATCATTCAAATTCTCACCAGGCATTTTTTTTTTCCTAAAACGTGTTACTTCAAATTGTTCTTGTATACATAACATATTTTCTTCATCGTCCATAATTTGATCTATTTTATTATTTGCCCACTCAATAAATTCATTACTTGTTTTTTTAATGTCTGCCATTCCACGCCTAAATGTTTCTATTGCAGAGTCTATTCATGATGAAGAGCTCAAAACGCAAATGTATCCATAAGACTAAAGATTGTTTAAGCAAAATTAATAATGTTGGGAAATGGCTGGTGTGTAAACAAGTTTTATAATATATTAATGTAATAATTATTGCTATCGGTTATCAATATAGTTGGATTGGACTATAAATAGAGTATATGGATGGTATGGGCTATGAATACAACCCCGGGCACCCCGGACCCAAATGCATTCGTGTGCGTGAGCCGGGAAATACCTAGTCCCTCCAACGAAACATAATAATATACAATGCGTCAATGCTATAAATTATAATGCGTTTATGCATCCCAAAATAAAATATCCATGTTAAATGGGCAGTTCTAGACTTCTAGTTATTACTTATTTGTAATATGTAATTAGTTATTAAATATATTTACAATTTACGCGCTACGAGTGTTCGAATCGGGAGTTTTCTATTATAGTATAGTTTACAAATATTGACAATAATATATTATAGTATAAAGAAATTAAAAATAATGTAATTCAGCCGTTGAGCAGTCAGGCCAATAATAAATCCCAATAGGTCAGGCCACCGGGAACCTCCCGGTATCCCGGTGGGCCAGGCCGTCCCTGGACCTAGTGATACTCTCCGTGATCTTCAAAAAATGGATTTTAATATTTTTTTGTGTATTTTTTGCACTTTTTGTGCACCTTTCCTTGTTGTATTATCAGATTGTTCTTGCTATTTTATATTTTTGTATTTGTTTTCAAAATTTTTATCACAATTATTTCATTTTTATATGGCTTCTATTTTTTTACACAATTATTGCTATTATTTTTTTTTATTTGTTCATTGATTGTCATTTTTGCATTGTGCACCTTTTTGTTAAAACTCTCCTGTTTTTAACAACGATATATTGATACTGTTTATATATTTGATATAAACATGTATAAATTTATATTATTTATTGTAAAATTATTATATTTAAAAAACTTATTTTTCGTATACACATCATATTTGTTCAAGTTTGTTAAAAACAATGAAGTTATATTTTTATATACCTAATTACATTTTATTTCTTATTTTTCGTATTAACGAGAATATTTTCATTTCAACAGAATAATGGACCCCACATGCCCATGAAGAATTAATAACCAACAATTTTTTTGTTACGTACCAAATCTCAATAAAATATAATATTCAGATTGTTGGTCATGTAAAGTATAAGCTTACTGGTATCTGGTCTTGTGACTAGTGACCCTTATGCAATATAAATGGAGGTATAAATATTAAATATATTTAAAACAAAACTGATATTCTTAAACAGTTATTTAATAGGGTCTAAATCTAAAATCCTAGATAACCAAAGTTTAAAACAACCCGTGGTGTGCAAAGTCTTCCTCAAGCCCCACCAATTTATGGCTACACTTACATGTGTTGTCTCTGTCTTACAAACAAGGTACCTACGAGGTACAACATATTAAATTTGTGTTCAATAGAACTGATGTTGTGTTGTTAGCTTTACTGCAGTGGCGTAAACTGGGGGTCGCACGGGGTCGCACTTGCGACCCCTGAAAAAATCATAGAGTTGCAAGAGTATCTTTTTGCGACCCCAAAAATCACGATTACAGTGTTCAAAAAAAATGGAAATATCAATAATTATTTAATTAATTAACTAATTTATATTTTTGTTATTAACCATTTTCTATTAATATACCAATATGTATTTATTGTGATCGGCCGACTCGAGTCTCAATGGCAGCTGAATGCTAATAGTAAAAACGTATTTCATTGTTGTATTGTTCATAGCTTAAAATTATTATTTGTTTTTTACATACCTATTCATTAATTTTTGGACACTTGTATTTATTTCTAATCCGTGAACGATTCAGAAATAAAAGTGTTTCGACAGCTTGCTAAAATGGACTAATTTCTTGTAAAAATATCGAAGTCGAAAGTAAGATTGTGTACTTACTACTTATAATGTTAAATTTAGAATAAAATAAAACTTTTTAGGGGGGTGTGGAGGACTAAGCCCCCCACAAGTCTGTCTAACCTGGAAACTGATTGCAACTCTAACAATTTAGCCCAATTTACGCCACTGAGCTTTAGTATTTAGAGTGAACTGACCTATAATCAAACTTGAAGGTAAGAACATTAGGTATCTCTTAAAATTTGTCAGTTTTTTACGATATTTTAATTTTCAAGTTATGAGTTTGTAAAATATAAAAATGCTCTTTATAACCCGGTTTCTAATCACTCGCCCACCTGTTCGGTGTGTAGCAGTCCAGTATATTCATAGACCTTAAACTACAATACTGTACGTCTGTACCCCGGAGGTAAAGGACACCATGTCCATTTTTGAAGAAATTTAGCTAGCTTCATGTCCTTGTTGTACATTGTTCGCTCTATATAAAGGTGTAGGACACTATGTCCAATTATCAAAAGTAACGGAAATAAGGAGATGGAATATAAAACTATGTCCATTTTCCTTCGAGGTAAAGAACACCATATGGACTTGACTTTGTTACCCCGTAAATTAGGATTTTGTGACATGGTGTCCTTTACCTCCGGGGTACAATTTATAGTCGTGGTATAAGGTCTATGATAATATCACGATCACGACAAAAGATAGGTAGAGTACGGTACCACCAAAAGTTAATGAAATCATTATAATTGTTCTATGATGAAATGCAAGCTATGCAACCCAACATACAAGGTTTCTTATCACTAGTCGTACAAAAAATCGTCATAAAGCAGCTTTGGTCACCCAACTTCACACACATATTAAATCGTGGTTAATATGAGTGATAAGCACTTGTCCGAAAAACCCACGGACTAAGATAGTACTATCTTTAGTCCGTGAGCAAACGTCACGGACTACTACACTGGACTGGAAACGTGATGGTTGGCGGGTGACGGGAGAACGGGACGCTTAGTGTCCGCGAGAGAGGTGTAGAAAGGGGAATAGTACGTGAACTAATCTAGCGCTGCCTGGCTTACCACAGGTATACTATTAATTCAAACGAATATACGATGATACGACAAACGTATATACTATATAACTAACTATATTATTATTCATTTTTAATATTATAAAATTATAATTTTATACATGCCATTGAATTCATATAATAATTTTTTTTATTTGTTTAACGATATTTACAATATTTGTCACCAATAATTACTATCATGTATTGAAAAGTTTTGCATTTTTCTTTTTTTTTGCATTATTTTTATTTTGGTCTATGTTTGAGATTTTTGTGTACTGATGCATTCTTGTGGTAATGTAGTATGTTATTATAAAGGTAAGTATCTCAGTTTTATGAGTAACACATGGACATTTTTTTATCAGTTCTTGTTTTTGTTAAAGAAATCGTCCACATTCAATTCAAAAACATCATAACCATCACAAGACTTTTTGAATGAATCCTCCATATCTACCAACAAATGAAACAAATACATGTTCGGGTGACACAAACCTCCTCTAGATTTCATATTTGTCAGTGTTGCTTCAGGCGAATCACAATATGAAGTTTTTCCTACACATTATATGTAATAATTAAATTATTTTTAATTAATTAATTTTTTAAATCTAATGCTTACCTAATACTGCTCGTTGACAATCACTGCACTTAATATGTTTGTTTACATGTCTTGAAATAAACCCACATATATAGTTTAACACATAAGTTTCTGAGTTAGATTTAGGATAGTTATGATCAGTAAAAATATCCGGTTGAAAGACATCATCCACTTCCACATCTTGTGAAACTAATGTATCAAGCCTTTCTGTAAGTTTATTAATTTTTATCTGTCTTTCTGGTATATCATATTTACTAAAAACACTCTTTAGATCACTAATTGTAATTGTTGGTGTTGTTGAATCCAATATCATGCAGTTTCCAGTTATAGGAGGCTTTAGTATTGAATACATGGTTAGCATTTTATATACTTGTAAAAATGTAGGACAGTTTGGGTGATCAGTAGGACCTGTAGCTTGTCTTGCCATACCAAAAAATTGCTATTGATAGGTATAAAAAAAATAACCAATTATCATTAATTGTTTATCAAAGGCAGTTATCGTACAATTATACAAAGTTATGTACTACTAAACTTAAATCTAGATAATATAAATTTGTTTTTATTTACTTCCAGACGATCTTGATTCATTTTGGATGTTAAAATATATTTGAACCCACATTCTTCCAAGAGATATTTGGATAATTCAATAACTGATCTAATAGTAACTCTCAGGCCTTCAGCAGTTGACTTTGTGAGAAATTCATCCTCGAGTATGGTATGATTAATCACATTATCTTCCCACAAATCAAGCCATTTTAATGTTTTTTCTAATATCTAATTTCATTTAATACAGCTATTAGAATAAATACAGTTTTATGTTTTCTGTATTTGTAACCATATACATTATTATAGTAAGTAGTAAATTATAAGATAATTTCACTTACATCAAAGTTATTACTTTTACTTTTAATACCCTCTGCTGGGAACTTTCGATTTAATACATCAAACAATTGGTTTAAACGCTCTGTAAATAATTGTGTTTGTTCACTATTCTTAAGCGATTCCACTTTTTGGTAACATCTATAATACTCAATCCCTTTAGCCATTAAGTTACTAAAAACCTGTGAAACCATTTTAAAAATTAAATTGTTTATTTATAATTATAATTATCAGAACTAATAAAAATGTTTACCTGGGTTGCTAGTTTTACGGACATTTTGCTAAAATTATCAAGTGCCAAATGTCTCTGCGTGATTTTTGGACACACTCTTGATGGAGAATTTGAATCTCTTTTTAAATCATTTGTATGCACATCCACGTAATGTGACCATCTTATATAACTCACATTTAGCGATTCCTACAAAATAATAAATGTAAGATTCTGTTAATAGCTAAAGTTGCGTTGATTAAATTATTTACTCTTAATGACTTATTATGCAATCTGTTGCGGACATTTTTGATCAAATGTGGAGGGTCTGACAACATATAAATTTTTCTTTTAGAGTCTAAAGGATGTTGAAAGGCATTAGTGATTTTTCCTTTCTCGCCATTTATATTTAATTGTGACCAGAGCTTACGATTAGTTGTAGCTCCATCAGAAACTACTCCATCTATTATTGCTCCAGCTCTTTCTAATAGACATATCGCTTTAATTACTAGTTGTGCTAATACTGTTCCTGTAATGTTTTAATTTCAATATTAATTTATTTTCACTACAGACTTATTGTACATCAAATTAAAAACATGCTCACCAAATATTGTATTCACAATGGAGATTTCAAATAATAACAATATGACACAAGCAACATCACAATTAATGAATTAGGATTCTCTAATATACTTATTGCATATTATGCAACAAATTGTTAAATACAAACATATACTCCCCATCATAGGCACAATGATTAAATACATGCAACAAATGCAAACAGAACTCATATACTTATATTATTAACTCATATAAGAAATTAAAATTGTTAAACAACAAAAATTTGCAAAATCATTTAATGTAACTAAAATCTGAAATTGTTTGTATTATATTTTTTACAATATACATGTTACCTTTAACTGGTCCTTTTGAAGTAAAGACTGCAATTGGTTGGGTGAAGTTAACTGTTAGACTCTAAAAAAGGAAAACTAATCCATGGTTAGCTTTCAACCCTGTACTTTTAACTTCCCCACCAAAATCTTCCAAACCAGAGTATGTTAGTGTCTGTGAATTCACATTTATGCTTTCCTTCAAAAATATTTCATCAAATATAAGCATACCATGCTTTTGTTGATGATTCAGCATTGACATTTTTTTTTTAAACAATAAAAAGAATTTTTCATCAAAGCCACACTGAGTTCTAACAAGGGACAAATATTTTCTGATAGTACGAGCGCAAGGTAAAGGAAGTATCTCTTGTTCTCTTAAAAAAGAGTATGTTGAAGTTGACCTGTACATAAAATATATATAAAAATAATTTAAATGTAAGCTTGTTTGATTTTTGTATTCACACTGAATTCATAGTAATAATTATTGTGTAGTAAAAATTGTTACCTTATTTTTAATAAAATGCATAATAGAATCCAATTTTCTGAATATCTCCTATTATTTGGTTTAGGTGCTTTACTAGAATTCACTATTTCTAGTATAATTGTTTTCTGAGAATCATTTAAACTATTTGATAAAAACAATGTGTTGAGTGCACTATCTGACAAATTTGCTGTTTTGTTTTGGACAACAGCTAACATTGAATTTAATTTAGCAATAGTTAATCGAAACCTGTTTATATTAATTTATTAATGTAACTGTATGTAGTAATAGTTTATAATAATTTCACCTTGAATTTGATTTTTTGGCATTTTTCTTCTTTCTAAAAATATTGTTTAACCAATGACGACGAGTAGGAGTAAGTGTAGGTCCAATTCGTTTTGACGTAATAGCTACTGAATTATTTCTGGACCTCCTAAATTGCCGGTATAAATTGTCACATTTTATGCATCTTTTTTTTGTATCTACTAATATAAAACACCCTTGATGGCGCCATACTGTATTATCAAGCACTGCAGTCTTATAATGTACTCCTAAGTAAATATATATGATATCAATTAAACTAATTAATAATTATAAACTATTTTATAATTTATTATACTAAACTAAACTAATTTGTATATTAATTTATTACCATACAACATCATTCTATGATTTTTTTAGATAAACAAATAAGAAATCTGTTACCTACCTGGAAAATTAATAACCATCGGTCCACCTTGACAAATTTGTTGTTTGCAATGAAAATAATTTATTGCTTCTAGCACATTTTTAACATTGAGAGGAAATTGTATCCGAATCAACCCTAAATTTGTTGGGTCTATCATCTTGTTAAAAATATAAAAATGTGCGTCTTCATCGTTTGTGATCACAATTTGTTTTTCAATTACAAGTTGTTCAATTAAGTAAACTGGTTTGTAAAATACTTCAGTACTGTTGTTGGTATAACTTGTCCAACCAAGTGGCAAGCTTACTGGATTGATGAGAAGCAAAAAATCTTTAAAAAATGCTTGTTTCTAGACAAATTATTTTAATATTGCACAATATATTAGTACTACTTATTAGAGAATATAGTATTTTTTTTATAAATTAATAATATTTACTTTCATATCTACTAAACAAATATGTTTGCATGATGTATTGTTTGATACTGAATCAACAGAATTCAAATTTCTTTTAAGAATTTTGGGAGCCTTAGAATATAAATACATAAGTAATGTAATATAAAAATATATAATTAATCTATTTTGACTAATTTAAATTACTTCTACTGTAAAAAGTTCTCTTCTATAGGAGTGAGTTAGTTCTTGGTTTTGAATACTATGAGAGAGTACTTGTTTAGAGTCTATTTGATTGAATAACGAGGGTATAGCCCCCTTCTTCAATGAAAACACTTTTTTCTGTTCAAATCCCTTTAAAATAAATTAACTTTAATACCAAATTCCTTTATTATAATATGATTAACCTATTCATTTTAACTCTTACTTCAACTATGTCTGATGGTATTGGATATGTACTACAAATATCTTCAGGTAAAAAATGTTCTAAACAGACATACTTCAGGTCTTTTACCTGATTACTTATTGTACTACATATTTCTGTTTCCCAAGATGATTTGTTAGCATTTGTGACACTGAAAAGTGTCACTTTAATATTGCGATTTTGGCTGTTACACCCAGCAACTGAACACTTACGCATCTCAAAAATAAATTAAGGCAACATTTAAAAATAAAATAAAGTGTACTTTGTCAGTATAATATTGTTTATGGTGATGACTGATGAATTATCTTTGTCTCTAGTATTCGAAATGTTAGGATGAAACATAATATACGACATGTAATAATATGTTGGTCAGTGATTTTTATAATATAAATGAAGGTTTATTTGGCGGGAATACAATATTTGGTTAATGGTTTATCATTGAAGTATAGATGGCGCCAGATTAGTTCATGTACGATTCCCCCTTACTACACCTCTCTTGCGGACACTAAGCGGCCCGGCGGTAAACGTCTCGTTTTCAGTCCAGTGCACGATTAAAGATAGTACTATCTTTAATCGTGGTCCAGTGTAGTAGTCCGTGGCAAACGTCCTAAGACCACGGGTAATGATAACAACCATAGTTTCCCGCCAAATTATTTCATTGTGGTAAAACAACATTTGTATTTACCATTTTATATATTAGACTAGTGGCCCGTCGATCTCATATTCCCTTCAGTTGTCAGTTTATTATTTAACGCGATTACGACTTACGACTACGAATTATTTTTTTAAAATTCATATAAACGTCGAGTTCAAAGCAAAAAATGAGTGAAACTTCACAATTACGCAAGATTGTAATACGAATGTTCTCACTCAATGGTTTTACTGTTCAAGAGTGAGTACCTATACAACTCGCGTATGGAGATTGAAACATGTTCATGTCTATAGTCTTTTTCTATGACTATTTTATATTCATACTGTACAATTTGTACTATCGTGATGTAGACCAGTGATCATAAATTCTTATTTTTTAATGACCACTTATTTAGGAATTCAGAAAGTTTTTGGGGTTCATAAAAATTGAATGTACTTGTTTATCCAAAAAAAAATAAATGCAAAATCAAAAACTAAATGAATGAAAATTTTATTTTTATTTACTAATAAAAACTTCATTTCTCGGCTGCCCCTGGGGCTGTTTAAAGTTTTTCATTAGGCCACCGCCAATTGGGGATCCTGATTTATACATTATCTAAACTATAGCTATTTTTTATTTAAATGTATTCGGTTTTTTTATTTTAAGGAGAGCATGTTCATACTTAGTACAACAGTTAGAACCATTAGAGTCCAGAGAAGATCGTAATCAATGGTTAGATAAAATTGTGGATTATTTTCGTGTTTCGAGTACCAATGATGGAAACATAGTAACATATGAGTTACTGAGAAAGGCTCTCAAGGTAAGTTTGAAGATTATGTGTTGTAATTCATGTTACCAAATTATAGCCTAATTAAAAATTAGTATTATCATCCTATTTAACATCCATTTATGTCATGGTTTTAATAGTTCTGCTGTAATTTACAAATCCTTAATGATGAAGACATATTACATGTGACACCTGCTTATAAGTTACCTCGCTATAGATACTGCCCAACAACAAAAAAGTTTCAAAGAATAATATCGGAAACATCCATGTTTGGTGATGCGCAGTCAAAAATTTCCCAGTATGTTGACAGGTAAGCAGCTATATATATTTTATTGATCTATTGATGTATATTTCCAAGTACATATTTTAATTATTTGTTTTTTATTTGCATAGATACACTGTCATCAGACAACGCATGGCTAGAATAAAGACTGCAACTGATGGAACTCTCAATCAACCATTGACAATCGGTGATAAAATACGTGATGTTGATTATCTTCTGAGTTCAGGAGCCTGTAGAAAATTAGATCATAGTTCTAAAAGTAATTCAATACTCCTGCTGGGTGTTTTAGTGCAATTGAAAGAAGGAGGTCGACATTATTTAGAAGACCCCACTGGAGCTATACCTCTTGATGTTTCTGCAACAATATCCTTTTTAGTCATAACGATAACCAATATTTTAATTTTGATATATTTTAATGAATAGAAAAAAAAAATTAGTCATGCACAGTTAAATCATTCATTTTATTTAAATGACTTCCTTAACCATGTATACGATTTCCAAAAAGGCTATTTTACCGAGAATTGTTGTGTATTGGCAGAAGGTCGTTATTGTAGTGATCGCCAAATTTTTTTTGTCACTAATATGGCTTTACCACCGTGTGAACGTACAGAAATTAGCAAGTATGAAATTGTATATTATATCTATAATATTTTAATCTAACTAACATTTAATGAACAATACTACTAAATATTCTATATACTATTTATTTTTTATAATTATAATAAAATAAGGTACCTTAGCTATTATTGCATGTTATCCAACTAATAAAACGTATCAGTTGATGCATTTTACAATTAAAAGTCACTATTAATTTTATAATATAATATATTCAACAATTTTTTTAGTTATTTTACCGATTGGTCATTGATTATAATAGTAAAAACTAAAAAGTGTAAGTTTTAATGAATTTATTAAAAGTTGCTCAATACTTCATGAGTATCTTGTTGTAATACTTATTCTTTAGTTTTATAAAGAAAAGTTTTTCAATTAAAATAATTTTATTGTTAAATTTAATAAAAAAACAAATTGTAAAGACTTTGTTGTATCGGTAACATATTAAATTGAACTCAAGTATTCCTTAACTGTGAAGCATCCTCAATATAAATGCTTAACCTTATAGATTTTGTATAGCTCCTCTGTGATGTATAGCATATTATTTATGTTATTTAAATGGTTTTTGTTTTCAGAATTTATTTTGGGGAATCAAATAATTTTAACGACAACAATGATCTTTACTTAAAATCAAGTAATCCAAAACTGTTGGAATATGAAAAGCGTAAAAACCGAATGATTGTATTTGTATCCGATGTTTTTTTAGATAATCCAAAGGTTAGTGAGACATCTACATTTCATTAAATGCAGTAAGATTGATAAATATTGTTCACAATAATTTATAAATACAAACATTTTGGCATTTATGGAATTATGAATTATGTTCAATTATTCCTATTTTAAAATATGGTGACCTTTCAGGTGTTTGGATTTACTTATAGTAGAATTCTTTACCATGTTTCTAGAATTTTTAAATGTTGTAATGTATGAATTCCAGTCATACAAAATTAATATGAGCATTGAGCATCATAGATTTTGTTCTGAATGCTTATTGCTCAGTAATATAATAATAGCTTATTACTATTATAGTTCTTTCATATATCAAGTTGATATTATTTATATGCACATTTTTAGTTAATTATCCATCTCCGTTAAACCCATCAATGGCAGGAGTATAGTACCATCATTTGAGATTAATATTCTACTTCATACACTTCAGCTTACACAACCCTAGCATAAATTCCTTATATATATACCTTTTATAAGCATAATTAAATGTCCCTTCTACAGTCTTACTTGAATAGTAGATTCTAGCTCTGAAGTTGTGGTTCTTTTAATTTTTAAGTCAAAGGAATATTGTAGTAAATAATTCTTCCTTTTAAGACTCATACATTTTGAGGTTGACTTTAAACTAGAACTTTAAGTTTCTTGTAGGACCTGTCATATTTTCTTACTTCCTTTGAAGCTAAAATTACTTCTCAATTGAACCCTTCACTTGGTATACCGTATACCTATGCAATTGGCTAACACTCAAATGTAATTTTTCTTTTGTTACTAATATATTTTATTTATGTGATTTAGTATTAAGTGATAATTATTATCTCTTATTCTTCTATTAGTGTTAAATAATAATAATATAATAGTATATTGTTTTTATGTACCACCAACCTATTAAATTAAAAAAATAGAACATTTACATTAATTAATACTTAAGTAGGTTACACATAATTTATTAATTTAAATGTTTTCACTTGTTCAAATTTAAAATATGAATTTATATGTAGTATAAAAATATAGTAGTACATTGAATTTTGACTTATCAGTGTTATTTTTATAGGTCCTAAGAAAATTTCATACATTGTTAAATTCTTTTAATGATCTGGCTCCAGTGGCCATAGTGATGATGGGTGACTTCTTGTCTTGTCGTATACCCTCACATGCATATGCCCAAGAATTGAAAACTCATTTGACTCTATTGGGAACTTTTCTACATGATAATACACCTGGACTTTGCAAACACACTATGTTTGTGTTGTTATCGGGCCCTGGAGATCGTTATGGTGGTGCTGCTGGCGCAAGTATCTTGCCAAGGTACTTAATGTTTTCATATTAAAGTTCAAACTTCATATTTTAAATATTTAAAAAAACATATTTTATTATGTTAAATTTGTGTTTCTTAGCTTTTTAAATTGAATTTTATTATTTAGACCTTTAATACCTGAGTTCTTAACTGAAGAATTTCGTCGCCTAGTTCCACGATGTGTATTTACCACAAATCCATGCCGTATGCAATACTGTACACAACAAATACACATTATTCGAGCTGATGGTCTAATGAAAAAAACTGCTAACTATGATATCAGGCATGGATCAATGAATCAAAAAAAATCTACTACAGTAACAGAGTCTAATGATGATATTATTAAGAATGTAAGTAACCTAAGATAATACCGTATATTGTATTTTCTTTTATGCATTTTAATTTGTGGACATTGGTTTATGTTTTATGACAATTCATGTGTACATTGGTAATTGTGCATACAGTATATAAAAACTTTGGAAAGCCAGTCCCATCTAATTACTGTTCCTTTGGACGTGTGTCCCACATACTGGCCACTTGCATCACATTCCTTGAGTTTGTACCCAATGCCTGATCTAGTGTGCATAGCAGATGCCAACGCCCCAGAGTATAGTACTGTGGGTTTAAATGATTCCAATAGCTCTAGTTCAAAAATATCATCATCTACAGGTTGCATATTTTTCAACCCCGTAAGTATTTATGTTGTTATGATTATAACTAGGATTTTTATAATTTATATTTTTAATAATTGAAGATAGTTAAAATTTTACTACAGAGTGATCTATTAAAAAATGCAACACTCATTATATCAGATAAAACTAGCATTTTGAGAATATTTCTCTTAAATAATTTTAAGTCATTACAAAACAAAATTTTTAGAAAAAAATTATATTTTGAAATTTATAAAAGAATTTTTTTTATAAATGGTTATTAATAGAGATAATTTAATGCAAATGCATCAACTTTTAACCATTAGTTATTTATTTTTGAATTATATACAGTCATACAGAAATTGATATTTTGTATTTAAAATTCTTTTTTTGTTTTGTTTTTCAGTCATCGTTTTCCAAAAATAAGTATAGTTTTTCAGTGTACATAACAGCTCAGCATCAAATTGAAGACAGTAATTTACCAGATGATGAATATGAAGACAGTTCATTAATGGACAGTGAAGATACTGTAGCAACAGTAGGAAACCGTCGCAAAGTGAATTAGTGTTATGCCTAATTGTTATGTTATAACAGTGATATTTGAGATTTTAAAGTAATGTGAATATTAGAATATGATAATAAATTATTTATATTTTTGTATTGCTTATTAAAGGAGTCATTTTTAATTTTTAAATATTCATAATTTGTATTATTTTGTTTGAATGTGTATGCATATTAATAGAAGGTGACCATACTATAGAATTATATTCAAGAGTAGAACGTACTAGTAAGAAATATATAGTTTTTAAGGTAATAGGATTTGATAAATTCTTACTTGTCCCAGTAATAAATCTATAATGGATGATGTTTTTTTAGAAATATTCAAATAATGATACTTAAAGATAGCCGTGTCAAACGAACACTTGAATCACAATTTTCAATTCCATGGTGAAGTAAAATATTATTTAAATCAGGGGTGTCCAACCTTTTGGGAATACCGAGCCACATTGAGTAAGTAGAGGCGTTATATTGTGAGCCAAAAACATTTTTATAATAATACATTTTATTTTTTCGCTACTGCCATAGTTGCAGTAATTACGATAACACATTCACATAACATTAATTAATTAATATAAAATAGGTATGGGCACCTTATAGGTTTTATTTTTAATAATTTCTTTTCTTATTTTAAACATATTAAATAATTGATGGTTTTTAAATATACTACAGGGCCACATCAAAACCTATCATGGGCCGCATGTGGCCCGCGGGCCGTGGGTTGGACACCCCTGATTTAAATAATAGTTGAGGTAAACTAGAGCACGTGATCTGGAAAAATACACAATTTTGTTCTTTTCAATGTTTAACAATAAATTGTTTGGTTTGCACCAGATTGATAAAGTATTTAAGTCATTTTTCAAAAGAGCAGAATCCGAAGATGACTTCACTAAACGAAATAATTTTATATCATCATCAAACAAAAGCTTACGTGAGTTTAGAAAATGTAAATCATTAATAAACAAAATAAATAACAAAGGAGCTAAATGTGAACCCTGTGGAACACCTGATAGAATATCAAATGGATCTGACATAAAAATGTTAACTTTAACTATCTGCTTTCTGTTTGTGACATAAGAAATCAATCAAGATAAAAAATGATCATGAATACCAATAGCATGAAGTTTATTAGAGAGGAAGGCATGGTTAACTTTATCGAAAGCCTTAGAAAAATCAGTGTAAATTACTTTAGGAGGTATGTACCTACCTATGTTATGATTACCAATATGTATTTGTTATAGGTATACTATGTAATATGTTCTTAATTTATGTTTTTAGTTTTGATTAGTCGGTGAGGTTGCATAGGTACCTAGGTACCTACCTAAATAATAGCATTATAGGATAACTCTAACCCGCAGACTTTACGAATTAGATAATTTTTTTAAATGATATGCTATCGGTCTTTATGGGTTACCTAACTACCCATTTAAATACCATTTTGAACAGATGTCACCTGGGATTAATATCTACTTAAAAATAGTTAACTATATAGATACATAGGAATACAGGATACACTTATAAAGTACCGGCTATCTGGGTTTACTAATATCATATTAGGTATAGGAATTACTGTATTAGCATTGATTATAAATATTATATGATCTATAACCAATAGTATTATTTAGGTATATTAGCCATTAGGTAATTATTGTCATAGGTATATTAGGTAATAAGAAGGCAATGCAGAAAATATATTAAGTATAACGGTACCTATTAAATATGGAAATAATTATTTATTTTTCATTAAAATAGGTGTACACAGTAGTTAATTTGTTAAATTAAAATATTTTTTCCATTTCTTAAATTTCATATTCTTAGGTTTCTACCATGTTTTTTCCAAAAATAAAAATAAAAATAAAGCATTTAAACGCATCACTCAGTAAGACAGTAACTATAGGTATAGGTATATAATATTTAATATTAATTACTTATTAATTATTACAACGTATAGGAAACACAATGCAACTAGGTTAGGTATATTATATAAGACGTATAATTATGATATTAACATCTTAATTTTAATTGATAAATTAATATTAACATCGTTCATTTCATTGGATGATGACGACTATTTTGAGTGCTCTACAACTTGGTGAAAAATAAAAATATTAATTTCTAAAATAGTTACAATATAATATAATAATATAATAACAATATAATAATAATATACAAATTATAAGTGTTTTGTTCAACTGATGAAGCTCATAAAAATCTATAGCTTAACACCTGATTAAATGACCTATTCATAACTCATAAGTGTTATTGTTGAATAAGAATTTAAAATAAAATAAATGACAAACGAGAATTTAAAAAAAAAAGAAAATGGGTAATAAAAGGAGATATTTCTTGAAAGTGATACATTTTTAAAGACTTAAATTTTATTTTTGGTTTTTAATAAATCGTCATTAGTCTTAGGTATATATGTGTATATTTAGACCATAGGTGGGGGTGGATAATGGAGTGAGCTATCTGTATATTACCTATTATATAATACATATGATTATACGAATACAACTACCTAATCGTACCTATTCAAAATTGAATGCATGTATCAACCTACTCGACATTATATTGGATCATAACTAAAAAAATAAATGAAGGTATCTATTACGGCATTACACGTTATAACTGATTTTATGTAGGTCATATACCTAGTACAGTGAGTAGTACCTACTATACAAGTTACCTAGGTACTATTAAAACTAAATTTTCATTTTTTAGATAAAATAATATAAAAAATATACTTATACCGTGATAATATTGTTCTTGGTGACCTACGTAATAGAATTTCAATTTAAAAAAGTAATTTCGTAAACATTTACTTAGTAGGGTAGTAGGTACCTTCTTATCTATCTATCAACGCAAGCTGTGTTAGATTAAATTAAATTATATAAATAATATTATGTTGGTAGGTGTAGGTAAAGCAAGTAGAAACCTATTTACATTTTTTCAGTTTAGCTTTCAAATAATAATACCTATTCATAATTTTCTTTGAAGATGAAAACTCGATTATTTTGATTCATTACCTACATACATGGCAACAAAAGTAAAACAAAAATTGTTTTTTCTGTGGCTTCGGTTTTGTTTGATACCAGCAGTTGCCAGTTAGTAGTAGCCAGTAGGTAGGTACAAAAAAAAAATGTATTGAATAGTTATTAGTAGCTATAGGCATTAGGCATGTATTATTAATGTCACAACACAACCACTAAATTTGGTGGTTTTCTCATTCTCTGGGGACTAGTTAGGTATTTAAAATATTATTTCCCGCATTCGGAAAATACACAACATTTCCAATTGGTTTTCTCGTGAGTTTTATTTCGTAAATTGATATTTAGGTTTAGGAAGTTATATGTTTTTAATAAATAGTCGATCGTCAGAAGAAAAGTACAATTTTCTAGTGTTAATTCAATATGTACCTATATAATATTAATTACAAATAAACCATAAAAATACATTATAGGTACCTACTATATAATAATGGTTGTATTAAAATAGATGTGGTCATTTAACATACCTACGTAGGTAGGTACCTACCTACTGTCCTTGTTCTTAGGTGTTCGGTTGGGCGTCGTTCATAACCGCACACTTTCAAAAAAAGGTCATCGTTCAATACCGCACGGCGCACACATTGATTTATATCAATAACGTATACATTTATCTAAAATAACATTATCATTTAGTACCGCACACCAGATAATCATATTTAATCAAGAGCACAAAATCATAAAAATACAACTTTCGGGATTATACCCAGATTGATAATTATTTGAATTGAAATTAGTTTAATTGATTATTTAAAAACATTAGAGAGTAAATTTATTTCAATTTAATTATATATTGAATTGTTTTTAATTAATACATAAATATTTTTGTAATAACAATAAAATATGTTTAATTTTTAACTGTCAATCAAATGTGTGCGGTATTGAACTGTGTAAAATGTGCGGTTATGAACAGTAAGTGTGCGGTTATGACGACCGCCGGTTCGCTTTCCCTTATAAAAAAACATTCAGAAGGATGTTGTATTTTACAATACCTTAACCTACCTACCTAGGTTTTGACCTCCGATGACATAAGTAGCCAAGTAGGTAATAAACTAATAACTAATTTTTTTTAAAAATATAAAGGTATCTTAATATATTAATTGTTACCTATGTATTACTCAATACATATTTTTAATTATAAATAAATAATAATATAATATAGTTAACATAATATTATGTATATTAGATATAACCATAATTATTTCGATTTTTATGGTTAAATATTAATACATAATAATATATTACTATATAGGTAATTATTATTATTTATTTTTTTACCCTCTGCAACATGGGCCATTGGTTGTGTGTAGGTTACGGTTGGTGGGGGTAAAGATTCTTCGCCAAGAACGCGACGCAAGACGATGCTTGAGACCGCAGCACTCATTTTAGTGTTTGCGGCAAACCATCGATCCACATCAGGTCCATAGGTAATTATTATTATGAAAATATGAACAAAATATAATGATATCTACATTTTAGTAAATTCCTGAAACTAACTTTGAATTCCTAAATACAAATTTCTGAAATTATTGTAATAATTATAATTATATTTAATTTTAATTATGTAGGTACAGTTAAATCTTGAAAAACACAAAAAACTGATCGCACTCGAGTTGGTACCTATTTTCAAATCAAATTATATAAAATCCTATATTAATATAATATTATTGTAATAATTATAAACAATTATGTTGTTTTGATTCTTATCCAAAGTGATAAATATACGAAATATTTAGTAGGTACATTATGCAAATTCATGTTGTAAATTAAATACAATTTATCAAATACCTATCTATGACAATATTTCTTTAGTTATTATTACAATTTAAATTTCTAAAAGCTGATGCGAATATCTACTCATATATTTTGCATAAACGTTCAAACTAATAATTATATATTTCTTAAAATAAACTTCAAATGTTATTATGTGCAAGTTCCATCAGTACGGAACATATAATAATAATTAAAAACTTTTAAATCGTTTTTAGTTTTACACCTACCTACCATCGTTTTATTCTATGTAACATAGGTAATAGGTACCTATCAACCTACCTATATAATTAAAAGTATTATAAATTCTAATGCAGATTATTGGTTGACCGATTAGTAATATATTATGATATTATAACCATTTTTGTTTATTTGCGTTATTTTGTATGTTGCTTGAAAAATATATGAGATACTATGCTGTACCATAACGTATAAGTATATAAGCTATACTTTTAATTGTTTATAAGACATGACACGACAGTAAAAAAATTAAATTAAATTAGTAGAAGATCTATCTTAGTAATATTTTAACAACATTTATCTCTTTTATATTTTTCCCAACAGCGTCTCTAAAAAGTTCACGTCAAAAGTGTCAAACGTGGCAGGCTATACGCAGAAAATATAATAAGTACGCCATTGTTATTTAATTTATGTCTCTCTTTGCTGATTTGAGTAACTCAGTAATTGTCAATCGGGTAGTTGGGCGGGTAATGTATATATTATATTATTTCAGCGGTATTAACTAATAACTATTAAGCACAACGTTCATAATAATAATACCTTTATGGCTATATGTATAATATTATTTGAGGAGTCGAGGAGTTATAATACAATTCCACTGTTAAAAAGATTTTCTTTCAGAACAGGCATTATAATAATTAATTTTCAGCAGTAATATTTTTGCTTTTAAATCATTGAAGCTGTTTCAATGGAATCACTATATTATTCACTAAATATAAATATAAATGTTTAAACTGCGGTGAGTTTAAATGTATTCAAATATGAATTATTGTAGTCTCGTGAAATACAAACTTTGAGTTTATTAAAAAAGAAAATAGAAAATGAAAACATCAACATCGAAATGCACATTAACGAAACGCATTATGAAAAACATCGTCTCAGATTAATGCGTGTAACTGCCTGCTATCTTTATAAAGTCGCGTACGCGAACTCGGAACAATATAAAACGATAACGATAACATGTCATAAGTCATAACTATAAAATATGTGTTAAAAACAAAATGAAACATCGTAGTTTGGTACTTTGGTACAATATTAGGTACTTACCGATTAGAGGTGTTAATAGAAGTTTATTATTTTCACTATGGGCCATGTCCCAGCCTGCCCCCATCCCTATATTCGCCACGAGTACCTATATCTTAGTAGATCATCTATGTTTGTTTTCAATTAACAGCTATATATTTTATTACCTACATTATAGGCCGGGACCGCGCCTGGTCCATTTCCTCAAAAAATGAGATACCGTTTTCCTCATTACATTTTTTTTTTACTAAAATTATGTCTATTTTCCTCCAAACATAAAAGTATTAAGCTGGCACCAGTATTGTAGTGTTGTGTACCATATTATAAAGGGAGAGTAACAGTCGAAAACATCGTAACGTTATAACTCATAAGTTTGATTAAGCCTAATTAAGATAACTAAGGGTTTAAATGTATAATATACGTACACACTACACACGTTTGTCATAAAATTGTGTATCAGTTATCACCGATTATTTTTTATTTTTTTATTAATTTAATATGACTTAAAAATATATTTTTGCCATTTATTTTATTTGTACTAAATATAAATATCATTTTTATTCTTAATTCCTTATTGGAAGAAAATGGAAAGAGGAGGAAAATAGTCAAGATTTTTTTTGTTGAGGAAAATAGTTACGGCCATGTTATAATAAAAGGACAAGCCATCCAATACGATGCAATAATATTGTTGCGTTTTTTAAAATTTAATTTTTGTTCGTATATTGGAATTAACTACGGGCATCAAAAATGACCAAAAAGAAAAAAAAATATATTACCAATTAAAAGCCAACTTAGAATGTGACTATTTTTTTTTTCGACTGTGGTTGCGGTATTTTGATATATTATACTATTATTATTTATTATGTTCACAAAGAAACGTCGCCGATGTCCGTTTCGGGCCGTTCACCTAAAGTTTGCGGGTTGCACGACTTCATTTCAAGACTGCGCTCGTACCGGTCGCCGTACGTCGCGGACCGTCGGTGGTCGTCGGGTGCCAAGCAGCACATTATCAGACCCGGCGGATGATCCGCGTCGCCGTTGTTCATGGGATGCGCCTGCAGCTCTTGATGACCGGTCACCAGCTTGGTCATGCCTGTGGTGATTTCGGCGTCCAGCGAGACTTCCGACAATTGGCCCGGGATGTTCAGGAACCGTTTCCACGCTGACCGGAACTATGGATGAAAATTAAAAACCAATAACCGTATTAGAGTATAATATTTTATAAGACAATTTTAAAACAGTAGGTACAACCATCATAAATCCGAGATATTATTATATTATTATAAACCAAAAGAACCCGAATTTTGTTCAAGGTGTTTTTTCTTAAGTCTTTAACTATTGGTGACATGATTAATAATTATTAGTTTATAAACAAATTACTATATAGTCTTATAATTTGATTTTCACTGTTTGTTGCTTATTATTGGTTATTTTCTCCAAAGTGCTGACTAACGTAAAATGTATGTTTAACATATTTATGAATGCAATGAAAAGGGAACTACAATATGTTCTTAATTTAATTATTTTTGGAAATAAAAATAATTCAACGGAAGAGCCAGAAAAATTAATAAGGGTTTTAGCCTCTATATAAGGCTATATAGTCTCATTTTGTTTGTCCTATACCCACCTTCTGCACACTATGTTTCTTTAACACCCACACAATGTTGACAGCAATATTAATTAACGTCAAGTATCCTCACATCTTAAAACTTTTATGTATGATGTAACCCTTCTATGTCTTTCCCAGTTTCTCTTGTTATCTTAGATTTTAAAGTTTGACACAAAAACGAAAATATAAAATTTTTTGATTAAAACTTACGATTTTACATGTCAAAAAAATCATATTCCAGAATTATTTATTATACAAACTATATAATTCACAAGAACTAAATACACATTCGATGTGAAACAATTCTGTAGGTATGTACTATGACAATGTACATACACCTATTACCTATACAATATACTCAGTATGATATATATACTCAGTATTTATATGTATAGATATTTGAGCGATCAATAATATTTTTGATCCAGCAGCAGTTGAAATTATGGTCACTGTCGCATGTCAATGATGAACGTTTTCAGCGATGGTGGGAGGTGGAGCTTGCTGTACACATATTATAACATCGTATTATATGTGCAATGTGCATATAATGACGTGTTGTAAGTTTTTTTTTATTTCCAAAGACCAAAGATATGACTACTGATTTGTACCACGCACGGGAAAGGGTGCTGTGTTCTATACACCTAATAAACATCGGTCTAGAGAGAAATTACAAAGGAACGATATGCTCCAATGAGTTCTGTTGTATCTGCCCGGCGCGTGAATCTAGGTTGACAATTTGAAATAGAAATATCGTTGTTTGGGATGGTCCGTATGAATGCAACAATAGGTTAGGTTTAGGTGTGTACTGTGTATATATTTTTATAATTATTTATATCATATTAAATTATATTTAAAAAAATACGAATAATCATTAAAAATTGTTATCAAAATAATTATGATTGAAATTTATTTGAATATAGCCCCATATAACTAACTATTTAGGTACAGTGCAAAATTCGAATCTACAGAAAAATACCATAGCATGTGATTCATAAAAAAAATCATTGCTTAAAATGTTCCATTACCAACTGGTGTAAAGCGTTTAATTACAATCACATAATTATGTGATTGTAATTAAACGCTTTACACCATTGTATCCATACGATATTATATAAAAATTATGTGATTGTAATTAAACGCTTTACACCAGTTTGTAATGGAACATTTTAAGCAATAATTTTTTTTTTAGTAAAGTTTGTATTTGTATTATAGACAAAAATAAAAATTGTAGGTATACATTTTATTGGTTATTATAATATATTGACATGACTATACCTAGTAGGTATACCGTATACGTTCCAATTATTTCCAACTATATGTAACATGCTTAACACGTTGTTGAATAGTGATTAATGATTGATTGATTGACTATGATTTGTTGGGAACAATCGTGAAATTACAGCAGCTATATGATTGTGCATATTGTTTTAGCTGTATATGTGAAACGTCACTAACGTGATTATTCATTTCACATAATTTCCTCGGCTCATTGGTCCTTTGGAGTATTATTATTATTATTATTATTATCATTAACCACTGGGTATCATTTTTCTCGGATATTTTTTACCATGAGTATTTTGTTCCGTTTTCCGGTTGCCGTTAAAAATCGAAACAAAATAATATTATGTAAATAAAAATTATATCGGTATCTATGGATTGACATAGCTTACTTGCGTGTTGAGTCCAATGTAGATAATTGGATTCCAGCATATGCTCGACTTGGCGCACAAGGCCGGTATTATGCTGACGACCGGACTGATATGAACATCTCCAAATGTAATCATCAGAGCTAGCACCGAGTACGGCATCCATGCAGTTAAAAACGCCAATATCATCACGGCCACCATAATGGCTACCCTGCATTCCGCTTTGGTCGCTTGTCCGATGATTTTTTCAGCAGCTCTCTGTTGAACGCATAGCATTGTAATCACGAACACTAAGATATACTAAGGTACCTATATCTATATCTTAATTCGTAATATATTGTGATGTTATAGTCACGCCGATAGCACGCAGGGAATTTTTTTTTTAAAAAAATTCACGGTTTTTATTTTAGTCTCAACTATATTATTATATTATGTATTTCGACCAGGCTGGAAGAAATGTACATGATGATATTTGAATTTATAACGAAACATCAACGTCAAAACGTTATTGTTTTGGAATCTGATTTTATTCGATCGTAACGCAGCAGGAACCTATACAATATTTGTGCTGTACGTCAATTTATTTGTGTATCGAGTTATTATTTCAGTTTATTTTACGCAGTGCTCGAATTGGGAAGGTGGATTTATATTTTATATTCACCCAACTTTTCGAAATTTTTCCGAATAATATTTGATACATTCAGTGACTTAAAAAAGCAATTTTTTTTTATGATTAAAATTCCAATTTTTATAGCAATACTTACATGTTGCAGTAGGAAATTTAAAAAATGAATATTATCAGTGATATAGTATTTTAATTCGTGATTCGGACGTAATAATGCCAACATCAGTTATATATTAGTAAATATTTGATATTTGAAAATGCAATAATTTATTGTACTTATCTGTACACTAAGCAAAGAACATACGTAGTGATGGAAAATAAACAAACTATAAAAAAAAATAAGAAGGTATTACGGGTTGAAGTACAGTTTCCATAGACGTGCTATTCCACTGTTTGACGCTGCAGGGAAATCGTACCTTTAGGAAGTCTAAACCATAGAAAAGATAAAACTCAATGCTAATATAAAAAAAAATGTTGATATAAAAAATATAGAAATTGTAAAATTAATTAAATCACTGACATAAATTTAAATCTACATTTTAATAAAAACTATTTCGTATATTAGCTCGTGCTTTTCTCCCTTCCCAGTAAAAAAATAGTTGAGGTACGCAAAAAAAATTAAAATAGTAGAGGGGGTCCGTCTCTTTGCCCACCCTCCCGCCAATTTGAGCACTGGTTTTACGTCATTTACCATAGTATTATATTATAGGTAGTGTATATAACTATATAAATACTTCAGTTATTCAAAGGAAATTACTGTAAAAATTTAAGATTTTATACTTAGTGCTATATATTTGTAAGCTAAGTGGGAAAAAAATCAATAAACTTGCATAATCCAGTACTTGCGTATAACTTGTGTTCCGATTGCGATACAGTTCATCGTCAAAAGCTGTACAATTGTTGTTCATTCAATACCAATTTGTCCATATCGGGTTTACTAAGAAGTACTTCCCGCCCATTCGTTATGTTTGGTTAACTTTGAACGCCATGTTAACCCTAGCTGGTCACTACAATCATAGTCACTATAGATACAGTGTTTAATCTAGACTATTTTTCTGGGGAGGGCTCACTTTTTTTATTGGTCATACATTTTAGTATTTTGATTTATATTATTATTAATTATTACCTAGTTATTACTTATTACGTTTTAAATTTTGAAAAAAAGTAACCGTATCGAGTATTGTACATTCAATAATTAATACATTTTGTTGACAGTGGTATTGTTCAAGGGGGGGGGGGGGTAAATGAAATTTTAGTATATACCTAGATTCAACACTTATTGATACAGGCGTGCATTACGTCATGTAATAGCCGTATCCAGTAAGGGCTAATCGTCTTAAGCCCTCCCGAAACGCCAGACGATAATATTTTGGTATCAATGATGATAATCTTTCATGATGACATATTTTATTTTTTTATCGTTGAATATTAAAAAATACTGGGAAAAACCTCGGGAAAAAATACTGGCACTATAGTACTGTTACACATATTATACATAAATATATAGAACTAGACGTAATAACAATAACGTTGGTAGTGCAACAATTTGAAAAACTTATCAATATATTATAAAGGTTTATTTTTGTGTATATTAATTAATATAGTAGGTACGATTATATTTCTGTCTCTTACAATATGTTTAAAGTTTAATTCCACTATTCGACGACCGACTCAACTAGGGGCACTCTATCGACGTGACATTTTCTTTCTAATATCGTCATTTGTATTTGTACCACTTATGGAACCATTTTCCTGGTAATTCATAATAAATGAGAAAGTTTTAATGAAATTAAATAGAACAAAATTATTTTGACCACACGGCGTTCTGGGTAGGTTATTTAGACATTGTTGTCATAGGTCTGTTTCCCGGTATTTTATAAATAATTATAATTTTATAAAATTAAATAACTTCGAAAAAAATTCAAACTGAATAAAAATGTATATTCATGAATCATGTTTATAATTATATATACCTAAATTATATATACTTTAATATATAATTATTATCTAAAATCTTAATATTTTACCTTTCTTACTGTAACGACGAGGCTCACATACGAATATATAATCACTGTAACTGGTATAAATAGTCCAAAAACAAATATGTATACAACATAATTGCTATGCTCACCACTCTCCCAATCTATTGAACAACTAAAAAAATATTATTAATTTTTACTAAATTGACAAGTGACAACTAGACCTGCGTGTTTAAGTGATTAACAGAGTACAAAAGGTTTTTAATAAAAAAAATGTAAGTAGGTATTTACTGTTTTAAATGACACTATACATTTTTAGTTTCATAAAATAAATTTTTTTATACTCTTATATACAATGGGCGTTAACTGTTAAAAATATTATCCTGTATATTATAATATAAGCTAAGCAAATAATATTATTAATTTATAAAATATTATAATATTATAATGTGTATATGCACAACGATGAAAATAAATTATGATAGTTACTACACATTAAAGTAACTAGAATTGATTTAAAAATAATACTATTGAGTAGATTACATGGAATGATGTACAGAGTATCATTATCGATACTCCTTAATGATAATCATTGTGGTGTACTATTTTATTTACAATACGTAAAAAATATTTAAATTCATATATTTTAGACTGACTTTTAAAAGGATATTTTGCTGTGTTGAAATATTGTTCTAAATAAATTTCTGTCGGTGAATAAAAATTGCTAAATTTTGTTAACTTTTCTATAATTTGTTACAATAATATTATATTATAAGCATATACTAATGTAATTACGGTTAGAATATACTTAATGGGTTTCTGTGGCAATCGTCGTCACTTTTCTGTAAATATTATTTTGTCATGTCGTTCTCAGTTTCAGTATCTATTACCTGATGTTTGCAGATTCGTTGACGTAACGATTCCATCCAAACAACGGTGGTCCTGTTACAGCAAATGCATATATCCATATTCCAGCTATTGCGTATAGTGCAGTTTCCTTGGTCAATCTGCTGCTGCTGAACGGATAGCGTATCATTAAATACCGATCGTACGCCAAAACCGTTAAAGTCGTTATTGACGCTATTCCTGATCAAAAATGTAAAAATAGCAATAAACATAGCAATAATTGGGAAATTTATAATTATAAATCAATAAAACTCTAATAACCATTACAAAAAAAAATTATATTTTAAAATTTTTATTTTTATGATATTTTATAAGTATAAAATAAAACAAGTAGACCTAAATCAAGAACAATCGGCTTTTTTATCAAATGGAATTCATCAAGAGCAATAGTATTTTCAAATTCGTTTATTTATTACATTGGAATATAATAATACATTTTATAAAATTAATATTACACATATAATATTATAGGTAAATCCACTTAATTAGAGTATAAAATATTTGAACTTAATTGTTCCTGATTAGCCACCGATTATGAGAAATAAAATAGAAATATTTCATACATGAGAAATAGATTTTTGTCACGTCGGTCGATTTAAAACCACTGATTGTTATAACATGTAGTATTGAAAAATATGAGTTATTTTATATTTTAAACTCATTAAATTATACAATGGATACATTTGTAATTGGTGTGGATTAGATATTATAATACTGAATTTCATAATAGTTGGCTTATTGATTCTATTATGTAATGTCATTTAGTTTTTAGTGAGCGATATTTAATTTTAATAATATTTATGACATCATTAAAATCGATTAATAATTCATGTTTTTAGTAAAGATTTTGGTAGTTTTCCACTTTTTTATAGTACATGTAAATTAAAACGTATATTATTTTAATTGTTGACAAAAGGAATAATATTATTTAATGTGCTCATAATAATATGATTAAAATATATTATCTGGTTGAAGAAATGTATACAATTTATTCCTCCTACTTGAAGTACCATATTATTAAAGGTAAAGTTAAAGAATAAATAATTCAAATATCTTTTAGTATACTTTACAAGTAACAAATAAACTAATTAAGATGAAACGAACATTAGCTTAAGGTAAATTTATTCTAGACTCCACTTTTCATCTATTTAATTATTTATTTTAATTAGATTTTTGTTTGTAAGTAAAATCATCTTATATGTTAGGTAACGTTAGTTAAATTTGATTTATACAACTTGAAATAATAACGGTATAAACATTAATAACATTTAGTCCAAGCAATACAGCTTTTAACTTTTAAGAAATCCATATTAATTATATCAGTTCAATTGGTAGGTATAATAAATAAATAATTTGCTTTTATTTTAAAAGAAATCATTATTTATACCACTGAGGATAGATAGTACTATCTATACTCAATGTTTATACTTACTACGTATTCAGTTTTAGTTGTCAATTTCATAAAAATACAATTTATTTCGGTATACTATAATTTAAACAACATATTACGTAATACAAGTTTATATTTTATGTAAGATAGATAGATAAATATAAATAATACATGTTTGGCGTTTGCTCAAAAACTTTAAATTTAATTACCTACACGAATAAAGAAAAGCTAGAGAGGAGCGTGAAAAGCGTGAAAATCTAAGGAAGTTAATTCTTAACTAAAAAGTAAAGAAAATATCGTTAGGTTAATGCTATAGATAAAGGGTCTCCAAACTTTTTTATTCAAGGGCCACAAAAAATATCAAATGCTCTTAGCGGGCCAAAAGTTTATTAACATTTATAATTTTTAATTTTATGAAAATATAGGTATACAAATATAATTTAAACCTTTTTATAAAATATTGTCTACAATATACTTAAATATAATTGGTTTAAATTTGAATGATAATATATACTTTGTAATTTTAATAATTTTTGAAATAATTTTTTTTTTCAATGAGAAGTATGAAATTGATATTTTTCTGCTAATATTTGATCGAATTCCGGTTGTATGTTACTAGTTCCAATTTTCAAAATTGACTCCAAGTGTTTGACAGTCATGGCCGATCTATATTTTGATTTGATATATTTACGTCCTATGGATGCTGCGGGCCGGTTAAAACTTGTTCGCCGGCTGTAGTTTGGAGACCCCTATAGTTAAACTGTGCTAAACTGCCCAAATATGATGCCATCTTTTTTATCTTCGTCGCCAATGTAAAATACGTGTAAAATAAATATACGCTGTAATACCTTTAATTTGCTATTTATTTGGCTGTAGTAGTTCACGACACAACTTTATAATGAACACTGAAAGATATCGATGAGACAATCGCTCAGGTCGGCCGCGGTACATTATATCGATAAGCGATAACTTAACGATCTGCAGTATCGTACATATAATAATAATAATAATAATATACAAATATCACACAGTTCATATTTGCTATGCAAGCTCCCATTTAACAATTTCGGGATTAAGTACACTATTCAATCTGTGTACTTTTTCAGTTCCCACCCGTCACTTTATGACTAGTGGAAAATGTTTACACAAAATAAAAAAAATAATTATCTTTCTATAAAATACAAGCACTCAATATTATTGAAAACGTATACAGAAAAAAAAAATAACGGAAAATAAAAAAAACTAAAAGTCAAGAAACCAAAAAACTAAAATGATAATGTAATTAATATAATATAAATAATAAATATTATATAATACAGTTTTGGTATAATCATAGAATTGATATAATATAATGAGAATATAATATATCGTCTATTTGCTGTGTTATCAATATTTTTCTTGGTTATATAAACCTGTGTAGGTACCTTGGTGTTAATTGTACCCTTTCGTATAAGTTCAAAAATATTTTTTTTTAGTTATTTTTAATACAGCATGAACTATTTATGAGAAATCTTGATTTTAATTTTTAATCCGCATCTACAGAAACTGAACATTTTGTAAATTGATAACTACAAAATAATTAGCAAATTTTTGAGATTTTGTCAAAATTTGAACTTTAAATGCTCATACAAATGTCTTATGAAAAAAAATCGTGCCTATGTATCTTTAATATTTTTTACTTTATTTTTTTTAACATAATATTTTTATTATTATTGTTTTACGGAGCAATTTAACAATTTTACCAGGTTATTTTTAAGCTTCATAAGTTCATAACATTATATTTATTATTTATATTAGGTATATTGATTATATTATCATTTTGGTTTTTGGTGTTTGTTCAGGTTTATCCTTTATTTTTTTTCTGGGAGTCTATTGAAATACATAAATCATTATTTATTTAAATTATTAATTTTTTTCTAATAGGTACTGTGACAATTCGTGTTAACCATTTTAGTCATGCTAATATTATATAAATATTTTATAAGCCTATCCTAAGTTGTAGGTAAAAGTATGGATAGTAATTTGTTAGTTTATTTGTTACGTGTAACAGTATATTATGTGCATATAATGTTACTCATATAAGTTATAGATTTACGTAAATATTTTAAGTTCATTTTTTACAGTTTTATTTTTAAGTATTTTTAGACTCTTAACGTAGCGATCTAAGTTATTGTTCAAATCTGCACCACATCAATACAGCACTGCAGTTTTCCCAAAATCACACAGTTCAATACATACAATTCACACCCATGTATTTTCAATTTAACAGGACCTGCCTAGTTTATTCGGAAAGTATAATATAGTATCAAAGACTGGTAAATAGTTGTTAATTGTTTACTCTTTATACAACTAGAAAATACTTGTCGGAGACTTAAAAGAAATTTGGTGTGCACGCGACATTTTGCAAAAGTAATTGCCTGTCAAATAATTGTTACCAATTTATTTCTAAACACGAGTCTACGTTTACATAAAATGTATTTTAGACAGTTGATTTTGATTCCCTGAGAGAAATTTAAAACACATTTGAGATTTTGAAACAAATTAACCAGTGTATTATTTAAAGTGGTTTAGGTGGTAAGTACGCTATTGTAACATTGCATTTTTAATTGAGAACTATTATTATTGATTTTATTGAGTGAAAATAATATTTTTCTGTATAAATAATATAGTAGTAATAGTCAATTATTTACAAACACTCAAGTTTCGAAAAGTGTAGTATTGCCGTAGCTAATATAGCTGGATATATATCTTTCGTTATTGCAGTGTGCAATATGTATACTGTACGTTTATATAAGCACTAGAGTAGGTACTAACAACTAGTCAACGAAATTTGGGTTGAAACAACAGTACACTTACGTGGGAATTTCTTATGTAATCACACCTGCCAAATTTGTACGAAGTTTATACTTTAATGTGCACTTACTAATTCGTATCGTTGGTTTACGACCGCATCGAGTTCATATCGTGCTTATAAAAAATAAACACATATTATTACGTTAGTAATTTATATGAGATGTGTATTTATTGGTAAAAACGTGATGATAAAAGAGCTCTGACATCGTGTCATGTCTTACAGTAAATATATCAAAACTTTCGAGTTGTAAGTAGAAAGTTATTTATTTTCATTGTTCCTCGCATTGTTTTTGAATTTTCATGCTTTTTCAATAGTACACGATGCAATTACATAGTTTATGAAAACAGACGTCTCTTTTACGATGTATACAAAAATAAAATTACTCCGTATGGGAACCATAATTACAATGAAATCATCACCAAACATTTTTATTTCATTTTTTATAGATATATTTTTAATTTTTAATAGAAATACTAAAATGTTACTATATTTTATCTTTATTTATGTACAATTCAAATAAACACTTTATTTTCCATTTGAACATCTTGTAAAGTTTTGTAGATTTGAATTTATAACTTTTGATGTGTTCAGTAAACTATTTTTTTGTGAGTATTTCGAAAATGTTGAAATAAGTAATGATCAATATAATATTATGATCTATCATCGTAAATAATTTATTGTCACTTCAGTTAAAACCCTTTAATTGGATTGTTAGCTCAATTTTTGTACCCAGTACCTAAACATTATGAACATTTTATTAAGCTTAAGCAGTATTATCAGAGACGAGAAATTATGTCATCGATAATACGGAACTAGAATTTGTATACGGTTGAAAACCACAAGGACAGAAATTGGGACATACTAACAATGCTAACATTACGCCCGACAGGAATATTAATAATCTGAAGCAGTAGACAAAGATTTATAAACACCTAGATAGTTAAGTTTATATTATCCAGCTATAATATACAAAATTATAATGCTTTTGGAGTGTGTGTATTTTTAAGTAAAAGTGTTGGTAGCTTATGTTTTGTTACAATTTTTTACCCAACATATCTACTAGGTATTCAATCTCGAAACGGTAACGATAAGAAACTACCTACTCTAGTGGCAGTGAATTACGCATATTCCTTTTATCTTCAGAAAAATATAATAACTAAGAAGTGCATAATGCATACATAAAGTGAAAAGAAAACTGTAAAAAAATGCAAAGAATTAAATAGTGGCAGTATTGTAGATTGTATGCACATTTATTCGTGGATTTAAAAATACTTAGGTAGATGGAAAGCAACCATGGAGCCATGTTCACAAAACAGTTTTTAAATGTTTTGAACGCTACTCTACACCTATATATTGGACATTGTATATAATTTACATTGAAATTAAATAAAGTAAAAGTAAATAAAGTAAAATAATTTGTATTCTCCTTAACGATGTACAATATTGTTCGATCAATATTAATATTAATTTATAATTACCAAATAATGCCATAAAAAATCCATAAATAACACACATGGTATGACCGAAAATCCAGCCTTTAGTGATGGCAGCGGCCAAGGTAACTGGGTTTCCCAGTACAGACACGGCTAAGTCGGACGTTGCTAAGTTGAATATTATCACGTTTTGAGGGGTCCATAGCTAAGAAAATAAATAATTTTGAAATCAATCTAGTGTTGATAATAATGCACCTAATAAATAATAGAGTATTTTTAGTCAATCACTTAATGCAGACAGTATACGTTATAGGTATACGCTATACAAAACTTTTGGTATTGTATTTTATTTTTATAGGTTCAAAATACAAATCATGATGATGGCACGGTGCTACGATACTTATGTTAAAGAGTAGGTACCTATATAACTTAGGCTTGGTCGATGGTAAAATCCACAGATGGACACCGATCCGGGAACATGCTAAAACGGACTAAGTTAAAAACTTGTCATGTTTAGTATCTGCAGGTATATCACCCACATTATGCCATAAATATTTATATGATTTTGAAGACAAAATATTTTTCAAAATTGTAAGGAATAATTTTTAATATTCGATTAAAGTGTTCGTATACAAGCGTTCGTTTTAAAACTCACAATAAAGAAAGTTATGAATTATCATCAAACTATTTAATATTAAACTAAAATGTAATACGAAGTAGTAGAAATGTAGAATAACTGAAGCTTAATAATTATATTAATTTAGTATCGTTAATACAGAAAGTCCATAGGAACGCTGCCTCGAATAACTTAAGTTTTAAGTATATTATTTGTGCATAAAATATATTGCATACATAATTTAATCATTTTATATTTCAATATAATGATTTATTTTTCGTGTGCTTATTGACTAATTACGTTATTTACCCGTGGATCTCTAATCATAATGAAAATGACACAGGTGTTGAAAATAAATCCAACTATTCCGATAATACTCAGTACGATGGCAGCACTTAGGTAGATGGCATCTGAAATGTGCTGTGGCTGAGCGTATTCTCCGTTCATAAGGACACATCATAAGACCACATTGAATGTTTGACATCAACGTATTTGGTTTTCAACAGTGCCTAAAAAAAATATGAATAAAATATTTCAGTAACAGTAATTGACTGGTGTGAAATTATTTTTATTAAATATTCCTTGTATTGTGTAATATTATAGTTATTAACTGCGGTTAAACGACGAAATTATTGTCTTCAAAATGTAGAATTGTAGAAAGACTCCTGTTGCAAGGATTGATTAATAAGTAGTAATAAAGGAGTATACACTTACAATGTGCTCGTAGATAAGAAAATTTGTTATAATTATATCGATCTGGAGTTGTTTGTATGTTTTATGAGCGGTTCTTTGTTTCAAAACTTAAGTTCTACAATGAATGGCTTAACCAGAGAGTGTTTTGATGAATATAATGTTCTGACTAGACACCAAGTATTAATTATGACATAAAATAATAATATTTTCATAAAATACATTTACTATTTAGTATTTACTGCATTATTAAGAGGATGTCAGCGCACTGTTTGTTTTCACTTTCTGGCCCACGCTCAACATAGACTAAACACATTTACGCAGAATAATTCTTTTTATGTTTTTTTAGTAATCTTAGAGTAAAATCACCCATTACAAAAATGATAGAGAATAATATTTTTGAGAGTATGACATATCGATTTGTCTAAATATTGTCTTAAAACAATTTAAACATTTAAATTTACAAAATTTTTTTTAAATTTTGAATGTCAAATACAAAGTCAAATAATAATAAAATAATAAACTGATATGTCATACCTTCAAAAATATTATCCTCTATAATTTTTGTAATAGACGATTTTACTCCAAGATTACCTAAATATCATTAAAAATGATTTTCGATGAAAGCGTTTTATCTATATTACACGTGGGTTTGAGAGAGAAAATAAATATTGTGCTGACATCCTCTCAAGACCATTAAATATGCCATTCCAATTTAACGCAGCAAGATTAGATTTGTTCATTATAATCTAAACATTATTATGATAAAATAGGTGATTCGATTGTCAGTTCTGGGTGATACATAGAATCTAAAGGTAATAACGGGGTATTTTCATTAATTACACTAATATAAATTACATTAGAGAAAACAAGATCAACCAACAATCAGAACAATTAAAGATTTAATTAAATTGCATTAAATTTGGATAAGATAAACCGGCCATCATTTTAGATTCGAGATAGCTAACACGTACGGATGGGTACAATAGAACCATTAACACACTTAGATACTATGGGCGCAATTTACTGGATGTTACCAGTTTCCGGCACAACACTTTTCCACCAAAAACGAAAAAGGTACAATTCTCGTTTCCTCCAAAAGATGTTTCCACCAAAAAAGTTTAGAAACCAATGATTTTAATTATTAGGTAATGTTTGTAGAGGTAGATATATATATAATAAGTGTGCAACATAAAGTGATGTAACATAATATGTAATAGCAATGACATTTGTAAATAATATCGAAGGCCATACAACAATATACATAACGATAGTCAAAATGTTAAAATATTGAAATATAATAATATAGATATGTGATTTTTAAAAACTTTAATTTAATATCGTATTATTTGACTTTGGTATTTTTATTACTTGATTATATTATTTTGAGACATTTTGAAATATTTAAATATAGGTAATGGATATGTGCGGGTATGCTAAAGGCAATTATATAATGATGAGCCCAATTTACTATACCCATTTTAGAAATCGAAGAATGCTGGGCGCAATTAACTATAATAGTTTTACTACCTGTTCACAGTAGGTGCAATTTAAGGACCGGCAATCTAGAACTTGTAACATTTTATTAATTTGGTATAATTTTTCGACTACTTAGGTTAGGTTGTATTTGTTCGGCCTTCTCCATCTGATGTTTTTTTTTTAAATTTTGAAAACTAAACTGCAGCTACTTAATGTTTGTAAACTTATAACTGTTCGAGTTTTGCCTGATCAAACATTGCAACAGCGTAAGCTATAGTCTTCCATGGCCTCTGAACTGAAACTACGGAAAGATGCTGGAGAAACAGGAGATTGTAAACTATGCCCACAGTAAATAGGTAGTAAAAATAGTGTGGTAAATTACGCCCGGTATTTTTCGATTTTTAAAATGGGTATAGCAAATTGCACCTATAGTACCTATTCTACGATAAAAAATAAAAAATATTCTGTGATATTGTTCAGTTTTAGGATAGGTACTTATATTTTGTGTAACAACAAAATAATCAATATATATATTTTATTAAAGTAGAGGTGTGCGTGGACGTATACAATATATATATTTCTTTTTTGTATCAATATTTTTTGATAGGATTTTCACCAGTTACAATCCAAAAACCAAGTACCTATTTTTATCATTTTTAAATATGCAAGTTTTTTTGTAAAAAAAATTACAGTTTAAAATATTTTAATTACATTACAAAAATATTATATTTGTACATTAGGAAATACTTTTTGTGGTAACACAATACTTTTCTTAAAACAAAAACTATTTTATGTCTGAAACTTGAACTTGAACCAAAAGATTTGTACTTATAAAGTAAAATATAATATAGGACTTATACATATCTACTTTAAAGTAACACCAGACATTTTTAAATTCTTAAAAAATAACAATATTAGGTACCTACTTATTTAATAAGTTATTACTGATTTGCTATCTCCTGAAATCTAGTTTGCATAGATAAAGTAGGATATTTTCCTTGTATCAGTATATTTTAAAATTGTTTAAAGGCAAACAATTAACATTGATTGTATAATTTCCGATATAAGTTTTTGAAATATTAAAAAAAAATTTGGATTCTGGTGAAGTAAATTGTGTTTAATGGTTTTAATTTTATAAATGTATATTTATAATTTGATAACTAAAATTGTATGTGAAATAAAAATTTATATTATAGGATACATTATAAAACAGAAGTTAATTGTTTTTTTACAAAAGTTTAATATTTACATATAATTATATTATAAAATAAAAAAAAGGAACATAGGTTATCCATTTAATGAAATTTCTTGTTTTCGTTCTGTAAACATTAAAGATTAAACCAGGTACTACAATACATATTATGATAAACTCTGTATAATATAATGAAACCGTTTCTTGGAAATAATGTAACATTAATAAATATCAGTAGCTGAGTTGTACCAAAATATACACTGACAAGTCTAAGGCCTAACAATTACAATGGAATTGGTTTTGTAGTAATTGTATCGATCTGAAAACGAAAAACATAAAGATTTCACTTACGCCCAATAATAATGTATATATTATAGCTGAGACATGCTACATGGCCACATGGGCCTTTTATGAAGCATTAAAAATTGCTTAATTTTTTAACTTGAAATACTGCAATAATAGTAGCTCTTTGAGCGCTATAAAGTCAATTAGAAATACCATTCGTGTGGATTCCCTTTCATGTTGGGGTAGCCGGGAACGAAATAGCAGACTGGTTAGCAAACAAAGTCACCTTATCTTAACATTCCACAATAATAAACCTACAAACAACTTCAGAGACTCATAAAGCACCAATAACAAAACAATAGAATCATGAAAGAAAAACTGGAATAATGTACCACTAACAAACAAATAAAGAAATATAAAACTCACCATTAAAAAATTGGAATCATCCCTTAGTTATAAAAAGAAGAGAAAAAGTAATAACCACCAGAGTGAAAATAGGTCACACGCACTTTACCCATTCTTAACTTATCACTATATAACCGGCTCCAACATATATACGTGTTACGATACAGTATGCAATGAAAACCTTACGATCATTCGTATCGTGATTAAATGGCCAAAATATACCGAGGCACGAAAAATCTTCATTACCCCAATCTAAATTCAACATGCACTCAACAAAGAAAACACATAAGATATGTATACTACATTTGAATGTACTTACATAGTTACGAACAAAATGTATTAATTTTAACTTTTCTTCTACAAATGAAAATAAATATTTCTTTATTTAAAGTTGTTTTTAACATAAAATTAATTTTCGTTATTCGACTATCTAAAATTAAATACTTCGTTAATAATTTGAGCATGCGTCAGTCAATGATTTACATAAACATCCAATGCGGCAATGCCATCAAATTAATTCAAAAACAAAAACAAAATAATTAGAGTAGAAAACACTAAGATTGAAATACAATTATTAATTATTCAATAGCAGATCGCATATTAAAAAATTAAATTCAACAATACATAAAAGCATAAGTATCTGCTATATACCTTTATATACATTATTTTATATATTTAACTTTATCCTTAAACATCTATTAAAATTTAAAATAATATGAATTTTAATGAAGATTTCATCAAAATGTATACAACGCTAAAATTAATTTAAGTTTATAATATTATGATAAAAAATTAAAATGCATAATTGCAATGTGCTGGGAATAAATGTATTCATGGCCGTGTTAACCCATATTCGGTATAAGAAAATAAGGGACGACAACACTTGGTAAAGTCGAAAAAGTCGTTGAGATATCTGTTGGAATGTACAATCAGTAAATAATTTGAATTCCATTTACGTCGAATAAACCAAAGTTCTCAATAATCTTATTAAATAAGAGCAGTCAAACTTATAATAAATTGCGATCAAATTCTGTATAGGTATTGTACTATTATTAACACTATAATATTTCTAGCCAGTATTTTTCCATGGGATTTTGGTTTTGATTTATTTAAATGTATACAATAAATAAAATACCTATTAAATTACATTAAAAAAAAATAATTGTTATTAAAATTATGATATTTTATGTTCTCTAGTTTTTTTTTACCTACAACTAATATTTTTAATTTCATAATTTAAGGTTCGTTAAACTAGCTTCTCTAAATTTTAAATTCATAAAAAGCTTTGTTTCAACAGTTTATTGGAATTCCATTCATAAATATTTGTACTCTTAAGTTGTGAATTTGACAGCACACCTGTTCGGTAATTTTTATAAAAATGTGTATTGTGTGAAATTAATTTTAAAATGAGTATTATTGAGAATACTAATAAAAAAAATTATTAAAATAATAGATTAATAAAGTGCATACTTTTAGATTTAATCATATGAAATAAAGGTTGATATATTAACTATTAACCCTCTGCCAATTATCAATATTTTGAATAAAAGTATAATAATATATTAATATTTACGGAACGCACGCACATGTGCTTGCAAGCACCGTGTATAATATTTATATGATTATTCATTCATCCATTCATTCATTAAACATAATAATAAATTATAGAAAGAAAATAGCATTAAATAGACTTAATTAAGTATTACAATTAATAACAAAAATACATTTAAAAGTACAATATCGGTACAAATAGGGGGGGGGGGGATTTTACATAATTACTTAGGGATAACATGGGTACTAAGGGATACTTAGGGATAACATGCTTTTTGAATTGAATATAGTTTTATTATATCGACGACATTAAACAATTTGTTGTATTCATGCGAGATACGATCTACAAAGTTATTATATACATAATATAACGCGTGGTAGGGAGAAAGTTGGATAAGAACGAAACGAGTATCAGGGGACATGCAATCGTACAAGTTCCTACTGGAACTGAGCTACTGCTCAGGACAAGATATAGTTCCGTTTAAAAGTTTGGACATGAAGTATAAATGCCAGTAAGCCTATTATGTTAGTGCCTAGTATCCAGACATTCTAATTTAAGATTCTCTTGAATTATTTTTAGGGGTGTAGACAAAGAAGGAGAAAGGTCACCAGTATTTCGCTGTTGTTTGTAGCCAATATAAAGCAAACATCGTCTATGAACACGCTCGAGTGATTCAGTGATTCAATTTAACCTATTTGCGACGGGTTCCATAATATTGAACAAAACTCAAGTATTTGCCTGACAATTGAGGCATATCATTTTTTCGTAGGTTGACTCACATCACTGGAAAATAATTTCGACAAGAATTTCTGTTATAGTGAATAGCTATTTTTAAAACGTCATAATCATATTGTAATATCAACCAACATAAGATTAAATCTTGTTTCCTTCCACCACGCAACTCCCAACACCACTTTTTGCACTATACCCCGAAGGGTATCCCACAATTTTTTACATTTATAAACATATTTCGTGTATCCAAGTATTTTTGGTTATTTGTTACGCCTTAACTCATAATATGATACTTCCGAAAATTTTAAACCTAGTAACATACTCACTACTAATACGAGTAATATACGTCATAACTCGTAATTATTATGGCGTGAACACTATAATATAATATTAGATACTATTATACTTAATACTATATTACCTATCGATAAAACCTGAACCTTATCGATCTTTACTAATGTTTTGTGATCGTATCGATTACGTATCGTGCATGTGTTGTACTGTTGTCAGTCGTTGTCGGCTCCGCACTCGCGAAATAAAGTGAAATAAAATATACGGTCCATTATAAACTAAAATTCTAGTTAATTTTATCACTAACAAAAACGTAACAGTGGTAGCAGAATAAGATGATTCACTGCGATGGCCCCATGGGAACCATGTCGATTTTACGACTACCCACATTACCAAATGGTAATTGAAATTATGTACCTAATGTTTTAAAGTGTAAACATTAAACACTTAACATGCCATCCGAAGTTTTTAATCTAATTGGATCAGGTATATGGTATACCGTACACGCAACCAATAACGACGGTTTGAAGACAAACGCACAATAAAAATATCATATAGAGTTATAATCCTAGTTGTCAATATCTTTGTACAAATATTATACTCTAATGAGGTATAGTAGATAACATGGATAAATGAATATTAACTAAATTATTGTGAAAATCTGCAGTATTAATTTTGTCTAAATCTTTAAATAATATAATATTTTCATACTAGGTACATAGTTATATATTATAATATATTAATACTAATTAACAATATAATTACCTACGTTTATTATATGTTTTCTTTTCTACTTCATTCTACAACATAACATGACATGTACTTCCGTGTCTAAATACTAAATAGTACGATTTAACTTTTCAAATTTTTCAAACTAGTGACTATTTTATTTTACTTGTCAGATAGACTTTTTTTTTATTCTTATTCAGACGCACAGTTATTATTTATTCATCATCTTATACATTGTTTATGACTAGCATTTTAAAGGTTATCCTGCCATTTATAAACTTTTTGTTTAATATTACAAATGTAGGACACTCGTATTAAAGTCTAAATAATAAATTGAGCAATAATTGTGTTTTGTTTTTTTTCTATTATTATTTATTTAAACCCTTGGCATCAACAGCCACTGGGTTGATATAAATGTATAAGTTGACTTAATGAGTCAACATTTCTCTTTACTAAATGTTATATTATAAAAACACTATGGTATTTAATTTTAATTTTAATTTTTAAATTAACTTTGAATATTATTTTAGTTTTGATTTACCGTAGACTCGAAATCTTCCAAACCTATTTTCTGGCTTAGTACACAAAGTTAAATAACCCAAAAACTACTCGTTAACATTTTTATTTTGATACGTTGAATTTTGAAAAACTTATCCGTTAAATAATTTACAGAATAAAAGGGAGTTTTGATTTGAAACACAGACGTTTGTATCTTCACATTACACATCTAAATTAGTACAAAAAATCTCAAGAATTTGAAAATATGATCTTTAATTTGAGTTAAAAATCATATTTTGAATAACTGCATTATTGAAAAAAAAGGTGAGCATGCTTGGTGAATCACGCCTTACCGAATAGTTATTTTTATATCCGTTGTTTCTATTTTCTTGGCTTTATTTTTAGACATAATTAAAATATAATTAATGGCATTCCATAATTACAGGGACAGTAATATTATACAAAACGTATACATAGTATACGAATTTATACGAATATATTGGCATTGTTGACTATAAACATGTTGTACCTACCGTTCTACTGATATAATAATAATACTGATTATTTTTAAACTATTATTGTATTATTACAATTTATTCATTTATTTTAAATACACAAATAAAACTTTTTTTTAATAAGTACATTAAACATTTTTTTCGTTTTTCGTCAATTCGTTTTTTGTAAATCATTTTGATTTTTAAGATTTGTATAAAAGTAAGTTTAAAAACTAGGTATAAATGTAAGCAATACACCTCTGAACAAAATTATAGCACTAAGTTAGCTACGTAAATATTAATATTATACATTTCCGACTGATAACATGAAAATATAATATAATACATATTTCATTATCACTGTCTTGAGCATAGGGCGAACTAATGTATATTTAATATTTATTTATTAATTTGATTTTTAATTATCAATATACATTATACCCATTATATTAAGAATAAAGTACATTTTTGGTATGCCGTAAATCTGTTTATTACTGTAATGATTATTTTGATGTAGTTAATAATAATTCAACATAAGTCAAAAGCTTATGTCATACGCTCATACTGTCTGTCGACAGTCGTGACATGCCTATCATTGATGGTCAGGGGCCAGAGGAGACTTGAAAACATCCTGGTAGATACTTAAGCAGTAAGCACCCCTCTCCCCAATTCTCCTCCAATATCCACAAATGATGCCATATATTGGTAAATGAAAGGCAAATTTTGCCTTAATTTACATATTATTATAAATATTGTTGCTTGTATAATCAGATATGCATAAAATGCGCTTGCCAATAAAGAATAAATGTGATATATTTTCTGCCAACGATAAATACAGTATTTAATATTTTAATGACATAAATAATATAATATAGTATAATGATTTAGTGATGTATATATATAATATATTTTTTTTAATTGTTCGAAATGTGGGCAATGTTATAAATGGTTAGGTACTCATTTTTAAGTTAAGAAATGTAATGAATATTAATCTAATACATCAGATATACCATAAGCTACCCTAACCTATCCCACGATTTTATATGGATATAAGTTAACCAATTTTCAACTTCAACCAAAAAAACATAGGTGACTCAATTCTAAGAATAATTTACCTAATTAAGTGGGGGCACCGTACATGTTTGGAAAATAATAAGGTGGACTGTAAAAATCCGGAATTTTTCCGTAATGTCACGGACCGTAAAAATCCGGAATTTAAAAATATTGAACCGTAATACCACGGACCGTAATACCGCGGAAAATTAAAAACCGTAATCTCCCGGACTGTAATTGTACGGAAAGCTAAATGACATTAACCGTAATCTCACGGACCGTAATATTCCGGAAAAAATATAACATACGACGCTAACGCTATCAAGTGGAGCATCTATGTAATTATACTCTGTCAACGAAAAGTAATACAGGGAGTATTGGAGTAATAGCCAAACTAAATATTAATAGGTACCGTCCAGTTTTTTCAATAATACTTAATAGTATGCGCCGCCGCACCGGATTTTGGAAGGGGGTTCAGATCAGTTTCTTAAGCTGAAAAATGGAGAGGGTGAAGCCCATCAACAGATTGTTTTATGAAAACTTATAAAAATGAAACTAACAAATTGAAATAATACAATATTATAAACAATACCTATACAAAAAAAATTAAATTACAAAACATAATTGTCCAGGTTTTTGTCTATGATCAAATTATGTCATTGTTATTATGTACTGTCTTGTTATTTTTCTTATATGTTAAAATACGATAACAGAATATTATTATTTTTATTATTCATAATAATCATATCGATACATGTTTATACAAATACTGAAGTACCTAATATAAATATACCAGTATAATATTTTACACGTAATACACTAATTCGTATACGTAAAATGATTTTATAGATATTATAAATATATTATAAAATATTTAGAACTGTCAGACTAGATTGTACCAAATCAGACTAAACCACATCGTTTACCACTTTCCGGATTCTTACGGTCCGTGATATTACGGTCCGAATATTAACATTCCGGAATCCTACGGTCCGTAAGATTATTTTCCGGGCTTTTACATGCGTCCATTAAGTGTTAAGTGTAAAGACGACGGCGGTTAACCTCTTATATCGAGTAATGTGTAACCAGTGTTTCAATCAAAAAATGTCGATTATCATCGTATAATGCAATGTGGCTATATAGATATATGTCTTATAGTCTATAGATTATTAAAACTAATTATATATATTTTCATATTTGTGTGTTTACAAAAATTGTGACACCAACAATAATACCTAAACCTACCTTGCCTTACGAGTATTGCCTATCCCTATATAATCGAATGCCAGTAAGTGTACCTATATGACACTTGTCTAGCTTGTCTAGCGTGAACGAGATTACGAGAATCTACGTACGCGGAAAAACTAATAATAAAAAACTAATATATTTTTAAATTTTTCTTTGAAACCAAAACTTTAATAAAAATCACCTACATTGTAAACAAGGCATAAGAAGCGACTTGAGACGACGATAAAACAAATGCATTTATAGTAAAAACTAAAAATTACAGTGTAAAAACCGAATAGAATAATAGAAATGATTTTACGTCATGTAATTATAGTGTGATATTAAACGAAATGATGGGAGACAGTAAGATATAACAGGGTGGAACTTAGCTGGTTGAGAAAATAAGGTAAATGAAGATGATTATTTTCAATCTGTATTCTGTATACAATAAAAATCAATACGTATATTTTATAAATTATTATCTAACAACTAGATTGGATAGCCAGAAAACATGGTGGAAGGGAGAATAATATACTGTATATTTGTCTATTTAAGAAAAGTTCAAAATATTAATTATCTTCTTCTAATAGATAAATTGACATAATATATTTATTTATACTATGTAGTAGGGTAGTCTAATAATCATTATCTAATAATCATAATAATCATAATTAATGTTAACCAAAAACTACAATTATAAAATAGTATGAAAATAAATATATTATTTAGGTATTTTTATTGATTATATTTTATAATCACGATTACAATTTAGTATTTACCCAGACGTTCAGAAAAATTCCATAACTATTTAATAAACCACGAATGTGCATTATGTTATGTAGTTGTAGGTAGGTATTGATAATAAATTATTTTATATTATAGGTACAAATATAAAGTATAATTCAAAATATTATGTGGTTCATCACAAAAAAAGCGAAATAAAAGCATTTTTCTTGTGCAAGTGTCGAACGGGATAGAATACTTTCTCATCTGCTGCGACCACAACGAACGGTTTTTGTTTGAATAATGAAAAAAACCGCGACGATCGTACGAATCCGGTACGCAATAGAAGTGGTGATGGTTATAGTCACGTTAACCCGCGGTAGACCACTAACCTTAACCGCGTTAACCCGCGGTTGGTGCTTCATTTAGAGCAGCACATGTACCAGGATCGCAGCTGCTATCCGCGATCATGTCGTTGTGGCTGACGTCGCGTCCGCGACGAGCGGTCTGTGGCGGCAATACCAACCGCCGTCACTGCTATCGCTGTCACGCCTTATACTATTCTGGTACACAGCTTCCTCGTTGTAAAAGAAGAAAAACGAGCAAATAAAAATGGAACGTTTGCGAACGTCGCCGCCGTCGGTGAACGCTTTTTCCATGCGCAAATCGCATTTGTCCGCCGTTGCATTCCTGTGAAATAAACTGCGTCTTTGAAAAAAAGTATATGTTCCATGACAAATTCCTCGACATTTGCACCGCACTATATATAATAAGGAACGGAATACAGGTACGATCATTATTCATCACTCATTAGTATCGTAATTTGTAACCATCGTTATAATATTATGTCGTAATATTACACAAAATGTATTTGATCAATTCGAATAAAAGAATATAATCCAAGTCCCAACAAAACGAGCCGCCCAATACCGGGAAATAACGTTCCAGGCAGTTTAAAACCCATTTGAAATTAAAATTTTGACAAAGTTCCTAAAAATCAAAAATTTTAAAATCATTTTGTTGTTAAAAATGTATAAACAATTTAGTTTTAATAATTAAGGTTTGACGGTTTAGTTTAAGTTTCCTAGTATGTTTTTTTAATAATGTCATTTAGTTAGGTTAAAAAATGAAATCTATATGCTGCACTGCAGGAATGATTATTGGTTTTATATATTTATATGCGTGACGAAATAGCGTATCGCCCACGTGGCTTAATACAACATAATGTTCGGTTGGAGTTTTTGAAAGTTAGCAAAATTATACTCTTGCAACGGCATTGATGAACTTTCATCGTTTGTACCGCTCATCATATTTCATACTTGAATGCAGTTGAAAATTGTTTATTAGCTGAGGAAAATTGCTAAGGTTCCCGGAATTAATAATCGAATACAATAATACAATAGTACACATAATAATAATAATGCACATAATATATTTTACATGGGTCAAATATTTATTATTGGGATACCGTTATAGGTATAGATGTATGTGATAAAACCTCGGAACTGTTACAACCTTTCTACTGTAAACAATTATGAACGTTCTTTTTTGGAATAAACAATTTTTGGGGTACTCTAAAAGAGCAAACAGTTAAATACAATATTTTTAATTTTTACGCATACATTTTAAGTTCAACACAGATTATGTTTTGAAATTTTATTTTATTTGTTCAAACATTTCATTAATCTTCTAGATAAAACACAAATAAATGTACAAACTGTACAAATTACATCCATATTTAAGATAAGTCTAGCTCAGTCTTACAAGCAATTTTATAAAGTGCCATGATTTGTCTACGTATTTTATCATATTGTATTATTGTTATTCAATTTAAAGTCATCCACCGCTGCTGTGTGACTTATCCTAATACAGTAATACTCTTTTATCATCTATTTTATTCTTGTCGAAATAAAATTCCTCTTCGAACATATTTATCTAAAATAAAAACTCTAAACCATGATATAATATTTTTATAATTTTATGTTATGATTTCGATGAATTATAGATTCATTCTGTGTAAGTATTTCACCTAATGGTTGGTACATAATATGTATATTGTATACGTTCGTCATACTTAAAATATTATTCCAAAGCATTGAAAATCAGTTTTGTTATTTTGGTTCAATATTAATATGCGTGTCTATTTGGGCTGTAAATTCGATTTGTTATAAATTTATAACTTCAATTTTATATTGCTAATTTAAAATGTGGATTTTTTTAATAGTATGTCAATTAATAGTACCTATACAATAATTTATAAATGAAAACAAATTAGTTTTAAAGTAAATGTATAATATAATATAATATAATATACTATTGCATCTATTATAAATTATATTAGCTAAGTATGTACTTATATAATGTTATATATTATTAGTTATATAGTAAATCAGTTAATCAGAAAACATAAATAGTTAATAATTTTTAAATGTTAAATTAATTTAAAATTTGGAAGTTAAAATTAATAGGTAATCACTAATCATCTTAAAATAAATTTTCATTCAAATGGTAAAAGATACAATAATTCCGTAGGTATAGGGACCTAGTTAATAAAAGTGTTGTTAGGTGGACGTTTTTCGAACAAAACGTGTCACCGCTGCGTTGCTATCCACTGATAGTGTGTGACGATGACGTTTTCAAATGGGGTTGCATTTTGGTGTGAGCGGAATGCATTCGAAGTTCTATTACACTACTGAATTTTCAATGCACAGCCGACCGATCATCTGTTGCGCGCAGCGACTGCGGTGACGTCCCCTCCCTTCCTATTACAACACAAATTCCTCCTCGTACACCTCTTCGTCGTCATCACAGACCCCCCTCCCCCCTTTCACACCAGCTCTCTCCAGAGATCGAAGTCTAGTCACCGTACAAGCCGTCGACCGGCACCTCCGCCCTACAACTCACACGTCACAATATGCCGCTTGTAGCGTACTTTCTTTATTTTATTTGATGATATTTACAACACTCGGTACGCACTTGATGGGATCCTGGTAAGCGGCGTACGCGTTCTCCGACACAACGCAACTCGACAGAATGTTGTCGTCGTCCTATGCGTTTCCGCTCTACTCGTACGTCGTTCTGCGGTCCTGATACAAGGCCGAGCGGTATGCATTTCGTACGGGCGATCTCGTGGTTTTTGAAAATCCGAGGGAAATTCGTGTGCACCAGTCGTAGTCGCCACTGCCGCCGCCGTCGCTGCCGCATTGGACGCTGGAGAGAGAATGATAAAAAAAAATACTCGATCGACGGGTCTCCGTGATTCGGATACATTTTTTTTACAACTATTACGGTCACATGACCCATCTATCTGTCTATCGTATCCATAACTTATCTCTCCGTCTATCGCCTGACGAATTTTTTTCCGTTCCGAACGCTTTTTTTTCCACCGAGGTAGACCCGGTAAGTATGGCTACCAGGGCCACATGCGGCCGAAACCGCGGTTTCGTGGCTTAATAACTACTACCATAGAATACAATATTCTGCGAAAATGTTATATTCTACGCGATTTGTTTTTATATTTTTATATATATGGACAACATTATAACATGTTTCGCTGTTCACCAGGGATTATTATTACATCGAATATTTTTTGTGTTTCATATTTATTATATCAAATATAAAACATATTATTTAAAAGACCTTTTTTTGTTATTAATACAAATATTAACACTTTTGAAATTAAATTGAATTAATTTGCCAGTAACCAAATGAAATTCTTGTCCATTCTTAAATGATACCTGATTTTAAATTAAAATAATAATTGTTATATATTATTAAGAAACTATAAAAAATAAAAATTGGTATCATATTGCCATACAATAGGTCGTAAGGAAAAATAAAATCACTCCATTTAAGCTATCAAAAACGACTATAGTGAAGTATATATTACTATTATAGGAAAAATAATCAGGGATCTTAGAATACCTACTAAGATTTTTATCATTTTTTTTCTTTAATATTGGACTTGTACTAAATAATAGTTTATAAAATTAAAATAATTAAATAACGACAGATAAAATACATTTATGCTATTTATGATATACATGCCGGGTTGTATGAAAAATGTATTAATTTAATAGTCTAATAAAATGTAATGGTTCAAATGTCCAATCATTGGCAACTAAATCATGTTTAAGGGACTAATAGCTATTGATTCGTTATATGTTTAGTGATTATTCATGAAACCCGGCAATAATGCAATATTAGACGTTTATTATAACTTTCAAAAAATAGAGTTTTTTTTAAAATCAGAATCAAATGTGACTTGCTTATTATTATGTTATTAAAGTGTTTATTCTCTAATATAAAAATAAAAATGATCGAAATATGATTTTTAATTGACGAGGCATGAGAGTTTTTCCCGGGAGGCAAGTGTATATTCTAAAAACGAGTCGGGTCCGCCATCCAGGGTTCCAACGCATTAAAATATCGATTACGTATAATACAATACATCATTGTAATGAAACGTGTAACGGGAATAGTCTGCATTTGTAGGCCTCATTAAATTTTAATAACATCAGATAATTATTGTAGACATTATTAATAGAGTGGTATATTACGATATTTAACAGTTCTGTTAAGATACTGCATGGCGCTTTAATATGAAAACATATTGCATTACGGTTATTGTGGGGTTTGAGACTTGAGTTGTAACATAATTAAAGCTGAAAAATAATATCAATTACAGATCTTTTAAAGTTGAAACAAAATGCTTATTGTATTACTATACATATACCTATATTATGTAAGAATGCATATTACTAGGTGTCTAGATGTATAATTAATTTATATATAAGCAATGTACACATTTGAAATTCGCACGCACGTAAACTTGTCAAATATCAATTAATGACATTGTTAGTTATGAAGTTTATTTATAATTAACTATTTATCCACTATAGTATAGGTACCTATACATAATATTATAATATGTATAAATTATTGTGTGCTACATGGTCCGTTTGGCGGGAAATGCAAAAAGCCGGCATATTCTATATAATATATTATACTATATTACTATACTGCAATGGCTAAGATATAAAAGCGGAAAAAGTAAGATACACCTAAAATTATATTATTAATTACTATATTATGTATCTAATATCTATAGACGTAAAGTTATAATATAAATTATTTTTTCCATTGTTTTAGTTTAAAACTGTTAATTAAATATGTTTTTTTGGCCTTTTTTAAATTAACTCTATCATTATAAATTATATCCGATACAGCGCTGAATTGAACTATTTTACTTTAGCCTTAAACATACTAAGTAGACTAAATATTAGATAAAATATTATACAATATATATAATATATTACATATTACTTTTATTATGGTGTAAATTATTAAGTAGATGATACAGTTGATAAACTCATATATATATATATATATATTGTTGTGAGTAAGATTGTGAAATCCAATGATAACTGTACCTATAATTATATTATAATTGGATTTATTTATATAAATACAATTTAAATTTTAAAAAAAGTTTGGCAAGTGGGTACTGCTCTGCAGTACAGGGAGTGTCAGTGAGAGTCACTGTAATAGATAGCTGTGTTAAATTTGAATTCAATGATATGAAATCATTGTATACAAAAAACGTTTCTGAGCGAAGATGGTCTGTCAGCCTACATCACTATAAGTATATTTTATGATATTATTGTTATTAAAATAATTAATTTTTTTATTAATAATAAAGTAGGTTGAATCAATTTTTGATGAAAACACTGCATTTTTAAATATAATCGAGTGTGTAAAATATAATAATATACATTACAAGTTTTAAGCACTTACGAAAAATAGTTTTAAATTGCAACGAAATAACTGAAATCGTTATTCTTTATTTAAATATATAATTTCATCCAAATTTGAACTTAAAATGTCTAAAAATCAACCATGTATACATATTTTTTGGATTTATTAGTTACAACATTATCTACTTATAAGAAACCTTGTTTTAAATTGTCATTCCTTAGATATAGGAATTTAACATTTAAAAACATTTTAAGTACAAAATAATTTGCAAATGTTCAATATTTTGATGTTCAAATTTGAACTTAAAATGACAGTAAAAAACAATCATGTTAATATATCTTTTTCAATTTTTAGTTATTATACACTAAAAACTACTTATGAGAAACCTAGTTTTAAATTTTGAATTCTCAGCTGTACAAATTAAACATGTAATACATTTTTAACTACAAAATAATTTGCAAATTGTTGATATTTTGATGAATTCTGATGAACAACATAATATGAGGAATCTCGTTTTACATTTTCAAGTCTTTTGACACAAACATTTTTTTACCAGTATCTATAAAAAATAATTTAAAAAAACTGAAGTTTTCATATGCTTACAAAGAGCTTATTCGCTTAAAAAGTGAAAAACTATTTTTAAAACTTAATGGTGTGTATAAAATTATAATCTCAACATTTGGTGAAAATTTCAAATGTCTACTATTATTCCTTTTTGAATTACAACAAAATAAGAAAATCGTTCCCTGAGAAATCGGTAGTATATATACGGGTCAATATCAAATGTATAATTTAAAACGCTCATAAAATATTAGTTTGACTGTCCGGTAAACTTTTTTTATTTGTGAAAAGTAGACAACTTATGGAAAATCTTGTGTTAAATTTTAAAACCTTAGGTTTAAACAGAAAACTTTTTATGCATTTCAAAATAAAAAAAACTGCAAATTTTCGTGATTTTTACGTATTTTATCGATATTTTAACTTTAGACGCTTAAAATAAACTTTTAAAGGCTTACACTCAACTTTTTTTTTAATTTTCACTTACAACAAATCATGTAAAACCTGTATTAAATGTTCAAGTCTTTTGACCAATCGAACATTTTTTTATTGATAATAATAAAACAAACCAACATTCTTATGTCTATAAATAGCTCAAAAAAATATTCAACATTTTATTGTGTATAGAAAATGATTATATAAACATTCGATGAAAAAGTGCATCAATAAGAGTAATTTTTTTTTTGATTTACGATCAGAACTCAGATCAGAAATTTTTCCGGGTTAGATTTAAATTTAGACACATAGACATTTAAAAAAAATTATCTGCTTAACAATTTTCATTAAAAAAAGGTGGTAGTCATTTGAAAAATATAAATTTGTATCTACTTAGAACACTTCATAAATGCCATTTGCAATATAAATATTTGAAAATATGATCCTTATGTAAAAATTCCAAAACTAGGACATTGATTAAATGCATCATTATTAAAGGATAAAAGTTGGGGAGTATCCTATAGAAGTATAGACAGTATACAGATATTAAATAGAATATGCTTGCAGGTGAATCTTAAGATATACTTGTATACATATATGTATAAATCAGTAGGTTTACCTTTAGACCTTTTAACGTTTTTAATTTTTATAATGAGTTTTAATAAGCTTTATAGGTATCTCAATAAATTAAACTTTACAATAAAAAAAAACTTTTCGCATGTTGATATATTTGGAAATACTTTTTAAAATTAATTGTGTTCCAAATTATAATTAATTACCTGCTATAATTTATTTTCGGTCATGATGTGAATTACCTGTATTGCATTTTGGTCTCTGGATGTGGTGTTTAATATATTATAATAGTATTACATGTACATAATTATTATTATTTTTATTAAAATTTCATAATTTCGTACGCCTTAAAAACGGGAGGGGTACCCTAATCGTAACAGGCGGGTTCTCAAAAAAATAGTAAATTGTTGATATGTGTTACGCTGTGTAACTGTGTTAATGTTTAACTTAATTTCTTGAAAAGTTACAACATTTTTTGAATATAAGTTATAGGACGTAGGTATGCGATATACCCAGTCAAGTTTTATATTACTATTGTTCGATCCTTATCTATTATCAAGTCCATGAAATTTATTTTTACGATTTCTTGAGTTGTTTCCTGAATATCATAAAAAGAAATATCAAAGAAAAATGTACACGTTTTTCAGTATACTCAATATACATACATTTAAACGAGACGTGTAAAAAAATAAGACGATGTACTTATATTTTATTGATATGATATCAGAATAAAATAAATGGAAACGTTATGAATTCGGTCAATTCAGAATAATTTTTTTATCTCAATGGCCAATAATTTCCGTTGGCTTTCATTTAATAAAAAATATTATTATAGTTTTATTTATGATACGGCTAGCTGATATACCTATATTTATCTACCTATATAAGATAGTTGCATGTATTATAATGGAATAGTTATACAATTAAACAAAGTTACACTTATATTATTGTTTTGTGTTTTACGGAAATTACCAGACAACGCGCGATGTGTAAATTTAAATATAATAAGCTTAATATTTTATTTTTATCCAAAAAACATTTATTTATTTATGATATTCTTGAGAAACATAATAATTTTGTAATACTATGGGCTTATTTGGGATGCAATATTTTATACGAAACATTAATTTGCTACAGATAATAGAGATAGTCTGTGCTAAGATATAATAATTTAGAATCATACTCAAATACATACAATAATCTTATTATGAGTCATTAGATATCCATTTTCCGCTGTCGGTTGGTATAATGCAAGCTGATTTTTCCTCTGAAACGAGTGTAAATATATTGTTTCTCTGCACAGAATTCATATTAAATTATATTGTATGGCATAAGTTTGTGACAGCTGGATAGTTATGCTTTTTGGTCTAAGAAAACAAAACAAATAAATATTATAAAAATATAAAAGAGGAAATAAATTACTATCCAGGGTAAGTTTTTCTTGGAAAACATAAGGTACAACGAATAAAAAAACAACACACACTAAATAGTCGCTAGCACAGAAAAAAAAAAGATTCCTAAAAATATATAACTGAATAAATAAAGCTAAGTACCTAGTATACTTAGAAATAATAATCATTTTTGGTATCAAAATATAATTTAAGTGTTTGGTATTTATTCGAAGTATCATTTACGACATTCTTTGCTCAGCAAATTAAAATATACCAAGTGAAAACCAGCGTGAACGCGAATACTTGAGACATTACATGTAAAATTTTTTCTAGCTCGACATTATTTAGTCCGAACTACAGATATCTTGTTATATGATTTCCCAATTTCTTGGAACGTTAAATACGTTCAAGATTTTTCCCGTCGGTGATTTGCTTATTTGTGACTTTTGGAATTCATTTTCCATTTCTACAAAATGACATTTTTTACATTTTGTTTAAAGACAATTAAAGTACTAAACAAATTTAAAATACTTATACTTCAAAATATTTCTTATTAATTTTAGGAAACAATTGTAAATAAATTATTGTATATTATTTTTATCAGGCATTTAATAGCTAGCCCTTATAGGCCTATAATATTAGAGGTAATAAAATGTGTTCGAAACAATATTAATTATTGTTGTTATTATTTCGGTTGTAGCCTGCAGGAATCGCAACACAAACTCTCGTATTGCGTGCGTTTCAAAATTCAAACCGTGCAACGGGGAAACGGCGGCGGTTTTGGCAGCGGCCGCCGCGTTGGTCTAGACTTTCTGTGGTCCTGGTACCGAGTTCCCCCGAATTTCGTTAGTTTTGTGTCGTTGACGTCGTTGACGGCCAATGACGGGCACGTTATTATTATTGTTGTTGTTGTTGTTGTTGCGATCCACTTGGACATTAAAGTATTATGGTTTAATTATTATTATAGTTGGTAGCCGACGTACCGTGTACGCTGGGCGAAACGCACTAAAACGATGACGGCCGCCGGCACGGGTCGGCAAATATTAATAATAACAGCGATATGAATTGATTTCGGCGAATAAATTTTTGCCCGGCGCGTCTGGCCAATCAGGGGATCATGAGCTCTGCGGCCGTCATCCGCGGACGCACGCCGCACGCAACCGAATTGCCAGAGCGAAGGCAGCAGGATACCAGCCGGTCGGGCCACAATGCTCACAATACGCGCATCGCGTCGGGCGAGTAACAAAAAAATTGTGCTCATCACAACAATATTAAAACGAGATGTGCAGTAATTCGCATACCAGCTATTAATTATTGCGCCCCGATAACCGTATAATATTGGTTTACCATTATGCCGCAGCGTGGAGTAACAGAATAATGAATATAATATTAATCCACCGTAGTCATCATAATAATAACATGACGATGACATATAGATTGTACAGTTAGTTACAAAATATATTATACTATTTCGTTTATAAACCACTATTCATAATACGTATTTGCAGATGACTTATATGATTATAATTACACGGATTTACATGCACATTAATACATTATATTCAGCCTCGTATCCGGATTTTTTTTTGTGTTGATTTTTTTTGTGTCAAAAAAGATTTACAAAACGAATATAGCGTACACGGGTATAATACCTACGCATTTATAAACTAAACCAATACTTAAACTTAAATACCTAATACATTATATTATTTATTAAATATATAATATAATGTATTAGACTGGTCTACATAATATATAAATATATTATATTTATATATTATGTACACCAGTCTGGTGTTACCAGTTTTTATTCACCATAAAAATATACGTAGGTTTAATAATATACAATATACTAACCTACCTTACATAGGAATATATGTATTAGGTAGAATATAAATATTTAATAAATAATAATAAATAATAAGTGTTTAGGGTATGTATACCTACTGTAGTGAATATATGTAATTCAGCTATATAAAAGATGATCGAATAAATTCGGGGGTAAGGGGTAATAATTCCCTCTTCTTTCCCACCACTGAATACCCCACTATGTACATTATTTATTTTTGTAATGAATATTTAATATTTTCGCATAATATTATATGCAGTTTGAACTGTCATGGTGTATTTTTTACAATTACATATTTGATTTTGCTACATGTATCGATTTTTTGGGCATACATAATTTATGGCTAAGTTGTCAAATATTTTCACAGCACATACAAATATATATTGGATACCAAGACACAAAACATGTTTTCTTCAATGATGCAAGTATATAGGTACCCGTAAGTACTTAGCCAATAAGTATACCTACCTACTCAAATTTGGCTATTATCTGCAGTAGAAGTATTGAAGGAAATGTTGTCGATTTATTAATGAATGACGATATTCTATCGGAATCATGTAATTTAAAAGATGAACAACTTTTATTATAATAAATTAAAAATATATGTAATTTTATATAAATATCTCCTTATTAATATACATTTGAATTTGTATTAGGAGAAATTTTACACAAATTTACAAATGAAAATATGAATGCTTCTATCTCCAACAATGTTGTCTAATGTCTTAGTTGAAACTATGCCATCCTCTCTACACCATCCAACAAAGCGACAATACACAGATATAGTGTCGATATAACATCTTATTAAACATAAGCTTTACATAATATAGCTTATATAGTATATAGATCAAAATTATGCACGCGCACGTAAGTGTCCGTCATTCTGTCCAGCGGCAGATTCGACCTTCGGATATTAAGAGTCAGCAAATGGATGTGTCTGCGATATAATATTATAAGCGTCGGACTTATGAGTGTGTTCAGATAAAATTATAATGGAAAATTCAATGACCAATTTGCAGAGCGCCACATGAAGTCAGGTATTATAAAATGTTCGAATGAGTTTACATTAAAAGCCTTTAATTGCCAGTAGGCTTATAGTTTGAACATATTTATACTATACATTAGTTTAAAATGTTTAAATATTTCAGCTGACGTTACAGATTCTCATGTTCACAAATACTTATTAGTTGTTATTATCGTGACGGACGTGTAAAAAGTAATATTTAGTAACAACAGGAAAAAGTGTTTGGTTGATACTTGATGGTGAGTAAAATAATAATTTATTTAGAATTTTTAGATAAATAAAATAAATAATACCTTTCATTTACCAATAGTTTTTATATTGAAAATTAAAAAAAAAATGTTTGTTTATAATATTGATAGGTACAAGCAACAGATATAAGTGAAGACATTGATGAGTTATTATTTTTTCCTTTACGACTTTACGAAACCATCCTCGCCGCTTAACACGAATCAAAAAAAAAATCCTTGTTCAAATAATATACATAGACAAATCAAGCTCAAATAGCCTATGTATTTTTAATATTTTGGAACTGCCATTGTAACAACTTATGAGAAACCTTATATTAAATTGTCAAGCATTTTGATCCAACGAAATTTTGTTACACAACAATCGATATCTATGGAAAAAATTTTAAAAAAACAACAATTTCTTAGACCTAAAATTAGCTTCACAATTTTTTTTAAGTTTTTAGTGTATAGAAAATGATAATCTCAACATTTGGTGAAAATTTCAAATGTCTACTGTCATTCTTTTTGAATTACAACAAAATAAGAAAATCGTTCTCTGAGAAATCGGTAGTAACGGGTGAATATCAAATGTATAAATTCAAACGCTCATAAAATATTAGTTTGACTTTCCGGTAAACTTTTTTATTTGTGAAAAGTTGAAAAACTTATGGAGAATCTTGTGTCAATTTTTCAAATCTTATTATTCAAAATCGATTTTACCTATAAATATGGAATAAATAAAAATCAATATATATTGAACATTTTATAGTGTATAGATAAGAATGCTTGTAAAATGCTATAAAATTTGGTGAAAATTTAATATAATATCTACGTTATTATTTTTGGTGCTACACCAAAAAACAAAATAGATTTTATCTAAAATTGGCTCCGTGTAGAAATTCTCGTTTTGTCCTTGATTTTTTTGTTTTTCAAGACGCGTTGAAAGCTATTGGGAATTTTTTTATTTTTAAAAACTAGACGAACACACAAAAAAAATAACCCACAGCATTGTAAAACCAATACATTCATCGTTCCGCTCAGAACTAAAATAAGAATTAATAGATTACACAGTGATTACAGTGTGAACTACAGTTAAATATACGTAAATAGATTTTAACTTTACATATTATTTTTAAAATAAACTGGCAATTTCTAAAACAGTACTCTAATAATATACTTTGTACATTATTGGTCATTGTAAACACCTAAATACCTATTATATTTCGTCCAGTGAGAGATTTTGCGCATCCCGCGCGTCACCCTGCTATCGAAACAGCCCCCCCCCCCCCTATTGACGCGGTATAGTAGCAAGTATAATATACGAGCACTATAATAGCAGTCCGTCTACGTCGTCTCCAACCACCACTACGGGACAACAACTACACGACCAGGTCGACTCTCCCTCCAGGTCCGATAACGGCACTAGGCGGGACGGGGGCCTGGTCGCGTAGGACATACGGTCAACGGTCGGCGGTAAAGGCCAATTGCATTTCGCACCGTGTTACTACTAACTGAACACCCGACGTCCAACGCAGAAACGCCACTGAGCACATATACTTACCTAGCTGAACAGTGTGGACTACTTTTTTCATTAATTAATCAATCACACTAAAGTGTACATACTTTCATACTGTGTTGATAGTAATTATTATTATTTATCTGTGTTGTGCTACCTAAACAAAACCTAACACGACATTACTACGACCGGCCGAGTCACATCGAAACCGTATCGACCGTTTCGTTATGGCAGGGTGCAACCGATTTACGTCTATACGCGGCGTGTTCTCTCGCTGAACAGAGTGTATAAACGTTGTGTCATGTGACATATATGGTATATATCATACAAAATTGTATTACTCATGCAGTTACGCCGTCGTATAAATTGTCACTTACTATATTATATAGTATCGACACTTGGCACGTCATACGTTCCACTAGAGTCGCATTATTAAATTTCAAACGCAATAATGCGATACAATAATATTATGAAGCCCTACCCTTTTACAAAACATTATGATGTTATAATAACTTTATCACTAAATCCGGTTGTATTGTTAACACTTAACAAAAATTAAAAACGTTTTTAATCCTTTTTGTTTTTTTTATTCTTATACACGGATACACAGTAATACAAACCATATAATTATACGATACAAAAATCTAAGAAACACTAAATTATACTTATGTTACCATAGTTTAGTAGTTTAATAAATCCATTCATCATACATACTTATCTGGGTCAAAAGTCATAGTTGTTTAAAATTAAAAAGCATAACCATAAAGTCTACATTATTTGTTCAAAATAGGAAACATACTTTTTGTTTTTAATTTTATTAAAACATCAGATGGTAAATCTATTTACTAATTCTTTTTACTGTTTGGTTTAAAATAGTATACATGTTATTTTTTTTTTTATATTATATTATCATAACTATATATTTTATGTTTATCCTATTATTTTATTCTATTTCTATTATAGCTATCTCGCTTTTGTGTTTTATTTTAATTTTTCATCTTATGATCTACATTAATCTGTAAATAATAAACTAGAAATTTAAATTTGTTCAATAATTATCATGAATCAAAAAATAAAATTACACCTGTACAATATTCAATAGTATATTTTCCATTTGGTATAGCCAATGGTGATGGTATAGGCGGTGTTAGGCACTGTTAAATATGTCTAGGCAATTAAACAATTGCCTGTCTTGTGTAGGAATTTAAATTATTTCTGAGTAATTTTTGACATTGTCTAATAAATGTATGCAAATAATATGATATTAAGATTTTTAAAAATAATTTTATTGACTATTCATTACAATTACGGATTAATGGCTGATACTCTCTAGGCTATGCACAAATAATAGGGGCATTGTTTTTTTTATACAAATTAAATGTATACAACTAAAATAATTATTAAATTGAAAACTACTAGGTATTACGAGTTATATATTTTAATATTAGCAAGTCAGGCACACTTATATTTGCCTTACATTTAATTTTGCAATCATGATATTTGATATTACTGTGGTCCAGTGATACTATCTATAAACCCACCGCTTTACTTTCATCTTCTTTTGGTATTTTCCCTGTGATTTTGCAATTGAGGAAGGGATTGTTACTTCCACATCAGCCGCTCTGTTTATTGTACTACAATTACAAATTTACAAATCATACATACAATATAGTATCAGTTAGTGGCGTGCTCACGGGGGGGATCAGGGTGTCATATCCCCCCCCCCATTGGATTTTTTTGTAATGATTTATTATCAACATGAAAATAAAAATTTAGATTTAAAATTCAAGATTTTGGTCGTAGATTAGATCGCGTTCCTGTATTATAAATTCGATATTCACGTGCGTCTTCTTTATTGTCTCCGCACTCAGCATTACTCATAAGACGGCACGTATCAATATGATGTTCTAAAAATAAACGTCCTGTTAATTGTAATTTCAATTTTTCCCGAAATGTAGAGACGGAGCTGATTTTATTACTATTAGTATTTATAACATATTTATATTGCATTTGCTTATTATCGTCTAATAAATTATACTAAATTAAATATAGAAGTTTTCAATTAAAATATTATTTATAAATTATAAGCAAATATATTAATAGGTTCTAGAATGATATACATGTTTATAGCATGATATATTATAGTCGAATACTCGAATGCATGTATAATTATAAAAATAATAATAAAGCAGAGCGACCTAACCCATAGTCGACCGGGCGGCAGAGTTGGGCAACATTTTATCTAGATAATTAATCAAATAAATATGTATTCGATTAAAAAATTATTCGAATAATTTTAAAATATTATTATTTGAATAAAAAATTATTCTATACTAGAATAAAATACGTACCTTTTATAGAATGATTATAGTTCTTCTAGTATGTCTACACTATGTATATAGTATGTACCTCAGTAGTAACGATTGTCTATTTATCAATATTGAAGACGTTACTTATGGTACCTAGTAAATAGTCCTGTTTCAGTACTACATAGTACATAGTTTTAGCTTTACTATTTGAGTAAAAAATCGAATAATATTCAAACATTAATATTCGAGTAAGAAATTATTCGAATAATTTTCAAACATTATTTGAGTGAAAAAAAATATTCGAATAATTTTTTATCTTCGTGTGCGCAATTGCGTTCATTGGCCGATTATAATTTTCATTAATCGTTTACTTTTACTAGTACCATATTTTTTGTACTTGTACACTTATTGTTTCATAATAAAAGAGTAAGTAAAGCTAGATATTCTCATTTCGTTAAAAACTAATTAATGTATTGTATAATATTTAAATTAATATATTAAACTTGTATATTATATACATAATGTATATAATGTATTTTCAAATGGAAAATTGTTTGAATAAAATGAATATCCCCCCCCTCCTTTCAAAAAAGCTGAGCACGCCACTGGTATCAGTTATTGGTATACACTTAAAAGGTCGGGTGATATCTTCTTTGGTAGATAATAGTTAATTTTACAAGACATAAGACATTATATGTGTGTGCACAAGTTGAGTCTAGACTCTATCTCATTGAAGATTATTTTAGTATAAAAGCTACATAGAAACGTTCATAAACTAAATGATATTGCCTAACAGCCTAGCTTTAACAATTTATATAACTCCTAAATAATGTTTATAATTATAAAAATTACTAATCAACTAAGGAATTAATAAAAAATAAATATAGATTTTAGTCATTTCCTATAGCTAAAATCGGAGAGAAAAATAATAATATTGGTTATGCTATTTTTATCCTAGTATCAACACTATTTTAGCTCTACTTTATTATACTTAATTGCGTTTTTATTTTTTAAATATTTTACCAATCGCATTAAAAATATACACTTTTAAATAAAAGATTTTATGAGGCTGTCAAGTAGTTTTTATTAAATAATCAAACTTACTCACGCCGACATAACTTCAATGAAAGGTTTCTTCACCCACTCACAATCAATACCCAACACCATACAGTACTTACACTTACACTTACATACATATAAATATAACATACGTAATCATTAAACGGTGTAATAAAAAAAATGAAGTTAAAAAAAAAAATGTTTTACAAATGTTATTGGTTATGAGTTATGACAAAGTGTGTAATAATATCACTTATGGTTTTCTAAATGTCATAAAAATGATGAAGGAGTTACTATTATTATTTTTGTTTTTTGCTGCACATTAATTATCTTAAATATCAGAACATTTTATAGTAAAAAAAATCAAGTATACATTTACTTAGTTATAATAACTGATAAGTCAAATTCAAAAGAGAATACATCAAATAACATTTTAAAGAAATAAGGCATACAATTTCGAAAATATTTTGTTTTTTACGATTTAAATTAAATCTATGTTTGAAGGATCATTCAAACTTCAAAGGCATGATTAAAAGTGAACACTTTATTTCAACTTGTGTGTACCCTAAAAGGTTATTTTTTAATTTCCCGAAAGTAGTGTTTTCGACTTAATCACCCACTGTCATATTAACCGTTTTTCGTTTATTCCGTTAATTCAGTATAATTAATTTTGTGTATATTTTATATAATTATTTATTTTAATTTTAATTGATTTTTTTCAAAGTTGTCTATGATTAAAAAATGTTAAAATTTAATTACAAGGTATACTACAATAATTATTGCAAGAATAAAATAACCAGAGATTATTTCATTGTGGTTATTTTATGATACAATAATGAAACCTATCTATGGACTAGAGATAATTGTTTTTCCTAAAGGTAAATATTCAAATGATCAAAGACAAATTTTAAATCTTTTATAATAATAATAAAAAAAAAATGTTTAAATAACTTTTAAAAATATTTACTTTAAAATCAAGAGATTTTACATAGTAATTTTAAATTAAAAAGCTTTTCGATACTTTTCCCTAGGGCTTTTCATTATATCATGACAAATGTACATGATTACAGAATACTTCACAATAGCTAATATATCAATATTATTTTGGATATTAAAATGTTTAATGAATAGGCACTTGCACGTCATATTATAATCAGTTATAACTCAAAGAAAAGTTTGTTGGTTCGTTACCTAACTCTTTGTCTATTTGTTTTATATTTATGAGTTTTTGATGTATTAATATAAAAATGCGATCTTCAAAAAATATAACCTTATAAAACAAAACATTAACAATTACTCATATCTTATTATGATTGCTCGAAAAATATAATTATTGTCAGCTTTTGCCAAAATGGTGAGGCATATTCAAAACGAAAAAAAAAACTGCGATATTGGTAAGTTTTCTAGTGCGGCATACCTATTATTTCAATTCCAAACAATTTGTGTACGAAGCATTCTTAAGTTTTTACATATTATTGAATTGCAAATTCGGTTTCTATCAGTTAATTCTTAATCATTCAAATAAGTGAAACGAGAAATTTAACCTCTCTCTATAGCAACGGGTAAAGTGACTTGAAACTATTACGGGAAATTTACTTATGTTACGGAAACCTTAAATAATAATATAGTATATGATTGTGTAATCACAATGTAGCTATTGTTGTTAAGTTAATTTTCTTATATGTTTGTATTCGTGTGTAAATATAGAGATAAATTAACGTAAACAGATATACAGACATATTTTAAGTTTAATTATGTCAAAATTGAAATTCTGTATCAAGAAAAATGTTCTGTGACCTAGGTAAAATATTTTTGACGTTTGATAAAATTGTTTATAATATTAATTTATGACATTAATTTTAACGTTAGGTTAGTTAAAAATATATTGGTTTTATAATTATGTGATTTTTTTTTAAAGTTAATATGCTGGTTGTTAGGCGTCTTACTTGTGGGAGTGGTTAACATATTTTTTTCTCTCGCAATTTTCGACATTTGAATATAATATTCACTATATTATGTTATATCTGCATGCTATGTCATTACTGCGATGAAGTAGACCATGTTATACATGATTATGTACACAGTATACTTATAAAGTATCATACGTCATGCCATTACTAATGTATTAATTTAATATAGAATTAATGAGTATATTTATTTTGGCATATTGTGTGTTTTAATAAAATCTTATATTTTACAATTTATTGTTGTAGAAAAATGTAATAATGCAATGACATTTAATTATTCGTGTATCGAAATATTTAATATTTTTTTGTCACGAATCCCACTGAAATTCATATTAATAGTATTAATAGTATTTATATCCTACCCACCAAATCCATATCATAAAATATTGTTTATTAAATCTGAATTAAAAATGCTATAGACAACAGAATTATAAAATACAACGTTACAACGTTTACAGTGAAAATTCACCATAAAAATTGTTTAAATTCTCTGGAAAATGTATGTATTGAACATTTTGATTTACCTATCTATTATTATTACGAGGACATTTCACTGACATTTACGGTCTCACCATCATGCAACGTAGATGGTAATTTCGCTTCGTATTTGTATCACGTCTCAAGTTAAATTTTACGGATAAAATTACTCGGGTGCAATATCGAATTGAAATGTGAGATTCTTATCTTTAATAATAATTTGTAGGTACGTCAGTTTTCTTATCTTAATTTTATTTTAAATGAGGTTCGTGAGAATTAATAACGCACCTTATAATATATATAGTGTTTTAAAATACGAGTTACTATATTATTATATAATTTCTTCCTTGTGCAAGTTGTAACATTATACAAATACAATATCATCACAAAAAAAATATAAAAATGAAACAGTCGTTATATTATTATACACATATAACATAGGTGGGTGGTACTCACGAATTGTTGTCGCCGGACAGTGAAGTCGCAAGTATTGGAAAAATGGCCGAGATACGAATGAATATTTAAACCGAAATCGAAACTGGCGTCAAACGATCACAATATAACAATAATATAATCGTTACAACGATTGATAATAATATGGTATATTATATGGTAGAATTGCCAACGATAATGATGGAAGAAACGACGTGAAAAGAAACGATATCGCGGAACGTGTACGGCGGCGACGATGACAAAGGGTTAAAAAATACGCGTCGTAAACAATTTTTTCTAATTATTATTATTATTTTTTTTTACCAAATACCGCGGCACCGCTGTCGAAGACGAGTAATAATTATTACAGATCACGAGCGCATTACGTCGTCGCCGCCGTCGTCGTGCTCGTCTGTCGACAGGCCGTACACACGTTTCGAGTTCGGCGGGACTGTTGTGAGCGTCGCGGCGGTGGCGCTTGGCTGGCGTATCGCGCGGGCCGAGCGGTGGCCAAACGGAGCGCTAATGTCCGTGTGTGACCACTGTGGCGGAGAACGCACCGCGACAGTCGTAAGTACATATTCCGTCCACGGAATATGCCGATAAAAATCATAATATGATCCACGCGCACCGGTGGAAACGATTTCGTACAATTCTTCATGTTATCGTATTTATTATAAAAATAATATTTCAAATCGCAATCGTTTTCGCCATCGACCGGTGTTGGATTGAAGTATCGAACAGTAAAATTATGAAGTCACCGTCCGCAGCGTGACCTTGAAATTCGATTGGTCCGATCGAGTTAGAAATGCAATGTGCACTTTTCCCGACCACTATCTGGTGGAAAACAAAAATGTCGGTTTTCCATACTAATTACGCATTCATTTTTTATACTAATAATATTATAGTCACGAATGTTAGTTGTCCGTTAACTCAACGTGTGTTGATTGGTCCATATAATTGTGTTCTTATAGTTGTATTAAATTCTAAAACGTACATAGGCTTAATATTTATGTACGTCTATGTATTATTGGCGTTATGAAAAATGATTAATGATTTTTAATTTTTAATTAAAAAATAACAAAAAGATATGCTTTTCCTGCATTTTTTTAAAAATTAAAATTGTGCTACGAGACTTGAGAAAAATTGTAAATACAAATTATAAAACGTTGTTCAAATTGTTGCGATAGGCTTTCTTATATTATCATTCATCGCTTATTTTACTGAATGATACAGTATGAAAAATATTATATACTATTTACATGACTGGGTACATTGTTCACAAAATACATTGTATATATTACTTGACTGCTGTATTATGCAGTTGCATAACTAGGACATCATGACATATTATATTAAATGAGGTTGCAAAATAATAAAAAAAAAAAACAGCTTAACTGACTTGTGAGAGTAAAGTGATAAATAAAATTATATTATATTGCATTAGCATGGTTTATTTAATGTTGTGTAGTGATAAAAATAAGAATTTTATCAAAATAAAAAAAAAACTTGAGTTTATTTGTTTTGGCGACCTATTTCATAGGTAAATTTAAATGTTTCACACACTCTTGCTTACGCATTCGTATATGATATGCATTATGCATATTTATGAACTCGTTAATATTCATTGTTATTATACATTATTTGTTATTTTAACCATTTAGGGATCAAATTATAGATCTGATTATTCTACTAACTATGACCGTCAAACATTTTTTAGCATTAGCAGTATAATATTACTACAGTAACAACAATACATTTTACACATCATATCAAAATTTCAGTTTTATTTCAATATGGTCATACTTAATGGTTTCAAAAATAATCAACCTGAAACTATCTGATTAGGTATGGAAATATATTTTTTTAAATCGACTTAACTAGTGAAAAGTGTATAAAATACTTTTATCATTCTTCAAAGTACACATTCTAATTAGTATTGGTTGAGCGAGTGGTGACACACTGATTATCCTACACAATGCAAACAAATAAGTAACGATGATAATAACAACAACAATAGTTTGAATAATAATACTAATAATGTTTTTCAATAAGATTATACTTCAGCATTGTACAACATTAATCAGTTAGTCGGGAATTATTATTGACAATCTAGTTAAATAAATGTATTTCAGGACTTATATTCATGAGTATTATCAAAGAGTTAAAATGTATTACTTACCCAAATATTCCTTAATTTTTCTTTTTTCTTACTTGATTATTTGAAAACAATGGCTTACATTTTTTTTTACAAAACTGATAACATAGAATTGAACATATTAGAAAAAAATCTATACCATTATGTGTGGCAAAGTAGATTGAATATTTCCACTCAATAATGCACCTATATTGCCTATATAACACGCCGTTCAACGTAATATAAATATATAATATTTTAAATTGGTAGGTTAATACCTAGATATTACCTATATAATATATTATTGTAGTTGTTGTAAATTTCAATGTGCGACGTGTGTAATATTTTGGAACTTAAAATAAAAATATTGTATTGTACTCCAACGAGCTCTACTATTTAAATTTAATTTGGGTTTAAAAATCCAAAGTGAAAATATTTTTCTTTTAAAATGTATTGATGTAAAAATATTGAATATTGAACGAATAAAGTTAATTATTATAAATTACACAAATTAAACATTTTGATAATCACTCCACTCCTTAAATGTTCCAGGATTTTAAATTTACACAGATATTCAAGGATAATCGTTGGATCATAAACAATTACTTTAAAATAATATAATTTTCTTACAAATACTTGTTTACGACTTTGTTTGCTTGATTGTGCACTAAAATCTGACTATCTGACTATCTGAGCGTAAGTTATAATACCCAACATAAATTATACATGAAGTTATTAAAAAATAAAAATAAAACCATACATTATATATTTTGTAAGATCAATAATTTCTATTATACCATTCCACTCTACAAAAAGGTGTACGAGTATATTATCATATTATTTATTTATATCTTCAAAAAAATGTTAAAGTTGAAAAGAATATAATGTAGGTTGGGAGAGTCATACCTTTGAGTCATATATTTAAGCTAAGATAATTATATTATTTAATAATAATGCCTAATGCTTTTAGATCATACCATTTATGCGATATGTAAGTTTTTTATTTGTAGTCGATGTTTTTCCTACAGCCTGAATCAAAAAATAATCAATTCAGTTCAACCCAACAATTTTATCATGCCACGTCCAGCCTAAAACGATGAAGGGGGTTAACATGTCAACCTCAAATAATTTCTAATAAACGAAATAATGTATTTTATATAGCAAACAGAACCTACTTTACAAATTAATTTAGTTATTTAGAAAAAATGATATTGATAATTGTAAGTAGATGCCATCTCTAGTAAAAAATAATAAAAATAAAAATCACAGAGCATAGTTGTTAGCAAGCTTCTGATTCAATTAAAAAAAAAAAAATTATTTATTATAAAATTCGTGTTATTTTTGTAAAATGACCGCAGTTACCATTCTGTTTTTGTGAAAAACATTATTCAATACAAACCGGAGTAAGTATTATGTATTAATGTGATACTATTATATAATCACTATCATTTGACTTGCTTCCGCTTGTCAATTAAATTATTTTACTATTGACGATTTGACATACAATAAAATAATAATGCCACTCTACTAGATTACCATAATAACTCGCATACTTGGGATTCTTGCAAATACTTGTACATATTATATAAAGTACAAAATAATATACGGGGGTGAATCATAGAGTCATGTTATACACCTACATATTATGATAACTGAGATAACAAATTGTTTTATTGAGTAAACATATTACATTTAAAACAGAAAAACTATAAAGGTCATATATAAAGGTAATATATTATATTCTTATATTTCAAGTTAAATATTGGAAACACAACGGATGAGTTTGAGTTGAACGACTTTACAGTGGTGACTAGTGAGCATTAAGCATTCGTTTTACAACGATGTGCTTATTTTATTTGTTCGGGAAAACACTTTTTTGGTATAATAAAAAAAACTCAAGTATTCAAGTGATGCATATGGCATATGACATTCCTAACCTAACCTTATACTCAAGTATACGTCTATGTGTGTAGCACATATTCAAAATATAAAATTATGAAGAATATTGGTAATTATCAGCTGTGAACATAGATTATCATAGATGTGAGATGCTGATGTTTAGCTGGTATATCAACAAAATGAAAATACACGTATTATAAAACAATATCGTTTATAGCCTAGTTTATAAAATAGGTACCTGCGTGACAAAATATAATAATATAATACATTGCATATACATTATATTATAAGGAACATAAAAATTATTTCATTTCATGTCACTCTAAAGAACCACAAAAAGAATACTGACATTTGTTGTTGTTGTTGTGTTTTAGTTTCATCGACGATATTGAAATATGCTTGTTGTTCACTTGTACGTGAAATGGAAATGACACAACGGATGTACAAATAATTTAGTCAAGTGGAAAAAAAAGATATGAAATAATAATAACAATGATTTAATATAGGCATCATCGATTTTTAGATACATTGAACATAAACATAAGTACATAATATATGCAGTTTTCTGTGACGTTTTGTTAAGGCTATCGTATAGTATAAGTTACCTACTGTAATTTTAGTTTTTAATAGAATATTTATATGTTTTTATTTTGTAAAGGTAAACTTCAAAAAATATTTCATAATATATATTGTTGAAAATACCATATATATTTAAATACAATTCTGGTTCTGTTACAATAACAATAAAAAAAAGGTCGATTTCATAATAATTAAAAATTAATATTTCCAATTTGAATAATCTTAACCAACTGTTTTGGTTTCTGTTATAATTGGAATACAATTTTAAAGGAAATTTTCTTATCATGTATATTATGTTTAGTAAATAATTGTTCAATAAGACAACTAGAAAGTAATTAGAGTTACTTATTAATTCAAAAAAGTTATTGTATGCAGTTTGAAAAAACATTATATTTATATTATTTAATAAAATGATAAACTTCTAACACAAGTTAAATATAAATATAAATAAATAAAATATATTATATTTTTCGTTAAATATATAATAGTTTATAAAGCATAAGGTTGTCAAAAATAAAAAATAATATTCCAAACATAATAATCATGCATTTAAAAATATTTAAATATATAAAAATTCACAATTAATGTTTTAATCACTCTACAGGTGTTATAAAGGTTTTTAAAATGTAAAAGTTATAATAAAGTTAAAATAAAAGCCCGTATTAAAAGTTTAACGATTGAAAACCCTTCACTTTCAGAATTCCAGATGAAATAATTTACAAACCATAAATGAATTATCATTGTATTCGATTAAAATACAAAACACTTATCTTACCCTTTTTTTAGTCTTTTCAAAATTAATGATTTTATAAGTAGGCCCTTAAAATGTCTTACGATACATTTTTGATTGACAATTATTAATTTCTACGAGGACGAATGGAAGAATAAAATAAATGTTTGATATTTTAATTGAATACAATGATGATTCAGTGTATGGTCAGTAAATTATTTCATCTGAAATTCTAAAGGAGAAGATTTTTGAATATTATCACTTAAACATCCTAAAGCATAATATATGTATTATGTCAGCCAATGCTTCTAACTTGAAGCGTTAACGTCAATCTTTCATAAATGGGCGGTGTGTATTTAAGTATTTTTTTTTTTATTAATTTATTCATATATACAATACAAGCTTGCTCCTAAGTAAATATGTTACATATAACATACCATAACATAACATAATAATATACAGCATACGACAATAAAATAACAGTATTAAAACAACAAGTATGAAGTTTTATTGTTCATGTATAAATAATATGAATGTTTTAATCTACATTATACATACAATTCTAAAACTCATTCAGGCTAGAGCTCGGATTTATAATATACACTAGTATACAATTTACGAATTAATTAATCGCAATAAAAAAAGCTAGAATAAAGTTAATTTATTTGCATATAACATGCATTCGATTATAATCGAACACTATATATTATAATCTATAAATATTAAGTTTATTTCAAAATTATCCAGTACATTTCAAAAGTATCAAACACTGAAAAATATTTAAAAAATTACAAGTAAATATACGCTCTAAATTGATAACGCGTACAAGGTAGTTGACATAGCCATATTGTGTGAATTTTTAAAGATAATATTTCAAAATTGTCGGTTATTTTTTTTACTACGAGTGTCCTTTATTACGGAGTGTCCTATGGCAACACAAACTTCTGTTTTTCAAATGAGAACCCATCCTCTCACTTCACTGTGAACTATCAAATATTTAAATACTTATTAAATTATGTAAACACATCATTGAGTTTCACATTATTTTTCGTAGATGTTTTTTGGTCTATTAATTCTTCATACATTAATTATAATAGCCAATAGGCTGTCCCATAAAGCGTATGCAATTTGTGCCAAAATGGCAAAAAGAAAGTTAATTTCGTCCTAAGTGTCTAAAAATTAATTTTTTTTAGATTTTAATTTGTGCCTCATTAAATTAGATAAAATTGGCATTTTATAATATGCACAATCTCTACCTACAAAAATTATAATTTGTGCCACTTTAAAATAATTAATAATAATTTTTTTTTTTAAACCTATTCATATTTATTTATTATATTGCATTTTATTCATCAATCAAGTTTTAATAGATACATTTCAAGTAAAATATTTAAATTAATATACAGTAAAATAAAAAAATCTATTTTAATCGTAATTGTAGGTATACGGTTTACCGTACTTAATCGTACTTTGTGTATAAATGAGTAATATTTCAATAAAATATATCACGGGCTACGAATTCCTAGACGCCGAACCGATATAATATATAATATTAAATATACTAGAGAGCTTCAGGGTTATTGCGAAATAACAACACATGAACATGTGCAGCACTATGTTAATTAAAATAGCTAGGAGGGATCTACGTTTTAATTCCTAGAACTAAAACAATATTAAATATTAGCATAAAATATTTAATTAAAAATATTATAATAAATATAAAAAGCTGGAATAGAACTACTATATTGCAATATTTAGAATCGCACCATAAATAGCAAAAATAACCTGCAAAAGCGATATCTTCTTCGAGTACAACGACAAGGGCGTTGGCCAAATCTACAATGAAAGTAGAATGGGAAGACCACACATACAAAGGGAGCCCCTGAAGTTGGTTAAATGGCTGTATTGAGTCCCATTAAGATATACAATCTATACACAGTGCAGTCCCTTTTTCATGGGCATGGAAAAGAATCAGAGCTTGAAAGAATTTAAGCTCTTGATTTGTCACTAAAATTCAAAGACAAAATATCAGAAATCAGAAGTATTTTTAAAAAGTTTTTTGGTTTACCATTGCTTCCACCTGGTCAGATTGTGGATTGTTATGTAGAAGACTTGTTTGCTCTAAAATCAGAAGGTAACAAGAAACTCACTGAATATTTTGACTAAATTTGTGCCCATTACATAGATGACTCACACTTCATTTCGGATATGTTGGCTGATATGTCGAGTACAGGCTATCGCACCACGAACTGCTGCGAATCATTCCACGGAACATTGAATGCTGAGTTCACGGCTGCTCATCCTAACATTTTCAATGTCATGGACATTTTGAAGCACATACAGGCTGACATGTATGTACAGCACAGTAGCAAGAATATTAGGAAAAAAACTTAAAACCAGCAAAACATTTGTAATGTTATTCAGAAATTTATTAATCAATTTGAACAAGGAGAAATTACCAGAGCGGAGTATGTAAGAAAAGTTTCCTTCGAGTTAAAACTACAAGCTTTTAGTATTCTTTCAGTTAAATTTGTTCAGATTTATTTTATTTTCATTTTTTAAAAGTAAACATAATTTCATTTTTAACATCAACGACATTTTTAACCATGCTTACAGAGAATTTTCTTTCAATGAAGCCAGTCCCCAGTCTGTAAATAGAAAGGAAAAAGTTTTTGATTGGTAACCGATACGTCCACCACTGGCATCGAGTTGGAACCGATGCGGCCACCATTAAGTGAAAAACTGGAGGTATACGCCGTCATTGATTTCGTAACATTTCTCTAAAAAAAGAAATAATTAAATAGGTGTAGATATCGAAATGTAATTAAAATAACCACCTTTTTTTTTTAAATTGAATAAGTTCATTCATACAATCTAAATAATATGATTCAGTCTTATCGGTGATATGATATTCGATATCTTCTCCGTCAATATCAATTTTATGAGTATTTTCCAATTAGTCTTTCTTAAAAATATCTCGAATTTTTACTAAGATGTTTTTAAAATTGTTAAATAACTTCTTAACAAGCAATTGTTGATTCTCCAATTTACCAATTTAATAATTTCAAATACTTTTAATTTAGGTTCTTGTAAAATATAAATATTTACCTCAAATGAGGTATGCAATAAAATGAGTATGTATTAACAATTACAGAAAAAAATTCTATTAATAGCTCAAAAGATGTTGATAATTTTATTATGGACAGAAAATGTTAACATAAACATTTGGTAAAAATTAAAACATTTTAAGTTACTCCAAAGAAACAAAATTGATTTTGCCTAAACATTTCAGTTTTTCTTCGTTTTATTTTGATTATTTAAAAAAAAACTGGGAATTTTAAACTTTGACTTTTCAAAAGCACAAACTAGATCCAATTTTCTTTTAAAATAATCTCTCAAAGTTGAAAATTGAAGCATTTTTAAAATTCTTTTTTTTTGTGTATCACTCATCATTATTAAATCAATACATATGCTCAGAGGTTCCACGACAAAATATCCCTGCAAAAATATTCCATGACCAAATATCGCGCGTAAATATTAATTCAAAATTTGAATGATGAAACAAATAGTAATCAATATTTAAAAGCAATAGCTCATAACTATTTGTATTATAATTATACATATATTGATTTTTTTCCCTAATTTTTGACAAAAAAATATATTTTAATATTTATTTAAACATTTTTATTTTAACTTGGTATTACAATTATAATTTGGGTTCTATAAATGTAAATAATAAAAGTATTGTATTAATATTTATGCAACTTTTATAAACAAACTTAAAATTTTGAATTAATATTTACGCGGGATAGTATGTCATGGAATATTTTTGCAGGGATATTTTGATGTGTCACTATGCTCAGAATCTAAAATCAAATGAAATCCTAAATGTCTGACTAAATGTTATAAACACGTGTTAAATAATTTATTATTTAGACAGTTTTAGATAAAATTAACAAAACAAGGTAAGTTATCATTCAAGTCCGAATACATAGTTATAGTTTATTTTTGTAGTTCTATAATATTTTGTATTTTATAGTACTATACTTCTATTTCGAGGACAACAATATATAATTATTTTCTGTGGTCGAGTGGGGCTATGTTTTGAATAGATGTTAGTCAATGTAACGGTTAATAATAGACTCTTTGTTTCCTTTGGATGCTTCACAATTATTCTGAGTAAATTAGTTTTATTTGGTTCTTAAATATCCCCAAGTTGGCATAATTAAGGACAGGAAATTGAGGTTGCTAAGCATTGCTTGTTATACGACCAAAAACAATTTGCATATAATTTAGTTATTTAAATATGTCACACTTTTCGCTTCTCTCTATTTGGTAATTTAATTACATACATTTTTACTAAGTCATTTATTGTTTTGTTGGTGTTACATTAACTAACTTTTATGAATATGTCTTTAAAATGTTTTTTTATTTAATTAATAATTATAGTGGTTTCTGTGTAGATTATAGTTTGGTATTTAGAAGTAGGTAAGAACTATAAAATATAATATAAACGTAAATTGTGCCCAATGGATTTTAGATATACATTTCTATGTTGTGAATTGCGGCCAGCAGAGATTATTAATTAAAATATGCACTACAAGTTTTTACACTGCATCGCCACTTAGTTTCAAGTCAATTCACGTTTTAATTTTAAAAATGCACCTATAGTTTTCATTGATATTTACCACTTTTTTTCTGGTTCAATCTAGTACGTTTATCATTGGTGTTGCATTGTAGCATACAAACAATTTAATAAAATATTACTTTCGCAAAGTCGTAATATTCATTAAGTCATTAATATCGATTAAAGTGATAAACATTCGGCTTTTCACTAATAGATGTACAAAAGTGTTTAAAATATAAATCGATGAATTTTAGGTCACTTAGATACTATGGGCAAAATTTACTATACCCATTTCAGAAATCGAAAAATGCCGTATTCCATTTTCTGTACTATTTTTATTATTGGTTTACTTGTGGGCAAAATTAACCGTCGCCCAATAATAATAGTACTAAATACATTTTACAATTTGTTAATTATTAATATTATTTAACGTTTTAAATGAAGAATAACGTATGCTTGATCAAAGCATTTGATTTACCTAATGCGTGATGTGATCAGAGATCTTTAAGTTGAACAGTTTTAAATCTGATTTGGATGGAATGAAAAAAATATGGAATTGAGGACTGTGGCGTATTTACTTATTGAAATACTAAGACATTCAAATTTAATAAGACTTTTAATATACAGGGGAAAGCTAGTTAATTGTATATAAAAAAACGTATAAGTACATAAGTCTATCGTTTATCTACTAATGAATTTGAACTTAAACTAAACAAGAACTTTATGCTTGTGATAAACAGGTAATATTTCGAAGTAACTTTCTAATGTTCGAGAAAAAGTGTCTGAAGCATAGAACCCACATTTATAATAATAACTTTTGTATATAATAATTACCTTAAATATTCCACACAATATTTGATATTAACCATCGATGTCATATTTATATCCAATGTAGTGTTTTTACGATCTGGTCATTTCCATACTACCATGCCATCCTCCTTCAATTGATAAATACTTACATATTACATTGACAGTTAAAATAATATAATTATATTAAATATATATTTTCCAAATAACCGTTTGAAAAATCTTTGATACGAAATTTACTGTATCACAAACTAGACTAAATTAGATTTAAACCTGGTTAGGTTATTGAATTTTGTATTCAACCATTTTGCAATTAATTATTATGTAGGTCAAATAATTTTGTAGCAAAATACATAAATAATACGTAAATATTAGAAACTATAATATGCAGGTTATTTTTACCTTTATGACTTGTGAGTAAAACTTACTGAAAACATAAAAAGAAAATTTTAACGCCTTTTAAGCTTAAATATTTCAAAAGATTATATTAATTTAAACACATTTATAGATCGATTGAGTAATGACCTATATTGTATTTGACATTTATATTTTGTACACGTGGATTTTGTTATTTAAATTAAAATCTAAATTGATAATCTTCAAGATAGTACATGTGAACTAAATATTACACGAATTCATAAAAGTAATCATATTTAAAAATTAAAATTAAAATTAAATAGACTAACATTAAGCATTCAAATCTGTGGCCTACGTATTTAAATCATGTGAAAAATAGCCAAAATCAGATTACCCTTCTTAGACCACTATTACAATTAAAACATACCAGATAACATAATCTCCTCGGAATTTACCTACACTGACTGTCTGACTATATGACACATCTGATAATATTAAATGTACAATTGCACAGACTTACAAGTCACTTTAATGTCAGCATGTTAAATTGCCTGTACTAATTTCCTTAAAACACGACCGACTGCAGCCCCCTTAATCACTAATCGGTAATGAAATATTATGTTGACATAGCGAGGCATGATAGCAATTATCGTGGGATAATTATTACCTCTTCAATGTTCGGTCAGGGTTTTGAACAATATTATTTTCCTCGTGGGGTGTATTGAAGTACCTGAGTTGTACACCTTTGTTGTTAAAAAATAAAATATACATTTCTACAAAGTCATTCATACCAATGTACCTACCCATTTTTACAATAGTTTGACCAACAGACACTTGAGTGATTACCACAATAATAATACACTCTTATTCAATGTAATACATAAAAAAATATATATACTATTCAATTGATACGAGTAAATCTGGGCTATACTTTTTTTAATAATATCACAGTCCATCTAAACTCTCAATAAAGTTTTTAATAAAATGTACAAAAAAAAAAAAACTTAAATATCGTAATATTGAAACCAATTCAGTAGTTAATTATTTTATGCGATGCTTACTTCAAAATTTAATTAAAATATTTAGGGGTTATGAAAAAGTAAAATATTTTGATATTTATGGTTTGAAGATTTTTATACCTACCCATATGGAATAATATAATATTTTATAGAAGTTTATGTATATTGTATACATATAGTTATAAAGATACTAAAATTCTTGAATAAACGATATGGGGCTGGGTGGCAGCATTGTGACAAACAGTTCCCATCCGTCTCTATGTTTTGAACGGAAAAAAAAAAAAATAAAGATACTAACATTTTAGTTTGTGTCTGGTTCGAACCCATGATAATTATATTTTATTTATATGTATTGCATGATTACATTTATAAACTGATGATATCAATTTAATATACATTATAATATATTATACTGATCTAGGTACTATAAACCTTTTTAAAATTGAAACAATTTTTAATTTACTAAATAATTTATTGTTGAGTGATGTATTACAAGCAGGTTTACTCAGAAATAATATACTGTATGTACCTACTTGTAGTACCTATAGTATGCACATGTTACAGTATAGTACATTTTAAAATAAATAGTAAAAGTCAAATCTAAATCAAGAGACTAAAAATATATTTACAAAGTGAACATTGGTACCCATAATATTATACAAAAACAAAAAAATGTTTACTTATGTGAAGTCTAACTTAATATAAAGTATTTTTTGTTGTTTTTGCGATCATTGCATTCTAATATTTTGGTGTGACTTCCATTGTCTTAACACTATTGTAGTTGACAACCACTGCCAGTATCATGAACACAATTCCAAAAACCACAAATATGTATTTAACGTATTTCATGATAGTCATTGGCAAGTATAATTTATTTTTTATTTGATTGGTCCACGTCTTGTTTAAAGCAACTCCCTGTAATTGTACAAAGAAAACAATATTTGAATAAATGCATAATTACTTGTAAATTATGCTCTGAAAGGAGAGCCATTAATATTAAACTAATCATAGAGATAAGTCGAGACTCTAGATTGTATTCACTAGATTGAAGTTAAACAAGTCCGGACATTTATTGTTTATATAATTTCTGATGAACAAATTAATTTACCTCTTCAACCCAAAACAGTGGTATTAGTTTCTCATCTTCGTTAAGCGTTTTCATAACGTTTATTTTTGATTCTTTCTTCAAAAAGATATTAAACTGCAAACGTTTGTAGCCCAATAATGGAGTACCAGTCATCTGGAAAAAAAATATCATTACCTAAATAATATAATATACTATCAATAGTACACCATTATGTAGTGATAATACTCATAATTTGAATTCTGTATTATACGGATACAATGCTAATAAAATCTACTTACAGGTTCAAAGTACATTTGAATCCTATGCTTTTCAACGTCGGGGCTCAGTCCATCAACATTGTTCAGATAGTCTTCAGATTTGTAAAAATGAGGAAGAGTCGCAATTATAGGAGCACCTGTACAACAAAATAATTAATTGTATAACGTTCCAGCATATAAGTTATTAAAGTATTTACTATTTTTAAAGAACTGTTTTGTATCTTATCAGATTTTAAAAATCTTTATTCAGACATTTTAAAACTTTAATTGTACAATCGTTAAAAATTGTAATATGTATATAATATAAAAAGGCTAACCTGAACAGTTTGTCAAATCTAACGCTCCGTGTTTCAGACATTTTTTTTGGTTCAAACAAAAACATTTTTCCTCCGGTTTTACTAAAATGGCCGAATACTCAAATACATTTAATCCATTATATTTTGTTTCTTGTACGAAGTCTGGAGACAATGCTCTATAACACGATTAAAATAATTTTATAATTTAAAAGTAATATTTTAAATCAATTAAAATAAAAAATAATTCTAAATTAATAATTTTACACATAATATCAAAAAAGCGAAAATAGACATGTTAAGAGGGGAAAAAAGCAAAATGAGGTTTATTCTATTTTAATAAAAACTAAATTAAATATATTTTTATTTAAAGATTTTATTTGTATCATTAAAATAAAATGAACCATTTGTTTTCAAACCAAAACAGAATTTACAAAATCATGTCTGCTGTCTGTACCGTACTATTAATTCATAAGTAACATTATTGTGAATTTTCTATACAATACGTATTTCAAATAAAATTGATATACAAAATATTTTAGCTCATGATTAATATTTGTAATTAAATATATTGTATAATATTTTCAGTATTGTGCAGTGAAGTTATTATGTTTTTTATTATGTCTTACGTAATATTTCGTATTAGTTCTTTATTCGATTTATAATATGTTGTTGAACAATATCTTCCCTGCCCTGCATTAACTACAGTTGACGTGTATTATTTATTATTAGTACGCATTATATTGTACTATGTTTTTTATTGATGGGAACACATTAAAATTAAGTGTGTGTAAAAATGTCTCACTTAACGTTGTGTTTTCTAACATCGGCGTTAAATAAAGAATAATTGCCGTATTACCAAATCTATATAAAGCAATAAAAAAAAAATGAAACCAGTAAAAATGTATAGTTTAGAAATAAATAATTGAGTTCGAAAAATATTGGAATTTAGAAAAAAAATCTAAATACTTATCAGTTACTCCGTAGTAGGTACCGCATGGATTCATATTTTTTTTAAATGTATTCTTATAGTTCGCGTGAAATATTTTCTGAGTATAATATTATGTTAATATAAAAATAAAGTGTTTTATCCAAGACGTATGCATGACTACTTATAATAGGTGTAATATTATATAGCGTAAGTACACTGCACCGGCAAATGTCACCGCTGAAGCTGGCCAGGTCGGTGTCCTGCGTGATGAACGATTGAAATATCGTGGTGTCCGTCCCGTATATCCTGTTACACTCGTCACCGGGCCACACTTCCATTTTGTGTTTGTCGTTGAATCGGATCACCTGGCCAACGTCCTCCGGTGGCGACGTGTAGCCGCGTTTCACCGTGTAACGGTTGCTCTCGACGGTTCCGTTTTTCTGGACGAAACAAAACGCGAAAAATATTATAATAATGTCAGGTTGCAAGTAGTGTCGGCAAACAGTTGCACAAAACAATGGCTGCTACACGGATGGACGTAGGTATAATATTATAGTAAACGCGCTGCGACATTCCGACGACGAAACCCGGCGACGTCGCGCGTCGGTTTAAAAGATTCGGCCGTTGATACGGGTTTTTTCATTTTTTAGACCTGGCGCTCAACTTTGCACGCGATTTGTCATAACAGAACGGCGAACGATTTTTCAAAAAGAGAACAGCACACCGATTTACTCCTTTGCCGGATTTCGGTACAAGTGTGGCTTCGATAACGCTAGTAATTTGTTTTTCAGATTGTAGTTTTGATAGAACTGATAGAACCGATGAATGAGAGATAGACCTCAACAGAGCTATACAGAAGACTGAAGTAAAATACAACTTTCACCACATAATTGTGGTAGGTATGGAAAAAGTAGGTCTAACCTGTATATACATACGGAAATACAATCTTATATTTTCATGTTAAAAAATGAATATCGTACCACTCCAAATAATGAAAATTTGAAATGATCCTTGCTGATTTTGTGTAAGCTTTCCGAATTTAGTCTTATCTGTGAACAAATAGCGATGGCTGCAAACTCCCCGGACGTGCAATTTATATCCAATCCATCCCACATAATGTCATTGGCGGTTGCCGTCATAAATGCACTAGTTTGATCAGGATACAAGTAAGGAATTGCTTTATTTACCAAACCTATTGCACCAGGTTTCATCATCTTAGTCATTGTTACCATTCCCTGCACAAAGTCACAATGTAACTATACGTGTATATTTATATATAAATATTGTAAAGTTTAAGTTCATTATTTACTATATAGACACAATCTAAAAAATAAGCAGAAGTATATGACATTAGAATACGAATTTTCAAAATATCAACATTTAAATTGCACTGAAAAAACGACACTCGTGTATTAGTATATTATTAAACTATTTAATTATTAGTACTTATTTTAATAAATATTTCATTTCACAAAGTAATATTACGAGTGTATTACTTAATATGCAACATTGAACATACTATCATTGCCAAATGAGGCATAACTATAATTTCATCTCCGGTTAACGGCAGCGTCGACATTTCGTCTAGCAAAAAAGTGTTTTTGAAACTAAACTCAACCGTGTCAGCTTTTATATCATCGATTAAATTTTCTTTTTCTTTGAATTCGCTAAATTACAACAAAATTTACGTTTTAAGGAGTTTATTGGTTTTATTTATTTGAAATAAAATACGTAAGCTTACTGATAAACATATGGTCCGACTTCTCTAATTATGACTTTTTCACCTTTTTGTGCTTCTTCGGGATTAGTTACATTGAACAAATAAATTTTAAAATCTGCTGATATCGGAGGATGTGACCACATCTGACGCATTGTTGATCTCGGATTTAATGCTTTACTCTAAAACATACACAGTTTTATGCCTCGTTAGATCATTTATATGTTTTAAACATAGTAGTAAAATACTATTTGACAAGTTAATACAATAATAATTTAGTTACACTTTTTATTTAAATTTATAAAATTGAAAATTAAATCAATTGAAGTATGTATAATTCATCCGTGATATTGTATCTGTACTAAAGTGTTCGAATAATCGTAATTGTTTTGTTTATATTATACGTTACAATTCATTATATAAATGCAATTATATTCATAATAAATTAATAAATACATATTATGTTTTTGTGAATTCGAGTGGATAACGTATTGCATTCAGCAGTAACACAAAATATTTCACGAATAAATATTTTTTTAATTTTATTATCAATATGTTATACATTTATGCACTCAAAAGAATAATATTTCTGGTTGATTCGAAGTGCTATAATAAGCTATCACAATATAAGTATAAAATAAAATCTCAAGTATTAAATGAATAAATTCGAGATGATTTAAAAAGCGCAGATAATCTATATTAAAACAAATTCTTGTACATCCATTTGTTAACATTGGTATTATAAGTGGTTTTAGTGTTAGAATAAACCCATGTCAAATAATTCCGTAACAAATAATAGACCTTATGTCAACTTTACTTAACATGGGTTTATCTAAAGAGAATCTGATGTCAACTATTGTTGACAAGTGGTCGGGAACTTGTTAAAAATATTCAATAACAAAGGCTTATCAAATATTCACATAATGACATGGATAAGTGATTAAAAAGCATTAATATTTTTTAATCCAAAAAATTATTTTGTTTCCTTTAGATCTTCTTTTCTTACTCGATAGTTGATTCGCTTTTTATGGAGCGGAAAACGCAGTACATATATTTATATTTCTGTGTCTTGACCTCGTATAAAATATAAATTGCGAAAATAGTATCGCGTCCGTCGGAAAACGCAACAAATAAAATACGAAATTAGATCGTTCTATTGGATAAATGGAAGTATAGATCCGATTTAATCATGTTAAATGAAATAAACGTACACGGAGCTTAAACCCATCGTATAGTCTACGCTGAACCTACAAAGTCAGTTTACTGGAACCCAACGTTGCGATGATGTCACCATCTGTAGAGCATAGTAAATATGAGAAAAACGACCAGTCGTATAACTTACACATTGCAAAGGACAAATATATACCTACCACACTTAGGAGGCTATGTAATCAGAGCCACGTAGTTCACAATTCGTCAACAAAACAACGATTCAGTCAAAGGTTATTTATGTTTAAATTATATAATATTATTATGTTTAATAAACTAGGAACAATTTACCGGTGAAGATGTAAAACCCTAAGCATATAATATAAAATATTACTAGGTATATCTAGGTGCAATTAATATCGGTGAACTTAATTGTTATTTGTTGTTATTTATAATTTGCAAAAAATGTGACGATCTTTGTTAAATATGCATGTAAAAAATAAAATGAAAACATATTAGTATAACAATATAGTGTAACAACATTTTGTTGTAATTCAAAAACGAATAACCGTAGATACTTGACATTTTCACCAATTAGCATTTTCTATATAATATGATTACATTTTCAAAATATTTTGACTTATTTTAAGCTATCAATAGACATTTTAATTTAAAATTTATTTTTTTCTATTAATATTGATAAAAAAATGATTGCCTTACCAAAAAAGTTTTCAAATTTTTACATAATTTATCAAAACCACTATTATTTGCAAATTATTTTGTAGTTAAAAGCTTATTATATGTTCAATTTCTATAGTTCAGGCTCGAAAATTTAATACAAAGTTAGTTACTCGTACAAAATATTTAATTTATTATTCATTTACTATTTAATGCTGAAAAAATAATACAATTATTTCTGTACGAAAAATCGCACTAAAATAGCTAGTTAAACAACCACAAATGAACATAACTTAGATATTTTAAATAAAAATAAAATATACTAACGCATTTTTTAATAACACAGAGTACAATTGATTTTTTTATCACACTAAATACGTCATATTTTTTAACTATTAATTTAGACGAATTTATATCAAACATTTATACAAAAAAATGTGTAATTCTGTTTAAATTTTATTTAGAATAATAATACAAAGAAGTTTCGCCAAATATTTTATTAACATTTATTAGACGTAATATAAATTTCAAAATATTTTGGCTATTTTTGTGTTATTTTTTTAGAAATTTAAATCTTACTTTTTTTTAGTTTTTTCAAAATATTTAGATTAATTTGAGATGTTAAATTATATATTTACTTCTTATAATCTTTTAAAACTTTGAAATATATAAAATATGCAATTTGTAACATTATAAACATGTTGAAAATTAGATAATATTGGTTCTTAAAAAAACTATAGCAATGAAAACAATTTTCAGAATTTTGAAAAGTTATAATCTATAATAATATTTTAATTTTAAAATTTGAGCAACCTACCATTTTAAATCGCAAATTTTAAGTATAACTAATTATTAATAATTATATTTTTAGTAAATTACATTTCCTCTATTATTAATGTGTTTATGTATCATTTTAAACTAAAATCAAGTCTCCTACATGGTACATACTAAATTAGACTTGTACATTTTTTTTGAATGTCATAATATACGAATTTGAAAACTTCTGCTGAAGAAATAAATTAAGAGGGGGAAATATATACATAGGACATTACAAAATGCTTACACGAGAAGAGGGTCTGATTGGATGCTATGAACTGTAAAAGCTTACCACGGCGAGTATTTTGTAAAGAAGACAATAAAATACATTTATTCCTCATTTAAATGATTCAAATTGTATTTTGCTTTAATGGTTTTGCATAATAATTCAAAATGTTTAGTATAAGATAAATCATTTGATTGTATTTTTTAATAATTTAGTACAATATACTCAGATAAAATTTGTCTTGTGCAAATATTTTTTTCAAATGTATATATATAAGGGATGCAATAAATAAAAATACAATAATTACATGCAACAATTACATGCAATATCTAATAATACAGTGAGTTCCGCTTAATGTGATAACTTGTTTATAGAATCAACCGTTTATTAGAATCAAAAATGAAAATCCCAAACCAAATTGTATGTTACAAATGTTAAATTGACCTTTATTTAGAATCACTAAGTACCAGATAATTGAATCACTTTTACGAACAATCTTATAGTTTTTATGGTATTTCAAACTGATAAATTTTTAAAACCCAAAAAACATGAATATGAATATTAATTTGATTTCATTTAATTTCAGGCTAATATGGAAATGAAATTAGTAGACTGTCAAGTACAATCAAAAATAGATAGCTTCTTTAATTAGCAAGGCTAGGCAAGTTAACTAATTATTTTAACTCGTTCATTCAACGTATCAAAATATAATTTTTAATCTATGAAATTCATATTAGGAAAAATAATTAATTAACGTGACTTTAAAATAAATTAACTCGTTAAGTTAGAAGTTACTTTAAAAAAAAAAAGAATTTTATTAAGTTATAAGTTACTTATGAAAATAAAAGTAACTCGTTAAGTAACTTAACTTTAATTTTTTTAACTTTTTAGCTCGTTAATGCCCAGCCTTGTTAATTTGTTTTAAATGTATTTATTTAATTTTAATTTTAATTCAAGCATAAATTTATACCTAAATGAAGAACCATTAAATAAAAAAATGTAAAAATAAATAATATTATGTGTTATAAATTATTAAATATGTAATTATAAATAAAAATGTTATTGTATCAAAAGATTGAATTATGAAAAAAAAGTTGTAAATGTTTTATAGAATCAATCGGTTAATAGAATCAAAATGACTTGCACCAAAGTGATCACATTAAGCGCAACCCACTGTATTACTATACATCAATCGATATTGTTTTAATTCGGAATTTACGTAATTCTTATTTCATTCTTAGGTTTCTAAACATAAGTTTATAACAATATATACAATATATAAATATACCCATTGTGTCCGCCCGTTCGTCCGTCCGTTAATAGTAACCAGTAGGTACATAGTTACGATTGTTGAAATTCAAATATTTATTTAATGACTGAAGCTAATGTGCATAGTGCAGTTCAGCTTTTTATGCTTATCTTTAAAATAAGAGGACCAAGTTAAGGGTGTTTTCAGTAATATAATTAATCTAGTACCAAAAAAAAAATATATTTATTAATGAAAATGGTATAAACGAAAGTTCAAGACCGACGAGGACCGCGTTCTGTCCAGTAAAACACGATTGAGCATATTATATCTTTTTAGCAACACGATTTAGCATAGAATATTATTTTATCTGACGTTGAAAAATTCACATTGCCGATATTTTGTAATTTATTATTTTTACGTATTACAACACCAGTTACTATGATACCAATCTTACACGAGGAACGAGACGCGAGCCGAGCCCAGCTTTATCGACAATGCTATCGATTAAAAAAAAATTATATAGTTCCGGAGCAATATTAGTGTCATTCGTAATACTGACCAGTTTCAAACACTTAGCACTGGGGAAACATCAATGTTATTAAGATAAGCAATTGTTCCAAAATTATTATAGAAATAATTCAGTTTATGGTTGTGAGTGTTCAATCACCAATAGTCGCATAGTGCATTAAAAAAGTTTTAGATTTTTTTTTTTTTTACTATAAATGTAAATAATATAAAAAAATTTTTATTAGAAAATAGCAAATAATTAGCCATAGTGAATTTATACAAGTATAAATTAATTCGTGAACGAAAAAAAGATAATCTTTAAGATGGCAGAGTACAATAAATGTTCGGCAATAATAATCTCAGGTTTAGATAAACGTCATGAAATTGAAACTTCTGAACAACACTTATGATTATGTTTTGTAAATATAGTTAAAAATTGAAAAATGACAACATCTCAGAGTTATTTATGCTTAGCCGAGTAGGATTTCTTTTGTATTTTTATATAATTTGATTCTCCGACAAATTTGCTGAATCGTGTCGTAAAAAATGTGTTTTACGCTCAATGGTGTCATGCCGTTCTGCCGACCACAGTGGTAGGGAAATATTTTTAAACTGTCAGTTATAACTTGTTTGTCATAATTATATTATATACATAATATATGATTATTTTCATTTAACTTATTAAACAATATGAAACATTAAAAATAAATGTGGATCGATCACTAGAAACTTAAATTTAAATGTAGCTGATTAGCAAACAAGGTTCAGAACCCGAAGACTAAAAACACGATGAAACAGTATTAAAATGCAACAAAACAACATTCAATTCCATTATTTCATAGTTTATAGAGCTATTTTTAATGTAGGTCATGCTTATTTTAAATGTAATTTAAAATATAAGACTCCGACATTACAGAACTCAAAAAATTAATAGGTATTTTAGTATTTATTCCTTTTTTTAATATAACTCATAAAGGCATACAATAAGTCCATTTTTTATAATATTTCTGTTTGTAAAGAATTCTTCAAGTCAGTGATTGACAATTGGTTATTAAATAAACTCTATTAAATTTAAAAAATCTATGTACAAAGTAAGTATTTTTATAAGACTTATATTTCACAGAATTTGTATGTAATAATAAAAACGAATAATATATTATTATTATATATTTACTTTTAAAAGTTAATAAAATGTCTATGTATACTTATAAAAAAAAATTTAAACCGGCAATTATTTTTAATTTACAATAATAATGTGATTTTTTTTTTATCATAAAACATTGCTCTGAAGGAGCTATATCAAACTCATATAATTAAATGGTTCGTTCATTTATGTACAATTGATAACAATGTAATTTATGCATTATAACAAAGGGTACTCAAAAAGAGCGACGACCGAAAAATGATATGAGGGAAAAAGTTAATTGAATTACGAATAACATTAAATACTACTAAAGACGAGTTATAATGGTTTTGTAAGGGTACCTATATTGTGTGTCTAACTGGAAAATTCACGAGAAAAGGAGTGCTATAATTGTGTAATAACCCTTCCGTGTTTGTTACAGCAAGTTATGGAAATACTGACTTAAACATCGTCACTCGGTATACCAGGTAATCCTGGAGACTTGCAGCAGCACTGTTCACGTTACTATAGCTGAGATTAATAAATGTGTCACTAAAAAAAAAAATTAGACAAAAAGGATTCAGCTATGAGCAATCTACTATTCAGTATGAAATATTATATTTTACGATATGAATTTCACTACTCGAGAAAAACCGGTTTTTGAATCAATTTTGTTGATAAATCCATACAATATAATTATATCTATTCGTGCACAAGAGTAGAAGAGCATAAAATTATGTATTATATTCAAGGTGAGCTATTTAAGTGTTAACAGCCCTTATTTAAAAAAGTTTTTACATAAATTCACGTAATTTAATGTCATTGAAAAACAACATTTTTGAAAAATTTATAATTTTTTATCGATATCATTTTTGAACTTTTTACTTTTTTGAACGACAACATATATTTATAATTCAATATTTAGAAGCAAAAGATTTTTTGGAGTACTTGCTACATAATAATATTTAGTTTCAAACTAGTAGGTAGTTAATAAGTTATTATAATTTTTATTTAAAGTCTTCTGAGTTAAGTGGAGTGGAACATAACTCCGCAAAATGTTGGTTCACTATCCCGCTTACCAAGACTTTAAAATTTTAAATATGTACTTATAATATCTAATCAAATAATCGTTCAAAGTTCGATTTTTATGAATCCAATACTCCGAAAAATATTCCGCTTCAAGATATAAAACTAAAAATTTATGTTGTCGTTCAAACAATTCTTAACTTATAAAATAATAACAATAAAATATTATAAAAATATCATTTGTCTATCAAAAAATATTTGCTGAGACATCAAATGTAAAAAATATTTCAAAACAGATAAAACTTCCGAATGTTGAGTGTAGATATTCAAATTGATCACCTTTTGTTTAATACTTTAAAGGGTGTTTATAGAGTTTACATTTTTATAGCATGTTATGTATAATAATTAATAACAGATAATATTATATGAAAAGAATATCATTTTATAATTTTTACCTTAAACATCAATCGTACCTACATATTGTATTATTAATTTTTCTTTATTTAAGTGTTATTTTGGAACTTCATTTACATGTCCTCTAAAAAAAAGAGCAAATCCCGAATATGATTTGGGTCCAGTTATAGTGTAATGAACATAATATTACAAACAACGGAATGTTCTGCTTTTATTAGGTTCACTATTTGACATTTGTCAATATCGCGGCCGCGAATTTGTATCATATCTAACGCTATTATGCATTGTATAAATTACAATTTATAATTCATATACTTAATACAATAATTCAGACATTTTTTTTTTCATTTTTAACCATAAATATTATTTATTAGGTACTATGCATACCTACGTATACTGTTTTAACTAATATATACCAGTTTAATAATGTTTTTATTTAATTTATATATGAAATGACCATTTTATTTTATTCTTAAATTTATCTTTCTTTTTTACCTACTCTTTTGTCCACATTTAAAGTTTCAAAAAGTTAATAACATTCTATATTTTAGTTTTACTAAAAATCATAACCAAATTATGTTTTTTTTAAGCTTCTAATATATAAATTCATATTTTATGCTTAGATGTGTATACAATCAAACATTTAAACGATGTATTCATTGATATAGTACTTCAGTTAAAATATACAAGTCATTTGGAATTCTTTTGTAACTATAATAATAATAATAGACATGCAAAAGAAACAAAATTTTTATTCAAAATTGTAGAACACGTTTCTCATGAGTTTACTTCGAATAAGAAGCAAATAAGCATAGAGGTATTATATTCGAATGCTTCAAGGCGTAAGTATGCGATTTTTTTAAAAGAATAGTAAAGTTTTACATATACAGATTGGAATTTGTAAAAACTAAAAAAAACATTCCTACCTATTTCAAAAATACGTTGTGTGCAATTTAACTTATTTTATAACGACTGTAACTATAGTACTATACGTCATATATATAATATATATATATACATTTTTCTGTGATGCAAATAATAATAACTTCACGCATTATTATAAAGTTGACGAAAATGTCTAGATGGAACTCATATTATTGACATAACTGTAACCTTTTTTCCTACAATATTCCTTATAAACCTATACAATTATTTAGTTATTGATGGGTAAACATCTTTACGCGATCCTCTTTAAAATTTGAGGCTATAATAATTCCGTATTTCCGTGCAAATTAAAAATTAACTAAAACAAATTATGCGCTGTGATTGGCTGAATCTGATTGATGGAATCTGATTGATGTGCGTAGTTGTGTTCCACGAACATAATACAATCTCTAAAAGTCTAAAAATTCAGAATACATCATGAAGTACTAGTATTACATATTATGTGGTAGTTGCGACTTGCTGTTATTAATTCTACATAGGTATAGCATTACAATTTATTAAAATTAGTAATATCATTAAAATTAAAATATTTTACTTATAATTGTAGGTAGTTATGAATTACGATTTAATAAAACAAAGTAAAATTTTAATATATTTGAAATATAAAAATAAAATTAAGGTCATGAAAATGTATTTAATTTCAATACAGCGGTTCCAAACTTCAAATGCACGTGACTATAGCAGTAACAGGACTATAATAGATGCACTTCGCTGGGCTTTCAACCAGTACAATAGTGCACATTGTTGAGTGGACTAAAAGGACACACAGTGTATTCACTATTTGATACATTGCAATTACATTTAAAAGTATTTAAAAATAAGTTATTATTTTGACTTTTATTTAATATTTTTCTGTCAAATTGTTACTAATAATTTAAAAGAAACTTCAAACGTACAAAAACTAAATTAAATTAATGCTAGGTTAAGTACCTAATAAAAATACTCAGGTACTTAGTTTGTGTAAACATTGTTTGTAATTTACCAAAAATAAACTACACTAAGCCAATAACATATGATTACATACAACAATATTGTTTGCGTTTCTGTTTCAACAATGACATGAGTTTGTATTATGTAATTAAAATAATTTTAGTAATTACTATAGTAATGTGCAACGCACGTGTATAGTTATACTTATAACTTATGTATATAGTCACTTGTTATTCAAATATACAATGTCGTGTTGCCAATATAAAATTCGAGAGGGGAAGTCTACCGATTTTGAAACCAATTTTTATTTAACACATGACATTAATAACGTAACTTCACTAGCCGACAAGTTGAAATTTCAGTAAACCGGAAATTAGTATCTAGGAACGAACTGTATATACGTGTATTGCAGGGGCCGGATGTTAGACACTCGTCCAGCCTCGATCTCTTCGACATAGAATAGAGGAATTTTGTAATATTTAGTATGAAAACCATAATAAATTATTGAATTTAAAACGTATTATGAGTGGAGCTTGTTCAAATTCGCGCATGTTTACATTTTTTTTATTTCTTCTACAGTTCTCTGTTGTTTTTCATACAGCAAGTTGCTAGTAAAAGACAATGAGAAAACGAAAAATTATCTCTTCAAAATACAACACAGATATTATTTAGACTCTATTTTCAGTCATTACTGGTTACCGATATATGAATATATTAAAATGTTAAATATTTTTAGCATTTATTCTACTCTAAAAATAAATTACAAAAGTAACGATATTAAAACGCCATTGTCCTAATCAATATCACTTCAATCAGAATGTACCTTAAAAAAATTTTCACGTGAATATTTAATATAATTCATATAATGTCTGAGAGATGTAACTAATTTATTCAGAAATTGTTGATTCTCATAATTTTATTGACCTATCCATGAGTATATCATACATTTTTAACGTAATTTCGAGATTCAGGAATGAATGACTCATTCGTTTTTCGATTATGGTTTTTTGTGTGTCGTGCATATTCATTTATAATATTTCAGATGCTCTACGCAAATGATTTTTGTAATACATTATTATATAATGCCTTAGACATAATATTTTTCTTTTACATAATAATAAAACGGTGATATTTTATCACTATAGCTAACGAGAATTTTTATCAGTTGTTAACACATTGCTGTCACGAACAGTTTGATGTTCTATTAAAGCTAGATTTGAGTTGAACATATTTTTTTCACTCTTGAAATTTCTGTGACATCTAATATAGATTTATAAAAATATCAGAAGGGATGTTAGTTCAACCATAGTTTTCCCGTTTCAATATATCATTATACTACAGTGTTGAGTAAGTTTCTTGTGAGAAGAAGTTAGTTCACAGTAGTTATAGTAAGTCTAAGCGATTTGATTTTTTACTACAACTTACATAGTACTTACTTACTAATACAAAAATATTATGTAAAGAAACACAATAAACATTTAAACTAAAAGTATGTATTCAATTTATGTTACGCGGGGACGAATAACACAGAGTGGTCAAGACAACCAGTGGTGACACAAGGAAGCCGTTCTTCTTAAACTAAGCAATGTAAAAAATATATACGAGTGCATAAATAAAAATTCTGCCAAACAAAAAATCGAACTAGTCCTTTGAAACCGGTAAAAACTAGCCGTATATAAATAAAACAATTCCATGCTCTTTCAAAATGTATTTAAAATATTTGTTTTGTGACAAACAATACAATTATAACTACTACATGTATATAAGTAAATTATCTGGTTTTTGTCATGAATACTAGAAGCATATTGAAATTTTAATCAATACAGTTGATGACTAAATTAATTTCAGTTATATAAAATATAATACAATTTTAGGGGCGTAAATATATGTAAAGTTTAGATACAAGGAATGAGGTAACAGGGGTATCACTTGATATATTGTGGTATTATATCACGGTAATCTGAACTTTAAGAATCTTATTAGAAGTTGTAAACAAGAAACTATTGGTTCAATATTTGATATTTATACAAAACTTTTGAATACAATACATTTTACTTTAAAATATTAAATTAAAAATACAACTTTCATTTGAAAAATAAATAAATAACTTATAAAGCCTATGGAGATCATTATTATTTTTTTTTATTTACTGTAGTTATTATGATAATCTCTTACCTCCAATATCTTTTTGTGTATCATCTTCGGGAAAGCAAACCATCCGACTAAAACGCCAAACAACAAAAATATGACGCCAATAACGGTAAGCGTCGTCGGTGCTCCCATATTAATGGAATAACGTCGTAGCCGCCACCGAATAAAATGAGTCGTTGCCTCCAAACACAAGCCACAGTTCAAAAACGATGACGGATTTCTGTTACGTTAGATAATCAGATATAGTAAATCTACACAACAAACATAATATTATTATGAGTAACAGTCAAGAGGGATGAACTATGCTAATGGCTACTATATGTAGGTATTCCATGTAGAGGGCTGTCCATGAAATGGTAATCGAAACGATGTAACAATTCATATCGTTACCACCATAATTCGGCATGCCACATAAATCATATGCATGGCGTACAGTAAATTGTTTGCAATAAGAGGTTTTTTGTCGATCACAGAATTCGTTAAATGGTCCTCAATCCACACAAGTTACGATGAATTCGTCGTTTCCGATTTTTACAAAGTCTTATCGAATGCTACTAATCTCATTTGAACTATTTATAATTAGAGTTATGATTTCAAAAATAAAACATAAAGTATGATGATAATAATAATATGGCCTTTATAAATCCGTTAAATTCGCTTATGTCACGTACCAAATGAAATAATCAGCAAATTATATTTGCAGTAGAACGATAGCACTGCACAATGAACTGTGTTCAATGTTTTGAGTATACTCAGTTGAAAACTTTATTTTTTTGAACTTTCAACCTGTGTGTCACCGGACAGACAAGCTGCTCAAATTTTTGGCGCACGGACCGACCGACCGACTTACAACTACTGGCTGTGGTCAGCGCACAATACGTGAACCGATTCTTCGGTCGAAGAATTTCAAGGCTCCTATCGCTCGTAAGTGTGGTGTATTTTAGACGATCGCGTGGAATACTGTATTGGATACGGTCGGGGCGTCTACAATAGTATACAACGGTATAATACGCATATTATCCACCGTAACCCATCATTAACTACGCAGTTCTTTTTCCTACGGAATCCAGTGACATCGTAAATAAATTATGGTTATGTGTCCCCCACGGCAACCTCGATCGCTCTATCCCTGTCCGCCGTATATGACATACATCATAAAATTATTTAGGACAGTAAGATATTATTATTAGGTGTATTAATTCAATTTAATGTATATATTGTTTACAAGTATTCGTCTCTATATATATTGTTTATGCGAATATCACATGGTTATTATTATTACTATAGGTATATTATGATAAAATATGTCCTCCTAAATATTAATATAATAAAAAAAATATAAAGCTATCGTATTTTTTTAAGTTAAACTCTTAAATCGTGTGGTGGCGGGTCGTCTGATACACGCTACAGAGTTACCGAAGATAATTAATATTAATTGGTTTTGTGGTAGCAGAAACAATAATTATAAAATAGATATAGTAACAATTTTGGATTGAACGAACGGGGCGAGTGCGAATGACTTCATTCTGTGTCTGGTGCCGTTCTTTCGCTGACCAATATTAAGTATATCGGTTAGACGATACCGTCGCTAAGACACATAAAACACAAGGATTTTTTGACTTTCAATACTTAGCGTGAATTCTAGTGTTATGAATATTACGACTATTGCATGACACTGACGTTAACGATGAACCGTATTCGCGTAATTGGAAGTGATTTCAAAAATTAAATTTTTGATATTGAAATCGTATCTATTATAAATATCAACACGAACAATACAGATACCTAACGATGATGATAAACTTTTATTATAATTTTACTACACCTAAATCATCTGTCTATTTTATTTTATACTAAAGAGTAACGATACGCTTCGTCTTATATGTTTTGAATTGAGAATGCATCTCAAATGCTCCTTGAAGGTTAATAGGTCATCAGGCGCTTCATACCTACTGGTTTCTAGCTAAGCACCTACAATTAAATAATGCAATACAATAAATATTGCCCGGAACAATAATAACTACGCGTAAACTGTAACTTAAAGGGCCAATTCGAATCAAAATAATTATGTTCCGATAAAAAATGGAAAAAAAACGATTAAAATAACAACAAAAAAGGTCAGCAAATTGGTACCGCTTTGATGTACAATAGGTATCGAGTGGGTCACTGGAATGGATGCGTTAAATTTAAATTCAATGAAATAAAATTATTGTATACAAAAAACGATTCTGAGCGAAGACAATCTGTCAACGAACATACTAAGCAGGCATATTTTATAATATATGATTGCTGTTAAAATAATTCATTTTACTATTAATAACACAATATACTTTAAAAGTTTCAAGTACTCACGAATAATATTTTAAATACAACAAAATAAATAACATCGTGATTCTTCGTTTAAATATCTAATGTCATCCAAATTTGAACTTAAAATGTCTATAAAAAAACAACTATGTATTCTTTTGATTTTTTGGGTACACTACTAACTACTTACAAGAAATCTTGTTTTAAATGTACAATCTTTAGCTACATAAATTGAATATAAAATACATTTTAACTTCAAAATAATATGCAAATTGTCGAGATTTTGATGAATTTTGATCAACATTTCAACTTGAAATGCTTATAAAAAAGCGTGTCTTTGTATCTTTAATATTTTTCAACTGCTAATATGACAACTAATGATATATTTTCAAGTTCTTTTGATCAAACCAAATGTTTTTTTTGATATTTTTAATAAAAAATCGAAAATATCTTATACCTACTATAAGTTCTAAAAGAGTCAAAATAATTTTATGGTATATAGAAAATTATTCGTTGAAAATTTCATGAAATTACAGTTATTATTTTTTGTGACACATTAAAAACAAAATCCATTTTTTCAAAAATTGGTTTTGTGTAAAAATTCTCGTTTTTCTTAATACTTTTGATTTTTTTTTAAGCATTTGACAACTATTGGGGATATTTTACTTTTGACCACTCAATGTATCAACTAGATTACCAGGAAAGATACTTATAAAAAAAATTGAATTCTCAAAAGGTAGCAAGCATAAAAAAAAACCAACACGACATTGTAAAATCAATACATTCTTCGCTCTGCTCAGAATCGAAAACATAACACTCGTTACTTGATATTTTTTCTTTTCACAAGGAAAATCTATGAACTAAACATAATACGTTTTTGGGGAATAACAAGGAACTAGAATTTATTTTCCTTTTAAAAGGAAAAATATTTAGTATATACTGGTTGTACTCATTATAACTTGCGTCGTGCTACGTTTTTTTATTATGGAATTAGATAATAGGTTATGTTTGTCTATGAACTATTTTTTAAATACCAATAACAAATAATTAAAAAAAAGTTAAATAAATACATAACTTTTATTAAATTTAATTATTATTATAATAATATGTAACTAATAGCAACCATTTAAAAACAAAGCGTTATAAACGAAATAGGTTATGGTCAGAAAGAAGAAAGTTATATCAAGCCCAAAAACATATTTATGTTAAAATAAAACTCCTATTGGACAATATTGCAAATGCTCAGTAAGTTTTAAAATTATACAATGAAAATGAATACTAAAAGGTATTTTCAATAAAAATTAAAAGGCTATCATAAATTAATAACTCACTTTTTGAAATAGTGCGTTTTGGAAAAAAATATCCATCATTTCCATGTTGACTAATTTATTCAAAGTGTAGTTATTGGTTGGAAATAGTGCGTTTTGACCTAAATTCATCTTTAAAATTGTCAATTTGTTATCTTAATAAAAGTTATAACATTTTTAACACCATTTTAAAATATTTTACTGAATTTATTGATTATTTATTATTTATTAGTAAATGTATCATTCCAAACCTTCAAACCACAAAATCGCCCATACTGGAAAAAGTGAAAAATGCCAATAATACGTTTTGGATTGTCATTCTTCAAATGGTTATGTAGCTGTAATTTTAACACAAAAATGTTCTCACAATTCTAAACTTGGATGTTTTTACGACTTTTTATGCACATCCAAATAAATGTGAACGATGTACGTCAATTAATGATCGATACGTTTAGGTTTGCATATATTTTTGAGGTACAATATGTGAATAAAATTACACATAATACTCATATACGCACGAATAATCTAGGTCTTAGAGCCAAGAGTATTGACTGACTATATAGTTATTATGCGCGTACTAGCATATACATTTTTGTATTACTGAATAATGTAATAAATTTGCATTGTAGGCTCTTTTGTTAATTAAAGCGATTTAAATAATCATAAATTCTGCTGTTCTGTGTAATATTATGTGTGAATACAGACATACAGTGCTATAATGTTGTAACCAAAAAATATGAAATTTGAATACCTTTTGGTGAAAACGGCGTTTGGATAAAACTCATCAAAGACTCCACGTGCTGACGCTTACAAAATATATAAGTTATAAGGTGATGGTGCTATGGAATAATTTTGTAATTTACTCTTGTAAACATAGACAATTAGTTCACAATCCTACACAAAAATCTAAGTACAATATAATACATACGAAGAATATTTAAATGTCCCAAATGGTCTTAGAATAGTTTCGTACCTATAATCTAAAATCAATAATACTACATAATTCATGGACCTCAATAAATGGTTGTGCGTGTTGTAGAAAAATGTACCTAAGCCCTAAGGTAAAGTAAATATGTTAGTCTATATAATTTTTAATATTTTAGAAAACTACTGCTATACTAGAAGCCACAATTTTATCATTTTTTGACCAGAATTTTAATATGTTTATATTTACATATTATTATATTTGAAATAAAAAGCTTAATTCAAATTCCGTTTTCGTGTATTCTATGTATGAGACAAATGTATGCAAAACTATATAATGTGGATGGTAATATATCTTTGAAATTGAGTTATTAATTGCCATTAAGAACCTAAACAGTTATGTAAGTTTTGAATTATTTTATTTACATGACTACCGAAACCCGAAATAGAGGCATTAAAAGGTGGACAGTGAGTAAGTGGACAATGGACAAGTATACATAAGACTATAGAAAAACTTGAATGGCCTGTGCAGCAATGTGCATTACAACAACTGCGACACTTACCATCGTTATCATAGTACAATTTGCATTATCATATATTACTAAATCATTCTTTAGTTGAAACATTTGTTACACAACATGACCGTCGTTTGATTAATAAGTTAATATAATATCTTACAGCTATTAAATAGTCACCATTTTCGATTTATGTTAAATAATTGAAAATCGATTGACGCACGCTGTAATCAATCATAGAAAATGTATTATCACATAATCAATTGTTGCCACTGAAGCAACTCATACTCCATTTTTAATAGGTGCCTAATACCTATACAAATTATTAATCATATGTTAAATCCTATTATCCGTAATACATTTATTTTCAATGTCATTCGACATGTTTTTTGCTGACAGAAAATAAATACCAGCATATAGTTTCCAAGCTCATAAACTGACGAGTACACATTTTAATTACAAAAATACACGCTATGCCGGGATAACATCTCAAGGCTGTAGCCAGCAAAGAAATTTTTTGGAGGGGGGGACTTAGAGTAAAGGTAAATCAACTGCTTTAAACTAGGTAAATAATCCAAAATTGCAAATATAATAACAACTATAAATTATTTTAATTTTGTTTTTTAATATTATTTTCATAGTTTTGTGTAGTAACTTTTTTAATTTGTTTTATATATTATAATATATTTTAAATAAAACTACGAGTAATTAATATTACGAGATGCAAACGTTTATTTTATGCTAAAGTTAAATAAAATTGAGTGTGGCACATTGTGGGTGACATACGTAAAAAATCTATTCCAACGGTTGGCAAAAAACCCGACAAACACTTATCGTCACTTTGCAGTCGTTCATTGTTTTTGGTCTATTGGGTCGTGCGCCAATACCGTTGATTACAAAATATATGACAGCACATATACATAAATGAAACGCGAGCGTGAGCGTTCGCACATAGCCAGCTAAGCTTTCGTTTGCAGGAAACCAAAAACACACACACACACACAATATTGTAGTGTTTGTCGTCTACGCGTATTTATATAATCGCCACATAGACGTGTAAGGCGTGCACATAGCCTCGTGCAAAAACCAAGTCTAACCACAACCCGTTATGACATTAACCGTTAATTTTCATAAGAAATATTTTAACGAAACCCGCGTACTGGACCAGTTATATGTAAAGGTACTATGTGTATATATATTATGTTAGCGTTTAAATGTGAAATGGTGTTATTTCATGAAATATCTAGGTAGTTTTTACACTAACCAAATTAAGACAATATAACCCATTTAATTTATAATTATTGAAGTAGATATTTTATAAATTACCGTGATTGTTCCGTTGCATTGTATGCATTGGAAATAGTTAGGATAAAATGACATTTCTACCTCGTGTGAGCCAGCCGGTTTCGATTTCGTTATTGATAACAGGTACGACGATCAAATGGATTATATTATAAAATTATTACAATTTAATAAATAATAATAACAATTATACACACTGCCGGATAGTATTTCATTATTTTCAACACTTGTCTTGTCAGTACACATCGATACGTATATTATCATAACTAACGTATGGACATCGCGCTTCTTTTCGCGTTCACAATACCATTGTAATATTACATGAGAATGGTGTTTTGTGTAAATCAAAATGTCACCAAAGACGATATTGTAATAATAAATAGTTTAATATATTTCACCTTTAAAATTTAAACAATAAATAAATAAACTTAATTTTAAAATATTTTATATCTACTAATATTATTATTACATAGAAATAGTTTAAGGTTTTTTTTTTTATATTTTTTATATTTTCATGTATTTATACTGGAAATTGACAAACTGTTAATGTTTCTCTTTCGTTTAGTTTTCCTTGGATAATTACTTATTCTATACAATTTCTAGACATAGTATTAATTTAATTTGTATGTAAATACTTCGACTAAAGCAGCTCGTTCAGTTTTTAAAATAACGCATTTCATACTTTAACGTTAACTATACATTTTAAGTGCATTGCCGGCACCATTCGGATCCTAAGAACTTAAACAAAACAGTGTTTGTTTTTTTAATCAAATTTAGATTATGATGAGAAAGTTGAGTTTATGTTTGCGTTTTTATTATGCATAACGCCCGAAAACTCATGACAACTTATATATTATATTTTATGACCTTATTTACATATCATGACATGGCAGCATATTTAGCATTATTATTGTGTACCGTTCCGTTCGTATTTGACGGCCGACCGGACACGTAGTCTTACCCTCGAATGGCTCGTCCAGATTTGACAAAATGGCGGTCAAAAGAATCAGAGTAGACCGTTTGGGAAAATCGACCCGATTTTTTATTACGAATTTTTTTTAAATTATAAAAATATGTATTTATAAACATGTTGACTCTTGGTGTCATTGTATTTATTCATGCGGCTCGCGAACATATTCATGTTGGTTGTATAATAATGCACATTGTCAATTGAAAAATTAAAATCACACAAAATATACATAATTAATTACTAATAATGTCTAACTTAAAAAAAATATTGGTTTAGCAATATTGAAATATAATAATGTACAGTCAAAAGTTAATAATAACAAAGTCCATCAAAATTATCACATTTAACCAAACGACTAATACCCTTAGAATCGTACTGTAATTCATGAAGTAATTACTTTTGGTTTTTTGTTTTTTAATTTACAGCTGTTTAAGAAATGGAAAATTATTTCATTTTTTATTTGATTGTTCTAGTTACATGAGATCAAACATAGAATATAGACTATATTTTAATTGTAGAATTACTTGAGACCCAAGAAAAGTTGCCCAAGAAAGTTGTTTTAATTTGACATACAAACAGCCTTTTTGTCAAAACAATTACCTAGAATCCATGACAGCAACTAAATAGAATAGACTGGCTCATATGTTATGTTCTACTCAAAGCTCGTTGAATTGATTTACTAGATTTACTATTCTGTTTAATCGAACATGTAACAAATACAAACTTGAACTTCCAAATGTAATATTAATGGAGAATTTAAATTACTCGAGGTAGGTACCTACATAATAATATACATCTGTACATTTGTACTATAGGATATATCATCTGGGAAGGAATATATAAGTATATATGGATTGAAAAACATAAAATGCGTGTGTTATACATATATATGGTTTTTTTTATTATAGAGTAGATGAATTCAACACCGTAATAAATTAATTACGTATAATGACATAATATATTATGCATGAATAAAGATTGTGAAATTTTCGACGGGCACATCAACTGCATCATTGTAGTTGGACGGTTGGTCTGTCTTTGGCACGTGAAGTGTTTTCAGAATCTGGAAAAGAGACGTTAATTATATTTTAAACTCTGACCAACAGTGTAGGAGGTGTGTGGTGCTCGTTTCAGGTGTGCCGACTTAAATCATCGCGGTAACACGTTACCGGCAACCAAGTCGACTTGAGCCGGCTGTAAACACGCCCTACTCGTGTCTTAAGTCATGTCGCGTTAATACCGTTTTAAATTTTCACACTGGTCTATCATAATGTTGTCAAACATTTAGAGGTTACCACACCACACCACGTCGAAAAACTTGAAATATTTCGACTTCGCGGTTACCTACGTTTGATTCGAAAAGAATCGTGTGATGTTACCATTCGGCGCAAACGGTATCAAAAGTGCGGTTCGATGAATCAAAACTGACGTGTAAAAACACGACACGACACACGGATGAGGTGTGCAACCGGCTTTCGTTCGTCCTAATCACCGTCCTGATTTCACTTACCACCATGTAGTCCGTTTAGCGACGGTGGTAGTACAGTGGATGGGCTGGGGCGTAGGCTGGGGCGTAGACCGGAGCGCTGGCTACCACGGCTGGGTGTGAGATGCTGACGCTGGAGTAGGATGTGGCGGCGGCCGGTGCATGGTATACGGCCGGTGCATGGTACACGGCAGGTGCGTGGTACACAGCAGGTGCGTGGTACACGGACGGTGCGTGGTACACAGCCGGCGCTGGGTACACCGCAGGTGCGTGGTAGACGGACGGTGCGTGGTAGACGGCCGGAGCGTGGTACACTGACGGGGCGACGGCTGATGATCAAAAACAGACGTGACATAATTATAATATTATAAGTTAAACGATGACAGGAGAGATCACAATTAGTACACGTTTAGAAAACCGTTGAGATTAAAATCGTCTGGTTTTACGAAGAATTAAAACAATTATCGGATCGATGACAGAGACATAAAATATTTATATCGCCGCGATATATTATATAAGTTGTAATATCACTGTCGTCGTAACTGTCATTATAAAAATAATAATAATAACAACAACGACGACGACGATGTGATGAGTGATGTGACTTACCGTAGATGGCGCGTTTGTCCTTGACGGATTCGGACTTGTCGGCGGCGGGCTTGTCGGCGACCGGGGAGGCAACGGCGGCGGCTACGAGCACGAAGGCGATCAACACCTGGATCGGGGGTGACAAAAACAAAAACGTTAGATAATACGGTATGTTCGGTGAAAGAAGACGTCGAGTCGCAATAACAATAATAATAACTGCGGTAAGACCCTCACTGTGAATTGCATGATGGCGATGTTGGTTGTTGGAAGTTTGTAAAATAAATAAATAAATAAACTGTTTGTGGTGCTGTTGTCGTTTGTCAGAGACTTGGACGAGCTGCTGATGACTGATGACTTTGGACATCGGACGCACAACTTTTATACGTGGCCGCTTAGCCCCCACCCACCCATTCACGACCTACCCTTCTCCGGGACAACCGGGCAGAGCGGTTTCGCAAAGTTGCGCGATATAGCGAGCGACGAGATCGGCACACCATCGTCGTCGTCAACTCGAGCGAGTCCCAAAACAGTAAGACGGGCACCGCACCCGGTCGTACTACAGCTGGATGTGGTGGGGTCGTGAGGGGAGTGGTGGGGGGAGAGGTATGATGTGGGGGAGGGGTCGAGGGGTGGCAAGTCGGACTTCGTGAGGTCGAGTATCACAATACTGTGTAGGAGCAAACACGGACGGTAGGTAGGGTAGGTAGGTAGGTAGGTCCAGCCATGTCGATTATTGCCGTCGTCGATACGAATAGGTATATGATAGTAAAAATAACATCATCACCGCTGTAGTGTGATATCGATACGACCATCATATCAATATTATTATTATCTTGATAATGGCGATATTATACGCGGGCGGGCGACCTCGGACCGATGAACGTCTTTTGGCCCGTCACTGCACCAGGACCGACGGGCGCCCGCAGCGGGCAGCTGCAGTTGCGCCACGCCGTTGGACCGGAGACACCGCGTCCGCTTGCGAGTCTACATCGGTGACTTAGCGCACACACCGCGTTTTTATACTTACGAGTCACTGCACACGCGAAATTATTATTAAGAAAAGTCGAGTGATATTTATTTGTTTTTAGAAATCGATGAGGGTTTTTTTGTACCATGATAATTACGATTTAAAAATGTAATCAAACATTTACCTATTTTTTATTCCGTTGTTGAACCGCCGTCGATTACAGGGAATCCCGCTTCGGCAATTGGCAGTACTGTCCTTAAATTAACACACACCTAACCTATATTCAACAACAAAGATAATTTAATAACATTTATTTAATGGACTTATAAAGTTTTGTGGAATTGTGCGCACTAATATGTCATTTATATTATATAATGCACCAACGAGGCGATTCAATCGATGGACTCCAATAACGATTATATTATTCACTCGACCCGTTTTTAAAAACATAATTTTCAGTAGTTTTTACACAGTTTTTATGTTTTTTTAGATCACTTTTTTTTGGTTTCATTATTATACTCCGTTTTTAATTAGAAATTGTTAATTTTTTCATTTTAAATTATAAAGTTTAAACGCTTAAGTTTAAGTGCAGTAATTAACAGTCGTGAGGTATGAATTGACACCCCACCCTTTTGGATATTTAAAACTTTTATTATTATTTACGATCATAGTGAATAACAATATTTATATAAATCAGCATTTTTATGTCAATCATATATTTTTGGTAAAGTGAATAATGAGAAGTTAAGTAAATAAAGTTGACAGTAAACAAATTAGGTAGACAATCTAAAATATCAGCTGACTGTATAATACCTATTGTAAAATAAACCAATTATGAAAATTCTCTCTGTGTGTGATTATAAATAATATTATTCAACGATTTCAAGAAGGCTATCATGGGTAAATAATTAGTCTCCATTTATTTATTTTTATTCAAGTACACAATTCCACAATTGTTCATATTTAATTTATATTTATGCGTGTGCAGTGTATTCATATTATAATTACTATTAGTTGAGGATTGTCATTGTATTTGTATGGCTAAATTTTTCGTTTTATTTGAAAAATTATAATTTTTTTGCTCCATCTACGTCTTTATCTGCTTTTGACGATAAACATAAAAAAATTTAATTCATTTAAATAATTGTTTATTTAATAATCACGTTTAATTATTCTGACAAAGTAATAGCTTAGTTCAGTAAATCTATTATAATCATGTATTTAAGCTGTTTAAAGCGTTGTCCAAAAATGTCAGCGAGGATTGAATTAATAACAAAGTATAAGCAGAAAAAGTTGTTTACAAAATGGTTTTAAATATGTTGTATGTAGAGATTTTACGGGAAAAGTTAACAATATCAAAATATATAATAAATAAACGGTCATACCATATGATTTTTAATTAACGGTGTTCTAATTAAGAGACTTTAAAACTCCACACATGTAGGAACTTTAAATCTTTTAGCTAGGTATTTTGTTATTTTAAACAATACAGCCAGCTTTACAATTTGCAATACACAACATCTCGAATTTTACACTGATAGGTACGTGTAATACGTAATCTTGAGCATTACACGTGGCTAAGCACTACCTACACTTGAAATAAATAAAATTGTGATGGAAATTCGTAATTTGTGTTATATTTTATAGCAAACAAAAACTGTAGTCAATACTATTATGTAAATATTTTTGTTTTACTTCTTGATTTCGTATTTAAATTTAAATTTCACTCTGAAATAATATACTGAAAATTAAAAATATAAACATATCGCATAGGTAACTGGCCAAAAATATGTGTACCTAGGCATAAATATTTTAGTATGTTTAAACCGATTATGATTGCAATTATTTTTAAATGATCTTATGTTTATTTTTTGAACGTAGTATTATAAACTCGAATATTTTATGTGCATGCAATTTGTTTGAATATTTTTAAAAGTAAATATATTGTTTTAATGTCTAATAGCAAAGATAAACTGCCTACAAAAATGATATTGGACCAAATTGTGAAAACTGAGTTTGTTAACCGACCATCAAAAATGTTACATAAAGAATTAATGAATGAAATAACTAAGGGTTAGCCAAGTCATATTTAAATATTCATAAAACATTTTCAACATAATAGATGATAAGTTATAATATAGGTATATGTCTAAAAAAAACAGTTCAGCTTGCCCCAAGAAAGCAAGAAGTTTCCGAAGAATTATCAATGATTTTGAGAAGACGTATAGCGTTTGAGTTGTCAAGTTCGAGTAGCGAAAGCTTGTGCAACGATCAATCAGATGATTGGAGTATACATTATGATAATTGATTGTTTTTAATTCCATTTTATTAATATAAAAGAAGAAGTTTTTTGAAATATTCTTTTGAGTAAGGTATATTCAAAGTACTCAGGTTATTTAAATAAAGAAGTCAAAATGGTTTCGTTTACAATATTTAGCCTATTATATTTCTATAAATTCAAATTAAACAATATAGTATTCAAATATAAAGCAAGTATACAAATAAATAAAGAACCCGCTGTTTTATCACATTATTTTTGAAGTTTCATGACAGAAGCCAAGAGGTGCTAAAGCACCACCGAGCACCCCCCTAGTTGCGCCTATGATATAAATAATAATATTATAAAAATTTAATTTTGAATTAGAAATTGCATACTATCCATCTGAGAATAAAAGCACGCGTGGGTTGATCGCTAAGCAATGCAGTTAACATAATTTAATAACCACTCCGTGTCTAGAAGTTTTAAAACGTACACATTGATTTTGTTATAAAATGGTTTCAGACCTCATCATCACACTCGTATTCTAATTGATATGACTTCGTAATCTTTTACTACCATTTAAATTTAAAATATACAAATCGGTTTGAAATTATCTCGAAAAATTGTATAACCGATTTTGGTACATAATATATTAGATACAAAATGAAGTAGGTGATCAAAAGTTTACATTTATCGACGTAAAATTAGGGTTGACTAGGAAAATATTTAATTAATTTTTACCATGGAAATTCTTAATACTTATAATGGCGTATCTAAGTAACTTAAAATAATATTTTTACTAATCACCCTGTTAAAATTCTGTAGTAATCCGAATCCTATTTTATGATTCTTTATTATTACTTCCGCTTTCTGTCGATTACTGTACCTATATTATGTTAAGCCACCGTATTTTATTGTGCAACTATTTCATTAGTATTATTTTTCGTATATTCATATTAGTTCTAAGAATTGTTATTGTAAGCTAATAGATTATCTAGTTTTGTGAATACGAGAAGCCTTGGCACGCTTCCTGGTCACAAACTACTTTTGCAGCTACGCTTTTCAGCTATGTATAAAATAGGGATGTAGCACCATATAATTTTAGACATGATTTGACTTCACTGTTGAATAGATCGGTAGAGTTAATTACTACTACAATTTACTTATCGGGCTACCAGTAAATTATTCTCAGTTTAAATAAAACCATATTATAACTTTTAAAGTGCTTATTTTATTTTGACTACAAATTTCCAAACGTTGAAGTGACATTTACAACAAAGGTGGACTCCGTCGTTAAATCGTATTGAGTTAAACTTATACAAGCCTGGCTCGCTATAATTCTAAAGATAATTTCTTTTTTGATAAATAAAATTATTGATTTTTTGAACCTCGTTTAAATATTTATTAAAATTAAACTATTGTGTACATCCTTAATTAAGTTTGCTTAAGTTTTCAACTCATTATGCATTTTTTTCAAAGTAAATGTATACATTTAAGAAATTTGATTACACTCCAATAGGTAGGTATCACTATATATAAAGATATATCACTGTATCAGGTACCTACTCTGCAGTTAAGTAAGCTCTTAATATGCAAGTTAATATGCTCTTATAAGAGCATACAACTATAAAATGAATTAGTATTTATAGTATAAATCATACCTATGGTCTATAGTCTATACAGTATACTATGTATTAGATAATACAGTCGAGTCTCGATTACTCAAACCCTCGAAAACTCGAATTTTTTTATTGCCGTTTGAAGTGTTTTTAAGTTGAGTTTGAGGTATATAACTCAAAAAATACATTAGTCGAATTTATTTTTATTCCTTTGAGATATATGGACGCAATGTATAATAAAACAATTTACAAAACTAAGCATTAAATAAATAAATTAAATATTTAACTTTAATACTAATATAATTGATCAGTTGAGTCAGGAAAATTGATTAATGTTATGTAATTATTTATGAAGGTAATAATATATAATATAATAAATTGCCAAAATAATTAAAGCAATATTTGTGTTTAAATGCAATTAAAAAAGTAAAAAGTCAATGTTTATTAAAATGATAGTAACATTTAACAACAATATTATAAACCAAATATTTGTTTTGAAAAAAAAATGTTAAAACTAGCATGCAAGATAACTATGATAAAAATTATGTTTTTTAATTTTTTTTAAAAATGCGGAGTCAAGAATTTTAAATTGTATACGAGTTTATATGATATTTTTTCCTACACAAGAATTTAGTTGAGAAATTAAACGAAGCGAGTTGAATTTACCAGCTGTACAAATTATACGTACCAACCACCAGGACGAGTGGACTTGGCGATTAAGAATTAAATAGCACTCAGAGACCCGAATGTCTATAGCATAATAATATATAATAGGTATATCATTGAATAATATACGGCTGTGTACCTAACCCAGTATTATGCGTTGCCGACTCGTCTCGGGCGTGGGCGTTATACTCTGCGTGACGAAATACGACGGGAATGGGGAAACAGTAGGAACAATAATAATCATAATAATATTACTATAATATATTATTATACGGGTGTACACGACTGGCCTGTTTGTATAACCTTGTCCGGCCGGTAAGACCTATAAACGGTTTTCCCGACACCGAAAGATCCGTGTCAAGTGCCAAATGTTCGGCCGGCGAAATCGGTGCCATGTATACAACAAAATACACACACACACAAATACGGTAAATAGGTGTTACATATTGTTGTTATTCACCAAGCATGCTCACACACTATTTTTCCCTTTAATAATAAATTTAAACTTATCCTAGCTGTGGTGATATTAATTTTTTTTCAAATGATAATTTCCATTATTTTCTATAAACTGTTAATCGGATTTTGAATTTTGATGTTTTGGAATCGAAATTTGAATGAGTAATTTTTGAGTTGTTTAGCTAAGTGTACTAAGGATATTAGAATATTAGATCCACGATTATGGGTCTGGAAGATAAGGGACTTATGATAATTTGAAAACATAAATAACTTATATTAATCTAACAATATTTTGTAATTTGTAAAACTCTCTGAGTAAAATAAATTCTTAATCCAATTTAACATATTATGTTTTATATTTAAGTAAAATCAATTTTAAGGACTATTATCTATAGTCTATACTATATTTAATATATTAATAACTTAGAAATTACATTACCTTACAGTAAAATGTTTTATTTAGATGTATCAGAACTTTAAAAAAAATCTGCTTATTAATTTACAGTAAAAAAAGTTGGTTCTCAATAAAAAAAAAGTTTATATCGCCACAAGACGCTCTTTTAAAAGGTATAAAAGATCTAAATAAGTGAAAATATAATCCTTAGATGTACTCGAAAATTCCGAAAAATCATAATTTGAATTAATGAATTATTAAAAAAAAGGCAGTGGTGAGCATGCTCCGTGATTCACACTGTATAGGTACTTCGTCGGGTTTTGTATTCCCCGCCGTTGCCTACAACCCGATATGGGTAATTCGACGTGTGCGCGGTGCCCGTCGCATAGTATATTGTATTTACAGTATGCACACACACACACACATTTATATAATTAGATATAGATATAGGTACGTCCGCTGATATGCAGCTATTAGGTCTATAATAATGACAGTCTTGATTCGCATTTAATAACCATATTACCTATTATGTTGTTGTGCAACTGGTTGCAAGCGGTTGTCACTGACACGCAGCGTTTCAATAACGTTTTCAAATAATTACAATGATAATGATATGTGTGGACCAAAACACGGTTATCATAATATTATTAGATACCTATTGTCGCAACGACGACGAATCCGAACGACGACGCGGCGTCGACTCTTTGGGTACCTTAAGGTGTGCGACGCGGCAGTGGCTTTGGCCGATTTTCGAGACCATATAATTTTGAATTATATTATTGCGTCAACACCATCGTTACTCGTATTTACAGGCTGTTAGCCGGCAGATCGGGCATTAACGAGCTTACAAGTGAAAAGTTGTTTTTTCCTCCCCGCAATGCTTTTGACTTAATTAACTAACTTTTGGCATGCAGGTATGTATAACGTTGAAATACAGCTGATGAGTGACTTTTTGCAAGTTACAATGACACGACTTGGTGTAATAATTAAAGGCTACACAGATTTATTGTATACGTGACATGATTGTTGAACATTTTTAGTTTACAATAATAATAATATAATTAATGCTGCTCCTTGTGTTTCAGTCAAACAGATTTAATTAAACGAAAAAAAAAAATGTTTTCTTTTATCTGCATTCTTATTATTTGATCCAGTTACAATGTTTTGGTATGCGACTAATTGCAATTATAATTTTTGAACGAATATACCCACGTCAGCAGTAAAAACAAGTTAAATCTGTTTTTGAATCTCATGACGATCAACGTGATAGCTGAATTTGAGATTTGAGTTTTGAGTTTAGAGTAAGTCGTAAGCTTTAATACAATTGTTATGGTGATAAAATATCACATATTAACCAACATACCTACTAAAATTTTAGTTAGTTTTAAAAACGCTGTCTGAGTAAAATTGGTTTTTATGATTTTCTATAAATATAAAAAAAGGAACATTGAATTCCACTCAAACTAGTTTAAAAAAAAAATAATAACAATAACTCGTCCCTCAGCCTTGTTGATTAGTGACAATATTGTCATGCCTTGTGTGTTATTAATTACGACTAAATTCCTTACGTTTTTTATGCATTTGTTTTCATCAATAGTCATTGTCAACTTATTTTACAGGTCAGAATAAAACCGCTTTTTTTTTCTGAAAAAAAACTTTTTTCAAAATGCCATAAATTAATTTACATTGTCATATATTTCAAATATTAAGTCCTTGAATTTTCAAAATCATTCCAACATCTAATGAGACATGGATGTCTATGATATAAAATATTATTATTACAATTGTTGTGATGTCAAGTAAAATTAAATGATTCAACAAATAAACTTTAAATTGGTATTGGTATTCATTACCTATACATTTATATATTCCAAAATACACAAATCATCCGATTTTAAACAAAATTTATTTCGTGTAAAACATTGAGGAAATTACATACAAATATGAAATTTGTTGGGTCAAAATTAAAAATACATTTCCCAAGACAGTAATACCAATAACATTTATTGCATGAATTATTATAAATCCCATAATTTTAGAATAAGTGTTTATATCGGTATGAACTTTATATGTAAATTTGTCGTAAATACTACAAACGTTGTGTTCGAAAATGGAAAAATATGATTAAATGTTTTGAATCAGTCGCACAAGACGTACTTGACATTTAGAACAAATTGCCGGTGACGATGATGTGGATAATCAATCAAAAAATGTCTATACGTCTGTTACCCCAACCATATTATTCTATCTTTATTGTATTGCCTATGACTATCCATTTTCTCGGCCACCAGTATACACGACAATGAAAACTAGATTGTGAGCTATTGTGAAGAAAGCAAATAAAATACTTTCAATTATTATGTCGTTTTTTCTTGTATCACGTCCCGGTAATTATTATGGGTACGGCATCTGTTCAAGTGCGCCTGTTTGTAACTCGAGAGGCCATTTGTAATCACCATTTACAGAAATCATGACCTAAACTGAAAACATTTCGTAATACTGACGGTGAAATTCATTAAAAATATATATATATAAACATATGTATATATGCCTAAAGAAAAAATATTTTGAGAAACGCATAAAATGTGACATCCATTAGATGATAAATATTAAATATAATAGGTATATTATTATTAAGCGGTTGAAAGTGGTTAAATGTTCATTTACCACTATGAAAGTACCTACTTAAATAAATAAAACCATAGTATATTTATCAGCTGTTACCGATGCAGTATAAATTGATCGATTTATTTTATTATTGAATATATTATGTTTCATCGGCCTTGTGAAATACCTAAAATTATGAATAATTAATAATTATAACATACTTATCTTGTATAATATACCTTAATAACAGTGTTAAATAATTTAATTTTTGATTATCCTGAATTACGCTTACATTCATGACTAAAAAGACTAGTTTCTTACATCAATTTTTTAATAAGTATTTACCTACTTAAAATTTGGATTGTATAAATAAGTTGTAAAACTATTCAAACCACAAATTTTGGTACATATAAATATATTTTATCGTTTTAATATAATAAATTGTAGTTGGGTAACGGTATACTTAAAAAGTTACGACCCTAATACAACTTCAAGTATAACATATTACATTTTATTATTTATTACTTAAGACTTTTCAAAATATATTATTTTAGTATTTAAGATGACGGTTTTGGGTTAGAAATTCTTTAACATAGGTTCAGAAAATAAGCACAATGAACAACAGACGATTCTAAAAATGTTAACAGTCATTGGCACATTGCAGTATAATACATAATGTAAGATTTCGGATATCGTAGTAATATGCGCTTTTCGTTCTACTGGACTATTATAAAGCTATAACTATTAACATGGAAAGTATGCACAATTATATTTGGCTGTTTTAGAATCAGACCACTGGGCTGGGATGAATGTATATTGGACTTACAATGATGTGTGTTTATTTATTTATATATGTGTTAGTCATCATACCTTTCAGAGCACTAGAAACTATTCGACTTTAAAGTTGGTTTCTAGTATCAAATTGGATTTAGTAGGAACTTTCTGGTGCTTTCAAAATATTCATGAACAACTAAACAAAATTATTGAATAACAAGAATATTTAAGCAATGCCAGTTTTTTACAAAATAAATATTTAATATAGGTCATGATAATATAACGTTTAAATATTTATTAAGCAATTTATAGTTATTTAAATGCGCCACGTATTTAAATTATTTTCCAATTAATGTTGATAATATTTTTATTTCATAGTCAAAAAGCTTTGTGAACTTAATACATAATTTCTCAAAAGTAATACTTACAGCAAAATTTCAAAAAAGGGTATATTTTGCAAATAAAATGATAAAAAAAAAGAATTTTGTTATTTTGTTTTAATTTAGAAAATATTAGTCTTATGGATTTTTAACTTTTCTTTTTTCATATATTATTATTAAGTATACTCGATATAATTGTCTAAATATTTAGATAAGTTAAGTAATTTATGCAACAAGCCTATAGTTTGTAAATTTCAATAGATGCTATTATGTAATATAATTAAATAATACAATATATATTATGTATATTAAATTAATAGATGAAAAATAATTATCTTACGCTAAATAATAGTTTTTGATGTATATATTATAATGTTACTATTACAAAGATTTGTAATTCCTTCTTTTTCATTTAGTCGTAAATATTTCGTATACACAACATATGATCGTATAAATATATGATTGTTCACTACAAAAAAAATATTATATAATGTTTATTGAAAAAGTTGAACCAAACAGTAAATTATAATCGTGGTATTATCTCGAATGTTTAAAATAGTTATTAGTTGCTTATCTAACGAATAATACCTAAGTAACTGAACGTCTTACCGTCACCACGAGATATTTTTTATGTATTCATATAATACATTATTTTCCATTATTATTGCGTCCTTCGAGATTTACCCCATACGGTTTAACAGTATCACTTTGATAAAAAATAAAACAAAACAAAACAAAAATCAGACACGGTTCGTATCGTTGTAGTCGTTGGATATAAAAATGTTTAAAGAAAAAAAAACAGTTTTAAGTTCGTAACGCATGTCCGTTTTCGTCTTCGTATAAATGGCGCGAAAAATAGGACAACCGTTTTTCCGGTGCCGTGAATCCCATATAGTAATATCTCGATATGTGTGACTGTAGATATTATGACATATTTTTTATTGTATAATACAATATCGAGAAGGAGTTTGTCGATTACATGTGGCTTTCCTTGTATTCTATTATTATTATTTGTATCATTGTCGTTGCCCTATCGGTTTTTCTAGCCAGAATATTATATAATATATAATATACGAATGCATTTGTACGTCGGCGACAATGACCAATATCATTGACGGTTCCATTTAAAGCCGACATAATAAAGCATACATATGTACTATTGTATTATGTACGAACGCGATATTGTATAACTTATAGGTTTACTACAAATATATATTAGTAGGTAACAATAATGTAATTCGTACTGCGATCGATCCGATTGCTTGTCAGTTGCAGCTACCCTGTCATTTTAATATTAGATATTCGTTCACCCAGTTTTATATAAGTTCATTTCACGAGGCGTCGAAACTTGTTCAAACAGTGTTTGGAATGCTTAAGCGAATTATCATACTCTAAATTACTTCAAACGATGGGTTTTCTTGCTTAGACTTCTGGGAGAGCACGTAATTGTTGCGTGAGCCATGGAGTGGTTAAAAACGTGCACAGTTACAAAGTTCCGCTGGAATCGCATTCTGATGAAACTTTTTACTGTGAGATACTCAACAGCCAACTCCAAGTTTAAAAAATCAAAGAGTACAATTTATATACCACACAATATTATACATATTTTAATAAATAGGTGGTAATTCTATCTTTAAATCTCTCGTTACATTTTTGAGATTTTTAATAAAAAAAAGTGTTCTGACTTTACTAATTATAACTTTGCAAAACTACTGATTTTTGGGTTTCTACGTTTTACCAAGCAGTCCTTTTGAAGCAGTACTCAAACTTTAAGATTGAATATAATTGCTTAATATATCTATATATAATATAACTCTAAAATATTATCCAGTAAATAATATGTATATTTATATTATTATTTTAATTTAGTATAAACCATGTGTTGTAAAGCGAACTACTCGCATACTCGCACCTCAAATTTACATCTCCGGCACCTGTGGTGGTTCAATCAAAGGAATAACAATATAACCATGACTTTCCGACAGCAACATTATTGGTGATGATTTGCAGGCATTTTTCGCAATCAACTTTGTGAAGCCCCGGGCCATACTTAGACAAATAAAAGAAGTATCCGTGTCATTGAAATACATTTTCAGTACCGTAATAGAAGCTTTATAAGTTTATTTCAATTGGACCGCTTAAATGAATTGTTTTTTATCATCATTGTCATTGAACGTATTATGTCCTCGTGGACATACACTTGTCCACAAAAACGAACATAATAATATATAAGAAACCATTAAAAAACAATACAAGTTAAGTAAAATATTGAAAAGATAAGCGTTTTTCATCAGTGTGTAATATTTATTGTTGTAATAATATAGTATGTATATTGTATTTCAATACATATAAGTTTACTACATTTCTTTCCAAATCCAATTCTTCAACCATATCAGTTGTTATGGAATTGTGTTTAGTGTAAAATAATTTGAATAACAACAAAAAAGATGGAATATATTCTTAGTATTGTGACTTTGTATCAATATATGTATATTGTATATCGATGACATTGTTTTATCGAGAAATTTGAACGTGTACCATTATTTAAAAACTGAAATCTGAAACCATAGTAAATTGTTCTACATAAATTATGAGCAAAATCAAATCAATTATAAATTATAATATGAGTTTCTCGAATTACGATTAGATTAATATTACACTATGCGTGTTATACAATATACATTTCAATATGCATTCAACATTTCAAAAACTATGTTCAGTCTCCCCTAAATGCATTATCAATGATTTATAAGACATGGCAATTAAAACATTGATTATTTTTCTAGAATACATAACTATGTCTTATTTGTAATAATTAATATTTAATTTTTTTTTCAAAAATAAATAAATACAAATTCTAGCAAAGTTTATTATATTTTAGTAACAATGTGTGTAGGTGTGATATTCAATAATATTATTTAAGATATTTTTTGTTATTTATTCAAAATAAATATTAAATTTTTGTCTAGAGCTTACAAATTTAGATGAATATGATAGGCCCTGGACTGAATTTATTTAAAAACAAGAAACTTAATATAGATATATATATATATACATCATTGTAATTGCATAAACAATTTTAACCATAAATATCTGATTTAAATGTTTACAATAATTTAAAGTTTTTTATTTTTAAAAGTTTAAAGTTTAATTTATAATGATTTTTGTTTAGAACCCAAACATTTTAACTGCTTACCCTATATTATTAAGCGAGTCACATAAGTATTTATTATTTATTTAATATTTAATACTATCTTATAATTAAAATAAAGTTCTACAATACAATAATTATAGATTTACAGTTTATATACATCACTCTGCAGTAGCACGATTTATTTCTAATTTGTTTTGTTCTAGTCGTATAAATGTTTTATGCACATTATTAACTTTTTTCAAACATGAAAAATCATTGTCTTTGTCTTTAAAAATATGAAGTTAAAAATAATATAAGAATAGTAGACTATTGACAAAAACGAAAATTATAATAAATAAAGTTAGAACATTAAATTATTTTTTAAACAGAATGACTATATTATAATATTAGGTAATAATATAAATCTCAAACTACAGTTATAAATATTTATTTAAAATAATAGAAAAAATATTGACTGAATACTTGTTTATTGTAACTACCAAATGGTTGTTTAATGAATTTTTGAAAATCGATAACTGATATCATATCAGTGATATGTTTAGTTATTATTTTAAACCAGTGTTTTCACTATGAAATATAACAATAAAATATATCAACCTTCAGTTTTTAAATAATAAGTTTATTGTACCATAGAACAATATGCAGCTCTCGCATATCACTGAGCTCAATTGTTGGAATTCAATGGAATATTTTTCTATTGAATAAATATAAGTTTGTTTATCTTAAATAAAACTTTAAAGCCGCTTAGGGGAAAATAATGTATGACCTACCCATAATACAAAATAATATACCTACCTGATATAGCTTGTTTATATTGACAAAAGACTGATATTTTTAGCCTCCGATATCCATCACCCGCTGACGATCATATGGTTACTATAATCATAATTACTCCGGAGACCGCTCATCGTTTACGCAAAGTCGTTTTCACTACTCTACGAAGTAATTATTGTAAGCGGTCGCACAATCGACACCTCACGTAGGTACACCACTTTAGCTGCAGACCACAGGTATATAAAAAAAGGGGAGCTGGGGGTTTAGCCAACTCAAGATTTAGTATAGACCCCCCCAAAAACTAATGATTTTATTTTACTACATAATACATTGGAAAGAATAATCACTTTTCGCACATCACGAATGATTCGATAATGTGCAGCACTGATAAGAATCTGTCGGCGGACTTATTGTTCTGTCGTAGAATAGACTATACAATATCAAACCTGAGTCACATATTTCTCAATATATTATATTTTATTCCTTGTTTGTACGAATTTATCTTCCATATATTTTGGTGTTAATTCCAATTCTGGGGAATATCTTATGCACTGTCATGTCAGTTTTATTTTGTAACCTTTTTTTTGTTTAATTATAAAGTTTATTATTTTCTATAAAAAAAATTGATGTTAAAAAAACAATAATATGTTAATATAATAATATATTATATTATTATGTGAATTTGATTTGTGATGGTATAAAATATATATATATTATGTACGTACTTATTATGATTATTTATAATTCATGTCGGAGCGCAGCAAAGAAATTTTTTTTTTGGTGTTTCGTGATAATATAAAAGCATCATAAGAGAAGTATCCAGTATCCTAACCTGACCTACAGCTCAAATTTACCCCTAAATTTCAAACACTATTTGCGCATATGATGGTAGCGCTTGTGGAAGACTTTGCACACCACGGGTTGTTTTAATCTTTGGTTATCTAGGATTTTAGACCCTATTAAATAACTATTTCAGAATATCAATTTTGTTTTAAATATATTTTATACCTCCATTTATATTGCATGGACAACAATCTGAATATATTATATTGAGATTTGGTACGTAACAAAAAATTGTTGGTTATTAATTCTTCATGAGCATGTGGGATCCATTGTTCTATTAAAATAAAAATATTCTCGTTAAGACGAAATATAAGAAATAAAATGTAATTGTGTAAAAAATAACTTTATTGTTTTTAACAAACTTGAACAAATATAATGTGTACACGAAGAATAATTTTTTTAAATATAATAATTTTACAATAAATAATATAAATGTATACATGTTTATATCAAATATATAAACAATATCAAAATATTATTGTTAAAATACGAGAGTTTTAATAAAAAGTGGCATAATTTAAAAATTACAATCAATGAACAAATATAAAAAAAAAAATAATAGCTATAATTGTGCAAAAAAATAGGAGCCAAATAAAAATGAAAAAAATTCTGTTACAAATTTTGAAAACAAATACAAAAATATAAAATAGCAAGAACAATCTGATAATATAACAAGGAAAGGTGCACTAAAGTGGAAAAAATACACAAAAAATATTATATATTAAAAAAAAACATCAGACGAGACACATAAGCGATGAGGGGGTACACGAGAGGGTAAGAGGTGGCATAGTGGGTAAAGACATTGATAACGTAAATGATAGGCCGTTGCAGATCACCTCTACAACCTTTCAGCGACCGTGGGCTGGTCCCAAGCATAGACATATTAAGAAAAATATTTATTATTATTAATAATATAGTAAATACAATTAATAAATATGTATATATTTTATTTGTATTATTATTATTATTATTATTATTATTTATATTTCTTAATATGTCTATGGTCCCGAGTAGACGAGTGCCGTGGTGCAGGTGCATTTGATCGGGCGCGTGATGACGACTGTGATGGCAGGCGAAGCCCGACCACTGGAGCGATGGTTGGGCGGCTAGAGCAGTGGCGTACCCAGGATTAATGATGAAATGTCGTTCTGTGTGATTACTGTATATCATGAGTGGTTACCTACTTGCCCACTTTTTAAATTGTTATAAGATCACTAAAATAAACGCCATAGTCATAGCTTATATTACAAATGATATAACAATACATATTATATAGTTATAATCCAACCCGTCATCACTTATAATATTATTCACAAACTATAATATATATATTATATTATATCATATAATATACACTCCATATGTTTCAGGTGGCCGAACTCATTGTGACACAACCCGGTAAGGGCCAAGGTGTGTACTGCATCCGCACGCTCTAGACATGTCCGAGAACTGATCGTATCTGCAGCGCCGTAAGCGGTTCAAACTGCAGGCCGCCTACTGGGCGTTGTTAGAAGCTATACGTTCGGCAGGCCGTTGTCGTCATCCGCCCCTGTCGCTGACTTTGATTCCGATTCACTGTCTGTCGGACAGGTGCCAATTCCGTCGTACCGGACAGATATTGTCATATCGCCGATCGGTACCGAACAGTCGTTGTTACCGCCGTCGATCCACAACTACTTCGATGGCCAATGACCTGCCCCGGCAGTACAAAGCCCAAACCGTTCACCATCGAGAGCACCATCACTCCGGGTGGCGCCTACAGACGACACTCATCGTTCGACGACGACCATCGTCACCGCCTAACCAAAACCTCGACGGTGGTGACGTTGAGGCGGTGACCGCAACGGATGTCCCACGGTCGTCGTCGTCCCCTACGCCACAGCCGCCGTTGCGGACCGAACGACCTCATCACCGGTATCCGCCGTCGGTGAGTCTGGTACCGGGACAGCCGTATCACCTAGCCGACCATCACCAGAATCAGTTCCTCCACAATAGCTATCGTCAACAATAAAATGGCAACAGTAGAGGCGGAATAAACGGATACGCAGAGTTGTACGCGGAACTAATAAATCAGCAGTCGTTCGTTGTGGCCACCGCAGCAGTAGCCACCGCGTCCAGCTTGTTTCTCGGACCACTTGGACGCGTCCGCCCTACTGCCGCCGTTTCACTACATTCCTCATCATCCCGTCACCACCGCCGCTGCCACCCTTTCACCAGTAGTACTACTTTATAGCGTATATATTATACATGTATAAGCGCAATTTCTGCTTGAAGTATTGTTTGTCAAATCCTGCTCTTTTATACGAATTATTAATGGAAGAAGTACCTGCAGTGTATTGTAATTTTTGAAAAGAAAATATGTGTTCGCCGTTTGGTCTATATTCTTTTACACAAAACGCGTGGGATAGAATTTTGTGACGTAGTCAATCGTGTTGGTTGCAATCACCGCACCGCGTGTTATGAGAGGTATTCAGAAAAAAAAGCCAATAAAAAAAATCCAGGAAAAAAAAGCCACGGGAAAAATAATCCACAGAATAAAAAGCCATGGGAAAAATAAGCCACGGAAAAAAAAAAGTCAAATTAAATAATTTACACATTATTGGTCATATTGTATACATAAGATATATATAAAATTATTAATACACAGGTTATATGTTAATATTTATTATACAACAGAAAATAATTTACGGGAAAAATATTTAAAATTTTTAACACAGTTGGTCATACTGTATCGTCCGTATTCATATATTAAAATAAAATTGTTAGTATTATCACAGAATATAATAATATTATTATTAGTATTATAATATTAATAAATTATAAGGTTAGGTCATTATTAAGTCAAAAGTCAAAACATTTTTCACTAATATTATAATATTGTAATGTCAATTGTCGAGTATAAAAGTATATAAGTATTTAAAGTATAATATATAGGTCAATAAAAACGTATTGTGTGTGCTATTGCAGTTAAAAATTCTGGTAAGCTTTTCCCATTTCCTTCTTTGATTTCCAAGCAGAGATTTTTTAATAAGTTAGTAAGAGACTGAAAGTATAGTTTATAAAACAGTTATATCTTAACAAAAGAAAGGGAATTTCCTTCAGAACAAGATGAAATAAAATACTATACATTGAATAAAAATAACATGATATTTTGTGGATATTATCTTGAAATCAATTGATTTATGTCTTTCACCCTAGATAATATGTATAAGTAAATGTATGTACTTTGTACAGGGTGATTCTTTTTTAAATGTACATTGCAGTATGATTGTATGAATTTAATAATTTCCTTAATATATTTAATTAAGGAAATTGAAACACTTTTTTAATTTATTCATTGCTGTTTAGAATCTAAAATATATTTTAACCAATAATGTGTAAAGAAATTTTAAATAATACCTAATTTAATACTTTAATTTTAATTGTTATATATTATTTAATTATTTAATTTGACTTTTTTTTCCGTGGCTTATTTTTCCCATGGCTTTTTATTCTGTGGATTATTTTTCCCGTGGCTTTTTTTCCCCTGGATTTTTTTTATTGGATTTTTTTTTTGTGGCTTTTTTTCCTACATTCGTTATGAGACTACCCACTTTAATACATGCGTTTTGTCCAATGCAGCTATCGCGTGTATTTTCACCAGTGTGCCACGTAGAATTGCACCGCGGGCCTAAAGACCCAAGGATCAAATACAATAGGCTTTTTACAGCAACCTACCAACTCGAACTTCTTGAATATTCGGTTGATCGAGTTAATAAAAGTTAAATTATTTCATACGGAACAATTCACATAGCTGGTACCGGGACAAAGGATGCCAAGGTAATACAAATATAATTTATATAATACGTATATTTATTTTATTTACGATAACAGATAGTCATTTTTTTTCTTTATTGTTATATTTTGAAAAAGTCACAACTACTAACTACACTGATTATATCAACTTATAAATTAATGTTGTGTATACAATATTTTACAAAATATAGTCTTACGAGGTAAACAATTTTGAATGTTTTAAGAATCGAATAAGTTTGTCGGAGTTAACAGAATAGGTATTATTTATAATTTAAAATAGTATATAATAATATACGCTGTGTATAAAAAATACGAGTATAGACCACGTGCTTTGAAATATTGTAAAACGTGTACGTAAATGTTACGACATTGAAAATTCATTTTTTTTACTTAACATTTCACTCAATAATATTTTCTAGTTCCGTGATGAGTTACGTAAAATCTGTACAATATATCTCAGTAGGTACGTACTTATACAATGTGTACGGTATGCATAATGGTCCAGAGATTTTATCGGGGACGATCGTAGAAATTGCTCGGTTTTCAACCCTTGGCTAATATAGTAATATATGATCAAACAATCATCATTCATCATATTTTACTACAAAGCAACATATTATACATAATAACACGTGCATGGCGAAGGCTTATTTTATATAGTGCATGATTGTAGTTTATTCTGAATTATAAATATTAACAACCTATTGTCAACCATAGGTCCCTTTCAGACATCGATTGTTATTCAAATATAGTTAAATAATTAATGATCTTCAACTTTGGTCTTTGACGTTGGTTTTTAATAAAAAAAATGGATCTATAGTTGGTACTTTTGAGAGGTAAAAATTTCTCGTACATTTTTTAATCATTGAATAAGCAATACGATATGGAAATACGGAAATTAAAACGGAAAATCCAATTTTCGAGAATCATGGAGATTAATACCAGGTCCCCGGAGCCTTGCCCGCAGATTCTTTCTCATTTTTGATCTGTGGCAATCAGGCAGCCGTCACCGCTGGTTCCACAGCATCGATATAGCTGTCTTCGATCGCTCAAGGTCTGCAGGCCGCCGCCGCCGCCGTCGTCGTCGCCGCCACCACCGCTGTCATTATATCACGTTCGTCTTCAGCACTTGCTCAACGTGTCAATCGTCTCGTCGTTCCCTCGACCGTCGCGGTAGGTCCTCGCACGCCATCACGACAGTCGTCGTCCGCGAGCAAATGCGCCAGCGACTGTACTCATCCGCCAGAGCGCTGGTAGTAAAATCGTGTGTAGAGGTGACCATGGGCCTTTTTATATCAACTTTTAGCACAATACATCTGCAACACTATATTATGTCATCTCATATACTAACACCCCATCTTTATTTTGTGCCTCGAACAATTGTTATTTTTTTTTTTAATCTTTACATTATTATTTTGGTAATTATTGATTTTCAATGTAAATTTTTGTACATCTGGATTTTTTTTTTTTTTTGTTCTTAATTCAAATTATATACAATGGGTTTTTCAATGCAATTTTTTTCTATCATTATTATATTATATTTGCTAAAACTAAAACATTTTTATATGTTTGCCATAATTTATTTATACCATGCGATATCTCTTGTTTTTTTTGTTAAATCACCAGTTTGTGCAATTTTGTTGGCACCTGTATTATACTTATATTATTATATCTGCTTATTTTTTTTTAAATTTAATACGATGTATTGATTAACAAAAAAATTCTGTTGAAAAACAAAAATTGTGTCTTTTTTTCGTATTAACATTTTTTTTTTATTTATTTCAACAGAATTATGGACCTCACGGAACATACTCGTGTGAACAGTATAATACAGTGGTGGCTCGTGCTATGAGGCACACGGGTGCACGTGCTCACCTACAAAATTGAAAGAAAGGAGAACAATTTATATTAAATTAAAATTAAGTAGGTGTTTCTTCCATCATAATATAATTGGTATATTACTTAAAAATATTATCGAAAAAAAAATGTTACCAAATACGGGCGCTCCAGCGTACAATACGTACATACTACATATATTATACGGGCATTAGACGGTGGGCACAAATTCGTTGTGCCCCGATGGGCCGATCAACGGAATTAGATTTGCCCCACTTTTCGACACGCATTATTACGGCGTTGTCGGGCACAATCGGATTGTACCCGAATTCAATTTATATTACGATTTACAGGATTTTGTCGGTATTATCGTTTGTTTTTAATCGATCATTTTTTTTTTATAATTATTATTGGTGTGCAAGACGTTAAAAGGTTTTTGTATACAAAATATAAATTTTATTTTATTTTAAAAATCAACACGAATTGGTGGTAAGTTCAAAGTTGTGATAGTGGAAAATGAGGGAAATATTTGTGTCCCACCTTCAATTAACCCCAAGAACCGCCACTGGTATAATACTATACAATATACTATATGAAAAGTCACAAAACGATTAATAAAAGTTCACGAATCCTTTCCTCCTCATCATATTATAAGAATAAGAATTAGCTCCGGAGTCATCCCCGACCATCGTCCTAACATAATATAACCGTCGAGTTCCTGAATCAATGTCAGGGATAGAGCACTGGGACAGTGACATGCAATCATTTTAGACCTTTAATTTATGGCAAGTCAAAACCATCCAAATTAATGATGTATACTTGTAATACTATTGTAATTGTAATACTTTCAGCTTATATTTAACGGAGTTTAAGATAGAATAAATCCACTGGCATTATTTGCATTTGCAACATGCAACTGCACCATGCAGGATCAGAAATAATTATAAAAACATTTATTCCTCTATATATAAAATGCAATTGTTGATGGAGAGCGTCTAGAGGAGGGGCGTACACAAGATTAATGATGACATTTCGTTCTGTGTGACTACTGTATATCATGAGCGGTTACCTAATTGCCCACTTTTTAAATTGTTATAAGATCACTAAAATAAACGTCATAGTAATAGCTAATATTACAAATTATATAACAATACACATTATATAGTTATAAATTATAATCCAACCCGTCATCACTCATCACTTATAATAATATTCACAAACTATAATATATTATATTATATCCTACAACAATATACGCTCGAACACTCCATGTTTCAGGTGGCAGAACTCATTGTGACACAACCTGTCATTTAACGACTGTTTCATGAAGATTCCTCGGCGATCGAACCAGTCAGGCAGGACCCTGCATCCGCATGTCCTAGACATGTTCGAGAACTGATCGTTTATGCGGCGCCGTAAGCGGTTCAAACTGCAGGCCGCCTACTGGGCGTTGTTAGAAGCTATACGTTCGGCAAGGCCGTTGTCGTTATCCGCCGCTGTCGCTGGCTTTGATTCCGATTCACTGTCTGTTGGACAGGTGTCACTTCCGTCGTACCGGACAGATATTGTTTTATCGCCGATCGGCACCGAATAGTCGTTGTTACCGCTGTCACTCCACAACTACTTCGTCTTTCAATAACCTGCACCGGCAGTACAAAGCCCAAGCCATCAAGAGCACCATCACTCCGGGTGGCGCCTACAGACGCCACTCATCGTTCGACGACGACCATCGTCACCGCCTAACCAAAACCTCGACGGTGGTGACGATGAGGCGGTGACCGCAACGGATGTCCCACGGTCGTCGTCGTCCCCTACGCCACAGCTGCAGCCGTCGCGGACCGAATGACCTCATCAACGGTATCCGCCGCCGGTGAGTCTGGTACTGGCACAGCCGCATCACTTAGCCGACCATCACCAGCAGCAGTTTCTCCGCAATAGCTACCATCACTACAATGGCAACGGTGGTGGTAGCGCCAAAAACGGATACGCCACCGAGGCCAGATGACCTCTTTATAGAGGGCAAAAAAAGAAACAAATACAAATTAATATGCATACACAGTAGAACCTCGTAAGTTTAATCTCGATAAGTCGAAATAATTGCAGTTCCCATTCGAAACTTCCCATTCAGTAAACTATCGACCCTAGTCAGTAGAAAGCTTCAATAAGTGGAAATAATTTTATTTCCCTTGAATTTTGACTTATTAAGGTTCTATACTGTACTAAAAATGTATTTGTTGAATATTAGAATTTTAAACAATGTGTCATTTATATTGTAAACGTGTATTAAAATTAAAAAATATCGCATACAACGGTTGTTTGTTCTGGGGACATCATTTTTAAAGATAAGTTAAGAACTTTGGTCAATTTGGTTTTCATTGAGCGATTTTTAATTTTGGCGTGAGCTTTTTTAGTTATGGTTTTGTTGGAGTACCTAGGTATTTCGATCATCTTTTCATCACATATCGTGCGTATATTTATGGTTTTGTTTGTGGAATTTTCTCTAGAGAATAGTTGTCCACCTTTGATATAATAATTATAATTGTCTATAAACTTTTGGTCCTTGGTAGATATATGATATATAATATATACAACCGTGTCTTCAACCATAGAATAGATATAACTTATATAATATAAATTACAATCCTGTTAAATGTCTTGAGTCCTTGGGATAATAATTTATTTGTCATATTCTGATAAACCATTACGGGTATAGACACTAATAATTATTTTAATTTATTTATCAGTTATTACTTATTATAGTTATTACCCAGAAATTCGATACTTGTAAGTGCAACTTATAAAGAATGTATATATAATAAAGAGGCGACTACGGTGCCCATCACAATAATGATATTGAGTAGTGTGCCGACACGAAATCCACCGTACCTGTCTGATGAATGACTCTACCACATAATACTATTTAAACAGCAATTCATAACAGACGTGATATTACATTATTATGGTATCACGTCGAAGCCACTGGCACGCGTACTGTACCCGCCACAGACTGATGTATTTGCATTTGAACTGTACTATTTATACCTAATACTCCAATAATAATTACACCTACCGCACACCAGGGATGTGATTTATTGTATAGCACTATCATACGAACAAGATACAAGTTTTCTGATTTTTCGTCTATTAAATTTATAGCTCTATCTCCAGTGACGTATTTCCGGAAATCCGGACCCCTCCCACTACCAATTGATATCAAACACAACCATGACAAAATTTGTATTTTTACTTATTGATATAAATATTTATTTACATATATGTTTTTGTGTCATAATATTGTGCTCTATGCCATAGCAGATAGACCACAGTTAATATAAAATATCTACAAACATGATAGTTTCATACATCATTGTTAAGAGTATAAAAATCCAACCAATCAAAAAATTAAAATAATAATATAAATTAAAAATATTTTTAAAAAAGCACACAAAGTTTAAAGTAAACAAAACAATATAAAAAAAATATGTAGATAACAATAGAAAAAAAAATGTATTTAAAAAATAGTTTAAGGGTGATGGGCCTCATTGGCTAATTGCATCATTCGCAAGACGGGTTTTGGTTATTTACGGTTTTTATTTTAACTGCTATTATAACAACCTTTGAGAAACCTTGTATTAAATGTTTAAGCTTTATAACCCAACAACAATGTTTAATCAATTTTGATACAAACATTAAAAAAAAAAAATCCTGATGCCTATAATTAGCTCAAAAAGTTTCAAAATGTTTTTAAAGTTTTTTTGTGTATAGAAATTAGAAAATGATAATATCAATATTTGGTGAAAATTTCAAATGTCTACGGTCATTCCTTTTTGAATTACAACAAAATAAGAAAATCGTTCCTTAAGAAATCGTTAGTTTACGGGTGAATATCCAAAGTATAGCGTTCAAGTGTACATTTTGATATTCCTATGTTAAGGTAAGTAAATAAAATCATTGTAAAATATTCTAACAGTGATTTGCTAAAATCCACAACAGTGTTTAAATACAAACAAATTAATAAATCTCACTTTACTCTAATTTAAATTAAAATATATATGTTGAAATCGGTTAATAAATGAATATATATGTTGAAATCGGTTAATAAATGAATATATCTGTTAAACATATATAACTCAAATTTTATTCATTTAAAATTTAAACAAATGAATCTTAACCTTTTGAAAATAAGACTCATCTAAAAATAATATGTTAATGTTTCATATTGATGGTAAGGTATTACATTTTAAAATGATCATGCTTAATATGGCTAAAAAATAATGTACCTAACCACCTAACGTCAAACGTATAGTAGACTTTTTCCAATATGTGGCTATCGTTACTATAAGAAGTAAAATAAATTATTATTTCATTCGGACTCGCGAGTTGTTTCAACTACCTCACAATGCTATATACATAAATATGTGTGTGTGTTTACTGTTGCATTAAAACTAATATAGACCAAGTACGGTAACGTTCCTATACCCCCTTGTCATTATAAAGTAATATGTATATTACATATATTATAATATTATACGCACGGTTGTCGGGTAGTTTACATTACATCTTATATATTCCAGTGAAGGACTGATGTCTCTATATAATACAAACAGGGAGAGTTGTGTGTGTACCATATAGACCATTAACATTTAATATTGGTTCATATTTGCAGACGTATTCACTAAAATATGGGACGGTTATGTATATTGTATATATATGAATAAAATAATATATATATATATATATATATATATATACATATCATTATACAACGATGACTTCGTCTATCAAACTATCTCGTATTTATAAATCTCATAGTAGGTAGATATTATTAGGATTGCGGTTAATGTTATTTGTTATGTATGATGTATCCATACAGAATTTAGTAATATTATAATAAACGAATGCATAATATCGTTATTCGTCAAGTACCTACCCACCAGTGTACACGCAATTGCGAGTACTTTACACGCATAACAAATTTTACGGTTAGGACGGTCGACCGTCGATTGTAAATAAAATTGGAACATCTTTATAAGCCAAGGAAACCAAACGTCATATTGAAAACGATTTAAATATCTACAAAGACATGCATATTATAATTTACACTTACCGATATTATTTTTCAGATTTCCTATAAAATATAAAAGTAATATTTTTTTTTTTTCATAGACTTGTTTATTCATGTTTAAATTTGGACGAAAGAAGATATTTAAACGATTAATGATAATTTTAGTTATTTCATTATCATTCAAAATTATTTTTTGTAGAAACTCTTACGTACCTATATTATTATATTTCATCTACACAATATTACATTTTCAAAACATTGAAATTATAGTTGTATTCTATCACTTAATACGGGAGATTGTAAATTGCACCCACAATAGGTAACTAGGTAATAAAAATAGTATAGTAAATCACGTCCAGTATGTTTCAGGTATAAATGTCTATGTAGTAAATGGAATTTTTCTGGTTCGAAAATGGGTATAGTAAATTGCACCCATATAGCATCAAACCTTGAATTTATCTATGTATATTTAATACACTGTTGTATACTTATTGGTGTAAAAGCCAAACGTTTATTGCTTTAATCGTTATGATATTATCGAGTGAACAGACTTAATCAATGACTTAGGGGCTGAATATGTGAAAATGATATCGCATTACTATATGCTACGATAATATAAAAAAATAATTTAATATACCTACCAACTCATATTATTTAATTTAAAATAAAAATTGAATTTTTTTATTATTTCATTTATTGCAAACAAGCCAAAAAATAATTTTTTGAGGACAGTGATAGTCGCCTCTTTATGGTGTTCTCTGGGTTATGCTAAACTGCTATCATAAAATAATATCTCAGTCGGGCGTAATTTACTACGTAGAGATTTATACCTGAAATAAACTGGGCGCAATTTACAATTTTTTTCTTTTGTTGGACGCAATTTACGTTTGTCCGTTTATACCACGACCTATTCACACCTTTCTACGGTATGTCGGTATTGACTAAGAAATAATAGGTTATATAATAAATGCAATATTTTCAGCAAAAATTAATTCAACCTACTGTATTACCAGTAATAAAATAAACTATTATACAAGCAGTATAAATATATCCTAGAAATTAAAATACACTTAGTGTCTTGGTGATATAGGCTATCTTTGATCAGAATCATTTTTCGTATTAAATGATTTGCCATTGGATTCAACTTTTGTTACACCCACATGATTCCAAAGTTTTTTGTTACCATATTGGTGTTAAAAAAATAACATAAAATTGTACTTTTACTTTTTTTTAATTCACAAATCGCAGCACATCTGAATATTGGATGTCATTGAGTTAAATGCATTATTCGAATGTTCAAATCCATCAAATATAATATCACAATAATAGTTTCAGACGAAACATTTAATAGGTTTATTGGATAAACATATACTTGTTTTTTGAATGAATTTAATTTTCGGAATCCGATACTCGTTGACAAATACGGTTATCTAGTAGATAACCGTGGTCATATTGACAATAGGTTTTTTGATTTAATTATTGGTAAGTACACAAAATACTATTTATTTATTTATATTTATTTATATGTTGTTGTTAGTCCAATTATTACAGTATTAATAATTTAAATAATTTTCTACAAACATCGAGGACAAATAAGAGTATATGTCAATACCTCATTCAAGCCAATTTCAAATATTTTATTCTATCATCATATTTAATTATTGTGCTCATGTGCATAGATTGAAAACTTAGCATTTTCAATAAAAAAAACAATTATATGGGCTTATATTTTGTTTTGTAATGAAAAACATTAATATAATACTGGATGTATTAAAAATTAAAATATATTACTTTATATCAGTCCACAGCATTCAATCTGTACCTAATATGTAATATACAATATACATATATTGAACAATATCAATCACTATTATGATGTAAATTATATTATATACTATATAGTATTTATAGTATAACTATAAAGTATAAAATATACTTTTTAATACCTGTTCATGAAAAATGATTAAATTGATGATTGATAACTCATTATTATCCGTCGTTCGCGGATTAAATAATACCTAGACATTTTTCGGTCAAGGTTAACAATACTAAGGCACCGAGTATTTATTTGTTAATAATTCAGTTTTTTTATACGAAACTACAAAACTTCTTGGAGTATAAACCTAGATATTTTTACCTCATTAGTAACATTTATTTATAGAGTTGATTTTAATTAATATAAATTTATTTATTTAATGCAAATAACACACCGTTATAATTTAATATGTACCTACCTATTTCATAACAGAGACACATTTTTTTTTAAGTCTAAAGCTCAGTGCTCAACAAAAGAAATTTCATATTGTAAATTATATTATACCTACTACTCATTATCTTTTGCTTTCTCAATAGTATATAATAATTTATAGAATATTTTCACGAGTGGCTATGACGTATCTAAAGTATGTTACGGCTTTCTAGCCGAGTCGATTAAGATGAGTTACTTGGGAAGCGACTTGGGTGTACCCGGAAAAGAAACAGGAATGCAATTAGTATTACACCTATTTTCGTATTTATATTTTGAACGTTTGTGATTATTATTGATGAGTATTCTTCTCTCCTTAAAGTCTGTACAATTATTCATAATATATATATATATATATATTTTAATGTTTAATATATCGTACCCGTATCCCATATTTTTATAGTATATTATATACTTATTATGCCCTTAATTCTATACGTAGATTGTATATTTATTGTAAAAATAAAAACATAATATATAATATTGTGTATGTCGGACACAACTATAGAAATCAGAGCCCAAATTTTTAATTGGCATATCTTACATAAGATCATCCGACTGAAAGAATATGTTATGAACTAGCAAGTGACAATAATACCGGGTACTGTCAGAACGTAAACAATTTAATTAATGTATTTGACAAAAGGGTTTTTTTTAAAAAAAAAAACAGATTTTATAATGTGGATAAAATTATTTGTCACTTAGTTTTAGATATTCAATAAGTAAAAAAAAACCTTATATTATGTTGATTGTGTGCTTATTATTATTGTCTTACTTCTTCAACAAAGGTGCATTTGAATAGAAAAAAAAATAATGTATAAAAAAATAAAGATAAATGAATATAATAAAAAATAATTCACGAGAAAAATCTTATAATATGATTATACAAATACCTAATAGAGTTCAAATTAATTTTCCATTGTCATTTAAATTAAAACTACTGGAAAAGTATGTTACGAGATTCTATGGCTTCCAGTTGGTTATTAAACCATTATTTGAATATAGATTCTGGACTTAAGGGTTTAATAATTAATTCCATGTACTGCAATCAAAGATAAACTGTACAAATCCCGAAGGTATACAACAACACCTACTTAGGGCAATAATAACTAATTCATAAATACTTGTTTTCTTTCCAATAGGTAAGTTCATTTTGATATTAATCAATTCTAATTCTTAAATTATAAGGACTACTGTATTGTATAATTTGAATTTGAGATATGATGTATTTTTAGTGTTAATGCATTTTTATATAAACTACATAACACTACACCACAAATATTTCTCCAACCATCCCAACACTTCCCTGGTTCCACGACCACTATCTTTCTAGGAAATGCATTATATCGTTCTCCCGTTTCTGGTTTGGCCACACAAGACTCCCTTCTCATTCCTTTAAATTGTCACTGAACGATTTTTTTCTCTGCACACTGCACAATTATCAAATGGTCTGTGATATCAGCCACTTACTATTCATCTGTCCCAGAATATCAACAAATCGTGACTATCTACTGTCCCTTTTGAGTACCTCAAATATCCTTTTCGATACTATAAACATTTTCTCAATTCACACGTTGATGGACAGTCAATTTTATTATTTTTCAAGACCACCCTTAAAACGTCACTTTTCATTACTGCTATAGCAGTAATATTTTTAGACCCCTGACATCACATTTTTGTTTATAAAATTACTGCTATACCTACCAGTATTAAATTTTAATGGTTAATTATTTTATTATTATTACGTTGAAAGCTACGATTTGTTTTAAGAAATGCATAAAAATATATTGAAGTTATTTTTGTTTAAAGAAATAAAACAAAATGCAATACGAAAACTTTATTATTAATGAAAAAATATACCTATTTAATACTTATATTATTATTTTAAACAATTACTCTTTAAGTTTATTTATTTATTTTAACTTTATATTCATTCTTCTTGTTGAGTAGCATGGTAATCTAAAGCATAGTGGACACAGAGGTACTTCACATTTTTGACATTGAATGGAAGTTTGTTTTATTTTTTGTTGTCCACAACACTGCAAACGGTTTTAAATTGTTTTGTCTTTAATAATTTGATCGTAATGGAATGAGTTCTTCGAAATGACCTTCTCTCAAATCTCCACCTGGGATTGATTGTCTTGAATTTTTTTTTAATTGAAAAAGTGCAGTTACTTTAGTATTTTTTGAAATTTTAATTAAATCTTTAATAAGTAAGTCTCTATATACTTTGAACCTTAAATGATGTTAATATAAAAAAAAAAAGTCAAATGGGTATTGCTGTGCAGTGTGCTTTACAGTAGGTATATGTCAAGTGCATCATTTTCATGGATGTGTTAAATTTGAATTGAAGGATATAAATCATTGTATACGAAAAACGATTCTGAGCGAAGAACGTCTGTCAGTCTACATAACTAAGTGTATTCTATGATATTATTGCTATTAAAATAATTCACTTTACTATTAATAATATAGTATGTTGAATTAATTTTTGCAGAAAACATTGCATTTGAAAATGTCATTGAGTGTATAAAAATAATAATATATTTTTAAAGTTTCAAGCGCCCACAAAAAATGTTTTTAAATTATGACGAAATAACTAACATTGTAAAATTAAAAAGTGTAAAAAATGCAATTTGTGCAAATGTAAATAAAATTATCGTATGAAGTATCTATGTACATATATAGATTCTCTTTGGATAAAAATGAACTGAGTACAAAACTTTTTTACAAACGTTGTCGAGGAGATATTCACTTAAATGTTTATAAATATATACGTTCCTCTGATTTCGTACCAATCATTTTCTAGTACAAAAAAAAAAACATTTTATTCGTGTCACTTTATAAAATTAATAATAAATGATACCTAGTTCAATAGTTTGGTTATTATATTTTTTTCTTAAAACTCAATTTTAAAACAGTTAAATATTTAATTTAAGTTTGGAAATAACTACGAGAAACCGTACTTTTAAATGTAGAACGTCAACTACAACCACTGATATCATGAATGTGTTTTCAGAAGACTTACGATCGACGGTAATATCTCAAATAGTGACATCGTTATAAAGCAATATATTAGATTCTCGTCGGAGCATTGAACGTATTGATTTTTGTGCCAAAAAAATTTAAAAAACATAATTGTAGGGCCTTGAATTTTTTACCAAATCTTTAAATTCACCTTTTCAAGATAAACTAAAATTTTCAAAATATTTTAAACTATTGACTTATTATAGATCTTTTTTCTTAATTTAAGTATATATAATAACATAATATTATTATTTGAGAGTAAAATAGCTTGAAATGACAATTCAAGATCTTTATACTTATCGTTCATAATATAACTTAGTACTGGTGGTAGTATATACTATAACCATGATTGGTGGAAAATTATAATAATACAAAACTTCATAAGTCTATCGGTTACTCAGTCACTTAATCGAGCAATTTAATCGGCTAACGACGCATATTAATGTTTAGGTATATTATATGCAAGGCCGGCCTATGAGTGTATTAAGGTCTCATATCTTAACACTACGTATTTTTCTTATCAACGATTAGCGCTTAGTATTAAAACAATAATCTAAAAAAAATTAAATTAGGTATAAAAATTCACGTTGAAATCGATCAATTTTTATATGCATTTTATTTTCTATGTTATGCTTATGTTCTCTTTGGATATAAAAAAGATTAGCTTTACAACTTATACGCATTGTTGTCCAGGAGATATCCGTTGTAATGCTTATAATACGTTCCTCCGATTCCGAATTTTCATCGTTAGTATAATATTGTTTTAATTTTGTACCAATCGTTTTCTCGTGCAAGTAAAAGTTATTTTCTTGTTACTTAATATGAATAATATAAAATTTAATAATTATTCAATAATTCACATATTATTGTATTTTTTTTCTTTAAAACGGTTTAAATTAATTTTAGTTTGAAAATAATCAGAACAAGAAACTGCACTATTAAATATGGAACGACGAATATAATGGATATCATGAAAGTGCTTTCAGAATACTTAGGGTAATATCTCATAATATATTATTATTGTTAAAAATCAATATATTAATATATTATATTATAACATTTAAAAAATATCGAAGATACCTATATAATTATATTTTTTTTTGTTAACTTAATAACTTCAAATCTTTACAAAATTAAATATTTAGACAAATAATAACAAATTAAATAATAATAAATTTTAGTAGTTAAATTTTACAAAAAATATTATTCGTTAAGACTTGAAACCTTTTGTAGTGACGATTTCATTCTTAACTAATTATAAGTGTACTAAAAGTATGACGTATTTTCTGAGCCACAGTTAAGATCGAGTTTAGATTAGGTCGGGTGAGTCGAATTGAGAAAACCAATAATTATATTTCTATTTAGAACTATTAAATTATACAAGACCAGTTTAAAAAAAATAATTTTGGCACTAATGTTGATAAACAGTATAGTATATAATTAAAAATTTAGATAAATCTTATCATTACGTGTTTTTACTATCATTATTGTAGCACTAGGTATTAAAAACAACAACCTTAGTAAACATAATTTAAAAAGTATAGAATTATTAAAATGAATGTGTTCCAAAAATTACGTATTAAGAACAATAATCGTATTGTTAAAATTAAAAAATGTGAAAAATGCAGAAATCGAGTAATATTTTCATAAGTATGTATAGATTGTCTTTGGATAAAAATGGACTAAACGCAAAACTATAATTACACACATTTTCTTCGTTGTCCAGGAGATATTCGCTGTAGCCTGTAATGTTTATACGTATAATATACGATTGCGAATAATCGTCGTCAGTATAATGTTGTTTTAATTTCCTATCAATGGTTTTCCAGTGCAAATAAAAGTTATTTTCGTGTTACTAATAAGAATAATAATAATAATAGTTCAACAATTTGCTTATTATATTATATTCTAAAAACGCAATTTAAAAACAGTTAAATATTTAATTCAAATTTGAAAATAACTATTATGAGACACCGTACATTTACATATTATGGAACGACGACTACACCGGATATCATAAATGTACTTTCATATGACTTACCATCGACGGTAATATCTCGTATAATAGTAACATCGATAGAAAGCAATATATTAGACTCTCGTCTTATTGACGAATGTATTGGTTTTCAAAAAAGTGAGTTTTCTTAGTTAATTTTTTAGTTTTAATGTCAAAAAAATTAAAAAATGAGACTTGAATTTTTCATTAAATATTCATATTGGCTTTTTCAAGACAAACTAAAACTTTCAACGTACTGTGGATAGTTTGATCTATTTATAAGTACTTTAAATAATTGATTTATTAAAGATTTTTTTCTTCATTTATGTAACATATGTAACAAAGCTTGAAAAGTCAATACAAGGTTCTATATAATAGTTAAAAAAATATCGACAATAGGTACATCATTTTTTTTTTTGTAAACTTTTACACAAATTAAGATATTTAATTAAAAAATAACGATTTAAGTAAGTCGGTATTACAAAAAATATTAATCATTGAGACTTTACATTTTTTCCACTATCATTATAATATACCTAATATAACTGTTATAGAAATAGCCTAACAGTGTATTAAGTTTTGTATGATTGAACGCGTTGTATGTAGTTATACCGTTGCATATTTTTTATTGTAATATCAGGATAAGGTGTTTTTATTTTAATTTATACAACCTCTCCCACCCTCACACTGTAAATTAATCTTGGTTGTGCCCTTCTGTATGCCACAAGTTAAATCAAAACATTTTGTTTATTTCTTACTATATATTATAGGTGGTAGTCGTATGATGTGTCTTACCTAATGTGAAATATACCTGATTTACATATCTGTAATTAATTAACTGGGTTTTTGGTGAATTTAATATTAGCTATTAAGTCACGAAATAAAAAAGTATAATTTATAATCACAAAATTAAAAATATTTCTCTCGTGTAAACAATAAAACTATTTGCAATTATAATCAAAACGAAACTTAGATATTTGAATGTTATTATTCAAAAAGAAAAACTTGAAATTGTCTTGAAATATTTTATTTTTTTCGTTTTGTCTCAATAAGTCGAGTATGGATGCTCCAGACAACTGCTAACTATACAACAGAGCGGTTCTCACTAGCCCATCATTTTATTTTATAGAAAATTAGGAAAGTATCATTTATCAAATAAGCACTCGAAGATGTCGAGAGCGAGTGGACGTTCAAAGCTGTGGGGTCTTCTGTGTCATACAGTAAAATCTAGAAGCACATTGAACTATAAAACTATAACTAACTATAACAGAGATCGATACGTAACAGGTAAGACTTAGCTGAACATCATTACCACCAGACACCAGTTCGGCCACTTTGGCCACCATCGCGGACGAGGAACCTGACTTGGTAAAAATACTCTTTGTAGTCTAGTCGTTGGTAAGCAATGAGTGTTATATTTTCAGTGAGCCTAAGACGAAGCGGACTGGAATTAGTAACAGCCACGGGCCAGGCGACTTTGGCCACCATCGCAGCGGGAACTGTCGCTCTGACTTCCAACCATTAACCGTCGTTTGGAGTCTATGACCCTTGCGCCGTCGTATTAGACCGAATTTCCACCGACCGGTATCTGACTGCTATCCACTGCTATGGGCGAGGCAGTCGTGTACACCACTGTTAACCGTGTACATAACTATATGGGTAACCAGGTTACGTTGCTTGGAGCACCAACAGGTAAACCGTGCGGGCACCAATAGGTACGCCGTGTTAAACAGAGGTATACCAGGGTACACCTCGCGGTGCACCGTCTTGGTTTATACCTCGGTAGCACGACTATACCGCCGCGATGTGTGAGTCGATCAGTACCGTCGCCGTTCGGTGATAATTCAGTTGGCAGTACGTGAAAAACGTCTTCCAGCCGACCGGTATCTGACCGCTATCCACTGCTGTGAGCGAGGCAGTCGTGTACACCACTGTTAACCGGGTACATAACTATATGGTAAACCAGATTACGTTGCGTGGGGCACCACCAGGTATACCGTGCGGGCCCCAATAGGTAGACTGTGTTAAACAGAGGTATACCAGGATATACTTCGCGGTGCACCGACTTAGTGTATACCTCAGTAGCATGAATACTATACCGCCGCGATGTGTGAGTCGATAAGTACCGTCGCCGCTTGGTGATAATTCGTTAGGCAGTCCGTCAGATACGTTGCCGTACGTGTCAATAGACTCCCGACACGTGTTGATGCTTGGACGTCAGTGTGACAGTTCCCCCCGCCGCGATGGTGGCCAAAGTCGCCGGACCCGGCCCAACGATTAGACTACAAAGACCTCAAAGAGTATTTTGACAAAGTAACGCAAACGAAACTAGCTGGATGTCAACATTTGTAAGTACACAGCCATAGTACCTAATATACTTTATAAGTTACTACTTTATGACGCTCATAAAAAATTAGTTTGACTTTCCAGAATTTTTTTTTTTTTTTTAAATTAGAAAAACTTAAGAGATCTTTATGTATAATTTTCAAAACTTAGATTTGAATAGAAAAACTTTAATGAAAATGTCGTGATTTTTACGTATTTTCTCAAAATTTCAACTTTAGAGACTTACACTAAACTTTTTTTTTAATTTTCAATTACAACAAGTATGAAGAACATTGTATTACATTTTCAAGATTTTGGACAGACTGAAAAAATGTTTATTGGCAATAATAAAAATAAAATTTAAAAAAAACCTGAAAATCGATTATGACTATAAATAGATTAAAAAAGTCAACATTTTTCAAACATTTATATTTTATAGAAAATAGTTATATACAAATTCGGTGAAAACTGTATGTATCTACGATCATTATTTCTTTTGTGACACTAAAAATAAAAATCAATTTTGTCAAAATTTTGCTTTGTGAAAATATTTTTGTTTTTCCTTAATTTTTTTTTTGGTTTTTTCGACGCATTTATAGATTATTGAGACATTTTTACTCTTGACCCTTTTAAGTACCAACTAGATTCACTTTCCTATCAAAAAAGATGATGAAGAAAATCAGAGCACTTTTATTGCCATCAAACGTGATGACAGACGCAAAAAAAACACACACAACATGGTAATATCAATACATTTATCGCTCCGCTCAGAATCTAAAACTGTTCCAAACAGTGACATCTAATAGATGAAAAATAACTTTCTTGTTCCACTTTGCGGACTTCTGAAGACAAGAATAATAAGAGATCATTTGATCAGAGCGATCTACTCCGCTCATAAACTCATTATACTTGGCAATTTCGATAGGTTTTGTTTTTCTTGGCTATATTTATTTTTGGAGACGATCATTTTTGGTTTATAATTGGTCTTTGTGCATAGGACATCCGTCTTGTACTTCCATTTAAGAATATACACAGAGTTTTGACGTTTCCAAATATGATCACCTCTTTTCAATTTTTTTTTAACAACTTATTTTGGATTACTCCTTTGGTTACTTCGTAATGTGCCAGTGGTGTGGGTTTTGTGTTTTAAGAGTAAATTGGAAAGACTTTTATAGTAATTGTCCATGATCAAGTGATGACACTTTTTTAAATTAGGAGCCACACCTAAGTAAGCCTTAGTACTAAATTGTCAATTTTTGGAGTTAGCACCCTACTTGAAAATTGTTTTCCCTTATACATTTCTACATTTAAAATATAACCATCTGAAGAACAAGGTCATAAAATTATATACCGTACTTCGAATTTTTCCCTTTAATATACTGTCGAGAACCTAACCTTCCACAGTGGAGAAGCAGAGACTCAGCTAACAAGGGTTCGATATGTGGGTAAAAAGCATTTTGAAAATTATCAATCACCATTGTGTACACCGGCTCAAGTTTTTTCATTGGGCCTTCAGCTACTACTATTTTTTTCGAATACTCATCACTGGAACAATTCAGAAGTTGCTCAAACCGTCTTCCGACATAATTTTTTTTAGCGATTTGGTAATAATGCAAAGGGTTGTTTAAGAATGCATCTCGCAACACGGAGAATTTGGCAGACTCAAAAAGTAAACAAACCCTAAAATATATAGATTTCTTCTTTATCGGTATTTTTTAAAGTCAAACTTCTAGAGTTCATATTATGAGGCCAATTTTTTAATGCAAGGTTTTGACCATAATTATTTGTTGACCTTATAATAATTTCAAGTATATCATCCGTCCAAATTAAATACTTCAATAGGAGAGTCTTTAGCAGATTCTAATATATTTATTTTAATTCCAGAGGAGTTCGAAATAAATTCAAAATCGGAAATAGTTTTGTAGTTATCAACCAATTCAGAATCGTCGTCATTGTTTTCACTTTCATCACTAGACGTACTTATCTCTGTCGAATATTCATCATTAGATAAATGTTGTATTTGAGGCACTTAAGCATTTTAACTTAAAACACATTTGATGGATCGCAATTTGATATATTAGGTGAGCTTCTAATTGAGCCTTTTTCAACGACACCAGGTGAATAAAAATTAGGATCGGTATCAGAATCGTCAATTATTGAAATATTAGAATCATAAGAATCGAAATCTTCATCTAACAACTGATATACATTTTTTTCTTCTCACAAATTCGTTTTAGTATAAACACTCGTCACTCAACGCACTATCATACTTCCATGGCGATCGTGAACATTCTAATCTAATACATATTACGTATTGACGTATTATGTTGTATTTATCAAAAGAGAAAATAATAACAGTTATCAATATATAAATTATAACTAATCAACAGAAGAATAAAAATAGAAAATACGTGTGTACTATATTATAAAGACGTGTAGGTTAAAAATCGAGTGCCCAATGATCCGATGAGATGTCCGGGGTCAGAACAACTTCCCCTTTCATAAGAAACCATTGAAAATATCACTGCTATAGCAGTAATGACGCATTTTGGATGGTTCTTATACTACTGCTATAGCAGTAATATTCAAAAATAGCCCCTGACGTCAAATATTCATATTACTGCTATAGCAGTAATATTTGGAAACGTGCTGAATGCTGATAGTGGCAAATATCATATTAAATATACCATCTTTCTTTAACCATACAGGCTTTTTATTTTAATTGTATATTGTCACTATTTTTTCTTTTCTTGTATACAACTATTATATTTTATTAAATAATTGTTGAAACTAATTGTAATAACAAAGTTTAAATAAAAAAAAAATACTACACTTCATCAAATTTTGAATAACAAATTAAACAGAATAATTTCACTGCGAGGAAAATACTTACATATTTTTAAAATCTATAATCTCTACACGCCTCACGGAAGATGTCAGTTGTATATCATCGATGACAATCTCCGCAAGCATCTAAATTCCAAGTTGCGCTTATTTAAAGTCTATGGTGGCTTCAGCATTATGGCCAGAGACAAAGATGTATAACGAACTTATTTTTGTTGCGATACCCAGTTTCGCTAGCGTAACTATACTTTTTATAAAAAAAATAGAGAAATTTTTGGCTAACGTTTTAGTAAACAAAATTATTCGTCTACTTAGGATTCAAATGGAAACTTGTTATATGCATATTGTAAATTGTATACTCTTGTGAATATTTAACTACTTTTTTGCATGCATTTTTAGTTTAGAAATTTGAACAATGTACTTTACACTTACAGAAGTAGTTTTTTTCGGAACACACTAAAATCATTCATGCAGTTCGGTAGAAAAACTGAAGAGTTTTGTTATTTATCTTTAATTCGTAGTATACGCTATCGTGCACGTCGGTGTCGTAAGTTATGATGCATATATGATATATAATTTAATTAAAATCTGGCATCCTTATCTTATTTTCCGATTAAACTTCATATTATTATTTTAGTTTGTTCATTAAAATGTAGATCACACACACACACACATTTAGTATAAATAAAGTCCACAGATACAATCCAAGAACTTTACAAATACACATCGCGTGGGGACAAAAAAAAAAGAAAAACAGCTTTTTATATACAGTAGACACTCAGGCAAATTATGAAAATGTTCTTTTAGCCAAGTTAGAGTGAATAACTGTGTGACATACCGTCCTATAAAAAATACCATTAATATATATTTTTTTTTTTTTACAAAAAGCAGGTGTTGTGCTACAAGTGTTCAAAAACCAAAAACCTAAGTCCCTATAAATAACCATTAAAATTATTTAATGTTCTAGGTAGGTATAAAATTATATTTAATAAATCAAATAATTCATTAGTTTCTGTGAATATTCAATATTACAACACATTTAAATAGTTACAATAATTTATTGAAATAATATAAAATTACTAAAAAATCATAATTTAGAAAATTAAAATTAAGAATAATAAAAAGTAACTCTTCGAGTCTTTTCAATACGTTACTTTGTTAATCTGTTTTCAAATTTAAATGACTAATTCATTTTATACTTCAATATATTTTCAAACAATGTTTTAAATAATGTCAATAATTCAATAATAAACTGTTGTATATTTTATATTTAAGTTGGTATACAACTAACACGGTAGTTTAATATACAGTACACATACAATAACACTTAAAATATTATACCCACTAATATCATAGTTTATCTTTATAATCTAACTACTTACAAACCCTAACCTATAATTAATGTACCTAAATAGTTATTTTGAACATAATATTTTATTAATTGTACCTTATTGTCATAGTAAAATATTGTATTTTTTGTAATTTGTATCAAATTGATTTTAAAATTAAGTACAACTGATCGATACGACCGATTTAAGAGAAAAGAAATAAAAAAAACTAAATACATAACCTAGCCAACACTAGACATTATCATAACATGTGATGGTGAACAAAAATTAAAACTGTTTAACAACAATATTATATTCCTAAGAGGTTGATAAAATTAACATATTATCTAGGTATTCATGAATGAAAATCGATACTTTAAATATTTGTGGAAAAAGTCCTTTTGAAATTCAGGAGATAAGTCCGTGTTGAGCTGGCAGGATACCGAAAGGATTTCCTGTGGACCAAACGGACAAGCTTCGACTCTGTAGATGATATCCATTCATAAAATAATTATGATTTATCTGCGCCGACATTTTTGTGCGATCCACTGCTGGAACCGTCTTCTGACCAGTAGATAGACCATAGACGCTGAAAGTTTTAATAAAAATAGTATTTTCCGAATAGGTACTTGTAAGTTTATTACAATTTTGAATGGCTACATCGGTTCGTCAAAAACGGTATTCCTGCTACAATTCCGTTATCGTAGTGACATGCTCATCAAAGGTCTTCGTTGAAATTGTTGTTGTTGCAGAGTTTTAATAGGAACAACTTCATGCATATACCAGTATTTACTATATAGTATAGGTATAATATACTGTTATATAAATATGGTAATTCTGGTTTATCATAATTTATATAGTTTTATGCCAATAAGTATCGTAAGTCATGCTATCTATATAAAATAATACAGTCTGTATCGAATATAAAATATGTATTCGAATCGATTCGACGACGATACTTTATTGTATTCGTCTGTACCTCAATGAATGTAAAATAAAAAAAGTTTTATAGGAAATGATACCCTATACTTAAAGTTACCTATATGGAAATATTAATAGTATACTAAAACAATTTAACAATAAAAATAACAACAAATCGCAACTATAAATATTATATTGCTCCTGGAAAATATCCGTCCGACGTGGACGCGACTCGGCCAATCCTAATGCCCCCTAATGGTAGTGTTCCTGCAGGAGTCTGCCACCGCCGTACCAGCTGGGAAAGTATGACGACGCAGACGTGTAATGGTGCACGTTTACTGGCGGCGGTTGCGGCGAGTGTCTTTTCTGGTATTTGCCGGAGATTTGCACGCCTTCGGGAATTTCGAACGGATACGGCGGATCCTCGAAACGATATTCCTGTAACGGTTGCCTTTGTACCGTTACCGTTGTTTTGTCTGCAGAGTCAGCTGCGTGGTCGTCTCGGTAATCTCTGTCGTCCTTGTCGTCTCTGTCATCCCTATCGTCCCTGTCTTCCCTATCATCCCGTTCCCGCGAACGGTTGTCTGCGTCGTCGTACTGCGACGGTGCGCTTCCGTCGTCACGTGGTTCTTCGGAAGGACCGTCCACTTGTGCCAGTCGAGGCGGCTCCAGCTCCGAGCCTGGTACCTGCTTCTGTCGTTCCTCAGACGAGCCACTGTGGTGCTGGCGTTCCGTCGACGCTGCGGGCGCGACGTCCGGCTGACGGTGCACCACCGGGTCGTGTTCGGACGACAGGTGCTGGATGCCAGTCAGATAAGCGGACGTGTCCGCCGACGCTGTTGATGAGAATTTACGGGAAAAGTGTTCGGCCGGTTGTTCGGCACCCTGTTCTTCGGCCAAATACCCAAACGGACTGGTGCCACCCAAATGGTTCGCCTGATAACGTTCGGAGCTACCAACGCCACCCAGCTGATTCGCGTGATAACGTTCGGGGCTACCAACCCCAGCGCCACCGCTGCCTAGTGGATTGGTGTGATGATGTCCGGGGGCACCAAACTTGGGCAAGTGATCGAAATGGCCGTTGGGTCGGTGATGTTCAGCCGACTGTTCAGCAGCAGGTGACAACCTCTGTTTCTTGTAGCCGCTTACAGGTTTTGGACGACCATCGAACTGTTGCTGCTTTCTGTACTGACCTGGTTGACCACCGTGTTTATCCGTTCGTGGTTTCTTGTAGAACTTGTGCAGCGGCTGCTTTGGTCGGCCTCCCACACCACCACCACCACCTCCGATCGGTGCGGACTGTTTGCCCGACGCGTCTTCCAAATGGTGGTCAAAGCCTCCACCGAATCCACCGAATCCTCCGTCGCCGCCGCCGTCACCGCCCCCTCCTTCGCTGCCACCTCCGTGTCCCTCGTACATGTACTTGACATGTGCGTTGAAACCGTTATGCTTGTCGGCCGTGTACTCGACCACCCTCATGTGTCCGTCCGGTTGCAGAAACGAGTACGAACCGTGCACTGTGTCCCCGTCCCGGTGTTCCCAGTGGCTCTTGACATCCTTCGTTTTTGGATCGTGCACCCAATACCCGTACTTGTACAGCGGTTTCACCTGCAAGCCGACCGAAAATTCAAATTCAAAACTAGCTCACAAAGTTGTCGATCATAAACGACCCCTAATTATAGGTAGCAAACTTTATAGTAGATGGAACTGGAAAATATAAATTTGTGCTAATATTAATTACAGCACCTATTTTTTATTATTATCAGACAAACATTTACAAGTAACTAAGGAGAACACTAATTTATAAACTAAAATTATTTTTCTAATGCATTTTGCCCTTCAGTTGATTTGTGTTTTGGTTTGCCACTTTGATACTACGTTTTTTCTCCTTAAATCATAATTTAATAAGCTTAACTTTTCCATATATTATTCAATATCTAATAAATATATAAAGCCAGTACATCTCAATTGTCCACACCACAAAGTTTTCGTGTCTAGCAATGGCTGTTCCTACTTCTAGTACTGATAGTAATAAAAACAACTTACACTTCTATTTGTTATTACTTATTAGTAGTTATTACTAATATATAAGATTCGATTTATGTAAGCTTACGTGATGATCTTCATGATGTTCTTCGTTATGATTACCATGGCCGTCCCCTATCTGCTCACCGTAGTATTGACACCTGACAGCTGTCTGCGCCCATGTCGCAAAAACTAAAATTCTGAACACCTAGACAACGGGTTACTCGTATCATTATTATAGTTAGTCTACAGTTTACATAACATCTTTTGTGAAGTATGGAATTAAAAATTGTGTGCTGTCAATAATTGCGTAATTATTTTCATTTTCATTTACTTTAGCTATATCCATAAGTCGTTTTTTATTTATGGTCAGATATCCATCAATATTTAAAAACATGACTCGATTTCAGTATTTCGGAGAAAAATCTTTTAGGTACCTATATTATGATAAATATGTATTATTGATATTATGCTAACTGTATCTATTTTGCTTTGCTTTTTCAAAAATGCACGATAGTTCATGAATAACGTATAAATATGGTCGTTGTAAGCTGAAACGTGGTACGTTTGACAAAATATAATGCATTTTTTTGTAAAAAAATACTATACACTTTACTCTTGTGATTTACAAACACTATTTTAGTTATAATATTATTATTTCAATATTATATTTTATAATATAAAACACGAGCGCTTACTTCAATATCAGTTTCACATTATCGGCTTGAATACAATGCACCAATATTCGTTTACGTCTTTTGTTACGAATAATTTTGACGCTTTTCTTACGGCGTCTTTCTCGTTAACGCGACATTGTTAATGTAATAAACATGCAGTGGCTTATTCAAGATAGTAGATTAGATATACGTTTAAACGTTTCAGAATTTCTCGAACGCAACTCTTTGACACATCAATAGTTAGCGAAAAAATAATATTGCACTATTCACATGAATTTATGTCAAGTGATTAACAATATGTATGTCTGGTCTATCATAATAAGTGATATACGAGTAGTGTTATAAAAATATTGTATTTGACGTTTTGGCTGATTTTCTACGAGATTATCTTCGTATCTAATCAAAATAAGTTTTTAGGACGTAAAAATATTTCCTGGTGAACTCGTCTGTATAAACATGTATACAATTTAACGCTTAGGAGGAAAAGATCATCCAAAACTTTAACTTTCGAACAAACGTTTGAATAGCATTTTAAATTTAAGTACACAGAAACTATATACAATATACATAGGTACATAAAGTAAAGTATTCTATATTAAAATATTCTCACTTTGTAACCAATAGATCCGTGATAAGTTATATTATCATTTGTATTAACGTTGAATATAAATTCAAAATTCTCAACACATAATAGTGCATTGTCTTTTTATCTTACACACGTTTAATGGTTGTTTCAATAATATTCCAAACATAATATTTTACTCAATACAGTTTTGATTAAAATATATTATTGTAAACAAATAACATTTACATAACTTATATTTGATGATTTTAACTTTGCACATATACATACTTTTTGGGGTTTAGGTACAAAGATAAAAGCAAATTTAGACATTCTTTATTACTACTTTGTAAGTCCCATTGAACTTAGACGTATAGTAAAAACAAAATATACATTTTTATATAAATTATAGACAATTATAATCATGTTTGTAAAGCATTATTCAAAAATAAGTCGTAATAAATGAAATATTATTTTCTATAACTAAATTATGAAATAACATTTTTTTGGACGTTTAGAATTAAAAAACAATTTCAAATATTGGTATTTTCAATGGTTTAATTTTATAGTAATCATTGTAATTTACGGAATAAATCTAAACATATACTATAGATATTTAATATATGCCATATTAATATTGAATTGTAAATTGGATACAATATAATGATTTTTTCCCTGTATTATATTATGTCTAGCGTGGTTATGGTAGACATCGCAGGTTTAGGGTAAGTGGCAATTCTAGATGTCTAGTACTAATAACATTTCAAAATTTAAAAGATTTACTGACCGTCATATTATTGTGTGGCTGTTAATATTCGACAGAGTAGAGCGTAGCAAGAAAAATAATAAACAGTAAAACCTAATTATTATAATTTTAATATTATATTATTACCTTATTAAAATGACAACAGTCCCGTATAACCTATATCCTGTATATTTTAGTCTCCCTATATAATGGAAAAATTAGTTGGTACAGAGTGATTCCGTTATAAGGTGGTTTTACTGTAATATATAAAATGGAAATTTTTTAATTAGAAACTTCAATATACGAGTGCATTATAGATGTTTTTATTTTATTCGCTATAACAAATTATCTAATGATAATTAGAAGTTAAAAAAAATAGAAATATAATTATCCTAGTAAGTAAATAGATGTCGACTCAAATATCTATAGAAATACATTTGTAAACATTTTGAAGTATGTGAAATGTCGTGCATTATTTTTAAGTAAACAACTCGTCCAAGTACCGTATTATTTGGGTTGAGGTTAATTCAATGTTACGTCACTCGACAGTGGACACCACTCGAGAAATAGCTGTGAATCAATTATCGATTTTATTTTGGTGTTGACTTTTTGATGAAGGAATCTTAATATTATCATGATACGTTATTTCGCACAATAATATGTAAATTAAAATTTATCTTAAATAATAAAAATAATAAATAATTCGTATATTTTTAAATTAATAAATTCTGCTTTAATGAAAGATTTAATTAACTGGTTGATTTCGATTTAAGTATTAAATATTTAAGAGAAAAAAACAAGTTTTTTAATTTAAAAACCTTTGTACTATAGCAAGCAGTCAGACTAAAAAGACGAAACATAATTTTTCATCTTCTATTATTCATAAAAACTAAAAAGGCAACTTAAACGGAAGTTTTTATAAATATATATAGATTTGGAATATCTTATAATATAAATTCGCATTTAAAATGATTCCTTGTCAAACGAAATATTGTCCAAAACTTCCCAATTCTCTGTCAGGAAGTTTGAACAAAACTAAATATAATCTATAGCAATTAATGAGGTTTTTATCGATATAGTTTTTTTTCAAAACTCAAACACAAAGTAAATTTAATCTATTAAATCTATTAAATTAACTTTGTGTTTGAGTTTAGAAAAAAAAAATATCGTTATAAAACAGGTTGAAAACAAATTTAGGTCACTCTCTAGTTGAGTATTTTAGATAGGAACATTTTCAATAACAATATTATCTATGCTTTAGTCGTTGTAAAGTGAACGTCATCTACGTAAGGGAAAATAGATTATAGAGAAACATAATACAAAAGTGTAATTTTTACTCACATCTATACATGCCATTATATGCAATGAGAAAAAATATGAATTTAGATTACATTTTCAAACAGTTTAGTATGATTATACCGTATAGGTAGGTACTCATTTTCAAGACGAAACTTAAAATAGGTAGTTACTCTGATCAGATTTTTATTCTGAACGAAATATATTCTGAAACTACTTTTCTGCATATTATATAAAACCATTATTTTGACTATAATAAAAATTACACTTACTTTAAAACTATCTACTATAATTTATAAACAATTTTAATTAATTGAAAAAGCTTTATTTGCGATGTATTCTATTCTTGATTTAAATTTGACCACACCAATAAACTTAACATAGTGTCTGCAGTATAGGTATTTTAATATATTAAATGTAAGATTTGATACTATAGTGCACACTTATTAGCTATTCAATTAAAACTAAAATATCCCATTTTATTAAATTAACAGAAAATATATTTTATTTAGGGAAGCAAAATTCTCGTTAATAATTAAAACAAATACAATTACATTATTTTAATTATAATCCAATCTTATAAAAAATCTCGGGAAATGTTTTCAAAAGTAAATTTAATATATTTTATATTATTAAAAAATAAATATTCGATTTAGATAGTATATTATGCCTATATATTATATTATATATATTTTCAATAAACATATAAATTAGTCGCTCTGAAATATTTATTTAGTATAATGTAACACGATATAATCATGTAACAATATACTAAAACAACAGTACCTAGTTGTAAAATATCTCCGATTTCGATCGCATTACATATCAAAAATAATATATATTATTATATGTATAATACAATTACCTACCCATATTTCATATAAGCTTAAGTTTATTTTCGTGAAAAAACGTACGCTCGCTAAGATAGCTGCAGTCGAAATTCAGAAGAAATGATGCTAGGTATACACTTTTTGTTATTATATCATGTACTTACTACCCACATTTATAATAATATATGTTTATGTAGGGACTTACCCGGTGTGGTAGTGCGGAGTTCATGTTTCTTGAGTAGATCGATAGATGTTTTCGTCCAAAGGTCCTTTATATTTTTATATTATATGCGTATCTTTAGAAGTGCAGTCTATAGCGACAACGTCGAGAACTTTGGACGGCCCGCTATTTGAATTTTCCAGACGTCAGGTGAACTGTCCGAGAAAACTGACAATGATAGTAATAACATCAACCACAATGATGATATACAAATAATATTAGAAATAACGATGGTAAATAATAATAACGATAAATATAATGATAATGTAGCTGTATTTTATCTGATAAACAACTACGATTTCCCGGTGTGATGGTAGAGTGGTCTATGACGGACACTGGCTCGAGACCGTTAATTATGTATCGCCTTAGTTTCCCTCCATTTTTCACTGGCTGTACAGTTTTTCTCTGCCACCAGACCCAAACCATGACATAATAACCCAAAGAATATATTATATATAAAAAAAAACCAGTAAGACTTATTGGTAGGAGGTATACACATGTGTATATAACATTATATTATCCAGTTACGTCTTCTGACATTGTTATAAATACCCTAGATTTCCACGTCTTATACTATAATATACCTAATATATATATATATATATATTAATTTATTAAATCGACAGGTGCGCTGTCGGTAGGTCTACAATGGATGTAGGAATATCATATTATATAGTTCCACTGTATATGTACTAGGTGCACCTACTAGATGTGCACCTACATAATATTATTATTGTAAGTGAAATCGATTTTCCGGAACGGTACAACAATAATATAATAATATATGTACTTTTAAATATGTAATCTACCTACCTACCGTATGTGCGAATGTCATATTATATTGATCAGTGTAGTTGTGTACGTGTTTGCTGCAACACTATTTTAATATGAGCAGATGATGATTATTATTAGTTATAGTATATCGCAGATTAAATAAATTTAACAAACAATTATAATACATAATATTCATTAGGCAATCACATAATATTCACTATAGGACGAACGCTCTCAAAATTACATTTCCATTATTTCATATTATCTGTTAAGCTTATTATATAAACCATATTTATATAAAAAGTATTTAATATGCACTGCTACTTAATTATCAAATTATATAAAATTACGGATAGCCGAATACCGTTCGCATTGCTGCAGGTATAATAAATTATAATATGATTAGTGATTACAATATAATGTTCGATGATTTTAAACGATATTTTTAAGCTAAACATTTTTAATAAGTAGGCACATTTACCTAAACTCAATTTTCCAAAATGCATTTCTAAAGTTATAGTGTACGGCCACTTACACAACGTATTTACTTTAAAAAAAACTTATGTAGGAAATGTATAAGTATAGAATATTTAAAGCAAAATGTTTGATGAAAAAAACATATTAAATCTGCTAAACATAAAGGAAAATATAACAATTGATTATGACAAAAAAATACTAGGAACAAGGAAAGGATCCGATATTGGTATTTGTATTCAGTATGCACTTGATTGCTAAGATGGCAGTAAATTGCATCTTAGCGGAAGCAGAGGTGGATTTTTTGAAAATAGAATTACTGAAAAAGGCTGGTTTGTTCGATCTAATAAAAGATGGACAGCAAAAAAATACATTCAATAGATAGAAATAAAAAAGTCACTTGAAGAAAACATTAATGTAAATTGTGTTCATGAATGTAAATTGACTTATTTACATTTATACAATAATTATAAAAATAGTTCATTTTACAGTGATTTTACTAATTAACGAAAAAATATATAAATAATTATAATATGTGAATTTTATAAATCAACATACATCACTTTAAATGAAATCTTAATTCATTAATGTACTTTATAATAAGTAATGTAGTTAAATAGTTAACACATTAATAATTTGAAACATGCCTAGGTACCTACTTGAATTTATTCATACAACATAATTTGTTTTGTTTTTTTTTTTTGATAGTTGATTAAATTTATTAATTTGTTAATTTATACTTAATGAATACAAATAAATTAAATAAAGTTAAAAATGATATTAATTTCAATGATGAAAAAAAAATTGTTAAGATAATATGTCAAATTTTCTTATTATTTAGTATATTATGTTATATTCATATTTATATTATTATGTATATAATATGTTTTTTCGTGTGTTAATGTGTGTTATACACTATACAAATATATCGCACTGCTTTGATTGTTATAATTTCGAAATATCTGCATAGAAACAAAAGAACAACAGCGTAACCAGTTGCTCAACAATTCAATTTAATTCACGATTAGTTCAAAATCAAATCATTGAACGAATTGTTTGTTTTCAAACTTAAATGCATTATTGTATGTAGGTTGGATAATTTAAGATTTATTACAAAACAAAAATAAAATAAAATACACATCGGATGCAGACACTTTGAGACACTCTATTCATCTCGACTGAAGGCAGTGCGAATACTATTTTGTCAATGTTATTATCATTATAGCAATTACGGTCGAAAACGCTACTAAGCTGAGTTTGGTTGACAAATCATATAAACACAGTAGGCTTAATGTCTTTATAATATCGTTCTTACACAAAAATGTGTCCGACTAGACACATGCACGTATACAATTATTGTTAGTTGTGTTTTATTAGAGATACCTACTCTCAAACAACACGACTACTATTATCTCGATGTCAAAATAATCTACAGGTGGAAACGGCGCATATCGCACAATGACGCACATCGCGGTTGTTCGATCTCATCAATCGTAGCCTCGTAGGCATAGGGTGCGATATCGTAATAATACGACATACGGGCAAATGATATTCTTACGATTCCCGTGTGGCCTGCAATGTCCGGAAAATAATGATATAATAACAATAATAATATGGTATAGTTTTACACTGGCAGCACATTCCGAGTACACGGCGAATTTAAATGTCGATTAATCGTCGGCACGCCGGTGGGCATTGTCTATACGGACACGCCGCGTTAAAACGGGAAAACACGTGTGCCGTGCGTGACCCCAACACGTAATACGCGTCTGTGCCTAAAACCGTTCGCTAAACATGGCTGTTGTTGCATTGCAGATTATGTTAACGCGGGCAACGGGTCGTTTGCAAAATTGTCGGAAAAAATTGCACCGGTTACCGGGGCGCTAGCTGACTATAATCACGGCCCAAAGATTCGTGTTTACTGGGTCATGTCTAATTGCGCGCCGATTGTCTAGGCAATTTCCAAATGCCACTATTTTTTGAATTATTTGCATTATTTCCCCCCTCTCCACCAACACACACACACACAACCAACTCACCCACCCCACTTTGTAGTGTTTCGCAAACTGTTTACAAGACATTCGTTTCAGTCTAAATCAACACAGTAAGTACCTCGAATAATATACCTACCGCGTACAATGTTATATAGATGCGACGTCATTATAGGTCGGAGTGAATCCTACGGATACAATGACGTACTCATTATTGGATGTATTAATACGATTATAATATTTGTTTCCTGTGTGAGTTATAGTATTATTATAAGGTTTATTTAAATAAACCGTTGACCATTGACACGTTCATAATCTTATGACAGGAGTCGCGCCTGCGAGAATATCTGACTTGACGAGTCACAGAATTCGGCGATCCTGAATAATTGTAACTCTTCAACAATTTATTTTTGGTGTATTTGTGTACCTCACCTATCTACAGTTTGAAGCATTTGTTTTTATATTTTAGAATAATACAACTGTCTGAAAAAGCAATTATCTAATTGAAAATATTTTTAACGGTGAATTATAACTAAAATGCAAAAATGAAAAATGTGTTCAGTCTGATGCAAAGTAGTACCTTACATCCTGTTGCCAAATCGAAATTGTTTGCATCTGATTAAGGTAATATCTAAAATCAAATGCACCTAAATAATAAATGTTCGTCGGTAGTTTATTGAACGTATTCCTACGCTAGTCAATTGGTGTGTTTCGTCTCGTCCTAATTCCATGTGACTGCTAGCACGCATTGCCGAATGCGGAATGAATATGTCTGGTAATATTATACTGCAGATCGTTAATTCGCATCAAGCGACACAATTGCCTATACTATGACGCCTTGAAACGTCACGTTGAGCTTATTTTCCCATAATATCTGAAAAAGTAAAATACCATTATCCCAACTTCTAAAACCAATACCGTAAATTGCAGTGACATTACGGGGTGACTTTGGTTTTTACCTAATTATTTCTTCAATTGTGGAATATTGCAACACTAATTAAAGAAAAATAGTGTTTTTTCCTATGAATTGGTAATATGATATGATACTAAATTATTAATAGTTGATAAAACTAATTCATTTTATTATTTATGTCGTTATCGTTAACAATTCAAAAAGAATATTTATTTTTACGGTAATTAGTTTAACGATAAAACATATTATTATTAAAATTATTATTATAATATCAAACATATTTTCGATTGGAATTGTTTCTTCACTCATTGTATACTAAACGTAAATTTCCGACACATTGAAATAAATTGTGCATATTGTAAAAGTCTAAGGGGCAGTTTCAACAACTTTGGATTCAAGACTTTTTTCAGGCTTTCTATTGCGGCTGAGACACAGCATATGACAAAACATCATTGCCAACATAAATATTTTTAAAAAAAATTTTTTCTTTGTAAATTTTTAATTGTGCCAAGGCTGGCTGTATTTTTTTTCTAAACGATTCTAATTTCTAACCACCCATCTAAGTTGGTCAGCTGATCAAGTAAGCAGGTAGCTGAATGTTGAACATTGAAGTTGTTAATTTTTTGGTTTTGTTATTATTACGCTTTGTTTGTCTTGAGACGTTTTATTTTAAAAATTTTCTCTTCGTAATCATTTTCTATTTCAATGTCGTTTTATTCATTATTCACCATACAATTAAATTTCAAACTTTGAACCACTATTTATATTAAGATTATTTGGAATAATATTTTGGTCAGGTACTATTTCGTCATCGAGCTGCTTCACATCAAGTTAATCATATAAATTCAAATAATTCAAAAAATTGTATTAAAAAATTGAATTATTATTTAGCTTTCGGTAAGTGTTTGAAGGGTTATTTTTATATCTTGTATATTCCTCAGAGATTTTTCATTTTCATTCGTAAACGCGTATTGTTTGTTAATTTATTATATAGTGTTTGTATGTTGTTTATTTCTTATAAGTGTTTGTAAATTTGGGGATTTAACTTTACCGTGATTCACAATTCGTTTTCAATTAAATCAGATCTTGTTTTATTTTTTTTTCGTTGTTCGAAGAATTATTGATTGACTCATATTTAACCTTATGTTTGTTCATAACGTGCTGAAATATGTCTTTAAATTGACACACTTCAGATTCTTGTAAAAATCTAATAATAATCTATGTTATAAATTGTTGTTCAATTTGTATGTATTAAGTTTAATAATATATATATTTGCTTTATTCATTATTGATATAACCTTGGATATTAATTCATTTTATTAAACTATATAATCAGGCCAATCAATATTTTTTACAAAATGTATATATTTGTTCGTATTTAATATTATATAAATGTATTTACGCATATTAAATAAATGTATAATTGAATATCATAGTAAACTATAAGTTTTTTTGACGTCCACATCCACTAAAGAGCAATAATACTTGTTCTTAAAACTATATTTCTTACTAACTTAATACTTGATTTTTCATCAAAAATGCAGAAAATTTAGTTAGCTAAGACTAACATACTTTTGTTCACATTTCTGTTTCCTATAGGTATTCATCTTGAAATTCTCTCACGTATGAAGCCAACGTCACAATTAAGTGTAAATTCATGTGACAATAGACGTTTTACCGGTTACCCGGTCACGTATTTAGACTGTGTTGTATAATAGCGGTGCATTATAAAACAAGATTACGATTCAATACGTTTGTGATTTTCTGTCCACGATTAAATACAATTGGACAAAAAATTACAAATATTAAATTCCATAACATTTCATATTGTTACCATTGATATATTATTCATATTCGATATACACGATGGTTGTTGCCTAAAATAGTTACATCCAAATTCTGTACGGTTGTTAAAGAAATGTAAAAATAGTATTAAAATAATATTACAATACATGATTATATAATAATACATTTTTATGATTTTCTAAACTATATCTACCTAGTTATTGGTACTACATGAGTTCTGCAAATGTATTAGTATTTTTCAATATTGCGGAATTGTTTAATTGTATCGTCTCACGTCTGATTCTTTTTAAATATTTAAGACAGTATTAAGATTTAAGATGAATCTTTACTGTTAATTTGGTACAAAACTTAAATTATTATTTATTTAAAATTAAATATAAAAAAAAAATAGGTAGAGAAAATCTCTGAATCCCTATAGGCCTTAGGAAGAATAATTATTATTGATTAGTATACCTAGATAATATGATTATTATTGTCGTATGGATTAATTTGTATCAAATTGTTTCAAATTAACCCAGAGCAATGAAATAAAAAAAAATGTACAGTGTAACAAACATTTTTGGTTTATGGTGCTTCATAGAATACTACTATGAAGAATCTTAAAAATACGAATAACAAATAATAACAATTCACCGTGACTCGAAGAGAAAAACGTTTAGTTCAACATGCCTCATAAAGTACAGTTTAGAAAACATAGTTATAATTTAATTACGTTATGGTATAAACTGAAAAGCCACACTCGGAGGTAGGTTTATAAATTGTTATAGACAGTCATCATTATAAATTAGTGATTAATTGATGATAAAATGGCCATATTATGTCGTCGGTACAGTTAGAAATAAAATTCCACGGTAAAACAAAACCATATATTTTTTACATAAGCGCCAAGTTTAGTGTTTCTTGTCTTTGAATTAGTTCTCTTAGAAACATCAAACGTTATACTATACAGCGGTAGGACAATATTTATAGTATAAAAACATATTTAACACAAGCCCTTGAAATCAAAAAGAAACGAATGAATTACACCGAAGTGTTACAACTGACGCAAAATTGTTGTTAATGTTATGACTTAATACTTATATATTAAATCCCTACCTATAATAAATAACTGTATCAGAGTTTGGCTAATTTGTTACTTATGTGTTCAAATGTCAAATCATATTTTTGAATTTGTTTCATAAATCTATGAATGGGTATAACTAAAAATATTCAAAACATTAAAACGTAGTAGAACATACGAATACATACTAGTTAAACATATACATATATGTTTATATAACATAATTATATTATGGTTTTAAAAAACAATGTTAACTGTAAACTACATTAAAACAAATTATTTCTTGTTTTATAAATATTACTGGTGTACCTGCCAAGTATTGCATTTGTGTAGTTCAATAAAACAATTAATTTCAATATTTGGATACGTGTGACAATATAATATTTAGTCGTTCACGTAAAAATTATGACCAATAACAAGTCTGAAAAAAAATGAACATAGAAAATAAATCATCAAATGTAAAAACGTAGTGATATTATATGAATGATTAATTTAACTATTGTTGAAATAATGTACTTACGTAATAAAATTTACATTATTTTAAAAATTTATATCTGTGTACATAATATTATTTGTTGATTCTTTTTGAATTATAAATTCAAATTATAAAATTATAAAATTAATCAACAACAACTATTCCTACCTACAAGGTTGTGCAGTATCTACAATACAAGATTCTCGTCGAAATTCGTGAAAATTTAGTGATCCGGGTGCTGGGGTAACGTTACCTCAGCAACCGTGAAAGGATTTTGGATTTTGGGAGGGTTTGAGTGTTGTACAAAATTGTACAAAATAAAGTACATAATACTGCGTGATTACAATTCATGATTTTGAAAGTACGGGTACTGGGGTAATGCACCTCTTAAATCCTTAGGTTTTTTTTAATTTGTAATACTTTTTTCAAATGCATTACCTAAATACTGAAATAAAATGCCACAATTAACCTACTACATATGCTTTGATCTCAAAATGTGCATTTATACATATTCATAAAAAAAAAAATACCTAATAACTCTATGTTTTGTGAAAAGATATATTTTATCCCTGTTCAATTGTATACTTACATACAACAAATAGATATGTAAAAACAAATAAATTCGTCCTCCAGTAATAAAATATAATGACGTAATATTAAAAAAATAAGATAGGTACTGTATAAATATTCAATGTAGACTTCAAATACAGCAAAAAAGTTTGTTGAAGACGTTGTATATACTATATAAAAGTACCTAGCTGAAAACTTTCTGGTTTTAAAGTAGAAATGAATCTTATATGAGAGAGTAATACAATGGAAAATAAGTTTTAGTTCAAAAAAGTACAATGATGAATAATTATATGAGAGTTGCATCATTTTATTGCATGTAACAAAGATGAGTGTTGGTCATTAGAAACTTATCGATCACTTTATTATGTAAATCCCGATGTAAAAAGTAGTAGCTTAGCAACTTTAGATTCACAATGGAAGATACGTATTATATATTATTATAGGTACCTACTATAAATATAGTAATACATGTTGTGCATCAAATTAAAGAAAAACATATTTTAAATACCTCTGTTTTTTGTACAGATATTTACATTATTATTTTTAGAAATTGTTATTTAATGCACTTAGTTAAGACAACATTTTAAAAAAGAGCATGCACATAGTTAAATTTCTAATGCATGTTATAAATTATACATACCTATATTATTACTTATTATATATATTAATATGTATACTGATAAATAATTATACTAACTATATTATATCTTATGGTATCTGAATATATGTGAAAGCAGTTGCGTAACTGTGTGGGGTGGCAAGGGGGGAACTTTACTCCACTAACAATAAACAATTTAATTTCACTAAAAGTAAGCAATAATAATAAAATACATTTTTAATATGTATGAATAACTATTTCACGACAAAGTACCTCCTCTGGGAGTTTTCTCCACTCAGAACTTCTTGTCGTTATTGCATCTAATAGTATCTATCAATTAAACGTATTGTTCAACTGCACGTTTAATAGATAGATAGCCGAAATAAAAGTTGTAAAAATAAAACAACAAAGCACGTCTTAAAATTATTAATTTAATGGGTATAATTAATCATAATAATGGGTAAAATTTCGTGTGACAAAAAAAAAGGTCCGAAAAAATATATCAGCTCCTCTAGTTGTGAAATCCGTAAGGCTATAATACAAACATAATATAATAGTTTCACACATACAAATAGAAGTTGGCATGTTTTGAAACTGTCAAATACATTTTACTCGTGAACTTATTACCACCAATTAACCTGTTAATGATTTCCACACAGCGTCGGAAACAAAAAATAAACACATGCACCACATACACCACATACATCCATATATTATGCAAAATAGTACAATAATTGTGGATATTATTACATCACATCACGTAAAGTGCTGGAAAATTAGGATATTCTAGTTCCCATGGGTCGACCTTGTAGCCGTTGTCCAATTGTAACAATCTTCACCATGGGATCGTAATGTTATGATATTCGACTCCATAAGTTTTTTGACACGACATTAAATTGTTGTAAACTGCGTAATATTAGTAGACATAATAATATATAAATAAGACTTACATATGAAAAATATCGTTTGTGTCGTCTTGTGGTTACCTAGTACTCGTCAGACTTAGTAAAACATAGTCGTGGAACGTCTGTTTTTGTACAACCGTGAGTGTTTAATAGTTAAAAATTTATAATTCCATTCAGTAAACAGTATCTATAACAATGATGAGATATGTAGTACAAGTAAGTCATATTAATTATTGTATTATTTCATTTTTAACTCAATCGTCAATTTATTATTGTTACATATTATTATATACTTAAAATGTTAATTACAAGACGCAAACGAGTATTAATAGATTCCTTACAAATAAATATTTTATTATTTTTACTTACCACTGTACCAGTTGTACCACTATTATAAGTTAATAAAGTTTAACATTTTATAAACCTACCATGTTAGTATTTAAACATTTTAAAGGAACGTCACTTTATCCTCGAACTAAATTATGAAATTTAATTTATTGTGGTTACAATTATTTGGGCTTTTGGTAAAAACTTTTTACTAACCAACAGTTTTACTAAAGGTAACATTGGTTAATTAACAAAATTATTTTATCATATCACAATTATCAACAATCGCCTAAAAATTCAACAATAATATATATTTTTTTTTTGTTAATAAATACGTACATAAATATGAGTCAAATGTACTCAATATTCAGTGAGTACAGCCATATTACTACTCGTTAATCACTAAGCTGATCTGGCATTCTAAGGAATTTCGAATATTTAGTCACTGCCAGGGTTTAATTTAATTTTTGAATTTTGAGTCCGCTGCAACACGATTGCGCACTTTTTTTTTAACTTGACTCATTACAGCACGATTACGCACCAAATAATATGTGTATAAACTACAAATAATTTATGTAGAACATAAAATAATGTATACAATAGATATTTTCTATAATTTTCATGTACATGCACAATGCATTCAATAACTAATTATTAATTCACAATTTTCCTTTCCAATTAGGACTAACAACAAATAATCATCGTTGGCTTTGTTAAAAATTGTTTTTTTCTACATTTTTGTTCTAAATAGTATATAGAAGACTATAAATGACATAGTCAATTAAAAGTCAATATTTTTTTTGTTCATAAAAAAATAAAACATTAATACCTTGTAAAATAATTCACTATTATAATTATATCTTTGTAGTTTGTACTAATAATTAAATTATATAATAAAATTATAAAAATAATCAAAATATAGTATAAAAAATTAAAACCAATTCTTAATGAGTTCAGAGTTGGTATATTTAATATTGACTATATATTATATAATATACTATACATAATTTAGATTTTAAATTTAGAAAAAAACAATTATTAACCAAGCCAACGATGATAATTTGTTGTCAGTCCTAAGCCTGTAATAGTTGGTAAGGTAAATTTTGAATTAATAATTAGTTATTAAGTGCGTGTATATGAAAATTATAGAAAATATAATTTTATATTCTACATAAATTATATATAGTTTATACACATTTTATTTGGTGTGCAATAGTGTTGTAGTTTTATCAGGTAAAAAGGGATTGGGGTACAATCGTGTTACAATTTTGGTACGCAAGCTTGTTATAATTGGTAAAGTCAAAAAAAAAGTGCGCAATCGTGTTGCAGCCAAGTACTATACAGAACGTATAATGTGTCGGACTAAAAATTATAAAATATTACTTTTTAAAAGAATACCCAAAACAATTACCTAACACCTATTGTATGAAAATTTGAAAAACAATTCATTCAAAATAGAGTATATTACAAATTAGAGTATATTACATGTATAATGAATATTATATTAAATATTTTTTTCATAAACGTTACGAATGAAAATGTATTAATATGTATATAGCTGTAATAGTCCCAAATTCGTGATTTTGTTTTTAATTATCCATAAATTATTATTTTTTCCTGCATTTACACAATAACATAAATAACATGCAACTTCTAAATTATCTCCAACTCTCCAAGTTGAAAACTTTCTTTGTATACCCTCTGAGTTCTGGACAAAGAATTTTCATTTTTACATCATTAACAGTGAATAAACATATTGAGATATTCTAAAAAACTTACAAAAGAAATAAATTAAAAACTATACGATTACAAAAGTGAACAAAACAAATTAGGTCATAAGTTCAACTAAAAAATTGTGTAGGTACAACAATAAATATATTAATGTACTATTAACTATTCAGATTAAACACAATTCAATATTTTTCATTTGCTAAAACGTTTTGCTTTTATAAAATAATATTGTACGTCTTACGTGTACATATTAATTATACTAAAATATATTGTACAAATAATAAAACACAATAAATATTTAAATTTACTTTTTTTATTTTGATATTCAATAATTATCAGAAAATCCAAATTATGATATACATATTATATTATATTATGTATAGTTTATTTTTAAATAAACATTTAGTAGTCTTACTTATAAAATTAAAATACTTATTTTGATAAAAATTAATAGTTTTTACTTTTTAAGAATAAATTTAGACAGTTTTCATGTTTTATAAAAAGGGAAAACTGAAAACCAAAAACTAAACGAATCAATAATGTAAGAAAATTCATACCTTATAATTTTAATCGTTTGTTGTCAATCTTATGTCAAAATATTTTTGAAGGCTTATAATACGTGTTATTTAGTGTTAATCATATTATTATAATATGTACAATGTTCAATATGTCTAAATAATATGTCTATTTAAAAAATCCCCCTACGATTATTCAGACTATAGACATAATATTTACACGGTCGATTAATACATTTTTAACCATATCAACAATTTCGCAAAAATATAATAATAATGCTAATCGCGCGAAACATATTAATATCATATTATTTTATTAACATAAAATTCCTATTTTAATTTAGTTCAAAAATTATCTTTCACTTCTGCATTGTCCCTTTCCGTCAAATGACCTTCTATCCTAATCCAGTACAAGAACTAAACCATAACTGCTAATATTAGTTCTCAAAAGAAATTCATTCTCGTCGACCTTGTGACTAAATTGTGAGTTAAGCACATTTCTAAGCACATTTTCTTCCATAAAATCCTTAAAAACTAGTATGTTAAATCAAGACCCTGAACATTTTTGATCGTAGACAGATTACTTTTAAAAAATACACTGAAAAATTTGAATTTTGAATAATAATTACCAATTGATATAATATTATGATTGGTCTCTATTTATTTGGATATTTAGAATAGCAGATGATAAAATAGAGCAAATGTGTCCTGATAAGTTTTTTCCCCGCGAGAAATAAATCAATCCATTTATTGATATTTTTAATACTTATCCTATTGTTAATATTTACATATTACATCTAGAATTAAGTTCCTAATTTTAATAATAATACTTAATTTGTATTTTATGCAACTCATTTGTGTTTACATCATACAAAAATAATTTTTTCACACTCTCACGTAATATACAAAACCATTTTTTCACAGATTTCAAGAGAATATTTTATTATATTACTATATTAGGTTAAATTATATTGTATGCGTGCTATTATTTTTGAAATCAAAATTGTCAACACTATACCAAATATAATAAAATTATGAAATATTAAGTCACTATTCATTAATAAAGTAAAAACTATTGTAATGGTTTATAAAAGATTAGTTAAATAATATCGTTTGAAGGTATTAAATTTAAATTTAACTTTTTTGATTCTAGTGTGGTAAAATGTCAGGTATTTTTGTTACAAAACACATTCAAACTATTCAATTTGTACGCTTTAATGCAGTTGTGTTTTTATTTAACAGACATGTTTTGATGAGATAAAATATGTACATATATGTAATTTAATTTGCCTATCTTCTAGCCCTAATATAATACGTTTTAACTAACTAATAGCGTTTTCCACCTTGCCGAACACTCACCGCGACAGTTTCCACTGGCACTGTGCGAGTTTATCTATGTTATCACTAGTGCCAAATTTCACTACTAGATGTGGAACACAAAAAATCATTATCTTGCATACTCGTAATTATTTATAGCAATTATATTTTATGCAAAACATATTTTAAAACTGCAGCTGTTTTTATACTTTTATAATATAACGTATTATATGTACCTACATCTATATTTACCAAACACACACACATTTTTCTAGTCCGTAATATATACAAAAACTCATAGATAGCTAATTTATGTTATAATAAATACTTCATTATCCCAATATTCTTTTGCAATATCAAGGAAATTATTAATTTTTGAAATTTTTGTTTGTGAAACTGACGAATTTTTGAATTATTTCATCATTGCTAAATTACGATGATGAAATTAACTCCGAAATAATCTGTACCTTTAAAATTGAATCCATTATAAAATTGTATGAAAATATGAAATAAAGAATAGGATAATCAGTGTTGATAAAAGTGGTTTATAAAAACTGTATTAAAAATGTCGCTTTTGCAATGCACAATCGCTAAACACTCGTTTAGTTTTTCAAGATTGAACACAAAATCACACTGGGATTTTGCAAACACGTAGTGGTAGATGAAACACACAAATGGCACTCAGTGCAATAGTGCAACTAGGTGGAAAACGCTATAGTATTATGAAACTTAATTTACTTAATATGCATAATGCGTATAGAATATAGATATAAATAATACAAATTAATAACAATGTGTGCAGTAGAGAGCTTTTTAAACACAATAACCAATCGATCGTAAAGTGCGCCCGTGTGTCGATGTTTCGATCCGTTATCAGTGTTCTGTGACAAGGTCAGCGTCATTACGTTCATGCTGCACCATGTACGGCGAACCTAGATATTACAACAGTTCCGGTACTCAAATTCCACTTCATATTGCCAAAATACTCCCAACTGTCTACGATTCTAAGGGTAATTTTATTCCCTTTCAAAATGAGGACGGAGTAACTACTTTGGCTCCGAAATCCAAACGAAATCTCTCATCATCCTCGACTAGTTCCCCATCACATAATAAAAAAAAATCTAAGTTCTTCGTGTCACCAAACCGGGTTTCATGCCTACCTATTGACGACGAATCTAATGATGAGGTATTTCCCGTGTCATGCGATAACAGCCCCATAACAAATGCGGATTGTAATCTTACTTCAAACCAGCAACATGCAAAGCCTGCCACTACTCTCCCCCTCCAATCTATGTGAAAAACGTAAGCGATATTACCTTATTTAAAAACTCGTTATCGAGCAGGATTGATATTAATCGGCTATCATTTAAAGCCACTCGATCTTACCTAAGCGTTAGGCCAAAAGACGCAGATAGTTTCGATGCAGTCATTAACTTTTTGAGGGAAACCAGTTTTGGCTACCACTCTTTTCTTCCCTCACATCTACGCCCTTTTCGGGTTGTAATCAAGAACTTACATTATACGACGCCCACTTCTGATATTTCTGAAGCTCTGGACACCCTCGGACATACGGTCACGAGAATCTCAAACATTTTAAAGCACGGCGTTGCTTTACCACTATTTTACGTGGACTTAAAACCCGCTGAAAACAACAACGACATCTTTAAGGTATCATCTCTTTTTCATACTCTGGTAAAAATCGAAAAACCGTACAAGGTCAATCGGGTTCCACCTCAATGCCACAAATGCCAAGAATACGGCCATACTCGACGGTTTTGCGGTCATCGACCTCGCTGCGTCAAGTGTGGTGGTGATCACCTCACCTCCGAGTGCAGCAAAGACAGTTCCTGCCCAGCTAAATGTGCCCTGTGTGGAGGCGATCATACGGCGAATTTCAAAGGATGTCCGTCATTTAAAACTCTCCGCAAATATCAATCCAGTATTCATCGTATGCCACAAAAATCTAAAACCTCACATCCCTCCAATACAAATTCAAACCCTGATCCTAAATCTATGCCCAAATCTTACGCTCATGTCTTATCTGGTTCCGAAAACAACAATAACAATATTTCCGTTATCGAAACGTTGTTATCAAAATTTTTTCTAAATTTCACTGCAATTATTAATCCACTTATATCCCTCCTTTCCACTGTCCTAAACAAAATTAAATTACCTTAGTCACACTAGCGTCATGTCATACTCTTACCTCTTTCGTTTTTCATTCCGTTAATACATTAATTAATTATTATTATCCATTTTATTACTTTATATTCTTATTTATCATTATCTTATCCACATAATTATATATTATATAACTCTATATATACATTCTAATGCATGCTACACACTTAATACTTATATATATCTCAATTATCTGTATCTCTTATCTTGTATATTATGTATATTAATTGTCGAGCCGTAATAGTTTTGTGCTAATGGCTAATAAAAAAAAATAAAAAAAAAATAACAATGTAATAATATAATATAATGTGTAAATCTAGAATCTAAATTTTTGGAACAGGAGCCTAATTGGACATTTTATATAGATGGGTTACAATATTTTAATCATTGTATTTCTCTTTAAAAATGTGCATGTTTATTTTTAAACTTGGAATTTGGATAATCCACAATATCATAAGTACAAACAAAGGTTATCCCATCTTCCATAATTATGCCCCTGCTTGTAGATTCCATATCTATCATCGTAGTGATACAAATGATACTTTTACTATGAATTCTAAGACATCGGAAATTATTTTTTAAAAAAAATGTTCAAAATGAAGACAATAGGTATATTTTATACATTATTAGTATTGCATGGGCATCAAAATTTGAAGAGAAAAAAAATGTAAAAATTTACTATTCATAAACAAAACTGTACTATAGTACCTTTGTAAGACAACTAAAGTAATAAAAAATAAAATAAATTCCAGGTGATGTCGTGCTTATTATTAATGGTTAGCATATCATTGTCGAGGTCAAGATATCCAGGTCGACGGGATATTGATTATTACGTAAGAATATTTAATTATATATTAACCGGTGATGGAAATAGTCGAGTTAGAATATTATAGCTCAACGTAAACTAAGATTATTGTTTATATGTTTTATGAGTTTTATAATTTATGGCATTATTTTCTAAATTGAAATTATCTTAATAAGTCTTACTTATATTTATTAATTAATTAAAATTTGAATAGTCAGTTTGAAAACATATATTAAAATGGTATTTTATAAACCTGTAGCGTATATTTTGTAGTGTTTTAAAATAAAACTGTTTATCATGTGAGTAAAATACTTTAATACTTTTAAAAGTTGTCAGAGTAACTGCAGAATCACTGCGTAATATATATTTGAATGTATAATTTGATTAAGTTTCTGTTTTACTTAGATATTCGTTGTTTTTAAAAAAAATCATTTTATTCATAATTTGTAGGTGGGTATGTCTACTGTTTAAAATTTCCCCAGAGACCCAAATACCAAGCTACCTACAGTTTTTCTACATTTTCTTACTACCTCTCTCTTTTACAATTACTTTTTTTCGTATAATAAGCGGAAAATATGTTATCAAAAAGAATAAGTGTATACGTAGAGTTTTTTTCGAGATATTTGCGTTGACATAGTATTTGTATTCATGATATTACGATAATACCTCTAGGGATAAAGATCAAATATGGTGTGTTCGAAGACGTACAATACAAATCCTTTTTCCGAATGAAACGCACAAAAAAAAAGGTGACAATACAGAAATCGACTGTCCTACTAAAGTGGGTTTGTTATAATTCATGTGATATTAAATTTCCAAGAAAACGATAAGAAGTTATTATCACGAACTCAACTCTATAGCTGTAGTTACAACCCTGGGTTCTTATTAATTATCCACTCATCTTAAAAACTTTTCTGAGAAATCCGAAAAACGACTCATTTGAGACCAAAGCACCGGCGGCGGCACGCTTGTCAAATGTGCAGACAAAATACTCCATCGACACTTTTGTGTACCTTCCCATCGAAATAATATCGTAGTCTAAGCGCCACCAACAACCTGTAATACATGATATTTTTCTCTCTCTCTCTCTCTCGAGGTGCCGGCGAGCTACGCTTACAAGTACGGAGTGCACGACCCCGCCACGGGCGACATCAAACACCAATCGGAAGAGCGGACCGGTGACGTGGTCCGCGGCCAGTACAGCCTCGTGGAGCCCGACGGCACCGTGCGAACTGTCGACTACACGGCCGACCCGGTCAACGGTTTCAACGCGGTCGTCAGCAAGTCCGGTAAACCCAAGAAACCGCGGTACGTCGTCCGGACCGTGCCCGTCGCACCCCCCGTCGCAGCCGCCAAAGACATCGTGGACGACCCGCACTCGGCCAGAGGACCGATAAGTGAGTTCGACAGTGACCAATGGCACGTACATTAGTGTTTTACAGCTTGGTATGTAGGACACTGAGCTCGTCTACATATGATTATTATATTATAATTAATTGAACGACGTAACTCGTTCGTAACGAGTCGTACACATAATATAGGCGATAACATAAAATTATATTATGGGAACATAGGTACTGGGTAGGTATTTGAAACACACAGAACTTTTGTCAATTTATATTAAAATATAAAAAATTTAATCTATTAAACACAAAATAGCTTCATATATTATGTGCTATAAGCTCTAAGACTAGAATGACTAGGTACTCGAGGTGATGTGGCTGTGATAAAGTTCACGACGAAAATATTAGACTTACATTGGGTGGATATAGTTAAACTAGAATTGTAACCATTATCTTCTAAAAAATGCTAGATGCTTTACACGTATTTATACGAGTCCTAGCAATGATGTATGGTGAAGCGATGTTATTAATTATATTGTTTATCATTTTAATATTATATCAAGTTCTGCAATCATTAATAATCTGCATCCATCCAGTGGCACCGAACCCTATGTTGAAATTAGTCATTTCTCGACATCTTTTGAAAATGTAGGATTGAGCCGCTTCATATTTTGACTATACCTCCCCCCCCCCAGTAAGCCATAAGCCATTAGGACTAATATATAGATATTGTGGCCTTTTAAATATTTTTCGCCCGATTACATTTTTAGGACTTTGGAGCCATCATACCCCATCTGCGGAATACTATTATGTTGTATTTAATCTTTGGTATTGTTTAATATTAGGATTATCTATAAATATTATTATATTATAAAGCTTGCACAAACACCAAATTATAATAAAAGTATATATTGAAACAATATATTATTTAAATTTGGTTTATTGGTGAAAGTTTGGATTTATATTTCCGAAGCTAAAAAATGTCACCAACTACCCGTAAGTTCGTATGACGAAGTGAACAGCTTGATTTAATACGAGTTCACAGACGATTATCGTATCGTTATACAATTCGAGAAGTGTTCATGTCTGAGAGTGCATAAGATCTATTGCTAACAGTGTTTGCCATACGACAAATCGTAACATAATTATTATGTGGTCCTCCGATGGGTTCGATAGATTTCGTTATTGACATTATCAGTTATCATTAAAGCGAAATGCTACATGTTGTAATACTTGTAATTTGATAAGTTGTACGAGTGTGTCATGTGAGTTAAATCGTATACTGCAAGAGTTGCAGAGCAAGTCATTTCGATCATCGTATACAAAAAATTGCATACTAAAAAGTAAAGATTGTAGTACAATTTTTTGTATCGTGTATGGGTTGCTTTAAGAATAATAATAATTTACTCTGAAAAATCTTATATACGTAGTAAGATCGAAGGTATTTTTAATACCTACGTATAGTAACGAGTTTATAGTTTATACTCGCATTTCCCGCCGTCTGATACTTAAATATAACTACTATCCTGATATTACATTATTACGTCTTCATCTGGATACGTTACATTTTTTTTCTAAACTTTCAAAAGTACATAACTGTTATAACTGTTATAATATTTAGCTTCCAGAGCAGTAAAATTGTGTTTTTACATCATTATTTAATCAATAAAACATTTAATTACAAATTCTTTCGGTGAATTTGTAATCGTAATGAAAAATATTAATTCATTCAATATAATATTTATTATATGAGTACCTACTACCTAGGTATATTAAATGCTAGTACGAATATGGAAAAATAGTGAAATGTTTGTTATACATGTATTTATGAAGAATATATAAAATAAAAATTTGTTCATTCTATTCAGAATATTATCTTGAAAATAAACATCTTATATAGGTAATATAATATCATTAAAGTCAAATGTAGTAAACTTTAATCAGAAAAAATATCAATTTACATAATATAAATTTTATTCCTGAATAAAAATTAAAATATTGTTCATTATTGATCGTGTTTGACGATCAACCAGAATTCGTTGTTATGTAACGTTCGTGTTCAGCCTTTTAATTTGGGTTGGACTATAGGTTTGGCACCCCCCATATATACCTGCGCTACTGGTCAGGGATTCGAAAATCCAATCGAGGTTCCCTCAGAAACCATAACTTCATAAAATATAATTTTCTAGCAATAAATCTCATACGGTATTATAATTAATGGAATCACTAAAATAAACCATTTGTGTGATGATAATACAACTTAATAATTTTATATTGTTATGTAATTTAATAAAATATTAAACCGTATTATCGTATGGCACACAAAGTCATAATAATATAATTACGTTTTTGGAGTGCCTCAAGATATTTGCGAGATTATACAAAGTACATTCATTATGTTCTTATGACTTATCATCAATAATTCAGTTGATCATAATATATTCATATCCCATGTTATTATACACAGATACACTTATATAAGTTATGCATGTTTCAAACAAGACGTTTTTGTATACAAAAATTATATTTCTCTCGTGATATAAGTATATAAACGATTAGAAATCAGCATTTAAATAATTCTGAGAGGAGTAATAAATGTATTACTAAGATGAGTGAATATTTTGTGTGTCTGTCAAAGTCATTTTTTTTTTTTACAAGCGTTTTAAGTTCTAATTTATGTAATAAGAAAAGTTTACCGGATTATTCATAAATACTTTTACTGTCCGGTCAAAAAGCATGAAAGCATAACATAGATTCCTATTATAAGTTTTACCTATAGACATTTAAAAATATTGAAATAAAATAGTCACAATTTTTTTTAAGTGTTTAAATTCCAAATTTCGTCAAAATTCTTCGAAAACACCAAGAATGACGATTAGAAAATTAATACAATTTTAAATGTTAGAAATCTTAAAAATACACAATACTATGTATACAATTATATTTGTAATTCATCAATCAATCATAATTATGTTGTTGTATCTAATCCAAAGAATATTATTCGTAGAGACTTCAAATATTTCACCACTACGTATATTATTGTTTATTAAAAATAAACTTTCAAAATATTTTTATTAATTTTAAGTTACTTAAACCATAAACCTATTCTCACTATCTTACGGCACTTACGTCAGTATTGATTTTTTATAAGTTTAAAACAGCTAGTACTTAATATTATGATTATTATTATATAATGTATGCGATTTGTTTTTAGTAAAAATTAGTTCTACCAGCCATATTACTAATAGAATAATAAAATACTTATTATTACTTAATTACAATTTAAATTCATTATAAAAAATCCGTAGAAATAATTGTAAGTTGACAGTCCGTCTCCTCTCAGAATCGTGTTTCGTATGCAATGACTTATCATTGAATTACAATTTAACACATTAATTACGATGACATAATCAATGACCTATACACGACACCTACTATACCTACAGCAGTACGACTTCTCTGATTTTTTAAGTGGCCAGGCTCTTAGAGTTACGTTTTGATAAATATTTTTTCAACGAATTGTCATCAATATCGAATTCATAAAATAGGTTGAGTTGTGTTTATCAAAGAGTTTCATATTTACTATGATAATTGAAATCTAAATTAACCAAACATATTTTCAAACAAAGTTATTTTTACTTAGAGAATTAGTTTAAGAAAAGTTGTATTTATTTGTACATTATGATCAACATATTTTGTGTGAGACTGCGGAACTTATCAGACGGTTTCAACAAGACAAAGAATTTATAATTTTACCTAAAAAAGCAAGTTATACGATTGCAAATTAATTTTAATGGGACATTTCCATATCTTCGGTTATATTGACCAGTGGCTTTTCAAAATGTACTAGGTATTTTTTATTAAATTTCTAAATTGATACAATATCTAATAAATTAAGTAAATAATAAGTTATTATAATTAAATAATACAACAGAAAATATTATGTTTAATAATTATAAAATCAAATGAAATTACTTATAATTCAAATTTCAAATTGATATGAAATGATAATAAGTTAATAACTTATTATTAATAACTCATAATATCAACAATTTGTGAAAAATTGTTTTAAAAGTAGTAGGTACCTTATATCTAAATATAATTACATAATATTATGGTGTTTTATATTTCATATGCCGGATTGCCCGACGTCCCCTCATAACTTTTCAATATCAGATACCTACCTATCAATAAATCATATTACTACTACTTATTACTACTTATGTATAATATAATATACCAGATACCAGAGGGACCTACGTTGCATTAGCTATTCACTTTATTATATTTCTTCTACTTATATAAATTAAGATTTCGAGAATGATTGATCACACTCGCATAGTCGTATTTCGAGCAGGACTTATTACTCTTAATTGAAAGCCGATAAAAATTTACATATTTTGGAATGTTAAGCATACTATGTATTATAGTTACATAATAATATCCATTCGTTATATAACTATAAGTAATATATATTACTTAGGTTCATTATAAAAATAAAGATAAATTGTTATTTATTTTGTTGTGTGTCATTTTAATTCAATTCAAACTTTAGTAGATATTAAACCTGTCAATGCCACATTAAAATCGGTTCACATGAGATGCAGACCACAATCTTGTCGGTTTTTGGGTCTTTTGTTCCGTTGTGTGCGCTTTTATAATTTATAATCGCCTGCAGTCGTATATTATATATTTATATGACGTGTACCACCGTGAATTACTGACCACGTCGTATCTATAATGATACTAGGACACCTTTCAACTCGAAAACGGTTCAATTGACGACGGATGCTTTGAGAAAGTACCGGCTTCCAAATTACAAACATTTAATCATAGTTCTGCAGTAAATTATACTATTCATAGAATTGCACAAAGACATAATAGAGTCACAAGGACTACCAGACACTAATATATTGGGATGATTCAAAATTATATAAACATTTTTTTTTTCTGAACAAATCTTAAATGCGTATAACTGAAAAGTTGAAATACATTAACCACCTCCGAGATTCCTCAGACATTTTTATAATTTGGTTAGTTAAAAAAATGTGAATATCATTGGCCTTTTAATAAGAAATTAGAAAACCCATACAGGGTTCAATATTTCTTATGGTTTTTCTTTTAGATACATATCTATAGAGTTTTTAAATAAACAAAATACGCTTTCAAATTATTCCTTTTCAATTGTGGCGTTCATATTCATTATTTTCATCAGCATCTCTCTGCCACACACTACACACAGAATTTAACTCAACACGAGTTTCGTTTCATGTTTCTTAGTAACTTTCTAGTACATATGTATTCAAATAAAATCAGAGATGCATTAAGTATACACGCCGTGTATTGACGTGCACCAACACTGTACAATGTACATACTACATATGACTATACTATATTACTATATTAGGTATATATAAGTAGTGCTCAAGCTTGATCCGTGAGGAAACATATGAGAATGATTAATGTATGTCATAAGTCAAGCATTGCTCCTATTTTTAATTAATCAAAGGATTCGGAAACATCTTCATTTTGGTGTGAAAACATATAAACCATATTATGTTAATAGTTAATTTGTATTAAAGTTATTATTATTTTAAATTTCTCGAGATTAAATTAACCAATCATGACCACACATTTTGCTCTTTATAATCTTTAACTCGCCGATAGTGGATTTTTCGTAGGTACTCGGAGTGTTTGGATATATATGGTAATTAATATTGTGACGACACCGCGAGTAGAAATAATAACTACCATTCATGTTTTTATCTAGAATTCTGATTAACAAAATAGAGTATTTTTAAAACTTCAAATTTATGTAACTTACACTAACTATAAAATAAGATCAATATAAATATGATTTTTTAGAAGAGATGCATTAACGATGAATCACCCCTATATTTACGTATATGTATAGTCAAATTCAAAAGAGCACGAAAATATTCTTCGAAAAAAATATTTTTTCAAAACACTCAATTTATTTTAGTTCATTATAATTCATTATTTTTCTGTGCTTATTCTCTTTACTCTTTCGATTCTATTGGGATTTGGGTTTCAATGGCGAGTACAGTATAAAGGCATAATTTAATTACATAGAATTCTTTTGAAGTCTATCAATTTTTATCAAAAGTTGACCAAAAATTTATACTTTATTTTTATTTGTTAAGTCTTATGTATAAATGGACGTTGGGCGCCAAGTTAATGTTATGTTGATTAAATTTGCTTATTAGTTATTCATAGGCGTACTCAGACTTAAATTTCCGGTCGAGCCTGGAAAAAATTGTGCCTCTAAATTTTTTTAAAAACATCAAAATATATTACTCTAATTGAAAACTAAAAAAATTGAAACTGCATTATATTTGTATACACATAGAATCAAGTTTAATGTAGGTACATTTATTTAGTATATACAACATTAATGTACTGTATTTTGTAGACAAACGGTTATGAAATTAAAAATTAAATTTTAAATTCTTTAAATTCTTATTACATAAATTTAAATATATAAGACAATTTACAATAAATATTAAAATAACCATGGTTATTGTTCACAATGTGTAGGGGTGCATTCAAATATTTTTAATTTCATCACACTGTCAGGACAAATGAAATGTCCATGATCTCCACTGTTATACAAATATAAGTATGCATTATATAGTAAAATGTATATTACATAGACCTGTATATTACCTAAAAAATCTCCGGTCGAGCTTAGGCTCTCCGGCTCGCCCCGTGCGAGAAAATATATTAATACGATTTATATATTTCAAGATAACTTTCACAATCTAATAAAATATTTGAAATTCAAACAAAACAAAAAACTTATTTTTTTGGAGGTACAGATCAATATTAACTGTATATTATTTGTTTTGTTACTCTTGATGATATTTGATGTTACTAGTTTAATGTAAATCACACCATGCGTTACTACTTTCCTCACCCTTATGTAATGCAAACACATAGTATTTAATTTGTAAATTGTTTCCCAGATGTAATATGTACTCGTACGTATTACGTTCAGGAAACGGATTACGATATAAAAGAAAACATATTATATATGTAGTTTACTGTATAATGGATAATAATTATTTTAAAATGAATCATGATCACGTGATAGTTTTGAATTTCAAGTTAAATGCATAAATGCCCGTATTACATATAGCATTTCTATCGTTCCAGTAGCCGTAGCGTAGTCTCTGCTACACTAGAGTACCAACTGGACCATAAACTGTTCCTGTTTTACTATTGAGATCACCTTACCGGAACTCACATATGATATGTGGTGGTGCTCTGGTGCAGCACAATTATTAATGTATAATAGAACAAATAAGAATAAAGAATAAGGAATTAGTGAGCTAATTCCTTATTAGAGATTGATTATTAATTATGAAATGATTGCACAGCATTCATGTCTATGTCTTAGATGATACAAAATATCATATAGGTACCTAAATCATATTATGAACAATAAAAATATATAATACATTTAAGTCATTTAACGTCATAAGTCTTTCGAATTTGATTACCTACTGCAGCTCAACAATATACACGACTGAATGATGGAATGTAAGGTATAGTTATGTAAAATAATTGTGTTTACGTTACCGTGAGAAATTACTAATTAGTGTGTGCATATGTTAATATGTGATACGACAAGATAAATGCGAAATAAATTATGCTACTCTTGGCTATTACTTCTTCGTCCTAATGAACCTATATGGATACTGAAATCAAATACTAATCATTGTAAAAATGTTTATACTTCTACAGTAAATCCACCGTGAATAATATTGGTTAAAATAATATTTTTGTATAAACACACACACACATACAATTTTAGCATCTAGTATAGGTAATGGGTACCCAGTGTTGGAGGTTGGAGGGAGTGGTTATAGTCTTTTTACCATTTTAGTGAACGTTAATTTAAAAAGGTAGGGGCAAGTGAATACCGATTTGCTCTGCTGAACAATAGATTCGAGTGGGTTATGTAATGGATGTGTTAAATTTGAACGTGGTAAATAATAATAATTGTATAACTATTATTTTTGTTCTGCTATTATAACAACAAATGAGGAATCTTGTACTACATTTTCAAACTTTTTGACCGAGCAGAAAAAAATTTTAAATGTCTATTTATAGCTCAAAAAGTGTCAACATATTTTGAAAATGGTATCGTATATGAAAAATGGCGAGTTTAACATTTTGTGAAAATTAAAAGTTTCTACGATATTTCGTGTTTGAGTTATAATGAAAAACTTAAATTGATTATGTCAAAAATTAGTTTGCATAAAAATTCCCGTTTTCTTTATTTTTTTTTTGTTAGCCTCGACTCTTTTGAAAACTATTATGGGTATTTTATTTTTGAACATCTTAAGTACAAATTAGATTCACTTTTTCACCAAGAAAATACTTACAACAAGTTATGAAAAAACTTGTATTTTAAGTTTTTTGAACAAATTAAACAATTTTTATAGGCAATTATGAAAAAAAATTGTTAGCAATAAAAACTTTTTATTCCTATAAATAGCTCAAAAATTCAAATATATTGAAAATGTTATGGTGTATAAAAAAATATAATATAAACATTCGGTGAACATTTCATGAATCTACGTTAATTATTTTTGTGTTACACCAAAAAAAAAAAGGTTTTTGCCAAAAATTGGTTCTATGTAAAAACTCTTGTTTTTTTTTCTCCGACACTTTTTATAACTATTGGAAATGTTTTACTTTTTACAAATTATCAACACAATTCACTTTCCTACCAGAAAAAATGCTGATGCAGAAAACTAAAGCATTTTTACTGTCCCAAAAGGTGATGACACTATGACAGACACAAATAAAACACAACATTGTAAAATCAATGCCCCGCGCTCGCTCAGAATTTAAAATATACTGTTTTATTTGATTACTCAACCAATTATTAATTATTATAATCTGGTGAAATTTAATGCAAAGTTATAAATAACTTATAACTACGTATGTTGCACTGAAATTCGAAACCAATTTCGATTGTAGAACACTCATATATAGTTTAATAATTTTCCTTACATGTTTATTTGTATCGAACACTTATGAGCATTTCATTTTAAACTCAACTTGTACAACTTCATTACGATATCCATTATAATATTGTTATGTAAGTTTAATTAAAATACGTTAATGAAAATATTAATTTCTGCAACGCCGTGGAACAATGTAAATTTCAATTTGATTGTGTACATGCAATAAACGTAAAAATAATTGCCTATACTAAACGCCGTCGTAATCATTAGCACTCGAGTATTATACAAAATGTCAACTAACAAAATTATTAATTAAATGCATTTATTCAATCCTCTCAAAGAAATATATAAATAAAGCAAAACATAGTTGAACGAATATAATGTTATATTATTTATTAGACCGGCTCACCTCCATTGCTTTTAGGTTCTGAGCGGTGCGATAAATGTACTAATTTTTCAACGGTATGTGTTTTTTCTTATTTTTTTTTGTCTGTCATCGTCTTTTTGAGACAGTAAAAATGATTCGATTTTCTATTTCTACATTTTTTATGGTAGAAAAGTGAATCTAATTGGTAATTAAGGAAGTCAAAAGTAAAAAGAAGCTATAAGCTATAAATTAATAGTCGACAAGTACATTCAAGTCTCGCCGTTTTTATGATTGAAATTCCTTTTTAACTGTCTTGAATGGTAAAATCTTAACATAAATAGTTTAAACCGTTCTTTGATTTAATTTCTTTTTTTAACTGTGCTGAATGGTAAAAACTAAAAATAAATAATTTACAAAAAAAAAATGGTGTTTGAAAACTGATGCCTTAATTAACCAGATTAAAAAATTAAATTTTCGTGCAAAAATAAAGTAGAAACTTAAACTATAAGGAATTTAAATAATGTGTATGATGTAAATGTCATAAATGTAAACAATTGGACAGGGCTTGATACCGATCTTAAATACTGGTTAAGACCGTTAAAAACCGAAATCCATATCGAAACCGAAAAAAATCAATACCGGTAATCAAAACCGAAATCGGAAAATATCAATACCGGTATCTGAAACTGAAAACGAAATTGAAAAAAAAGAGTACCGATTTTTGAAATTAAAAACGAAATCTGAAAAAACAACACTGTTATCCGAAACGGAAATTTTAAAATTATAACATTAGTCTGTAACATTTAAATAGCGTGAAGTTGGCCCCCCGTAAGGTTTTTAGGTTATAACTTTATAATGACTCATTTGCAAATTCATAATATTACCGAAACTGAAACCGAAATCGGAAAAAATCAATACTGATATCCGTAAAATACGGAAATATTTTTTTTCACTTTCAAGTCCTGCAATTGGATCCTAACAGTAATTCAGTTATGTTTATCGTTATAATTGATTAATGAGCAATTGTTTGGCTTGATATAAAAATTGAAAAGTAAATATTTGAAAATGTACAATACCTATATAATCTGACGTGTAAACATGTGAAGAAGCAACATTATTTATATAATTATATTATTAAATATTAATACAAAAATAAACTATATTTTTATCATAATATTATACCTAAACAACACAACTAAAATATATTGTTTTGGATGGTTATATTCGGTAATATAATATAATATGCACAATCGCCTGCACGCTTACACCACATAATATCATTATTAGCGATATGTACCTCCTTATTAAAGACACGCCTTGACATTTGTTGCATACATTTAACACTTAGGAATGACATTTAAATTTACAGCAATAGTAAATTGATTTGGCAATTATAAAATAAACATATTAATTAACAATAAGTAAATATTATTCAGTTAGAGTTACATAATATTATGTATTATTATGATTTTAACGTTCGTATCAAACATTGAAACGTCGAAAGAGTATTGTTATAAATTAAAATACGATGTTTGACAGACTAAAAATACATTTTTAATGATACATTTTTTTTTTTCATTTTAGTTTTTCCGAAAAATGTACAGGAAGACTTTTCAGTTACTGCACCGGTATACGAGGAGTATTATGACGCAACAGCCATACATCCTTATGAAGTCGACCCACGCTACGTTCAACACTCGAATTATTACAGAGAATATTTAAATTACTAAATCAGAAACATTGTACGTGTCTATGAAATGTCTGAACATCAATCAAAATGTTTCCGACCTGTTACTAGAATAATAATAATTTATTGTACTGTAACACAGTAATTACGTGTGTATATTACAGCAATCGTTAAAATAAAATCTATACGATTTAAACGTTGGCATTTTGTCATTTACTCGACTATACGTTTTAAATTATATTGTGGACAATAAGAAACAAAAACAATAATAATAGTACAAAAAAATAGTTTTATCATTATCCGTATAGGTACCGGTTAGTATTGTTCAACCAAAAATGTAATCCTTTTTTTTAAACTAATCGGTGGTAATATTTTACAGACCACATTGAACTCTGGTTTTCAATATTTAAATCTCAAACTTTTTTATGTCTTTAAAAATAAGACTATTTTAATCTATTTTTTACAAAGTATTTTATACTACTATTTGAAATGAAATAAAAAATCAGAGCTCAATGAAACGTTTTGTAAGAAGTCTTCGTTTTTCAGATATAAAATTTTTTTTTAAATCTCACAATTGCTTCAAGGGCTGTGTGTTTTTCCTGTTAAGTAATTTCAACGTATTAACCCCTCCCCCTAAATAGGTATTAGACAGTAGAAAAGTATTATCATTAAGGTGGCAACTAAAATATAAAATACAATTTTTCAAATTGTATAGAACCGCGAAAAATTTGAAAAATTAGCACCCGGCCCCTTAACAATCTTATTGTTGCATACCATTCAGTATATGTGTCGTAGGCATATAATCGAATCAGGCTTTTTATTAAATGCCTAGTCACTAAATGTCTTTAAAAACTTTAACTAAATGTCTAGGTGGATAGTGAAATTGCATAAACACTAATTTATTTGACTACTACTGCAGTTTTAATAAAATGCCTGATTTGACTATATGCCTACGACATATGCATAATCTAAATGGGCATCCAAACATGCAGGAGGATTTGTCTCCCATTCCCGTTGATGTTAGGTTATATGTTTGTTTCTGCTTATTACTTTGTTGCTAATGAAAATAAATAAATCTACTATTGCTCCAATTGTGAGAGTAAAAATGTAAAAAGCTATAGACGCTTTAAATTTGAAATGGTGCACCCTCAAAATATCCCATGCATCAAAATATCCCTCGTTCAAAATATCCCCGATTAAAAATATCCCCGTTACAAATATCCCAATTAAAAATATCCTATATTCAAAATATCTCCAGTAATATTATCCTTTAATTTATAACAATATACATAAATACGATTTTTAAACTTTAAACTTTGTTTAACTTCTCATAAATTAGGTTATAGTTATACTAACATAAATAATATATGTATATCATAGTATATAATGAATATCAGTAGAATTTAATATAATAGTCATTTTTGATTATCTCATTTTCGATATCTTTATATTAAGCCGCGTAATCAGATACTATTAGAACTTGTAATAGGAATACCTGTATTTTGTTGAAATAATAAAAATGATAAAATAAGTTGACAAATTCAGACCATCGAAATTTTCGATAAGGTATCGGCATTACACTTGTGAGCACCGTTACCATTTCATATCCGCGAAAACGAAAAATGTCGAATTTAATTTTTGTAAATAGCCAAAAAGGCAAAAAGCTACTTTCATACAACGGATATTTGCATAGCTTACACCGATCAACTGAAAATAAATGTATTTGGCGCTGTGTTGAATTTATAAATTATAAATGTAAAGGACGCTGTCATACAACTAATGACGAAAAATCAGGTAAGTCAAAACAGATTAATACTTTTGGTGTCAGAAATGCATTTGGTTTTTTAGTCAATTAAATATTTTTTTTATTTGTTTTTAGGAGAAATTATAAAAATATCCACACATAGTCATCCTCCAAATGCTCATAAAGTTAATGTTAAAGAAGCAATTGATAAATTAAAAAATGAAGCTAAAACGTCATGTGAACCTACAAGAAATGTAGTCAGTAAAATAGTTTCAGAAGTATCTAAAATAACTGTAAGTAAATTACCACCAATTGATATGTTATCTCAGACTGTACGTAGAACAAGAAACAAATATAATGATTACCCTACGAATCGAATCAACATAACTGATTTAATATTACCAGACCAATATAAGGTAACCAAAACGGGGGTTCCATTTTTGTTACACGATATTAACAATAGGAGGGAAAACGTAGTTTAATATTTACTACAGAAAACAATTTAGATTCTTTAAGTGAATCAGATGTTTGAATGGCTGATGGAACTTTTAAATCGGTTCCACCGTTGTTTTCTCAACTTTATACAATTCACGCTTGTAAAAAAAATGCTACATATCCTTTAGTTTATATTTTAATGACTGACCGAACAAAAGAAACGTATTCAGAAATTTTAAAAATTTTAAAAACTAAGAAACCAAACTTGAAGCCATCTATGTTTGGTTGATTTTGAAAATGCTTTTATATCAACTTTTAAAGAACAATTTCCAACGGTGGTTATTAGAGGTTGCTTTTTTCATTTTACTCAGTGTGTTTGGAGGAAAATACAAAATAGTGGCCTACAGACAAAATATGGTCAAGATTCTGAATTTGCATTACAAGTTCGACTTCTTTGTTCGTTGTCATTTATACCACCAAATAAAGTAATCGAAGCCTTTGATGAGCTTATTGAATCAGAATATTATATACAAAATGAAGAACTATTAGAATCTATAATTATGTATTTTGAAGACACGTGAATTGGACGTTTAGGGCGAAGAGGACGAAGAGGAGCACATTTTAATATTGATTTGTGGAATTGTTATCAATCAGTTATTGACAATAAGCCTCGCACAAACAATGCCGTTGAGGGGTGGCACCATGCCTTTAATGGATCTCTAGGAGCTCATCATGCATCGATATGGAAATTTATCAAGTGTCTCCAATTAGAGCAAGGTAAATAAAGTATACAATTATTATTTTTTTTTTTATTATTTAAGTAATATTATTACAATTATGTTACAATTATATTACTTACAATTATGTAGGCCTTCAAGAAGCAAAAATTGAAAAATACATGTCTGGTGAGCTACCCGTTAAAAAAAGAAAATTTACAAGAAATTGGACAAACAATTAAAAGAAGTGGTTCTTAATTATGAACATGTTACTGTACTTAACTATTTAAAAGGCATTGCGTGTAATTTTTCATTTTAAAAAATCTTTTATATGTATATTTTATTTAAAAAATAATGTTAATAGTGTACTGTGTTGAAACTGAAATAACGTTTAATGTCAAATATTTGACGGACCGATATTAAGACAATTAAACATTATCTTCTTATTATTATTATATATTTTATTATCATTATCTGAATCTTCGCACGGTCGGGTCAGCATACCTACGGACCTAAATTGTATGTTGACCGTTTGTAAATAATAACGTTATAATATTATTATATTATTATTATGAATTACAAATGCAAAAGTGTCAATGCACGCATGCATGCAAAAAAAAAAATTTTAATTAAATTATAGTTTTTACATAATTTGAACACTGTGTTAAGAAAACTAGGTATTACATACCTGTGCTAAATAAGTCCATTTTTCTACGAATGTATAGTCTTACTCATAACCTAAACCCGTATTTTTATTACCACCATAACACTTCCAAATATCTTATTTACTTTTCTTACGACCACAATCATGTTTAACCATAGATCTAAGTAACTATCAATCAATTATTAATATTAATATTGTTATTATCATAAATAGTATTATTACTAAATAGCCACCAATAGAGATAGCTGAAACCTCTCTTGCTTTCAAAACCGTAATTTAAAATATTATATTTTTGTTACATTTAATTTAAGTATATTTTTTTTTTGAAAACGTGATTGGCTATAATTATTTATTTCTGATACATATGCAGATTACGGAGTATAAATTATTGATTAATATTCTGACTTATTTCTCAGATTTTACTGTATTGGTAGTATAATATTGGTATACTGGTATAGTATATTGGTAGTATAATTGATAAAAATCACACATCACTTCAGGAAAACTTGCCTCTGGGTACCTAACCTAATTTCTGGGTGTATCAATACACACCTAAGTTACACAGAGCAATTATTGATAAAGATTTTTGGTCATCTGAATCAAAAACTACCTTTTAGTTTTTGTATAATAGATATTTAACTATAGGTCTCTGCCCCCTACTCGCTCCGCTCACCAACCTCCCGAGGGCTTCAGCCCCGTGACCCAAGGGTGGCCCCCTTTGTATCTTAAAATGTTATGTCTGTAATTTAAAATATTTAAAAATAAAACATATGGAAGTAATAATTATTATTTATATTGGTATTTATTGGTTGCCATGGAAATTATATTATGTAAAAAATAAAATAAACAAAACTTTTATACAATATAATAGAGAGATATAATTAACCATCTACCTACTAATTAGTAAAAACTGCCAAATCGCCTATGAATTTAAACACTTGGTATACGGTGGCCCTTAAAACGTAAATTAAAGTAGCTCTTTTATCGATGATAGGGCGTACAGGTATGCAGCTGCATACGTCATAGTGTGGCTCCGCCCATGGACTTTGACCTGTAGCTGACCCGGTGACTGATACTAACTGCTCACAGGTTTCGATCATATTAACATTTTTTTTGACATTTTTCCAAACATTGAATATTTTACTAGCCCAATATTAAACTGCATTAACATTTAACATGCTATAATTTGAATATATTTATCATAATCTTACATGATACATTTATACTAAGGAGCTTAGATTCGAATTCGAAAATAAATATAAAACGATTATAGAATGTATTAAAAACCTCTGAGCGAGAACTAATTTAATTACATCAAGCATTATTTTTATGAATCACGATAGTACTGTTTGTTTCAGAGGGAGTTGAAACTTGAGGTAAACCACAGGTTTGTGAATAATGTCAGTGTGTAGGTACTGTAGTAGCTTAGTAGCTGAGGAAATAATTTAAGCCGAAATGCAACGTCACTTCTTAGTTCTTACCTACTGGATAACGAACAACGTATATGGAGGGTTGACGTTGCACGTGGTTGCACGTGGTTGCAGAAAATTGTGTGTTATATCCTAGTCGAGAATAAAACACTATAACAAGACAAATCTGTAAATAGATTATTTCCTAGTTAAGCCTGAGTTTTGTTTTAACGATTAGCTAAAATTGTAATAATATACGATTGGGGTAATCCAGAGTGAATATGAGGTATTGTCGAGTGGCGTTTACTTAACCTCGTTACGCATGTCATCCTGTCTTCAAATTTTGCAAGAAATTCTGTTTTTTGGTACAAACTTTGGCATTGCTAAAACACGCAGGGATCAATGTTGTACCTACATAGAACATAATAGTCTTTGGCCGTTGAATATCATCCATTCTAACATTATTATAATAACAACAATCAAATACAGAATTATAGATAGGTATAAGTATATTTTATGAAACGTGTGTCTTTAATATTTAGATTTTGGTCTGCTTTGCCTATTATAGGTACTCGAAATAAAATAAAAGGGAAAAAAGCCGTATTCAAATGTTTTTCAAAATGAAAAGCTGTATTCCATAATCATATTATAAAAATATAAGGGAAATATAGTTGATTGAGTAATTTATACAAATTAATGCAATGAATTATTTCTACAAATAAGTACTTATTTATTGCTGAAATTTTTTTCTGTAAATGTAAACTACCATTAATAAAGATTTATCAACCATCTACACTAAATAAAAAAAAATTCATATAAATATTATTTTTTAATTTAATTATCTAAGAGAGCACAAAACATTCATTGAAATCATAAATTACACAAAGAGTCACTGTTGACAAATAAATAATATAATCGTTTTAATTAAATTTGAAATAAAGATATTAAAAAATAAAAACTACGTAAAGGAAGAGTATTTTCTGCAAATCAAATAAATACAGAAAAAACAATAAAGTACAGTACTTTAATCATAATGTATGCACTTCAAAAGTTATAATATTTCAATATTTCATTATTTTATTCTGATCCTTATTAATTAATGGGTTTATATGTAATAAACATTGGATATCAACTTGATAATAAATACGTATAGTCTATGATAATTACATGTTAAAGTTAACAACACTTTTAATATTATAAGACTAGTACATTATACAAAAAAAGGTTAAAAAAAAAATTGAAGTTACATATTGTGTATAATATAATATCATAATAGAAAAATAAATATTGATGATCAAATTATCTAATATTTCAAACGCGCATTGGTTTTGATCCCATTTTTTAAAAACAAAAACGTATTAAAAATAAAACTAAACTTAAAAAATTAAAAGTCAAAACAGACTAAAAAAAAGCAAAATAAAATTGTATGTATTTTATTCTACATACAGTATAGCCTTGATAGTCCGTACGAATTCAGACCGAGCATCGTCCGGATTACCGATTGGTCCGGATTATCGGAAATTTTTCAACATTACCTCCTACTCAAATGCCTAAAAATTTTATTTTTATTTACACCATTTTTATTTATTGCACACTTTAAATTACAAAAATAATAATTAACTTTAACATAATAAATTACAAAAAATAAAAATGTCGATAACAATATTCTTTAGATTAATTGAGTTCCGGGAATTCCCAAAAAAACTACATATTTACGAACAAATGGATTTATATGCGCCATCCGGATTACCGCTTTCGCCGGATTATCGGGGGTCCGGACAATCGAGGCTCTACTGTAGTATGAATCGAATAAATAGGTCAACGGGCTATTGTACTAAGTGAATGCAAGAGAAGCGATTCATACAAAATCCAAACCAATTATTAGGTTGAGTTAGTAGGTAGCCGGTAGGTACATATTATAGTATTATTAATACCTATTAAAAACTTAAAGACATACCAATAATAAAGATGTACCTATCTCTCGTAAAATTATATCATTATGATTCAAATAATATAATATTCTGAATAATTATTATCTAATTTATATTTATTTTAAACTTTCCAAATGAAATATTAATTCCATTATAATTTACTATAATATTTAGTTTTAAATTAAAAGTGTTAATAATTTAAACGATTTTTATTTTAAAACCCGCTTAAAAAAACATAAGTCTTAAATGTATTGCCTTCAAGTGACGCATATTATAATGATTCTTTAGACCTCCTACTGATGACGTTTTTTTTTTTTAATTATACAATTTGAAATATTAGGTAGGTATAAGATTATTATTTGCATGATAAAAAAATATTAGTTATAAAAATAATTGGTTTCATAGAATTAGAAATAATTACTTAACAATTCAATTTACGTGTATAGTATTATATTACCTATCCATACGCAAAAATATCCTAACATACTTGTTCTATACGCAATAAGTAATAACATTTGGTCTATGAAATTAAAGATAATAGGTATTAATGTTTTACCTTTTAAATACATATGGCTCAGTGTTTACTACAGAACATAACAATATGATCAGAGTCTCAGAGATCATCTGAAATTGAATAGAAATACAATCAGTTTTAATGCATTGGGTACAATTATTAAAGTTCAAATGTACTAAATTGTATTAATCATAGGGTAGGTACTAAATTAAAACATAACTACTAAACATTAAAATATAATAAACCAAATTTCAATGCTTTGAAATTCTTAAAAAAATATTTTCCTCTTCCTCGATAAAACCTACAAATCTTGCACTAACTTTACTTACAATTTCCATTTTATGCTTGATTTTTTTTTAGATGAAAACTTTTTTTGAGAAAAGTAGAAAAAAGTTTTTTATGTAAATTCCTTATTACAGATCATCGATTCCCACATCTATCGTAGAAAGTACTTAACAACATGTACTTACATCAATGTCGAGAATGTATGTGAGCTAATATTAAAGATAATATTATTTGGCTGGTTATGATATGTACAACATTCTTTATTGATCTCAAAGCGGAGCTATAGTAATAAATAAGTTGAATGTACCTATGCAGGAAAAACTATACATCATAATTTACAGTGGCGTAAATAGGATTTACAATGCTCATGGCAAAATATGCTGGTTAGGTTATTTTAACAACCACGTTTAACATTTTATTTTTATTTCAAATTACAAAATGTATAAAATATATTTAATTATACCAACAATTTTTAAAATGAAATTGATCTCCATCATAGTGTGCCCTCTATAGTCGTTTGCCTGTGGCTCACCCGCATACCACCCTATCATTACGCATCATAGAATTTAGATGCTGTTAAATTAACTAATTTGATTAGTAGCATTCATCATGATTGGTAACTAAAAGTAAACCTACAAAATATGTCTAATATATGCTCAATTGGTTGTTGATTAAATTCAATTGTATTCAAGATATTTGGAGTCATGTTATACCTATATTGTTGTAACTCGTGTTACAATGTATATAAAACAGCTCCGGTATGACTGAATGCAACTCGATGTATTCTAGATAAACTTTTATGAATTTATTCAAATTTCAGAAGATTGGTTAAAAATATGTTACCACCCAAATGCCTTATACTTCTCCACCTACCTCATATCATAACTTCCTAAACTATTTGAATATTTAATATACATTCATTATAAAGCTTTTAAAATATTTTCATAAATTAGCTATGTTAATTGGCTATTTTTAACTTTTAAATAAAAACAAAATTAATCATTTTTAAATGTTCAATTTAAGTTTAGACAAACCAGAAGTAACTAATATAAGATATAACTCTGTTGCTTAATATGATCTCTAAACTACGCCGAAACTAGAGCAACGATAACATTTAATTTACTCTTCATTCATTTTCAGACTGTACTCCTTTCATCACTTCCTCTTTTCACCCAAACATGATAAAGTACCTACCTAGTTTCCTCTTTTCAACCAATAATAATTAAATTCTTTTCATTCACGGTTTTTCGTTTAACATTTTGGGAAGCATGCTTAAGGTAATTTATGTTTGGGTAGCTAAATATTTTTTTTTCTAATTATGCAAATTTTTTTTTTATCTTCTTAGTAGATACTGTAGTATTTATGGGTTGAATAAACAAAAAATATTATGGCATAACTATAATGTAATAGTGCTTATGGACTGTGACAATATTATACGTGTGAGTTGATTTCACCCAACGTATAATAACAGTTTTTATTGTAATTATCTACTAATAGGGTTCACTGCAATAATAAACTGCAATTTATATTAAATTGAATAGCTTTTATCATTGATTTTATAATATATTAGTATATTATAAAACCAATGCTTTTATTTACAACAAATTTCTATAAATATAAGAAAAAAAGTAACATAAATTTAAAAATGAAGATATTATACGAGTAATCCAACAATGTAATAAACGATAAATAACTAATTATGAATTTATTAAATGGTATTTAGCTGCACAACAAAATGTAATGACTGTATGAAAAATTGCAAATACATAATATCTAGCATCAAGTATCACTGTATAATATAATAATATTATTATAAATGTTTTAATTAACACAAATATAATTGTTTAATAATAGAAGCCACCTCATCGTGGCGCTCTTTTAAAAATGCTAATTAAATTTATTTACCTAACTAATTTTTTCGATAGTAAATAGAATACCTAAGCAGTAATAAGCGAATATCAAACATAAATTATTTTGAAATATGCTTCCAGAAATGTTAGACATAAAACCGCGAGGGAAAACTACACAATTATCACAATTACGAATTGTTGTGTAATAAAATAACTAGTTAATCATATTTGGCCAAAAATAGAACGTAGGCCAAAAAAGAAAGACAATTTTGGAAAGTTGCGCCATAATTTCTGTCCAATTTTTTTAAAACTGTAAATAATATCAAAAGCTCATAACTTTACGAACTATATTAGGTACATATAGGTACAATTATTATTTAACGACCCAATAAAAATATTTTGACTACATTCTTAAAAGCAGCAACATACGATATTATAATATGTTGGGTTCAATAAGCAATAAGGTTGTGGGTCATAAAAACCCTCCCCAAAATATCCCCACCCCAAATAAAATATATTATATATTTAAACATAATTTATGAAAAAACGGTAAAATGTAAAAATGTAAAGTCTTCAAATAATAATTTATAAATATTAATAACAATAAAGAATAGTAACGCACTATATTATTAAGTAATCGATAAGTTATAAAAATACTACTGTGATGTCAAAAAAACGTAAACCTATAGTTTGTATCGATCGATATTTAACGCAGAATGTATTACACGAACCGTTGAAATTGAAAACCAAAATTAACATAGACTTATGAAATACTGACACAATTTCCATATCATATTATAACAATCTATTTTTGTTTTAATTATATGTATTTATTTTAACTAAAGGCAGTTAATAAATGCATACTATGTTTTATTACAAATTAAAGCTAGACTCATGCGTTCACTCTTGTAAAATTATTACGAATTTTAAGTTTATTCGAATATTTATGTATTTTTAATAATTATTATAAGTCCGCCGGGTCGTAATTTACCTGTCAGTATTTATTTAATGGGTGATTTTCCATATTTCATCTTGTATTCTTGCAGTAGGTACACGATAAATGTTTAAATTTGTGTAAACGTATACCGCGAGGGAGGTCACTGGTGACAGGATTTTTCAACATCAGAAAATTTTAATCCCGTCACTTATGTTAGATAAAATAAATGTTATAATATTATTTGAAGCGTGAGTTTACGAAACATGGACTGAAATCTTGATTCGTTTTAAAACATTATGGTTTGCTTTTCACTAAACACCCTATTAAATTGTAATAGAGCAAACATAAGAATTATGATGAATTCAATTCGTGAGTATTATAAACATTGATTAAGTGCTTAAAATTAAAACGATCGGAATATTTAATATAAAAAATATAAATTACAATTTCGTGCGGCCTTCGAGGCATGCTATATCATAGTGCGCTACTGTTAATGATCAACTCACAAGTTGGCGAACTCTTATTTTTTATTTTATTGTACTTAATGCGTATTATGGATACCATATAGTTACTATTGATGATTCGTTAAAGGGTTCATAATTGTAGCCTATTTATTCTGTTTAATAATAGATAGAAAATCTAAAAGTCCTAACTTGTAATTTATAAAGGTTTAAAATTGGTTTTCCTTATGAACAAAATGTGTAACGTACCTAATAATTTGTTTGAAGTGAGAGACGTCGGGTTTGGGTAATTTATAAATTTAAGGGTTCGTAATAGGTGATTAAGTTAGGTAAGCGATATATTAAATAATTTCATAATAATATATGATCAGTTGCTTCGCCTCAGTGTTAATTTTATTTCTACTAGAATGTAAAAAAAAAAATGTAAATTATTTTCTTATTATTGCGTGTGAAAGTCTTACGTTTCATAATCACGATTAGGGCTCGCGAAACTTCTTGGTTTTACATATTATATGTACAGTAAATAAGTAAATCATCATATTATAATACTTTGACTGAACTACAGATTTGTTATATGTGTTGGATATGAAACACAACTAAATACAAAGTTGTATTTTACATACATTTGCATATTTAATGTACTTTGTTGCATTTCTAAGATTTGTTTAAGCAAATTAAATACCTACCATTTTAAAATTTGGGTACATTTTATATTACAGACTAAATCAAATTTGATATTTTGATTATTAATCTAATCGAATATTAAAAGCTATTAATTTGTTTAAGTTTCGGATAGCCGATATAGATCACTATTGCTCATGTCTGCGATAAAAATCACAAGTCTATAAGCAGATTAGTTGTTCAAATCATTTAATAATAGTATAATATATTCAACCATCCATTATAATCTTGAGATAAATTATGTATAAATTTACATGAAGCCCATATTTTCTAATTCTTGAGGTTTTTGTACTACTTAAGTCCTGTAATGATACAAACTTTTTTTTTTCAAATTATCCCCGCTCTTTTACTGTAAATTATTTAGTTTTGTATGTATACCTAATTTAAGGTATATATGATATAAGGTATAAAATATTATTTCTTTGATCTGCCGACAATCGTTTGCAATCGTGTAACACCGATATAATTAATGAGATTAATACAAGTTATTATTTTTTTTTTCAATGACGTTTTGACCAAATTTATAATTTGTATCAATTAAAATTTTATTTAGATAAAACATCAGTAATATTTAATATCAAAATAAAAATTTAAATTAATTAAACTACATTTAATTATTTATGTTTATTTTGTATTATATTTACTGCAGAATTTATAAAAAAGTTAACTACTCGTATATTATTTATTTTAATGTTCCAAAAAATATAGTGATTTATTATAAAAGTATTATATGGCATATTATTATGCTGCAAAACCGTTTTTGAAACAGGAAATGTTAAAAGTTAAAAGTTACAATAAAATGTAAGTACATCATGTTTATGTGTATATACATATATTTATTATATTATTACAACTTTTTACTCTAATTATAATATTTTATCACCCTCCCTTATTTGTAAAAGTATCAATGTTCAATTTCTAAGTAACAATATATTATTTGAATTTATAGTTCTTTAAGAAATTATTTTTAAACAAATACCCATAGTATGTCTGTACCTGCAGACTCGTTGAATTTTAATTATCTAGTACCTACAGTCAATAAAGTTTTAGCTGTAGAACTTTGGGGTATAAAAAATAAATTTTCAATTAGGTACCCTTAAAATGCAATTGATATTTTTTATTATATGCATAATATGCATTAAGACTGTAATTATAGGACAATAATTATCAACCACTTAAACTTTATGAATTAATTTTAGATGTATAGCTTCACGAGCTATGCATACCAACAATATACATAGTCGGTACATATAAAAAGAGACTTAAATGTAATTTCAATTTTACTATACGTAGGTACGCATAATATAATTGATAATCATAGTATATGAATGTCAATAATCAATAATTATTGAATGTCTACTTTAAGATTCTGATAAATGTACCTATTTGTTTTACAATGGTGTATAATCAATGCGTGTGTGTGACATGACATTTCAAATTTTTTTTTTTTAAGTCAAAAAGTCCGTATTTATACGAGGTTCTTCATGAGTTGTTCTTAAAGCAATTAAAAATTTAAAAAATAACTAAATAGACACAATTTTTTTTATAAGCAGTTGAAATTCAAATTTCAATAAAACCAACAAAATTTGGAAATTATTGTATTGTTTAAATGTTTTAATTTTAATAGCTAGAGCTTGAAATTGTAATGCAAAATTCCTCGTAAGGGGTTTTTACAGAAATCAATATAAACCAAAAATAATAACGGTTGCAATTTTTTTTTATAAACATTTGAAGTTCAAATGTTGGTGAAATAGTATACTTAAGCAAAAAGTAAAAAATGTTCTCTTAACAACTTGAGTTATTTTGTTGCAATTCAAAAATTATTGATCGTAGGGAATTCATACTTTTGGTCATTACGAATATTATTTTTTTATACACAATACAATCATCAACATATTTTAACTTACTTTATGCTAATGGTACCTCATCTAAGGTCCTATCTCATACTATGTATAATGTATATCGGTAGGTACTGATTTATAAATTAATAACAGTAATGTACAATATAATATTTCAATAATTATTATATTATTATAATATATATTATGCAATGTTTTTGACAATATATTATATTTTAAAAAATTTATCATTTTTATAAATAAACAGCTTATTTACATCAACCAATTAAAAACTGCAAAATATTCTGAGCATGTGATATACGCATATGGTCACATAAGTACTGTCCGACTGTCATGAGTTTTGGTAAATAGTATTTACATTATTCATCTCAATTTCATTTGTATACGTATATTAACATTCAAGCAGCTTTATTGTATAACAACATAATAGTTTTATATCACATTATTAATTTTTTAGTTTTAAAAGGCATATACCTACCGTCTGTATCGCTGTAATGCTAAATAAAAATATGTGATAAGTGAATAGAAATATGTAAGTAAATTTATCACATTATTTTTCAACAACATTTTTACAGCGGCAGTTTATACTTTTTTACAGATATTTTAAGGTGTTATTTTAGGAGTTTAATTGTATTGACCAACAAATATAAGAATGCAATTATTTTGAAAGTAGTAGGTACCTATTACAAGGATTATTTTTAATATTTCAAAAATATGAATTTGCTTTAATTAATGTGTTATTAAAATTTTAAATAATTTCTAATGATATGGTACTTGTATTCGTAAATTTCCTGATTAATAATAGTCACCATTATAATTATAAAAATAATTACAAAGTGAAATATTTTTTTGCTGTAGTAACCCAAGAAGCGTAAAGCTATCCAAAAACATAATACTTATATTTCACATTTTGCGTAAGTACGTGACAAACTTCTCCGTCAAGTCTAAATAGTTACCTATATTATAATAATAAATTGTTCTAACATTGGCTATGTACAACAATATGATTATACAACATAGTAAGTCTATTGTATATTCTCAGTTAGAGGTATAGCTAATAAAAACAAAAATATGTATACTATATTCAATTATTATTATTTATATATATATTATATATTTTATAAATAAATGGTAATAAAATATTAGTTAATATTTAATAAACATTGTAATTGAAGCTTAAAAGACCAAAAAAATAAATAAACATCAATACAAATCTATGTGATATATATAATTTACTCTCAATTTTTGAAGTCTAGTAAATTATTTTATATTATTATCAAAATTACATTGTTAATGCTTCAAGGCAATTTATGACGATAGTAAATGTATACCATCAACAATTTACTCGTCCACATTTTTTTTTTTACATTTTCATCAATCTAATGCTTTTATTGTTTTTTAGTACAATATAATATGAGGTGAACACCCTTGTATTCCAATTTTCCTAATAAGTTTACACAGGAAAGCATCCAGACTTAGAATTAACTTGCTGGTACAATATGCGATTTCAGCATATTATATTGGCTAATACAAGATTTTCGAAACTATTGTTAATCGATGGTTCTACCTTCTGAGTTACGATATAGATTTTAATTCTAACAGCGAGTTCGTGATTATGTTATTATTTTCTGACGGCTAATGCAGTTTTTATTAATAATTATCATTATAAAGTGGCCATAATTTAAAAAAAAGTAAGCCGTCAATTAGCTCCGGGGTGTTATAAACGCGACGTAAATGTGTTTCACACGTTCGAAAATACGTACTTATTTAGGTTTTGTTCAATTATTAACTATGCAATTATATGTAATATGTTAACCAACGACTTACGAAAAGTTCATTACACCACGTTTTGATCTATTTTAGTGAAAAATTGTTAACATAGTGTCTTCTGTGAGGTCTATAAGTTATAATACTGAAAATGTAACACTTTAAAACATTAAGATAGATAGATACATATCTATGTAAAGAACAATCCTTAATGCACCACGTAATTTGATCGTCCATTATACAACTTTCATCGTGAACAATGGGTGATGATATGCGCAATAATAACATTTCATTTTAGTTTTTTATTTCTTAAATGTAAATCACAATAAACACTTTTACCTATACTACGAGTTCTCAACTCTCTAATATTAAATATGGAACTTTGTAGCTATTTGTCGTGTAAATATAAAACCTGAAAATAATTATGACATAAAAACAAAATTTAAATAATTTTTAATCATAAATACAAAAATTAAAACCCTAAAGAGTAAATTTTGTAGGTGTTTTAAATTATTATATTTTAGGTTCTGAGCTGAGCGAAAAATGTATTGGTTTTACAATAATATTTTATTTTTTTTATTACTGTCGATAACAATTTTGTCTTTCTCAAAATACTTCAATAGTATAAAAATTCACAAATTTTTTTTTATTTGAAAATTCATAAAAATATTATGTTAAAACTTAAGATTTAAAAATTTAACACCAGATTTCCAATAAGTTTTTCTACCTTTCACAACAACAAAAAAGTTTACAGGAAAGTCAATCTAATTTTTTATGAAAGATTGAAATTTGACTTGGATATTCACCCGTAAATTAACATTTTCTCAGGATAGATTTTCTTATTTTGTTGTAATTCAAAAACAAATAACCGTGCATTTTATTACCTACTGTATTATTAATAGTAAAATGTATTACTTTAACAGCAATAATATCATAATATAATAAACTCAATAATGTAAGCTGACAGATCGTCTTCGCTCGAATCATTTTCGTATACAATGATTTTATATCATTAAATTCAAATTTAATGCATTAATTACAGTGACGCACTCGATACCTATAATACTTTACGGCAGAGCGTTACCTATTTACCAACCTTTTCATCAATGGTTTGATTTTTAACGGTAAAGCACGATTCCGTACGTTTTACCTTTTTGGGAACACGATTCCGTACGATTTTGATCAAACAATAGATTGTCAAAAAGGCCCCAAAAACAACACGATTACGTACGATTGTCTGTGCAATGTTGGCATTTAATATTTATTGTCAATTTGTTTAAAATATAAAAAATATATATAAAAAAATTGTAAAATTGTAAAAATGTAAAAAAATAATTATAATTTAATACCTTGGTATTTGTTACAAATACTTGACAAATATTTTATTATATTTTTATGAACCAAATATTTGTCATCTTCGTTAATTTTGTGGTCTAACCGTTGTTTGTCAGCTAAGGCCATTTTATTGAAACGCCCTTTAGATGCGGATCTTATTTTTGTGCAGGTCTTTTCTTGTGTTTCCTTCAGAACTCGGTAAGTTCACCCAGTACGCCGGGCGCCGGCTCCGGCACATTGTACTTGGAGGAACACGGCGACCGGCCGGCAAAATATAATCGTCTGTTTGGCTTTGGGCCCTTACTTATAGTTAAGTATACGTGAAACGTACGTAAAACTCCATAACTAACTACCTAAGTCAAATAGTCAAATACCTACGTAACCTTATGGAAATCTGGCAACATTGCACTAAACTGTTGGGTACAAAACGTACGGAATAGTGTGTCTTAAAATGTGCACGATTCCGTATGCTGAAAAGGACCGTACGGAATCGTGTTCTACCCATTTTTAAACTCGTCTATTCTTTTTTTTCTTTTTATAACTCTATTTTAAACTTAATGAGAACTCAATGTAATACAAAAACATGTAATACTATAATACTCTATTATATACTTTATAGAAATATGGTTTTTCAATTAAAGCACATTTTAGTTTATTGGCACATTGACTTAAAACGGGTTAGAAGACATGGTATAATATGGTGTCAAAACGCCAAAGGATAATACGAGTACGTACGCATAGGTAAAAATAATAAAACTTGTATGTCCATAAGCCAAATAATAGAATAATAGTTTATGACATCGCGCAGCCACAAATGGTCACCGACTTGTACTTCTTAATAAACAATAGCTCTCTTATAATTATCTTTTATTGTTGTAAGTGTACCTGTGTTGTTAGTACAAAATAATATAGTTTAACTTTAAAATAATGATATTTATTTTAAATAATATTAAAATATTGGTATGGTGTTTAGATTTAAAACGTATAAAAAAAAATCATATTTTAAACATCTTTAGTGAAATAAAAAGTGAATGTAAAAGCATATTAATCTAGAATAAATAAACTATTCGAAATTATATACAATAATCCTGTTGATGTATACGAATGTATACTAACTATCAGTCATCAATCGTCTTGGTACTATAGTATTTTTAGTTAAAACTTACAAAACTATTTATTTCTGCTATTCACACCTGCAGATTATAAGAAATAATTCTACACCAGTGTCTATGAGTACACAACTTGTCAATTTTAAACTGAGAGCCGTAATATCTCGTCAGTGATAAAAAAAAAACAATAAACTCAACTTTGACAATTTTAAACTTACAAAATATAACTCACCTACTTATCTTACTTTGAAGGTTCAAAATCAGTTTTTTTAACTTAAAAATAATAAATCATGAAACTTTTGTTTTCCAAGTTTTCCTTCTAACCAAATGCATTATAATAAAAATAAAGCGTCTCAAAATATTGGACATACAACAATAACAAAGGATCGGTTTCCGTCATAACAATTCGATTCCAACTACTAACCATAGAAGACAGACATAATAAAAGGTATAGTGATAGTATCGTAGGTCCGTATACTTGACACGTTGAATTTTCTAAGGTGTCCCTTAATCGATGAACGAAATCACACTCCGACGACTTCACGGATCAACGATGAGACTTGCGACACAGCGAGGCTTCTGTACCAATCGGTATGTGAATTCCATCGAAACGATCGATGAGCGATGGCATATATCTGTTCCAACTGCAAACACAGAAGCCTGGCGGTATAAGGCATCGGACCGGATTATGTGGATACGATCGACGGTGAATGGATTCCAGGCATTTAGCCGTGGTATAATATACATTACGATATGTCGTATTGCATTATATAACGGGCTAATCTTTTTTTTTAAACGTGTAAACCATTCGACCGATTGGTACCGGGCAGCTCTATAATTATAGAGATAATCATGCATGTAAATGTTTTTTCTAGACGTTATTCAACAATAAATAAATAATATTAACTCATCAAACATACCAATCATCACATATTTTTTTCTGCGACATATTTTTTAAAATAGCACTAACCATTAAAATATATCATATATTATTCTATGTTATATGTCTTACGTTATGAATGCAAATGCATATAGAATGTCATACAACTTAGAATGAAATTATTAGCATAGTATAAAATATTAATTGGTTATAACTTTGGTAGGTAGACAGAAACAGTATAATATTACAATATAAGGTAGGGTGATCACTAAGCCTACTTGAGATGGACAATATTATCAGTAACATTTTTATTACCTATCGTTATTTGTAAATGTACAATAAAATATATTGATATTAAAAATTTGAAATTTGTAAAGTGTAAAAACCACGATTATAATATAAGGTATAGATAAATATATTAGTGACCGATAATTGTATAATAAATGGTCATTCGAGAAAAAGGCGTACTCTTTCAAGTCTCTTTTAATCATTAAATTCACTAACTTTTCTATTTTATATGAGTTTTGTTGTTACTTATATAAAATATAACATCGACATTTGATAACCATCTGTATTTTTAAAATCTACATTGAAATTTCACATTATTCTATGATAGTATCTATTTATTTCTAAAAATGTATTGATTATACCGATAAATTACACTAAACGTAGAATTCTAGCGTATTCGTCGGAGGATTTATATAAAACCTACATTTTCACTCGAGGAATTGTATATTCTATCACTCACTTCCACACTTTACACAATTATAATATTATTTGTTCCATCGAATAATGAAAACTATATTGATGTTAAAATTGTTTATATTGGTACTAAGTCTGAAACAATTATAATGGATATCATTAATATTTTAATAACAAACTGGAAGGATTATTGTATGTACATCAAAACTGATAATAAACATCTTATTAATTCTTGAACGAATATTTATGAAATAAAGTTAAATATATAAGTACAATAAAGAATATAAAATGTACAATATTTACACATTGTACCTACTTATTATTTGTACATTAAACATGTTAACATTTAAAATATATTTGATGATAAAAAATAATACCATCAACCCATAGAATTTACTAATATCAACACACCATCACCATCACCATCACTATCTATACACCATACACGGTGATTTTTTAAGCATTTATATATTTAAATTATGCATGTTGTATACAAATTCTGATTTTTGAATTTTGAAGTCTAGTTAAAGACAATATTTTTTAATACTATGATTTTTCATAACATTTAAGGAGTATCTTGTGGTGATGTCAACATTTGTTTTTAAAATTATAACCTATGTATTTAATGCAAATAGTGAATCAGAAGATTTTTCTGAACATGTTGACGTTTTATAATCGAAATTTGAACGACAAATTTCTGATTTATACTACTTTAAAATTTAAAAACTAAGGATATTGTTTATTTTTATTTATTGGGTGCAATACTAATTCAGAAACATTTTGTCATATTAAAAAGTTGACTAAGTACCTAGTTATTATTAACAAATATTTTATATTGCATACCTAATTATAATTACTGATACGAATCCATTTAAAAAGTATTAAACAAACTATTTACTTTTTAAAGCAGAATAACTCAGAAACTTTTGGTTCAAGTTTTGATTACAATACGTCTATATTTTCAGAAAATTAATTTGTTTTTCAATTTGAAATAAAACGTGTATGATCTAATTTGAGGAACAAATATTGGTATCGCCACGTTATGATAATCCTTAAATGATGAGAAAAATTAGAATTTGAATACATGCATAATTAAAAAATGTGGTGAGCACGCTGAAATCAATCATCCTACATTCCGCCATATACAATAGAAATCGCTAATATACAGAGTGGACGTAATATACAAGAATACTCAACCCAATTTTTACATATAATAATTATTTAGTTCAAATTCTGAATTTTGAGATTTTTCAGTATATTTAAGAACAGTATTTCAAATTATAAATGTGTATTAAAGATAATAGGTCTATAATGATGGGTTTTGATAGGAGCTTTAATGATTTAAAAATTGTTGTAATTTAAATTAATCTACTAACATTTATAATTTATAAAAATTGTCGAAGTATAATAATTTACAAACACTAGGTCCAATATTATTTATTTTAATATATTATTATTTATATTTTTGTAAAAACTTGTATTCTTGTATAAATATTTAAATAACTGAGAAATTACTCGTGTTCAAATTTAGAATTAGGAATAATAACAGCATTTTCAAAAAAAAAAACTACAGTACAAAAAACAGAAAGGAGGAAGCATGTTCTTATTTGAAAAACAAACGTTTGTATTATCCACTAACACTCCTTAGGTACTTCAAAAAAATATTAAAAATTCCAAAATTAGAATTTGAATGGATTCATTATTAAAGAAAAAAATGTGATTATGCATGTTTGGTGAATCTCCTTTTTTATAAAAAAAACTTTAAATGTACCTCTACAATCTACATATTATATAAAAAATTTTTTTGATAATCACAGTTTTTCAGCTCACACTTTTATTTAATTATTCTTAAAGTTTTTTTATTTTATTTCCATTCCTTCAAATGTATATTACAATTTAATATACATAATAAAAAATATAAGGTGCATGCCATTAGTTTTAAATTATTACGTAATAGTTATATAGGTAATGTATGTATTCAATCGCATGACTATGGATTTTCCTATTTTAATTGTACCCAGTGGACGACTTAATCATTTTCTTAATGTAATTATGAAATCAATACAATTATAAATTTTATTAGGATAAAAACCAAAATGATTATATAATAGTCATTGATCATAATGACGTCATAAACATAAGTATATTTCCCTAAAGTTCGTGCATGCTCCAAATTTCTAGTTACATAGCTGTTTTTATTCATTACGTAATGCATAAAAAGTGCACGCATTTGCTGTGTTTTGTATTAAATTTAATATTGTATTACCTAATTTAATTTTAAAATATGTCAATGTAATTACAAAAGATGTTTGTTTTTATTTTAAGTAATATATAACGTTTTAAATTACCTATTGGAAAATGAAGAAACAAATACAAATAAAAATTTGTGGAAATTGGTTCATCAAATAGCATTTTAAAGTTAATCAAAACAAACTTGTTCATACCTATTACCTTTACCCCTAGCCCGATGTCCTAATGTTTCTCTGTATGGTTTCTACTCCATTCCCTACTTAACTATTGTTAAATACCATGGTCTAACACTTGATCAAAGACTAACTTGGGACTTGAGCCTACCATGTAACTAAAAGATTAGATCTAAAGAATCGTATATGTATCTCAAAATCTCTATACCTAATATAAATACACCTCAATGGAAATCAAACTTTTTATGTACAAAATCTTACTAAAACCAATATGGACATTGGACAATGTATACACGACCTGCAGCAGTAGGGTAATGTGAAAAAATGCAATATTAATACAATTCAAACTTTCCGAAATATTGCTTTAAGAAAGTTAACAAACACACCCTTTACGTCTCGAATTTTACCTTTCACTCAGATTTAAAACTAAAATCAATAAACGGTGAATCTATAAATGTTTTAATAAAAATAAATAGTAAGAACTCATACAAATCCTCTTATCAAAAATTTGGCCTCCGCTACCATACCAGGTTATTCTATAATACGATTAAAATTCAAAATAATATAGTGTCGTGATTTCTTATAAAAAAATAATAAAAATGAAAATAAAATAATTAAGTAACTCATTAAAACGTGTCATCAACGGGTGGCTTCTTCCATCAAAAATAATTTTAATTACCTATAGATATCATATTATGTTCCTTTTAGACTATATTATTATTGTATCAAATTATACAGATTATAATATATAGCTTGTAATAATGAAAAATAAATCACCCATTGATTTATTGTTACAGGATTTTTTATTAGTTTATTATCTTAATCATATTATATTCTAGAAAGTAAGTTCACTTTTTTGAGAAACTTAAATTAATTCTAATGTCTAATAAACAGAATTATATTTAAAAAATAAGCATTATATATTTATATGGGAGGTCCGTTATATATGCTAGCGTGTGGAATATTATAAAAGTAATTGATCATCTGTATTATATTTATAAAATAATATGAGAATCATGTATACAAGGTGTAACAGGTCTATTTGACTAATGCAATAACTTTTACAGCAGTAACAGTGATTAGCAAGAAATAATCTTAAATTTTAACACACTTTGAAAATTGCTTAAAAATTAACGACTTAACCAAATTAAAAGTTTTAAACGCCAAAATGGTTTTTAAATACTTATTTATGAAATAGCTATCTTGGATTATTAGAAAAATATTAAATACAAAATTTAAATTATTTATTTTTGTTGTAAAAAAATAAAATAAAATATAAGATATACAAATTATAGCGCACAGCTCTACAAATCATTACAAAAAAAAAACTTAAAAATATTGAATAGAAAAAAAGTTATTGCATTAGTCAAATAGACCTGTTACACCCTGTATAGGCTAAAAGCCTAAAACCTAGTTTCCTTCATGCTAAATATTAAATATATCAGCGGCTTATTATGATGGTAAGCTTGGGTCGTGCACAAAAATAATATTAAATTAAATAAACAATAATCATAATAATTACAATAATTTTAATGAAAAATTGTATTGAATATTAATTACTAATATGTATAGTAAGAACGATAATATTATCATTCTGTGCAAATAAAAAATGGGTAAGTTCCATAAAAATGAAATGCAAATAACCAAGATTGTTTGCAGCAGTGGCTGTATACTATTTAATTTTGTCGTCAGAAGTTATATTTAATTTTGTTTCTTATCACAACAATATTCTTAATGAATATTATAATATCAACAATGAGATTTTTTCAAACGCATTGCATGTGGTTGTCGTGTGCTTGCATCTGCACACCTATGTACGAGCCGCCACTGGAATAAATAATTACGTATCATAATATAAGCAGATGGCAGCTAGGGAAACATACGCATACCGATACCCGTATCATATTTAAAGGTCAATTTCAGCTATCTAATTAAAACATGGCGTTGGATTAATTATTAGTGAAATCAAATTACTAAGCGTGATTTGACCAAAATTACTTGCAACGTATTATTAGCTAAGTAAACCGTGTTCGTTTTTATGGAGAGAATGTCAGTTCTCGAAAATAATTAAGTACCTATTGCGATTTTTTTTTTCAAATTAAATTTGATGTCATACCTAAAATAATAGAATTAAATGTTTCAAAATGCCTTGTTTTTAAAATTGATTTTTAATAGTCGTAATTTTTAACTCACTTTATCAATGAGTTTTACTAAAATTATCGTGGTTTTCTTTTACTGATATCACAATATCTATTATTCTATATATATTATGTAGTTGTAGACTGTAGTTTATTATACAAGTATATCGTATATTATACTTATATTTTATTATAAGCTCTAACTATTTTTCAAATAGCTTTGTATTTTAGCATGTTTTGATTCCATCAAAATACATCTTCATTATTAAAAGTATACATACAAAACAAATTAAAATAGTTATAAATTAGGTACTTATAATTTTAATCTTTTAAAACATGCTACATAATTGGGTTGAAAATGTTCATTTGGATTTGATTTTTTTTTTTGCGTTTGATGATACATAGTTTAGTTGTAAGTCCATAAGTATATAAGTGCATAATTATTATATCGACATAAACTATTATAAACAAAGTTATTAATTAGTATAAATTACATTAGTTAAAATAAATGTTATTTCTGTCTAAAATCTATTAAATAAAATATTCAATGAACATTGAACAACTTATTTTTCTTCCTTCCAAGAGGATGGCTTATAATAATATTTTTTTGGTTTCGTACAAGAACTATGAAATATTTATATCACTGATCCCAACCACGCGTAATGACCTATTTCGTCAAGTTTTATTAATATGTTACCTAGGTATATCCTTCATTATTACAAAATACTTGACATTTATGACTCTTTGTAACGGTTCACAACAAAGATTAAAATTGTAACTAGTAACGACATTTAATTTTTAATTTGTTAAAAGTCAACTAGTTTTTTATTAAGCAACTTCTAAAATGTTAAAAATAGTATCATATAATAAATAATATTATTAAAATAATAAAAACTAAATTTACAAATTTAATCAGCTCCAAATGTATTTTTGGTTGATGTAGCTGGTGTATATACCTGACTATAAGGCTTTAAAAACTATTGGACTAAGAAATACTACAATGTGATATTAATTCATAACCATTCTATTAAAATAACTAGATAATATCAAATAATATGTTAAAACGGAAATAAACGTAACAATATCATAATTTAAATCGTGAAAAATCTATTAAATTAAAAAGATATGAAAAAGATATTTATTTATGTACTGGATAATATTAATTTTTAAACGTAACACACATATTATTTCAAAAACTGTTAACATTTAAATCAACATTCAAATCATCTTAAAACAAACATTTTTAAAAATGTTAATAGATAGTTTTCGAAATTGTTAGTGTCTTACGATAAACAAATTGTTTTGTATACCACCTGTTGTACTTAAAAAAATATATATTATAAAAATATAAGACTACCAAACACGAAAACCTACCTATTTTATTTGTCTGTTAACATATTGTCAAATTACCAAAAAATAAAAATGTACATTTATACACCGACCCACCAAAGATTATTTGTGATATACCACAGTAAACAGTAACACAGAGAACCAGTACGCCTCTGCTCGTCAGGAATTTCATATTATAATGTCTAAACAATAAATTCATGTAATTACGTAAATCACGAATTACCTGTTTTTTTTTATAAAATTACTAAATTATATAGTTTGTTGGATTTTTTGTTAAAAAGTAAAAACAAAGATATAAGTATACTATTATTATTGTAAATATTACATAAAAGTTAATCATCAATAAACGTAGGTATTTCTTTATGTTGAAAAATAAAACAAACTCTTATAATAGTTAATAATTGTACACTCAGAAAACAGTGCATGTAGATAAATTATTTTTCAAAACGAATGTAATGGCATATTTATTTATTATAAGCAGTAAATCAATCATATCTCTCATAATATTTGACATTTTAAAAATCACGAATGAAAAAACCATGGTACCTGTATAAGATGCAATAAGATAGATAAATCACTATAGGATGAAGTCATCTGAATGGTAAAATACGAACTGCACACATAAAATCGTAGACATTTTAGATTTAGAGTGAAACAAGTTAAACAGTGTGTTGATTTTACAATGCTTTTGTTTAACATATTGATAGAACAAACAATTAAATCAATAAGTATAAAGCTTATAAACATATTTAAATATTGTTTAGAATATAATATTATAATTTATTGTCTGCAGTAAAACCATGACTATTGAGTCATGCACGTTAGCAGTTATCAATTTAATTTTTATCTATTACATATTTATTTAGTCTTAAGCAGTTAAATGTACTTATATTAGTAACCACCAAAATTATAAACGTTTTTTACTTAAAAGTTAAAACACTTACAAGCAAGAATATGATATTTGAAATACTAAGTTTGTATAAAAATATGTAGGATTTAAAATGACGATTAAAGTGATTAATGTAATCATTAAACGTATTATACGATATCAAACGTAAGTAGTTACATTTTTTTTTTAAAACCCACTAGAAATTTCTTTTTATAATCTTAATTAAATTTATATGTTCATTATTATGTAGGATTTGAACAATTTAGCACAATTAATATAATTCATTATTATTGTATTCAGTAATGAAATCAAAAAAATAACATTATATGCACTCGTTATTTTGCAGAAATAAAACAAAAAGTTAATTTTATTATGCTATACGTACTGTCCAGATAATTTTTTTTTCAGTTTCAAAGGCTATTTAGATCTATTTTTGTATCACATACTCCTTTATATCTCTTTCTATCTAATATTACCTCCTTGTATCATCATACCCTTAGTAATGTTAGATCCTTTGTGACTTCATTACACCATTGTTGTCTATAGGTCCACCTAAGAGCCTCGCTGTCCTCATCCCTTGTGGTTTCCAATTCAGTAAGATTCTTTTGCGATAGTGTTAGACCTTAGTACGTGACCTAGTACAAATTACCATAATTATGTTTGAATTTTCAAAGGCGTAATATTTTATTTCTTGATTTGATCTTATCTCGTATGTATGATTAAAACGATTCATTTTTGGTCAAATATCTTCCTTAGACACTTTCTTTCTAGTATTGCCACTTAATTGCAGACTGAAATGTTGTATAATAAAAATAATTAGAATAATAATTAAACTAAGCTCTTTTGACAAACAAATTATATAATATAATATATGTTCGCATATCTTTCGAATGCAATGAACCTGAGATTGGAAGTAGTTATAAATGTTGATTTTGTTTAGGCCTGTAACTGAGTAACCGGCTAAAGGTGAGATTCCCGGTAAATATCGAGCGCACTAGATTCGTCGTTTTTTTAGAAAAATCCCGAAAGAAGAGATGGAGAGAAGGTAACCCTTGTAGTATCTGCACCTAGAGACCATAATATGTGATCACCTATCATATTATTTTGATGCCCAGGGTGCTATTACACTCAGCTCGACCGTCAGTTGAGGCGTATATTATACCTATAATATATATATATTATTGTATTTTGTTGTATACGTGTATGTTATATTGCCTTACACTATTATAACTGACGATGACTACGGTCAGCATACAACTATTTTCTAGTTTCTACTGCAATAAATCAAAATATATCGTTTCTACGGTGCGTCGAATTAAAATATATAACGTATACGCGTATTCCAACAAGTAATCTTATACGTGCGTGATAAATACGCACGCGAGCTCATCGGCCGACCAGCAGTCGTTATGCGGATCGTAAGTCGTCCGTTATCCGACTCGCTCGATTTCATTAATCCTATACGACAGTGGACGATGTCTCGTATGGATTACACGTGCGACGCGCATGATGATATATATCCATACTAAATACTTACGTATTATAAATTAGAATACGCATGACGTGGATTCCATGTGGACGTTTGTCGGTGTTTTATCGCAAGAAATCGAGAACGGACGGTCAGTGAACGGGTGGCGGCCGGGGTGAGTGGGTGGTAGCTGCAGGTATGCGTATATTATATTATACACCAGGGACGGACAACTCAAAGTTGTAACTAGAGGGCTAATTTTTAGAACTTCAAAATCTAGCGAGCCAGAACAAAGAAAGCAAAAAAATAGGTCATTCAAAATAGCTATTTATAATTTGCATATTATATTTTGTGTGATTGTTACAACTTGTTTAATTTAAGTTTTGAGGACGTGTGTCTGCGGATTATAACGCAGCAAAATCAACTTCTATTTCGGAAGTGGAAACTAGACCACATTTTTCATTTATAAGGCGATTTAATTGTTTTTATTTAATATACAGAAAATATATTTCAATATTTCATATAGAAAATGTAGCACGAGCCAGATAAAAACAAGTACGGGCCGTAAGTTGCCTCTCCCTTTTATGCACGATGACCGACGTAATGAGTTTTTACGACGTTGTTTCGAGAAACGAGGAAAGAAACGCAATAATATATTATTATATTAATTTATTTTATTTATATCTTATAAGTTATATCATAAGTACGCGAGTATATTAATTATGAAATCGATGCATGTCGTAGAGGCGTAGACAGGGGCCCACCGTTAGCACGTGCCCCTCTCCCATGCCCGAAATTTTTATCTTTCTTGTTTTAATTATTGGTTATTTTGCCATTTTTATGATAATATTATCAGATAAAAACTATGATAAATAAATAAATAATCATATAGAGTCTAGACCACGATTTTAGATGGCATCTGATAACTACAACAGGGATTCCATTTTTTTTTATCCACATTTAAGTATATGACTTGCCTTCTTCTTCTAATGAAAAGGTTTTAAATCTAATTCAGGCATTTTAACTTCACTGTCTTGGTTGTTGTCTTTTAAAATACCTGTGTACAGTTGTAGTACATTTATTTTAATGATGTCTTATGGTTTAATAAAGAAGTTTTAAATGAAATTGTATACACATTTTACATTCATGTTAACAAAGCGTTTGAGTCTTATTTCAAACGAAATGGAAGATTGAAAAAGCAGTGTCAACTAACACACTAGAATACTGGATGCATTAATATGTTGCCTAAAGAGATATTTCCAAATGTTAAAACATTATAAAAATGATATTCTATTTCAAATGTGACAGCAGCTTCAGTTGAAAAAAAATTCTAGTGTATTGAAAAATATTTGAGAAAATCAATTAAATGATTCAACATTAATTAATATGCATAGGGGCATTTAAATAAATGTTGAAACAATTATTGATTCGCTTACCTTTAACAATAAAAGGCGTTTCAAAGGTTTCAAAATTTAACTTGTTTATTTTTTTATATTCAATAATAATATATTTGTATTACTTTTTCAAGCATGTGTTTAATCATTCTAAAATTTATAAGAAATAAAATTAGTGCACCCTCCCCCCCCCCCTCAAAATAAAAAAAAACATTGTGACTACAAATAAGATTCTGATTATAATAACAATGATCAATAATACGCTTACGGACGGACGAAAAGTTTTCCAGCATTCTTGCGCGGACCGTGTTGTAGTGATCCTTTGAAAACCCCTGTAAGTCACATACACTTCATGCAAATTAACCATATTATCATGAATAATAATTGTTTACACGAAAAACGGATGATAAATAATACGATGTCCACTTCACAATACCCTAACTATAAAATATAAATAGCTTTTAACGGAATGGATAAATGTTATGTAGCAATGTGAAATGTTTTACACCATATTTCATATTATGAATATTCGTGATGTGTAAACCTGCTATTTATTACTATTTCAGAGTACTAACAGAACTGTATATGCTTATTAAAATGCTGGATTATTTGATATTTTTAATACACTTAATGCTTAAGTGTATTGTATTTAAAAATAAAATAATATTTAAGAGTACGCTATACCCATGCATTTGTTGTCTCCGTCTTACAAACGTACCACATAACATTTTCTTTCCTTAGTTTCGATTGTGTGTAGTCAATTTTGATACTAGAGTTAAATTGACCAATTATCAAATTTTTAGATAAGAACATTATAGAGGTATGATCAATTTTAATTCGTTTTTTTTACAGACCTAACATATCCCATATCTTGCTTGAAAATTAAAATATCGCGAAAAATCTGACGCTTAAGCACAGATAATGTTCTTATTTACGTTAAAGTTTGATGATAAGTCCATTCACTGTAGCATCAAAACTAACTACACACAACTGAAACTAGTGAACGAAAATTTACCTCGTCGTAAGTTGGTGAGACAGAAACAACTACAATTGTGAATATCAGTAAGTTAGAAAACTCTATCCATTTCATTAAATGCATCTCAGTTCGTGAAAACAAAAAATTTACTTCATAAAGTATGCAAAATGATTATGCGTTTCGTGTATGGATGAAAACGATAATCCGTTTTGTGTAATAAAAAAATGTATAACTCAAGATAATAATATGGTCACTATATCCGTGAATTAGACGTCCGCACTTCGTGAAAAGAATGATTTGAATCTGAAAATATGAAATCAACGTAATTGTTATACGCGCGAAACCAGGTAAAACCAGCGAGTTACCACGAGTTTAACCAAATATGCCGACTACCAAAGTGTATAATATGTTACCCTAATAATGTCTTATTAGACATACATTTATCACAATTTAGCAGCATATACGGTTATCGGACGGCGTACCTATGCGTGTAATATAATAATTTTATTAAGAAATGTAATATAAAATATAAATCTTTTTAAAACGTGAATCCGCGATATACTCGCACTGCTAAAACAATATCATAATGATAGTATTATATAGTTGTACAACACACCCCTACATCGTATCATTACGTAAACATCGATATAAGTACCTACGTCAACCAGTAAGTCATATGTGTACCTACATACATTCTTATTCGTATATAAAACGTATTATAAATACTGCACACGTTCTCCAGCTGTGTATTAATAACAGTTGTAAGCAGTAATAGTAGTAATGGCCGTTGTAATAATGATATAAAACAATAAGCAATAACGAGACGCGTGCGAGCTTACAGAGTCGAATGCCAAATCGGACCACGACTGTCTCCTTCGGGCTTCGGCGGCTGTCGTCATATTTAAAATGCGTGCGGCGTATTGTCCAATCGACGAGAACGCGACAACGACGACGATAATAATTTGTCGGGCACGTATTACAGTCGTGTTTTTTTTCTACCGTACAATGTATGACCCGTCGCAATAGGTCATTTATATTTATATAATAAATGTTATTATATGATATATAATATATATACACTGGAAGCATTTACTAAATTCAAACATTTTTTTAAACGCCCAGAGATAAGTAGACAATTAAAATAATATTTAAAAAAATATTCATCATGATTCGTGACATTATAGATATGTCTGGGCCCTGGGGCTTTTGAGTTCAAACTCTAGTCATTTTTTATTATTACGGACCGGGCGAATAGTTAATCATATCATCGTGGGAGAGTCTGTACAAAAATACTTATCCGTATCTAAATTAAATTATAAAAAAAATAAAATAATCATATCATACATACATTTATATACAACTTCTACTATTTATTTGAAAAAAAAAATCGAGAAGGTCCTCTTATAGGTATAAATATTTATTTTCGAGATTACTATTATTATTGATCCAATAGTATATATTATTCATTTTAAAATGTTTATATTTAGTTCAAAGAATTTTAAATCAATAATAACATCTTTGAAATTATGTTTTACTTTGCGAATTAATATTGTGTGTATATACAACAATGTAAAGTTATCAAATGTCAGTTAATAATACAATAATTTTCAACACAAAAATGTAGTAGACACGTGATAATTTCAACCCAGTTCAGCTTATTTTCTATATTTTCTTGGGACAGATAACATCATTAGTACACCAATAAATATTGGCAATCATACCCATTACCTTGTATATTCTTCAATTAATAACGTTATAAATAAATTTCTGTTTATTTTTCTTTCTTGTGTCTTTTCCTTGAGTATTTTGTTGAGGCACACACTACACAATAGATACTAATATGATTAATTAATACCTATACCTTCATAAAAAGTACTTAACTTTTTTGCTTCATATTTTACTTTGATTCTTTCTATTTTATTCAACATCGACTCCAAGTAGTATTATGAAAATATGTATGATGACACAGTTTAATACACTATGTGATGTGCCACAGGATTACGTATTCGGAGAATCCGAAGATTAGCTGCAGTGGGATGCGCTTTTATGATGTGGTTAAATCGCTTTTTTTCAACGTGTGGGCTTAAACATACAACCAGTGACATTAAGAAACTTGTTCTCAAAAGAATATGATTCCCGGGGATTGATAAATATTTTGCAAAATAAATAATTAATGAACACTTTTGTAATATTTTTAAAACCATAGAAACATTCCATTTGAAAGAATCCTTTTTTCTCAAAACTTAAAGGTTTTACAAATATATATTAGAAGGAAAGAATTCGTCTCACAACATTAATCGGATTTAATCATCGTAGTGAAAGTATCCTAATGGTGGTATTTTTTACTTGATTTTTTTTCATTTCAAAGTCACCGTAGTCGGTTAGAACGAATTCAATTCAAAAAAAAAACGGACTTTTACAACAAGTTCCTTTTTATGGTAAAAAAAAAACCGTTTAGGTACGGATTGCTATTGAAAAGGATCGTAAGGACCAATAATAATGTAAGAGTAATGCTAATACATTGCGTATTACATAACAACATAATATTCAGTATATTGCCAACACCGTTCGATGAGTTGTTCTTGTCCGGCTCTTGTCCTCCTCGCACCTATCGTAACACCGCGTCTTCGGTGAGTCTGGTGGCACAAGTCATCGTCGCCAGATTCGAACGCTCGCCGTAAACCGTAACGGAGAGTTATGTAATCCCATTTTTTTAGGTGTGGGCCAGACTGCTCTGACAGCCACGACCGTCGGGCAGTCATGTAAAATACAATAACTTTGAAAAGTTTTTAAAAGGCGTTTTTCAATACCCAGTAAAATAAATGTTTGAGTACAAATACAAATATTTTAAACAAATTATTTATAGATACCTTCAATTAATGTTTATCTTATAAAATCAACTGAATCAAAGTTTTTTAGCATTTTCATATTTTGCATTGTCTGTATAATATTTAGATCGATTTTACGTATTGAAGTACAGTACCTCGCTAATTTTACTAGGGTATTTTACAAGGTGCGCGAATGAGGAGTGGTCGTACCTGACATAATCTTACATAGGTATTTTACACATTTTGTCGGAGGGCCACAAATCGAGCAGTCGGTAGCCCCACCCCCCGCCGGCTCCCGGATATCTGGACGGCCGTCGAAAACTTCGTCACGCGTTTCGACTCGTAGAGGTTAATTTTTGTTCGGATTTTCAACCGACCTAGGTGCTCGGCCGGAATTTATTTTCAGTCCCTACTGCAGACTTCCTACTAACGGACATTCGCCTGCGGGTCCACTGCCGCTGCCATAATACGGTAGGCCATGTCCCGATCACGATAACGTCATCGTCGTAAATGGAATAGGAAGGTGCCGCCGATGACTACACATAACAACGTTATGTTACTGTGCGGACGGACAGAGACGGACGGACAAACGGCGTCCACCGCCGCCGGACGAATCGCAACGCACACCTCCGCCACCGCCGCCTATGCCGCCGATGCCGCCTCTTAACCGCACGGCGTGCGTGCGCCGTGGCCGGGCGCGTGTCACACGCTAAACCGCTCCGTCCGATTCGCCGCAGTCCGTTACAATATCACGTCTGGACAATAGCTCCTCGCCGGTCTCGAATACGATCCACGTCGCTTATTAAAAAAAGCACATAGTCGTCGCCGTCGTCGTTGTCGTTTTGCCCGGGCGCGCACGCGCACACACACCCACGACCGCCCACCCGCGCACACGTTGTATACAAGACTCGACTTGATACTTGCGGTAAGTGTGGCCGCCGAACCATTTCGGAATATTTTTATCGGTTCATCGTGTGTACATATATATATATATATGTGTGTGTGTTTGGTCAGATTATAATTTATTATTTATCGGAACGAAAAAACTCGGGTCGGTGAAGGGTTTTATAGTGTATTGCAGATTATAGTGGTTTGAGATTTGAAATACCTACATGATTATTATTACATGATTATTATTACATGTTTATTATTATTATGTATATAGTCGAGTATATAATACATAGCCTATCTCAAACATCCATTAATTTAACACCCTACGACATGGGGTTATCGCGATCCGACTGTATATTTAAACATTATACGTAGCGGATATAGGCTCGAATTGCAGGAGTGCTAAGTGTGCTTTGTTATATGCGAAATTATCTTAATTCATATTATCCTAATTTTTTTCATCCCTATGCTAGTGTTAATTAATTTATCTTTAAACAAAATATAACGATAATTTATGAGTAAGCATTTAAAGTTCAGGTGCGCCTGTGCCTTACACATTATTCACAATACTTATGAACTTCATGCGTATGAACATACATAGTATATACATATATGTACGCGAATTGTTATAACATTAAAATATTATTGTTGCGAGTTTATTACGTTAATTGGCTACTGCAGATGGAAACCACACACTGTCACCCAAATATTAACTACTGTCATTTATTTCACATAATATTTTCTACTCTTCCCTTCTTTGGGTGGGAAGGGTGCTCCGAAATTTGTTCTTGGTCTCATAATATAACAGATCGTAGATGTGACTATTAATTAAAGAGTGCTTTTTAATTTTCTTAATAATGTATGTATGCATAAGGGACAACTATTTCCAAAAGCCATTTATGTAGAAATATTTTCTGGTAAATCTGGCGGTAAGTCCGCGAAGATCTGCTTGGAATGATTTTTCCATTTACTAATATTTATAATTATCCAAGTAAGACACTGTAATAAGAAACGATGAATTATCATTTATCATATTACGAATATTACGGTGTGTGAGAGTTTGAAAGTATAATAAGTAATAACAATAAACATTTAGGTAATATGATGTGTACTGCACTACTACTGCAGGATCGGGTTATATGTTTCGTTACGTGATACGCTACAGTTATTTCCAAATACATTTATTTAAAACAAAAAGCATAACATTAAGTTACATTTCCAGTTATTAAAGACTTAAGTACAACATTATGTTGAAGATGTTTAACTTTGTGTTTTCTAAATTTAATAAACAAAATGCAAATACCTCACGGCTACTTAGAATACTTACTAAGTAACACTATACATCACGATACCTACGACTGTTTGCTATTTTAGACTTATTTATTCAGTTCTCCGTTAGTCCTTTACCCTCCAAGACACATAGTATTGAGAATGGCGTTATTGTTTGGCTCGGACGTTTGTATGACAATTGTTACCTATATTATTATTGTGTTTTAACTTTTGATCAATAGTACCTACCTACCTATAGCGAGAGTCACTGTTTCGTCAATTATAATATGACATATTTTTTATACCTATTCTAATCGTTATTGTATAATAATTTATAGTAATATATTTTAAGTAGTTTATTTTACCATAGTATTATATTCAAAGCACCTAGTACCGTATATATAGATGTAGATTATGAGCGTATAGTGTATATGAGCTACATAGAAAACATTTATTTTATTTTCATGTTCGAATAATTGTATAGAAAATCATAATGAGGTCGATCCCATATGTAAAATGCGTTATAAAAACTGAACAATGTTGTACTCATATAAAACTAAAACATTACATGTTGACATGGACAATTTTTTTTTATCAAAAATTCAATACATGGAATATTGAAAAGTTGTAGGTTTTTATTTAAATACAAAAAATATTATTATTTGAAAATAATATGTCTAATATAAATCCCTCTGTTGGTTTTTTGACGTAAATGTGATTGAAGTGGTCAAATATACTATGCATTTTGATATAGTTATTAGTTACATCGACGTACGTACTAAAATTGAAAATAGTTTTCATCGAGTAATTTAATTGCTTATTAATCACATTATCGTTTGTATATTTTTGTTTTTAAACCTATATTATGTATTACTTTTTTTTTATTAATTGTGTACAGATATTAATAATGATTAAATGAATAACAAGACCGGCTATAGTTACGCCTAATTTTTAATTTATATGTACATATTATTATACGAACAATTGCATTGTTCGGTTTTGGTTTTTATACGATATGATTGACATGAAATAACAATTTTTTTAAAGAACTACACAATATATTCTAGCCTACGGGTACATGTCTACATTTAACACAATTACGGAACAATAAGTACCAATGTCATCTCTACAAAAAGGGTATAATAATGATATAGTTTTATTTCATTAAAAAATATCTTGTCATTCGCTGTAATATTTGAGTCCAATTAGCTTATTTAAATTTTATTTAAACCTAAAACCATATTATTATATTTTATATTACATATTTCCTTATTTAAAATATGTATCTCATGCTTTATGTTGGATGCTACAATCTAGCATCTTCTATGTATACAAACAGTCAATATAACTTACGTTTATACTTTAATATACTAACTACTGTACTAGGACCTAAAATGAAACCTAAAAACATGTTAAAAATATACAGAATAATGTACGAAATCCCCGATTATTATTTCGTCATTTCGAAGAAAAAACTGCTTATAATACGTACATTTATTAATCTTAAAATATAACATATAATAATAAAATGTATATGTTTTGAGCGTGTATAATTTAAATAATGTTTTGCGTTATATAATTTATTATATATTTTACTCTTTCATATAGTTGTTGTAGAAGGTTATACAATTTTTGGTTAATCATTTATGTTGTCAAAATAATGAATAAGTAATACATTTTCAAATGAAAATTTATTTACGATTTTATATACTTGTATAATATAATAATATACAACGTTTTTATAACAAATAACTATGAACGACTTTCATCAAATCGTTTATGAATTATATAAGATTATCTCAACAATTTTATGCACGAATTTTAAAGAGCATGATTTTTATCTGAAATGTTGTTTCTCAATAAGTAGGTACATAATAAGTGAATATTCTTCGGATAGTAATCTTTTTATTCATATTATACGTTCGGTTTACTAAGTGCTCCATTGAAATAAAATTAATTAAATAACATGATTTTATTTATATTATTATATACACTATACATAATACGGAGTAAGCGGATTTAGTTCACTTCTATAGTTTTATGTTAATGTACCTAAATGTTAGAAACATATCTCCCGATATATTAATCTAAAATAAAAAAAATGATTACACAAGCTGTAGGAACGATTAAGATTGATACACGCGATTTATGAATTCGTTTAGACCGGTGTGTAAAATAATAATTGTGTGAATACTTTTTATGGCAATGGACATCACTGATTCTTGTTAGGTAAAAAATAAAAATCCCTTGACCTCGGTCGATGTACTGAATGACCATAATATTATTATGCGTTATCAGTGGCCCGAATCATCCATATTCTCTCGTTTTCCCTTGACGCTCATCACTATACAAGCTTATAGTAAACGTATGTAATTTAGTTTAACATCAATACCTTGAGTACAGAGGTCTTGAGAACCTTGTGCTGACAGCCGCGGTATTAGCGTAATTTATTTGACGCCCAAGTAATTAATACGTAATAATAATATTGTTAAAAAATAATAATATTAATAATCATCTTTATCAAATAATTTATAAACACAATAACATTTAAAAATCACGTAGTATATTTCGAACATTATTTTTCTCTCTGCTCGTTTTTCTTAGAATCTTAGATTGAATTATAATTTCAAAAACAACTTTATTGGACAGGTCGACTTTATAAACTTATAATAAATCCGCGTCAGTCTGGCTAATGGCCAAGGCAGACGGACTACAAATGCTGCAGTTGGGAGTTTTTGCAGCTATTTTTTTTTCACGGGCCCTTCGTTTTTATTATTACTAAACAGATAATGACTGATAACAGACTTTGATCGTTATTTAGTTGGGATGTCAGATGTCATTAGTTCGATAGTTATGAGAGGAACAACCAAAATTCTTATTAGTGTATTATAGTCTATAGGTATAAATTATAATCAAACATCAAACAGTTACAAAAAAATTACATGCAATTAGTTTAAAGATCACCAATAATTATTATTGATGCATGTCATCCCATCAATCAGTATAAAAATAAATCTAAGATTCCCAAAAATATAATTTAAGTGTTTATATTTTACTTCAGTTTACCTATTTATACATTTGTATTTAATCGTATTCGATATAATATCTATGTACATATATATAAGTATATAACTAACAATATACACTTTCATAGTTTCAGTTGCAGATTAAACTGCGAGTATAATTTATAAATAATTTAAGGTAGGTAGGTACTCTACTTAATGTTCTTAACTTTTTTTTTATGTTATCGAGTTTTCTAACTGCGTCATCTAAACTTAGTACCATAACTACTATAGTGAACAGAAGATAAATTCATTTTTTAACATTAGGAATAAAAGATAATAAATTATTTAATGATAATAATAATAAAATAGTAGTAAAATAATAATAGTAGTGTTACATTATAACATAAATATAACGGATAACTACGCATTTCCGCACCTGAGTATTTTATTTTTTATTCATTTTTATATATAAGTGTACATTTTTTATTGTATGAAAACATATAACATCATTAGGGCACGTTTGAGTCGGCGAAATGTAGGCTTGTTATTTAGATGTCCTTAACAAAGACCTTATAAATTATAAGTATTTATTCATATCGTCTTAACGTGTAATTTGTTCACATTGTTATATATTTTAATATGTATAATATTAATATTGTATAGGAATTCGACTGTCAACTGTCCTTAGCGTTATCCTCGTATTGTGCGACAATCGAGAACGGGTCAAGTGTCCACGTTAATCTCACCTTACACCCTGCCACTATTGTCATTTATTTGCAATTCACTAAAAAATGATCGGTTCGTTTTGTCGTATTGTTTTATTTACGATGATCCACTTCAATAGCATTTAAAGACAATAGGTACAACACGATCGTTCAAAAGTGTGCATAAAACTCGAAAAAAAATAATCATCGCGCTATTTAGATAAGTCACGATAAGACATAAAACCCCCTCCGATCCGTCCGTCTGTATAATGTTAAGTCTATATTTTGCGCGATACACGAATTGTATTGTAATGAACCCGACTTGTCTAACGTGACTCGTTGACCGTTTTACGTCCCAAACAAGTTATTATTTAATAATCATCATCCGCGTGTTTGTCTCTGAATCTCGGATAAACATCTGGAGTAGAACACATGAGTCGTATACAAGTAATAATTAACCGTATGTTTTCCCATGAGAAATGTGTGTAGAAAATAGTGAGTACGACAAACTGTACGAATAGATAGCCATAGCTCGAGAGGACAAGTCCGTAGAGTGTGCATAGAGTCTGCCGAGCGGGGGCGTTAGTTAGCTTGTTGTCGGAAGTTTTTTTTCAAACCTGATAATTGCGTAACCGCTACTTTGCTTTCAAACTACCTACTAAATTAAAAAATATAGGCATAACATATAGAATGAGAATACATTTATATTATGCTGTACATTTTTTTTACATATTTTACGTACCTATACGTAATAAAATTAGTGTTCATAAAATCATTTTAAAAACGTAATAATAAACGGAAAACTTTTAATCATTGTTTTAGATTATTTTACTATACAGAAAATAGTTTGTAAAGCATCTACTTACTTGCAAAGTATTATGTTAAACAATTTGATTAGATTTCCACATTTTCTTATGCTCAAATATATATTATTACTTAGTGGCATCACGAACATATATTTTTGAGGTTGATTTCCTCAAACACTTTTAGATGGGTGGTAATTGTATTAGGGTATAAAAATATTTTTGTATATTAACTATCATTATTGAATAAGTAATAATATGCTGATTTTAATTCAGTGTAATAAATTTGTATTTTACAATAGGTATATTTTACTGATTTACTCTAGGATTCAACACATAGGTTACAAAATCACGTCCTGCTGTACATGTAATAGGAGAACTGAGAAGATAATACAATATTTTATGAGCAGTGTGTTTATTATTAAAATGTATAGGTTATTTTAATGTTAATTGATATTGTAATATAATTTCAATATTTATTTCATAGTTAAAAAAACTATACATTAGCTGGTCAATTTTTAATGTTATGTGTACCTTTAATATTTGCTCTTATAGATAAAATGTTCGTGAAGCCACTGTATATTATATAGCTATAATACATTATACATATATCAAATAGTAATTATAATAAAAACATATTATACTTAGGTACTTCGAACATTTAATCAGCTTATTGAAAAAAAAACAGTTGTAATTAAATTCCATCATATAATAATACACTTGCGTGCTATTTACAGTAATTGACAAATTTTAATGTATCAACACAAATAATATTGAAACATTTAGGTGTAAAGTATATTTTAGTATCTAATTATAATAAATTAATATTAATCGAGACATACTTAATTATGTTTAAGTGTGAATTCCATTATTATTAATTCTATAATTCAATATTTATGTATTTTTATCTATCAATGAACTACAACAATAGTATACTATCTCGTATGTGTATTACATTTTTTATGTTTATATGTGTAATATTAATTTTTGTTTATACATGCCAAAAAATGTGTAACCTATATTTCATTTTCCATCAAAGTTTTTATTTTGTGGTTTAACATTTTGCTGCTTAATAGCATTAAATTAAGATAAAATGTATATAGGTGTTTCAATATTTCGGTTGGTTAAATTTCATACGGACAATTTATGTAACACATCCAAATTGTGCTCGTATTTTTTTAAATAATAATAAATAAATAATTTTTTTAAACAATAATAAATAAATAATTTTTTTTTAAACTATTAACAATGTTTAAATCATCATAAAATATGTTATGAATATATTAATATAACAATAAATTTATATGATTGTGAAAATGTTAATACAAATATTAAGTGTACGTAATATTATAGCTACCTAGGTAATGTAAGTACTATACTAACATTTCAATGACTCGAACCGTGTATTGTCGTATTACTGAACTTATCAAGATATAGTGTCTTTTACAAAAACTTCTTTTCCAAAAGCTTTCTATCGTTTGTTTGTTAAATTTTAGATGCGCTTTTTGAACATTTTTAAAACTTCAATAACGCCTAAATTACGGTCAAGGCCGCTTCTTGCGCCTACCGCAACAAATATAATTTGGCAGTTTACTACAGTTAGTCTACAACTGATAACTATACAAAAACTAGAACAAAACTGGTTTCTATTTAATAAGTTTGAGACTAAGTAGTGACGAGATGGTATTGTCATTTTTATTTACATGACTAATTTAAATTCAATCTATCAACAATTACTTAAAATTACAATACAAATTAAATTGATTATTTTTAAATAATAAATTGTGATAAATTATTACTATAACTTACGACCACCACTTCGTAAATATTTATTGTGGATTCTGTCTGTATAATATTCTCAAAATAAACCAAACTTTTTTAAACTTCATTATTTTATTTAAAATTTACATTTAATGATAAATAAATATGACCAAGTGGTATTTAGTAGTAGGTAAATTGTGATTTTTGAGCTCTTGTGTTTTGATTTTTAGAATGAAAGGTAGTAAAAAAAAAATGTGTAATGATATGCTGGGGGAATAAACTTGTTATGGTTTATTTTACGTATTGAGATATCAACTAATTAATAAAATAAAATATTAACATTCTTTGCACGTTGTGTATACACTGAATTACTGAAAAACGATTAAATCATGTAAGGTTACTGGAATTTTAATTATATTACCTATATAGTATATATGTTATAATTATTGCATTCGAAAGACCAACCAGTATCAGTAATATTGTCTGAAAAATAAAATTAGTAATATGGTAGTAATAAACACAAATATTCTTTTCGGAAATTATTTTGATAATATTTTAAATATGGTGAAAATTCCAAAAAAGACTAAATTAAATAACCAGTAGGTATTACACAAAAAAAGTGTAATACATTCAAATTCCTAACTATTAACTAATAACTAAGATTAATAATATTTAAGAAATTATTACTATAAAATAATAATAATTTATGTTTTATTTTTTCCACTTTAATTTCCTAAGTTATAAAAGTCTCTTCTTTATTTTTTCACGTAAGGCTTGTTTTTAGTTTTTCTTGTCTTATTATATATTTTACGTACTTCGGTATTTTTTTTTTTTTAATTGTACCTATTTAGTTCATTTTACAGATTTTTAGTTGAAAAAATGATTATTTAGCTGAAAACTATGTCTATTTTTTCATTCAAAACTTCGTTAGCGTATATCTATAATTGTTTTATAAGAAATGGATGTCTATTTTTTTTAAATGTATTGTACGCTATATACACGTGCGGATGCGATATAATACCTATTATATTCATAAACAAAAGATAAAATAAGAATAAACTATACTTTCCGAGCTTAACTGTTTACTGTTAATAGAATTTCTCTGCATAATATTATACATTAATCAATAATTTCATCATTGCAATTGTATAAGACATCTATATAATATTATAAATACTATAATAACAAGTTTATTACAATTTTTTAGTGCAAGATTATGAATCTAATCGCACAAAAAATAATGAATGTGTCTAAATATTCATTTTTGTTGATTTCGGAATTTAACTTTTCAAAAGCTATAGATGTCTGTCGGTGTCCGCCACCATTGTTCACGATTCTGCGGACTGAACAGTCATAATATAATTCCACGTCACATTGAATAGATTCTCAACTATGAGCCGTTTCCTTGATATTTGAATGCCGTCTGAAACCGAACCCATATTATCCTACACAATAATCTCCAATGAGCCTCATTGTTCTGGCGCATAACAGTATTAGCATCCAGTGTGTCAAAAAATCCTCATGGTTTTAAGTAACTGAGGTACAGAGGTCGTATAATTTTACGCAAATATTCTCAAACTGTTGAACTACTTCATAACACAGGTCACGGGGTATTAAAATATAAAGACCGTATGTCCGTATCATATAGTATAATTGTTTTTTTTATTGTATTAATTCAACAAAACTGTATCCTCAAATCTGTACATTGTAAATAATTATACCTACAAAATATTATCTATTCTGTGGGTTAGGCATACATTATTTTATTTTCTAAAAGACAATATTTAAAAATATATAAAATATTATTATATTGGCGTTAGATGTAGATTTCTGGTACACGCATGGTAGAGATATTTCATTTTATAATTTAAAAATTAATATTGTCTGAACAAAGTAATATATGGGTACATAATATAATTAGTAATTATTATTATAATTGTATCAGTATAATAAGAACTATTATAGTCTTCAATTTTCAATACGACATCGTAAAATAATTTATTAGAGGTATCTAATGCAAGTTGGTTTTTACTTATATTTCTATTTTACTATGTTTTAAATTTCTATATATTATTATATAGTTTCTTACACTTCATTAATAATAGCTAATTTATCATGGTCCATTACATCATACAGTTGAAATGCAATTTAATTCTGTCTTGTACGGTTCACTTACACTTGTAAGTAATAGGAACACCTAAACACTTTTGCTGTTGTGTGATAGGAAAAGGTTTAAAAAAAAAAGCGTGCTTAAAAAACCGGGCAATAATGTCAATATACTAATCTCATCGGAATGCCCTTATACTTGCATTGCACAAAGTACGTAAACTGGTCTTCAATGCGCATTGTGCACAAAAAACATAGATAGACATACAACAATATTGTCTGAATATACGTATTCGATACACACATGTGAGCAGAATAATTCTGATAAGATTTTGCAATATTACGGTTACGATATCTTACATCTAAATACGCACAAACGATGGTTCCGAGACGGTCGACCATAATATTTCTATCCACTTTATATTGTGACACACATAATATACTGAACGTGCGAGAGTAACGGTTTGCAGCTGGCTCAATATTGTGTGTTTGCATGTTAATATCACAAATCATTGTGCGGTCGAACGCCGGTCAAAATATGTGCAGTCACATGGGAGTATAGCCAGTAAAATAATTATAGGTACCTACTTACAACATTTAGGGGAAATCTTTTGCTTACATTTCGACATTTTGTAAGCAATTAAAATGATATGAAGTGCTTTAATATGAAATGTTTGTAATAATGTCTTTTAGCAAAACTAATATCGAGTAACATAAAATCCACTTTTTAAATTTCAATACAAGGATCCTTTTTCTAGAAATCAAATTTTTTTTCTTCTCATAAATCATTGTTAAGAGATGAGATATCTCCTAATTCAATAATATTATCACGATAAACCCACACTATATCCATGACCTAGAGTACAACTGCTCCTTAACAATTACTGATCCAAGGTTTTGGATAATGGATATTGCATTTTTTTCACGTTTTAATTGTTTATAATTTTGATGAGAATGTTTTTTGATTCGAAAAATCTAGTATTGTTTCATAATTGGAATCTATTAGTAGGTATTCATTGTTTAACCGACATTTGTATTCTTTTATTTATACTGTACAAATAAATAATTATACACCCAAACGAAAATAAGCAATTAAAATTATAATTAATAAGGTCAACGCGATGGCACCGAGTAATTTGGTAAAATTCAAGATAGTTACCTATCATACGCTATCGCACAAACACTAGGTAAACATTCTACAATAAATTGGATATTGGTTATAAACTTAGGTATATAGATAATATATTATAAAGGATGAAATTGAAATTCTACTATATTTTTTTTTATTCCATAATTTACTCATTACATGAATGTCATCTCTAGATAGAAATGTATTTATTACCTATTTTATCAATTATATATTATGATCTATAAAACTACCTAGTTTTATTCACGTATTACTGTTCATAGTTTCAGACATACAAAATGAATTATTTACCAACAAAGTTTTCGTTTCCTAATCCCTTGATAGATATCACCGGCTTTGTTAAATGTAAGTTAGTTTTTGTTTATTCATCTATAATACATACATATGAGTTGTCAGTAGAGATAAAACTATAAAATCAAAAGTTATCAATCAATGAATATTTTAACAATGACTACCTATTCACTATAATACGATACTTGGTTTGAAATAAAATGGATATTATCGTATTATACATATTATTATAATTTACGATTTGCTATAATAACCATATTTATTGTTTTTATTTATTCTATTTAAAATGTGTCAACATATAGGATATTATTTCAAGTTTGATATTTTTTTTATTAATATTTATTATTAATTATTATTTACTATTAATGTTTTACAAAAGGAAAATTAATATATTATATTGATTATAATAATATTAAAAAATAGTAAATAAATAATAAATACTTTAAAATGAAGTACAAAGTTAGGTACGCTATGTCTGATATTATTTTGGAATATAAACAATTTGAGATAATTAAGTTATAGATAATAATTAAAAAGTATGTTCCTATTAGTCATTAGTGACAATATATATTGGATTAAATACAGAATAGAGTTTGTGTTCAATGTTTTTTTTATAAATAATGAAAATCGAAATAAAAACATATTCTAAATACGAGTAAATATTTTTTTTACCGCTTAACACACAATAACTTTAGATATTATTAATATTTCACCTCACAAAACCTTTTTTTTTTCCACAAAAGTAATATATATTATATAATACCTACTGTCATTATTTTATAATATTACGTAGGTACTAGGTACACATACTATTATACTCGCATAATAGTAGATTAAATATTATATAGGTACATTAACCGTAAGTTTCTTATTTTTGTGAATCTACTATAGTGGGCTAACATTTTATTTTATTGTATGTACTTTCTTTAATATTATTTTTTTAAATATGAAATATACATCTGTTTCATTATTGATCAATTCTATTATGACAATATAAACAATATTGTAACCCAGTCAAAATAATTGCTTATAAAATATGTAAAATGCCACACTCGGGTAACATATTATATCATGGCTTTTATCTGTTATTTGGTCAAAATAACGAATACAAATAACTATTTATGTTCCTTATGTGTTGTGTGATATTAAACAAAATAATAATTGTAAAAACACAAAACAAAATATATTGATTAGTATATCCCAAAATCTATTTTTTAGTTAAGTGACGACTTTCAAGAATAACTTACTATACCCTTGAATAATATAAAAATAACATATTTAAAAAAACCAAGAGAAGTGAGACCATTTATTTTTTATAAAGTACAATACAAATTAATATAAATATATGATTAGGCATATACATAAGATAATATGCGTATGTGAAAAAAAGTAAAAACATTGAAAAGTAAATCAAAATACAAATAATTTCTAAAAAAAAAATAATTTTTGAGCAGTTCAAGTGCACGGAAAATGTTCAATTTAGTTACTACTATTCTTATTATTAGTTAACATTTATAAAAATTATGTTCTATTGGTACAATTAATAACACAGCTTTCTCTCTCTATCACAATGATCTCCGTGAATTAATAGTTCCTTGAGGAAATTATAATAATTTCTCACATTCAATCAATTCTGGACATATTATTTTCGTCGTAATAAAGTTACATTGTATCCTATACAAACATATAAACATTATTATACATATTATAGGTGTACAGCCATAAAGGTACAACCATCGAATTATTTCAAATTACAGTTCATTCAAACATAATGTTTGGGTATAAGATACGTATACACGAATTAATACGATGCTAGAAACGGATTAGACCGTAATATTTTTGAACTGTCATTATACCAACGCGCACGCGTGTGTGTTTATATTACAATTTACATTATATATGTATTTATACATAACTTTCGCAAGAATAACATATATATATATATATCTCATATGGACGTATATAGTGTATTTTAATATGCTATTCTCGTATAACACAATGTGACATTTATTCAAGAACGCTCGTGGGATTGGCAACCGAAATTGGATAGCTATAGCTGTTGTAGGGGAGGAGAGACTGTGTAAGCCCAATGTCATATTATCAACAGTTATCATTATTATTAAAAATTGAAATGACAAAAATCGTTGTATGTATAATATAATTATCTACATCACTCAATGTCCTTGTGAAGACTTAAATATATAATAAAATACAGACATTTTAACAACGAATGCGTTTTAAATAAGCCATTTTTTTAGTGCATTTACAACGAAGTACATTTTCTTAGGACACTTTTCAACAGACTAATATATATAGTACTGAATAATATTTTAGTAAATGTTTAAAATATATTATGATAGATATATTACATATATACATTTGGCGATGTAGTAATAAACAACCTGAATTTTTATTTAATTATCTTTGAAATTTATGTAACTTATTACAATTATTTGTATTATAATGGTTGCAATATTTGATCATTTCTAAATAAAAATAAATACAAATTTATAGATTTCAAGTTTTAATTGGGTCCAATAGTAGAAATAGTGAATAATTTGAATAGTGAATACTTTGCTTCAAAATCCTAAATTTAAGTATCAAAATCTATAACTTTTATTCTTAAACATTATTTCATCCTTAGAAGTTTTACAAAGATTGTACCAAGTATACGTCGCACTTATTATTCATAAACGTTAATCGTTCATAATTTTACCATATTAGCATAGTTGATTCTTGATTATAGTATTTATACTAGTCAATAGTTGACTCATATATTATTTAGCAAATTATATATTGCATATGCAAAACAATATGGCTTTTATTTAATAGAGTAAAGTATTTCAAAAATACATCATCGTCTAATATATAGTTAAAAATTAAAATAATAAGTATATTTGACTGGTTTCTTTAAAACTAGTACCTAATATTATATAATATAATGTTATCCTAAAAAAGAGTATAGATGTTAAATGTAAGTGGTAGGTATTGAATAACCTGACAACAAAACATTTTTTTAAAAAACTATGTATGTAATATGTGCAGTATACACAAAATATAATATTTATCTTTTCAATTCTCTAATATGTATGTTGGTATAAAAAAATGGAGTTAAAATATATTTAACTGGCGCGCGACTTGCGATTGCTGAAATCACACAATTACGTATTTGGACTTTCTCCTCTATAGTTTATAATTTTAATACATTTCAAGAAAGGTAAATGAACAATGATCTATTTACTACATGTCATGATAGATATTATATTACTATATTGATTTTATAACTCATAATAAACATTTTCTTATATATTATTTTAGCATTGTATAGATAAAAAATACTGGCTAGTCGTGGCATTACATTAAAGACAAATTCTATTCAAAGTTAAATTATTTTAATTTAAAAAATATTTTATAAATACATTAATAATGATCAAATTATGTATGTCAATCATGAAAAATACTCTATTTATGATGTATATAATTTTTTACAACATCTAAATAAGAAAACTTATTGTTCTTCCAATATTATTATAAATTATTAAAAATGTAAACATACGAAAATAAAAATTGTTTAACTGCAGATTAGGGTGCACAAACTTAAATAGATGATTAAAGTATATCTTTACGTAAATATATAAAGTTTGGATTTGCAAGAAACTGAAATTTTAGAAAGTAAATTTATAGAAGGGGAGTATCAAAAAATACGCCATTTATTAGTATATGTTAGAACCCTATAAACACATTTCTAATAACTAAAAATTATACAAAATAAATAATGTGTTCAAAAGCCAATTTGACATCGTGTATCTTAAGTTTGGAATCTCTCAAAGTATATTTATTTTTTTTAAATCACGATGTCCGACATGAAACGATATCGACTATGGGTCTATGTGTAAACCTAAAAGTAAATAAATGTTACAGACTTATTCGTGTTCATCATTTTTTTGTTGTATGTTACGTATTACCCCTCGAAGCACATAGAATGAAAAAAAATAAAACGAAAGTAAGCCGCCGCCGGTCATATATATAAATAAAAAAAGTATATTATTGTTCACTGTATCGGTTAGCTATGAACTAGATTCTATCGGTGTGAAACTTTGACCGATTTACTGACCAGGAGGAAACAAATGACCCGTCGATTCCATTAATCATCGCATCAATCATTATTCATTTAAGATATACGTACAATATTTTCCAACATAATAATATCATGTCCTAGGGCCGATTTACGAATTTTTATAAACATTAATAATAATGCCACTGTTACTGCTGATTCGTAATCACTGTAAGTATTAAGTGGCATACTGTAACAAGTATACTTTTCAGCCAACAAAAGATTTATTATGATCTTTGGACCATATCAAAAATGTATGCTATGATCAGTGTTTTCACAATAAATTCAAATAAAGTAACTGACGTTCAAAATTATAAGCATTTCCAATTATCATTTCAAACAATAATGTTTACATATTAATCAAAAATTTTCATCAAAATACGTTCAATATATTATTTCAATACATTATAATATTAAATTATTATGTAAATATCACTTTGGAAATCAATTTTCATTTAGCACAGTACATTTAAAACTTAAGTAGGTTTTATGTTCATAAGATACGTTGTATTTATAAATGTATATTTTTTTTACTTGTTTCTTAGGATTAAATATTTTAGTTTTTATTATAAGTCAACAGATGGATATTACCTATTATTAAATCAAGATATAATATGATTCATATTATATTATTTTCCAAACTATTACATTTTTAATCCATGTTGTAATATTATAAGAATTTATTAAGAGGACGGTATACCCGCATGCGTTGTCTCCGTCTTACAAGTGCGTAACATAGCGAATTTTACGCTCAGAAGATCACTCGAAGCTCCGTTAATTTGAAATTTAGAGTGAATTGACCTATTATAAAAATTAAAGGTAACATTATTATCGAGGGCTTCTCGATCGGCTTTTTATTATATTTTAATTTTAAAGCGAGTTATGAGTATTTTAAGATATACATACAATTTACAATTTTAAAATACTTATAACTCGCTTTAAAATTAAAATATAATAAAAAGCCGATCGAGAAGCCCTCGATAATAATGTTACCTTTAATTTTTATAATCGGTCAATTCACTCTAAATTTTAAATTCACGGAGCTTCGCGTGATCTGCTGAGCGTAAAATGTGCTATGTTACGCACTTGTAAGACGGAGACAACGCATGCGGGTATAACGTCCTCTTAAGGATTTGTCTTCCTTCTATTGACAGTTGTATCATTATATCTTGTACATCAAAAATTATTATCGTTAAATGAAACGTAATAAATATCTGACTTACTAAAACTACTACCATGATCTTCACGATTACACGAAAAACAGTTTAGGTAGACAGCAATTAATTTCAATTAAACACAATAATTTCTCATGGATCGAAGGTACCGTCACAAGGATAATTTAAAGCATAATTCGTGGTCATATTATTGCCTGCTCTAAAATACAGTCACGTCTATGGATACACCGGAGAACATTTCTGAATAACTAAAACCGATATAGAAGTCACGAAAACGAGTAAACAAATTTCAAGATGTGGCAATTTATACAAGACAAAGTTAACACATTAAAGAAATCCTCGGAACTGCCTATAATTATATTTATTTAAAATTAACATTTTGTTACTTTGTATATCAGTGAATACGCTTTTTTTATTTCAAATAAATTAATAGTTTATCTGAATATAATACCATATTTGTTTTACCAATACATTAATTTGTATGTAACCGTTAAGTTTAAAAATGTCTTAAAACAAACTAATTAACAAAACTATTAAAAACAAAAAAAAAATCATTATTAAAAAAAACAATAGCTTTCATACGGATTCCCTCACATATCAGGATACCATTAAATGAGAAAGCAGACACGGCAGCCTTCAAAGCCACCACATCTTAACTTTCCACAAAAATGAATACCACAACTACATCTGAAACTTTCAATATCATAGAATTCAAAATAATGAAGGAATGGCAGAATCATGGACTAAATTTATTCCTATCTAACCAACTCAGAAACGTAAAACTGTACATAAAAAAAATGAAGTACCTTCCCAACACTAAAAGAAGAGATGAAGTTACCGTCACTCGAACAAAAATAGGCCTTTTTCATCAAACTCGTGCATACCTCATCAGCAAAGAACCAACTTCAGTATGTGACACTTGCAATGAAACACTAATAATTGATCATATTGTAATAAACTTCCTCAAATGGGCTAAAGCCCGCAAAATCCTAAATAGCTCCCCTTTTGCTACCTCAATAATTAGAACACCGTAGCAATCTATACATTTTCCATAAGATAAATAAATCTTAATCAAAAGCTGTACATTTTTTCCCTATCATATTGTTATATTTTCAAATACACAGAGTATTTTATGTACATATATACTTTTTGTATTTTTAACTGCTAATAACCTGTATACTTGAAGCTTTTTACCTAATAATAAAAAAAAAACAAATTTAAGATTATTATTTCAAATATTTAAGAACATATCAAATAGGTAGGTACTTATACATTTTGATATTAAAAAAATATGTTTATAGTTTCTATTATTTCCATGGTAATATTGTAAATACAGGTGAATACATTTAAACTATTTTATTTTCAGTTTTGTTAAATATTTTGACAATTACTATTACAGCTCATATTATAACCAAAGTTATAGGTAAACTTTTAGGATTTCACTGTCAAACCGCTTGTGAATAATATGACATCATAAAATATTTTCCACTTCAATGAGTTTTACAATATTTTCATATTTTAAGCTACCAATTATAGCTATATACTATGATATATACTTTACGTATCAGTGGCGTGCAGACATGTCACAAATAGGGTCCCACTTGAAAGTAGGGTGGGTGGATGGTACTTTTTATAAACAATATTGATTTTTCTCAGAATGGTATGGTATTAATGATAAATCTCTTAATTAAACGTACCTATATTATTTGTTGGCGGGTGGTGGAAGAAAATAAGGCCCCACACACAAAAAGGGCTCTGCACGTCACTGGTACGTATCATAAGTCATAATCGGAACAAGCCTACCGCATAACTTAATAGTTAATTCCATAAGACTCTTATAATGTTATGTTGTATTATACTATATTTTGCAATCTGGCACGACACTCGTCCTTGAAGAGAAAGTGTCCACTCGCGATTGCCAACCAACTATTGTTTGATTCTCCTCTTGATCATATTATTTGTATTGTGCTACTCGTGTCAACAATCCATAATCTACAAATTATTGTTTTCTTTACTTTATGATGACTCATGTCACGATTACTAACTTGCACCACCGTTATAAGTATTCTGTCTCTTATGAGTGTTTATAAATTATAATATTTTAACAAATAACAGAACATTATACATTTATACATTACAAATGTTTCCAGTAGTTTCGATTCACTACGACAACTGTTTGCTTAAATTTCGTGAGCCCATATGAATCTTATGATTTTTTTAAACTTCCTTATTAAGTATAGTTGCGCGTGAAACATTAAAATTTTAAAAATTTTAATTTCACAAAAGTAAATTAATAATATAATATAAGTATTTTATAATCTGATAAAATAATTTTATCACAGTAAATAGTAATCACTCATCATCATTGTTACTCGGTAATCAAAATTAATCGGTAAAATATATTTATCTGTGCCTTGCGTGATTTTTATTTTTGAATACACGATGACTAATTCAGATTATTGCCTATTGTCTATATTATGTATATACCTATACAATAGACTATAATTTGTAGAAGTTTGTGGTATAACAAAACAAATAAAAAATTATAGTGACCTTCGCAATAAAATAGCTTAAAAATTTAAACCTTTGATCATTAGTCATGTCACGATAGTTCAAAGACCTATATATTTTCACGAATATATTAAATTGGCTCTAAGGGTAATCTATTTTTAATTTGTTTAATCGATTTCAAAATAAATTATTTATTTCACCACTCAAAAATATTAAAAACTGCTAACTGTTAACTCGTTGTTTACATACGTTATCATTTGTTAATCACAAATTTAAAATTTTTACTGTGGCAAAATACTTATGGTTACACAAATAAGTTATTGTTTTTCTATCGTAATATTAATTTGGGTAAATTAACGTAATCTAAAGATAAGTGTCTCTGGATTAGATAGTCTCTCTCCGCCACTACTCAATCAATGCTTAAATGTATGTGTACAACATGAGATTGTTAGTAAATTATACTTGAAAGAATTAATTAAAAACGTCATTATTTTACACATTAGAATAAAAAAGAAAAAATGAATAAGTATGAAATTGATTAATAGCGTGACGATGTGTTTTGTTCCGGATACCTACTGTTTTTAAACATATTATAGCGGCTGTTATTATTTTGTTGTTTTATTTCCCTACCTGAAAATAATCGAAATTTAATAATATTAATATATTACACAGCGGCGCTATTGAACAAATCTTGCGAAACCCGTTTCGGGATGGTTCCCTGGCACTGGTTTGGACGGTATTGGCTCGTGCCTATACAGAATCCCGTGTAGAACAGTCAGCCCGGGGCGCAGCCAACTTGTTCGACTGTGCAGTCAACATAATATTAGCGCCAGCGACGAGGCACACGGTACGACGAATGTGTGTGCATTACTTTTTTCTCCCGTATTATCAGTTTGTCCACCATAGCCCACTTCTATTGTTATTCAAGAATCAAAACTATATGACTATCACAATAATTTCGAATTGGATGAATATTATAATATTTATAACTACACGTACCTACTATAAATACTATATTGTTACGTCAACCATTATAGTCCAACTTACATCAGTGGAATGCTTATACGATCTCGGAAATCCATTATGAATTTAAATGGATTTTGTGAGTTATAACTATTATAAGTTATTACTGTTTTATTAACATAATCAAAACCGTATGATAATGTAGTGTGCAATATAATAATACACGCTGAGGAACCGTGTTGGAATATTACACTGTTCCTGATCCGTTCGATAAAAATAAAATAAATAGTAAGAATTATATTTTATGATGTTCTTTAATCATAACAGAATTTGTAATAAATAATTCATCGGAGTAACTAGAGAAGGGGTGGGGGGTGGGGGGGTGAGCCCACGATAGACGTTTTAGCCCTCTGGCCACAAAAAAAAGTTCACCTTAGTTTGCGCCTATGCTGGTGATCTTGATTCACTCGATGACACTCTCGGCGTCCACGGACTGACGGCAAATCACTAATTGACCATGGTTAATCATAGGTGGTCCTGATCCACTAAATTTATTCATGGATATTATAAAAAGTTGTACCATATGGATCTGTAAATTAATAAAATTTTAAATCCTTGTGGTCCCTCGTGGTGTATATTATTGCTAAATATTATGGTTTATCCTATTGCAGAGTTTGTTATTGATTAATAACTTATTACGAACAATAAGTAAAATTATCCAACAAAGCACAATGTAAAAGGAATTTTATTTTAAAACTATGACGTTACACGTGTAGAAAGTTAAGCCAACAATCAACATTTTTAGTTTGATATCGCAATAAAAATATTATTCGAATATATAGTCTTAAGCAACTGCAATGTAGGTACTATAATATTATACCTATATTTAACTATTAAATACCCATCATCACTGTCGCTGAAAGCTTGTTAAGCACTTATCAATCTATTTCATGCACGATGCTAAATTACTATCGTTTCGTTCTTAGAAACTGGTTTAAATTATACAATTATTAATAATAACGTATTTCTGCCCTTTCATTACTTGATGATTACTATTACCTTCCAATTTTTAAAAACCATAATTATACATTATCTATATTAACAAGTTTTTAGTGAGTATTAGTTAAAACACAATTAATAGAATGTATTATATTTGAAAAAATAAATGAAACAATAAGCAATCTAAAAGACTGTTCATTATTAAGTATGGTTCAAAAAATGTAAGACACCTTATTAATGTTAAGGTTTTTTTTCTGCCACGAAATCATACATATCTACTCTATGTATATAGTCACGATTCGAAAGTAACATAACCAAAACACGAACGGCTCCTGCTGATAGGTATACCTACGTTGATTTAAAATATTTTTAGGACTTTTTTTAAATTCTTATTTACATCTACACTTTTGGTTTCATTTCTTCGGACAATCTTACAACCTACTCTCTTTATATTTAAAATTTACGTCGTTACAGTTTTATCAATCTAGATTTCATAATATTATTACGATCTTTCTCTCGAGAGTAGTCACGATTCCCTTGATGTAATAAGTAAACGATTTTTGTTCCCATAGTATGGTTTACTCGCTTTCTATTTCACGGACAATATAAGGTCCATCATTAACACAGCAAAACATATAGTCAATAAACAATGTGTTAGGTGTATGAATAATTTGCATAGAAAATGCAGCATGTTATGTAGCAAAGTAATGGGACACGTCAAACGAAAATTTTTAATTTGATTGTAAGCCATCCGTTATGTAAAGTAGGGTAAGGTACCTTACTCTATAGTATAGGTAAAAAGAGTATACATTTACGATTCATACGGAATGTTGGAAAATTATTATTCCATACTGTTATCAACATTGATGTCGAATTTGTTCATAAACAGTGAAATATTACTCAACAGTGGTATGGTCGTTTTGCTCGTAAAATACCTATCACAATACAAAATATTATGAACTTATAAAATTCCTATAAGCTATTCCACTTTAAAAAAAAAAAAATAATAATAACGATTTACGTTTATTGGTAATTTATTTATCACTCCGGAGCTATTAAGAACCTATAAAATATGTAGGTATATTTGATAAATTCGATAATAATTGTGATTTTGTAACCTGCGTGGAAAGCTTTTTAGGGGTTATACAAATATAATACCTATAATCTATACTTAATATTATAACAATGTATTTTATTAATACACGTGCCTAGAATATATTTGTATGATAAATTTATTAAGACAAGAATTCAAAACAAATAAAAAACGAACTGAACTAATATTTTTTTTTTATGAAAAATCAAATGTTTTAAGGCTACAATACCAGTTATATCGTTAAATCTTGGTATGGATATAATTACGAGTTATAAATATTTTGAATTAAATAGTATAATATAATATTATAATTTATAACTCTTTATTTTTGAAAAAACTTAATAAATCAACATTACCTACATCATACTGATCCATAAAAAAAATGTAAATGACTTGTTAATGATTGTTATAAATTATTTTTGTGCTAGGTACATACTCTGTTGAGAGTGTGATTTTACTATGTATCTAAACATATAATATAACCTACATTATGTACATCCATTAAAAATAATTTATTATTAGACTGATTTACATAAAATCAATAAAAATGTTTTTCTTCCAAATATAAATTTACATAGCGAGTTTTAATTTTAATTTTCAGTTCAAGATGACAAATTATTTTATTACTGGGGTAAAAATATTTTAAATTATAAAATAAACCCATTAAAGAAATTATCATAGGAACACGTTTGTCGATTTGTGATTTAAAAGAGTAGCAACGGTGTACTTTACAATACCGCAACATCAAAATATTTTATAATTATATTAATCTTATACGGCTATACTCAATAGGTAAGTTGAATTAAACTAGGTACCAATAGTAAAATATATTAGCATGAAATTTAATCTTCAATAATGTCTTAATTTCTTCCTTAAAGCCTAATATCCGTAGTCATGGACAGGATTTTAAATAAAATATTAAACTCATCAATATTCGAAAATAATAATACATAATATATATAGTATATTTGTTTATAATATGTAGAGTTTTCATTGTAATGTGGAGTATTCGAAAAATATTGATAATACTCATAAATGGGTTAATTATGTTGTTTTTAGTATAGGAACCTAAGCAATTTCTTGAAACCGGTTCATTGTAAATGCGAACTATTATACCTATTATTACTATAAAAATGAAACAACCTTTAAAAATTATTATGTTCTGAAGCAGAGCTACTATTATCAAACGAAAAAAAAATGTAATAATAATTATAATAATTGCCCAAAGGATTTAATATAGTATAAAAGTGCAATGTCTAATTTAAAACTATTATTGTGCAATTATAGTTGACCATCGGAGACGGCGGTTGGTCGACCAGACTAACGTCTCGTGACACTGACGGATTGTAATTTTATTTCAAAATAATATGTTTAATCATAAGACATTTTTGTTCTTATAACCGTTCGAAAACGCACTGGACATTGAGAGTTGTTACGCGCACGGTTGATCCTCTGTCTACTATAAAATAACACCACAGCTGGTTATAACAGTATTATACAGATTTCAAATATTATTTTTGGGCTTGCCATTGACGTTATGTGTGGTGCCTATATATCTGTATACTTACATAAAACGATTTAATCACAGGCACATAAGTACCTTTCACAGAAAATAAATAAATAAAAACCAGTAGGGCTGTCTGTATGCACATATTATATATCTTTATATATTATGACATATATTATATATATTACCATTTAATATTTATTGTCTACAGAAAATAGATTTTAGCGACACACACACCACACACACATACCGGTTTTGTAGATGTTGTATAATTGTCGGTATTTTACTATTCTATAATATACATATATATATATACGGGCAGTATTACTATTATTATTGCGGTTTTTGATTTTTTTGTGAATTGTATATTTTGTTATACCTACTCGACTTGTGTTACACAATGTAAACAATTTGTTTATTAATTTGTCACTTCTCAGTTTCATTCGGACACGAATACAATGATAAGTAGGTAATAACATAATACGCATAATATTTGTATTGTGTTATAGAGTACTTGTAATACGTATATTGTGTATTCTGCAGTATTAATATTATACCAACGTATACATTTAACGTAGATACTTAACTGCATAGGGATATGGCATGGATGTCGAATTATTTTTAATAATTTTTAAATTGTCACTTCTAGAGCATTGAATATATAGTTATTATGTTGTGGACAATGGGACATATTATTACATTATACTATTGTAATCTATACATTTTATTTTTCTGAATGTATGCAAATAATATTACATCGCATTAAGCTTAGGTACTTATTGGCTATTGTGTTACCTTCCAAATTGTTGGAGATTAGTGAATATGTTAAATTTCAAATTTAAACGACGCACGAGTAAAATTAGTTAAAATACAAAGTGCGATCGTAATATTATATATAGTTTTATAAGAATCCAATACATTTTTAAAAAAAAAATTGCACACTCCCTTTAAAATGTAATCGATTGTCGGATTCTAATAATTTTAGTCTCTAATATTGGGCGCATAGGTCGATATTAGCATTGAGTATAGACATTTATCCATAACTACCAAACCTACAGTCAATATTTAATTGTATTGTAGGTACTATTAAAGTAAGGTGTATGTGTAGTGTGCACCAAGAAAATTCATACGAACATACAAATTTAAAATGTAGGTAGGTACTTATATGTTAAGAGCTTTTTTGAAACAAACTTTGTGTGTATTATAACTAACCCCGTATTTATTTTGTATCTAAGGTTTATTATGTGCAGTATTCAATTTTATAAAAAGAAAATATAGTTTGGATATATTTGGTTTACTCGTTTACATTGTAACATGTAACATTTTTCATTATATTTATTAATTAATAAACAAATATTTTACAACGATATACATTTTGTTAAGCACTTTAAGTAACATTTTAAGTTCATATTTACCTACTACAATGGCTTACTGAAAAGCAATTACTTAAATCAGTGACAATATCTGCTCTTACTACTTTAAAAAACCAACGCAAAGGAAACAATTTTACAGATAGTCTTCATGAAGCTCATAATTTAGCTATACTGAAATTATTCAGGTACCACGAATGGCAAACAAACTGTGTAATTGTTCTAATATTATGTCAACAGAAGTAAATACTCAAGGGATTTACTATAGAATCTCGATATTTATTATTCATACTTTTATTTTTTAATAACAGAAATGGAATAAATATTTACAACAAAAACAATAATACCTATATTAAATTTGAGAGGCTTCGTACTTAAAAACTGTAACTCTAATAATATTTTCAAGATTTTGGAGGCTGCGTTATTTCTTATAACTGTCTGATTAGCCAGGTAGGTACTTTAAATGAGAAAGAATGAGAACTAAAAACTTGGAATGTAATACCTGCATATGTGCAGAAAAACCAGCCAATCAAATACCAGCAATACTGTATTAGAATCATTATCTTTCTCCCCTTATAGATTTTTATCAAAATATTAAAGTATTTTGATATTACTTGAAACAGTTCCTGTTCCGGACATCTGAAAGTTAATTCTCAACACTGACGAACTAAAACCTATTTAAGGTCTACCATGAGAGAGGATCTATTTATTGAATTCTAGTAAAATATGCATTTTGTGTCGGGATCCATACAGACAATTTTAAGGACCGTCCAATTCTTCAAATGTCTGCCCGATCACAATAAGTGACTCTGCAAAGAAAAATAACCTTTATTCATTTTCTTGCACATATTTTTCATTCCATTCCTTCACCATATTTGTCCGTCTATAATGTCATATATTATTACAATTGATAATATTTAAAGACCATTATTAGTCCTTTGTGTTCTTTCCACTGTTCTGCACACACTTCTCTCCAAGCACAGTGTTTCTCCATACTTTTGTAAACATCACATTAGACGTTACTTAATTCCCGTGTTTTCTACTTATAATAATATAACAGTTATATAATTATTTTTCATTCGAACAAACTAACCTCGTAGATGTGTAATTTTTGGTTGCATTACGCTATACGAGTACAACGTAATTCGACAATAAATACAATGTTTTAAAATATACGGTTTCATAGCCTAAGTATAACCTAAACCTATATGCTACTCAATGTTGTATATTATAATATAATATAACCTATACAATGCGCTTAATATCATCTCATGTACCATACTATATTATCGAAATACTCATTATCGCCGTAGGTTAGGCTATTACTACTTATTAGTTTGTGATTATTGTAATCATCGAGCTGTAATGCGTGTGAACGAAAGCTATAAGTATTTATTTTCACAACACATTTACATGAAGAATTTGTTAGGTTATTAACTAATACTGAGTTAAGCCAAGTAGGTACTGTACAAATAACTAAAACATTTACTTATGCACCGTATTATATTATTTAGACATTAGGCTGATTTCAATGTGTGACACATGTCACAAAACACTTACCAATAAACATATAGTGGAGGAAAGTATTAAGTATACCTCAACACGCACATACCTTAACATGCCACTCAACATAGCAGAGGCACTCAATGAAGATCAAACCATGAAAATAATTCGATTTTTTAAATATAAACATATTATAAACAAATTGTAAATTTAAAGTATAACAATTGTGAATCTACAAATATTTAAAACTTTTATAATCACCTATCTAATACTTAATTAAGACATAACAATGTAATATTCAATAATAGGCTAACAAGTAACAACCTTTGTAATAGAAGCCTTAAAAAAAAGGTTGATTCCTTATTTCGTCAAGATTTAAAATAATTATTAAATATATTAATATAACTATTAACGCATCCTTGGATTTTATTCAATTTTTATATACGTAAAATTGATCATCAATTTTATTTAACATTGCAAACCTATAGCATCCACTTTAATCAACTTGTATACCTTGATAAGTATTTTAATTTTACTTAACTCCTCATGCCACCGTCGTGCTTAATATTCTTGTTCTATAAGAACTTATTCTGCAGTAATACTGCAGTAAGTACTGCAGTTGTACATATTATTGAAACAAATATTAATAATAAATACAAAATAACTTTCAATATTATTAGAAGATCAATGGTTAACATTGCTTTTTAATTTGTAAAAAAGTAGAAAATAAACTTAAATATTTTATAACTGCAACGTTCGTCAAATGATTTAGTCCACTGAGTTATATGGGTAATGATAAGTGACTAATATTTACATTCAAATAAATAATATACATAGAATAAATCATTGAATATTTTTAAAAATTAAAGTAATTAATCATATTATCGTATTCATTTCTAATAGCTAGTAAACAGTTCGAAACACGTGATATTATGACGAGTTTAAAAATTGACAGGATATAATGTGCCATTTAAATGAACACATTTATTAAGGTGTTCGAGGACATAATATTATACTGTACAGTGTACATATATGCATACCTAATATTATGTACTTTTCTATATCCAATAATTCAAATTGTAATATTTGCTTTATCTATAATAAGGAATCGATAAGAAAACAATATATCAAATTAATCGTCTGTTATAATTACAATAACACTATTAATCAGTGTCGAAAAGCTATGCTTGTGATGACTTTGCTAAACATTCTCGTCAAGTCAATCATTGTCTATAATATATTATACTAGTTACGTTTATTTGGCAATTATTTTTATAATTTAATATGTTAATTAGTCTTATAAATTATAATTGTATTTAACGTGATGAAGTCTTAATTAACTACTGTTTATTAAAATTGTATTTGTAACTAACAAATTATGGTGCTAATTAAACAAATAACATGTATGTATATTTCTTTAAATAATCGTTTTTTTGCAAATCATCAATGTTTCGAGTAAAATTTAATAACGAGTTATTAAATGTTAGTATAATCTTATGCGCAAAAAAGTATAATGATAGTTTAATACAATAGAGGTTAAAATAAATTTTTTTTCTTCAATAACCACAATAATATAATTGGAAATCCTTAAAAAACTAAAAAAAAATGTAGTTAATATAATGTTAATTAATAATTTTATGTAATTTCAAAAACAGTCACTCAGAAAACTCCATTAATAAAAAATATATATATTCTGTACATTGTTTGAAATCTATTTAATAATATCGATCGTATAAATATAATATACTACATTAGCACAACATTAATTATGGAAATAACTGTGATACAAAACTTAACATAATATTTTTATAATTAAAATTAATTTATTATAGGAATAAAAACAATAATAACGACGTATTTTAAAGGAGTAATACCAAAAAGGTTTCAATCAATAATCAACTAGCAACAGTTATAACAAAATAGATTATAAATTAACTATATAAACTAAAAATGACAAATTATGTAAAGAGTAATTTTTTAATCCTAAATTCTCAATGAACCGAAAAATATTGGTTATTTTTCAGTTGGTATGAAATCACTTTTTTAGATTAATAAAAGTAGCACACAATTTACATATTTCCTTCTCGGTCCCTCGGAATTTTAATACAGATTAGTGTATTTGTTATTTATGCACGTTTTTCAATTTCCAGAATTATAAAAAACTATGAATAAATTGCAGAATGGCAGCACACCCGTTCTATATTAGAAATATTATCAATTCTTATTTCTTTTTTTTCGGCGTCTTGAATATCTTTATAGGTATTGTAAAAAAAAACACCTTCCCAAATTTGAGAGTCCTCTAAGCGTAAAATATTATTTATAAGTACCTATTGAATACATATTACGTTCTATTTTTCTAAGCCTGTAAATATATAAATATATGTGTGTTGTGTAGGACACACGAGCAAATAACAACAAAGACATTATATTTGTTACATAATATTATTAATTTAGATTATAAATATTTTGTTTATAATAAGATATTACATATTAAACGAGTGTCGGGATTCAAGTATACCAAATAAACACGATGCAGCAGCAGACGTGCTTACTGTTCAGCCAAGGGCTATGTAGTTTGTCCCCTCCTCCTATGAAGTTGCTGATGTTTTTCAGTTTTTGCTTGATCGAGTTGAAGGTTGACGGTAAACGGCCTTGAGTTATACGTTCTTTTGATGCACACAAACACATTGTCACAATCTTCTTCTATGATGTTATTTTTTCATTATTTTTTCCAGTTCAAACGTCCAGGAACCTCTGTGCGAGCAATATAACATAAAATTAAAAATATAAGCATCAACTGTTGGTTTTGAACATCATACTATTTTTTTCACGACTCAAACTATTGATTTTTTTTTTTTTTATAAACGCAGGTAATTAAAAGTAACAATATCAAAGATCAAACGCGTCCTTAGCAAAATGTTGATGTTTCTGACTACCATCTTATCAGTAAGTACCAATTCAATTAATATTTTAGAAGTAGAAATCATATAATGGTCTCTGTACAACTAATACAAAAATTGAAAACAAAACTACAAGTATCTTTCAAAAACAACTATTTTATTTAAATACGTTTCATATACCCGATTAATCGCATACTGTTTATCTTAATAAAAGTAATTTAAAATAAATTGTGCAGTAAGTACTAATTTTATCAGATTTTCTTCGTACCTACTTAATCACTCGAGTAATCCGAGTAAAAACATCAAACACGTGAGTTATTCCATTGACACGAGTATTTATGATCTTTTTTAACACAGATATAATTTTATTTCTTTGTCTTTTGCCATTTCAATGCTAAATATGATTACAGTACAAACGTACGAGTATTGAGTCAAACACTTAGGGTATAACATCGTAACTGCTGCAGTAGGCACTACATATAAAACGTAAATCTAAGTCATATTTTATATATTTATTAAAATTATCTGCAACCTATGTCATGCTCTGTTAGACAAACTACCAGACAAAGGTTTTATATTCATTTCATTTATGTGGATTTAGCAATAATGATTTTCTCCAATCCAAGTCTTGTCAGGATATTAAAATATCTTGTTTATTTTACTTCAACAGCTTTTTAAATATTTGAACACACATTCGGGATAAGGAAAACGCTGCGAAACGCATGTTTACGGAACGGTAAACATATTGTTGAAGAGTATATTATATCAATACAAATCTGACCTTACTCGGATACTTATCGATTATGTCGAAATGCAATTTCGAATTCATAATTACTAAATTTCGAAACGAAACGGCAATTACCTACACTAATACTAAAACCATAGTTCAGAGGTATCCTTTGGGACATTCCTTATAGGAAATGATGACAATATTATACAAACTCATTTTAAAGTAAATCTTCCATCAATAATATTTCCAGTTAAACATTAGTTTTGTAGGTATATAGATATTTTTCTATTTTCTTTTTATTGTAGGTATAGGAAGAACTTAATACTAAAATTAAATTCTTCAATACATTTATTTAGATATTTAGAATTATGTATACAATTAAAAATTATCAGTCTTAGGTTTATACTATGTACATTTATACAAATAAATAAATAATAAACAACTCTGTACCTATTAAAAATAACGATATAATTAGTCATTAAAAAAAACATTTGGTAATATAATTAAAATAATAAATATTAATTTATTATTATTATTATAATATTTATGTTATTTAAATATATTTTTACAATTTTTGAATTGTTTAGGAACCACTAATACATTTATTGTCTGTCCATTGGGAGACAACTTGTACTAGACCATTATCGTTTATGATAAAATTTAGGGTACGTCGGGAGGCAACTCGTATAAAAATTAATAATTATTGACCTTTTTAACTTCGGGAGGTCACTAGTATGCGCCCTATATAAATACATTTTATATTTTATAAACACAATAACACATTGACAGAAAAACCAATAAAATGTTTAGTTAGTACTCACAAAAATGTCATAATACTTTGACTCCAATAAACAAATAAATAAAAACAAAGATTTTCTCTTTATAGTTTGCCCATTATCAATATTAAACATGGTATGAGACTAGGTACATAGTTGGAAATATAAAGTAAACATTTCTATAAACATCTTACGCAATTTATATTTCCTGTGTATTATATTATTTTATTTTTCGTTTTTTTTCTTGATGAACCATTGAGTTAACTTATACCACGAAAAAATAAAATATGATACAGATTAAAGATTTTTAATTAACCTTAACATTAATTATAGATTTAAAAATAAATAAGTAGGTACTGCAAATATCAAGGGCTATTGTTGAGTTAAATATAGGTACCTAATTACATTAATTGGGTAATTAATACGACAAAACCACAGATAAAAAAAATATCAATTGATTTAGCCTTAAAAATATAATTAATTTAATTAATTATTTCTATGTATACGTATACTTACCACGATAATTATTTAGAACGTGGTAATAGTTATAATTTGTATGGATACTTTCATTTATTAATTATTACTCATCTAGTCATCTCTCATCTTTAAATCTCATCATCGCTTTTCCATTAGATCTCAAATAGCCTAGTACTTACACGTGTATTACAATTCTACATTCAAAATTAAAATAACATTAAATGACCTTTCAGAAGTCAGACTCTTCACGGTGCAGTAAACGTAAAATCATAAAATAACCATCGAGGTCTACAAGTCGCCACGGTACATTTTGTATAATTGAACCGTGTAAGATTTGTGTCTTGTAAAATTATATTATTTGTTGACACTTGAATAATGAATACAATATTTAAAATACCCAAAATATTTCAATACCTAAGTCTCAAAAAATATGTAACCAAATTTTATTTTTATGTTCATCGATATGTTTGCGTAATAAACAAAACTTAAAATTGTAAAAATAAACAAAAGTTTCAAGTACTGTAAATCAAGTATCAACAGACAACTGGAATGTCTGAAAATACCATAATATAGATGATAAAGAAGAAATGCTTCTTAGTGATTAAATAAAGTAATTATTTGATTTGTTGGTATATTTAAGGAGTATGGACTGAGGAAAACTATACAAAAACATTTGAGGAATTTAAAGAACTTTGCTTTTATCTGAGCTCCACTCAAAGTCGATTTTTGAATACGATTATTCATCGAATTAATAGTATTATTATATATAGACGTAACAATATCGTGCGCTGAGATGAGTAAACTATGTACATAATATATCGACTATGCGCAACTAGTGGAGGGGGGATGCACAGGGTACTTGTGTAATGTCACTAAGTCTTTTTATATTAAATTTTGATTATTTTGAAGTAAATATTAGCAATAAATAAAATAATGTTGTACAACTATTCCTATACTGTATATTGAGGAATATAATAATAGGTACTTCACTATTATGTTCCCAACTATACATAATATTATGAAATACTCTTTCGTTTGTTAAATGTTGTATAGAACAGGACAACAGGTCATGGATACGTAGTTATTCGTAGCATAATAATCATAATATTATATTATATATTGACGAAATAACTTTGGATACAGGGCAGTGCCGCAACTAGCGGGGGTGCTAGGGGTGCAAGGAACCCCCTGGCCCCCGTTAAACCTTTAAAATGGGCCCAGGGTCGGTGGTTAGGTTAGGTTCACACAGTTGAAGAAAACTTTCGCATTACTGTTTTTTTGCCTCTTACTGATACTGCTATATTTCAATTACAAGAGCGTTTCAAAGGACTTGAAACAGTTTCAAGAAATTTTGACTTCTTACAACCATTAAATTTAATTAAGTACAGTGAAGAGATTATAATTAAGTCGTGTTATGATTTCATTACATTTTATAGTACTGATGTTTCATCTGATTTGACCAGGCAAGTTTTATCATTAAGAGATTTTATAGGGAAAACAAAAATGAAAACAATAAAAGAATTATCTGTATACATAATTGAAAATTATATTTCATCACTTTTTAGTGAAATTCTTACTGCCTGCATAATTTTTTTGTTGCTACCTGTTAATGTTGCATCGGCAGAACGCTCATTTTCTAAATTAAAGTTAATAAAAAAATATTTACAAAATTCAACTACTCAAGAACGTCTTACAAATATAAGCATTTTAAACATAGAAAAAGCACGTACCAATGAATTGAATATTGATCACATAATTGAAACTTTTGCAAATCAAAAAGCAAGGAAAAAAAACTTTTTAAAATAAACATAAACATTATATTACAAATTAGTTATGCTTAATAAAATTTAATTAATATTAAAATTTTTATTTATATAAATTATAAATTATAATATGTATATTGTATATTAATATTAACTATTTTATTAGTTGTTAAATTTTATATATATTAAATATATTAAATATTAGTCATAAAATATAAAATAAAATATAGCATTAGAGCTACAAATAGTAAGCGATATTTTTTTAAGGACCTATTGGTATATGAGCATAAGCGCAATTAACTAGGGTTAAAATTCTGGGGGGGGCTAACCTAACAAAGCTATTAATTTAAAATAATCCATTAAGCGGCATTTAACTAAATCAATAAAAAATATTTTTTTAGTGGAGGGGCTAAATCGTAGTCAAGGGGAAGGGGCTAAGAGGTTACCCCCCCCCCTTTTCCCATAGCTACACCTGTGTAACATGGGCCCTAAAATATTTGCTTGCACACCCACCAATATATACCAAGTTGCGGCACTGATACAGGGTAACGACATAATATAATAATATATCGTTTTTCTTTATCTACGTGTGGCAAGATGCAGAAAGACCTATGAATGCAAGCAAATTTACATTGTTTCCTTGTTTATAATTTTTTATAATACAAGAAAACAGTTAAATTGTGTTGTTCAAAAATGTCTTATAGTTTATTGTCTATGAAAATTAAATATTTCTATATCCATATTACTACCAAAATATCTACTACCTATATTCTATATAACTAATAGGTAATATTAAACAAATAATAAGACCTAAAGTACCTGAAGTATTAAAAATAAAAAAATTAATACTTAAAAAGAAATTTACGATCTAAATTTTTCAGTTTTAAGATGTTCTACTTAAAATTAGCCCCAATTTAAAAAGTCCTTAACTGAATAAAAATAATTGTAATAATGTTATTATTGATTTGGGTAATCAACAGAGTGGACCACGTCATTCTAAACTAGGAGTAAATTCAAAAAATATACTTTTCTGGACAGACAAATCATGTTAAAATAGTTGTGACAATTTTGTTTTGCTGTAACTGTTTCAATCAAAATATTGTACATAAACAAACAGTAAGAAGGATCTGAGATTCTGGAAATTTTTTATAATTTGTGCATCGATAAAAAATATTAATCTAGTTACGCCTATGAGTATACCTTCTTAAATTCATTACTACATTATAATCAAGTATAGATTTTTTTAGAGAAACACAATATAAAAAAAAATATAGGTACCCCTTGAATACAGTTAGTAAAAATTGGTAAAAATAAAACAACGATAAACTAAAAATAAAGAAAGCTATTTCGGATGATTCAGATAAAAGCGTACATGCCAATATTTGATATTACTTATTACTTATTAAGTACCTAATAATGATAATGGATAGTCGGTGGCTCGGTGTTTCACTGCAACCACTGAGTTATCACTTATCAATAGATGCGTATTAGTTCTATTACTATTAGCACATCTTTTTTTATCAAATCCCGTTCAGAGCTAACCATGACATATTATGAAGGAAATTAAATAAAAATAATATATATAACTTATCAGGGGAAATCAATATTTAACACAAATACAAGGATTGTGCGGAAATGAACAACAATACGATAAATGTTTGTTAAAAATAGTACGAGCAATATGATAAAATGTTTAACAGTCAACATTCGTTATCTCGAAGAGTATTTACCTAGGTTTTTGAAAATAGTTATCTACATTTTCAAAATCATTACCAGTACGAAACCAAGTATTAAAAAAAATTATATTTTTACAATTGTTCATCGTTATAGTTTGTAAGTTTTCATTTGAACTGCAACAGACAATTTTTGTACATAATTTTTCTTAATTTTATACACTAATACAGAATATTTTTCTGAGAACTTCAATATATTATATAAAATTCAAATTTCCAATCATTTTCAGATTTTTGAGAATATGAGTGTTTATTGTTAAAATAATTACAAGCTGCAATGTGTATTACCACACATATGATTAAAATATTTAATGGTGTCACAACAAATATACCAAATTTGAAAAATGAGTACCTACCTTACCTAGTATACATTTTCGGTTATTTTCATAGGCTGATGAATATTTCGACCAAATGATACTTTCTCGATTATTTTTTAATTCTTCGACTCAGAAAAATTATTAAAGTAAATGCGCCGACCTTTAACACGTGGAACGTACTCCCACGTATGGAAATATGTTTTACTGTGTCTAATAAAAATGACTACTTTAGACTTGGGTACCTATAATATCATGGGGATTTTCCAACAGTCACGAGAATTTTGATAGACAATACAATAGAATAATATATCACATAATTTATGTATACCTAATAACAATAATTTACGCTATGCTATAAACACAATATGTTCACGGACTCGAAAAGTCGTTAAAAATCCTTATTAACTCTTTGAGATGACTAAATTCATGGTTTTATCCGTTGACCATAAAAAAACAATGTGATATGAAATCACGAATACACGATTTCAGTTGCACATACAATACACACCTATGTACATTATACTTTATACTCACGGTATAGGTTGGTATATGAACATATATTTTATATTATAACATAATGAGCTGCGGAAGTTCTTACTGGAGGATATAAAAACGTTCCGGTATGTGATGTACACGACCTCGTCATCGTCGTCGCGACCTCTCCGGTGGAAACGAATTCATGGTACCGGAGGGAAAACATATTACACACAGAATATAGTGTCGATATGATTAAATACGATCGAGGGGATATTATACGCATAATAGTATTATTATCATTATTAATGAAATTTATATAAATTATATTTATGTTTCTAATATAGTGATAAACATACTATCATCTCGGCCTTGCTTCTGCGCTATTTAGTACCTAGGTAGGTAGTCATAATTTTGTATGAAGTTCTGCATTAAACTGACTGAGCATAAAACGTCAAATTATTATTATTCGGTATCGGAAATGAATGCGTACATGCATAAGTAAAGATAATGACACGACGTCATTATATTCTCAACGACTGATATTATTTACTTATAGACAACAATAATAATGATATTGTTAGATAATTGATGACTAAATAATCATCATTCCACATAGTATAGAAGCAAGATTATGTATGTTTATACAAGAACAAAAATGTAAGTTTTAGGATAAACCAATAGCAATACGTGTTTCTGCACAATTTAAAAATCTAATTTCTTTACATTACGTCAAAAATGATTTTATTCAAAAAAAAAGACTCTGTCTAAACTTAGAATAATACGTTTTTACAATTTAAACATAATATATTTTCTCTGAAAGATATAGTACTATAACTAGATTTTGTTTTAAATTTGTTAAATGCTAATAAAAAGTGTATATCTGAGTTCAAATATTACGATTAAAGTTAAATATTATTTTATAAATCGTGAATCTAGTAAGTTAAATAACTTACCAAAACAATATTTGGAAAACCGTGAAATTAATTAAAACAAGTAATAATCGATCAATATTGTGGTAAATTGTGAATATATAATTTAAATTTGGAATTTAAATTATAAGCATTGTGTCTAATTAATTTATACTCACTCAAAGTTATAATAAAATCAAAACAATACGTCGATGTCTAGTCATTAATGGAAACATTTTCTATTCACCAACGACTGTTATCATATTAATAATTAGTATTATTATAAACTAACACCATTTCTTAAAGTAAATTTTAATTATAAAATAAAATCTATGAATATATTTTGTATTTAAAAATGTAGGATACAATTGAATGCCTATTAATAGGAAAGTAGGTAGTTGACCATTTTGATATACCTAATAAAACTAAAAATGTATCTTAAAAATTGACAAAAAAATGTTACACAAATGATCTTCTTTTATTACTGTTTTATGCAACTGGCTTATTCGATTCTCGTGGTTTTTTATACTTTAATTCAAAAACGATTTGACCTATTTTCCAAATCTGCGATATTCTTTTTTTTTAATATGATTTAAATATAGGAAATTAGTTACGTAGTAGCAGTCCTTCAGTATTCGCTTAGTAAATTATGATAGAACTTGTTTTTGGGTTTTTAGCTGATAAACTTGTCGTCAATGTCAGTTATATTTAAATTCACTGTGATCATCTGATAGAAAATAGATTCTAAAACAGTATCGGGAAACATGTTAATTTCGAGAATAAAGTCAAAAATCAAGTGTACAATGTGCATAGTACATGCAGTGTAAGCACTTAAAGACTTATGATAACAGTACATGATACTTGATAAAACAATACTTTACAACGTGTAAGCACTCGAAATAATGTTGATCATTCATATATTAAAATTTAAAAGTGAGATAGAATTCAAGAAGAGGCGTCAACAAATTGTGACACATCTTGAAACACGTTTGGTAGGTTAAAAATAAGCGAATATCTGATATTTAATATAATATGGACAACAGGTCGAAACTGCATAATATAGGTACAAGTAATCCAAGTCCATATCGGCAATTGATCAAAGCGTTTAACTTGACACGATTTCGAGCTTAAAGTATAACCTAGTTTTCTATACTTTTTATTTACAATAATACGACGACATTTCTATTATTCGAATCCCAAAATCTATTGATATGAGGCACAAAGCAATTATTTCGCGCGATTAGTTATACAGTGGCAATTGTATAACCAAACAGTGTGTAGTTACTAGTTAGTAAGGTACTATTAGACTGATTTGTTATACGCTGACACGAATAATTCACTATAACGTGTTCAATGTTGATAAATAAACGCCGTTCCATTCAAGTTTACCGTTGTCATTATGTCTCTGGAAAAAAATGTACCATTTATATTATACTTCTGGAGGCAATAATAATAGACATCAATAAATTGCAAATAGTTGTTCGCATTTAGTGATTACATTTAATTGTATAGTTGTTTGTAAACATACGATATCAATGTATTTACTATGTATATATAAAGATATATCATATATGTATACAATAATAAGTAGTGTAAAAACAATTTAATAACTGTAAAGTAATTGTTTTTTTATGACAATCCATACTATATCTACATGGCTACACGTACTTATTAAAGTTTCAAGTCATAATACAATTTACAACAATTATTAATTACGATAATATTTTATTTTATGCACCTAGTATGAACATAGTTTTATTTTATGTTAAAATATATTGGTTTCATGTATTTGTCCAAAAATATTTAACGATCATGTTATTGTAATATCGCAGGTATTGTATGACATCTAAAATCTGCTTACCATTTAGACAGGTGTGGATGATTGGTCTCTTTTTTAGAGTGACTTCTTGGTCTTCTTAAGTGGACGCTACAAAAATTATAAATTGTTTGTACATTTTAAAATGTTCATAACTTACATTAATATTTAAATATAAAAAACATCTATGAGATTCACTAATTAATGTTCATCATTAAATTTGAAATAGGTCAATTCACTCTAATATTAAACATGACATATTTAAATGGATTATTTAGAACGTTCAATTTGCTGTGTTACGCATTTATTGTTAACGCATGAGGTGTACCTTCCCTTTAAGGAGTACAGAATTCCATAACGGATTTTAATATGCTAATAATTATAATTTAATAAAAAATAAAAAAATGTAATTTATTATTTCAATTCATTTATATATAAATGTATATGTATTATTTCGGACAAAAGTAGTATTCACCAACGTTAGATGAAGGAAAATTTATTTTTCGACCATGGTTATACGAACATTTTGATATCGCTTAAATAAGGTAGAAATATCAACTGTCACCTTCGATACGTAATAATTGTTAAAATCACACAAATTTATTCAGACACGCACGCGATCACGAGACGTCTATATTTACATTGACCTGCCGTAATTATTAATTAATTGTGATATTATTATTCACGTCGTAAAATAGACATATTATTTCAATAAACACATAGTTATAGTAACTTAAATATATATATAACAAGACATTTATATTTACTTCAAGTTTTAATAATTATCTGTCGTTTGAAATGTCAACAAGTGACAACAACTAAATACCTAATTGCATACACTAAACTACTAAAGTATATAATATAGGTACACTATTATAGTTAATGTCTAAAGGCTAGAGTTAAGTTTAACTTTTTGTATCAATAATAATATCAGGAACGTTAAGATGCGCAAATTATATGTGATCTCACATTTTCATGATAATTTGCACTACCAATTTTAATTGTTGTTTATAATAACTACATTTTTTACAACAGCAAACCGGAGAAATAAAATGTGTACTTAATGCTAAAGAAGTAATTTTCAATTTTTTGTTTCACCATAAATGTTTTACAAATTTCAAATGTGAATACGTCAAAATATTATAATAAAGTAAAAGTTATCGAGTTTATTATGATAAACAATTCATGTTATATGACCATTGAGGTAATAGCATATTTTAATAGTTTTTATACCATCAACTATGCAAAACCATTGCTATGTCTAAAAAGTGCGTGAACATAATAAATATATAGTAGAATTTCATATTGCACACTATTTAAATGTTTATATTATTTACAGCGTTTAAATTATCTATATACTTTACCTATAATAATATAATGTAATACCTATTGAACAATACAATAAATTAACCTTGCCGATGCAGAAATCATTTTTGTACACAATGCGTACGTGTGTGTGTGTGTGTATGCGCGTGTTTCGTTTGTATAAATTATACCATCGATAAAATAATATATTATATTGACTACAGTTTAACGTCGTAGGTGATGAATACGAATATTATCTAGATTGCTAAACGACCGTGACTGCCAGTAAGTAGGTGCGACCGTCAACGCCGCACGAGAATAATATTATACAGTATCATAAACAGACAATTTTATGCATTTTAGTATTTCTACCGTGTATACTAAAAATATGAAATTAAAAATAAATGTTGACTCAAGAGAATCATAATTATTTTTTCATACGTTTAAAATTCAATACTCGTATTATAGTTCAGTTTTCAGTTTTTAAGAGTCTTAAATACATGATTCTTACAGAATCACAAAATCTTAAGGAAAATTGGGCATGGGGGTTGGTCCAAGCCTTATAGTCCCTGGCTACAGCCATACAAATTGGTAATAGTATTTACGGATAGTGATACAAAAATGTCAATGCACTGTCTATTGTCTAGTTCTTAAACAAAAAATGTCGTATAGCTAAATAAAATTTCATAAAATTAATAATCTTACAGCACCTGCAGTTGCATATTATTATTCAATATTTTATTGACAATTGTTCCAATAATATTAGATGTATGCAATATTTTACTTTTTTAATTAGATTTCAAATGATAATAGATACCCATTGTCGAAAAGAAATCACAAGACGATTATTGTATTATATATTGTATATTAATGTACGTATGGCAGTGTGGCAATATACTGCCTTATATAGTATATCACGTCATTATATTGTTGCGGTTATTTTAATCCCCAGTATTATAAGTTAATTCACAATTTATGTGAAAATGAATATTTCAAGTTAAATTTGAACTCTTATGTGTTCCAATTATTATGTATCAATCCTCATTAAGAAATATTTTTTTTTGTTTCATTAAAAATTGTTGATTTAGAACTAAAAAGTACAAAGAAATTGACAAGAAAATTTGGTTTTTAAATTTTTATTTGACACACCTAAAGTTATGATTATTTGCAGTTAGAAAATTCTAAAAACTCTTCTCTAAAAAAAGTATTTTACATTAAACTTTATTTTAAAACTTTCGCTTTCAACTAAAAAATGTATTTATAAAATAGGTACTATCATAAATACCATAATATAATATATTATGTACTTACTTATATCAACGTTCAAACAAATTTTGTTAAACTTAATTAAAACTATACGTATACGTTCTAAATTAGTTTACAATAAGCCAAAATAGTTGATTGTGGTTAATACGAAGAACTTAATGCAATATTGTTATTGACCTTGTTTTAGTTACATGCTTTTTAACTTTAGGGATAAGTAAATATTGAACACGGTCATGGATAAACTAAATGTATTAATAATTTATATTGATTCTTACTCTGAAAACATGTAAGTAGTTCAACGGATAACAATTTTCTATACAAATGTAATATATAAATACCAGTTATAAAAGCACTTGTACTTCATACATATTCAACAATATTAGTTTAGTTTATCATGAATTTAAAATAAAAACATTATTTTTTAAGTGATTTTAGGTGTTAATATTATTTTTCTTTCATAGCATAATATGAACTAGAAGGTCTCTTGAGGAACGCTGACCATTTTCAGAATGTTACTGTTCGAACCGTATAGTTCCCGTACCGAAGGGTTTTTTGCGATCGCTATACTTTATTCAAATTTCATAAAGTGTTTAGTGAATTATTAATTATTATTTATTTAAGGTTTTTTTTTTTAAGTTACGTAAGAATTACACATGGCAACATTCCTTTAATCGGTATTTTTTACATTTCATTATAAGTTTAGGACAACATAACTTATTATTTTACTTTATTATTACTATACCATTTTAAATTAAACTCCGATTACTGATTGTATTACACACAGTGCCTGAGCATGATGGATTTGGGAGCGGCGATATCAGTGCCAACAGGCAAGACGACGCCCATTGAACCAGCTGTGCCCGAGCCAAAATTAATTCCCGTGCCTGGTTCCTATCTGGCACCACCGGCTCCCGTACAAGAGTATTCGGAAGAAAGACCCGAACCACCACCATTGGATCCGTCTTATGTGCCAATCCAATACAACTTCATCGAGTACTTATCGCCTCAAAGTCTTCTACTGGTAACAACAACTATTTTATTCCTACAGCAATGCACGGTAACGCAATTAATGCTGGAGCGGTATGAAAATGTTTCTACAGATAATTGATTACGGTTGATTATAATGAATAGCAAATTATTTATTTGAGAATGTTCCATCAATACCTAATTATAATTATTACATAATTACAATGATAACCAACTTATATTATAATAGATATTAAGCATCATACATTAATTGTAGATGCATATTTATTTATCACACAACTTATTATTTGTCTGTATAAGTAATACAATAAGTACAATTTATGACAGTTTACTAGACTTGCTTAACTTAGGAGAAGGAAATGACACCATTTCAAATTTCAGAACTCATCGGTACGGTGTTTTAAGATTCTGAGGAGCGGGGCGGAGCAAATGTATTGATTTTACAATGATGTGTGTTTTTTTTTTGTGTTTCATCACCTTTTTGGGCAGTAAAAATGCTTCAAATTTTCTTCATCCATGTATTTTTTGATAGGAAAGTGAATGTAGTTGATACTTTGGGGAATCAAAAGTCAATAGTTTTCAAACGCGTCAGGAAAAACAAAAAAAAAATTAAGAAAAAACAGGAATTTTTACGGAAAACCAATTTTTGAAAAAATCGGTTTTGTTTTTTTGGTAACACAAAAAAAATAATAACCATAGTTTCATGAAATTTTCACCAACTGTTTAAATAATTATACTCTATTATAGTTATTGGAAATATAGTTAAATATTTGTAGTTATTTTAATTATTTTTTATTTTAATCTGCTTCATTTGTATTAATTGTCATGAAGCGATGTATTAAATATTTAAATTAAATCATTGTATTAATATTTATTTTGACATCCCCCCCCCCAAAAAAAAAAAAAAATAAAATCCTGGCTAATTGCCTGACTCTATACACCATAACATTTTCAATATATTTTGACTATTTTTGAGCTATTTATAGGCATAAGAAATTTCTCATTTTTTTTTCTTACTATCGTCAATAAATAATTTTTTACTCTGTCAAAAAAGATTTTTAATTTAATACAAAGTTTCTCATAACTTTTTTTAGTGAAAATAAAAAGAAAAAGTGAGCATAAATCTCGGATAGTTTATAATCGTCTAAAGTTAAAATGTAGACAAATCACGCAAATCATATAGTTTTTATATACGAGTATTAACAAAATTTGAAAAATGTTTTATTTTTATGCCTAAGGAATAAGAATTGGAAACTTAAAACAAGGTTTCTTATATGCAATTCATACTGTAAAAAAATTTTTAAAAATAATATATTAACTTTGTTTATCTTTATAAACTTTTTAAGTTCATCCAATCAAATAATCTTACATTTATTGAAGTAAAAAATAAACTGTGATATGGAAGTGTCCACTTAAGGGAGGATAAATATAGAATTTGCTTTTATTATTTTTCCGTGTATTTAAAAATTATTCATACTAGAAATTATTTTGATACTTATTTTTATTTATCTGTAAATATAGAAATGACACTGTATATTATGATACCTATTTTTTTTCTTGTCATCATTATTATAATTAATTCGAATATAGTTAAATTATATTTCGACTTTTACGTTAAGTACCTACCTATAAACAATAAACACACTATAGAACAAGTTTAAAACCACCAAATCGTTTCAATCATATTATTTTTCCAACCTTTTATTTAATTTTAAATTTCTATGCCTACTACTTACAATAATAATCGTTTTATACAATTTAAGCTAATAAAAGCACTATAATGGTACGTTTTTTTATAATCATTTTGATTCTATAAGTACCTATTTCCTAACACAATCCACAATTCTCATCAATCATTAATTAACCCAATCATCAAAATTATTTTTAATTATGATGAAAAGTTAAAACCAATACTTAAATTATACTTTACCTACCTAATAATTATGTGTACGTACTTTACAGGTACCAATGAAAATTAAGTTCCAAAAACCTTATTCAAAGTATGAAAAATACCCACTCACAGCGACTAAATATCAGAAGCTTATCAAAAATGAAAATATGAGACGGAAATACTATTCAAATATCCCACAGCAAAATTATTTTCCATTCAACTGATGAGTGTTATAAATTTTCTCGTCGTAAAAAATGTTTGCCATGTCATTTACAATATACATATATTATATGTAATTAAAATAAAATGTTATACATTTTTACCTCTTAAAAATAATTGTTTTTACTCTATTATAACCAATATTGTTTTGTAATATAATTTATATGTAATATTTTAATATAATATAATATACTAACGTGTAATAAATGTCATATTTGTATCAAACATATTGTCAATACTTTAATATGTAATCACGTAATCCTTATCCAAAATCTTATGGTGTGGTCTATTTCATGTGAGTTACTAACTACTATTGATCATAAAGATCAACAATAACCTTGCTAAAGCTACAATAATGTAGGTACCTACCTAATACAGCGATATGCCACTACTTTCGATACACCAAATGGCAAATATCGAAAAAAACTTTAAATTTTAAAAAGAATATTTACAATATTAATGGTTATGTTAACAATTGAATAATTAAAAAAACATTGTCATTATTCATACAGTTATTTATTAATTTATTACAAAACAGTATTACAGTAACTACATGGACTGTTGAAAAACTTCTATCAAGTAGTTTCTGATTCGATTTTAGTGGGTTCAGATGTAAACATAATGTGTTATATTTGTGTAATAATAAATCATAATTGTGATTTTTCTTACTCAAAACTCATATATTTATTTATTTACCCTCGGCAACATGGCAACTCGGTCATTGGCTGTGTGGGAGGTTACGATTGGTACGGTTGGAATACGTGTTTTTATGTGGGACAAGGATTCGTCGCCAATAACCTGGATGGTCACCCATCCGGAAGCCAGCGACGCCGGACGATGCTTGACCACCGCACACGTTAGTGACTGAGGCCTCACCATGCCCAAAATTAATATTACAGAGCACAGATCAGTGAAAACAGAAAAGTTGACAAAGATTAAAATTGTACCTAAAATATTTGTAATTCATTTTAAAATAGAACAGTCCGACAGAAATTCAAAAGACATTATTCTATTTTCTTATTTCTCAAGCTGTGTTATTTGTTAATGTCTTCAAAGTACAGGGTTTTTTTTACTGGTGTTTTTTCCATTAATAACTTTTTCTAATTAATATTTTGGAAATATAATTTTGGATAATTAGTACAATAAGATTATAATAGGAACCTACTACATAGCCAAAATAGTTATAGTTTATGATCTTCTTAATATACTATACAATATACTTAGTATTAGGTACTAACCAACTTTTTAGTAAAAACAAAAAAAATATAATGTACAATGTTTATTTTTATGTTTTCAAGAATCTGATATTAACAATTTATAAAGCTGATACTAGAGTAAGTATATTAACTTTGATTGATTGATTTCTATAAATAATTCAAATTTTTACATAAGTTTCAAACTTTATCAGAAGACGAGTAAGAGGCATTTATGTTCTAGTTTATACACTAAGCAAGGACTTGTCCGTTGGACAATTATGCTCAAAACAAAAGAAAAAACACTGTATTTTAAAGTTGTAAAATCTGAAACACAATCATTTTCACATTTCCTGGAGGTTTTAATCAAAAAATATAATAACACAAAAGCTTAAATTTGAGGACTACAAATAGACCAATCAGCCGACTCGTCACCGAGATGCTAGTTTGACGGTTTGTCTTATATGATGTCATCGGAAATCAACCGGAAATTAGCTGCCGGAAGAGAATATGAATACTCAAAGAGTAACGAGCAGATCGAGCCCAGCTCAATGACGAAGGTCAAAAAGAAGAATTCTCTGAAGGTGGCGTACACACGTTATATGCGTAGAGTATTATACTATACTAGAAGGTTCACCCTCAACATATCCTATAAACAAAATATCCCCAGTAATATTATTCTTTATTTCATATTTATATTTATTTTTTTATTATTTATTCTATTAAAAACAATACATAATATAAATATATAATTTTTATTAATTAAAATATAAATAATTAGATGTTTTTGGCATTGTTATTTCAACCTACCTTTACCTATATATTTTCAGTGTAGGTTGTGTAGGTACCTCAAATTATATTTTCATTAAATATTACTATATATGTTAGTTATACTAATATAATATTTGTATTCTGAATATAGTATAATATTATAAATTATAATATCATGTATGGTTATCCCATTTTAGCTATCATTATATTAAACCGCGGTATTATACAAATTCAACAACAATTAGTACCTACTTGTAATACAAATACCTGTATTTTGATGAAATTATAAAATATAACAGCTCAAAACGGACCGTTGCAACTTTTGATGCCTTTGATGTGAAAATTTTTTTTATTTTTATTTTTATTTAACTAATACAACAATTATGTATATAGACCTTCGAGAAGCAAAAACTGAAAAATACACATCTGGTGAGCTACTCGTTAAAATAAGAAAGTATACGAGAAGTTGGACAAACAGTTGAAAAAAATAGTTCTTAATTATGAGCATTATTTAACTATTTAAAAGGTATAGCGTATAATTTTTCATTTTAAAAATGTTTTGTTTATTTATTATTATGTATTTATATGATTCAACATTTCAAACTATTCCATTTGGAAACGTTTAAACTGTAGATTTAATCTAAGTATAACTTTAAGACATTTTTATTATGTTTATTTAATTTTAAAATAATATTGTTTTTTTTAAGTTAAGATAGGTTGAAATATACATTGTCAAAAACATTGAATTATTTTTATTTTTAATTAATAAAAATTATATATTTATATCTTGTAATATTTTCGATAGAATAGGTAAATAATAAAAAAAAAATATTAATATGAAATGATAAATAATATTTCGTATGGGGGATATATATTTTTAATTAGGATATTTGTAACAGGAAAATTTTGAACAAGAGATATTCTGATGCACGGGACATTTTGAGGGCGTATTGGTTTTAGAACATCCACAAAATGTTTAAATTACGAACAAAGTTAATTTAAAACAAACACAGAAAACTGTTTTAACTTATTAATTCTATATAAATTATCTATTCAATTACGTTTCATTCGATTGTGAACGTTTCAATAAAAATTTAAATCTAATGATTGGACAACAAATTGAATAAGTGCCAGTAAATTATGTATGTTCTCATTAGATAAAATATACGTTCGTTATACGTTTGTTTTAGAGTTTGATTTTAAAAAATTAGGTATGTCATGTTGCAAGATGGAAAAAATATTAATGTTAAAAAACAACATCATGTATTTATGTTATTAAAGACGTCGTCCTCCAAATTGTACGCATTTTTTTATCGCTCAGAAAGTCGAGAGTGAAATGTCGGATGAAACCTGTACAGTGTGTATTGAATTATTCGAGTATCATCTTATTAGGTAATGTTATACTCGTTATACTTCAAATTTCAATGCGAATGAAAATCATACAAATAATACCTAACCATTTTCTTAGAAATAAATTACATTTATTAAGTAAGAATATTATAGAACAATTGATTTTAAATAATTATAAAAATATTTTTAAAAACCAGGGTTTTGACATTTTGTCACAATAAACATAAAACAACTAATAGCTATTGTCAGTGTAGATAGAGAAAAAAATACCATTCTGGCTTTACTGACACAGCCACACAGGTACCATGAAATGATTAAATAAACACAATAGGAGACCTCGGGAATATCACAACAATTACATGTAACTAGCAGGAAATCGATAATTATTGGCTTAAGTCGGTGATAAAGGTGTCAGATTTGTATAATTCAAAACACTTGAGACGATTGGAGTGGGAATGTTCTTAGAATTTTAAGTGTTGAACTTGTTGACTACAGTCTAGGCCTTAGACTCTATGGGATCAACGTCATAATCCAAGGCGAAAAATGGCGAACATTTCAAATACCACATAAATATAAATATATTATATTAATATTAATAAATATAAATGTTAATGTATTAACAAATATGTAATTTAGAAAAATTATTTATGAATAATAAGTCACTATACTAGACTAAATATTATGTAAGTAAATTTTATATTTTTTATAACACCGTTATTAAGAATTATTATCTTTACCTAGTATAAAAAGTGCAATAACTCAGAAATTACTTGTTCAAATTTCAAAAGCATCCACTTTAAAAAACTCTAAAAAAAACGTTCTCAAAGCTTGCCATGTCAGAAAACCACATGTAAACTTTCTTGATTATTAATTTTTAGAAATGTATTAACTGTTTTTAATATATATACTCGTATGTGTTTTATTACAATATGATTAATGATGATACCACACCCAAGTGGTACCTATAACAGTTTGAATCCAGAAAAACGTCGACGTCAACAGCCCCGCAAAAAAAAGTCATTTTTATTTTTATTTTCATTTTCATTTAGTGAGATGGATCTCCGAAACCGGAATATGGATTTTGTTGTTTGGGGTCTTATTAGATTCACATAGACTAGGAGAAGTGCAGTGCAAATTTTCAGAACTTTATCTTTTATAGTTAATTTATTACAGACCTTTAAACTTGATTAAAAATCAAGAAAGTAAAAATCATCTACTCAACAATTAAAAGTAAAAAGGTTGAACTAATTTAAAAAAATAATAATAGGTATTGTACTCCCGCAGAACACTCCTTAAACAGCACACAAATTTATTTATTTTGAAATATGATCATGAGTATATTTAAAAATGTTAAAAATCATAATTTGAATAAATAAATTATTAAAATAATAAAGGATACATAGGACCTGCTAACCTCCTTGGCGAACCACTTTGTATAGAAGTCGAACGAAAACAAACACAGTGAAACTTCCTGTAAAATATAGATAGTATAAAGTAAATTTATTTAAGCGAATATACCAATACCTCTTTTATTGTGGTCTATATTATAGTCTATTAAAATATTTAATTTAAAATAATCAACTAAAAATGTAATAAATGCATATTTTGTAAGTCATAAGTCGATGGTATGCTAGTAAAAATATTCCTAGTTCCAACCTACAAAATATAATTTGCATATTTCCGAAAAATAATTGATATTTTTCATTTCAAAAACACCATGATACAAAATAATTTCCAAAATTCCTGATCAAAAACATAATTATATGTAATCGGAATATTATAAAACTACCTACCTATGCTCGCTTTGTATTCAAAATCAAAAACTGTGAAACATAATATTCGTGAATAAATTGACTACCTATATAATAGTATTATACATTTATAAAGAGGAATTATGACCTAACCTATATGTCCTTAAAACCTTTATTTAATTTACACTTCGGCTTTCACACATTTCTGCCTTCTATGGAGGAACCATCGTAATAGTTAAAATTGTACCTAATAATTATTATTATAAGTTATAAAAACAAGGGGATAGTTTAAACGTTAGTTTATAATCAATCAAACATAAATCGGCATCAACCTATTACTAATTTATTCATTGCATATTATGCTAAGATATCATAGAAATATATATTGTATCAGTAGAATCTAAATGTAAATTATATACACGCCACCTAACTTATAAATACCGAATACAGATTAGGACATAACAGAATTTAATACAATACTATTATATAGCCTATAGGTATATGCTTTACATAGAAAAGATTTAAATACCGACTGACGAAACTTTCTCTTTCGATTTTCAGAAGAGACATTTTATTATTATTATTATGTTTAATGAATCGCAAATGATACTACAAGGCATTGTTAGAACGCTCCGTGTTATAGCTAAAATTGTATATAATTCATATCTATTCACATCAATTATACATGTATTCACAATGTTTGTGTATGGAATATACTATGTATGATATAGGTTCACCCACCTATTATGGAGGCATAGGTGACTATGTGAGTATACGTATATGCAATTGGGCAATCGACATGCTATATTATGTGTACAGTGCATACAGTGCTCCCTCAAATACAAATGTGCCCACACACGTGGGTTCGAAAATAATATTACCTTTGTACAGGTAAGTATACATCGATTGTGCAGATCGTATAAATCTATATCGTAGATCGTAGGTGTACGTCATCTTTTTGGCGCAATACCGACGTATAATAAACATGCAGTCGGACGTGCGCTGTGTGCGACAACTCGACAATATTATATCGTTCACCGAATTTTAATAAGTGTACCTATACGTACGCCGAAACGAAATCCTGAGTAAAACGTAACGGTTCTGCTTGCAGTGTTTTTTTTATTTAATATTCAAAATTCTATAAATATTATACATCATATACATTTGATATTATTTTAAGGTATATCGATGCCAGTGGCGTATTTACATGCGGTAGGCCGACTAGGCCCCGGACCTACCCAATTTTTATTTGACCAAGCTATATAATTTAAACTAAACTTTACCTAGGTATATGCAGTAGTATTGAGCAAACCAGAGAACAGAATGGGCCTACCCAAAAATGTTATGCTGGACACGCCTGGACACTGATCGATGCAATATTATATTATTATATGTCATTCAACGTTCGTATATACAATGTCGATGCGGCTGCCGATAGAACTACAACGATTTCGCGTACATGCATTATTTCGAATAATCATTTACAGTCTAGTTACTCTGCACTCCGAACGACCAAATATCCAATACAATACGCCATATTAATTTTACTATAGGGCTGTGCAAATGCAAATGCATTCATAATAATTAATACTGAGGATACTTTTATAGGATTTTATTGGTAAATTTATTATATTATTTTAATACAAAATACACACTTATTGATATTTAAAAAAATAACAATTAATGATAGATGTGAACAAAAATCACATAAAAAATATGATGTAGTTAGCGGGAAATTTCAGTTGTTAATTAAAAAGGAGATAATAAAAAAATGTTCTTAAAATAAACTCTTTTATGCCTGTACTTTTTTTAAACAAATATCTCCCTCTCCACCTTGTTTACCCATAAAATGTTTTCATGCCCCCAAATCTTGTGTTATTAGTTACTTTTTCAAATCATAAATATTACAATTAAAAATGTTCAGAATTTATTATATTGGGTTTTAATAATAAAATGATAATAATGTAACGTAGGTATGTGATACATATACTTATTTATAGTTACCTACTCTAAATTAAATGTTTGATTTTTTTTAATAAATATAAGTTCTAAATTATAATACCTTTAAACATTTTATTGTTATTATAACATAGGCTATTATGGAAGTGTAGCTTATGATATAGTAATGAGTAATGACGAATGAACTTATGACTAATATGGTTATTACTTGCATAATATAGTATCAATATATTGTAAGTTTGATTTATAAAATATTATTATATTACATAATTTATATATACCTACAAATTTAATTTTCACTGCGTATGAAAATGGCCCATCAGGCCCACAGCACCTACCTACTATAGGTACAAATACCTAGAATAATATGTAACTATATGTTATAACTTAAATTTGTTAACTCAATTTGTCTTCGATCAAAAATTAAAATCTGAACAGATTAATTAACAACAATAGTTTCCAAATTCCTTATATCAAGTATATTGTATAAATATATTATGTATATGAATTATGAATACATAATATTATTAATATTATAAATCATGAGATTATCTTTTAAGCTTTTGATAAATATTTCTGTACAATATAAATATAACAGGTCACGACTCACGAGTTTGATATTTTGCGTCATAGTTGATTAAAAAATGGAGATAAAATAACAGCTAATATAGGTATCTACATATTTATAATAATACAGATACATATAATATACAATATACATATACGATATACTTATATATATTGTATTAAATAGTTACAAGAAATGTAAAAGGTGTTTTAAAGATAAAATTTGATAAGTATCAAACATAGCACTGCGTCATTATCGCACACTTGCCTATCCAAAACCATGTTTGATTGTACTTGAGCATTAACACGAGTGAGTTAATATCTAATAACAAAATCTACATATCGATAAAATTGTGTCAAGTATTTTAGTGTTCGGTAATCTATTATAATACTTTTGAATATTTAAAAAAATTAAGCAACTTAATTAGTATACTTATTCGATAATACTGCGAATTGTTTATAGTTAATGGATAGTCATTAATTGTATGCATAAACCTGTAATTTATTTCAGTATTTCCCCATTATAACAATGTAATATAATGAGATGAAAATTACGAAAATATAAATTATAGATTTATACAATGATACATATCTTACATTTTATATCTCAAATTATTTTAATAATTAATTAAAAACAACAGAAATCTATTACAAACTTTCTACGAATTAACTATGCTTTTAAAATATTTGTTTGATATAAGAACAGCACTATTATTTTTCTGTATGTTGGTGGTTAGGTATTTAATTTTAATTTGTTTAGCCCCTTTGTATTAAACATTTTAATTGTGTGCCTATGTGTAATAATTAATAACTTTATGAGTTACAAAAACAAACAAATTAATCACATAATCATAATACTAGTAATTATTAATAAATAATAATATAATGTGCATAAAATAGTTCAATTTCTTATTCCCGATCGAAATAAAAAGATTTACAATTGTAGGAAAGTAAATACTTTCCTGTTTTGTAACTGTAGTACTGTACATATTAATATATTATGTATGCATATAATCTACACACAGGTGATAATAATTATTTTATTAGTAAACACACATTATCTCGAAATGTATTAAGATTTTTAAAATATTTTTTCACATAGTTCAAAATAATTTAATACAAAATAATATTTTTAATATATTTTTATAGTTATTAGTTTTAAAGTTTTTTTTTACTTTTTTGAACAATAACTTATATTTTAGTTTCATATTCCTAAGCATGACCTTTTTCAGAGAATTTTAATTATCGAAATCGAATATCGAACGTGTAGTTACTTATAATTATGTGGATTTAAATGCCCTAAAAACTATTAAAAAATGCTCTAATAAATAACCTAAAATGACTTTTCGCAATAATGCCCTTCCCCCCCCTACAAAAAAAAAAAAAAAAAAACGTTTTTTTATAGGGACGCAACCGATGTTTAACTTTAGGCATTTTTAACACTTAGTCTTAATTTAACAAACAATAACTAAATAACTAAATACCAAACTTAAGCACGCACAATACATAAACAGTTTACATGGAAAAATGAGATCCCAATGTATCAGTTGAGAACTAACCAATTAGTTTTTTTTTTTGAGTCCGATAGGATACTACATTTTTTTGGAGAATAGAGATAGAATATCGATAAAGACGTTATCGCTTTCATATATAGAGATTAGAGATCCCTAGAGTTGGGTCCCAAATTTAAAATATGGCAGGAACTGGGTCTCGGGATATTTTTTTGAGTATATGAGTAGGGTCCGGGATATTTATTTTAAGAAAACTCAAGTTGGGGACTGTAGTCTATTAGCGTTACTCAGAAGACACCACGTGGCCGTTGTCTAGAAAGTCACCAAAACCTTCTGTTTTTATTATTTTACTGTACTATATATAAAACTATTATTACATTTTTTTTTCCATAAAATTTACAATAATACACATAGGTAGCATAAATTATTATTTTTTTATTTTTTTTTCCATAGTTAATTTGTCTTTTTTAATTAGGGAAGAAATGACACATCTTTCACAAAACTTAATCCGGCCGTGTTGCTGAGCTCTAAAGAGTAAAATCAAACTTTCGTCTCGTTACATAGGTTTTAGGTTTAAGTTTGAACCTATTACAAAATGTATAAAGAAGGTGGTTAATTTCGCATTGTCTTTTAAATACTTTAATTACCTATTTAAATACTTAGGTATAAATAAATAAATAAAATAGTAAGTACCTACCTATTTCAATTGTTTTCAATTTATAAGTAATAATAAATTAGTAGATAGATACCTACTAACAGTACTTTTAATAGTTTAAATATTCAGAAAAATGAAATGCGTAAGATGTACCTATTATATGTCTTACATAGATCATTATATACTCGACACTCGTATATTGATTAACATGTCCTTTATAATATTTGTAATATTTTATATTAACCTTATTTGATTAGGCACCATAGTTAAGCTAAAATTTATCTAATGCTAAACCATAAGTATGAAAAGAAAATTGTGAACATCGGTTTTATCTCATTCCATGTGGGCATGCAGAATACAGATAGATATAATATACGTAGTCATAGAGATGACCAACATTACTCTGACAGCTAGTATAACTGGTGACTGGTGAGTAACTATTTAATCATGGGTTACCTGGTTACTGCGTTATGGAGGCTATCTATAAAATAAAACAATATAGAAGTCTCCTGTGATATGTGCCTTTAATATTCGATCTTATCTCGTCGACCCAATACCGTAATTTTTCAAAATTGAATTTATACATAAATATTATTTAATTGTATAAATACTGTTAGACATAAAGATACGCATACGTTTAGAACTTAAGCTACAAAGGCAAAAAATGAACAAAGCGGCATTTGTGCGTTTTGGAACTTACGTTACGGTGGTTAGATGTCTGTTGGTGTTCGGCACAATTGTCCAGTTAGTTTTGGTAATCGACATGAAGAACCGATTGATCAGTCCGCTCCGAGAATGGTTGTCTGACGTTATTTTCTATTCTATTTTCCCTTCACTTTTCGTGCTATCAGTGACCGCCGTCAACTCAGCGGACTACGCGGAAAAAAACATACACCGGTTCAAGTAAGCTGTACATATATAAATGTCAACATTTTATGTCATCGTGTTCAGTGGAGAAGAAATATAAGGCCATAGGGGTGTGTGTGTGCCATCAATCGTCATTATACATTTGTTAATTTGTTTTAATTTTGGTCTATTTTATATATATACTAGCAGTCCCAGCCGGCGTTGCCCGAGCCAAATATTTGTTCAAATATTTTTGAAAAAATCTACTTATCGTAATAACTAATAGTAATATAATAACATGTAACCAATGGAAATCCATTGTCAATCCTAAATTATCCGTCGTTGTCGGGTGTAAGTATAAAATGTATGTATTCTTGGTTAGGTACATGAACATTTTTAGAAAATATGTGTACCTTCGATATTATTACTATTATAACCTGTAAGTTGTAACCAATGGCAACCATTAATAAGTAAAAATAATTTTCTATTTCCGTCGTGAATCTCAAAATCCTTGTAAGAGCACCTCTTTAAAATGTGCATTTTAGAAAATCCTCTCTTAGTGCACTGTTAAATTATAATATTAATCTGCCATCGATAGCTCTTATAGGTTCGGCTCTCCGTTGATTATGAATCAGTCACTCAGGACACTATTATATGAATATAGATATACAAATTACATGTAAAAAAATATTTTTACTGATTTCAACCCTTTAAAATCAAAATTTCGAAAAATCCTTTCTTAGCAGATGCCTACGCCATAATAGCTATCTGTATGCCAAATTTCAGTCTAATCCATCCAATGGTTTGAGCTGTGCGTTGATAGATCAGTCAGTCAGCTTACTGTTTTATATATACAGATTTTTATTTAAAGTTTTACCGGCTTCAACTACTAAAGTTATTAGCCAACATTTAATTTTTTTGGTATTAAATATACAAATTAGTTTATATTTACAATAAATAGTTAAATTGAGTTTACATTATGAATTGTTTGAGCTAGAGTTTGTTTGAAAGATTGAATTTTTATAGGAAATTGATGATTGTTGAAGTTTGATCTTCGTTGAGAATTTCTTTGATGTTGCGCGGGAGATTAAGAATTTTGCATGTAGGTTCAAATATAGGGCGTTCTTCAAGTATGTGTTTTATTGTGGTGCAAGTTTGATATACATTGCATATTGGAGAATTGTCTTTATTTATTATAGGAAGGAGTACGTAACAAAAGTGTGTCCTGTCGCCGTCAGCTGAGATCCGGAGGTGTATACCATTGTTTCACTAAACTTTTGATGGACTTAAGGTTATTGATAGGGGGTACGGATTCCCAGTAGTGTAAGTTGCCATGACATGATTATTTTATTTTTGACTGATGTGAAAATTTTGTTGGATGATATTTTTTCGATGGTGTTGTTAGGTAAGTTTTTGCTTGCTAGAAAGGCTGTTTCGTAGGCCATTTCATTACTTACCTTTTATTTCTACATGGAAAGGTATTCACATCAATTCGATATTTTTCTGTGTGTCGATTAGTTCAGTTTGGGTTAATTGGGTGATTTCGTTTTTGGGCCATGAGTTGTTTAGTGCTGTTGAGACGCCGCGCCGAGGGAATCACTGATAATCAGCATGTTGTTTGTTTGGAGTGAATTTGCTAATTTAATAGCTTTGAGTTTTGCGTAATTTTTAATAGTGAATATATTTGTAATTGCAGCAATTGTTTTGTAGGATGGTCGTTCGTTTGTGAATAACAGAAAAACCTACTCCATGTACAGACTTAGAGGCATCTGTGTAGATTTGAGCATGGTTAGGGAATCGGGATTGAATAATTTCGTGAAAATGTGAATTAATTGTCTTGTGACTAATTTCATGTTTGTTGAATGTGAGTAATTATGTTGAAAGATTTAGGTTCCATAGTCATGGCGGTGTTTTTTGAAAAGTAGTTTTTTTTCAACAGAGGTATCAATATTCATTTTATTGTATATAGATTGGAGAAGGTGTCCTGTATTGATGTTAGTTTTTTAGCGATGTTACGATTGATATTTTTATTTTTATTTTTAAATTAGAGCTATATGGTCTATGTGGTCTGGAATTGTTTTCATTTTTATGCAGTATAAAAGAGAATTTTTGTCTCTTGTAAGTTGGGGGGGGGGTATTTCTCCCGCATAGCATAAAATGGTATCGGCCGACTCGAGTGTCAATGGCAGCTGAATGCTGATAGTGAAAACGTGTTTCATTGTAGTATGTTCATAGCTTAAAATTATTATTTGTTTTTTTTTACATATTCTTTTATTTTTTGACACGTATTTATTTCTAATCCACGAATAATGCAAAAATAAAAGTGTTTCGACAGCTTGCTAAAATGGACACATTTCTTGTAGAAATATCGAAGTCGAGAGTAAGATTGAGACATTGAGTACTTATTACTTATAATGTATTAAATTTAGAATAAAATAAAACTTTTTAGGGGGGTGTAGGGGGCTAAGCCACCCACAAGTCTGTCTAATCTGGAAACTGAATGCAACCCTAACAATTTAGCCCCATTTACGACACTGAGTGGCATCATTTGTGGGTGGGGGTGACAATGGCATACGCCCAATGCCCATAGTGGTTGTAGGAGTCTCATACGTTATATACTCGTATATAAAACAAATTTCGGGGATGAGTATAAGTTTGTTGGTAGGAGTTTCCATAACAATTTAAGCCTGTAGTTCAGCTTATTGCGCTTATCCATAAGATAGGAGAACCCGGTAAAACGTCTGCTCCATAGAGTATCAAGATTTTTAAGAAGAATTATTCGATACGTATCGATACGGAAGAGTCACATACTGACTCGTATCGAAGTCTGAGTCCAATACGGATAGGTACGTACCACTGGTATACCGTACGTGTAATTACTTGAACACTCAATATTGAATCGATACGTATCGATACGCTCCAATTTCCTTCTTGAAAATCGTGTATTACTCTATGGTCTGCTCAATGATCGGTGTAAGGCCAAGCTAGGTTAGGTTAGGATTTAACCTCAGATTAATCAGTGATAATTGTGTTATTAATTATCATAGGTGGACGTTTACGAAGACTAGGTGTAAATAGTAAATGTGACATAAGGAGACATTTATTTAATAATCGTTATGTTCCCATTATACCTACTGTTACGTAACTCGTCCGATAACTGATAACGACAAGAAATAATTATATAATCCAACGTTGATCATGGATCGAGCATTTCTCATAAAACCTGTCTCAGCACTGGAGCTGCGAATGTACAGTCGCAGCAAAGGCTACGCTAATTAATTCACTTTTAGTGGGTGTTATGTTTTATAATTATTTTATACCTAGTTGCTCGCGTCCTCATATACGCTATGAGCAAAAAACAATCTATAATATACAATATACATAAACAAATCTACATACACATTGAATTTTATAGTCGCGTCCTTAAACGCACAACGCACGCATTATTATTAGTATTCTTATCATCGTATATTCTTCAATTGTCATTTTGAGGAAGCTATCACCGTCATCACCACCTTCATCTCCATCCGTCAATGACGTCTCTACACCCGCCACTTGTCAATTCATCATCTACCAGGTCACCTCGCACAACTGGTTGCGTGAGTCGGCTTTAGCCATTTTGTTATTATTTGTATCGTTGTTAGTTATACTTTATTATTATTACTAGGTAACATTATGATTACGTATATATTTTGTATCATTGACATAACTGTAATATTTCAAATAGCAACTATTATTACTTAACACAAGTGTTAGCATATTCTTTATATAATTATCATTATGCACCTATATCCTATACTCTAAGAGTCACCACATCGGTATAATTTATATTTTCACTTGGCCAAAAACCTCTTTATATTTTATTGAAATTTGGTACGTAACACCTACTCTTTGGCCTTTGCCAAATGCCAGTAACATTTCTTCGTCGAATTATTGTAATGTCGTAGTACGCCCGAGGTTTTTGATTGAGCGCAAACCGTTTGTTATAAGTTTATAACGTAAATATGTTATAGGTAAGTTTGTTATTAAATCAAAATATAGGTAGGACGTAGGTGTGCATGTATTTCACGTCATTTCGTCGCCGCAAAGATTATATTTGTACAATGAGTTATTATCCGGAGAAATAGAGGTGCTGGAAAAAGTTTGAAAAATCGTTAAATTTGATATTTGATATTTGTTAAGAATATGTCCTTATACCAGTTACCTATATAATACGATAGCGATACATCAGTTTGTCTAGCGAGTAAAGAAAATTGAATTTTCAATGGACACATGGACACAAATACACAATATTATTATGAATTAGGTATAAATTATAACTGTTATTTCTAGGTGTCTAACTATCAGCTGCTATAGACGCCTATAGTCAATCCTACACGTCATATATTATTGACACAATGACACGTAAGGAAAGAAACCATTTAGAAAGAATATCCTGGTGAGATTTGTGCACTGTGAGCAGTTGAAGTTTAGTGATGATTTTTAACTACTTTTGAGTTATGTCACAACTTTAGGTTGTGTGAACATAAAAAGAGCGTTTGACTAGATACCTATATGATTTTAATATTAGATAGGTAGGTAGTAAGGGGCTAAACATATATTTTTTAGTTTGTAAAGAAGTCTTTCCCAGCAAACATTATTGAACGCTTTTACTATATATGCCTAGGCAGTCTTATTAAGAATACTTTTCAAATGTATTCTGAATACGTATTTAAATAATTGGTGTCATTTGTATTCAGGGGCGCATTTGGAAAATATGAGCCCCGGGGCAACGTATTTTTGCCGCCCCTATCCCCTCCCAAAAAAAAATAATAATAATAATATATGCAATTTTATTAAAAATTATTCAAACATTGAGGTTATGTAAAAACTTTTCCTCCAAAAGGTCTTTTCAGCTTTTAAAATCTTCTTCGTGCTTGTCTAGTAGCAAAATTATTAATAACATTGTTATAATTTAGTTTTGTTGTAATGTCGTTTTCAATATTTAGGATTTCCAACGCATTTAATCTTTCCTCTTTTATATTTGATCTTAGGTATGATTTTACTCTTTTTAAAGCTGAAAAAGACCATTCAGTGGAACAGTTACTACATGGTGTACATAATAACATTCTTAACGCAATAACAATGTAAGGATTTAGGATACATTTCAGAAAAATCATTATTTTTGATAAATATAAGCATTTTCTGAATATTTTTTGGTCTTTCATCAACTTTGAGGTTCTTTATATGTGACTTAAAGTGAACACATTCATTGGGAAAAGAACTTCCTAAAATCCTAAATCACTATATATTTTATATTATTATAGTTTTTAATAAATATATAGGTACAAAAACTGCCGCCCCTATAAATTGCCCCCCCCCCTCCCTAAATTCGCCACTGTTTGTATTTGAAATACGTATACGAATACTGTATTTCAAAAGTATTTGAATATAAATACAAATACATTTTAAAAGTATTCAAAATAATTTACAAGTACTTTTTTTATATTTTTAATTATAAATATCTTATACTTTTATATTTTAATTGGGTCAAGTTAAACTTCAGCTAGGTAGATATACATTTTAGCTATTGTTTCATCTGCATATTGGATGTTATAAATTCTTAGAATTATTATAAAATATTATTTTAAAAACAATTTTTAAAATAGTAAAATACCAAAGAAAAATATATTAAGTCTTTGAAGTACAACGGTAAAAAGAGTATTGTAAATATTTAAGTATACTACACTTGTCAAAAAGTATTTAAAATATCTAAAATGTATTCAAATACAAAACAAGAATGTGCCTAGGATTCATGGTATCTATATGGGAAATAGATCCAGCACAAGCGAAAACTAAATTGTATAATATATACTATTATACTTAGTAAATATATAAGTTATAAGCTTATAACTTATAAAATTAATAATACCTAGACCTAGGTACCTATCGTCCAAAATGCTGTGGTTCAACTTCAACTATATATGTTTAATATTAAACTCCTACATTTAAGTGTTTGGTATTTCGTAATTGTGGACAAAGTAATAAAAACCATGCAAGTTTCATACAAAACCTAAAAAAGTGACATACGAATTACGGACACAAATATAACTTACTAATTGCTAGGTAATCATTATTTTTATTTTTTGATATGCCGATAGCGTAGGTACGTTAGTCAATTTTTGTTTGATATCGAAGATAAACAAAATTTATATTAATGCATTTTTAAAACATTTTTGCAAGATTCAAGTGATGAAATTAATAGATTAACATAATGACAATTGACATTTATACAGGGTGTTTCCAAATAATCCTAATTATTGCCATAAAAACTATGATGACAATCTATTCATAAAAATAGATTTTAAGAATAACGATTGCACTTAAGTAAAACAAATATTTTTAACCACACATACCTAGGTACCATTTTTTTTTTTGGTAGCTTGTTCTGTCTTGAAAATTTGGTGAAGGGAAATATTAGTGTCCGCTACTTACATGGATTTTATAAGCTTGATGTCTGCAATTGTTACATTTATTATGTTAAAATATTGACCTGATCAATTCGTAATTAAAGTATGTACTCAGTGTAACCGTAGGTATACTACCCGCTTCACACGCAGTTTTGAAAGAAATTGTATCAGTGCCACCTATTTAATTTAACTTTGGTACAGTGGCGCAACCAAAATGTATTCAATGAAAGAGGGTCCAAAAAAATGTATTTATCTACTGCTTTTCTGTTCTTTTCCTGAGTAAATAATACATACATATTTTTATCTATTCGACGGGTTCGACGTGTTATCAAGTATCAACAAAATAGTAAATACCAAATCTAATAATCAATTTAATCAATAAGTTTTTATGAAAATTTCAGGCTAACCTTTCAAATTTCAATAAATAAAATAATAAATACTATGACATTAGCCAAGGGGTGGGGGTCCACCACTGATTCGGTATACTCATATAATTTATTTATGAGTTAAATAAATAATAATTATTTACATCTTTTTTAATTACTTCGTACGCGTTGAGTTCGTAATTTACATAAAATATTTTATTTTATTCGAAAATACATCGTTTATTTCTACATAGAACCGATATTTTGCCCGTTAATAATTTTAATGCAACACAATTTGTTCTTTTAGTTTTTAATTTGTATAAGCCACATATTCTACAAAACATTTGAAAATTAAGACATGCTAACATTTTATATTTACATCATATACTATCATGTGGTTGACAAACAAAAATGTCTATTATCACAAACAGTTAAACCTATTGTTCAATTATTAAAATTTAACTTAATGACTTTCAACAGAAGTAATATAACATTGAAAAAAAAACAAAAAGGTTAATATATTCCTTAAAACTAAACATAAAGTTGAAAATGTTTGTTTAAAATTTGAAATATATTTTTTTGATTTTACTTTATTTTCTCGTAGTTTGCTGACTGTATTAAGAATAATCATGGTTTGGTTTTCCCAATCTTGATACATTATCAATTTTACTAAACATTTATTTTTAGTACATCTATTTCAATTAACACAACATTTAAACGATAATAGAAAAATATCAAATTAAATAGATATTACAGATATTGTACTTTTTTCTTTTAGGTATTATTCTAAAAAGGTGGTATTTACTAAAGGTTTAAGATATAAAATAAAAATACAATCAACTATGAATTTTTCATATTTTTACAACAATTTTACAATATTCATACAAAAAGTAATTAATATTACTTTTTTTTCTTCTAATTTTAACAATATAAAATATAGTATTTACAAATATGCATGATCTCTTTACATTAATAAAATGTATTCATTACATCTGAGGTAAATACAGTAAATAAATTAACTATGTAAAAATAAAACATCCAAATGACCAAATTAAACAAATTCGACATATGGATTAGATGTTTAATTAGAATAGAAAAAAGAAAATGTATTTTGCAAGAAAAAACTTTAGTGAATTAAACTATGTCTATAAAAACAATATAAGTACTAGGATCTAACAGTTAAACTGTTATCATCATGCAACCACAAATATATTGGGAGAATATTTAAGGACGAAAACCATCTAAGGGTCTTGTCAGTATATTTTCTCTATAAACAAATACATTATATACACACATAAATTTGAAAATATAAATTGACATAATTAAAAATACATAAAGAAACCAACATATTTGCAAATTGAAAAATTATGCAATATAATTATATTGATTAGGATTATCTTTGTCTCTTTCCATATAGTCTCGATCAATAAGAGACTCTATGCGTTTCTTTAAATCAGCTGGCTTGGCAGGAAATTTGAGCTGATTGAACAGTTCACTAATCAAAAGATTATGCATGAGAGACTTGCGCATTTTCATTATCCTCACAATAGCTGCATCCATTTGGTACTGTCTATCCTGGTATACTCGTTCTTCAGTTGCCTTCTGTTCTTCATTTGTCTCCTTCATCTGCACTTGGTTGATTTTAATTCTATATAGCTTATTACAAAAATCATTGTTGACCGAAAACTGATCAATATCACCTATTTCCCGTCCTTTTGGTACCTTTATCAACACTCTCGCTTTACCACATGCCAACGACTGCAGTGTTCTCCTCAATTCAGTATCTTCCATGTTAGATAAAGTTTTTATTTCTTTAAAAGGGAGTGTTTGATATTCATTAAACAATAACAGCACCATTGCTTGGAACAAGCTAACCTGTAACTCTTTATTACCTTGCTTGAACTGAGAACGTAACACACAATGACCCAGAGTTGGCTGCCACTGTAATTTTCTACCATTGTGCTTGGCTAGATAAAACTTATTAAAACAGTCTTGATATTCAATAATTTCGTTGGGCATGGCCACTTCTGTTACGGCATAAGTTGGCCAATGCCCCATAGTCAATATGTTGACGGTCATGTCAATAACAGAGAGTTGAACATCTTTAACATGGGCCAAATACTGTTTGTAAGCCACATTTATGTCTTTGCTAATCTCCATGTCTTTAAACATGCCTTCAAGTTTGGATGTAAACCCTCCACCACATTCTTGTTTTAATTTGGACAGCATACTTTTTTCTGCATCCACGCTTGCAGATTTTCCAAGTAACAATCTTTTAGCTAAATCCTTTTTGTAGAAAGCTTCAAAAACGTCTTTGCCATGAATAAATCGAAACAGAACCATAATTTTATCCAAAAGTTTCTCCAGCTCTTCTTCTGTAGATTCTTTATTACCAACTTTAAGTTTAGAGTCAACAAATTTAGCAATAAGCTCAGCAGGTTTATTTGTTCGTTGGTTAACAAAATGTTCAAACGCTTCTTTTAAACTGTTACCAAATTTCTCATTTGATTGAAAACATTTTTTTACAATAACATCCATTTTGTCTTTAAAATCTAATAATTCCTGTACCATAGTTTTATCCTTTTCTGGGTCTATAACAATAGTCCGTCCATATTTTTTTATGTAAGCATTAAAATTTATACAGAGCTCTGTAAGTCCTTTTTTTACACGTGTCAATAGGCCGTACATTAATTTTAGATCATCCAGTCTATTCTCATTGAGCAATTGTTCCAAACCTTTTTGTAATATGGAGCTAACGTGTTCACTTATCAACTGTTTTTCAACTGTATGTATTAAAGACCACTTTGTAGATGTATCTAAATAATGAATGAGACGCTCGTTTTCTTCATTTAAACGCTTCTCAACATGATACAAATATTCGGAAACTTCAAGCTCAAGCATTAACCGTAAACCTTCAGTTGCATAGAGACGTTCAGTGGCCTGAAGGAACTTTCCTTCAAAAGCATCTTGATAAATTTTTAAATCGGAAAGCATTCTAAGCAATGATTTGAGCAATGTTTTATCTACCATATCACCTTGTCTTTCTTTTTCTATGAGAAGAAGCAATCCATCAACTGCTCGGTTTTGTACATTAGTGTTTAACATAATATGATGACGGAACAAATTCAAGCCCATATCCCAAATAGAGTTAACATTAGGATTTTGAAGTACATAAGTTCGGTCTAGAAATAAAAATATACTGCGTATCATTAACATTTGTTCACAGTGTGATGACCAATGATGATTAACTTTTTTTAAAAATATGATTTTATCATTTGTTACTTCAGTGAAATTCAATAATAGTTTTTTAACATGTGTTTCGCTAAGCTCAATAAGGTTATTATACAATGCTGCTGCCAAATTATTGTTACACATATTTTCTACTGCTTGATACAGTTCTTCCATGGTATACTGAATAGCAGTTGAAGTTTGTATGGCAATAACAGCTTCGCGTAACTTCTTCCATGTTTGTTCCTGATAATTGTCAGGTAACATAGGTTTCTGTCTGAGATTTTTCACTACTAGTTTTTTTGTAGGATTGGATTTTAATGATGCATTTAATGACAGACCATTCAATGCCGTTAAATTAGACCTTCTTGTATCTGCCATGATTAATTTGTAGGAGTTCAATCAAATATTGATATATCTGGAAAAAAAAATGTTGTTAAAATATGGATATTGTAAATATTAATACACAGGTACACAGGTATTTATTCACACATAAATTGTATTCATAAAAAAAACATTTACTTGTCAAATGAACACTCAACACATATTATGTTGACCTATGATGATATCATCATTGGTATCAATATACAGCTTTTACCTATTAAACTCCCTGTATACTAATTACTATTAAATAAATATACTATTATAGTATTGTCTATTACGTTTCTCTATACTTAAAATACAATAGCATAAATCAATGACTGCTTTGAGGATTAAACAATGTAGGTAGTCTATAATTTTCAATTAATATTACAATATGTACTTGCACCAAAGATCACAAAAAAAAGATAAAAAATAAAAGAAAACCAATTGTAGTAAAATCTAAAAAAAAATGACACGGAAAAAATTGAAAAGGTAAATAACAACCAATGTATTTTACTTAAAAATCACAAATATTTATTTTAAGTTAATTATTAAACTAAAATATCAAAAAAATAAATAGGTAAATAATAATAATAATAAATCACAAATATTGTATAGTATAGTTGTAGATATTAAAATAATTGGTAAGTCTGTTTCTCCAGTTAAAAATTGTATACTTTTTTTTCTTGTATAACAGACAGCATAGGAGGGGGTCTGGGTGAACAATCCTTCCTCAACTGCATACAAATATTAAACTTATCAACTGTTGTTCTTGTATACCTTTAAAACTAAAATTATTCGTTTTTTTACCAATTACTAATGTAGCAAAATGACAGGGTTCAAATAAACAAAATAAGTTATTATGTACTCCAGTAAAAGTCATTTAATTCTGAGTTGTTTGAACTATCATCTACATTCTAATAATTTTCAACTATAGTATGTCACTGAATTGTTATACATTAGTAATGCTTCAGTAATCAGTTGTTATATTACTAAATTAAAAACTCAATTTTGATTTAGTTTTGTCATGTTAAATACAATTTAATAAGTATTACTTAGGAGGACTTCACATCCGCATGTGATGTCCCCATCCTAAAAACATACAAAAAAGTAAATTAGCAGAACTGATTTTGTGCTGTTAACTTTACTATTATAAAGTGAATTGACCTATTATCAAACTTTAAGATAAGCACATTATCAGTGTTTATACATCAATTTCATTGGGTTTCATGATGTTTCAATTGTTTAGTAAGTTTTGAGTAGATATATGAAATAATTCAACTTAAAAATGCCCATAACTCTCTCAAAAAATACCACAAAAAACCTTTGTACAGACTCAAATAATGTGCTAACCTTTTAGTTTGATAATAACATTTACTTTAATCTTATAGCAAACACAAATTTGCCATGATGTATATTTGTAAGACAAAGACAACACTTGCTGCATGTAAGAAGACAATCTAACTCTTTTTTTTATTTTTTACTGACATAAAACCAAATAAGGTAATTAATAAAAAATGAATAATGAATATTATTTTTATGATGGAGGGGGGGGGGGGTAAATTTAGATCCACTAAAAAAATACAACCAGTAGCCACTACTGACATGAATATAAAGCTAAGTAGAAATAACTAAAATTAATTATTCAATCGCGTTGAGAAGTTAATTAATACAGAGTTAAAATAGGAACCAGTAAAATAGGAATTATGTGTAATTAAGAGCAGACAATATACTTACATATTTTAAATCATTTCAAAATTGTATTTATATTTTATTCTATTCAAACGCAATGAGGACAACATCAAGGAGATCAATGTTAAAAATATATTATAGAAACGGCCTTGAATAGTATGAAATATCTATTGGTCATACTATTATTTTCAGAATTTTAGACCATATACACACTTTTAATCCCGATTTTTTAAAACGCAACGAATTTATAAGTCGTTGTAACATAATTAAAACCACAATAATGTAAGTACCGAACACCAAACATACATGCTGTAACTAAACAGACTTGAGAGTTGAGAGTTTGACAATTGACACTACAGAGTACAAACGGTAGTTATCAATTTTCAACATTTCTGTGGTAAGTTAGATTTTGGTATTTGGTAATATTGGTATAAGCTAATGGCTTATCACATTTCTCGGCTTCTCCCTGTTGATTACGTATACCCCCACTTTTACCAACGCATAACAATATTAGTACCACAGAACAGATGCAATTTTAAATTTGATTTGAATTTATTACTTTATTATAGTAATATAGTAGCTTGCAATAGCTTGCAACTAATAGCATTGATTATAAATAGTATGTATAATCAATGCTAATGCTATCATCACAGAACAATATTATGCTATCTTCGAAGTCGGACCACACAGTAATAACAATCACGACCACCAGATCACAAAACATGTATTATATATATTATCAACAATGTTATACACAAATTATATTATCAAACAATCCACAACGGAGCACGATTATAAAAAATTTCTTTAAAATCATGCTACGGGCGGAGATCTGAGGCTCGCCGGCAGCAAGTGTCGAACCCAGTGGCGGCGGCGTTAGTGCCGGTCTCGCACAAACGGCCAACAGGTTTTGGAAAAATTAGACGTGACCGATCACGATTTTGAAACAGCTCCGACAGTGGTATTTACTGATATGAAACGCGCGCATATGTCTACAACTATGTTATTACCTCGATTTGTGGGTCGGCGCTCTGTCTGCTCGGACGAATACGTCTACTGCCGGTACATTGCACGATGGTTTCCTGAATTCGGGCACTCGTTGGGCCACGGTGCAGACGCTGTTGTGAAACTTTCAGATGATGTTTTAATGTAAACGAACGACAATTACTAAAATAAATACGAATAACGCACACGATTATTAATATGTAATTGTATCGTGAATCGTGATAACCAGGATTCCGGATAATTATGATGATTATTATTATGTACCTATCTGTAAACAATCGTAATTTGTATTATTATTGCTACTCATGTTGTGCTTGTAAGTTATTAACAGCGTTGCCAACAGGCGTCAACCATGGACGTGCCTTGCAAGCGTTCAGGTACCAGTGTCACCGCCGAGAACCACTGATGTTTTATTGTAAAACACCGTGCCACTATGGGTTTTCAGTATTTATTTTCAGAAATATTTTCTGATAAGACGATAATATTTCACTACGAAATTACGAAATATATACAAATAATACAATTAAAATTAATTAATAATTAATAATTTAGAAAAATATGTACGTAAATGTTCTAAAAATGTTAAATATGCGTATAATTAACAAAAACTAATTAAAAGGTAATAAATTGACAAAAAAGTACCAAAAAAGCATTTATTTACAAATATCATAAGAAAAACAAAAAAAGCAAAAACAAAATTGCATATTTGAACTCTGTGATGAATGAATCGAATTTTGTTTTTGATTAGCTATGTCCTGGAGTACTATGAAAGAAAATGCAAATGCTACAAAATCCTAGCCCTAGCCATGATTCATAAATTAAGTGATCAAGAACTACTACCGTAAGGGTCTTACGACCATAATATTATAACATATTTCGAAAATAGATCCCAGCTCAAATGTAAGAAACAAATATAGTTTAGAGCCGAAGTAAATTGTTTGTTTTTTTTTTCGGAAACTCATGTTTTTCAATAAGTTAAGAACGATGGTGCAATTAGAATTTGTCGGTCGAACTTAAAAGTTACATACTGCGTAATAAAGCTCGCGATTTTTACGCATCCGCACAACGCTCAAGTTAACCGCGGTTAAATTATCTTTATGCTCTTAAGCTATAAAACTATTTTACAATAAGAGATATAGTCGTATAGACTGTATTCATCTCTACGTTACGCTGTTCGCTTTAGAGCTATATAGTGGCTAGCGGCTACCATTAGTATTTATGGTCGCAGAAATTATATTACACAATATAGTATGTATATCTTAAATCGTGTATAATATTCATATAATCTGTGTAATATATTATTAATATCATAAAATATAACCAGAATCCAAAATACTATAGATATTAGATATTTGTTGGTTATAAGACTACCTCTACTATATATAGCCTCTCCACACTAATAGCATCAAAGACCTTAAAATACTTAGTAACTGAATACCATACAAGCCATAACATTAACATACTACTTATGGCAAAAGATAAAACATTACAAAAAACAATGGTCTTAATATTAATTTAACATGATTTTTTTTGATTTTTTTTTCTGTTCCGATCATTTAGTCGATATTATTATATTATATTAATTTTGTATGCTTGTGTGATTGAAATAACAAAGCCAAGACATTTTGAATAAAAATTATGTTTAATTTTCACTAACCAGGGTTTCTAAAATACAGCAATAAATTCCTAACTATTGTATATATTGAAACTACATTTTAATTTTTTATAAATACAAATTTAGAATAAATAACATACTTTTTTTTGTATTTAGGAAAATTGAACTATCAAAGCAAAGTCTAAAACAGAAATCTTATATTGCAGTAACTGCAGTCGAAGCTGTGGTACTTATTTGTTATTGTGCCAATTTACAATTTACTCTGCAAGCAATTTCTGGAGAAGTAGAAAATATCTTGACCGCTAGTCTCAGCAAATATTCCACGAATATAACTTGGCGATTATTTTGGAATCAATTTCAACAACACTATTATTGTTGTGGTAGTTCCCAAAATACTGATTGGTTCCAAACAGCTTGGGTTTCACCAATTGTTTTATCCTCATTTTCTCTATTAAAAAAGTACAAAATAGTATATTATTTCAATAATTTGAATGATATTATTTAAAACTTTATTCAAGATACACACAACAAAATGGAAAATTCATTATACCTGTTGCACCCATAAGTTGCTGTTTAACTGAAGCTGTTTGCGATACATTCACCGATTGTGAACAACCTGATCCAGAAAAGTATTATCAAAATAGTTGCTCTTCAATTATAACTAGAAAAATAAACTCTATAGCATCCACAAGATACTTATTTTACGCTTTATTAGTTATTCAGGTAATAATGATGTATTTAATTGAGTTAAATAATTGTATAAATATTTTAATTATAAAGTAGGTACAACAATATTAAGATGATATGCAATTTACCTTTTGTAACATTTATCAATTTTAATAACATATTTTTTTCTCGTTAAACGGTTAGTAATTAAATTAATTACTTATCTGTTAAAGGTAATAAACAATAATAATGTATAGGTCAATACTCAGTATTTATAGAATTCTTCCAAAAATTGTACATATTAGTATGAAACATTATTATAGTAAATTTAGTCAAATATATGTATTTTATAGTTTTAACTATATTCATTGCTTAATTTGTATGCTTTTAATTTTTAGATTATTTCTGCTGTAGTAAAATATGAAGGCTACAAAGATAACAATCACAATCCAAAGTCAAAATTATAGAAGAGAAAATGATATTTTTACATTCTAGAAACAATATTTAAAATGTCTTAACTTAATTAAATTACTTTTACAATGTTATCATTATTGTCTTTTTTTAATTTGTCTGAGTTAATTGGTTTTCCGAATCAGCTCTGTTGTTCTAAAGAAAATGAAAATAATTTTTAACTTATTTATACATTTTCAAGCAATAACTTAAAGTTAACTTACATGATTATTATTTTCAGATTTCACTTGAGATATAAGATCAGAAAGCATGCTAATCAAAGGATGAGAGTCTATTAAGCGATCTTCTCGAACGGCACTACCCAAAAAATGACCATGTAACAATTCTAAAGTGCTTAAATATAACCGTTTTCCTGGAATAGGTAACTAAAAATCATTGTTATAATTCAATTTTTTTTAACAATTTTAGTATTTATGTTAGAATTGAATAATATAATAAAATTGCATACTGATGGTAGTTCATATATTTTATCTTCAGTGTTATCATTATTAATTTTTGGCATTTTTTCTGGAATTTCACTATCCTCAATTAATGATGTTGTACGTTTGTTAAAAGCCTTTACGCCCGTTATTCTTTTTTTTTCTAATTCTTCTTCTTTTAACATGTCTCTCCTCGGACAACTACAAACTTTTACACCAATTTTTTTTCGACCTAATACTTATCCACTAAAACAAAACAAAAAAGTATTAGATATAATATTGTTTCAAAAATAATTATTCATAACAAAGATCTTACTGCAAAGTTTCTAAAGTAAAAATTACATAAATGGGTCTTCGGCTAAGACTCATACTACAACTAGATTTGCACATAAATTTATATAACACATTGTAAGTTTTTAAATCTGAACAAGGCACAAAATTATGAACAATGGCAACAACACTGTGCCTTTGGCTTAGGTGATTTTGTTCATAAATAGCATCACTTTGTTCACACCAAAGTATATGTTCCATTTTTTTTCTATCTAAAATCAAATTAATTTAATTGGTAAAAAAATTAACTTTGCGTAGGTTATCAGCCAAATTCTGATTTATACCACACAATTTATCCTGCATAATATGTATAGGGCAACGTTTGATGGACAACTGTTGAAATTCAGAATTTGCGAAAATTGGTAATGCACGTATTTGAAGATTTTTTATTCCTAATAATCCAATATCATCAAATCGCCATTGAAATTGAATTGGCAGTACTCTATTCATATCAATGTATACTTTATTCAAAGCGGCAGAATACTAAAAATACACATAAGATAAATTTTCAATTTAAAAAAAAAATGGCAGTTACAACTTACATATTTTACAGGATATATAAAACATTTTGATACAAATTAATACATTTAATTTCTACAATATTTAGTTTTTCAAAAAATGTCAGAAATTAATTTAATGATATATCTTATTAATTTATTCATTCAAATAAACAGACATTAACCCTTATAAGAGTAATTAAAGAATGTTATTTAAATTGCCGTCTAAATAAATATTTGTTTTTTTTTATCAGAAAATCGCTAACCATACTTTATTTTATTGTTTACTGGGTGATTATTTTATTGAAAAACACTCATTATTTCAAAAATGATTTATATTATAGAAATATATTTTTATATAATTTTAAGTAGTTAAAAACTAATTTTATGTTGTCTGTTGTCATGCATAAAAGTAAAATCAAAAAAATTATATTCTTAAACGTTGATCATTTTTGAAATAATGAGTTTTGTATGTTAAAAGAATCATCGGTCATAATGAAAAATGTAGAATTATTTAACTAAATTGACAATTTAATACAAATTGCTAACAATATTTGTCAACATCAACTAATATGTTATACACTTATACCCAGATGATTTTTTTAGTTTTTTTTAATCTTTCATCAAAATTTTAAAAGTGCCTATGAATAGCATTTATTTACTCTTTGTAAAAACCAACATTGAACAAGAAAATTGCATGAACAAAAATATTTGTTTGTACAGTTTTTAAATTTAATTCACTAAAGAAGTCAACAAATATTTAACTAACCAATTATTTATTGTTAAAAATAATACTTGCCATCCAATGTCTTTTAGACATTTCTGTAACATCTAAAAAAAAATTAAAATTTAATTGCCCTGGATAATCGTCAGTACAAATTTGTAAACCAGTTTGTCTTAAATGTTGGTAATAAGATTCTGATTCTTCACTGAAAGACGGCGATTCAGTCTCGGCTTCACTGTTGACCACCTATTAATTATAATTTATATGTAAATAGTTAGGGCCGTAGTAAAGGGGGATAGAGGGAGGAGGCAACGGAATTCAGTGGCGTATTTTCAAATTTTTTGTGGGGGGTGTTTTAATATTAAATATACATAATATAAATTAATATTCTCTTTCTCTGTGCCTAATTTTTAACCTTTTTTTTTTTCTGGGGGGGTCGAGACCCGGGAACCCCCTCCCCCCATGTAAATATGCCACTGATGGAATTATTTGCAATAGGACACCACAGCTTTTTATAACACTGGGGGCACCCACCCTAGTTAAATATAATACTCAAAATAAAATAAACTATATTATGAGTAATGATTGTTATTCTTAAGTATATTGTTTGGTTATTACTACTTATTAGTATAGCATTAGTGCTACACAGTAATGTAGAATGTGTATCTAGAAAAAAAAGTAAGGAAGAATCTAAATTAGTGAATATGTTGACATTTTTATATGAATTCAATAAAATTGTAAAAAAAAAAAATTCTTAAGTAAGGTCTTTAAGGCGCTCAAAAATAATTGATGCTTGTGGGCGCGCCACATGGCTTATAACACGGCTCAGTAAGTTAAAGCTAAAGGTAAATACATGATTTTTTTTTTTTACTTAACTAAAATACTTGTGTAAATCAACGTAAATAATAACTTACCTCAATGATTTCCTCATTTTCAAATTTAATAGTATCCATTACATTAAACACGTAGTCTAATTAGAACCGGTAAGAAATGTAAAAATTGTTACAACTGTTACAAGTTTAAATTTTTAAAGCTTAGCATTTTGAGCGATTATGAAGCATGTAATGACAAGTTATTTCAAGTCTAAACAAGTTCAGAGATAAGATTAAAGATACCATTAAAACCACGGCCGTGGTTGTTTTCCTTACCGTCGACGACATAACAACGATAGACATCTTTGTACTTAACTGTATGTTCTAAAAGCAATTTGTACTAAACTAGTAAGACCTTTATATTCGCGATGCAGAGAAGATCGTCTTCTCTTCGCTATCTATGATTATATGTCTAGCGATATTCCATGAAAACATGTATTATCAACAATTGAACAATCAGTAATTTTTATCAGTAAAATTTCTAATATAATCACAAAGTAAATAAGAAATACGTATTATAAATAAATTATAATATAATATAATATAATAATTTATAATTAATAAATAATAAGTATTGCTTAATCATGATTAAAAATTATAAATGTTTATGTGTGTAATGTGTATAATTCAATAATCTTAAATATTTTTAACAGTATGTATTTACAGTAAAAAATGTCAATACTATTTAAAACAAAAAAAAGAATCAATTTTTTTTCTTCTAAAATCTGAGCATTATGGCTGAATTCAAACAAAAACTAAAGAATCTCTTAGATACTAAGGTATGTTTATAAAATGTATTACTTTTAATAATACCTACACTCGTTTATGTTACATTGAAATATTTATTTGATTAACATGTTCAATTATACATAATTTTTGTTATAAGTATTACTAATTATAGTAGGTATATTACTGTGTTTCACTCTGCTGTTTACACCTCCTGGTACTGAGTGTGCCTCTCTATTTAGCAGGTCGTTTTAATGTATGCCTAAAATTTGAATTCAATGGATACATCATTATATATTAAAAATATTATACTGATCAGAGAATATAGCGCAACTAGGTCACTATTTTTTTTTAGGATCAATTTTGTTAGTAAGCTGTTGGCCTGTAGCCTTTATATTTTCTCCTTATCAATCTGTGTGTACATTTCCCCTATACCTTTCTACCAAGTTGGTTTATTTTCAAATGGCTTTCAATAAATATAAATTTACATCAATACCTATGTAGAAAGAAATCAAAAAAAAATAATTAATTACCCACTAGATTAAAACAATACACTTAAATTAAATTATTGTAAACATTATTTTATGCTTCTTTTCCTAAATTTAAATGCAATTATTTGCAAAACAAATCTTGGTAAAAAATAATAATAATAAAAGTCATTGAAAATTAAGGTTCATTCAATTAATTCAATTATTAAAATAAAATATTAAGTAATTAATGTTAAATAAATTGTGTTATGATTGTTGACTACATATTGTTATTTTTACTTATTATTTTGTATTTTAGGTTATATATATATATTATAAATTACTGTTATTTTGTTTTATATTTTTATAGACTGCTGTGAAAGTTCCGCTTATAGGATCACAAGACTTTTGGGATATTTCTAGCAGAAAAAGTGACTCACTTTTATTAAAAGCTGTAAACAATGAAAAAATTGTTGAAAAATGTGATGCTGAACTTATATCAAATATAGATCAAGTATATTTTAACAGTTCTGACTTTGATTTTGCTAAATTTGAACTAGAAGTAGGTCTTAAATTATTGTTAAATATTATTTATTATTTATAATCTGTTCATTGAGAAAACAAAATGTTTGCTCTGCACATTGATTTATAATTATCATTGTGACACTTTTTTCTCAGTGAATCAATAATTTTGAATATTATTTAAATAAAACACATTACTGTTCTAGAAATTGCCAACAGTCATTGATAAAAAAATGATTGCCAATGATATTAAAAAACTAAGGGCACAACATGAAATTGTTGAGAAACAGTTGTTACAGTTGATTCTTGAAAATCAAGCTGCATGTGATGATGAATTAGACAAGTAACTAATTTTTACAGTTATTATTGTTATTTATTAATATTATCTTAATTTTTTTTTTTTTTCACAGAATTGGAATGTTACAAATAAATTTAAAATCTAGTCTAGAAAACTGTGAACATGCAAAAAATCGCTTGAAACTAGCTAAAAGACAAATCACTACAGCTGGTTTGGGTCTTTTGGGCAATTGCAGAAAAAAATCTTTAATTCTCGATTTATTAAATTCTTTAAATAGCATCAAAATGCTAGTAAGATAAAATACAAAAGTTTGTTTTTATGTTTTCTTAAAAAAATATGTATATTTTTAGTTACAAACTGAAAAAAAACTTGAAGAATTAGTATCCCAAGCTAACTATGCCAAAGGAATAGCATTACTTTTAGAATGCACTCAAGGTGCTTCCTCTTTTAAACAATTTACTTGCATTGCTGCATTATCTGTTAAACTTCAAGATGCATTAATTATGACAGAAGAGCAATTAGACATTGTCCTGTCTAATGTAAGTTGAATAAAACAATTATTTAGACAATATTTGCAAATAGTGATATAGCAATATATTAATTATATAAATATGATTTTTTATAGATGTGTTTCAATTTTGATAATGAAAAGTATTCAGCTGTTCAAGAAGCTTATAGACGCCTGGGTAAAACAAGAATTGCTATTGACCAATTGCATATGCATTATACATCAGCAGTCCACAGTGCTTCGTTTGATACAATTAATTTATTTGTGAATACAGATAAGGTGGAAAACAATAAAAATTCATTTGCCCTTTTGTGCCAGGTTATTTGTTATATTTTATTTCTTCAATTGCTTATTAATTTTTAAATAATGTTACATTATTTTTAATATAGTGTGTTCCCGATGAACAATTAATTCCATGTCTTATTGCATTGAGTAAAATATTTTGGAACATATTACAAAGCTATAAAAAAGCAGCAGATTGGCATAGAGAATTTAAGGATATTAGTACAGATAGTGAAGGTATAATTATTGTTGGTATTGTGTACACACATTTTTTAACTTTGCTTCTTGTTGGTTGTTTAAATATTGTGAGACAATTTTAATAATGTTGATAAGTTTTTTTTGTAATGTTTACCAATATATGCATTTTAGATGATATTGAAGAATGTGTAAATCAAGAATATATAAGTAAAAAATTTGAAATAGGTCCAACAAGGTTATGGGGTGACATAATTTCCAAAATTTCTAATCTAGTATTCAATTCCAATATGACAAAATTCAAATTTGACGACTTTCTTCAAGTGCTGTCTTTGCTAAATAAGTATTAAAAATTATCTTTTTTTAGAACAAATACAGTTCATTCATTTTAAAATTGCCATCAGATTGAACTGTATTATTATAAATGCTTAACATATTAAGAATTTATAGCCATTTGAACTATAAAGATTTTAGAGATTTTCTCATATTTATCTATACATTTAAATTTCAACCAAATATAAACATTTTGTGCTATTGTTTAACCACATTATGCCTACCGTCTACTAGCTCTGATTTCCTCATTTGGGTTCCTGTGTACGGTGTACCTCTCAAAGTTTAGAGGCTTGGACTCTAATCCTTTTGAAAAGATCTACCTCGAAAAGGAAATCTGATGAATATTTTTTATTGATAGCTACCAAGTACATTTCTGACTTCAATCACCCTTTGATAGTCCTACAAACCTCTTTTTTGATCCATTGGCAATGAATGATGTGATTTATTTAATATTAATTTGCTTTATTTTATAGAAGTTTGGTTAGGCAATAGCACAATACCAATCTATTTTTATAAGTCTAAGTGCATGTATGATAAAATCAATATATTTTCTATCTTAATAATTTAATCTAAACAACATTTTCTGGGTGCAGTTTTTAAATCCATACAAGGTAAACTGCTTTTTATATTTTATACCCTATTTTTTTGGGTTTGTGCTTGTAATTTAAATATAATATAATCTCAACACATATACCATCTTATTTTTAATAATAAAACAATAATTGATAACAATCTATTATTTTAAATATAATATTATATTTTAGGCATATTAAAATTGGTGAAGAATTTTGTAATAGTAAGTCGGAACAATTACAAAATGATACTAAAAAGTCTTGTATTAATTATTTCCATACCTATCATAAAAATTGTCTGGATGAGCTTACAATATTTTTTGAAAATGAAAGTTGGACTCCTTGTCCAGTGAAACGTGAATTTAATTTATTTCAACTCCAAGTAAGAAAATAATAACATAATTGAATATTTGATTATTTAATAGAATTTATATGCATATACCATATACTTTTACCATAAGGAATATAGAACAATTAAGAATCATATTCAAAAAACTGATTCATCTCGTCTAACTCATAGTAGAAATTCATCTATGGACAGTAGCTCTATTAGTACATGCGAATATTTTCATTTCACTTCAGATAAATCACCATTTGATAATGATTTAAATACTACATACTGTGAAGATATATTAGATACAGAAGTAATAACAAACATTGTTTTTAAGTATAAATATTTAAATAAAAATATATCTTTTACATTTTGAATAATATAATTTAAGTATATTAATATTGTTATTAATTGTTTTCTAGATGGATGGAAATAGTGTTTGTAGTGACGATACTAATAACAGCTATGAAGATACAGACAATTATAATTTAACAGCAGATAACTATGAAAAACCACCTTTGCTTACAAATACGACACTGACAGTGATGAGACATTGTGGAAAGTACTTAAAAATATGTAATATATTAAAATCAATATCAGAAGATGTTGTCACTTGCTTATGTCAACTGTTTGAATATTATCTGTACTCTGTCCATTTGCTATTCACATCAGACATGCTGGTAAGTATTAAAAACATAGATTGAACTTTAATCATGAAGTTACCTTGTATGTTATTTAAGCCTCAGATATGTAGCGGTGTAAATAGCGTAAAGCTTCAATCAGTAATAACGAGAATATGCAACACTTTGATTCGATGTAATCATGAAAATGAAATAAATCAAGATCCATTTGTAAGTATTTACAATTAAGCAAGGCTGTTAACTATATTTTTAACTCTTTAATTTAAGTTAATACGTAAAAAAGGTAAGTTAAGTTTAAAGGTTAAAGTTACTTTTATTTATTTTTAAATTCTGAAGGTTAAAAGAAAAAAAGAAACTTAATTTAGTTAAAAACCAATTTCATTTTATTTTCAACTAAATATTTACGATCCACGATAAATCATAACATAAAAATGTGGTAAAAGAAAATAGTACTTAATGCATTTCAACTATCTTAAGGTAGATTGCATATTGCAATCACAATGGTACTGTTAGAATAGTGCATTTGACAATATAGCTGAACATATAATTATAACGTAATAGCGTATAGTTTTAAATACGTTAAATATTTTTATGAAAAATTAAATTTCAGATTCGAGAACCTGTAGCACTTCACATGTTAAGTCTGTCAGATGCAAACAATTTATATAGCGTTTCTGAACGAATTGTTGCTGTGGAATCGTTAGTGTTTTTAGGAGAGCAGTACAAGCTATTACATTCTTATTTAAATACATTATTAACATCAGGTACAAGCAGTTATTCATTACAACAATTTTATAATCAGGTACAAATAATTATTTATTATTACATGTATTGTGTTTATTGATAAAGCACAATAACAAATAATAGAACCAATATTTTGGAATTATTGAATTGTTACAAGAATATAAAATATTTAATGTTTGTTTAAGACTGTAGCAGTAGCTGTAGATTTACGAAAACCAGTTTATGGTCGTGTGATTTGTAAATCTATTGATTATAATCAAGTGCTTGGCATGATGACCAAAGTCAATTGGGAGGTAAAAGATATAATGTGTGAACACAGCAGATATGTTGATTATTTCCTCCAAGTATGTTGTATTGGTTATAAGTTTATAATGTTATAACTTAATAAGAATCTAATTTTTTTTTTTCATTGACTTATCTTGTATTTAGGAATTACGAGAATTTTTTAAAACTCTTAAGACATCAACATCAAATATTTATTTAAATGAGCAGGTATTAAATTCTATTTGGGAAGCTATAGCAATTCTAGTATCATCTGTTTTTATTGAAGGGTAAAATTTCCTAAAATAATTCTTCAAATTTTTTTTATACTTAATTTTGTTTTTATTTTAGATTTTCATTAGCAAAAAAATGTTCAAATGCTGGTCGAGCATTAATGCAACTTGATTTCACACAGTTCATGTCACAAATAAACTCAATTTGCCCTATCAATCCATTACCACATAAAGAATTAGTTGAAGTGTATATTAAAGCTTATTATTTACCTGAAACATCATTGGAAACATGGACACGGGATCATCAGGTTATACTAATTTATTGATGTGTTTAATAAATAAAAAAAGTAAACATTAATAACTAATTGTGTACATTTAAATTTCAGGAATACACACATAAACAATTATTAGCTGTCATAAACTGTGTGTGTCAAAACAATAAACGGTTACGACAAAAGCTGACAAATTTATTAGAAGAATCTCTACAAAGATAATCTCATTTTCATTACTAAACGTATTAGTTGTTTATTTTAAATTATTGTTATTAATCAAGTTATAAATTATGCAATTATTATTAATTGGTAAACATGCTTTTTATATATACTTCGACAGTTCAACCTAAGTCAGTTAATTAAAATATTTTTCAATTAAGCCTTCATTCAATGATTATTTAGTACTTAATTAATATCTACCTATTGTATGCTCTAATACACACTATTTTTTTTATTTTTTTAGCAACCCCAAAATCCATCAGAGTTCCCATAGTGAATATTTATATTAAATTGATTTTTATTTTTGGTGTAACAGAAGAAATAATGACCGTAAATACATGAATATTTCACAAAATGTTTATATAATCAATTTCTATACACATTACAATTTTCAATATGTTTTGACTTTTTTTGAGCTATTTATAGGCATAATTAACTTTCTGGTTTTTTTTTTATTTTTTTTATTTATGCTGATAAAATTTTTTTTCGGTCTTCCGATGTCTTGAAAATTGAATACAATGTTCTTCATTACTTGTACGTAAAAATTAAAAAAAAATTGAGCTTATGTCTCTAATAGTTTTTTATAAGCTTCTTAAGTTAAAATTTCTACAAAATACGTAAAAATCACAAAATAATGAAGTTTTTTTCTAATTAGGAAATTCATAAAAAAATTTCTATTTAAATTTAAGATAGAATTATAATATTCTAATTCTTTTTTATAACTACCTATATAAATAATAAATAATAATATTTTAATTATAATATTCTATTTATATACAACCGCGGACAGAACTTGATAGTTGTCAAGAATTAAGATATATTTATGTCACGGACTAATAAATAAATACCAAACTAAATATTAGTTATATCTTAGTCCGTGCTATATTCTGTGGTCCGTGTTTAGGTATACAATAGACATATCACATATTTTAGAACATTGCCGACCATAGACAAGTATATTATATCAGGTACATATCGAGATATAGGAGTTGCACCAGCCTGTTGCTGACTACTATATAACAGTCAATGTTTTGAACACGTATAAAAAGAACTTTTTACTTTTTAAATTTCTTTTTATCTGTGGTTTGGAAGTTGTTTCTAACTTTCAGCTATTTGCATTTGCCTAAATGGCAATGCTTACATTTTTATGTGATAGTGCTAATTGATAAAGACGAAAACGTCTAAAAGCAGTTTGTAAAGCTGCTATATATACGTCTTGTCCTTGGATAATTAGTATATTATATTATAGCAAAATATAATTATTTATAAATTTGTAACATGACGACATGACGTATACTCAAGCGTCGAGTGGTCTGTTGTGTGTCTTGTGTACTTGTGATTTTGTGAAGTTGTGAGTTGTGACTTATACAATTCTATACTTCACTACTTCAGTTCATCAGTAATTGTACTTGTGTCACCAATTATGACGTATTACGTGTACTAACCCAGGTGTTGGTACCACATGCTCCTAATACCCGAATCTGGCAACACTGTACTCGCAACTCGCAAGTGTTGTACACTAAAATTGTACAGCGATGATTGTCGCTACGCACACACCACGAACATAATATTATAATAGTACACACGCGCACACACGTTGATGATGATTTGTTTTTGTTATCATCGAGTGTCGACGAGTTTGACGTAAACAAATACTTCAATACCAGTTGCAAGACTTGTTGTGCTGGAGTTGTATTGGTGGTGACTACTTTTTGTTTTCGTGGCAAATTAACTATATAGTAAAGTAGTAACAGTAAACGACTGACTGTTGTGCAAATTCTGTCATCTGTCGTCGCCCGAACAGGAATATAATTTCAACTGCCGACGTCTTAACGTAAGTTATTTACACATGATATCCAATATCCATCGCTCAAAATCCACAAATAGTATTAGTTGTATTGTATTTACATTTTACATAATAATAATATGGTGTTTGCACAATATGGTGTTTAGGTAAAAAAAAAAAATTTACAGCTTTGTTTACTAACTTGCCTTTGCGGTTTACACAACAATGTATTAATGTTTGTTTAGTAATTATTCGTTTCTTATTTTGTTGCAGTGTCTACAAACAAAAATGAGGAACTCGCGTACCAACAAGCCAAAGGAGACCAGCAAACAGAAGAAGGAGAGAAAGAAGGAATTCTTGGAAAACAAAAAAAATGTCGTCTCGGTCGTGTTGCCCACTTTGATTGTTATATTTGCTCTCATCACACTATTCATCTACTTGAAGGTGCATCCAAATGCATTGAACTTCATGGCTTCTGAGAAATCGCTTTAAATAATGGATCTAATTATTTTAATATCATATCTTCCTCCATTCCCTTCTGTACACATAATTATCCCCCAATTTAAGTTTCAAAGTTTTTTTTTAGTTTAGTTAATGATACCAATTACCAACATTAACTTACAAACACCATGTTAACATTCAAAACGTATCCTGTTAATATAATTTGACAAAATACTTTATCATGTTATTATCAATAATATTTGGCTTAAAAATCTATTACAACCGTATCTACAAATATTTTTAAAAAATCTTAAATTTATTTTATTTGATATTTATATTAAAATGTACAAAACATTGCCTTATATTTTATTTTATTAATTATTAAATTCATTATACTTATTCTATTTTTGAAATTTAATTATATTTATTTTAAGACTGTTGTTTTATAATTTGTTGTTTTTGATTTCAAACTTTTACCTACACCTTAAGCCATTTTTCTAGATGGTTTTTAATATAATATAAAAATCAAAACATTTAATTTTAATTTCTAGTTTTTATTTTAATTCATTCTCATAAGCTTCAACTTCAGGTGTTATTAGCTTTTAATTATTATTAGTATTTTTGGTTTTAGAAATTTCAATGAAAAAATCTTAAAGAAAATTGTTTTATGTAATTCTAGTCCTACCTATTCCATTTAGTGTTTAGGTGTTACAAAATTAACACATTTAAAAATACTTGTATTTCAAATGTTTAAGTTAACAATATTTGTTTTAATAACAAATTAGGGCTCTTTTATTATGTTAATTGTATTATTTTTAATAATTGTACTTATATCAGTTTCTTAAAATATTTATTAAATTAATTAATGAATCATAGGACGCTAAATAGTGTTAAGTCCCTTAAATTAGTTATCATTAGGACATTAGCTCACTACTGATTATATTGTTAACTGATTGTTTATGCAACCTTGCAATGTAATGTCAAAATTGTGCCATAATTCATAAAAATAGATTTTTTCTTTGCTTTAAAGTACTTGCTCAGTGGTAGTGCAAAATTGTATGCCAGTGAGAACAAAATTTTGGTTGTAGCATCTACATATTTTATTTGCTCAGAGCTGTGGGGGCTTTGCCGCACACCCCTCCACAAATCGAATACCCAACATGATTTCATGGTAAATTTATTACATTAATAATTCTTATCATACATCAAAAAAATAAAAAAATGTTTTTATAGTCATAATATTATAAGTCTTGAGTCTTAAACATTCATTATATACTGGGTCAGTGTCGACCTGGTACTTAAGGGCCTCGGATGCATTTCTTCAGAAGGGCCCCCAGATAATCATTAATATTCATAGTACTCCCCAGACGCGTTCGCTGCCTAGCGGCCATGGCCAGGCCGCCACTGTACTGAGTGATTCAACAAGTAAGCTCATCGCTGTGTTCTTTAATTTTTATAGTAAATGTGTAGAAGATTACTTTAGAAAAGTAATACAGTACTGTTAGTTTTCAGTTTATATGTATCTAATCATTACATTAACATAATTTAAGTTAATTCACAATTGTCTTAATAGTTAATTAAATATGTAATTTAAATAATTAATAACAAAATATATACTAAATATAGGTATTTAAGTTGACTATAAAAAAGAAAATTACTACCTATCATTTAATAATAAAATATTTGATTATGTTCTCTAATTGTTGACAAACAACAAGTATGATACTATTTATTATGATTTATAATGATTAATGACAATTGCCAAAAATCAGTAACCAACATAATAATATAGTATAGCCGTATAGGATGAGTGGATGACTGACCATATTATGTCCCGTTTAATTTTTACAGGATTAATAACAAGACTCTTTGTCCAGTTTTAATTGCATTTTCTCCGTGTTATTAAACTATTATTACCTATAGTTATAGATGAGGTAAAAAAAAATGTACTCTCTTAACATTCTTACATTGAGTTGTTACTGAAATTTGAAAGAAAATTATAAGGTACGCCATAATATCATAATACAACAGTAAACAATTATACATAGATATAAATATTAAAGTTAAATAATTCCATGTATACCTATATTGTACTTCATACAGCAGTTGACCAGTATATTTTATATAAGTGTAGGAGTATAATTATAGCCGTACAGGTAAGGGTAACGTTCTATTGGTAGAAATGAAAAATCAGATATTATGTATATCTACACATTGTACTGCGATACACGCACTTATGAATATAAACTAGGTATAATCCACACAAGTAAATACAACATAATAATTAATAAATATCAAATAAAATCCCAATCGACTTTGCATCTTCCAACAATTTTCTGTTTAAGTTTTTTTAAACGCAAACACATCGATACCATTCGTTTTGCTGCAGCCTTCGCATTTTTCCACCCCTGTCACAATGATAGATTTCAACGTAGTGTGGTCAATTATTTTCAACCGTTCACTGCATATAAGATCCAAATTATTGGGAATTTGGAGTCGTGAAATTATTGAATGCCATCGCCACAACCATGTCGTCGTCGCAGGCAGTGGCGTACAGGGGCGCAATTTCAATGAAAAAACTGGGGGTGCTGAAGCCCCCCTATTTTTTTATGTTATCTCATGGTAATGGATACCTGCAACGGCTGCAACCCGTACAATACCCATTCAATAATTACAAATTGAATATTAACTAAGTACAGCGTAAGATAATGTAAGATAAATATATTATTATTTAATTAAAAATTAATTAATAAGCGTAATAACTATTACAGTATTACATTATACAAGAACATTTATTTTTATAAAATTGAGTATTGATATAAATGAATTGATATTTTTGCTTAAAATTAGTTCACTCTAATATTATTCTTCTTTCAGTTTGAGCAAAAATACGTATCACTTCTTTTATATCAATTTTATTTGTTAAGTCCTTTTCTATATACAATATAGACAAATCTGTCAATCTCTCTTGACCCATTGATACCCTCAGCCAAGTTTTTATTTTTCTCAAGGCCGAAAATGATCGTTCACAAGTAGCCGAACTGATCGGAAGTGTCAAAGCAACCTATAATACATTAAATTATTATATTGTCTACATTATCATAAAGCCACAATGGAACAAAAATATAAAATAATATTTAACAGTATTAGGTACTTGTAATAATTTGTATAAATTTGGATAAACATGTTTTTCAACTGATTTCTTTAAATCTTCAATATCAAATTGTTGGTTTAATGTTTTCAAAGAGTTTTGAGCTACAATCATTTCAGCCATTAATGATTTAATCTCAATATTTAATAAATCCTGAAATCACACACACGTGTAATAGGTAACATTTAAATATGATCAAATATGATTATGACTCATGTAAATATTTAATAATTTTATAGTTACCTTATAGTGGTTAATAAAATATTGACTTTCTTCAAAATCTAGTGAGAAAAAATTATCAACAGCAGAAGCCATTTTCATACTTTCTTCTGAAAAGCGTGTTTTTAAATTGTTAAGTACTGTATCCAGTATTACAAAATATATGTGATTTCTCCAATAACATTCAACTGAGGTATCTACATTCTCAACTTCAGCAGCAGTTGTTGTAGTAACATTAAAATCTGCTAAGTAGTTTGGTTCTCTTCTATTTCGTTTGGAATCTAGAATTAGTCATTACAAAACAAGCATAAAATATCATAAAATATAGTTTTAATAATGATTCATATATTAATTTATACTTAAACTTATATTGATAACTTACAACTTCTTGAAGGCACTCCCAATGAAATATCATGTTTATCCGCAAATCCTTTTATATTAGTCCATAAAACAGAAAATTCACCATCACATCGTTTTTTTTCAAAAGTATCTATAACGGCCTTAATAATACCAACAGCTTTCCCCATTGTTGCAGTCTTTTGTTGTAACTTATTACTGAGTATATTAACAATGCACAATACTTCATGAAAAATAAATAAATTAACTACAAAAGACCCTTTGGTTATAGAAGAATAAATACCTGAAATTTAAAAATAGGTATATTAAAATTTGATGATCAGAATAAATATTTAATATCATATAATTGTTTGGTTATTACATTAGGTTTATATTAATTAAATTAATGAGATAGAGCCATTTATATTATCAATTACCAATAGCTTGGCTAACATTTCTATCCGAGTTTTCTTCAATCTCTCCATGTAATATTTGTAAAATAGCAGCAAAATTTGTAATGACAGCGTCGCAGTTTTTATATCTACATACCCAACGTGTATCTGACATATGGATCATAGTTTTATTTTTCATGCCTAACTCCTTTTGAACTTCTTGCAACTTCTGATTCTTTGAAGGAAATGCAAAATGAACGTATATAGATTCTAATATGTTAAATAAATTTCTTGCGTCCTAATTAAATTTATAAAATAATAATTGTTAATTATAAAACCATAGCTTTTTAATGATATAATACAATTAAATAGGTTTATAGGTACCTACTTTGATATTTTTACACATGTCTACAACAACTAAGTTTAATCTATGTGCCATGCAATGTGTATAAATTGCTGTAGGGAATTTATTTTTAATTTTTGCTTGCACGCCCCCAAATGGCCGGACATGACACTAGCTCCGTCATGTGATTGGGCAATAACATGGGAATCTCCAATCTTAGATTGTTGTAGAAAATTCAAAATCATTGTAGCGAGAAAGTCTGCGTTATGACCTTTAGAAACTTCTAAGAATCCCAAAAACCGTTCGTGTATATCGAGATCTTTAGCATACCTTAAACACACAGACATTTGCTCACCTTTGAAACTCCTAAATAAGATAACAAACTATATTAATTTAGAACTTTATATTTTTACAATTAAATACTATTATTTGGTATTTATGAGTCGTATATAATATATTTAAACTAATTACCTAGCTTCATCACACATTAAAGCGAAAAATCCATTTGTCTGTACTTCTAAAATTATTTTGTCTCTAACCATTTGAGCACAAATACTTAAAATTTGGTTTTGAATTGACCAACTGGAATAATTAGTTGTACAATTAAATTTTTTGGCAAATTGTTGATCAAATTTTTTTAGTAAATGACAAGCCTCTTTGAAATTTCCTGTAAAAATGTCATATATGCTATGAGTTTTTCAAAAAAATATTTGTTTATTCTAAGCACTTGGTAGGTACCTTGGTTTAGAGAGTCTTTATCTTCAAAGTGGCCCCGAAGTGGGATTCCTTGGCGACTCAAATATAACAAAATTTCAATTAGTTTTGTTAAGTATTCTCGATTTTCATTTACTTCTTTTTGATGTCCTACTGATAGCTTAGAGATTACACTACCTTTGGATTTACTTGACAAATAAGAAGTATACTTTGTCTTGTTAATTAAGTGTTGTTTTGAAGAAGAATGTGAGTTACACTTCTCTCTAATCTAATTGTCCATAAAATGCAATGTCAAATTATTATTTACACAATAATACAGTATTGATTGCCGAATTGCATATATAAATATTATCAAAATAGAATACAAGTAATAATAACTACTAGGCATTCTTTAGCTATGAATGCATTTTTGTAGGTAACTGGTTAAAATAGTAGGTAACTTACTTTTCGCCAATTTTGAAACCCGTTAGTAGTGAAAGTGTCAGTGTCTTCATTATAATTTCCCAAACCAAATATTCGACAAAAATAACAAAATACCAAATCTTTCCTCACACTATATTCAAGCCAATCATAATTAGAATACAGTTTGCTTGAAAAAGACCTGTTTTGAATACCAAATTTGGTTTTGGGATATACCTAAAAAAACATTTTGTTAAACCTTGTTAAACATTTTGCATTTGTTTAATTCAGGGCTACTACCGTTACTTAAAATTAAAAAAGTGAGAAAAGTGACTTGATTTTTTTCACAAAATATCATATAGTCACTTTTAATTGCAAATTAACCAGATTTAAAATTGAATGATTAAAATAATTAATAAATTAAAATGTTATGTTCAACTTCACTATATCATTACTTTGATTACAAGTTAGGTACCTAAGTCTCAGCTTTTAATGAATCAAGTTACATTATATTGTCATTAATTAATATAATATAATTTATTTAAATCAGTCTTCCTTGACCTAATTTATAACATAGTTATTTAATTGACTTACAATTAATAATAAAAGAAACATTATTTATATTTTAACAAAAAATCTTAATGTTTATGTTTACAAACTTAATTATAAAGTTACCACTTTCAAATTAAAATAACAATTATTAATTAGTCAGTTATTAACCAATCAATCTATTTTGGACTTTTGAAGATATTTTTATAGACTCTTTTGTATTCAATTTTGTTAATTTGAATAACTAGATAAAAACAACACATATCTCTTATTGTTACACAAAATAGTGACAATAACTGACTATTTTCATGAGAATGCAAAAAAAAAAGTGACAAAAAGTAACAAAAAGTAACTTGGTAGCAGCCCTGTTAGTTTGACAATTTTTTTTAGTAGGAATTGAAAACTGACTTGTAATATAGGGCGTGCAGGTCCCGTGTTAATATCTCCTAAATCACTTGTAACTGACACATTTGGATCCACACTAATATTTTCGATAAATGTACTGTCGTCTTTATCCATTACTTCTTGCATATCAGCCATAATACCGATATCTTCAGATTCAGAAGTTATACTGGAAGTACCTATTATAATAAAAAATTGATCATTGAATATAAACATGAAAATAATGTTAAAAGTGTAAAACGATTTTTCAATATGATTGCAGTGGAACTTTAATTTTAGTTTAAAGACTATAGATTTTTACTTACTGGCAGCGGCAAATATTTCTGTATTAGCTTCACAATTGGTTTTTTTTTTGCTGCATTTATACTTTTCAAATATTGAAAACATATTAAGTGGTGTTATGACTTGTTAAACAAAGTAACTCAAATAGTTATTTCAAATAAACATAAAAAACTTAACGGAACATCACAAATAAATTTACGAATCAAACTTTATTATTATATTTTACTCGTTGATCAGAGGTGGAACTGTAGCAGACGATAAATACAAACAATAAATTCCCTATTGAAAAACAATAGTCAACGTTATAAATAGAATTATTTATTATCATTATCAATGATAAAACCATGATAGTATACTGTATATAACAGTACATTGGGGTTTCACTGGTTTGTCACACACTCACAAAGTTACACTGCAAATGCGCCCAGCGTTTTCGCCGAACGGCCGTCCGGGTGTGTGTTATCGCCACCGCTACGGTATTTACATGGAACATGTTCTATGGTATTTACGTTAACAACATTAAATAATCTAAATTTAAATTGTCACTTTGATTTAATTGTAAAATATTTTTAAAAGAAGTGATTACACCGATTATAGAATTACATGTTATTTTATTAGTGTCTGCAATGCAATCTGCATACAGTATACAAAAACATTTCATTACATGATTGAATTAATAATATATTAAAAACGGTTTTTTTATACATGCCGACTATTAAAATCTAAAAAAAACGTGAAAAAATTTGGGGGTGCTAATTTAAAAACTGGGGGTGCTAAGCACACTCAAGCCCCCCCCAAATTGCGCCTATGGTGGCGTACACACACGGGGGGAGGGGGGTTTGGGTGTTCAAACTCCCCCCTTTAACTGAAAAATAATTATATATTTGTATACATAGGACAGATTAAACGGATTGACAATGTTGTCGGTGTACCGTGGTACACATTTAACTCCTGAAGAGGCCATTGACGAGTTGGCAAAAAAACCAAGAAAACTAGATCTTGTACTGTAAACAATTAAATAATCGTTTTGATAAATATATATATATAATATTATGTATGTATGTATAATTTTTAATATAACCCCCCCCCCATTGAAAATATCTGTGTACGCCACTGGTCGCAGGGCAGTTAGAGCCCTGGGCGTCACGCTTTATGCTTAGACTTAGGGCCTCGCGTTCGAAAAAAAAAAAGCAAAATTGGTTTCAAAATTTATTTTTGATGCCCTGGGTGTTGCAAATCTTAAGGACAACCCTGCGTCGTCGGTCGCACGCCTTCAACCCTAAGTAGTAATAGGGGAGGCCTGTGATTTTGTCTAGCATCCGAAGAATCGACCGCGAATTCCATCGGTGACGCGGCAGGAATGCACGCGTTTTTAGCACCGCCACATGGTGTGCACTTGACCTCCATCACACCGTCGCACAGTGGGATATTTTCATAAAAACCTGGCCAAAATATAAATACTAATTAAAAATCAATTTTCTTAACTTCATTTAATTATTTATATCATGTTATTTTAGTAGAATAACATTATTTTACAGATATCATACAAATTAAATTATAAGTCACGTTTCTGTTGAATTTATTCACTCGACGACGTGGACATTTCATTTTCACTACTAATATCTGACTCTGTTTCTATTGTTTTTATGGTTTTTATGTTGATGTCTGGAGGCAAAATCATTTCCAATACTTCTGGGTGAATATGTTTAATTTTTTATTGTGGTAGTTGCCTCAGACTGGAAATAAATGGATCAGAACTTACTAAAAGTCTATTAAAAACATCCTCTACATTTTTAATTCTAGAACATTTTCTTGAAAATCCTTCTCTATATTTTTTTATATCCTTATTTCTAGCTTCTTGTGACTCTTCCGAAAATTGACCAATTGGTAATATTGACAGTGCCTCAATTATTTGAGTTCCATGAATCAATATTTTGTGAACAGATTTTGGCATGTTATACCAAGGATACTTGTCGATAAATTTTTGTGCAGTTAATATACAGTGATTATTAAACTTTTTCAAATCTATTTTGTATCCACTAGATATTGTTAGTAATACTATTTTAAAACGATTAATTATTTCAATATCTACTCCAGTAATAGATGACGACATTTCTGTATTTTCGAAAAATCGCCTCGCTGTGTTTCCGTCATTTGAAGATCCATAACCACATTTAGGAATATCAACCAGTAGTCCTAATTTAGATTTAAAATCTTCTTGAATCCTTTTCTTATTTTCCAAAACTTTTCTTTTCTCTTCATCTCCACGCGCTTGCCACTTTTTGATACCGATTTTGTATGACAAATGTAACAAACACTCAAAAAATCGTATCCACGCATGCAAAATTGAAAGCCCAAACTTTAAATTTAAATCATTTGTTTTTATATCTATCATTTTTTCAATTTTATTAAAATCTTTAGATGTACTTCCACATATATAACACCTCATTGCAGACTTAGTTGAAGTGACTGAGTTACACACTTTACCATCAATCATAGTAAACATCAAAATATGTTTCACCATGATTCAGTATCGTTAAAATGAACAATAGATGGTTGAAGTTTTTCTATTTGATTTTCTATACACACTTTTTCTTGTAAAGTTATGTCTACGGTCTCGTGTATAAATTGAATTTTAATTGGTCGACAATATCTGGGTGAGGTCTGGTGAGGAAGGACGGGGATTTTGCCATAGTATTATCTTATTGGGGCCATCTATATCTCCACTAACTAATTGCAAAGGTACAACAGATGTAAAAAATATACTCGAGTCCGAGTCGTATTCACTATTAAAAACGTGTTTGTATTCACTTTGTTAAGAACTACCATCACAACCCCATTTGGAAATTAAATATAATTTTTCAAAATATTTATCACTCACTGAATCATTAATACTACCCAGTGATTTTAAAATTCGTTGAGTAGTTATATCTAATAATGCTTGTAATTTCACTTCAGCACAACTTTCTGTTATTTGCAAATAAGATTTATCGGGATAACATTCATTTTTTGCGTATCTTAAAAGATAATATGCAGGATAAATATTACAACCATGTTTTTTTGCCTGTGTCCTAATTAAATTGTACTGATGCTTTGTCAACTAAGCCTCAATAAGCAAAGAAAGAGCTTCGTCATTAGAAATAACCTTAATTTTATTTTTACTGTCTTTATAAGATTTTTTGTACTTTGAAGCTCTTGTAGGTGTTGTACACGTAATATTTTTTATAACGTAAGCACTATCTACATTTCCAGATTTTCTTAGAGACTTTGAGCAGCATATGAAAGCATAGTTGGACTATATTGAGTACGTAATTGTTCCGTTTTTCTTCTTTTTGAGCGATCACTAGTATCATGAAATGATGTAGAAGGTCGACCTCTAGATTTGCCCGACTGCGTTGAAATCTTTGAATAGGAAAATGTATTTCAGAGTCTAACCAGATTTTATTTTTTAATAGAAATATGTTCTTTTTTCTCTGTGATGATTGCCATTTAGATTTAAACTCACTAATGAAGTATGATAATAATTTATTTAAGGAATTTTCCGGACATTCTGTTAATGTAACTAAAAGTTTCTTTAAATGGTCAAATCGTACAGTAAATTGTTTAGCATTAATTTCTTGCATTATATGAAATAATGTTCTCCGACTTAAAGATATATGATTATCACCAGATCCTAAGATATTATAATATTATAACATTATAAGTCATTATTATAAAAATACCAAGTGTAGTTTGAATAAAAACAATTTTAATACGTTTAATCACATGTATGTGAATCAAAAGTAATTTACACAATAAAGCGTAAGTATGCGAAATTGTTTTTTAATTTTTTTGAAACTGCATAACATACACTAAAAAAGGATAAGATTGTATGGACTCGGACTATCTCGGAAGTTTACTAAAATTAATGATGAATTTTGTGTTTGTATATTTTATTTTAATTCTTGTATTTTTTATTAAAATTGTATATAAAAATATAAAGATAAATTGATTTTATATTTTATTAAACTTAAATACTATATACATACCTCCAGGTAACGAGTTCATTTTTTTTTCGTAAAAATAACTAGGTATACAACAAAATATCAGCCATGTTCTAACAAAACTTTTTGTACAGAATAATACAGACGTATGCGCGTCGCATCTGTAATGCCATACTCTGGGGTATTATTGGCTATTGCAATACAATTAATACTGATAACAACGTAAAATATTACGTAATTGCTTTAATATTATGTCTATTAGATAAACTATCAACAATTATCATTCTAAATGCATTTTGAAATTTCTAATTTTGGCCAGGTTTTTATGACAATATCCCACTGTGCGTCGCGGTCGCACAACCCGCCATACTCATAGATAAGTATACTAAGGTCATACTGCTCGCGGGGACCTTGACCATCCATGATTGCAGACAACTCGTGTACCAGCACTCAGCAGTCAGCTCCCCCACACGCGTGATGTACCTACGGTGGCGGTCAAGCTCAACTGACGATTTACGACCGCCTAGCGCCTACGGGTAAAATACGAATCCACGGTTTATATGTCCTCGATGTTTATTAAAATGTACTTATGCACCTATATATTGTAATACGATCTTATGAATGGATATCCATTGGATGAATGGCCGGTCTAAGAGGCCGGAAGCGGAACCAAAAAAAAAAATTTTAATTTTAAGTTAAAAAATATGATCTATAATAGGGTGATCATATTTAAAAAAATAAAATACAGGACGAAAATATTATCCATTATATTTTTAAATTAATAAATATTTATTATATATTTTTTAAAACAAAAATCCAAAAATACAACTGAAAAATATAGATTTTTATATTATTATTCTATTCAATAATGTCATACAAAAAATATTAAAAAACTATTTTTTTATAAAATGAATTTCAAAAATTATAAATTAACAGTAAGTACGGCAAAAACGGGTTAATATGGGACAGACTTGAAATTACGGGACAAAACGCGTCCTGTGAGAAGTTTGTCAGGACAACAGGACACAAAGCCGAAATAAAGGACAATCCTGTATAAAACAGGACGTATGGTCACCCTATTCTAATATGGATACGTCATGTATTATATTATAATTTAAGCTATATAATTTATATTTACTCCGTGGTATGTGGAATATATTAATAAATGTCTATCATCGACGGATTGGTTTGATCATTTTATTATTGCTGGAGTAGGTATTACCTTTTTTTATATTATAAATATATAGGTCATTGAAGTAAGCTAATAGCGTATAGGTCAGTCCCGAATATTAATTATATCATATAATTATACGCATGTTATTACGTAGTGTATTGTACTATTGCGTATGATATAAGTATTAACTATTAGGCATACCGCATACGCCTAAATATATATATATATAATATATAATATTATCATATACGATATACATATTAATTATTAAAGTATTATAATCATTACAATTTTGTACCACAGCCGTCCACTGCACTAATGCAGGTTAATTATTTGGTTAAATAGGTAGTCGTCTATTCTTTTAGCAAGGTCATACATTTTATCTTCACTATATAATTTAGATATATATTATGCCAATTATCTACATTAAGTACAAATAATACCGTTAATTCTTAAATACATCGTATTTATATTATTTTATATACATACATGCTCACCCACATTTTTTCCTTTAATCAATAATTTGAATAAATTCTGATTTTTGGAATTTATAAATATACTCAAAGATCATATTTTCAAATTCTTGAATTTTTTTTTTACTAGTTAAGTCATGTCCTGTAGTTATAAAAACTTCTTTTTTTTTTTTTGAACGAGAACCCCCCCTCCCCCCTTTCCCCAACACCCCCTCGTTAATGGATATTTTTTAAACTTTTTTTATGTGCCTAATTCAAATATTAAACGAGTAGTTACTCAATTATGAAAATGTTTACACTAAGGGTAATAATTAATAGTCCTTATGTATTGTTATACAAAAATATAAAGTAGATGGAATATAAAATCTAGTATTTATTATGCGGACTATTTCTAAAAATGATTAATATTGATGGATTAGGTAATTTTAAAATTATTACCGATTATTTTTCCTAATAAATTCGAGTAGGTATACGAATAGGTAAAATGTGAATAAATATCCCTAGTTGAATAATTAATATTGCTTGCTGTTTCTAATGTTTTTTTTTTCCAATGGCTCATATTGACATATTGTATTGTGTTTATGAAGTGTTTATAGAAGATAATATTACGAGTTGCCAGACAAGTGGACAGATATCCGATAGTGGCGTACGTAAAGTAGCCTATCTGCAACGCCGCGTGATCTTTTATTGTAAATCCGGGTTTCCTGAGTTTTCTCAATGAAGGCACATTCGCAGCTCACCGTGAAACGCGTGATTTCTTGAACAATATTCTAGAACTGTGTGGTTATCTAGTGGTTAACCATATATTTTATGCTAATAACTTACGTAGGTATACCGCTATATTTTAAACTATGTAGACCAAGCGCTAGCAGACTTCAGCAGTAGTTCATCGTTCGTAAACATTAAAATAATAGAACCTATTTAATTGTGAAATTCGGAATCAACAATTCCGCGGAGAAAAAAGTTATCGGTCAAAACCATAGTGTTGGGGGTATAAAATTTTGAATCTAATATTCGGCGACACTGTTGGTTATCTAAAAACGATATCGTGTTCGTTTCATATTATTATTCTGATAGGGATAGGTAGTTGTTGTAGGTACCAGCTACTCTACATCATTAATTATTAATAAATAATAATTAATAATTAATACTTAATGATATATTATAATGATTGTCGTCATCCGTTTTAACTTTTAAGTTTTCACATTTTGTGTTCAGCCCATGGCCGGTACCGGAATTTGAACGTTTTACGTTTCGTGTTAATCGTCGTAAACAATTGTCAGCCACAAGAGGAGACGTCACGTGCGCTTAAGACCGGTCTGTCCAGCCTCACTCGACAATCGACATGCACAATCCTCTACTGGTAAGTTACCCAGTCACAAAGCTATTATATAACGAACTCTAAGTCAAAACCCGATATTGTACGACTTTTATCCGCCCGTAGTCATGTGGTTATACTTAGTACGGAATTATATCTATTGGTATTTGAGGAAAGTGATCAAATGGTTCTTGCGCCAGACCACTAAGCTCTGTGAACTGCAACGCATATGTTATGGGAAGCCGGTGGGCGCTTGCAGAACGTTGAGTGTAGAACAATCTCTGCGCGATTCCAACAGACCGCAAATACGCGGTCTGCTCACTGTGTTAGACGCCCGTGCATCGGACCGAAGTTTCTACTTTGGACGATCCATTCAAATACCAAACGCTGTATCAACAATCACACGCGTAAAGCGTATTGACCAGTGTGAGTATGAACGATTTAACAATGCTCTTGGACAATGTGTGAACAATATATGGTCATATATGCAACTAGTAGAAGAGATTAAAACAAGTGCAGCCATTCAATATGATTGTACCAACGATGTGCATGAAAAATCGTTGTTACTTTTATGGGATGAACTGATGCCAAATGATCGTCTGGAAAATAGGGTAACCAAACAGTGGCAGGACATTGGATTCCAAGGAGATGACCCAAAAACTGATTTTCGAGGCATGGGAATATTAGGGCTGGATAATTTGGTATATTTTGCATCAAAATATACCCATTTGGCCAGATGTGCATTGTCCCATTCAATGCATCCAATCCATGGGTATGCTTTTGCAATTGTTGGAATAAATTTGACGAGTATGGCATTAGGACTGGTCGTTGATGGTTCAGCCAAGACTCATTTTTACAATAAGCGCAATGCACCTGAATATGAAGATTTCAACGAGTTCTATTGTTACTTATTTTGGCAGTTTGACAAATTTTGGTTGGACGCAAAACCAAAGGATCTCATGGAGTTTGCAATTCATCGTAAGCAATTTGAAACGACTATTAGACAAAAGCTGGAAAAAAATGATACTGTTTTTCAAATTGATGTTCCTAATGATAATACAACTAATGTGTTAAATAGGTGAAATTATATATTGTAAGTCTATTAAGTATACAATTAATTAGACTGCTATTTTAATTATGTGTTATACCTATCATTTGGCCATTTTCTCAACATTTTAATAATTTATAAAAACAAAAATGTATTATTATTGCTGTTATGACATCATACGTAACAATTAATGTATTAAAATTATTCAAAAATTATGATGTGAATAGTTCGTATTTTGTTAAACTCAAAGTCAAAATAAATTTCTTTGGCATATTTTAATGTCCACACTTAATGTTTTTTTCATTAATAAAAGTATTATAAAAATATTCGATAAATTAAACTTAATTATACTTTAATAGGAAGAAAAAGTTTAAAATAAAACAGGTAATTAATTACCTACAGTTTCATATAGTGCATTTTTCCTAATATATTTAAAAAATTAAGTTGTATTACTATACTGTACATTAGTAAATCAGGGTATTACTGACATCAGGCCAAGACAAAAAGTTTTGCTATAGTAGGTGAAAGAAATAGTATTTGGCTTTTTGCTACTTTGGATAAATCTTGAGAAAATTAAAAAAATATGTAGAAAGTCCTCATTATTTTCGAGGTTAGGTCTCTAGAAAACACGACGTTAACCATAAAAACATTAAGTGAAACACTTTTTACACACACTTTTATAATAATAGGTTCCCACCAATAAATAAAAATGTATTATTTTACAAATTAATAATTACCAGTATAAAATAATATGTACATGGCAACTGTATTACAAACAGTAAAAGTGTCATCGAACAATAAATAAAATGAAAAACGAATATGAAATACATATGTACATATTAACTATAATAAATAAAAATAGTACAAACGTATGATGATTGATAGGCATCAGGCATGCCAATAAAATCGATAACATTGTATCATTTAAAAAAGGTAGTTGAAATTAAATAACATATTATGTAAATACAAACATAAATTTAATAACAATCGTATGTACATATGTATTAAAAACCATGTTATACTGAAACCATTGCAGTATTAAACGAAACACAAGGACTTAAACTTCTACTATGTAATAGCAAAACAACGTTAAATGAAATTATGTTAAACGAGGACTTACTGTACCTACATTAAACGATTGAATATAAAATACATAAATAATACAAGAAAAAATATTAAATATACATACAAATGTATACAAATTAAGAAATGTTCACTTTTTGCATATTTAAACTGACGAAAAATGCATTTAAATTTTTTGTTTTTAAACTCATCATTTTATGTAATGGATTAAAACACTGGTCTACTAAAAATTGAGCTCATTTAAAAAAATATGCAGCTCCTACAACTTATGAGTCCTAGTCATTATTAATTGAATCGTATGCAAACAAGTTTTTCAAGTACTATCCTGTTTTAAGGACTACCTGGATATGGTGAATAGGCAACCATATATCTCATTACTGCAATTGGAGTGATATATCCATGTACAATATTTAGTTTGTACGTATGTAAATTCCAACATAATTTATTACCTTGTTTCCAAAAACAATAATAATATAATTAAATACATGATACGTTTTTGAGCCCTCAACACTTATTTTTAAATATTTGTTATAAACGTATAACTCATTATAAAAAGGAATATAAGTTAAGTAACAAATATTGTTAGAATTCAAATATATTTTGTAACTTATGTTGTTACAATAGGAACGGAGTGTTCACGACCATAGGTAGTCCAGATCTTAAAAATGTAATCCTATATATCCCTATTATTATTAAATATAATAATAAACTATAAATATTACATTAAAAACACTTAAATAGTTAAAAATAAAAAATTGTTTTATAATTTTACCCTATAAGATTTCAATTTAAAACAGTACATGTTTTTAATATCTTATAAAGTAATTAATTCTTACTTACAAAATCACTAATTAAAAGGTAATATGATAATAATTATATTATTAAAAATAAATGTTAAGCCGGTATGATATTATTAATAATTTACAATTTATTAATAAGGTACAGTGATGTAATAGGAAATTTGGATAACAATCCACATAAGATTAATTTTTTCATTAAGTACAATATGAAAAATCAAATAATACCTATACAATAAAATCTATAAACGTCTAGTTTTAACTTATTAAAAAAATAAAATCTAATTTGCCTAAATTCTCTAAAGGAATTTGTTGTTTAAATTGTATAGTTTATCATTTATAGTTGATAATCATAAAAGCCTATGTGTACACTATATGTAGGGCCAATGACGCAAGTGATTTAGACGGTTAGTTATAAAACTAACAATAAAAATGAATAACAAGTTATCAGTGGTCAAAGGCTTCAATCACAAGTCAGATAATAGCCATTTAAGTGTATGACCTTTTAGACATTGATATCTTAAGTTATTTCCGATTTGTATCAACCGTTTCTAACCAGTGTTTAAGGTTGATTTTTGGAATTAATATGGAATCACAGGGTAGCAAATCGTCTTCAGCAGATACAGGTTTAAAAAATACTCGTTGCTGCATCTTTGTGACATTATCACTGTTATCACAAAAGACTCTGGCAAGAGTCACTTTTCTGATTTCTGCCAGTTGATCTACAATAAAAAAATTCCGTTAAAATTAAGTAGGTACATTCATAAAAAAAATTCAGTAATACTAACGTTTTTTGAATACTTTCGGTAAATCATAAAAATATCTATCTGCTGTTCTAGTTCTTATAAACTGTTCTCTTATGATACACCTCATCGTTGGGCCTACCATAGCGTCGTCTTCGTGTTTCTCAAACAATGCACCTATCAATAGATCTATATCGTCCCAAGTTTTGTACTGCCTCAATAATCTATTAGTTGACTAAACAAAACATACGGGAACAAAATAATCAGTACAGTATATTTTTTATCATTCACATTTTTAAAACGTACTCCTTTAACCATGATCTGGGTCAAATCTTGTACATTTTTTATCTCTTTTAGTCCACAATATTTTCTAAATTGCGTGTAGCTCGGAATACCGTGATCGCGGCTTCGTTGTATATCCAAGCTTACAATGTCCATCCCAAACATATTATCTGGATGACTGTACAAGTAATTCGTAATCTAAAAAATGTAAACATGTATGGTAAATAATATATATAATCCACGTCTGTATTGACGTCATCATTAGTTGTGTAACAAAAACAAAGTCGTTGTGTTATGTATATCTTGATTGTCCAAAGTCTTGAATTAACATACCGTTTGCGTGAATAGCATATCAACTTTTTGTGTATTTTGCATGGACAGTCCTCTGATAAGGTGATCCATGTAGTTCATCTGTAAATCGGACGGTCGGTTATAGTGTTCCTTTAGCGAAAGACTTTTGTTGGTCACTCGGTTTTCAAAGTATAAACTATAAACAGAAACATGCGCGAAAATTATAAGTAGCTGCAAGCCGCATCGTACGTATATTATATTATTATACATTGGTTGTCGGATGGCACAACACTTTATATTCCATTAGTTATATTTTGTGTATAATATAATTTGAAGAGGGAACCCAATTACCTATGATACAGAAGTGTTTTTAATAAAAAAAAAAAATTGAAAGATTTAATTGTTTTTCTCTTTTTACACGACAATCTACATCTTTCATGTCACGTTGAATTAAGTATTAAATATTAAAGTAATAGGTTGCTTTTTATTCGTGAGAAATTAAAAGTTTAGATCAGATGATGAAAGTGCCAGAGCGTCCTCCCCGAAATGTGTAACAAACTACTTGTCTACAATTTAAATGCTTAAAAATACCATGAACTATTCGTTCAAATGAAATTACAATTCTAAGCCAGACCACAAAATTAAAAATGTACAAACTACAAGCCACCGTTAAAAAATCAAAAGCCTACTGCGCGTTTGCCTAATATATTCATATTGCACTTTGCAAGTATACACACATGACACATCGTTTACTAAATTAAATTTTCCAAAAAAAAAATTCTGAACAACAATGAGTGTTTGCAACTATTGTCGAAATCACCCCAAATAGGTGTACCTATACATCATAATGGCATAAAATTCATAATAACAACAACTACAATAACAATAATATGACACTCGGTGTTCACAAACCTGAGGGTTTCGTTGAACATGGAATTGACGAACGGCAGTATCGCGGTCGCGAAGCTGTTGCTGACGGTCGGGTCTGCGTTCTCGTCGTACGCGTCGCTGTACCCCTTCGGCAACAGTTCCAGCCCGTTCCGCTTTGTGTACTTCTTGCCGAGCAGCGCCGGCAGCCACTCACCGTACGTGACGTGCTGTATGGACGCCGTCACGATTTTCCTGGCCTCCTGGAACGCGCGTTCGTCGTCCCAGTGCGGGTTGACGACGGCCAGTAGCCCGGCCACCCGGTTGTGTTCCCTCATCCACAACGTGTGCATGGCCGTCAGGTGGGGCTGCGCGTTCGCCCGGATGTCGCCCGCCGTGTAGCACGTGGTGGCGCCGTCGCCGCCCGGCTGGCATGCGTTCGATTCGCTGGCCGCCAGCGGCATGTACTGCGGTCGCAGCGGGTCGCCGTCACTGTCGCTATCGCTATCGCCGTCGCCGCCGATGTGCGTCAACAGTTGACCTCGCGACTTGCTCCTCAACGACCACGTCTGTTGAGCCGACGAGCCGTATATCATCGACCCGTCCAAGTAGTGAGTGGCCTGGTTCAACTGCGGAACATGAACGTGTTAAATAAGTAGCACGAGATTTTAGATCTATGATTTTTGGCGAATTCACAATGTCAGTTTTTAACTCTGAAGGGCTGTGTAAAAAAATGGCACCACCTGGCTCACGCGGTTTTTTTACATTGTTTCAGTTTTTTTACGCATATCTGCGTAAACAAAACAAAAATTAACGTATAACAGACAAAACGCTCATCCCTTATGTTTATTTTACAATTTTCGCGATTTTTCTACATGCGTTTTCGTAGTGTTGACTTTGAGCTTCCTCCGTTCCATTCCCAGCCCCCCCCCCCGTACTTATTAGGGTTATTATTATTATAATAATATAAAATATAATATGTGAGTTTATCTTTAATATGATATTATAAAATATGATGACTGTTACTTGTTCTCTGGGTCCAAACGTGCAATCAGTCCGCATCGCTGGCACCGAACGCACGTAGTTCATGCACGTGCGGCGTAGCGGTGAAAAAAATCTATCGTCTTTCGGTATGATTATGGGCGCACATGACGGGTGTGTGTACCGGGGCGATTGCTTCATTCCGTTCTCGTTACAACAGTCCACCGATTTGTTGGTTTTCACTACGGATTTCACATATACGTACGCATGCATTAATTACGATCAATCATCCAATATAATAAACGGTTATGTGTTAAATCCTACGCATGCTGGAAACCGCCGTGTGTGATAAGTCGTGGCCGATGAAAATCGTCCAGTACGCCATCGCAATCGTTTTCACGCTGTCGGGAGAATTCTCGTCGTTGACAAGCCCGGTGCTCAGTTCTCTAGAATTGGGCAGTTCTTTTATCGAGCTCAAACCTATATATATATACGATCAATTGAATGGAAAGTGTATAAGACATCGTATTATAATTTATAATATACATAGGTACCAATGTACCAAGCAGTAAATATATATATAGATATATATGGATAGATATTATACTATGTTGTACAGAATTCAATTAATTAAAGTTAACAGAATTGTTAAATTTTTCGGGGCTATCTCAATCGTATGTAAACGTTTATCCAAAGAAAGTAAAGGTAAAATTAAAATGCATGAAAAGATCATTTAGTTCAACGTTATTGTCTGCGGGCCAGGTAAAGTTCGTACACGGGCTGCGATTTGGCGATCCCTATATATCTTATTGTATATTAAATATGAATAAAAATGTATTGTACATGCTATATATATATATTACGGGCGGCGTGCGTTGCTCTAATAATTTGGAAATATTACCATCTTTGTAGACTGGAAATAGTAAACGTTTATAAGCCGTGTTTGCCTTTCCCCAAAAGGAACGTTTCAAGTTGTTACAAGAACCGTCTGCACTGCGATACTTCAAGTTTTTTCCGGCGCACGCGGTTTCGTTGAAATACTTCGACAAACACATCTGACCCAAAGAAGTCTGATCTAGTTTCACTTTTGCCAAGTCTTTGGCACATTGTATTGGACTAATCCCGGTGCTAAAATAGATAATAGTGTAATTTGTTTATAAAATGTAATTGTTTTATTTATTTGCTTTATTGGTATCAGGGGTGAACGCAGGAAAAAAATTCGGGGGGGGGGGGGGGGGTTAAAAATGTATTTATTATTAATACATTTGTTGGTCAGTCAGGTCAGATAATTTATTTATTGTTCCTGATATTTCGGGGGGGGAGGGGTTTAAACCCCCACCTGCGTTTGCCACTGATTGGTATATTTGTTTGCTTTACTGTACCCTAAACAATGTTTGTTCATTATGTAGTGTGAAGCTTTAATAACAATCTCAGCATTCCGAGATGCCAAATGTCCGTCTATGGAAGGCTGAGAATCGATCAATTGTCCATGAGACGGGCTTCCAATTTTCACATGAACATCAGCATATGATAACGAATCCTCGTGGCGAGAAAGCATATTAATTTGTTGGGTACCATATTGAATTGCATTTTCTAGATCTTGAGTTTTGAGATTTAGGAACTGGTTTGATGAGTCTATCGCCAGAATAATTATAGAAATTTATTTGTTGCAATCAATTTATATATTATAACAAAAATCATAACTAAAGCTAAAATTATAATTTATACCTTCTTTGTTTAATTCGGTTTCTCCTCTATAACACGATGGTAATAATACCACTATGCAAATCAACAATTGTTTGGATATTGAGGAACTCATTTTGGTAATCAAAAACTGTAATAATTTTCAAAATATAAAATTATTAACTATATTAAAAAATATATATTTTTAGAGTTGTATAATGATTTGGTCAAAATATATTTACACAAATACTCCTCATATTATACATTAACCTTCAAAAATCAGCAGGTATAATTTGTTAAAAGTCAGCTATAAAAAAATGATGAACCGTTTGAAAAAAAATAATTTTTAACATTAATCTTTATATAGTTAGTTCGTTGATCTCGACCGGTTTTAGCTACCAATTTAACGATCCTGAGCGAACCATTATAATTTTTTTATCTATGTACGTATCCAATTTTTTGGTTAAGAGTGCTCTAAAAGTTTTATGTTGTAATATAGGTAGTCTGTATAGGTATAGAATATTTTTTTTCTCTTCAAAGCTATCATTCTCCACCCTTCCCATCTAGAAATAATTAACTAAAATAAAGTATGTTTTTGAATAACATTTACCTAATAAAAGGTATTTCATTTTAACGTATATTATAGTATTGTATATAGGTACCTACAGGCTACAGATATCTGTTTCTAAAAAAACAATGAAAGTAGAAGCTATACGTAACAATAACATAAATTTCTTACTAATTTCGAAAAATTAATGTATGAATAAATTATTATTATACACAGTAATATGCCTGGAGAATAATGATTTATTGTAGTCCTAAAATATCCTTTTAGATTGATTTATATTATTTAATTATCACATTTGATATTACCAATAACAATAGTAATAAATTATATTATTAAATGTATAGTAGAATACATATAAAATAAAACATTGTTACTTATTCGGATATTGTGATTGTATCATATAAATTTGATAGTAAATATTCTTCAAATAGGTAATTAGGAAATTTATACTTATAGAAAATTAAAAATGTAATTGGTGTTGACCACTCAGGATATCTATCTAAGATTAAACGTGTTTTCCTCTTCATAAGTTGCATAATAGTAGATTAACATTGACCTAACAATAAACTTATCCTCTATAATATCTATCCAAAGTCTAGCATTTTAGCATTTTAGAACTGATTTGTAAAGAACGTGATTTTTTCTCATATAAATGCGAGTCTAAACTATCAACTATCAATGTGACCTAATAACATTAATAAGTAATGATGACGTGCATGACTTAAAAATTAATCACAGAATTAATTGTAAATACCTAATTCTTAACTTACACTATAAATAATTATAAAAATGTTCTTTTAACGGGTATTTAAGATATATTTCTTAACTTTTTAATTAAAAAAAATAAACTATTGGTTAAACAATTTTTTTTGCGTAACAACCGCGTATCTTCAAAAATGTCACGTGATAATTTTTTGATTGGAAATTTTCTGTGAGCACGATATTTTTATCTACACATTTATATAGGTACACTTATTACTACTTATTACACTTTTGAAAAAAAAAACCTAGTTAGTATAATGCTCTGCTGTACAGTAGATTTCAAGTGTATACCTCGTCCTCGAGTAAATAATATGTATGAATAAAATGTAAATTAGAATTATGCTGAAATGGTAAATCATTTTTTATAAGAAAATGTAAAAACGATTCTGAGCGGAAATGGTCTAACTGCCTATATTTCTAAGGATATTTAATATTTTATTATGTATTTATAATGCTATTATAGTAATAACTAATAAGGTATATAAGATACTAAGATACCTACATACCGTACAATTATGTGAATAGATTAGAGGTATAAATGACTTAAAATTAGTCTAGATATTTTTAAAACTGCATTGTGTTTAGAAATAATAATATACTTAATGACGTCATGACAAAAACTTTCAAGTCCCTCTGATTAATATTTTTTGAATTATTACAACAACTATACCTAAAGTAATAAAATTACAAAAATTGTTTGATGAAAAATCTTTATTTTACGTGTGAATATCTAATGTCATCAACAGTTTAAAATAAAATTTGGGTATGTTAAATTTATGAGAAACCTTGTATTCAAGCTTATTTACGAACAATCCAAAATAATAAAAATAAATCAACAAACAAAACTAAAAATACAAAATAACAAAATCAATTTTTTTTTTAAAGTACTAAGAATTTTTTACTTTTGACCCCAAAGATCAACATTTCCAACAGAAAACACCCTCTAAGTAGAATATTAAATCAATTTAGCTGCTCCAAAGGTTATGAAAAACACATCATTGTTTAATTAATACATATTCATCATGCCACTCAAAATCTATAACATTTATAAATTGTATTAAATTTAATGTAATTTAATTAAAAATGTCCACAAATTTCAATATTATACTCTTGCTACTAAATACATGAACATTTAACATTAATACAATTAATACCAGCAGACCGAACAGTCGAATTTTATGTTGCAATCAGTAATCAGTATAATATTATATAACGCATTATGCTATTATTTGCTTAATAACAATACCTTCAAAAAATTATTCAATTATATTATATCAACTGAACGATAAGACAGCTTCTAATATTTAGCAACGGAATTAAATCATTAACGTTAACGAAACAAATCACAAACATAATTGCTTAAAAATTGGTTTTTTGCAAATGCGCATCGATTTTCCAGAATAAATGAAAATGTGTTTAACTAGGCCTTACAATAAGTTCCAAGAGCCTTGTAGTATTCGGATTAATATTTTTATCAGTCCCCTCTTGAAGTTTTAACTTTTGAATGCTCTAAACACATTGTCCTAGATTTACTCTAGCAAAATTCAAAGCAGTAGGTAATTATACTTTATATTGATACAATGTGACTATAATTCAAAATTAGGGTTTTTCGCATTAATATATTTTAACACAATATATTATATTTATTTAAATTACTAAATAATAAGTTATTGTCATTTTTCAGTACATTTTATTGCCAATTTTAAATCAAAATGACGCGTCACAAGACAAGTTAAGAGAACTTTAATGTTTCATCAGTCATCACCACCAAATGGGTTTACAGTTATCATGAATTTTTAACAAAATTTGACATTCACCAAAACTTTAGTAAACTACACTTTTTAAATTTTTTCTCGAAATGTTATTATTAACTATTATGGTTATTGCTTATTATGATGACTATTAGTATAAAATTACCAATAATTACGTATAAATATTACAACAAAAAAACAACCACTTTAATCATTAATAATAGCTAAAAAAAATATATTATTACAACAATAATTTATTTTTAAAAATAATATAATTAATTATTATTTAACAATCGCGTTTAACTATACATTATTGTAATTTGTAGGTAATATAAAAAATAAAAATACATTTTTTTTACGTCATTTAAAGGTATAAAATTATGTTATTTTCCTTTTTTCACGTAATTAATGTATGTTCATCCATAATTGTTAAAATAACAATATAAATTGCACCGGTGTTCGTTATTATTTAATTTTGGCTTGTATAGTTAGCCTTAAACAAATTGTCGCTTTTAGCCAATACCTAACCTAACCTTCACCTATTATTGAGCATTAACCATGCAGAGAATGTGATCACAAAGACAAAGATAAATAAATCTTTCAACGTATGTCATAGTTTTGTGTCGAATATCGTACATAACAAAGGTTGTTACTTGCTACCATGTTATTGTTACATTTAATAAAAGGTTCATCTAACTATAAAAGTGTTGAAGACAAAAACTAACGCTAATTATTTATATGCGTAGTAGACGTAGAACGCATAAAAACATTTATATCAACTACTTGTTTTGATGTATTATGTAAATTAATATACAGAAATAATTATTTTTTAGTCGACGTTTCATATATATATGTAACTGAACACTGAAGGCTATAAAATAAAATAAATACGCATTAAATTGTTTTTATTAGGTACCTATCTACTTGGTTTTCACGACAAGGATTAATATACGCAACAAATTAAGACGTCGACAAAAATAAAAAATACTTTCTTAAGACTTAATGCTTTTAAAAACGTTTTAATGTATAATATACGTGTATATATAAATATATATATAAATAAATATATATATACACGCGGTCAAAAAGTGTGTTCAGGTTTTCAACATTTATTTCGATGTACCTACAGCACCTATAGAGTATAATATTATAGAGGCTCCAAGATTGTTTGTGTATATAGACGTCGTCCAAAACTATTTTGTGAAATCGCCAATACTGTTTCGGGATGGTATTTGGTAAACACGCTAAATAATAACGTTTTAAATAAAGACGTGGAAATAATAAAATATTATAATCGTACGAGCAGTAAAAATAACGAAAACAACATACTCTAACGAACTGCGCGGGCGCGCTAGCTCGCAACACACAAAATGACAACGTTAAAAAACGAAACGGTATATTGCCTATCAAACATACATTCAAACCATAATAATAGACTGTCGTGCTAATTAAGTGCTACAAATTAAGAGCTTGCGGGTAAATACTAAATAAATATATATATACACACGTGTCGTAAACGGTACTCACTCAAAACGGACAAGTCGACCAATGGTGCTGGTGCACGTTGACGAACGCACAAGAAACCATCGATACACCGATAATATAATGCTGTGGCCGCGGCGGTATCAACTATTGAAGCAGGTCGTATCGCCTGGATAGCACTGAATGAAAATGCGTCTCGTCTTGAGCAAAACGCGGCAGCGTCTCCCTTCCCATGCGTAAAAAAAGATTCACCTTTGGCTTTGACAAAACTGCAGCGAGTGGACAGCCACGGCGGCGGCGGCGGCGGCGGTGGCGGTGGCGGTGGGCTCTCTATATTATTATAATATTATTATATATCGCGCGGCGGTGCACAAAACGGGATTTTGAACAAAGCGAGGGAAATTTCGCCTGAAAGTTGACGGACGTCATTAATGAAAAAAAATTATACTCGCGCGACACGCGTAAGTTAATCGTCAATATAAATTATAATATAAATAATATATACGTATATACGTACAATTATAGAGGTACAACACACGTAATATTATTATGCTATCTTCGGTATGACAGTATATATTTATGAATTTTTTTTCCTCGATTTCGAGTTTCGACGCGCAGTACTCGCGTCAACGTATATTACACACACACACACGCACACACCTTACACACCACAATTTATTGGTACCGGAATAAATTTCTTCTGCTCGCCGCCGCGCAACTTGAACGTGAACGCGTCGCGGCGATTGAAACTATTATCGTCAAACCGGTTTTGATGTGCAACACTTCAATTTGAGCGTAAAAAAAGACGTGCTAAAATATTTCATTGTATTATTATTATTTTTTTTATGTGTAGATCGCGATAAGACGTGTTTGTCGCCGACATTACAATAACAATAATTGGCGTTCAGTGTATTTTATTGTAAATAAATATATCACGTGGCCATGTAGGTACATATTATTAACATATTATAACCTATAGATACGTGGAATTGAGCCTGAAACCCGTATATGCGGGCGTTTTTCGCGCATGTTTATGCCCGCGGATCGCGATTGTTGCGAGTACCTGTGTACGCGTGTGTCGGAGATTGTGTGTACGAACAACAAAATACTTGATAATTGCGCAATGAATCGTACTGAAACAATAACAATGTGACCGCGTGTAACCACCACAAGCAGCTCTGACGGAGAGGATGAATTAATATGATATAAAAGTTTAAACGAATCGAACACATTTTGTCGCTTTTTTTTTAATTTTTTTAATTAATGCACGCGCGCCGGACGTTTTATTACACACGCAGAAAAACGGTAGTATCAACGAGCACGATTCAGAAAAAGAGAGAGTTACATATTTCAGCGTGTTTTCAACGGCCGTTTTTCGCGTTTCGTTTCGATTTTTATTCATTTGAATACACTCGATACACATTATGTAAAATAGGCATATTATTTTAGTTGGTAGATAATAAGTATATAAATGTATAATAAATTAATAAAATACAATCGAATCGTCTGTATAGTATATTGTCACCGATGCCGAATAGTTAACATAATATATACACAAATTGATATTTGATCGTATAATATTATAATTTAAAATATTATAATCGCATTATACATTACATATCATTATATTATACAGACATCATACAGTGTTATATATTAATCGAATACAGCGCAATTACGTTTAAGTACCAGTGTTAAAAAAAATTATCCGACCAATCGTCCTGCCCAAATTACTGTCATACGTACGTCGGGTTAAGCGATGTGTTATTATATATAGACATATAGTTATAATTACAAACTCGAAAGGCTGAACTACAGTCTATAATAATATAATATTATGTATACTATTCAACTATTGTATACGTGACTACGTGCATGCAATCTTCTATACACATTTTGTACGATGTTTCCTTATTACTTATTTTTTCCTTTATTAAAAAAAATGGCTGCATTGATTTATACTTGTACATTATAGTAGAAAATTAAGCACGCTACGTCAATTTTATTTTATGATATATGTAGGTAGAAGGTAGTACTTGTAAAATATACCAAATAAAAAACGTATATTTTAATAAACGTTTACAGATAACTGTACAACGTCAATTGATTTAGGTATAACTGTTTCAAGACGTCGGCCAAATAATGTAGGTATAGTAACAAATAGATATACATACAATTTCTTAATACGCTATATTAATTTATTATAATGCGTCTATGCGGACTTGTTAATTTTTCGAATTTAATTTGTACTCATTGACCGTCGTCGGCAAATGCGCCCTACTTAATCTGTGTAAGTTAAAAATACATCTCAACCGGTATTTTGACATGCACGTTCCACACGCGGCTATGCGAACAAGGCGAACAAGCCAAACAGAACACAATAATATGCTTATCTATGCATAAGCTTATATTCCCATCGCGTATAAACAAAATATTACAATCTATGATCCATCATCCATGTTCCATAACATTATTATTTAATACTTACACCAATCGACAACACTTTAATGACTAACGAAATGTTGACGTGTTCGTCGACTAAATTTGTAGACTGATCCCACGTTTACACGAAAACATGATGTAATTATATTATATACATATTTGTAGAAGTACCTACCAATTATTACAATAGAATAATATTACACTTTTGCACTTTTGCACTTTACTCGTGAATCATGACATTATAATTTCTTTGTTGGGAAATACCATTATTAGTTTCTTTGAATTTATATAGTATTTAATTAAAATAATATACTAAACTTTATAAGTAGATTACCTATGCTTGTGTAAAATAACCATCATATTGATTGCAAATACTAGGTACATGTCTACATGTCAACATACACCTTGTGTCTATTTCAAAGTTATTACTTATTAGCTTATAAGTTATTGTTTATGACATATTAATACAAATATTAGTTATATTACATAATGTTCTTTATTAAACATTTAATAATTTAAATTTGAGTGAAAATAATATTTCAGAAATGGATACATTTTCCACGTATTAGATAGGCTAGACCTAGGTAGGTAATAATAACCTAGTTATAAGTACACTTTCTGTTTTTTTTATGAATAGAAAACTTTTTTTCAGTTTATAGTTTAAAGTTATTGATTATGGTCATCTCTTGACGTTTTACCAAACCATCTAAATTCATAAGTGGTTTTAAAAGAAAGTCCGAGAATTTCATTTGGCACTTAATAATGCATTTTAATTAATGTTTTAAATACGTTGGTACCTACTACCTACCTATCGGTATCTCGTGAATACAAAACTAATAAAAGTATTTTACCGAACTTACAGGTAGGTAGGTACGTTTTATTTTGTGTTTATTACAAGACACATAAAAATGCAAAATTTAAATCCCATGCTTATGACTTATAGTTATGAATTTATGATCATTTACGGTTACTATTATATATTAATAACGCAATAATAATATTTATAATTAATTAATTAGATAATTCATTTTTGTCTTTGTTTCGACAACTAATATTTAGTTTATTAACTAGTAACACAATAGCATATAATTGTTTAAGTACCTATAGGTTTCTACGATTTTTGCAATATAATATCCCATGTACTTATAGGTATGTAGTAGTAGTAGGTATCGTATTAATATGCTTTACCATATTATAGTAGTAACGTATCCATTTGAAAACCGCTTTAGCAAAAACAACTTATCATAAACAATTTCAAGGAAACAAATCTAACACTCTATGCAGGGTTGTCTGGTTTTAACTAATATATTTTAATTTTAAGAGGACAGTACACACGCATTTGCCATTTGGTTGTCTTTGTCTTACAAGTGCGTAACATGGAAAATTTACGATTAGCAGACAGCAGTTCAGGTTTAGCTTAGTTTGTTTAAAAATTAGAGTAAATCGACCTATTATGAAACTTAATGGTAAGAAAATTATCTGTTTGTATGTTGGGCATTATTGGCTTTTTACGATAGTTTAATTTTTTTTAGCAAGTTTAGAGTATATAAAATGGCGCAGTTCAAAAACTGAATTATCGTAAAAAACTAACATACAAACACTATTAACTACTTAATAAACTAACGAAGTTAAATGTGAACTGCTGATCGTAAATTTGCTATGTTACGCACTTGTAACGTACTCTTAAGTTAAAATATAAAATATATTATATATACCATCATTTTTTAGTTTATTACTTATTAGTTATTAGGTACTTTCAAATGTACATAGTAGAAACTACTAGAAAGGTATGATACCTATACCTATGGCTATGGGTATAGATATGATCAATTCTGTACGTCTGTATTATAGTCATTCGTACATTTCCAAACAAATAACAATTATTTCCTAAAATATGCAGTTATAATTCAAATGTATTAATTATCATTCAGTAATATTAATTAATGTTTGTATGATACATTTTTTGTAGCTTCCATAAGATATTAATACTTTAACCTTAAGCCTTTACATAGGTACTGGTTGGTTGTCTCAGTCTAATTTTATTTTCGTAACATATGGTATTTTATGTTTTTAATTTTCATGGTAACTATGAACTTGATCTTTTTTTTTTTGACCGTGTCAGAGGTTGGATATTATTCAAGGACAATACCTTCAAATTGGTTACAGATTTTTTGATGTACCATTGTTGTTATTACGAGCAATTGCGATTTATAAGATCGTAGTAGTCGTAGTACAAAAAATTCAATTTAAACCTGTTTCACACCGCGTTCACCAGGAAACCAGTTTTTTCTTGTTCATTCTTTTATCAATTATCTCAAAGAATTTATATTCTCATAAATTTGATGTCTAATTAAGCAAACGAAACTATTAAAATAGCAACAAGTACTATAGAGCCTATGCCCTATAGATTAGAATGTTAGATAGATAATCATACCTATTTAATCATATAAAATCATCTATTTTTAATTTATATTCATAATTCATTTGAACAAGGCTATATTATATATTTATAAAATTATGCTCAAGAATATTTACTTAAAATCCGTGTGTTTTTAAGATCACTAATTTCTATTATAATAATGAGGCTCATAGCCAACAGTTATTAACTCGTAAACAAATATTTAAAACATTATCACGTCTATACAATATTGTGCCTAGCTAATGTTAGAAAAATCGGTGGAAACTCATTAACAATTACCAAAGCAAAAAAGTAATATACATTTGAAAATTATATTTTTTATATTATAACCAATTTATATTAAATTGATAGATATTAATTAAGATATATCATATATTTATTTAGATTATATTATTGGTTTTACAAATTTACAATATTTTCTTTTCTGTCGTAACTAGAGATAGGATGTTGATGACATTTGCATTTTTTTCCCTCTCATCCTTTAAAATGCTATCTTAGCTAAAAATTTCGTTTCATGCACCTTTGATTCAAATTATACTTATTTTATTTTGCATTTTTTTTTTTTTTTTAACATACATTTTTTAAATATTTTTATGCCATTTTTTCATATTATAGGGCATTTTTTGTAATATTTCATAGTAGGGACAAAATAACATCAGGTAAACAATATGTGCAACATGAAATACAATTAATTGTTTTGTTATTATTCAGAAGGGAGAAATCATTTTTTACCAAATACAATCTTTGGAAGTTTGAATTTTGATGAAAAAGGATATTAAAAGAAAATTAACAAACAAATTTTTTTCTCAAACACTTAGTTTTTTTATTTTTTTCAAAATGTATTAATCATAGAAACTTTAAAATGTCCACCATTACTTATACAATACTAAAGATGTTCAAAACTTTTAAAGTATTATTAAGTTATTCATACCATGAACATATTTTTGCATTCTACGATACTTCAGTACTGGCTTATACGTGTGTTTAAGTAAAAAACTAGTTCAACCAAACAAATTAAAGAATTGCTAAATATACATTTATGATATCTTAGGAAGTAATAGAAACTGATCCAATAGTCTCCTGTGCTCTGAATCATTCTTCATATAGAATATTAATATAAATAATTTAAAATTAAATTTTTAACACATCCATTACAGTGACTTACTCAAAATATGAGGTATAATGCAACAGAAGTTCCATGAATTTTTATGTTATTCTTGTTTTTTTAACTACCAGGATCATAAAAAACATAACAAAAGATACATACATAAGTATTAAGTATTTAAGTATGTAACATAGAAAAAAAACAATCTAAAATCAAAATAGGTTATTTAATAATTAAATTTTAATTCATAAAGAATTGTTTCATTAAGTAATTAATACATCATAATTTTTAAACTTTAAATACAATTTATTGGAAACGTCAAACAATTTTAGTTTATGTTAAATAACAGCAAAAAAAAATATATATATATTTACATATGGAATTATAATTCATTTGTTTATTCATTGGTACAGTTTTCATGTGATTGAGTACACAATGTAATTTGGTTTTTTTCTTTTTTCCTATCTTCAAAGGCTAATATTTCGTCTTTGACTTTGTTGCTGAATGTAGGTACTACATGTCTACATATGATTCCTAAATTGTTTTATGTTTTAGTTAAATTTATTGTATCATTTTTCTTCATACATAGGTATTAATATACATTATAATTTACAAAAAATAAAAAACTTATTTATTTTGCTTACCAGAGTAAGAGGAGGAAATTAAGTACCAGAAAATGTGTTGTTTGTCCAGTTGCAAAAATTTTTATTTATCTCAATTTTTTCAATTCTGTTATCAAAATTTACAGTATTGGTCAGATACAAATTTATATCGTTCAAAGTATTAGCGATATATGATGGAGAAGAAAAATATGTAGTTCCTGAACTATCCATATAACCTATATTACTTATTTTACTTTCTGATGAAGTTAAATCAGACTTATTTTGTTCATTTGCCTGCAAATTCACCTAAAATAATTGTATCCGTTATTAGTTATTTATATTTGTTTATTATTTATAAATTAATGATTCTTATAACTAATACTTTGAGGAAAAGATCAAATAAATCCTTTATTTTATCAACGAGATTATGAATAGTTTCCTCTTGTTGACCAATAATAGCTTTCATATAAACCTCTTTGGACACATTTTGTGACTTATTAATAGACAATTTGCAGTCATCTGACAGAGGAGAAATTTGGTTTTTTTCTGGAAATTCTCTAACAACTGAAAACTAAACTATACAAATTAGATTTGAAAAATGTTTTTTATACTTACTAATAAATAATAATAACAGTTCTTACAAAAATAATTTAAATTTACCTCTTGATCATGAGCCCAAAATGTTATCTTGCTATCTTTAACTAAGCCATCAACTAAATCATCAATGAATTGTTGAATATTACGCTTTTGTTGTGAAACGGCTATGCTTAATTTGAATTGTTTATTAACTACTTCCAATATATGAACCAAATCTTTTTCAAATGTCACTAAATGTTGATCTATCCCTTCATTATTTGTTGTTAAATCTTGAATCTAATTGAAGATATATTTTAGTCAAATTGTTTTTCTTGATATAATTAATATTTAATATCTATACTTTTGCAAGGTATGCACTTTCAAGTGCTGAAAAATTGTTTGGTGCATGACATTTAATACATTTATTGGTTGACCATTGTTTTGATTTTAATTTTTCACATTCTACTACACTATTTTGAGACTGAGGTCGATTTTTGTAAAATGCTCGTGGTGTTGACGATTGTCTACGTAGTGGCTTGTTGCGGCTAGAAGCAGGCTGATGAAATAATAAAATATATATGTATAATTTTAGCAATAATATTTTTGTTGCATATGGTTAGGTTAGATATGTATATAATTATATAATATCTACAACATATTTCTTATGATATTGATGTATAAGTATTAAGTTTCATCATAAGTTTATAAAGAATACCTAAAAGTGTACAAATTTGAAGACTTATGCTCCATTAACATTACTTATGTGTTTGAAATCAAAATATTTATATTTATATATTTCATTATTTGAATTCTAGTTATAAGAAAATTTTACTTTAATTTATACAATTTTGTTGATATTCAAAACATTAAATTATCTTTTACTGAATTGTTATGATTTTTTTATTTTCAATTTCAGATGAAACATTGAAACGCAAAACAATCTAAAAAAAATGGACTTTTTAAACAATCTTGAAGGAATAGTAACGAAGAATGGAGACATGGTAACATTTATAGCTGAGGATTTGGAAAGCAAACTTAAACAGACCAGCCCAACAATGCCTACCAGACCTTTAGGAAGGTTTGTTTTAGATGCCAATTTACTAAATGACCTAGAGTTTGAAGCCAGAAATATTGCTGCATCTGTAGATACATTATCTGAATCTCTCTCAGGAGTTTTACATAGCATGTCTGCATTAACTGTTGACTGTTTGGAAATATACAGGGATGTGGTTTGTAAAACATGCGATTCAATTGATGCTAATATTAAATCTATGTATCAATTAATGGCTAAATGCGAAGAAGTTTCAAAAGAAATGGAACCTATATATAAATTGGCTCAACAAGTTAAAGATATAAAACACATCTTAGATTTATTTGAAAATGCAGTAAATTGATATCATATTAATTGTAATTAAATATACATTAAACAATTGTTCTGAATTATTGATAAGAATTTGTATTCACAATGTATAATGTTTATTATTATTATTGTCACACATGACAATTAAATTAGTCATATTAAAACTCTTTTTATCCATGTATATGTATTATTATATATAATTAAACTAACATACTAGTGGTAAAAAGCAATTTGTTTTTTGTAGTTATAAATACTAAAATACTTACAGATAATATACTTTTACTAGAATTGTCTTTGGTTTCATTTTGTATTGAGGAATGAATACAGTTGCAAGTTCCAGATTGATGAAGAAATATAAAGTATTCACTTCTGCCTAATATCTATTAATACTTAATTTTAATAAAATACAAATCAAATGCATTAATATTGTTACCATTAATCATTATATCTTACCTCTAAATATTGGCTAATATATATTAATTGATAATGTTTCTCACATTCAACAACATCTTGAAAACACTTTTTCTCCATGATAACTGATTTAATTGCTAAATTTGCTACATCACAATCACTATCAATAGTTTTATAAGCAACCTGTTCATTTACTCCAGACCACCCTTTAGGTATTAATGCTATCCAATCTTTAGGAGATACATTTATTAGAGCCTAAAAATAATAGTTGAGAATTTAAAACTTTTCAAGTCTTAAATAACTTTTAAACACTAATTACTTCTTGTTCTACATTATAGTCAACAACTAAATCATTTTCTATTAAGTAACTTTGGTGTACAAAAATCTTGACTATTTGTTCCATATTGTCTATAATAAATAAAAAAAAGTTACAACAAATTAAGGTACCCAGAAATCAATTGAGTAAATAAAGGGGAGGGCTAAGCCCCCTAAAAAAATATTAATGTTTATACTAAAACATTACTAAAAATGTTCTTACAGATGTTATAAAAATGAAAATTTTTCCTATTAGTGCCACCACCAGTAATAAATAGTTTACGTAATTGATTTATATTTATATTACTAATAAATAGGTACCTATAGGTAAATAAAAACAACAATTTTACCATTTATTATTATAAATTATATGCAGAAATAATTATTTTACTTAGGTACGTAAGAAATTAAAAAAATCAATACATTTTCATATGAAAAATTGTATAAGAAAAATAAAATTAGGATAATGTGTTTACACAATTTTTCAGTATCTAATATTTGTTTTGGTCAGACATATTGGTTAATAAATTTTATTTTAAAAAAGAACCTGCAGTGTGTTGAAAATTACCGTGATTTTTACCAATATTTGTTTTCTCTCTCAGATCTATGCGTAACATAGAAGAAACGCTTTCATCTAAAATCGTTTTTTTATGATTTTTGAGTAATCTTTGAGTAAAATCACCTATTACAAAAATTATAGAGGATAATATATTTGAGGGTATGACATATTGGTTTTATATTTAATTATTATTATTTGATTTTGTATTCAACTTTCAAAATAAAAAATAAAAATTTTGAAAATTTAAATGATTTCTTAATTATTTTGAGATATTTAGACAAATTGATGTCATACCCCCAAAAATATAATTTTCTATATATACTTCTTTTATGTAAATTTTGCTCAAATTTTTAAACTCTTTTAAAGAAAAAAGTGTATTTTTAGCATATTTTACCAGTTTAAGAATTATTAAGAGAATATATTTTTAGAGTATATTACAATCATATTATTTTAAACTTTGAAGGATCTAAAAATTCAGCTTTATTAAAAAGTTACTGTATTACCACCTATCTGTGGATGCTGTTCAATCGGACATTTATGCGTACCTACCTACATATAGGTATTATTGTATTCACAAAACTTAACTTTATGCAATAGGTACATATTTAATAGCTAACAAGACACTACGGTCTGTGTAAAGGATAAAGTCTATTCATTTTTATATATACATATTTACATTGTGGTGTACTTACTGAGAAAATGCAAACGACAAAAAAATACCGAGACACTAACAACAATTTTAAAAAAAAAAATTCCAAAATATGGCAAATTTTATATGAACGAATGTCTGTCGGTAAAATAAACGTTGACGAGACACAGGCCACACAGCTACAGTCATAGAAATATAGTGTAATAGTCTATAGAATAAGCAATCGACATTATCTAATTTGTGTTTAGCCGTATACTGTATACTGTATTACTGTATAGACTATAGAGTATACACGTAATGGCATATTTTTCCGCATTTCTGCGTAATTTTAAATTTTCTTGTTATTTATTTATATATAGCATTATAGCCAGAAAAGTACAACATGCCATTGTTAAACAGTCACCGATGAGTTCACCATTGAACAGATGACCCAAAGACGCTGCGTTTTTATGAATGTTAAAATCTCTTCTCCTGTTCCCGCATTTTTTTGTGATATTCAAATGATGTCAAGAATGTGGTATCTTTTCTACATAATAAATATTTGAATATGACTTTATAAATAAAACCGAATGTGGGCAATGTGCATCAACTAGAAAAATAGGTTAAGTTCAGTTGAAAAGTTAATGTTTTTAACTTAACTAGTTTAATTGCATAATGTTGAAAAAATTAAACTTATTTCAGTTGATTTCAAAATAATCGATCGCAAGTTAAAAATAAAAATATCCTTGAAATCTTTGGTCTTAATGGTTTTATACACGATGTTTCTGTAAACACGGTTTTAAATAAAAAAAACAATCACATACTATAATAATACTATGTTTCTTGATAAAATAATAATATTATATTATATATAAAGATATTAGATAGGCACAAAATACTCTTTATGTTATTCCCACGTACCTACTAATTAAAAAAGGTTAAGTATAACAGACTACAGACAATTTGTTTTCATAATTTACTTTGTTCATAAAATTTAAAAAAACATCAACACACTTTCAATTTATGATTTATAAATTATAATACCTATGATTTTTTACATAGAAAGTCAATTTTTATAATTTATATATACTTAGAATGAAAAATTAAAAAAACCCCAATATACATTTTTAACCACATCTCTTTTGAGACAGTCCTAACTTAGGACTCCTAAGTTTGTATAAAGTTGAAAGAAATTTTGGCTGCATACTACTTGCGTCCCAAAAAGGTATATTTTTCAGGTAGTAAATTTAACGAGTAACTTGCGTCCAGGGGCGGACTGGGAAGGGTCCAGCCCACTATTCCAAGTTCATTTGCGGCCTATATATGTGAGTAATTAGGGGACTAAGCCACCCTCCAATTTATTTTACTCTAATTACGCTCATGGGCCTTATTATAATATGTACCATGTTGCCATGTTGGCTAACTAAAAGTACTCATAATATATTATTTTGTTACTATTTCAGCAGTGCCGTCGCGGTATACAAATTTTAAAGTTCACCACACAAAATTATGACTATAAAACAATAATACAAATACTAACGTAAATTTGTTATTGTGTATCACTAAAATGGTTAAAATAGTACATGATAAAAAAGTGCAATAACTATAACATTGTTGATAATTTGCAACTCACCTACTGATAATAATTTTGGACACAGTAGTATGCTCCGGAAATTTATATTGTCAATTATGAGAGTCATTTGGGAACTGACCTTTTTGTAAAACGGTAGCCAAATGGGCCATAGCCATGATAAAATAATATATGACCTTGCTAAAAAGATAGGCGGATACCTTCCTAAAAAAAACATACAGTGGACGGCTGTGGCATAAAATTGTAATGATTAATTAACAATCAACATACCTAATTTAAAATGACCGTACATTTTATACCCTCATGTTGAGTCATGTGTTAGTAGTTAATACCTGCATTATATGTTAGATAATATGCGTATAATTATATAATATTATATTACGTATACGTGATCCGCCTACACTGACCATAATATATATAATATATCAATATAGCTGGTAATCCCTAGTCCAGAAATATAGGTAGGTGCATTTTAATATTCCACATCTCCCGCCTTCACGGTATAAGAATTTTACAATTTATATTACAATATAATCATACACGATATTGTTTATATAAATATATAATCATAAAGGATCGTTTATTTTTTAAATTCATGTTAAATTTTTTTTTGGCTTGGGCGTTTTAGACCTACCATCTAATAATTTAAAAGATCATTTACTATAATATAGTGGTTATACGTTTTGACTTTTGACAAACAAAATATGAACCGCGGATTCGTATTTTGCCCGTCGGTGGTCGTTATTGTCGTGCTATCCGCCGCCGTACATTACTCGCGCGGAGAGTGCTGGGACACAGGTTGTCAACTGGAATCATGGCTGGTCAAGGGCTGCGAGCAGTACGACGGTATGAAGGAGATAAAGCGCACGCCGTGTAGCGGTGGTAACTTGTATTCCTGCTGTCACCAACAGAATGCACTTGATTCCTCGGACGCTGTGCAACTGAACAAATTCGGAGACCTCACCTATTACCATTTGGGGTTGACGGCGTGCGGCCGGGTGTATACCAACGACGACATGGTTGCGGCGATAGCGTTCAATCATTTCACAACGCCGAATCCCAATGCGGATCCCATGTGCGGAAAACGGGTGAAAATAGTCGACCCTACTACTTTGAAATCAATCATTGTGACCGTGAGGGACAAATGCGAAGGCTGCAAGGCGAATGACATAGATGTGTCTCCTTCTGCGTTTGAAAAACTTAAGCCGAAAACAGTTGGTAGATTCAAAGTCTTTTGGGGTTTTATTTGATATGTATGATGTATCATGGAGTTATGGCGTATACTTGTGGACTATACCTAGTTCATTATTTATAAGTGCGTGTACTATAATAGGTACGATAGGTCGATATGTAATATACATATCTGAAATATCTACCAAATGTAGAGTATGAGTACCTTTACGACTATATTAAACCTACCTAATTATTGCTGTACAATGTATATGGAATTATTCAACTAAATAATATTACTTCTGAAAACCACTCACACAGACCCGATGCTATAAAGAGAAAACTATAACTGTCCTCCCGCCGCCGACTGTTGCTGCTGGTTTATATAATATATTAATATTATTTATAAATATATTTATATAGTAGTATCTATTAAATGTATAATTATTATTGCCCATTGTAATATTTTTCGTTTGATAAAATTAAAACAGGTTTGCTTAACATTACATTATATTATATGTTACCAATTTTTAACTGTTGTCATTATGAATCATTAATTAATAATTATAGTGGTGTCGTACTGTGATTAATAAAAAATTAGACAATATATCATCAAATATTTTATTATTAAATTGTGATAGTATTCTTTGGCTTTTATAGTCAATATAAAATTGATAAATTACCTATACAATATAAACTATAAAGTGAATGTTTTGATATTGCACATTTTAATTCGGTACATTTAATTAATTACTAAAACAATTGTGAATTAACTTCTACGGCATCAATGCAATGGCTACATATTAACCAACTGAAAATCACTTACTAAGACCTGACGCTATAAAGAGTAAACGGTATTTGTCCGCCGATTGCAGCTGCAAGTACATGCAGCCATATAGGTTAAGTTAGGGTGATACTCATAGATAATACATTATGTATTATCTATGGACTATGGTGATACTGCAACGAGCATTTATAATTGACAGTATGAGTGTATGACAATAACAGTAGGTACATACCTATAATCTACATCGAATAAATTTAGTTGAATGAAAAATTCGCACTGTTTTGAACTGTTGGCTAAATCAATTACTCGCTCGTTTTTTTTTTTGTTTTTTTTCCTAACAATTTTCAATGTCACATTCGCGAGGAGTGAAGAACCTGTAAGACCAATATTTATTCAACTCATTGTTTGTCCGTTGTCGAATAGTTCGGGTTCAAATTACATTAATCGATTTAGTGCACGGTTGTGATTCGTATCACTTTTAAATAAGTATACGGTTCATTAAAAAAAAGTTATAAAACATTGAATAGGTGTATTATATATGGCATAATATATTATTTATAGTATAGGTACATACCTAAGCTTTTTATCACTTTTACTCGTTGAAGTATAAAATATATAATTCAATAGGTATACGATTGAATATCATATACTTTAAACAGCATTATCATTTATCATATATATAATAATTATGTATGCACCTCTCAAACCTAACCTAACGTGCTATAATAATTTTAATCCAGTGGAGTATATAACAATTATTTTCACTGTGGGTCAATTTACCACTAGTCAAGCATAGGTAGCACTAGTATAGCCTAACTAGACATTTTTTTAAGGAGCCGGGTGGTTATAATAAATTATGAATTTGTGACATAAACAATATACAAATTGAGATTGCGCTATTTTATTTTATAAATATTATGTAAAATTAATTTTTATTTATTTATTTTAAAAAAATATTGACAACCATCTATATATTTAATGTTATATTGTTATGAACCGTTATCAAAGCAAGTTTAGACAATCTATTTTTTCCTTGATGATTCCTCAAAAACGATTTTAATCAACCTATAGTGCTGAATAGCTCTTTTAAACAGTGTAAATAAAAAAGTAAATACAAAATATTGGAAATATATTTCTAAAAAAATGAATTCACCATTGACATGTGTAAACTATTAACTCTTAAGCATTGATGGTTATCACTAGTGATGATCAAAACAAGACTTTCAAAATCTTGGTCTTGGTCTTGCGGGCCCAGTCTTGGTCTTGGTCTTGGGTATACACCTTAATCTTGGTCTTGGTCTTGGTCTTGGGCTTGGTCTTGCGCAAGACTCTTGCAAAACTCTTGCTATTTTCACAAAATATAAAAAAAAAACTAAATATCTACCTGTTATAGCTGTTTAGGTTTATTGCTATGACTTCTAAGATGAAACTTAAGTAGTCCAATATATTATATAGTTTATTGATAATATAAAACATCAAACAATTTAATTTTTGTTATAAGTACTAGTTTAAAACTTTGCATTTTAAAATATTATGTTTATATTATTTTATTTGTATTTGTATTTGTTGAATCAATTTACCAGCATAATTAACTTTATAAGTTCCTATTACATTTATAATAAATATCAATAGATAATTACTAATTACTTATTATTGATCAATATAATATTTATAAAAATTAAATTGTTGTTTTTTTAATGTTCACTTTAACAAATAATAATAATAATAATAAAAACTGTATGGTTTGTTCAAATTATTAAATTGCTTAATTATTATATTCATTTGAATGATAATAATAATATGTTTTATTTATAATTAAACTTATTAATTTATTAACCTGTGTCCAGTACTATAGTACTAAATGTTTAAATTTCTTTTAATATAATATATTGGTAATAAATCATTTCTATAAATCTTATTAGGTACCTACATTTTATTTTTACAAAACGTTTTTAATTATCTTAATGTAACTAAGTTAGGGAGTAATATTGTATTTTAGATAAAGTGCATACCTTCATCATTAAATAACAATACTTTGCACATCCTACAATAATTTTAAAATTGTGACATACAACCTTTTAATTCTCAGCATTCAATATTTTTGGTAGACAACATCTTTTAAATATAAGTTTTGTAATATTATTTAGTTTTAAAATCTTATTATAGGTATTTAATAAAAAACAACTAGGTATGAATTATTTATGGTTAATAAATAAGTAATATAAAAAGTAGTGCATTTAATAATTTATTGTGAATTTAATAATAGTAAATGCATTAAAGTTTTTTTGACCAAGAGTTGATGCAAAGAAGCCATTTGGCGGATTCGTTGTTTAGCCGGTTTCGGTGCTTGCGAATAACTAAAGACGCTTTAGAAAAAAGTCTCTCTGCTGGAACAGAGGTGGCTGAAATTGAAAAAAAATCTTTTGCCATCTTAGCTAACACAGGAAAGTGAACTTGGTTTAGCTTCCACCACTGTAGTACATCTTCACTGCTTGCACTCCTCGGCTGACTTAGATATGTTTCTAGTTCTTGCTTACAATTTTGGGAATTTGTGTAACTAACTGCGGATGAATATAGTGTGTTAAAATATATGATATCTTCATCACTATCAATGGTGTCATGGCTTTCATGTTCTGGTAACTCTAACACTGGCTCTTGGTCATAGTATGTTTTGTAGATCAATTCAAATTTCTGCAGGCTCATATTTTTAATCTCTACTAGATTCTTTTTTATGCATCGACAATAGGTGTTTTTTTTAGCCCAGAAGTGTTCCTCTTCTTCATTAATATTTTTATTTTCTTCTTCTTATTTCTTTCGCACAATTTACAAAAACCAGCAATTTCATTATTCACACTTTGTATGTTATAATAATCATTAAACTTACTTTTAACACTTTGATTATTATCTAATTCATTCATAGCACCCTCGCTTTGGTCCACTATATCCTCAATGTCACTCATTTTAAAATGTTAAAGGTACAGTAACGTCAGTAACAACAACTAAAGGTGTATTACCAACAGACTACAAGTTTACGACAGTAATGAATTGATATGCTGTATAAGACACTAGTTTAAGTACCTACACAATGTCTAGTACGGAAAAATCACAAACTACGAACGAAAATATTAAAATGATACCTATCTACCATAGTCCGTAATGAGTTCCAGCAATTATTAGTACATTTGATTCAAAGTAGAGGTGTATTATAGACATAAGTCATAAATTATTCTATGAGCAAGACAATTTTCGACGTTTTCATTGATTTTGGGAAAAAAAATAATTTTTCAGTAATTAAATAGTATAAAACAAATAAAAACCATATTATTATGTTATTTTGTAATATCAATTCCAATTATTTCTAATCATTTTTTCAATAATTCGTCATTACCTCGAATACTGATCAAATTTAATAACAATACAAATTATTTCTCATTATTTTCGTTATAAATTATTAGTTAATGAAATCTAGATAGTAGATAACTAATGTTTTCGGGGAAAAAAAAATTTGCAAGACGGCAAGAGTCTTGCAGTGATGGTCTTGGTCTTGCAGCTTCGGTATTGGTTTGGTCTTGTTCTTGTAAGCCTAATCTTGGTATTGGTCTTGCTAGACCAGTATCGTCTTGGTCTTGGTCTTGGTCTTGGTCTTGCAGCAAGAGTCTTGCGAGACCACAAGACCAAGACCAATTTTGATCATCACTAGTTATCACTTATCAGCAAGTATACGCAATTTAAATTCCGATTTTCATAATTCATAATTCATATTATGTAGACTTTAAAAAAAACGAAAAATCTTACGTATGACATCAAAAGTATATACGGGCCTTGGAGCTTATACTTATGTAATATAGTATTTATTTATACATACAATAATATGCAATGTTTTAATCGAAAACGAAATTTCACTATAGGCCCTGTATACGACCCTGTATATGGTTCTATATACGCCACTGAATTTTACATGTTATTATACTCCTTATTTATTTTATGTTGCACTGTTCAATTAAATTGTTTGTAAAATTATCCTAATACATTTTTTGTATAGGTAGGTACTAGGTTATAATAAACAATATAATTAAAAATATCAATCATTGAATATATAATAATACTATATAGCATACATTTATATTTTAACATTTTAACCTACCTATCTGCAGATATTCATGACTTGTGACAAAAATTACAGTTTTAAAATACTCATATCTTTCTTTAAAATTAAAATATAAAAAAAAATCTTACACCTAACCTAGATAATAATATATTCATTTACATTTGATGATAGATTAATTCACTGTAGTATAAAAAATGATTGAGTAAAATAGATAATTCTAAACAAACAACTTGTTTCGCTTGCGCGTAATAACCAAAACGTCCTCTAAACTATAATAACTGCAATATGGTTAGTAAGATTTATGTAATTATACTAAAATAGTAAAATATAATAAGAATATGATGATTAAGTTTTAAACTGTCTATAGGAATCATCCATCTAGTGATGGACATTTTTGTGCTGTAATACTAATAGATAATAATAGGTTATATACAGGGAAAGGAGACAAGGAGTTGATTTTTGAAAATGTCGTTTTGTATAAATTCATATATACCTTTATTTTTTATATACTTTGTGTACATATTATAATACCTATAATATATATAAATAAATTATTTCAAAATCGTGTTAAATCACCTATCCCGAACTTATAATATATGGGCATAAAGCTACGCAATAAGCAGACCGCGGTGGCTGCTATTAAGGGCAAAATATGACTTCATACTTAGTAGACGGATTGCCGCGGCACGTAAATGTGCTGGTCGTGTCGTCGTACGCGTAACTGTAGGCGTCCGGACAGGCGTTCTTGAAGAATGCCGGATAGTTGTTAGGCCACGAGCTGCTCTTACAAGTGGCCGGGGTGTTGTGGGCACCTCGGCAGCAGTAAGTGTCCGTGTTGAACCGCTCACATGCGCTCTTACACGCCACCACACTGGAGCCATCGGCTGCCTTGACGGCCAGCTCGGATTCTTTTTCACACCGGTTTGGGCGAACGAATTTCTTGTATATTATAAAATATAGTATTAGGAAATAATAATAAATGCATAATTATTAATAAATAATCTATCTATCTATGCATTATTAACATGCACATAAGCACATTTTTTGTCGCACCAATAACTCCGCCTGTAAACGCATATAGTAGAGGAAAATATATTTCGAAATTTATTGTAGAGTAGATTTGCTTAAAAAAATTGCTTACATAATATAATATAATATTTTTACAAGTAAAATACGAAAATAGGAATACACTGGTGGCGTAATCTGTCCAGTAAAGTTAAAATAAGAAAACATATATAAATATGAAAATGTATAAAAAGCACTAAACTAATCTAACCAATCTATAAAAAAAATACGTCAAATATTGTTTGTTATTCAAATCTAGGTACGTTGAGAAATGCAATACGTGTTTATTTTACAATTAAAAATGTTTATTATGGTCAAATTTCGACCAATTGATGATATTATAGTTTTAATAAAATCAATAAATCTAAACTTATACAACTTTCGTTGTCAAATAATGGTTGTATAAAAGCGTAGGCAAATTGACCTATTGACTTAAATCTATGATATAATAGGTATACCCGTATATAGATATAGCGGGCTGCCATTTCTTCAGATTCAAAGCACGCTGTTCCGATTTTCATCAAGTCCCGGCCAGGACGACAAATTATACTGGTTTCCTATTTTAATTCCCGTGCCTCGAATAATGTTCAGTATTACAAAAAACAATACAAATTTATATTTATACCTATTTGATTTTGTTTCTAGTGTTTAAAATAAAATAAAATAAAATTATCATATAAGTTTCGTTTCCACCAATGACCTTCTAATCATAAATTAATGTTTTTCGGCCATCGTTTATTTTGTTATATTCATAAACATTTTCAAGCATATTTATTTGGTATGACGTCATGACGAGTATAACACAGAGACTCGTATCACAAAACTATTTGTTATTTGTTTTCGTGCGATGTTAATTGTTATGTATCAATAAGTAAATATTAGTGTACTTTTTTCCGGGTGATTACGGAAATACAGTGATAGCCGGTAGACGAATGTTAAATATTTGAACAACAAATGGCTCCGAAAATACTATGTCGATTCACTGAAAAATTGCAAAATCCATTATTCTTTATTAATGAAGTAAAAAAACGAAACGAAAACACGATTTTTAATAAGTTGGTAAGGGTATGGTAAAATAATTAGACTACACTTACTATTAGATATAGTGTATAGCAGCATATGGCTAATGAATATCTATATTAAATACTAAGTGAAGCGACAAATTCTGCATATTGATTTTCATAATATATATGATGTGCGTTTTTTAATTTGTCATTACCTTTTAAAGTTTTAAGGCGAGAAAAAGGCTTGAATTTTCTACTTTGAAAGTTTCTGGTATCATATAATCTGATCTACTCGAGTGGCAGGGATGGGAGAAAATAATAGGACCCGGTTCCGAAAATTCCGAATACGTCTCAGAAAACTTATTTAAGTCAAATACTTTCTGCAAGTAGGTAGTAGGTACCAAAATACATATTTTATTGAATCAGTTTTTAAATTTGATCACACATTTTATTAGCTATTAATAAAATAGTCGTACGAAATCGAAATAAACATAATATAATATGTGATACAAACTACCAAGTACGCGGAAACGGGTACCATCACTAGTGTATTATATATGATGAAAACAAGTGTCGTTCGCGGCCAGCAGTAATAGCGATAATAAAAATACGGATTTTTTCATTAATATGTACTAAAAAATATCACAGTATGCTAAATAATATGTAATATGTATGTTGTATTACAATTTGTAAAAACAACCATTGAAAAATTAAAAAATGTACACAATTAAAACCAATTATTTGTATTTGTATAAACTAATTAATTTTGTATTCTGAGCGGAGCGAGGAATATATTAATTTTACAGTGATGTGTGTTTTTTTTTCTTTTTTTTTGCGTCTGTTACCACGTTTAAGAGCAGTAAAAGTGCTCAGATTTTCTTCATCAGCATCTTTTCCGGTAGGAAAGTGAGTCTAGTTGGTACATTAGAGGGTCAAATACAAAAAATTCCCCATAGTTTTTAATGCGTCGGGAAAAACAACAAAAAAATTAAGGGAAAAACGAGAATTTTAATGCGAGGCCAATTTTTGACAAAATTGATTTTGTTTTTTGTGTAACATTAAAAGTAAATATATGTACAGTAGATATATGAAATTTTCACAAAATGTTTATACAAACAATTTCCATACACAATAAAATCGTCAATATATTTTGACTTTTTTTGAGCTATTTATAAGCATAACATTGATTAAATATACATATTTATTATTATTTTTATTCTACCGGTTTGTGTATAATTGTGTACAATTTAGTATTTACCTACGCTATCTATTGTCACATAATCCGTACTAATTTACGTGTTTCCATATTACGTATATAGCCTTAGATCATATACAATGTTTATGATCTAAGCGTATAGCTATGGTCTATCTATGTCACGGCTATAGATACTAGATAGTATCTATAGCCGTGATCTATGTATATTTAATCAATGAGCATAATCCATTTTTTGGTTTTTTTATCATTATCAATAAAAAATGTTCAATCGGTCAAAAACTTGAAAATTTAACACAAGGTTCTTCATAACTTGTTGTAAGTAAAAATTAAACAAAAGTTGAGCGTAAGTCTCCAATAGTTTTTATAAGCGTAAAATACGTAAAAATCACGAACATGCTGCAGTTTTTTTAATTAGGAAATTCATAAAAACTGTTCTATTTAAATCAAAGATTTGAAAATTCAAAAAAAGATTTTTTATAAGTTTTTCTACTTTTCTAAAACAGAAAAAGTTCATCGAAAAGTCAAACTAATTTTTTATGAACGTTTGAAATTAGGAATTGGATATTCACTCGTTTTGTCCGGGAATGATTTTGATGTAATTCAAAAAAATTAGGTAAGTACTGTAGACATTTGAAAATTTTACCAAATGTTTAGATTATCATTTTATATTCACCAAAAAAATTTAAATTATTTCAACAATTTTTGAGCTAATTGAGAGCATAAGAAATTTTTGGTTTCTTAAAATTTTTTTTCTTAAGATATCCATAAAAATTGTCTTGAAAATGTGATTACTTATTTAAGAGAGTTGTGAAAAAGTGTGTAACTTCATAGGCTTGCGTTATAAGTTAGAACTTTGACAAAAATCAAATATTTTTTTAATTTAATATTTTTCAAAAACTGATTTTATTATAATTTAAAAATAAAAAAATATAAATTGTATTTAAATTGAATAATTAATATTTAAACTTCAATTGGAATAAATATCTAATCAATAATAACAAGTTTAAAATAAGTAGGTATCTCAATAATTAACATATTTTATAATATTTTACTAATACATGTACAATGTACATATTATAGTCTCTTCATGATGTTTCAGAAAAAATATTTTACCTTTTCTAAATTCAAATAGTGTCACCAAAATTAAAACAATATTAGTTTTCACCGTCCTCATTATTGACCAAATCAGATCACTTCATTTTTTCATAATAATGATGTAAAATTAATATACTTGATATTTTTTATCCTTATTTTTCACACATCAATTATTTGAAGTTATTGCAAGTATTGCTGTAAATAATAAAATAATTTCTCAAAAAAAAAAAATCCAATTCAAAAATTTATTTTCTGTATAAATATTATAATTAAATATTAGTAAGATATAAGAATATATTTTAAGGTGGTATACATTTTGATAAAATACTCTTTTGTGTAGTTCACCTACGTTCTGATACAGTTCAAAATAATACATATTTTTGTTGATGCTATTTTTTTAGTTATAATCGATTGCATTTAGGTAGGAAATTTTAATACTCCTCATGATACCTCACTAAAACGAAGAATGACATTAGGTTCAAAAAAAAAATTTGTCAACATTTTGATAAATAAAGGAAAATCGTCGGGATTTTTTAAAGAAGAAGCCTATTGAAACAACGTCAATTTATCAAATGCATTGGGAATTTGGGATACAGTTTTTAGTCATTAATCACTAATCAGAACCAAAATGCTGTGATACTCGGGGTTTGGATATACCTAGAAAGCCAAAAAAAGCGATACAAATGTTACAAGTCACAATCTCTAATACAAGTACAACACATATTTATATATGGTATATTTATTTTAAATACATTATAATTTTATAGGAAACCATTCTCTTATTTTAAATACATTTGTATATCATTTATTGATTGTACAAATAAGGTATAAAATGTTTGTTCTGTTTTTTTTTTTTATCAAGTTGTAACATTTTATTTTATTTTGTAAATTATTTGAATTATAAAAATAAATCAACATAAAAAACTAGTTACTTATTATTTTTATACAAAACATATTATAAAAATAAGAAAATCCAACGATTAAAATTAATCAAAAATTAATAAACAACCAAATGTTTATATGATTGAATCAATGGTTACAAGTTTAAATGATAAAAAAAAATGTAGAAAAAATAATATTTGAATCATATAGTTTGAAACTCAATCTCATACAGATTTATTATTGATACTTGAATGTGTCATTTCAAGATCTCGAAATGTGATTGATATATCTAGATAGGATTTAAATTATAATTTAAACATAATAAATAAAGTTAATTTGATTAATGTATTAAATTACCATTGCATTCATCCTCTGAACAGCTTTCATCCGGAGTAAAACGACATTCATTATTAAGATATGACTTAAGTTTGCCACTTGAAGCTAACATTAAACCTAAAAAGGGGGGTGATGGTTTTAATGGCCTGGTTAAATATTCTGGATGGAATTGTGTAGCCACATAATATGGATGATCTTCAAGTTCACATATTTCCATTCTAACTTTTTCTGTATCTGTTCCAACAAATTTTAAACCAGCTTTTTCTAGACGTTCTACATAATCAATGTTTACTTCATAGCGATGACGATGCCTTTCTTCAATTGTTTCAAATCCACCATAGAGTTTATCTAAAATTATACAAATTTATTCAGAAATGTAAATATTTATAAAATTATTAACATTTAACAAGAAGTTTTACTCACTTATAATAGATGAATTTCCTTTTTTAAAAACTGTTGTTCTTTTACCAAGCCTCATTGTACCACCTTTATTTTCAGGACAATGTTCAGGCATTTCGATTATTAATGGGTATTTGGTACTTGGATTTATTTCAGTAGTATCAGCATTTTCCAAGTGTAATACATTTCTATGAATATTTAAGTGTTTGGTTGTTATTTAATATAACACATTTTATACAATTATACATATTATTAATGCTTTAAAAAATACCTGGCAAATTCAATAACAGCAACTTGTAAACCAAGGCAAATTCCCAAAAATGGTTTACGATTTTCTCGACACCATTTACATGCTTCTATTTTACCTTCAACACCTCTTGTACCAAAACCTCCAGGTACAATTATACCACTAGTTAAGGAAAATAAAATATTATACAAACAATTTCTTAAGCATGTATGATTAGTTCACTTACTCACTACGGCATAATTTCTGCCATGCTTCATGGTAATCAACGGGATTTGATAATTTAGTTTCAGTTTCAAGATTTGCAGCTTCAACATACTATATGCAATAGACACAACAAATAAAATTAATAGTTTAATATTGTTTGAAATAGGATATTAGGATATAAAAAGTTATTACTGTAATAGCCACTTTATGGTTGATATGAGCAGCAGCATGAATCAATGATCTAGAAACTGATGCATATGCATCAGTAAGTTGTGTGTACTTACCAACCAAAGCTATTTTTATAATTTTTTGAGAGTTATCAATTCTGAAAATAATTTAAGATATAAAATACCTAAGTATTTAAATTATGTACATTTTTTTATTGACAGGTTTGTTATTTTATCACCAACTTATCAACCCCCATCCCTCCACAAATGTTAAAAAATAATTAGAAATAAAATATAAGTTCGTTTATTTTATACTAATACATTTAAGCTACTTAAAGAAACTTATTCATGATTTTAGAATTCAACACATATTATAAAATATATAAAATTAAAAATCATTAATATTGATTTTGTAATACAAGACTCAGTTTACTGTTTAATAAAATACAAATAAATTTGTATTAAGTTTACAAATGGAAAAAAAAAATTGTATTTCAATTGTGTTTTTAATTTTATCAATAATATAAGTATAACAATTATAACATTAAAATGTATAAAAATATTTAAATTTTTAATGCCGATACTTATATTTTTAGTTTAAGAATAGACATTTTTTTAATATTATTATAAGAAAAATTAGAACCATTAAATATTTTAAATTTATTTTGGAATTATTACGGTGAATATAGTAATAATATAATGAATTATACTTGTCAGATAGTTTTTTCCACTGTTTCATATAAATCCGATTATAAGCCACATTTATGGGAAAATTTAAACGGTCTTGTAAAAATTCTAAAGCACCTTGATTTTCCATAAATAAAGGCACTTTATAAATTGAATCCAAATCATGCATAAACAATACCTAAAAAAAATATACTATTTAAAGAATAAAAACAAATACTAATAAAATAGGTTGAACATACTTGTCTAGAAGCTACATCACAGAAAGTTGATATTTTTCTTTTTACTTGTTCAACATTAGAACATGGTTTTGTACTTCTACAAATAACAAGATCAGGTGTTAAACCTAAGCCTCTTAGTTCACGAACACTTGCTTGAGTTGGTTTTGTCTTGTCATCTCCAGTTGCACCAGGCTATAGAAAAAAAGTATCATAATACAATATAAATAGTTAAAACTAATATTATCATAGTAATTATATGTACCTGAAGAATAAATGAAACATGGGCACACACAAAATTTTCCTTTTTTACTTTAAATTGAAACTGTCTAAAAGCTTCAACAAATGGCATGCTTTCTATATCACCAATTGTACCACCAAGTTCAACAACGCAAACCTAATAACATAATTATAATCTAATTTATTAACACCGACAGATATATTCCGTTATGTGTTTGGTATTATTACATTAGTCTTAGTCCTTGCTATAAAATATAAGTAACATAAGCTTATACTTAGAACTATAGGTACTAATACTTTTGGTACTATACTATTAGTACTAATCTTGTATGTACGAGAATAAATATACATTTATAATTAGTTTAGATGAAATATATTGATAATTTATAGGCACATTATTATTTATTTAACAAATATGTAAAAATATGCAATTTACAAAACATGACTAGAGGTATATTAAATATTATAAATAATCTTACATCGGGTTCTACTTTATCATCGCTCACTGGTTGTTTAGCTACACGTTCAACCCATTCTTGTATCGCATCTGTGATATGGGGTATAACTGAAAAACATAATTATGATAAATATCAATGAATACGTAAAAATTACATAAATTAAAATATCTAAATAAATTGAAAGTAATAATTATTAAATTGTATGATATACTGCTTTCAAAATTGGAAGTGGATACAATTTTCTAAAGATTATTATTAAGATAAATATTGATTGTAATTTGCAATACAAACAGGACGGATATCAATCACTTTAAATTAACTTATAATTTAGTTTTATCAAAATATTTATATCCAATTAGTTAATTATATTATGAAAAAAATAGTAAATTTATTTTTAGAAACCATATAAATTAAGTAGTATTAAATAAATATACAATGTGTACATAGGGTAATTAATTTAACATAAAAAACTCACTATACCGAAAAGTATTAACATTTTTACATAACTTGCTTGATGGAAATTATTATTAATACAAGTTAAAAGTATTTATATAAATTAGTTATCTCAAGTTTTTTAGTAACTTTGTATTCTTTAGAGTTTAGGTTATTCAAATAAATTAACCCTGAATAAAAAATAGGTATAAATTATAGAAAATCTATTGATAGTGACAAACACAATGACATATTTTGTATATGAAAGCTATTTAATTGTCAACTCCTTTTCTTAGTTGTTTTTGTTTCAAATTATAATGCTTTGTATTATCCACAAGTGAAGAAACTAGTTTTAATCATGTTTCTATATTATATAATCTATAAGATAATACTACAATGGATATCATTAATAGCAAAATATTAATTAATAGTATAAATTAAAAATAAATTGGTCTGTATGGCAATTTTTTTTTTAGTGGTATATTTAATTCTAAAATCAAGACACGCTCTATTCATTTTAATTCTGTAAAAAAAATAATATCTAGATTATACTCTTTATATTTTATAGTACGGAGAGTGGAAATTATCTTTCTATACTAACTACACTACACACCTATTTTATATCATGCCTCTGCATAATAAACTGTTATTGATGATCTCAATATCAAGATTTACCAAACTGTTTCATAGAATCAAACGGGAGTAACCCACCTATAAGCTACCTAGTAGTTGATACATTAGAAAAAAATATATCGATACATTCATGTATATTAATCCAAGATAGCCAAGCAGAAAAAAGAATTTAGTATACTTGATGAAAAGTAATTTTCCTACACTTTAGCATTGAATATTAAACTTACAACAATGTAGGCATGACAAGAAATATTTTAACACCCTGCATGAATCCACTCATGATATGTATACAGATATTTCTATACAAGTAATTATTGTCGTGATTGGTACCGCTAAGTAAGAATATAAAACACAATTTTATTTCTGCATTATTAAACAGCCAGAAATCAAAGTTACCTTGGACAGTTTTTCCCAAGTAATCACCACGTCTTTCTCGATTGATAACTTCTTGATATATTTTGCCAGTCGTTATGTTGTTCTGGCTGTGCAAAGTGACATCTAGAAATCGTTCATAATTGCCCAAATCCAAATCAACTTCGCCACCGTCATCCAACACATAAACTTCACCTAGAAAGGCAAATGAAACACCCGTTTAGATTTATACAAGCATATAACATAAAGTAGACAACTATTTAAACGTTATTTTAAATTTTTCTAATAAGTAGTCTAAAATAGTGTTGGATTAAGTAGAAATTTTAGTTTCAATCTAAGGAATTTAAGTAGGCATCTATACAAATTATTTAGCATATTTTTATATCTCCAATTTAAAATTGTACCCATAGGTAGAGATAGTCTATAAATACATGTTTAATCTATAATTGATTTTGTACAATTTACCTATTTACAATAATATAATAGTACCAACTTATTGAAGAAAAAATTGCCTATAATAAAAAATGTGTGAAATCACAAATTTTGGAATTTGATTTTCTAGCTTAAAATTTAACTAGTCAATTCAAAAAACTTTAATCTTAATTCGAAAAAGATATTTTTAGTTATGCAATGCAATTCTGAACGTTAAGGCAAGCATCGAGGTAAGAATTTGATGTATGTGTACAAGAAAATATTAATAGTATGATCATAAACGTTTTAAAAAAAAATATTGGCAAGTAATGCTTGTATTAAAACAACATTAAAAATAAACGAAAAGTGTTTTTCGAGCACATTAATGGTTCTCGGATGATCATAATTCATGAGCTACATTAATCCGAAATCTGATTATTACACGCACACACCATGTTCGTAAGGTGAGAATGTCCCGGCGTCTATGTTCAGATACGGATCGATCTTAATGGACGTTACGTGGACGCCGCAAGACTTCAGAAGTGTGCCGATGGACGAGGCGATGATGCCTTTGCCCACGCCGCTCATAACACCACCGGTGACCAAAATGTATTTCATGATTTTATAATTCTTCCGGTCAAAAGGAAACGCCGAGGACGACTGAGGTAAATGTAGAAGTAGATGTCACGGACGCGCAAAACAAACACACTGTCACACCGACCGACGACGACTGCGGACTGAACACTGAACGACTGAACGGCGCAGAATGCAGAAATCCGATTGCACAGTGCAGGGTAAAGACAATTTTAACGGGTGCGGGGTGAAATAGTTATTGAGATATAATCGACCGTAAATCCTTGTCGTCACCACGATGTCGACAATGGTTATTGACAAATGACAATGCTTTATGGTAGGAACGTAGAACGCAGACTGCTCAACATGACAACATATTATATTCTCAACTGCGATAGCCGATGGGGTTATGACGGGGGATGACGCTGCGACGTTTCACCATTAAGTACAAAACGAGGAGGTCCACAAAGTGCCAGTTACAAATTACAATACTGAATAGAAGTCGGATTAGTGATTACAGAATGCAAATTGCAAATTGACATGAGTGTGTATGGATTTGTAATAATTTATAATTGTAAATTGACTGAATTTGATGTGTATACTGTATAGGTGCGGTGAGGGACAAGTGTCAAGTAGACAACGACGTTTAGTTGACTTTGGCGTGCAAAAAGCGCGGAAAAATATAAGCACACATTTTTAGGTTATTGTTCTTATCATGGTTACCAAGGTGGTTATTATCATAGATAATCTATACATGGTTACATGGTATACATATGGTTGATACCACAGCTTAATTATATTTAACTACTTTAGTAACGAGCTGTATGCTCTTCGATCATACTTGAATACATGGTCTAGAAATTCGCTAGGCCACGATTTAAGATATAAACCGGCTTAAAATTATCCCACATTATCCTGCACCGGGATAATGAATCATGTTAATGATATGATGCAAACATCCCGGTTCGTTTTTTTTTCACACCGGTTAAGGTTAAGTTGGCAAATGTCTAGGGTATGTCCCACCACGGTCTTAACTAGATCAACTAGATTCCTCTTGTTGTCAACGTCTAGTGTCTAGTCTAATTTCTAAGGCCGTTGTATGTTCCATTCATGTATTTATTATCTATCTATAAGATAATCTTTTTATGGTTATTTAAAATTGTGGAGGTAACGTCACAAAAACCTGTGGTTACATAATAATTCAAGAAAATATTTCAGAATTTATATATTATAGTATTATACTCTGTGATAATATTGGTGATAATAATGGTATTATCGAAATTCTCTGGATTTTTTTATCTATTAAAATAAATTTTCTGTGTTTATATCATAGAGTAATATTACTCTATGGTTTATATGCCTATATGGCCTACTTATATTGCTATTTGCTGTCTATATTCTATAATTTATAATTATTAATTTCATTTATTCTGGTGTGCAGGGGCACGGCCGCACGGGTCAAGTCCGTGTTTCGTCTCGTGACAATGTTATGATTTATGGCGTAATGTCGTACAATTTTTTTCTTACAAGTTCAAACTTCATATTGGCTCACTGAAATCACAGAATAGATAAAAATATTATCTCTGCCCCGAAGGTCAAGGACGAACATGTTCAAATGATAAGAGAACTGATCAGCTTATTGAAATATTATTAAAAATTTTTTTCACAATTATTTCTCCGCTACTAAAGTCTTTACTGTTTAATAGCTTTCTGCTTTAGTTTCACTTGACATCTTCCCGCCGAGTGCCGACAGGTAAAAAGTTTTTTTTCTTAACACACCACATCATTCGTATACCGAACATGTCGTCCAAACAAAAAGTGTGCATTTTGGGATCCGGAAATTGGTATGTATAAAGTTGTTACTTTTATGATTATTTACATTGAATGAATTGAAACATTTTTCATTGACAAACCAAAAATTGTCTTTAAGTTTATCCATGTTAATTCGTTATAAAAAAAACTGTTTGGTAAATATTTTGCCCCATCACTCACTAGTTTTAATAATTTGAATAATTTGTATTTTGTGATTGAAACAACTAAAATAATGTTATATACTGTGTAGTTTTTTACAGTTCAATAGATAATGATTTGTATTTTGATTAAACCAAATATGTATATTGTTAAGACAATATTATTATTTTTTTATTTAAAATGTTGGACTTACACAACTATATTTACACATTATAAAAACATTCTTTAAAGGTCATCATAAGTTCTTGAAATTTATTGTTTCATAGAAGTTATACTAATACATTCAGTATAAAAGTAGGCATGCAAAATAAATAATAATCTTATTTTTGTAATAAATAAATATGTGTGTTACAATAACTGATTTTAGTTTTTTACTTAATGATTTTTTTTTAAGAAAATTGTTTAAATAACCTGCTTATGGATAGGTTATATAAAGTAATTTTAAAGTCTATACAATATTATATAATCTATATTTAATCATTTGTAATCCCTACTTAATATTATTTAAAATATTTGAAGAAGGTTGCCATTTTTCTCAAGTACCAAATAATTACCTAGTATACATTTTTTTTCAAAGAACTACTCATTTTAAATAAATCTAAAAATAAACAATCGTGATACCTACTATTATCTTATGTTCATTTTCATTTTAGTTTAAAAAAAAAGCAGTCAAGTAGGGAATTTTTCTGTTTTATAGTATAATATCTCAAGAAGTAGTTCTTCATTGAATAGGTCACTTTAATGGATTTGTTATTTTAATTCAATTATTTTGTTTTTTCTGATTATTTTAAAAAGTTCTTGGACATTTCTACAAGAAACCTTCCTCAAAGTATATGATTGTATCATTATTTTCTAGCAAAAAAAAATGTCTTCAGACAAAAAAACAACATAAAAACAAAACATTTATGGCCCTGCTTAGAATCTAAAAACTTAAAACAATAATTATATTTAACCTATAGTTATGAAATAAATTAAATTGGTTTTTAAGAGTTTAAATTATAATACAATTTAAAACGTACATACCTTATTTAATTATTATACAAGTTATCAGTTAATAAACTAAATTATTTATTGAAATACAATTTCCTTGCTAATTTTTTTTTTAAAAATAAATGTTGTATTGATCTCCGAACAAAAAAAATGTAAAAGTTTTATTTTATTTTAAAACATCATTTTAAAAATGTACCATCAATAATTAAACAATAATTGAATTAATACAATGACTTGAACACAAAAATATATACTTGAGGTTAGTCTCACAGTTAAGACACCAAAAAAATATTATAACAATTTTATAATATGTCATTTATACATTGTACATTAGGGGTTCAGCAATAGCAAAAATAATTGGTTCAAATGCAGCCCGTTTGGATTCATTTGATTCTTGTGTAAATATGTGGGTTTATGAAGAAATGATTGATGGAAAAAAATTGACTGAAATAATTAACACCACTCATGAAAATGTGAAGTATTTACCTGGAAAAAAACTCCCTGAGAATGTGGTAAGTTTTTGTTGAATTAATCATTATCGTGTATTAGTGCAAATATTTTATATTCTTTAAATCTTATTTAATTTGTATTTATTATGATAAAATAATACTGGGCTCTTACTAGTATGCTTTCAAAAATAACAAAAGGTAGAAATATCAAAATGTATTTACTCATTAAAAAGTATATCTTATTGGCCCACAGATATGTTTAATAAACTAGATACCCAACTGAATATACTGCTGTATATTACTAATATGTCGAAGCAGATGGCAGACATTTAACTCGAGGCCACATATATGTACAGTATACAATATATAAATATATATTTAATATACATATCTGTGGCCTCGATAATGGCGGATAATAACATCATCAGTTAGCAATCTAGCTTATTGTATATATCTGTGTATTGGCCATTGAGTACTTTTGTTAACCTCTAAGGTTAATCATAAATAAAATAGAATATTTAGCAAAGTTTTAAAGTGGAATAATGCAGATAATAAAATAATATTTTATTTATTAACTTGCACTTTTAAACAAACTAAATTAAGGCTTATTTATAGTAAATATTTGAGTGTTTATAAAATGATTAATAACTACTTATATCATTATATTCCTACATTTAATATCTATTTTTAATTTAAATACTTATATGTAATGTATAGGTAATATTAGTTATAATTAAACATGTAGTCATGTTGATAATTCAATTTACACAAATAGTGAAGAATTAATTGTATGTTGTTTTTTAACAGTAGGTATGTAAATATATGACAATGACATGGATTAAGGGCATTTAGTTATCTTCAATGTCATTTAATTTTTAGCTCATATTTATTTGACTTACTGCCAATGGCTTGGCAATACAAAATTTACTATTTATCATATAGTGTAATGTAGTTATTGTAAAATTATATTTAGCTTCTAAAATTAATTATACATTTTTATTTACCTACTAAATACGTCAATTCATAAGTTAGAAATAAAATATTTAGTAATAACAATTTTTTTTTGATAATTATATTAGAGAATAATATATTAGATAAATATACTAAATAATGTTAAGTTGGAATTTTAACTTAACTGTAAAATTATATTTTTTCACTATAAAATAAGTTTTGTTGATATATATTATAGAAACTTGTTTAATTACATTTTCACTCAAACTCGCTAAATGTAATAGTTACAAACAGTCAACTTGTATAAATAGTTAAGATATAGTTATAATTAACTTATTGAGAACATTATTTTACTTCAAATTTAACTAGGTTATTGCATATCTCGACCAAAACTTTACTTTATTTAAAATTGATAAAAATTGTAAAAATATTTAATAAGTAAAAAAAATTTTAGGTGGCTGTACCTGATGCTGCTGAAGCAGCCAAAGATGCGGATATTTTAGTGTTTGTTGTTCCGCATCAATTCATACCAAAATTGTGTTCTAGTCTTGAAGGGTTCATAAAACCTACTGCTACGGCACTTTCTTTAATTAAAGTATTTACTGTTAATATGTAAAACTTGTAATTCATTAATTTTTTTTATGTTATTTGTATATTTTAAAGGGGTTTGATGTAGCAGAAGGTGGTGGAATAGCTCTGATTTCACAAATTATACAAAAACATTTAAAAATTGAAGTCTCTGTACTAATGGGTGCTAATTTGGCCAATGAAATTGCTGATGAAAAATTTAGTGAAACCACTATTGGTAAATTACTTATGTTTAAATTGTCTGATTTATATTAACAAATAGTTTTATTTAGGATGTAGAGATAAAAAAATTGGACAAATTCTTAAAGATGTAATCCAGACTGACTATTTCCGTGTTTCGGTTGTTGATGATGTTGAAGCTGTCGAAGCTTGTGGTGCATTAAAAGTATTTAACTTGAATAAACTTGATAAATAATTTTTATATTATAATATATATATGTTAATGTTTTTTTATTTGTGCATTTAGAATATTGTGGCTGTTGGAGCTGGTTTTATTGATGGTTTGAAATTAGGAGACAACACTAAAGCAGCCATAATACGTATAGGTCTTATGGAAATGATTAAATTTGTTGATACATTTTACTCTGGTGCTCGACTTGGTACATTCCTAGAGTCATGTGGTGTTGCTGATTTAATCACTACATGCTATGGTGGACGTAATAGAAAAGTATCTGAAGCTTATGTGACGTCAGGAAAAGTAAATAAAACTTATATAATTTATTTATTAGTGTACTCTGGAGTAATTTAAATAAGATATTATCTCATTTTTATTTTATTTAGAAGATATTTCGAGCTAAGCTCCATTTTTTTCCTGTAAACAAACTGTTTCAGTAAAAAAATTTTACGAGGTCTTGTTATTAAAAAACTGTTTTTAGATTAGGATTTACATTTATTTTTATTCTGGATTTATTGTCATGTTCTGTTTTATTAAAAATGTAGAATCCTAATTATATTTTTCTATAATTCCCAAATATCTTATTACTTTGCCTTTTATAGTTCTTATTATATTATTTTATCATAATCGTCTACCATATTTAGATGATCAAAGTCTGTTGGTTCTGTAGTGTGTTGGACAATTTCAATTGCTATTAATTACATTTCCAATAGCATAATTAAATGTTATTGTTGATGATAGTGATATACTTTAATGGTTATTTTGTTTACAACAAAAGAATTTATCAAGTTTTCATTAAGAGTTCAAAATTAATAAAAATATTAATAACAACCATTATCTCATAATGTACCAATTTAATAAAAAACAAATGTCAATGTATACTAACAATTTAATCATAGTTCATATCTATGTTTAAAATGTTAATGTTATTTCAATAATATTTAATGAACTATTTATGAATTTGGAATAAAATGTATATTGAATGTAAATACCTTTACAAAATGAATAGGACAATAATATTATTGAATATAATCTTTAATGACCAATAAATATTTAATCATACTTAAATTAAGCACTATTGATTTTCTATACATATTATTACTTATTAGTCAATTGAAGAACTCGAAAAAGAATTGTTAAATGGACAAAAACTTCAAGGACCAATCACAGCTGCTGAAGTAAACTTTATGCTCAAAAATAAAAATATGGAAAAAGAGTAAGATAATTTACTATATTTTTAAAGAAATAATTTATATCCTTAAAAATTATTTTTCAGTTTCCCATTGTTTACAACTGTTCATAAAATTTGTATTGCGGAATTAAAACCTAGTGATTTAATTGAACAAATGAAATTAAATACAGATACGTAAGTTATATATATTATATTTTAGTCACCGAGCATAAATTATAGCATAACATAAATTTTATGGTATAATTATGGTTTTTTTAAAAAAACGAGTGAAATTTCGTTTACAAATTTAAAAAATAATATTTTAAGGATAATAGTTAAGATATAAAAATGTGTGTATAAACACGGCTTGCAAGGAATCAATACCCATAAATATACCACTGGTAAAATATATGTATGCTATTTAATAGTTATTAATTTAATCATAAAATTTATTATTACTATTAAATGTTATTGTATGTATTTTGTTAACAATAGTAAAAGGTATTTTCATTGTAACTTATTTAACTGTTTATTTTTAATTAAATATTAGAATAGATTTTTTATTTTATTTCATATTATCAGATTCAATTGAACTGTGGGATTTAAACTTATTTTTTTTAATTGTAATTTGTTCAACTTTTAATAATAAATTTGCATGCATTTGTAAAGTTATAGTTTCAAGTAATCTATTTTTATTTTTTACTGCCTATAATATGTATGTGTTTTGATATATATTTGTTTATTGATGTGCATTAATTATTAATAATTGTTGTCATTGTTCTTGCTTAATTATTTTCAATCTTAACAGTAATATTGTGTTTTACTTTATATAATTTATTTCTTGCCAGAAAAAATTTTTAATTTCTACACACTAGAAATTCTTGTTTTTAAATGTTAGGTTATATTTCATGCATGCCCTTCAATAGTTTAAAATAAACTATTAAGTGTTTGTATAATATTTACAGGTCTGACAAATTAAATCTGGACAAATGTAACCTGTAGGAATGATACTTATTTTTTTTAATTCAAATACAAATCTAAGTTTTGTTTAATACATCTGTATTGTTTTATTTTATTTTAGAAAAACTGAACAAGCTGGTGGCGAATAAATGAGATAGTTGTTCCGACATTGTTAGGTTTTCATAGAGTATAACATTATTACTGCAAGAGTTAGATACTATGTTATACAATAAATACTCACTATGCACATCAATGTCAGCAGTAGCGCCGAACCCTATGTTGAAGTCAAGCCTTGGCCAGACATCTTTTAAACATTTAGGATGGGGCTGCTTCATATTTCTACTATACCTTCCACTTGGTACTTCATTGGGACCAATATTTAGATATTGTGACCTTTTTAAATATTTTTTGCCAGACTAAATTTTTAGGACTTTGGCGCTACTGAATATCAGTCTGTCCCATATCTTTTTTGTTAAATTTATATAATGTAGATTTATTTATTTGTGTCACTTGTGTCGTTTTTAAATGTTTATAGCTTTTTTTTTGCACTACCTCAAATAAAAATGCACCAATTTCAAATGTTACCAAATTATATTGTATTAAGGCAATCAAAATATAAATACATAGGATTTGTTAGTTAAAATAAATAAATGTGTATTAAAGTAACGAAACAATTATTAACCCAGAGGTCACTATTATGACTAGTAATAATATTTCTTTAAAACTGCTTGGATCATCTGCATAGCGATTTTTGATGGTTAATCTTCGATTTCTTATTTCCAATAATGGTATAATAATATTCAATATATCCGGTATCATCAAGAAGAGATCTCTGATCACCTAAACATAAAACTTGTTTAAGTAACTTAAAATCAATATATGAGCATAAGCACTTAGTACATTTACTATATCTGACTTAATAAACATGAATAAAATCCAGTTAACATATTATTTATTTATATTGATAATAAATTTATATTAAGGGATTCATTCATATGAAATAAAATAACATTTTAAATGCGTCTGAAGCGTTAAAAAAGGTATGATTTCAAAATATCAACAAATCATTAAATTATGTAAACTTAATTATTCAGTTTTTAGATTATAAAAAAATGACATTGGGATGACATCCAGAATAAACCACAAGTTCATAATATACAAGACAAGAAATATATCAATAAATAAATTCAAAAATCTGTAAAAATATATAAAGAAATTTAGTTTTGGTTATGGGCCATTTATTTTTTAGCTAAAACTTTCGATTTCTAACAAAAAAACTCTTAAGTTTGGATTTGTAAATTAGACTGGCTATCCAATCCATGACACACTGTATAAGTGTATAACATATTAACATATATGTAATAACTAATAATAAACATGATGTTCTTTAAGTATGAACTTTTATTATTATAATGTGTAATTAGTAGAATAGATTGATTACAATTGTCATATCGGTTTCACTTTGAGTGAGGTCATTTATTTGATACCAATAATAAATGCCTAGTATAAGTAGATAAATAACTTATACCACAGATTAGATTAAATATAAACTAGCTATATTTTATTAATCCTTATAGGTATTCTAGGCTGACAATACTATTCATTTTAAAATAAATCTTACTTGATGTGCAAATCCACTTCCTCCAATTACATTAATAACAAACTGATCAAAGCCAGCAGCCAACATATGTGTTAAGCCCACAGCAATGATAGAAAACAAATGGAATTTTTTTAATTCTTTTCTGCGATCACATATTGAATACAGAATGCCAGTAGAATACAGTTCAGTAACAGTGAAAAATATTTGATGATTCCATTGCGAATAGAAATCATCGTTCCAATAGTTGACAAATGACCACCTTCAAACATTGCATTGTCGAAGCTTAGTAGCCATTAAACAGAAATCTGCATATAACTAACCATGAGTAATAGTGAGAGAACATCGACAAGATAAACAAAAACATCATGTTATAGCGTATCTGCTTGTCAAGACACAGCCTGACAATGTTTTTCACACATTCGTACAACACAATCGTGCAAACTGCCGTAATCGTCCAGATTTTTAACGTGTTTTCTGTAGCATTGAAGTACATGTGCTTATATCTAGCTACACCTGCTTCGTATGGACCTAAAACAAAAAATATCTTTCTCTAAAAAAAAATACTATTTGGTTTTAAATCACACGTAGAAATGTACGTAGAGGAGCTACGCGTACCTTTGAACACTGTGTCCCAACAAGAACACGTACAGTGTTCTTTGTTGACGTTCACATTGAAGTCGCTCCAGAATTTTTCCAAAATCAGTATGTGGATTGCTGGTAAGAAGACAGGTACGAGGAGTGCGATGCATTGTGATCTTTTCGACTCAACATTCGTCGGGGTGGTCAACACCATCGTCGTTTGGAAGAAGACGACAACTACCTACCTACCGAGGGCTGTTACACAACTTGACACTTGTGTACTATAAATATTAATCAGCGGCTTTGGCCTTATCTATATGCCTTGAGTGAAAAAAAATGGATTTTTGTGTAACATTTACACCCGTCGGCGATGTACACACAACGCATTTCTCAGTATTGGTCATTACGCATATCGAATTTTGGAATCTGTAGAGTACATTATAGGTTTATACTCTGTATTTGATATTTTGATTTTTATATTCTACAAAATTATATTACAGTATTAACTTATTTGATAACTATTATCACACTTCGTAACAGTCGTAGTAACGCTCATAGACAAGACGCATACTAACGCTCATACAACGCCATAACCACAAGGCGGATTCACATAGGTATTATCATCGTTATAGATAAAAATAAAACTAAAAACCGGCAACTAAATTTGCCATTGGTGGGCAGTTTTTAACTTAAACTTTTGATAAATCAATAACAACAAGCTACAAGCAACTGAGTACTAACAAATGGTCGTATAAGGTCAAGGTTAATGTTCTATTTCTCTCTTAATCCTTATTTTGAATTAATGGGAAATTAATTTTTATTTTTAAGGTTGCTCTAAGTTAGGCACTCTTAAAAAGGCGTAACTTGTGGCATGTATCGAATATTGCAGGAATGCCAGGAAATCTTATTATGGTATTTTATGTTTTTAGAAATACTTAAAAAAAAAATGCACATACATTTTAATTTACAGAATAGTAAGTAATTCTATATTCTATGAATTACTTATGTAAAATAAATACCTACTTATAAAAATTGAAAAAAATGTATGTTATATGGTTTAGTTAAATAGACGTTTTTGAAACAAATATTCAATAGTTTTGATTATGACCTATAACATATTTTCTGAGTAGTTGAATGACGGAATTTAGGCACATGTAATCATGGGTACCTATATTATAATATATAAATATGATATAACAAACTGTAAAGACCTGACAAATAAAATAACTTGTTCTAATAAATATTTAAATTTTTTCTTTAATATATTATTTACAGTTTTAAATTTAACTAATTTTTTTTTGGAAAAATTCAAAATAGCCAATCTGTTAATCTAGTTTAAAAAAAAATATTAATGGTAAAAACATTTAAGTCAAGTAGTTCATTTTTTCCAATTTTTTAAACATCATTATTTTTTTGGAATAAATTAATTTAAAACAGAACAATTTCTTTTCAAAATAATATTTTTAGGGAATATTCAGGTATGAATAAATTTGATAATTCTTTTCATACGTTTTACTTATTTCTATTTTTCATGATATGAATATATAAATGTAATCAGGGCTGTTAAGAGGTATAACTACGTTTATCGTCAATTTATAATTTGTATTATCTTATTAGTCATATAGATATAACATATAAATATATAATATGTTTACTATTATTATTTTTAATACACTTAGGTTTTGAGATCTATTATAGTCATAGTATAGTAGTCTTGATTTGCTTATCATTTAACTAAAACAGTATTCACAGGCTGCTATATAAAATATTATAGAGGTTTAAACTTTGAAGTATATTCTAAATTCTAATCATTTTATATATTATCTGAAATAAACCAAAATAAATTAATTGGGTTCAGACTTCTTGAGTCCATAAGATTGTACATATTATAGATAATATGCTAATTAAATTGGATGTTATGAATGTAAAAAGTAAATAGAATATTAAGTTTTATCTGACTTAAATTTTTAGTAATCTTAAAAATGTAGTATGAGGTTGTAGAGTAAATAGTTTAAAAATGTCAAAAGGTTTTTCAAAGTAAAACTAACAACATAGCTAGGTTCAATACTTCCATGCGACTGCATTTTGTGAATTTAAATAATATTTTCATAAAAACATGAGCAATTTATAAGTATTTACTAAATGTTTGAAAAACAGCATAAACTTATTCAAAACCCCCAGATACTTTAAATGAGACATCTTTTGACTTTTGGCATAAATCGTAATAAAATAGATACATAATTAACTAATAAATTAAGAAATAATTTTCAATATTAATAAATATGATTGCAATAACTTATATTACATTTTCAATAACAATTATTGCAGTAAGCAATAATTGAGTTTAGAATATATCATATATAATATTTATAAAAATGTATTAGTTATACAAATAAAATAAAATAAATTAAAATAATTGTGTAATTGTGTACAGAGTGCAATTAATATTTTTAATTTAACATTTACTTTGAAGTTTATTTTGAAATTAAAACATACAAATATTCAATACTAAAGTGCAGTTAAAATAAAGAAAAATAAATAAATATTTTACCGATTTATAATGGTTTAATACTACTATATTATTCTCCATTAATTACTATTTAATTAAATTTATAGTTAAATAGTTAATACAATAAATATTGTAATTTGTCATTACACATAATATTACATAATCATTAAAGAACAATTACTGAAATAAAATAATATAAACTAGTTTCAAAACTATTATCCTATCTTGATTAAATAGTAAATACGTTTATAATTAAAACTCAATTTTAATTTTGAGACTTAAAACTTATTTTGTTTAAAGCTCTTTAATAAAATATTATTATGTTTTATATTATTATATATTGCGGTAATAATAATATTAATTTCATATTAAAACTATTAATAGTGCATAAAAGTTAATGTAAACATATACTTTATTTACAGCCTTCAACATAATTTCCTGGGAATAAGCCTGTAATACCGTCCATTACACCTTCCCACCAACCATCATCATTTTTCTTTAAGACATATATAACTGAATTTTCTTGAAAACTTAATTCATCGTCTTTATCAGCATAGTAATCATAAATTGCAATTACTAAAATACAAATTGTTTATTATAATTTAATATGTATAATATACATTTCTCAGAAATTTTAGACTTACCCTTCTCCAAATAATTCTTAGGAACCCATCCAGGAAGATCAGGTTCTTGGGGTACAATTGGACCAGCAGCAATATGACCAAAATGATCTTCTGGAGGTGGTGGTAATGGCGGAGAAGCTGATGCTTGTCTAGTATGTTGCTGTTGGGGGGAAGTGACTACTGCAGATGAAGAATGATATTGTGATGAGTTTTTTAAGATACCAGGTAACTGTGAGGTATTTGCACGATAGTGGTCAGTAGACGTTATCTGGGGAATGTTTGAGCGATAATGATCAGTAGATGGCTGTTGAGGGATGTTTGAACGATAATGATCGGTTGATGATTGTTGAGATAAATTTGAACGATAATGATCAGTAGATGATAGTTGGGATGTATTTGAGCGATAATGATCTGTAGAAGATTGTTGAGATAAATTTGAACGATAATGGTCTGTAGATGACTGTTGGGAAGTATTTGAACGGTAATGGTCAGTGTTTGATGAAAAAGGAGCCTGATGGAGATGATGGTCCAACAAATCTGGTCCAACACCCATTCTTGTATTCAATGTATGAGGAGATGGTGGAGCTAAAACACAATAAGAATTAATAATTATAGGTTAGATTCATAATACAAAATTAAAATCACATACGAGGCATAGAGTTTAAAGATGATGGTTGTTCCGACTGCTGCATTGGATGCACCATGCCAATGATTGGAGATTGTTGTATGCTACTAGATGAAGATGTGTGATGTAGAGGAAGAGTATTATAACCAGGTCCTTTTTCACGTCTAACATGGCCTAGTGGATAATTAGGAGCATAATGACTGGGAACTTGAGGTGGTGCAACCGCGGGAGGTGTACGATATTCACGAGACCCTTTACTCAATGATCCAGTTGCTCGTATTACCGCTGGAGGAGTAGGTGGTTTGATTGTAGGAGCAGGACCAACAGATGACATATTAGTTGAAGCACTAGAACTGTTGGAAATTGGTTGACGGACCATACGGGGAGTGTTACGAACACCATGGCCAATATCATCAAGTGCTGTAAAATAAAATTTATATTACATACAATTTTAGACAATAATTTTAAAATAATGATTTTTAAATCTTTAAATTAATTATGTGAATTACATATTATTATATTCTCATAACAGAAAGTAGTAGGTACCTGTAAAATCAATTGGTTTTCTAACATATTTAATAGGCTTTTCTGGATTAGCAGGTGCAATGATTTTATATTGACGATTAGTTGTTTTATTTGCTGTCAATACACCAATTTCTCGTCTAGCAACTTTTTCTTTATGAATCATTACATTCTATAAAAATAAAAATTTTGATATTATTAATTATGTGTTTAATATCTTAAGTACTAATAGTACTTATTACCCAACACTGGTATTATACATGTATGTACTTAATTAATATTACATTGGTAGTATACCACGTGTAGGTTTTACAGTGAAGGGAGATTGGTGGGTATGGGGGCGAACCCTCTAAACCTGTTTAAATATGTAGTAACTTAAATAGTGAACATAGTCATCAAAACATAGAACATTTATTATAAATACAAATTACTTCATCATATAAGTATAAAATGTATAGCACATATAATTACTTTTCATGTATCTATTAAAGGTTAAAAATGTGAGATGTATAAATATATAAGTGCATGCAAAATATTTTCATCTCCCCTCGGGATTTCCACTGTACCTTGTATATATTATCATGATCAATATTATGTATTACAATAAAAGTGGAAAAATCTTAGTAATTATTACATTTTCATAATTTTTTTTAACAGTACCTAATTATAGGAAGTAATAATTCAGTATGTAAATAGTAAATTTATATGAAAAAGATTACTTGAGCAATGTGGTTGATTTGACTATCCATTTCTGATAGTTGAACTGTTTGAAGGTCCAATAATTGCAAAAAGTTATAAGCAAGCGTGTTTATTTGATATGCCACACTAGCTAATGACTGGGTAGTATAGTTTTTTGTTTCTTCTAAAGCCAATCGTTTATTCTCAGCTTGAAAATAGTTTCCTTCACAGTATTCAGCAACACGTTCTAAATTTACATGACTGTCCGACAAACTGTTACGACCCTCTGGTATATCAGCTTGTAACAGCTGTGCCAACTCAGCCATGTTGTCAGAATCACTTCCTAAGCCAGATTCTCTACTTGGATCCGAAGTTCCTGTAAATATATAAAAAAAAATATTATCTTAACTTATTCAACAAAATACAAAATTACAAATATTATAAGTTAGGTTATAACCTTCCTACAAAAAGTAAAAAATAAATTCAAGAAAGAAGTGTCTTTTAGTGTCTTTATCATATTATGTAAAAAATGTATGAATTGATAATGCTCCAGAAGAATATTGCTCACATTGTACACAGTCACAACTTGCAACACAAACAGAATAAATGTTATGTCAATAGTCAACTGTATAACATGAATTAGTGAACTAGTGATGTTTTGGTATAATAAGCTATTTTATTTTTATAAGAAATATGTGGAAATATTTATTAGTCCATGTCACATTCTGATAGTAATTATTTATGACAGATTTATTAATCATTTTATTAGTCATGAACATCACCAGACGTTGATCTACCAAACTATAGGGAAATTATCGAGGTGATGGGTTATGTGTTATGACTAATGGACACGAATAACAATTTATATAGTTATATTTTAGTAACTGCCCATATTTAATCGTTTTCTAAAACTAGAACTTATATAGACTATAAAAATATAAAATTATAAATCATGTATAGATTTACAACATAAACAAATTTCAATGAATCAATTATTATTACTTACATAAATACAATTAGAAACGAAAAATTCTCTACTAACAAATATCAGCACCGGTTACTAAGAAAATCGAAAAAGGGTTCCGGTAAAGTTCCGGTTCAAATAATGGTATTTTGAATTTAGGTTCTAAGCCCTAGATGATTGATCAATAACGTGGATACGTAATTGATCTTTGTTTACTGCGATCAGTCATTTATTCCTAGCACAGTTAATTACATTAATACTTGTTCAACCTGTATTTGTAAACGTTGTCCACATGGCCATATTTCAATGACATTAACTTGTTGAAACAAAGCGAGAACGTCTAATATAAAACTGAGAAATTAGTTTTATCAAATTAAATAAATAATAAATTTCACATTAAAATATTAAATTAAATTGATAAGTATTAAATCCATAAACTCGCACAATAGCAGAAATGGCAGAATGCCATAAATTGATTGTAAAATGTAGATGAGTAGATGAGTAGATGACAATGAATCATGAAATTAACTACCTATATAATAATATATAGTACAATATTGAATACACAATGTTGACATGAGCCAGGAGGGGCTTTTGCCTATTACGCCATGGTTATACGGTTTGTCGGCTTAGATGATAACTTATCTTCAGTACCCAGTTCTATAAACCATATTATATTAGGAATGTACGGTACAGTACATTCATTAGTTTCATTCAGGGTTGCCAACCCATGTTGCTAGTTGTATCATAGAACAATATGAATATCATTCTACCTAAAAGACCGGTAAAAAAAGTCCGATAGAATTTAAGTCCAAGAATAAAAGTCCGGTAAAAAATGGAATATTTATTAATTATTTTTATAATAATAAAATTATACATTATATATTATGCGAAGTACCTACGGGCTACGGTGTGTAATTAAGCTCTCCGTGGATTTTTTTTCATACGTCGTAATTGCTCAGAGTTTAAAAATCCAAATTGCTTAACATTTTTATATTTTTCTCTATATAGTTTGTTCTATTTTAGAATATGATTCAGTTATTTGGAATCCTCGTCAATCTAGCTCAGTATCTTGTATTGTTATTAATATTAATTAATTATGAACATTCTACAATAATATTAGCTGATAAATAAATATTGTGTTGACATCGAAGGGTGGGCAATCGAGAGGCAACCGCTTCTGAGTTTCTTAAGGGGTTAACCTTAATACTTAATGAGTGTCTTACATTACATATATCACCCATTCACTGATTCACCCCGTATCCTTTACTCGCTATAGAAATGTTATCTAGTCGACAAAAGCACAACATAACAATATATAACAATATAACTGTGCATTGGGAAGGTCGTCTTATCTAACTGTTCAATAGAATCGCGGAAAAAAAGTCCCAGTAAAAAAAGTTCTACTCTAGGAAAAAAAAATCCTGATAAAAATGGTCCTACAATAGAAAATAGTCAATTAATTTAAAATGTCTAAAATAATACAATTTAATACAATTATAAATACAATTATAGTACCTATAAAGTTGTTATAATAATGCCAATTATCTTTTTAAAATAGCCACAAACTAATATTGTTCTCTATTATCCAAAGGCTACAAGGTGCACCTTTTTCTTAGGTATGATAGATGTTATGGTTGATAACAAATATATATGTACAAGCTTTTTATATACTACATACTAAAATACAAAAAACAGCTTTAGCTTTAGCTTTTATACAAGAATAAATATATCAAAACATTTTTCACTAAACATTTTTTCCGGGACTTTTTTTACCAGGACTTTTTTTACCGGGACTTTATTTCCGGGACTTTTTTTTCCGATTATCGTTCAATAAACAGGGGGTTTCTATTATGAATGAGGTGACTAGTATAAGCGTTTCTCACTGTAACGACCCATAATGAAGAATTTTTTGAAATTTTCTATCTTCAAAATCTGGGTTTATTCAAATTATTTTTAGAACATTATCTTAAACAAAAAAATAAATACTCTATAATCTTATAGTACCATTTTTTTTTTGCAAAATTCTCTTACGAGTCGAGGTGTGACATTGTTTTTGAACTTATCGGGCATTTTACACTCTATATAGTTACCGTCTAAAAAAAAATTGTTCTAACTCATTGTCCATTGATTTGTATGAGAACTCTGCAAGATAAACGGCGGTGACATTTATTTGTTGCCATTTAACATAGGTACATGGTTAATAAACACGGTGTTTTACATTGTCAAGTGTCAACTAATAAACAAATTATAGGTAAGAGATCCCACTCTGCGAGTATCCTAAAATCTCAGTTTCTAAACGTTTTTAGTAGGTAGGTTACAGTGGCGTATTTCCAAGGAGGTTCAGAGGTAATAGACACCCCCCCTCCCAGAACCAAAGAAAAGTATAACTATAATATATAAAGATATTGACATTTTAATTTGTTATTATGTTACCTTAAAATCAGAAAATGTAGTACCTACCTATAAAAATGAATGTATTATAAAAAGAAATTTCAAACCTCGTTGGATCAATACCTATAAAATGTTGGAATTAAAAAAAAAATTGGTCTCTCCCCAGAAAAAAGTTGAAAATACGTCACTGGGTAGGTATTTAATAAACTAGGTATAATACCATATACGCGTACAATTTATAAATAATTAAGTTGAATATCAGAATATTCTTATGATGTATACTGTATAGAAACTTTAATAAATTTAATATCTTAATATTTAACAGATTTTTTAATATGGTACCTAATAATCCATATAAAAAAAATCATGTTTTATAAATAATAAAAAATTAACTTTATGAGTTACAATCAAATTAAAAAAAATAATTTTAACAAGATTATTATTATATAATTTGTTTTAATCTAAATGTTTTGTTTGATACTTTGACATTATACTTATTATAATAAACCAAAAAAAAAAACCTGTTCTTATAACATGAATAAAACTCAAAAATTAATAATTGTTAAAAAACATACATTCAAAATCAAATTTTCAAAGAAAGTATTGAAAATTGTTGTGTATGAGTGAAAAGAAAATAGTTTCTTATCATATAATTTAGTGATAAAAATATTCAGCGTCCTATCACTTATCACTTATTGTTCTATGGTCCTATCTACTATCTATATCTTTCGTCACTAGAGAAGTCGATCAGAGATTAACTATAAACACCGACTATAAGCAAATACTATATACGACAATACGGGACAGCTATGGTAAAAACTGGCGTCCAGTTCTTATCAGTTCCCCCCGAGAATGTAGTTGTGGTTGCCGTAATTTACCCCTAAAAAATAAATGTTATATTATATGAAAAAAATGTTTATACCAAGGCAACCAGTTATTACTGCATTATACTATTACTGCATTCGTTTCAATATATTTCCATATTTTTTTTTTCATCTGTTGGATCTAGGAGTCGGTGACGAAACTGCTTTTGCATTGCTTCGACTTAATAATATTTTATCCAAAAATACAAGTTTTGTGTCTATAATTTATTCTTTATTGTAATTCTTTTTCAATAAAATTTTATAAAATAAATAAGAAAAGTATAAGAGTATAACTACATTTTATTTACATATTTCAATATTTGTACTGATAATTACTAACAAAATAAATTTAACTTTAACATAATGTTAGGTAGGCATATTAAATATGAGTAATTTTTTTTAACTTTTTATTATTTAAATATTTATATGGTACAGAAGAGTCATTGCACTTTTTTACATAACTATTTATACTGACATTTAAATACTTCTCAACAAATGTATCTTCACAGTTTTCACAAATATTTAATATATATCTTTTACAAATAGTTTTAATTAATATTTTTTGATCTCTTTTAATATTTTCTTTTTTTATAAAAAGTAATTCTTCAATTGATGAATTGAATAATGCAGTTATATGCTTTGTAAATTCAAGTGTTTTTGTAAAAGGGTACAATAAATTACAATCATCGTATTCTTTCATATTGATTAAGGTATTATCTATGTTGAAAGAAGCACTATTCTCAGATTTGTTACTGGATGCCAATTTTTCAATACAAGCCTTATGAGTTAATTGAGAACAAACCCAACCTGTTATATATGCTACACCATTTGCTGTCTCGTTATCCATAAGAATGTAGTTAATATTCATATTGCTAAGAAAATCTTCATAATTGTTGGAAAAATCAAAATCGCTGTCAGCCAACTTATGCAATTGTACTTTATTCTTTACTTTTAGGTCTTTGGATAATGCTAAAAACTTTGATGCATCTTTTTCACAATTTGCATTATTAGATGGATTAATTAACATGTTGCACATAGACATTCGAATTGCAGAAAAAAATTTTGATGCATCTGGAGTTACATTATTACCTCCTTTTGATCTTAAAATTGAAAATAAACATTCGATACAATCTTGGGTTAGACGTCGGGTTAATAAATAATCAATTTCATATATAATGTTTAATTCATTGTATAAGAGTTTAATACAATTAATATTTTCTTGCCAACCAAGTATGCAAGGGGGGATATTTTTTCGTTTATTATTAACTCTAAGAGCTGAAAGAAATATTTGAGCTTCTTCTAAAAATGACCAATGTTTTGAATTTCTTGTTATTGGCCTTTTAAGTACAACTGATTCACTCATTTTAATACTATTAAAGCAGTCGAATAAGTCATTAAAAAATTTAACAAATTTTGCAGTAAATGTTGATTTGTTATTCAAATGATTAAATGAAACTAATGTTAAAATTCCTGCACTAACTGAGTTACTAAATGTCTGTGCAGCTAAACAAACTCTCATGGGTGAGAAGGGTGGAAGCTCTATATGAATTTTTTTTAATTTACTTGCTAATCGTGGTTTAATTTTACTATCTATATTGTAAAAGTCTTCAATATCTTTCCAACAATAACTTTCATGTCCATTTGTAAAAGTATATTTTTTTAAATTATTCTGAACAGACTTTAGTAAGTGTGGAGGATCGTGTATAAAAAATATATTTTCATTATTATAAGTGATGTAAGGTTTTTCCATGGTCACTCCAAACAATTTTCGCATTTTCATATTATTTGATCCTTGGTCACAAATTATAACCTTTGGAATCAAACCACATTCTATTAGTTTTTGAATAGTATGTATCATAATTTGTTTTAGACGATCACCCGATACAGGACCACTAGAAACAAAAAATCCTAATATTTGTTTCCATGGTAACACAAGGCTTTTAATCATCAAAAGTTGACCAAGAAAAAAAGCACTTAAACCAACATAAGGCATAACATACCAATATACCATTACACAAAACTAAGATCGTGGACAAAACTAATATATAATTAGATAACAATTATATTTATGCAATTATGTAACATTTATCCACAAAACATTCACAATGCACATTTTAATAGCAATTTACAAATGTGAGTAAATAATTTTTTTCTCTTGTAAATCTAAATTCTTGTAGGTACTTATTCTTACAATTAGTAGCACATACATTTTAATACAATATTACAAAAAAATACAACACAAACCATATCCCAGACCGGAAATGAAACATTTTATAAATATTCAAACCTGCTTTAGATTTATCCATAATATTATGTTCATCTTTTGGTAACATATTTGCTAAATTTGATGTTGATGCATCTAGGTCTGATCCAAAAAGTGATCGTTTTACTAGATTCTTATGCATCTTCCATTCTTCAGTTAAAAAATTATTTTCCTCGGAAACTTTTGTGGTTATGTTTTTTTTGAACTTGTGAGTTTTTTAGGAGTTGTTAAACGATCAAACTTTTTTTATACATAGAAAATACTGGACTGTGTATTTGATTTTTTTTCATTCTATTTTCAAAAATATTATTGAAATTTAATTTTAAACCTAAAAAACAATTGTTTGTTATTTATAGTAGTTAGGTATAAGTAGGTATATATTTTATAATTAAATGTATCACACCCTTACTTTTCAACAATGGTTTAGCTTAAGGAGGAGATGTAACTGGTAAATTTAATGAAGGTACTACACCATATTTCAATCTAAAAAAATATTCATAAACAACACATTTATAATATAGGTAATACTAATACTATAGGTATGTTTAACTTACAATCTTCTACTAGAACCCGTGTTCGGTACAAAATCTTCTGGTTTAAAATGGTTTGAACAAATACTATAATTTAAACTCAGATGTAAATGTCCAAAAGTTCTCATAACTTCATTTATTCTTGAATTGTTTGCAAACTTAACCCATTTTTGAGAACTGTAATTTGTAATATTATAAACAATAACAATTCTAGTATATTATGATTTAAGAGTGATTTTTATAATAAACCGATACTTACATATGAACGTCTTTTGGAAATGAATGAAAAGACCATCTCTGTTGACCACTTAAATCATTTTTACAATGATTTATAGAGCATACTTTTTTGGACACCATTTTTAAGCAGTTAAAAGTAATACAAGTAATTACTACGCCGTTAATTTATGAATTTTGTTAATTGATAACAAATTAACAGTATACGTAATATACTAATATAGGTAGTAGCACATAACAATAGTAGGTACTAATATGAATATATTACGTACGATTGTACGAATGTATTATTATTGATATTCAAACTTCAAAAATGGTGGGAAGTATCATCATATTTTAAGGAGTAAAGTTAGGCAATTTAATGTCAATCTCGGGGGGAATTGATAAGACCGGTCGCCAGGTTTTACAGTAGTAAGTGTCCCGTATTGTCATATATAGTATTTGCTATAAGGCATAAGCTAGGAATTATAGTATTTATTATTATTTAGTATTTAAGTACTCAAATTCAGTAACTCAATACTCATAGACTCATTTGTTTATTTTTCACAGTGCGCATACACGTATTACGTACATATTTATTATTTTTATTTATGGTCCCTTGATTTTTAAAACAAATATTTTAATGTTATGAAGCACATAATTTTTTATACGTTTTAAATTTTTCATGTAAAATATTTATTGTTGTTACTAAAAATATAGTTCTAACTATTGTATGATATTTTTTTAATTTTTTTGCTATCTAGTTTTAAGCGTTAATAACAAATGTTACTACACAAAAAACGTCTTACATACTATTTCCTGGCGAGTTTTTCATTCATACTAGGATGTACATTGACGCTGTTCGTTTTGCATACAATGGTATTGAAACCAAACTCTACACCAAATGTACTGAGACTTAGGTTGCTTGTGGTTGTCATATCAGCAGTAAAAAATCGAAATCATCGAGATGCCATACGTGAAACATGGGCTCAAGCAACAGAAGACGTTAAAATACTTTTCGTTACATCAAAAGACCAATCTTTAGTTGCCGAAAAGCTGGTACACAATGACATATTAGAGGTAGATGTAGATGAGGGGTACAGATTACTCACACGTAAAGTAATAGCATCATTCTCCAGTGTATATGATATTAATTTTGACTATTTGTTGAAATGTGACGACGACTCTTTTGTCAATATGCCATTAATTCTCAATGAGCTGGAACATATGCCCAAAAAAAGGTTCTATTGGGGATATTTTGATGGTAATGCAAACGTTAAAAAAAGAGGTAAATTTAAAGAAACAGAATGGGTATTATGTGATAGATATTTGCCGTATGCCTTAGGAGGTGGCTATGTTTTATCCAAAGATCTCATCATCTATATAGTGAAGAATCGAGATTACCTAAGGTATGTTGATAGTCAGTGCAATAAAATATAAATAAGAAATAATAAGAAAATAGGAAAATATTGATATTAAGTAATAAAATTGTTAGGTAATTATCTAACTAATTATGACTGTCTAATTAGAAATTTTGATTAACAATTTCTTTGCTTGTTTATTTTTATTTTTCAGTTTGTTTGTTAGTGAAGATGTTTCTGTTGGTGCTTGGTTAAGTCCATTAAATATAACAAAAAAACATGACAGGCGCTTTGATACAGAATGGTATAGTCGTGGATGTCGAAATGATTATTTAGTTACACATAAGCGTAGTCCTGAAATGATGAGACTGCACTGGTCACACATTATGCAGACCGGAAATATGTGTGATAAGGAGTTTAAAAATATGGCTTCCTACGAGTATGACTGGTCAGTTAGGCCATCTAAATGTTGTGTGAGAAATTCGTCTTTATTTCCATAAATACATTTTCTTACTTTAAAAGACTGGTATAATTATTAATTTAATGAATTTAAAATAGGGATTTTGTTTTCAGTTTTGAATACAAAATAAATATATATATATAAATTAACAATACAAATTTAATATAGAACATTTAATTTAATTTTAAAATGTGTATGAAATTTTCAATGACAATAATTAACATAAATTGTTTTTATCACTGTAAAAAAAAATATGCACTGTATATTATTTGTATATACATACATAAACACATTGATGTATGTATTTATAAAATACAAAAACTTGTTTCATTTGAAAATTGTGTTATTTTTTCTTCCTGTCTGTAATACATTTTGGGCAGAACCATTTTCCTTTGGGCTTGGTAGTTAATTTAACACATGCAAAATGGAACCATTCAATAGGACACTAAAATAATAAAAGAATACAATCAAAATGTTATACTATACAAAAACAAAACAATGAAATACTATCTACAATACAAACAGTATGTTATTAATTTTTTAATGGTTACAATGTAAATAAAATGTTTATGTAAAATAAAAGAAAAATTTATTAAATTCAAATTAAAATACTCACATCTGGGTTATCACAGCCAATCATTTCACCATAGGACACTTGGTTGCATAAACAGTAGGTTGGTTCATTTGGATCAACTGGCATATCTAATACTTCAGCTGAGTGTGCAACTCCGGCACCACCCAATGCACTTGTAAGAGAACTAGTTTCTACTGCAACACTGGCTATATTATTGGTAGGGTTTGTTGGATTAGTGACAACACTGACCAAAGGTGTTTTGCTGGGTGCTGTACTTGTCGTTTTTGCACCTCCTGAAAAATGTTGGAAGTTATTACACAATACTAAAACTATATTCTATTCCACAAAAGAAAGGTACCGCGTCTAGACAAAAACCGGTCAGCGACGTGCATCCCCCACACCTAACATTGCCTAGACCTACTAGCCAGTACATGTGAGCTAATGACCCACAGCCGTTGTGATACGTCGTCAAAGATTGATTGCACATAGAGAGGATTCAATCAATGATCATTGCAACGTTGTGGAGCTCAGTAGGTATGCGTGAAACAGTACCTTTCTTTTGTGGAATAGAGTATATATGTTGTCCACAAACCTTTTTTCAATTGTTTCTTTTTAGATGTTTTGGAAACTGTTTCTTCTTCACTTGATGCACTTTTCTTTTTAATTTCTTTGTCTTTAATCTTTTTACGTCCTCCTGAAAACAACAAGCATAAAGAAATGGAGGATTATTATCATAATAGAATATATTTCTGAACACCTACGTTTTTGTGAACCTTCCTCTATATTTCTTGTAGCGCTGATGGCTTTGTCTTGAATTTCGGCTTCAAATCGCGCTAAATCTGAATCTAATTTCCTAATATGTTTATCCACCTGAAAGGTACAAAGGAGTTGAACATTTCTAGAGTTACGTAAACAACTAAAAATCAACATACCAATTCATAAGTTTGTATAGCCAGTTGAACTTTATCATCACCGTATTCTTTTGCTTTGTCAAACTGCCGCTGTATGCTGGTCATAGTGTCGTTCTTTTTTTCTACCGAGTATCCCTTGACATTTGACATATAATCGTCGGCCAGTTTGTCAATGTTGCGCATCAGTTCTTGAGCTCTCGAGTCAAGGTCTCGCATCAGAGTGAAGTTTCGCTGTAACTCAACAGGAAGGTTCTCCAAACCTAAAATATAATTTTGTTAGTATTTCGTTGAAATGCAAAACAGAAAAAGAACTTACTGTCCAGATAGTGTTCTAAGTATAGTGCTGAAGTCATTATTGATATTTAATAGTTCAGCCGAAAATGTTAGTAGGAAAAAAATAAGTAAAAAACTCTTGTAAACACCAACAATCTAGAATTTGTTAATTGTTGTGCACTTGTGTTTTATCAACTTTTTGAATACGAAATTTGCCTCATAATTTTTTTTTTTTGATATCGCGAATCATGAGTGAGGACGAGATTTTGTCATTTTGGTATGACATGTTGCATCATATATAAAATAATAAAATGGTTTACATGTAGAAATATACGAATTTCGAATAAATACGGCAGGCTTGGCAACTGGCTACACTGCGCGAATTCAAACATTTCAAACAGTTATTTATTATTTAGAAAGGCTATGGAGTATGGACCATTATATATACTTGTCTATGGTATGGACATAGGTATCCAGTATTCCAGTCATGGATAAAAAGAACTTAAAAAGAAAAGTTCTTTTTATCCGTGATTCCAGTATCCGACATTCCGGCAATGCTCTGAAGGCTGAAGTATAGGTACCTGGATTCTACATTGGTCATCTAACATAGTCATAACAATTATTATTATAGCGCATTTTTATGCAATTTTAAGTGTTATAAAATCCCAACCCTGGTCATAACTCATAAGTAACAAAAATAATAAAACAGGTATGATAACAATACATAATCATAAACTATTCATGACATTATTAAGATATTTTATTATATTAAAGAATACAATATTTTTATTACAGAACAAACTTATGTTCACAAGACACATTAATACATTATCTAACTACCTCACAGTGTTTTAGAAAGTTGATTAAGGACGACAAAATTAGAATTTTTATAATCACTTGAACATAAAGTTGCATTAATTACTTTTTGATAGTTAGTGACTGATTATGTAATATGGATTTTTAAATCGGTACGCTATTATTTTGTCTACTGAATATACTCAATAGTCAATGATAAGGGTTTTAATAACGAACTAAATTATTTAAACGTATAGTTTTTATATAGTTAGTGTTGCTCGTTGAAAGAGCGGTACCATAATCACTTGACGATCTATTTTCTTTTTAGTTAAGGTTTGCATTTCAATTAAAATAATATACATACATACCTATAAAAATATTTAAAAATGTGAAAAATGTAGTATTTTATATTTTTAATGGATAGGGGAGAAAAAGTAGAGAATAGTAGACGTTAGAAATTAGTGTTTAGTGTTTTCTATTAGTTTAACTTATCCTTTAAACGATATTGTATAATTTGGTTTGCAAAAAGTATATTATACTTAGAAGCTTTTATATTTTAAAAATATATATTTTTTTTTATGGTTAAGGCTTTGACGACTAATGACATTAGCTTGTGGAACTGTAGCCTGTGGGACAGGGTACTGTAGATTTTTTTAACACGTGTGTGCATGAATGGCAAGTATATGATCGGAATTTTTAAATTTGGTTTAAGGACTTTATGAATGCACAATGTAAAAACTAAGTTTTAAAATGAACTTAACACCCAAAAAATAAAATTATTTTGTCCTGCTAAAAATCCTTTTTAGAACACTACAATAGTGCAATGTGTACCGGAGATTTTTGAGAGTAATTACAAATACTTTAAAATGACAATACCAGAGGAAGTAAATTTTTTGGTAGAAAATTATTTGATCATCATCCCCCCTATAGGTACTGAGATTGTAATAATGTAATAAATATTTAATGTACGCTAAACAGTTTTATGATTTTTGGTATTAGGGAAATTAATAAGAAAATAGAAATAACTACAACGGCAGCGCCCAGCCGCGGTCGAATTTCATTAGAATATAATTATATAATCAATTATAACTGGTAACTAATTTTATTGATTCCGACTTAATAATAATAAGTTTATATTTTATTAATTTAAACATAATGTGGGTTTTTTTGTGTATGTCTGTAAATTTTGGGCACTCGGTTGAAAACAGTTACTGATTCTCAATTATCCGAACTAATTGGGACCGCACATCCGCACCTAGTTTGAATACGCGAAAGTTCGGATATTGGAAATTGTTTTAATAAATACATTGTATGTATACGTTTATATACATACGTACATCTTGATAAACAGTGAAACCTCTAAATACCGGACACTCTCGGTCACTGAAATAGTGTCCTCTATTTGGAGGTGTCCGCTATTCAGAGGGTTCGGTTTGTATAAAACGTGTAGTTTGTTCCCAAAAGAACGTCCCCTATTTGGAGGTGTCCGCTTTTTATAGGTGTCTGTTAAGGGAGGTTTCACTGTATATTTAATTCATATTATTATAATCATACATATCACAAAAAAAACATACACGTTTTACTATTATATGTATTTAAATTACATTATTTAGAATTTATTTTTATTAATTTCATAGGAACATATATACATATTTGACATATATAATATATTTATGGTATTTTTTTGACAATATTATCAATTTTCATTTGACGAAAAGCTGTGACGTTCGGAAACGCCAATTGTAGTTCGGATAATCGTATACGGTTCTATATACTGCATGTAGTCGACTTTTAGGAACTTAACTCCTCATTGCTATACAGAACTTAGAACATAAATTGCAATTAGGAATAACGACAAAACATCAGAAGGATAATCAATTAAATACAAAATTTGGTATGATAAAAGTATAAAACAGCCATTAACAAAGTTATATCTCACCAGTCACCACTTAATATCTAGGTATATTATTATAAATATACTATATTACTATATCTCTACAAACGTGCACGATCGATGCCCCCACGGTACTTCTACCGAAATCTCATCGTATTCGAGTATAATATTATAAATATGTTACATATTATAAGACATATTATAAGCCAGGGCCGGCGCTAGAAGTATTGGCGCCCTGGGCGAAATTATATGTTTTGTCCTTAACCCCCATCCCCTCACCTAATTTGAGTAAATTAAAATTAAAATTAAAGTTTTTTAATAAGTTTAAATAAAATTAGTATGTATTTTCAATTTTGTATTATAAATTTATAACTTTAAACTTTAAACTTTATTACCCGATCGTACAATATTGTAATAAGGTTATTAACTTGTAAAATTTCCGCATTGCGTAAAAAAAATAAAAAAAAATAAAAATAATAGTAATTTGAAATTTGATACTTATAACAGTTATAACTATAATTAATATTAAAACTTAATTTTTCTAGCTTTTAATTCAGAAAACTGTTTAATTGCTTCTTCATAATTTAGTTTTTGGGCTAAATAATTTTCAATTGAGAAAATTGCTAACGAAGAAAGTCCATCATCCTGTGTCTTTTTGATTTACGCCACACTGAGGTATTTTCGCCGTAAGGTCCGAACGATTTAACCATCGCAGTTTTAAAATGTTTACTTAATCGTCTAGTTATATGAATTAATTTATAAATGGGTAAATATTTTATGAAAATAATTATTACAATCATCTATATATTTTATTTATACACACAAATGTGGTGGTATACTTCAGAAGCAATTTTTCTTCCATGCATTATTTTTACATCAAAACCAGCGGTATTGATGCAGTGTTGAAATAGAAGACAGACATTTTATATTCTTACGAATTACGATAGTTCATTTTACAAAATATATGAGACAATTGCAGATGTATCTTCATTTAAAACGACATTAGATAATGAATAGTTTCAAATTGTGTAGATTAATAATGAGTATTAAAAAATAAATTAAATTAAAATAATTTTCAGTTTGGCGCCCCTTCCGTGCTGGTGCCCTGGGGCCTGGGCAATCGCCCATGTCGCCCATAGCTTTCGCCGGCCCTATTTATAACTATATAAGGTATATTTTGTACAGCATGTGAACACGATAAAATTAATAAAGATAGGTATTCAAAAAAGGGGAAACAAAAAAGACGATATATCATAGTGTATGTACATGCCATATGCATAGGACACACATATATGACATATATTATAAAAGGAATAACGCCTTAACTATACACAGAATAATAAAAAAAAAAGTTTCTTATCAATGAATTATGCATAATATATAAATTATAGGTAGCCACTGCCCACTAGCCAGGTAGGTACATTATACATTACAATAATCGCCGTTCAGCTGAGCAAATATATACCTATTACACATTAAAATTATAATATTTATTTTAAAGATGTTTATGTTATTTATTATTATTTGGCAATTTAGTGCTGTATACATATATCGTTTTACTCCTGTGACCTATATTTTTAATATAGAATCTATGATGGCAGCGGGACTACCAGTCTACGTGTTGTTAAGCCATGGTACAGTCCTTTAGTAGAGCACTCTAGCAGTCGAACGTAGATAATTTATTATATTTATTAGGTAATTTTCTATGGTAGATAAACAAACAATTAGTACTAAAGTACTCATCGATTTATTTGTTCATTTATTTATTTATTGATTTCACAGTGCTTATACACGTTACTCCCATTTAAATGGTATAATATAAGATAAATATTAATATGTAACTGGTACATTTTTTTCCAAATCAAACATTAATGTTTAATTTAGTTAAATATACAAGAACCTATACCATAAACCACATACTTATTTATAACACTTATTACTATGCATATTATTATTAATGTATTAAAGCCTAGTATATAATATTATATCACAAATCAGTTTACTGAACTTTTATTACTATAACATTTATTTTTTAAAATGTATTCAGACTTCGTCATCTGTGTATAATTTATAAATTATTTTATGACGATTAGGCTAGAAAAATGTGTTCTTTCATAACCATTAGGTTCTTTTTGAAAAGTGGTCAGACTATTTTCTACATATTATTGACTCCTACAGGCTACTTGGGTACCTACTAAGTCAGCTGTATTTTGTTCATTGTTTTGTTTTAAGAACATTTTTCCAATTTATAGAAACCATTTGCATTTTATAATAACAAGGGACAAGGGTATATGAAGTAAAATAATAATATTATATTTATTTTAAAGATGTTTATGTTATTTATTGTGATTTGTCTATTTAGGGCTGTATACATTTATCGGTTGATATCTTTGACCTATCTTTTGAATATAGAATCTATGATGACAGGGAGACTACATGTTGCTTATAGGCTATAGCCATGGTTCAGTCGAGCATTCTGCTAGCAGTGGAACGAACATTATTTATTAGTATTTATTTTACAGTGCTCATATACGCGTACGACGTACTATATGACAGACGACAGTATATTTAGTAATTATTATTACTTTCATCCCTTTATTTGAATAACAGACACATAGGATGAAACACATATTTATTTGTTAAAACGTTTTAAATTAACAGTCGGTACTTCGAACTACAAATTACATAATGGTGTTTTGTTGTAAAATATTTTCTGTTGTAACTTAAAATATCGTTTTTTTGTTTAAAAATTGTTTTGTTTTGCTTTTAATATTCTCTATCTAGTTTTAAGTAGTCGTAATTAACAAATGTTATTACACAAAAAACGTCTTGCATACTATTTCCTGGTGAGCTTAACATTCGTACTAGGATGCACATTGACGCTTTTCTTTTCACACACTATAACACTTAAACCAAACACTCCACCAAATGTACCTAGAATTAGATTACTCGTGCTCGACCTATCTTTTTAATATAGAATCTATGATGACAGGGGGACTACACTTTGTTTAGCCATGGTTCAATCGAGCACTCTGCTAGGCGCTAGCAGTCGAACGAACATTATTTATTAGTATTTATTTTACAGTGCTCATATACGCGTACGACGTACTATATGACAGTATATTTATTAATTATTATTATTTTCATCCATTTATTTGAATAACAGACACATATGGTATGAAACACATATTTATTTGTTAAAACGTTTTAAATTAACAGTCGGTACTTCGAACTACAAATTACATAATGGTGTTTTGTTGTAAAATATTTTCTGTTGTAACTTAAAATATCGTTTTTTTGTATAAAAATTGTTTTGTTTTGCTTTTAATATTCTCTATCTAGTTTTAAGTAGTCGTAATTAACAAATGTTAATGCTCAAAAAACGTCTTGCATACTATTTCCTGGTGAGCTTAACATTCGTACTAGGATGCACATTGACGCTTTTCTTTTCACACACTATAACACTTAAGCCAAACACTCCACCAAATGAACCTAGAATTAAATTACTCGTGCTTGTAATATCAGCGATAAAAAATCGAAATTGTCGAGATGCCATACGTGAAACATGGGCTCAAGCAAGAAAAGACGTTAAAATACTATTTGTCGTATCAGAAGACAAATCTTTAAATGCCGAAAAGCTGGTACACGATGACATGTTGGAGGTAGATGCAGAAGAGGGGTACAGATTACTCACTCGTAAAGTAATAGCATCATTTTCCAGTGTATGTGATATTAACTTTGACTATTTGTTGAAATGCGATGACGACACTTTTGTTAATATGCCATATATTGTCAATGAGCTGGAACATTTGCCCAAAAAAAGGTTGTATTGGGGATATTTTGATGGTACTGCAAACATTAAAAAAGAAGGCGTATTAAAAGAAACCGAATGGGTATTATGTGATAGATATTTGCCGTATGCCTTGGGTGGTGGCTATGTTTTATCAAAAGATCTTATCATCTATATAGTGAAGAATCGAGATTACCTAAGGTATTTGATCATATAGTTAGTACAATAAAGAGTAAATTATATATTATATAAAAATAAATAAAAATATAAATTGTATGTCAGATCCATCTGATATTTTAGAAGGTGTTTCACATGGTTCACACGTAGCTCCTTTGTTATTTATTTTGTTTATTATTTATTTTCATTTTCTGAACTTGCGTATGCTTTTGTTCACCGATGATATGAAATTATTTCGTGTAGTGAAGTCATCTTCGGATTATGTCTTTTTACGAAATTACTTAAATACTTTATAAATCTGGTACAAACAAAACAATTTATTGTTTAACATTGAAAAGTGCAAAGTTATGTCATTTTCCAGATCACCTACTCCAGGTCTCCACTACTATTATTTAAATAATATTTTACTTCATCGGGTTATTGAAAATCGTGATTTAGGAGTGACGTTTGACACGACTTTATCTAAATAATTACCTAGGCATTATTTGAATGTTTCAAAAAAATCATCATCCATTCTTGAGTTTATTACTTGAACATGTAAGGATTTTTCAAACCCTATTAACTTAAAAACGTTATACTTCTCACTAGTACGTTCTATTGAATATAATTGACAAAAATACACAATGCCTCAAAGCTATCCAGAACCGTTTCTTCGTTTTATAAACTACAAATTTAGTATTCCATGTCAACCTAATTAATTATATATAAGCCATTATTAGATACTCTAAATATGAGTAGCCTTGTTGATGGGAGGAATATATAAGATTTCAATTTTTTGTTTCAACTTGTTTCAACTTACCTATTATTACTACATATATTATGTTATAATATGTATTAGGCTTTTTAGCCCATTTAAATTAATTAAATAAATAAATAATAAGAAAATAAGAAAATATTGATATTAAGATTAATAAAACTATTTATAATTTAATTTTTTAATTTTTTTATCTAACCAATTATAAAAAACTGTCTTATTAAATATTTTAATTACCTAACAATTCTTTTTCTTGTTGTCTATTTATTTTCAGTTTGTATGTCAGTGAAGATGTTTCTGTTGGCACTTGGTTAAGTCCATTAAATATAACAAGAAAACATGACCAGCGATTTGACACTGATTGGTATCAACACAATGGATGTCGAAATGATTATTTAGTAACACATAAACGTAGTCCTGAGATGATGAGACTGTACTGGTCACAAATTATTCAGAATGGAATAATGTGTGATAAGGAGGTTAAAAATATGGCTTCCTACGAGTATAACTGGTCAGTTAGGCCATCTAAATGTTGTGTAAGAAATTTGTCTTCAATTCCTTAAGTATACGTATTCTAAACTAAAAAAGACTGGTGTAAATATTAATTTAAAAAAAATATATATATTAATTAACAAAAAAACAGAACATTTCATTTTATTATCAAATTTGTGTACAATTCTCAACGATGATGATAATATTACAAATTACAATAATTAAAATCAATTGTTTTTATCATTGTAAAAAAAAAATACACACTGTATATTATTATTCGTACATACACACATAGACACGTATGTATTTATAAAATAATACAATTTATTTCATTTTAAAAATGCGTTATTTTTTCTTCCTGTCTGTAATACATTTTGGGCAAAAACATTTTCCTTTGGGCTTGGTAATTGATTGGACACATGCAAAGTTGAACCATTCAATAGGAAACTAAAATAATAAAAACATACAATTAAAATGTTATACTATACAAACACAAAACAATGAAATACTATTTACAATACAAAATTAGATACAGTACGTTATTTATCTTGTAATGGTTAAAATATAATAATATATTTTAAAAGTTTCAAGCACAAACAATAAAATATTTTTGAATTACAATGAAATAAATAACATCGTTATTATTCATTTAAATATCTTATTTCGTTTTAATTTTGTTTTAAATTTTCAGTCCTTAGCTATAAAAACTGAACATTTTATACATTTTTAACTTCAAAGCAATTTGTTCAATGATGAATTTCAGTCAAAATTTGAAGTTTAAGTGTTTATAAATAAAAATGCACGTCATGTCCGACACAATTCACCATTTCGGTTTGACTTATGAGTTATGAGTCATATACACTTGTACGTCATGACGAACATCGATAGAAATGCTTACCCGGTATTTGTCCTAAGTATAAAGATTCTTGGTATACTTCTGTCAAGTGCTGCAATATTGACAGACAACACATGATTTATAATATTATTATGATTGTTGTCGGTGGGGAACTCGCGTAGTATCGTTTGTGTGCTGTGTGCGCGATTGCCACAGTTACTGCGTTGGCACTTGCTTCGCGGACTGTTCGACGTTGTCGACGGGTTTGAACAACGTGAAAATTATTGCCCACATCATGTGGTCACTGGTCATCAGTATTCAGTAATATCTGTAAGACTGTAAAATATATATAATAAGTAAAATACTATACTAATATTCCTCCTATACGTCTTGTATTATTCCTATTGGCTATTCCTATATTTTAGTATTCGGTATTATTTTGGTATTAGTTTGAGTCACGGTGTGTTTGCGAATCGAAATTGATAAGGGCGTACATGTTGGGAGTGTCTTTTACTCTATACTATTTTAGACTTCTGTACATTTCGGAAAAAAAAACTGTAAAATGTTGTGATTTTTACGTATTTTCTCAAAATGTCAACTTTAGATGCTTATAAAAAAAAATCTGACTAACGATTTTTGATTTTTTTTAATTTTGATAAGTATTACTTATGACTCCCCTATACGCTTGTATTAAATTTTCAAAAACTTTTGATCAATTCTATGGTTTTAATCGACATTTCTAGAAAAAAAACATAAAAAAAGCTAAAATTTCAATTTTCTATAAATAGCTCAAATAACGTCAAAATATTTTGAAAATTACACCATTTGTAGATAATGTCTATATTAATGCTTGGTGAAAATTTCAAATCTCTAAAGTTTTTATTTTACAAACTGTAAAGTTTTTTTTCGACAATACAATAGTTTATTTTAAAAATTTGAAATTTGGATAGCAAATTGACAAATTAAAATACTATGATCTAAGAGGACTGAAGTCTGAACCTCCGAAAAACATAGAAACGAGCCCGAGCACCAATCCGTGTTACGAAAACGTTTACCATAAAGGTGGGGTCGGTTTGTGTGTACAAAATTCTTCTTTGTTAATAAGTGTGCTACTTTGAATAAAGTAATTTTGGCCCAATTTATTTTGATTTTTAAAAACAGATTGCTCTTGGCTAATGGTTTAGTCATAATGATTAATGATTATGACTTCTTATGTAAATGTCACATAAAATCTCTCGGTTTCAGAAATTGGTTTTTTTTAAATTTAAATTTTACTTTAGACAATATAAAATAAAAAGTTTCCATTGACATACGTACAAAATCAAAAAACCTATTTCTATAATTTTTAGTTTGTTATAAAGCGATGAAACTATTGCCAAATTTATTTCGATTTTTGTTCATTTCGTGACCTCAAATTCTTTTGTTTTTTGCTTCGAAAGCAGTTTCGTAATAATGAAAAAGTAAAATAGTAAAATACGAAGAACTTTTGAGCACCGTGTCTTGATGGTGACTGCAGGTGACGACTACTAAATATTATGAAGTATGGACAACTATGATCGCTTGCTGTTTAGTACCTATACACACTTCACCGCTTACCGTTCAACGCTTGTCGCCACCGTCCACAGCTCTCAAAGCTTTCCAATGTGCACATGGCCTTAGGTTTGAACACAAGTTTTCCGACCGGGCATTATTCTGAGGAGGTTGAGATTATGGGTAACAATATAATATAATAATGATTAGTGAATTAGTGAAATAGACAATAAATAATAATCTGCGTGTATCTTATATAGTACCTATACGCTCCAAAGTAGTACCACAAACGGCACAAACTAGATGAAAATATATTTTATTATATTTATATGTGTTTATAATTGATATTTTTTATTTAATACTACTGTAGTACTGTAGTAGTGTGGTACCTAGTAAACTCACTACATTATGGACCATTATATACTATATAGTTTGTAACTTATAGCTATTATAAAGTACCTACCGGCTACCATAATAATTAATAACCCATATGAGTGTAAAGAGGCTTACCTCGGTCCTCGTGAGTCGTGAAGTAGGTAGGTACTCACGTAGTCACGTAGTAATAAATTATACTACGTAATATTTATATTTATAATCGGAGATCGGATTTTATATCACTTATAAAATTACTGAAATATCCGTTATACTATGACCTTCAAAATCTTAAAATAATCGATATAATATGCCCCAAAAATATGAAAAATAGCAACAAAAAATTTTTTTTTTCTTCTGTTAACAATAAAAACATTGATTTGTGTCGAGTACAACCAATAAATTAGACATAATTGTATTCTGTTCGATGTACCAGCAGGGGCAATCTAAAATTGTATAATATATTATGAAACGAAAATGTGGGTATTTTTCTTATGGATTCACATAAATGACAATTTTTTCTATACTATTTTTCATTCAATATAATTATATAAACTCAATTAATGAAAATACAAAATAAATCATTATATTATGCATATTAGCAAAAAATATCAACAAAAGTTGAAAAATAGCACTAAAAATCTAAAATACTTCAAATATGCATTTTATATTATTATTAATATTTGGAGTCCCTAGTGCACAAGACAAATTTGTAGATCACTCTGATATTTTTAATTGTATCCTATAATAATTCGCAAGTGCTATAAAATCCGAACCCTGCAGATTATAATCAATGGTAGGCGGTAGCACTATATTATGTGGATCATATACATATTATATTAGATAAGTAGGTATTATCTATTATATGTAAAAAGTTAAATTATAAAAAGTTACTAATTACACTTTAGTATAGTACTATATTATAGTATACTAGTGTAGTACATAATATTATAGTATACCATACTGTATAATATAATAACTTATATTCATATGCCCTATAATTTAAACATAGACATACAATTCAAATACCAATCAGTAATTCTTAACAGTCACTACGTTTCAATCAGTCAGACAACACTTTCAACATTATACTAACGTGACTATATTATAGTCAATTTTAAAGGTTATTCAACAATCAATGAAGCATAGTAATTTCTGATGTAAAATATCCATTTATCTACTGGACTATTTCAAACGTTTATACTCGTGAGCAGCAACGTTTCCTCCAGATATTTGATTGTAACGGCAAAAGACAAGAGTAGTAAAGGTAATGTACATACGACATACCTATAAAAATTAATATTTTTTTACGCTGTGTCTTGACGCCAGCAGTAACAAAATATACTATCGACCATGGTCGTTTTAGAGATCGAAACACCTGACCGTATATGGTATCTGCAGGTCACTTCCCCGTCAGACGTTTCGCCGTTACCACTTTCCCGTAAGACATTTCATCGTCCATATTGAATTTATATTATCTTGTAAGAATTTGCAAATCAGTAAAAAAAAATTCAATCTATAGATCACGTAAATATATATGTATAATAAAATTAATTAAAAAAAACATTTAAATATATATAAATACAATATATACCTACAATACATAAAGATAAATTATAGAAAGAATTATTAATATTCTTGTCACACAAGAATGACACACGGATACTTGATGGCAAAAGATGACCCACCCATATGTCAAGCATGCGGCACCACGCTCACAATTAAACACATTTTTGATGAATGCAGATCATTCAAAACACAAAGAGAAGAACTAAACATAAGTCACGACGTCGGATCAAGCTTAGGCCCGAACCCAGAAAACGAAATCAACACAATAGAATTCTTAACTACAACTAAATTATTAAATTTACTTTAAGATAAAACACTAATATTGTAAAATTATATATATATGTACCTTTTTTTTATATAGTTAATGTAACGCTAATGGCCTCAGACGTCGAAGCGGAAATTTAAACTTAAATTTAAATTTCAAGATCAATAAAAAAAAAAAAAAAAAAAAAAAAAAAATTATAGAAACCTTACTAATGTGTTCAAACGATACAATTTTTTTTATATAAAGTGGCATTTGTTGTTTAGTGTGTACTACATTGAATTCAAGTCATCGCCATGTCAAAACCTAAAGTGTTAGTTACAATGAAACTCGTCCCAGAACTCGCAATTGATTTACTTCGGAAAAGGTTGGAACTTATACCCAAGTGTATTCTTAAAAATTTGTTTCTATGTATTTACACATTTCAGATTTGATGTTGAAATGTGTGAATCCATACAAGCCACTCAGGCAGAAATGATGCAAAAAATACCTGGAAAATTTGGAATATTTTGTAGTCGATTGAACAAAATTGACGAAGAGTTAATTAAATCTGCCGGTTAAAAAACTAATTACAACCAGATAAAATAATAATAATAATGAAATAACTTATGTAGTTAATCATTTTTCATTTTATAGGCCCTAGTCTAAAAGTTGTTGGAACCATGGCTGTGGGATACAATCACGTTGACTTGGCTGAAATGAAAAAATATGGTATTCGTTTAGGATATACGCCAGAAATTTTAACCGAAACAGTAGCAGAAACAACAGTTGGATTGTTGATATCAACAACAAGACGGTTTTTCGAAGCAAATCATGCATTGAAAACGTACATTAAATATTAATATAGTTGGTGTAACTATGTTAGTATTAAATAATTTTTTTTAGGGGTGGATGGAAAGATGTGACACCTGTTTGGATGTGTGGTAGAGGAATTAGAAACTCTGTTGTTGGTATTGTTGGATGTGGCAACATTGGGACATCAATAGCAAAGAAGCTGAACTCATTTGAAATTTCCCAATTGCTGTACACCAGTAGATCTGAAAAACCTGCTGGTAAAATATTATTTAATTAAGTATATGTTGTATTCGAATAATACAATCATTTAATTTGTGGTCAATTAGTCAAATCTCTGGGTGGAAAATTGGTTACAATCGATGAGCTTGTCGAACAAAGTGACTTCATAATTCTTTCCATTGCACTGAATGAGGACACAAAGTTTATTATTAACAAAGAACGTATTGCCAAAATGAAATCGCACGCTGTATTAGTAAACATTGGTCGTGGAGGTAAAACACATTTTAAATATTCACGTTTGTATTTTAAATCAGTCTTATGTCAATATTTGAATTTATAGGACTTATTGACCAAGATGCACTCGTTGAAGCATTACAAGAAAATAGAATTGGAGGTGCTGGCCTTGACGTTATGACACCAGAACCATTACCACTTGATAGCCCTTTGATAAAGATGAACAATGTTGGTATGTATAATAAAATATTATTTAGCTACATGAATGTTTATAAACAGTATTAAGTATAATATTTTTGGACTTTTAGTGTTGTTGCCACACATTGGGAGTGCTTCCATTGAAACACGAACAGAGATGGCTATTGTCACTGTCAAAAATATAATTGCTGTTTTAGATAATACCGCAATGCCGAAAGAACTTCTGTTTTAGCTTAATTGTTATATACCTACTAATCAAAATTTGATTAAAAATACCTAATCTAATTTGTGAATGTTACAAAGTATAAAATAGTGATTATTTATACATTTATTGATTTTAAAATTGTTGAATAATATAATATTTTCTTCAACATTTTAAATGTCTTCCGTCATATAAAGTATACATTATAATTTATCATTTGATAATAAAATCAAAAAAAAAAAATTGGTTTATTCTGACTGTTAGAATCGTTTTTTGTTATTTTATTAACCAATGGTGAACTTAAAACGATAAATTAATGCACTTTATTTGTGTAAAATACAAATTTATAAAACAATCATGAACTGACATATCTTCTATAGTTCTATTACTGCAGTTTGATTAAATTCTTTAGCAACTAACAGGATCAATTTGACATAACTAACTCGATTTGTATAAATTCTGTATGCCTATATATATATTCATAAGCGAGCTCAGACACTATGGACAACCCGTGACAGGGTATTCAGGTAATAAAAACAATCGCATTTAAACCTAAGCTGGGACGTCCCGAACCAAATAATAAGGGGGTTGAATTAATTTATGTTCAAACTCTAAATCCTTTATCTCGCTTTGCTTGACAGTTAATTTATTACTACCTATAATGTAAGAAATACACTCATATGTCTAATTAGTAATTATATTACACTTACACAATATTACAAAATATATTCAGCAGTTGATGATTCATCTATTTATATAATAACAAGATTAATACATTTAAAAATAGGTGGGCAAATGGGTACCACTCTGCTGATATTATTTCATCGTACATTCGTACATGAAAAAAAATTCTGAGCAAAAGCGGTTTGTCAGTCTTTATAGTACTAAGTTTATTTTATGATATTATTGCTATTAAATTAACTTATTTTTCTATTAATAATACAATAAGTTAGATTAATTTTTATCGAATAAACATTAAATTTACAATTATCATTGTGTGTATAAAATATAATAATATAATACCTCCTTTAAAATTTTTAAGTACCCAATAATAATATTGTTTGATTATAATTAACATCGTTACTTTTTTTCGTTGAAATATCTAATTTTGCCTTAGCTTTAAATTAAAATGTGTATAAAAAAACTGTTTTTATATATTTTTTAGATTTGTTGAAATTCTAAGATTAAACACTTTAAAAGCCTATAAAAAATATTGTGACTATGTACTTTTGATATTTTTTTAGAGAAGTTCTGACTCTAATCTCCATGTCGTGAGATAAGGACTAAGGACATACCTAATGGCCCCAAAAAATAAATGACTAGGTTGGTATTTTAGGTGACGATTTAAAAAATATGAAATTGCATAAAAAAATTATAAAAAAAAATTTAATTAGATAAATTAAATTTATACCAATTGTAACGAACATTTGCAAATTATTTTGTAGTTAAATTTTAAAAAAATGTTTCTTGAAACTATTTATTTACCTATATTAAATGAAATGTTTTTGGAAAAAAAATAATTCAACCTAGGTTTACTGTTTAAATAATAATAAAATGAATTATTTTAATACAGCAATATTATAAAATAAACTCAATAGTAACATAGGCTTACGACGGACTTAGCTATGAATTGTTTGTTGTAAACAATGATAAAATATCATTGAATTCAAATTGAACACATGGGTTCAGTCACCCACAGTCCACATGACACCTAATGTATAACAGAGCGATGCCCACTTGCCCATCAGCACCTAACAAAAAAATGCTTGAATTAAAAAAAAAAAAATGGATCATGGGATTTTGAAGCCAACTTGATAATCAGTTTATAAACATGTAGGTATCTAACAGACAATATGGCAGGTCAGTAGAGCTTATATAATTTTAGCCAAAAAAAAAAAAATGTATCTGTCCAAATTGCGGCTATGTAGTATTTTTTCAATAGAATTATTATAAAAACATTATTAATGTGTTGAAATAATAAAATGTTTTTAAAATACAATTTGTGCATGTTACAAGGAATAAAATTGTGATTATTATTACAATTATTAATTTAAAATTATGGAATAAAATAGAATATTTTCTTAAATATTTTAAATGTCTTTCGTCGTATTATGTATAAATGTATAATCATAAAAAAAATTTGTTTATTCTGACTGTTGGAATTTTTTTATTCTGAGCTGAGCGATGAATGTATTGATTTTAAAATATGTGTTTTTTTTTCTGTCTGTATTCACGATTATAAATTGTTGAAATAATGCTTTAACTTTCTTCATCAGTATCTTTTCTGGTAAAAAAAGGAATCTAATTAGTACTTTAGGGAGGTCATTTAAAAAAATTCCCAATAGTTTTTAAAAGCCTCAGGAAAAACAAAATAATAATTAAGGAAATACAGGAATGTTTACGCAACACTGGTTTTTGAGAAAATCGATTTTGTTTTTTTGGCGTAAAATGTAAATAAAAAAAAAAAATGAATGAAACCAAATAATCAAATATTGAGATTATCATTTTCTATGAACCATTAAATTTTAAAAATATTTTGACGACTTTTTGAACTATTTATAGGCATGAAATATTTTTGATTTTTTTTTTAAATTTAAATAAAATATATTTGTTAGGTCAAAATGCTTGAAAATTTTATAAAAGAGTCCTCATAAGTTTAATAATATTTAAAATTTTAATTTTAAAAATATCAAAAATACATAGGCACAATTTTTTTTATAAGCATTTAAACTTCAAATTTTGACCAAAATTCATCATTGAACATTTGCAAATTGTTTTGTAGTTAAAAATGTATAAAATGTTGATTTTTTATAGCTAAAGATTGAAAATTTAAAACAAGGTATTTCGTAAATGGTTTTAAAAATATTTAAGATACAAATGTGCACTTTTTTATAGGCATTTAAAGTTCAAATTTTGACCAAATTCATCAAAATCTCGAATATTTACAAATTATTTAGTAGTTAAAATGCACACAATTATCAATTTTTATAAATAAGGATTTAAAATTTTAAAATTTAAAACTAAGTTTTTCGTAAGTATTCAATAGTGTAACCAAAAAATCATAAAGATATATTTTCATGGTTGATTTTTATTGACATTATAAGTTCAAATTTGAAAGAAAGTAGATATTTAAATGAAGAATAACAATGTTAGTTATTTTGTTGTAATTTAAAAAAATTGTGTAGGTGCTTGAAACGTTAAAAGTATATTATTATATTTTATACACTAAATTAAATTTTCAATGCAATGTTTTTTGCAAAATTTAAGTCAATTTACTAATTATTAATAGTAAAATGAATTATTTTAATAGCAATAATATCTTAAAATACACTTAATTATGTAGGCTGACAGACCGTCTCCGCTCATTATCGTTTTTCGTATACAATGATTTATACCATTGAATACAAATTTAACACACCCATGGAAAGTGACCCAATCGACACCTACTGTCTCTATAGCAAAACGGTATCCACTTGCCGACCTTATTATTTTTAATTTTTATTTCATTAATCAATATTATCATGAACTTGAAATGATCAATTAATGCATTTTTTGAGAGTACAATAAAATTTGATGTGATCCATGATCTGACATATTTTTTTACTACTGTTTGATTAAATTAGGTATCCTTTAGCGGTTTAGCAATTGACAATATCAATTTGAAATTAGTTTATTACTAACTCGATTTGTTTAAATGCTAGATGTACAGACATATTATTCATAAGTGAAAGCAACATTATGGAAGAGGGTAGTCAGATAATAAAAATAATCGCTAATACATTTTTGAGTTGTTTACCATTATCGATAAATGATAACTTGCTAAAAGTGTTGCTATCAGATTTTAATTAACATTCAAATATTTTGAAGTGAGTGTGCACAAACAAAGTTATTTAGTATACTGTATACAGTATACACTATACAGTTAAATATAATAAAATAAAGCTTTTGATTTAATATTAAAAAGTACCATATAAATTAATCAATTTCTTATTAATTTTTCTTAATTTTAAGTTCTATTTCTGAAAATTTTATTTTTTTATTTAATCAATTTTATTTGTTAACTGTATTGTAAACGATCATTATAAATATTTATAATAAAGAAGATAAAAATATACTCATACCTTACATTCACGATGTAGATAAAAATTAATTGGACATTTTATCTACATCATGCTTTGATCATAATAGTATATAGTAGGTATACGTTTAGTTTAATACACGGACTACTACACCGTGTAGTAGTCCGTGGTTTAATAGTATGACTTGTCTTCATATGATCAATATAAGATTTATCATTTTTACCAATTATTTTGATCATTGATTATAGATAGTACTATCTATAAATAATTATTTATCATGGACCATGGTTCATATTATTTTTATATATTAGCACAGATTATGTAAGTTTTATATAATCTGTGATATTATTATAATAGTATTGTATAAATTAACCTATGTAAGGATATCCTATAATTTATAAACAGAAGCAAGTCCAGCCTGTAATTCTTGACAGTCACTACTCAGTACTCACTACTTCACTACGTGTCAGTCAGTTCAACTAGTAACTACGACAACACCTTTCAATATAGGTCTTTCCATTACACGAATGTAACTAAATAGTCCCTTGTACGGTTATTCAACAATAAAAAATTAGCTTAGTATATAGTTTCTGCTTTAATATACACGTCTATCTACTGGACTCTTTTAAACATACAACTCGTAAACGGCAAAGTTTTCTACAGATATTTGATAGTAAAGATAATAGACAAGTGTAGTTAAGGTAATATATATACCTATATATAAAGATTAATAATTATTTGATGCTATTTTTACAATTGATGAATTAAAAAACATTATTAATGTGTTCAACTATACATTTTTTAAAATAAATAGTGGCATTTGTTGTTAAGTGTTTAGTGTGTTATACGTTGAATTCAAGTGATCACCATGTCAAAACCTCAAGTGTTTGTTGCAATGCAACACGTTCCAGAACTCGCAATTGATTTACTGCGTAAAAGGTAAGAACTTATACCCAAGTGTATTCTTAAAAATTTGTTTCTATGTATTTACACATTTTAGATTTGATGTTGAAATATGTGATTCCATACAAGCCACTCAAGCAGAAATTATGCAAAAAATACCTGGAAAATTTGGAATATTTTGTAATCCATCGAATAAAATTGACGAAGAACTAATTAAAACTGCAGGTTAAAAAACTCATTACATCCAGATTAAATAGTAATAATAATGTAAATACCTAACTTATGTAGTTAATCATTTTTTATTTTATAGGCCCTAATCTAAAAGTTGTTGGAACCATATCTGTAGGATACGATCACGTTGACTTGGCTGCAATGAAGAAATATGGTATTCGTTTGGGATATACGCCAGAAATTTTAACCGAAACAGTAGCAGAAACAACAGTTGGATTGTTGATATCAACAACAAGACGGTTTTTCGAAGCAAATCATGCATTGAAAACGTACATTAAATATTAATATAGTTGGTGTAACTATGTTAGTATTAAATAATTTTTTTTAGGGGTGGATGGAAAGATGTGACACCTGTTTGGATGTGTGGTAGAGGAATTAGAAACTCTGTTGTTGGTATTGTTGGATGTGGCAACATTGGGACATCAATAGCAAAGAAGCTGAACTCATTTGAAATTTCCCAATTGCTGTACACCAGTAGATCTGAAAAACCTGCTGGTAAAATATTATTTAATTAAGTATATGTTGTATTCGAATAATACAATCATTTAATTTGTGGTCAATTAGTCAAATCTCTGGGTGGAAAATTGGTTACAATCGATGAGCTTGTCGAACAAAGTGACTTCATAATTCTTTCCATTGCACTGAATGAGGACACAAAGTTTATTATTAACAAAGAACGTATTGCCAAAATGAAATCGCACGCTGTATTAGTAAACATTGGTCGTGGAGGTAAAACACATTTTAAATATTCACGTTTGTATTTTAAATCAGTCTTATGTCAATATTTGAATTTATAGGACTTATTGACCAAGATGCACTCGTTGAAGCATTACAAGAAAATAGAATTGGAGGTGCTGGCCTTGACGTTATGACACCAGAACCATTACCACTTGATAGCCCTTTGATAAAGATGAACAATGTTGGTATGTATAATAAAATATTATTTAGCTACATGAATGTTTATAAACAGTATTAAGTATAATATTTTTGGACTTTTAGTGTTGTTGCCACACATTGGGAGTGCTTCCATTGAAACACGAACAGAGATGGCTATTGTCACTGCCAAAAATATAATTGCTGTTTTAGATAATACCGCAATGCCAAAAGAAGTTCAGTTTTAACTGAATTGTTATAATACTAATCTAATTTGTTAATGGTACAACATATAAAATTGTTATTATTGTTGATTTAAAATTGTTGAATATTATAATATAATATTTTTAATGCTATTTGTCATATAATGGATATTTAGAAACAAAATTGGTTTATTTTGACTGTTAAAATTGTTTTTTTTATTATTTTATTAATCAATAGTACCATGAACTTGAAATGATCAATTAATACAATTTATTTGTGTAGAATACAATTTTATGAAACTACCTTGATCTTCTACCACTGTTTTGATTAAATCCTTTAGCATTTGATATAGCTAACTCAATTTGATTTTGATAAATGCTAGATGCTTACATTCATATTAAGCACGGACACTATGGACAGCTTGGGACAGGGTAGTCAGATAATAAAAATAACACAGTTTACTGATGTCTGATACCTAAGTGATAATATTTTGTTATATAGAAAATAGAAATTAGAAATGCGTTAGGTTTGGACATGACTACATGAACAAGAACACAAGGTCCTAGCCAGGACTTCTGACTATTTATTTTGACATTGTTTTGAGTAGATTGAGACTTCAGATCATAAATAACATGATATAAAAGTATAATGATCTTTAGATATAGACACCTTAGTACCCACATACTAAGGTGGTACCACAAACTATATAAATATATATATATAGTTAATTATATAATACTACTGTGGTAGTACACTAGAATGTACCCATTATTCTGTGGGTCATGTCATACTATAGTTTGTAACAATGTAACTTAAGAGTTATGGCTATTATAATTAAGTACCATAATAACCCAAGAGTGTAAAAACCATAGATAATAAAGATATTACACTTCTTTATTATCTATGGTAAAAATGCTAACTTTGGTCCTTGTGAGTCGTGAAGGTCACATCTTATAGCATGGAGAATATTCTGTACTTGTAATAAATGATAATTTCCATACATAATAATTTATAGTATTCGTTCACCATTATTATTTTCTTTACCCTTACTAAGTTGCTAATTTGTAATACATAATAAGATGAAATGTCAAATGGGTCGAATACTCGAATTGACTCAAAATCATGGCGATCAACCATTTAGACAACCTAGGGCCTATTGAGTATAGACTCACTTGTATAGAAATATAGAATGTAGTCTTGACTTTACTACTTTTAACTTTAGTCTTTAGAGTATCAACTATCAAATCATAAATCATAATGATAATACTTGAACTGTTCACGTGATATTGTGATAATAATATTTATAAATTATAATAGTAAATAGTAATAGTGGTAGTGGGATAGTGAATACTTACTTCTTAGTTCTTACTATACAGCATGCTATATTGCTATACAGTATACATTTTATAATTTTTGTCAGTACCTACTCAGTACTCATGACTCACGAGTACTAACAGTGAACAGTCGATATTCGATAGTACGTCATTATAATACTATAATAGTGATTTAAACGATATTCATTTCGTGTATGTTATATCACATTATCACTGCAACTAATGTTTTGTTTTTTACACAATTACGCGTCTCAAAATTAAAACCATTTAAAGAAAACCTACGTTATTCTTATTTGTTTTTCCAAGTACCTATCTACCCATAATCCTATCCAATCATTTTTACTGAAGGTGAGGCAACCTAACGTCACGAGAAGTAACCGATACACATTACACACCTCTATAGACCATACGGGTTTGCTGTTAATAAGGTAATAACTAGCATTAGCATAATAGCATAGTAGCTTCTATAATCTATATAGCACAGATTATAATTTATAATTACTAAGTTATTTACTGTTTATAGATAAAGTCGGTAGGTATAGCCGTATAGGTCACAATGTAGAGAAGATAAGGCAGTGGCGGATTTAGTGTCAGGCAAAGTAGGCATTTGCCTAGGGCGGCAATTTTAGGCGAATATTTTATTGAGAATACACTAGGTTTTTTTTTGATTTTCTAATGTACGGTGATTACTCTGAAGGATGGAAAAAATGTTTAATATTTAAGTATAATAATATTCTTGTTAATATAATTTCTTCTTTATTTTATAATACATAACAATAAACGTCCAAGAAAATTATCGAACGACTGCCGGAACGTATATCTATTATCTAAATACTAACCATAGATAACATATTTCGTTATTTTGTTTTTTTGCTAAGTCGTAAAAATTATTAATAATCGCTCGTGGTTCGTTTGATCGCACGGCGTACACACTACACGCACAATACATACAGATATGATATATTTTATACGAATACGGGTGACGATCGATTCGTATTGGAACGATAGTCTAATATTATAAACCAGTCATTATACTAATAAACAATAATTGTTTATTTTTCTTCGTGACTAATGACTATGAAATAAGAGGGCGGCCGAGTAGAAAATAGGTTTATTCTGATTAGACATTCGATTATTTTCAACACAACATTCAAGGCGGATAGACTTAATATTCAGATATTACTATATTAGTATATCTACTACTTAAATTACTGGTAAGTAAACACTATAATATTATAGCAATAATTTAGTGCTATAGGCTTGCAAAACTGAATTTTATTTTTATGAATATTCGTATGCATTAGTTCTTATTTGGAATTCCAAATTCTTGATTAATTAATTTTTACAAGCCCATTAAATAAAAGTATAAAACACTTGATGATTTTTTTATTCCCTACGCGGTGTGTTATAGGCAGGGTTGGGCAAACAAATGAAATAGTTTATTTTTTTACATTATTTTTATATGTTGTATAATAATAAGTACGAATTTTTAAGTCTGATTATAGGTAGTTGCTTTTGTTTTATTATAATACTATAATTTAAATTTGATTGAACACATTAATTTTTTGAAGGAACTTAATTATATTATCTATATTATAATTATATTTAATTGGTACAGCAAATTTATTTAAACAAATGGTGATGTATTAAATTTTAATAAATATTGTATTGTTATACTATTTACTTGATTAGAACAGTTTATGAACATAACCGCCATTAATTATTGTTTAGTATCAGTCTTTATGATTTATTTTTTTAGTAGTTATGTTAAATAAGTATTTAAAAATATGTTTTCTCGTTGATAAGTTTAAAGGGGCGGCCCAAAAAAAAAATTTGCCTAGGGGCGACAATTGTGTACAGGGACGGCCTGGCCCACCGGGATACCGGGAGGTTCCCGGTGGCCTGACCTATTGGGATTTATTATTAGCCTGACTGCTCAACGGCTGAATTACATTATTTTTAATTTCTTTATACTATAATATATTATTGTCAATATTTGTAAACTATACTATAATAGAAAACTCCCGATTCGAACACTCGTAGCGCGTAAATTGTAAATATATTTAATAACTAATTACATATTACAAATAAGTAATAACTAGAAGTCTAGAACTGCCCATTTAACATGGATATTTTATTTTGGGATGCATAAACGCATTATAATTTATAGCATTGACGCATTGTATATTATTATGTTTCGTTGGAGGGACTAGGTATTTCCCGGCTCACGCACACGAATGCATTTGGGTCCGGGGTGCCCGGGGTTGTATTCATAGCCCATACCATCCATATACTCTATTTATAGTCCAATCCAACTATATTGATAACCGATAGCAATAATTATTACATTAATATATTATTAAACTTGTTTACACACCAGCCATTTCCCAACATTATTAATTTTGCTTAAACAATCTTTAGTCTTATGGATACATTTGCGTTTTGAGCTCTTCATCATGAATAGACTCCGCAATAGAAACATTTAGGCGTGGAATGGCAGACATTAAAAAAACAAGTAATGAATTTATTGAGTGGGCAAATAATAAAATAGATCAAATTATGGACGATGAAGAAAATATGTTATGTATACAAGAACAATTTGAAGTAACACGTTTTAGGAAAAAAAAAATGCCTGGTGAGAATTTGAATGATGATCCCATAAAAGATGCTGAAAAAAAATTTACAGTTGAAGTACATAACTATGTAATGGATACAGTTATTGAAAGTATGAAATCAAGATTTACTAATAATAGTGAATTGTTGACAGACTTGGCTCTTTTGTCACCTATACAATTTTTAGCACACAAGAAAAAATTACCACATCAAGCTTTTAAGACTTTATCAAAAAAAATATTGAAATTTACCAACTATAAAACTGAAGATGAAGTTTATAATCAAATTCATGAAGAATTAAGAAGTTTTTCGAATAACTGGGAATTTTTAAAAATGTCGATTGCAGATGAGTATGAAATATTGAATTGGGAACTTGAAAATAACGAGGATGATTTGGAAGGTGTCTCTGAAGAAATAAGTCAAGTTATGTGTAATAGTTGTAGAAACTGTACACTGTTGTTACAAGTTACTGATAAAATACAATTTATATAGTAACGCTTATCAAGTATTAACAGTTGCTTATAAGTATTTATTGTGTCTGCCCGTTACCCAAGGGCCAAGTTGCTTGTGAACGATCATTCTCTACCTTAAAATATATAAAAAATCGGTTAAGAAATAAACTTAGTAATGAAAATACTGAAGCGTTTATGTTAATGTCGGTTGAAAAAGAAATGTTGATAAATATTGATAATGATCATATAATTGATTTACTGTCACAAAAAAGTAATCTTCTTTCATCATGTCTTTAAAATTTGTATTAATTAATTATTTATGTTTAAAACATAAAATTAATTATAAAAGCTTAATTACTTTATATTCTTTTTGGTTTGTTTATTAGGCGTATATTATATTTATAAATTATGATTTGTTATAGAAAATTCAAGCATAATATTGCTTATTTATATATTATAATTATGTTAAATAAATGGTTAAATGAACTTTTTTTTCAATTGTTTAAAGAAAACATATATACATTACGGCGTAACTAAGCCTAAAGGCTTAGAAATTGAATTGAGATAAACAGTCACAAAATATTGATACTGATTTAAGGTCTATTTATTATTTTTATATCCTCTTACATATTATATTATAAGCTAAAGTCTAAAAGGTTACGTAAATAAATAATTATAAAATTAATTTGTAGTGTTGGTGGGGGGGGGGGGTAAAACCTCATATAACTTTCCCCTCCCCACGCCCCCCCTTATATAAACGCCTATGCCGTAAACATTGAAATGTGGCCTGGTGTAATACATTTTCCCGGCCTGAATTTTTCTCCCAGGCCGTCCCAGATTGTGTAAATCCGTCTCTGAGATAAGGTGACACCGCTTATACACATTCCGGTCGCAAATTTTCTCGACAGTTTGGTAGTACAAAATACAAATAGGTTAGCGCCACCAATCGCCCTAAGGTCGGTTTTTATATTGTGAATACATTGTTTTTAATGTAAAATATTAAAAGTGTATACACATTTTTGTTGTTTTTAATACTATTACTAAAAAATTATTTAAATAGTGGACAAGTAAGAATTATTTTTAATTAATTATTCTACTCAGTTAGGTACAATATAATAATAAAGAGTGTCCCAGGTCTATTTGACTAATGCAATAACTTTTTTTCTATTCAATATTTTTAAGTTTTTTTTTTCTGTAATGATTTGTAGAGCTCTGCACTATAATTTGTATATCTTATATTTTATTTTTTTACAACAAAAATAAATAATTTAAATTTTGTATTTAATATTTTTCTAATAATCCAAGATAGCTATTTCATAAATAAGTATTTAAAAACCATTTTGGCGTTTAAAACTTTTAATTTGGTTAAGTCGTTAATTTTTAAACAATTTTCAAAGTGTGTTAAAATTTAAAATTATTTCTTGCTAATCACTGTTACTGCTGTAAAAGTTATTGCATTAGTCAAATAGACCTGGGACACCCTGTATAGTTAGGTATGCTCATACCTTATACCTATTGTATGTAGATATTACTAATTCTATTTTGTACCTACATAATATATATATCAATTAATAAATGAACATATAAATATCATACAATATATACATTTGTACAATATGGTTAGGTACATATTATTACGATTTTTACATAATAATTGGTACATGATTCCAAAACATTGATTTATTTAAATAATCTATACAAAATAACATTAAATATATTATGTTGGCATACAAATGATTGACATTTGAATAACAATTAATACACTTAAATGAAATTTTAATGTAAATCTTTATTAGGACTCGTATAAAAGTCGGCCTTCGAGCGAATGGTGACGTACTCTGGTGATAAATTCTGAACTACCAAACTGCCGCGATTTTTTCAACATCGTACGATTGAAAGATACGGGAGCGGTATATCACCTTTTCTTTTCTACATCGTGGTATAGGTAATAGGTATACTATACTAAAAAAGTATTGTGAATTTCCGGAGTGATCATCTTTCATATTTTCGTATTTTGAATTCAACTTTTTTTTTTAAATTACACCAATTCGAACTTTGGTATGAGAAAATATTGTATTAAATTTTCAATTTTTCGACCAGTTAAAAAATAGAGTAAAATAGAGTCTTTTTATTATGCAATTTCTTTCATTGTGCCCTTCACACCATTTATGTTAATGAAATTCATTTTTCAAAAAAAAATCTATAATAGTACTAATAGTATTAAAATTTAAAACCTTTGTACCAAGTGAAAATATTTTTATCGACATTTGAAGAAGAATATATGTACTTAATAAAATGAAAAAAGTCAAGCATTTAAAATAGTTCAAAAATCGTCAAAATAAATTTGTATCCATATTTATTTTTTTAATCACCTATAATATCTTGTCCCGAATTGTCCATCCCTAATAGCTCTTACTTATTTTCTGTTTCATATATATGAAATAAATATTAAATATTTACATAAAATACGTAAATATATAAATATTTACGTAAAAATTATTATGTTATTTTACAGTATCAAATCATTGGGAGTATAAAAATACGTTTTTTAGTTCGCAAAGATGTCATTAAAACCAAAGGTGCTATTAACACGTAATGATTTTCCAAAAAAAGCCATCGATTTATTACGTACAAGGTAAAATACTTTATACTAGATTCATTATTGATCAATTTGTCATTATTTATCATGGTAATTAGTAATTACTTATTCATAATAAACTTAAGTTTTATTAAATACGAAAATCAATAATAATTCAACATTTGTATAATATTGGTCTTTTGAGTGAAATAATAATATATTATAAGTTTATTAGATTGATAAATCTCAATTTTAACATAGGAAATAGAACGCTTTGCTATAATCTGGAAATAGTACATTCTGATTTAAAAATATTTGGAAAAATTGTATTGTTTATTTTAAGTTAATACCGAATACAATTGGATATAGCTCATGCATTTTGATGTGATTTGGAAATAGACAATAATTTGATTTGACCCGAATTCATCGAAGAAATATGCTTTTTATACATTGTACAATTTGTACTATAGGTACTACGCGCTGTATGTATATAATAGTTATCATCATAATAAACGTTGAGATCTATTAAAAAAATCTGACCAAGTGTCCATGCTATATGATTCTCTGTAATTCGTAATACTATCAAAACTGAATACGGATATACGTTACTATAACTCAATCTTGATGTTTTTGGAAAAAAGTTCGTTTCAAAATGTCACTTTTAATTGAGCATACAATTTAGGTACGATCTCGGCGTAATATTTGTTTTAGTTTGTGTATTAATCTCTCAATAGCATAAATTACGGATAAAAACAAACACTTCTAAAATAAGTATTAAAGTAGAAATTAATTACAGGTGTGATGTGGAAGTGTGCAAATCAAGTAATAAGAATGGACACGCAACCACGCAAGATATTGTCGATTGTATATCTGGCAAGTTTTCAATTTTCTGTCATTCCGGGAACCCAATAAACGAACAGATCCTAAAAGCAGCAGGTTAGTGTCGGTTGATAATATTATGATTTTAATATTTCTATATATTTAATCGTACATACTCGTATTATCATAAATACGGAAAAAGATGAATATTTTTCGAAAAAAATAACTTAGATGGTCAACATAATATTAATAAAAATTGCATTTTGATATATAATTGACGAATAGGACCTACATAAACTATATTATATGAATTATTCGTCAAAACAAAATGTTTGTATTTTAGTATATTAATTTTTAATTAAGATATAGGAATTAATTTACAATATCCCTTGCGTCTGCCGTCTAGAACAATAATTTTTCGATTAAATGAAGTTAGCATAATATCTTACTTGCTTTTTACTTTATACTTTTATTACTTTACTATGAAATTAAGTTTTTAATGTCAATTTTTTAACTTCATATATTTGGTGAACATTTTCAACCAGATTTTTATTTAAAGTTGAATTCTATTTTTTCAGATAAATACTATTTATTTTCATAAAAGTATCGGTTTTTAAAACGTTTTAGTACATCTAGAATGTGGTAAACAGTAGGAACTCTAAATTAAATCTCGAATTCGTGAATGATATGTTTCGAAAGCGTTTATAGCAAAAGCTCGTGAGTCGTGACGGTATATTTGCAGCTCAAATTATTGGAAATTTAGATTCTTTACTGATAAATGTCCATGTATTATATTACGGTACCTATATATTTATATGTCAATTAAATAAGCAGCATATTTTCGAAATTTGTGATTTAGGTTATACCCGGCATTCGTTTTCTGTAGTAGTGGTGCAGATAGAAAAATTTGTTTTTGCGGGTGTCGCAAATAAGGTGCTACATTTTTTTATTTATACCTTTACACAAATTATCTACATACGCTCTTATAACTTTATGATTTATGATATTGTTAAATGCGCGTATCACAACCATCGGTACTGTATTACTGTGTCATACTGGTGCCTATATTGTGGATTATCTATCCGTGATTTATTTAATCGACAATTATAATATTGAAATATATGTATAAGGATAATCTATGATATCAATGATTATGTATAATGTATACATTTATATCTTCGTAACACCTTAAATATTAAACATTTTACAATCGTTATAAAATATAGGACCCAGTCTTAAAGTGGTCGGTACCATATCGGTAGGATATGATCACGTTGACTTGACGTCCATGAAAAAATTCGATGTACGTTTGGGAAGTACGCCAGGCATTCTGACCGAAACGGTAGCTGAAATCGCTGTGGGCCTCATCATAGCCACTACCAGAAGATTTTTCGAAGCAAACCGCGAAGTGAAAACGTAAGTTACCGAAGTTGGTCGCGCGTGTTACAAATTCCATAGAAGACCTGCGTTACAGCTAGGTAGGCTAGGTGTATATTATATTTTATGTCAATGCGTGTTTCCTCGATCCTGCAGAGAAGTATAACATTTAGTATACCGCTTATGCCCGACTGTATTCAATGCCCATTTATTAAACATTTCCTTTGATGTTTTATATTTCTCTAGCTTTTCATTAAGCTATTGGTATAAATAATAGATTTTCAATTTAACACAATTTAGTTTTTAAAAAAAGGAAAATTTGGGATTGCTAATTGATGATTATAAATTTGTAAAAAGCTGTTGTTGGTTTATTTTTTCTTTTGTTTTATATATAATATATATACTATACTATATATATATATAGTGGTGGATGGCGAGAATGGGTTCCAGGGTGGATGTGTGGTAGAAGCATAAAAGGCTCGGTCGTGGGCATCATAGGTTGCGGCAACATCGGCACGTCAATTGCTGAGAAATTGAGCAGTTTCAAAGTGTCCCAACTTTTGTACACCAGTAGAAGTGAAAAGCCGGCCGGTAAGTATTTAACTCTATGGTTCTACCGTTCTGTGTAACTTATAATCTATAATCAGGGTTAAAAAAACATATGCAAATATAGCAAATGCATTAAATTCAAAGCCTTGATTAATTATGAAGTGTATTTTCCGTAGTCAAAGCTCTCGGTGGAGAGTTGGTCACGGTGGATGAGTTGATGAAGCGTAGCGATTTCGTAGTGATCGCCGCGGCCTTGAACGAGGAAACAAAATTCATTGTGAACAGAGAACGGATCGCCACCATGAAGTCCAATGCCATATTGGTGAACATCGGTCGTGGAAGTTAGTATAGCTATAAACAGCAGTCTCGTAACTCGAATCTCAAGGGGAATAAAAATAAATTTGACTTATGTATTAGATTCTGAGCGCAGCGATGAATGTATTGATTCTACAATGATGTGTGTTTTTTTTTGTACCTGTCACCACGATTAAGGGCAGTAAAAGTGTTCCGATTTTCTTCATCAGCATTTATTCTGATAGGAAAGTGAAGGTAGTTGGTACTTTGGAGGGGGGGGGGAGTTAACAGTAAAAATGTCTCAATAGCTTTTAAACGCCTCGGGAAAAACAAAAAAAAATTAAGGAAAAAACGAGAATTTTTACGCGAAGGCAATTTTCTACAAAACTGATTTTTATTTTTGGTGTAACAGAAGAAATAATGACCGTAAATACATGAAAATTTCCCAAATTGTTTATATGTATAAGCAATTTATATACACAATACAATTTTCAATATGTTTTGACTTTTTTTGAGCTATTTATAGATATAATTTATTTTTATTTTTTTTTTTTATTATTGCCGATAAAAAAATGTTCAGATTGTCAAAAAACTTGAAAATTTTGCAAATGAAATAAGGTTAAAACGCTGACTTATAGACTATAGTCAATAGAATTGCGAGAAATGCCTAAACTGTACAGCTGAGTGGTTGCCTACTTTCCCCATTTTTTAATTATTATTTTTGATGTTAAATTAAATAAGGTTTTAATTAGTTTTCATTTATTCATTGATTTTGACTTTACTTTCTTTGGATAAATATGTATCTACATAACATTTTGAATGTTCATTAAATGTTGATGAACACTTCTTGAAAGTGGCCCTACAAAAATAATAATTATTGGTGCTCCTTACTATTTATACCGTATACATCAAAATATGCTATTGCCAATAAAGGGGAGGCGTTCCCAGTTGTTGTTATTCAATAGAAAAATAACAGTAGACTTGAAATGTTGACTAAATATTTATACTTACTTATAATCTTCGAGGCATTTGTTATAATTTCAAAAATATTTTGGCTATCTTTAAACTTTTAAAATTTAAAAAAAAATTTAGTGTTTCCTTTGTTTTATGACGATTCAATTTTTGTTTCTTGATAAAACAGCTTGAATATGTAATACGATGAACTTTTAATATGATATAAACTATCCTTAGAAATAAAATGCTGATCCACACAAGTACACAACTCAGATTCATATTTTTGTAAACAGTGATAAATCATTGAATTTAAATTTAACAAATCTACTACATTGATCTAATGATTATCAAATATTTGAACACTTTTTTGGCTGGTGACCTGCAATGTATCTAATTTATACAGTATACTCAAATATGTTTTAAAAGATAGTCAAAATATTTTTCAAATAAAAAAAAATGAAATTTATAAAATATAACATTTATTTAAAGCCATGATTTAAAATTTAGTCGTCTTTGAATTTCGTAGAGTTGGTTGATCAAGATGCTCTGGTTGAAGCGCTCAGAGAGAAAAGAATCCGAGGCGCTGGGCTGGACGTGATGACGCCTGAACCACTGCCATTAGATCACCCACTGATGGGTCTTGACAACGTTTGTACGTGTACTTACCTACCATAATAATTATAAATATTTGTTTTAAAATAAGTTTTAGGTATAGCTATATATTTTATTGTTCTTTGTGAGTATCGGATCATAATTATATATGTAATTTTTATTGCATTTTATTTTAAAATAATGTATTTTTGTAGACTATACCTATATAGATTTACTATTTAATATATTTTTCTTGTTGCCGCTGCAGTTGGTTAATAAGTATGCGTACCCATTAACATAGAGGTTTCAGTGTTCCGCTTGAATAATTTGTTTCACGTTATTTGCAGTGCTCCTGCCACACATTGGTACTTCCACATTTGAGACTGAGGAAGAAATGGCAGTGATGACCACTCAGAACATATTGGCTGTGTTGGATGGCTGCCCTATGCCGAACGAAGTGATATTTTAACACCACAGCCATCGTCTGCAACAAGACAAACAATTTTAAAATTATAATTATGTATTATTAGATTTGTTACTATTAATTATACCTCTACGGCTATAGGTACTATATTATATTGAAAACTGACGAGTAATTAATATTATTAAAAAGCCGAAAGTACCTATACCTATAACGGTTATAACTGTACAATATAGTCACGATTTCCACTAGCCGCAAGAGTTAATTATACTTGAATTTTATTAATTATAAGTATAATATTATATCAAATTAAATAATATAACAAAATCGTTTATTTATGTAAATCGACAGGATTCGAGTTGCCATCTCATTATCAAGGTATAATTTTAGATTCCGAGTGGAGTGAAGAAGTTCTTGATTTTACAATGTTATTGTTCAACTTGGTCAAAAGTAAAGAAGTCCCAATAGTTTTTATACGCGTCGGAAAGAACAAAAAAAAAAAATAAGAAAAACGGATATTTTTGCAAAGCAAATTTCACCAAATGATTATCATTTTCTATAATTACACAATACAACTTTCAAAATATTTTGATTTTCTTTTTAGTTATTTTTAGGCAAATGCAATTTTTGGTAAATTTTTATTTATTTTTAGGTAATTATTATTGTTGATAACAATTTTTTTGCATGGTCAAAATACTCAGGCGATTATACAAGGAGGGGCTATGGGGGCTGAAGCCACCTCCTTAAGGACTTAAAATATTTCAAAGATAACCCTAATTTTCAATTTATTAATTAAAGTAAAGAGGAGCAATACACACTGCTTATAGGTACATCATACATATAGCATATTATATTGCTTATTAACATTTAGGAGTGATTGATAATCGAGATGTTTGAACAAAAAGATCGTGACGTACCAAAGTACAAATACAAGGTAACTTGTTGAAGGTCGAGACTTTGTTATGTTGCTATTGAAATGTGTTCATTCTTTCAAGTGTTTAAATATTTTATACTCTTGTCTACGTAATTATTTCTGCTCGGATTTAAATTCCCTAAAAATATTTAAAAATTACCTTTAAAAAAATGCATTTATATATGACCTGGTGACTTTGCTGACGACAAAGCTATTCTAGCCTCTAGTTCTGACCCCAATCTAGCCTCCAGCTATGTTCAGGACCACCTCCACCTTCTCCAAGCCTGGTACAAGGAATGGGGAGTCAAAATGAACGAATCCAAATCGATTCACTGTACATTTACGCTTCGGCAGGGAGTATGCCAGGCTCTCCTCCTTAACAACCAACCCCTTCCTACTGCCCAATGTGTACGCTACCTCGGAGTCAATATTGACCGTCGACTTACCTGGGCAGCTCACATCAAAAATAAAACCCGAACACTTAACGATCGTTTTCGCCTTCTTCGGCCGTTCCTTACTTCTAAAAATCTAAAAATACCTACTAAATTGTTGCTATATAAACTACTGCTCAGACCCATCTGGTCCTACGGATTACAGATGTGGGGCTCAGCTAAAGTATCAAACACAAACCGTATACAAAGGTTCCAATCCAAAGTTCTTCGCGTCATCTCTAAAGCTCCCTTTTATGTCTCCAATAATACCCTTCACTCTGACTTCAATATACCCACCGTCACTGAATTAGCCAAGCTCCACTATAAGCGATTCAATAACAAGCTAACACATCATTCAAATCCACTTATCGTCCAACTATCATCTGAAACTATTCCAGGAAATCCTCACAAAAGATTAAAAAGGCATTGGTGTCGTGACCTGCTTATATAATATAATATATAAAAAAAAAAAAAAATGTATTACTACAGCTATAATCTTTATTACTTATTATAACTTATAACCTTTATAACTATTATGAACTTATTGTAAATATCATTATTATTATTATTATTACTATTGTTAAGATTAAAACCATAAATTTATATCCAAGATGAAGTACCTCCGATGGGAGGCCTCTTCCCTCAGTCTCTTCTGTCTGATTTATTTATTTACTTATTTATTTATTTTTTTGTTCTTATCTTATCACTTAAGCTTGTTGTTCAATAATTGTAACAGATGGCATAATATAAAAATTTTGTTAAAAAAAAAAAAAATATATGACCTAAATTTTATAAAAATGCCAAAAAAAAAAAAATTTTTGAAAAAACAAAAATTATTTATTAATAAAATAAATAAATATAAAATTGAACAAAAAAAAATGTTTTAACACAACTAAAAGCGTTTGACAATTGGCCACATGCATCACCGATTTAATATTATCGCTTGATAAGAGATTACTCCTATAAAAATTGTATGAAATTAAATCAGCTACATAATAGGTTGGTGTGACATAAAAGATCAATTTCAGCCTTGTCTAATTTAAAACCAGATTACATGGTGTTATATAGTTCAAAGTGAAAATTATTTATATTTCGTATACCTACTATAGTATACTATGTTTATATTTCAATAAAGTGAACTTTTTTAGTCATAATACAAGAAATAGGTAAAAAATTGTCTTAAAATATTAATCACCTTTCACCTTTGTCCACCTTCTTCCATTGTTATCACCTTTTGTGGCAGTAAAAATGTTTCGTTTTTTTTATATCAGCATCTTTTCTGGTATAAAACTTAATCCAATTGGTAATTTGGGGAGTCAAAAGTAAAAAATTCCCAATAGTTTAAAAACAAATCGAAAAAAACGAAAAAAAAAAATCAAGGAAAAACATGAATTTTTACGCAAAATCAGTTATCTACAAATTAGATTTATTTGTTTGGTGTAACTCAAAAACTAATAATTGTTGATACTTAAAATTGTCTTCAAAGTTTAGAGAACAATTTTCCATACATGATAAATAATTTGACCCTTTTTGAACTATTAATAAGAATAACAAATATTCGATTTTTTTAGTTGTTTTTCAATAAGAGACTTACGAAAATGTTCGTTGGTTCAAATAGAATAATTCAATATTTTATATTTTTTTCACACTTTGACCAAATAATCTAAAAATTTTATAAACACAGTTTTTTTAAGTTTAAATTTTAAGGCGGCATTTGAACATCTGCCCCTGGGTGGCATATTCTTTAACCCAGTACTGATTATTATATTATCGTCGTTCGGCAGTTTTACATCCGGAACCTCAAAGTAGATATCGTAAAATATCAAATGTAAAACACATAAGGTAAACGTTTTTAATCGAAGTATATTATATATAATACGTTTAAGAAAAAAATCGAAACTAGAACCTCAGTCTTTTTGTAGTGATTTGAAAAAAATATAATCCAAGTGACTTAATGACATTTGCACCACTACATAACTGCTACTATAGGCTTATGGCTGATGCATAAAAGTTAAAATATATATGCAAATTTTACCAATCATAAGTTCATTGAAACTTATGATATCGATGTTAATGTAACTTATAGTCTTCAGTATTAAAATAATAACTATAGACACCACCAACTCTGCCATGCCATGTCAATATAATTGGAATAACATATTTCTACCACGAAATTTGGATATTTTTGTCATTAATTTTCGCAATCCAGCATAATATCATGATAATAATAAATGACAATTATTAAAGTTCAAGATAACTTGAATGCAAATATGTACAACTGTCAGTTTAATTCACTAAAATATTAGATACATCATACATAAACTTTTAAACCCCATATACATGCATACAACATAAAATACCTGTGGGTATTTATTTATTTATATATTATAATGAAGATAAAGTATCTTGGAATGAAAAAAAAATTGGGTTGCTTAAATTTTGGCACCCCTTTCTATGACATGACAAACGGTAATGTTATACATAAAAAACAATTATTTAAAATTATAATATTTTATTATTTAATAACTTTATTATAAATATAATTTACTGTTGGGAAAATTAGTTTAAATATTATATTTTAAACTTCTAAAGAAGATGATAATATCTGTACAATGTTTAATTGTATCATTTAAAAATATTAGAGAAAAATTATATACCTATAACTTATAAGCAAATGATTACATTGAATTATCATCTAGAATATTCTGATTATGTTAGATCTGGTGGAATATCTGATCTCTTTTCACTGGATTTCTATCCTGCTGTGCATTTTGAAATGCATTTGCTTCTTTAAACTGGCTCTCATCACTAAAATTTTTTTTAAAAAAATCTTAATGAAATAACAAAGTATAGAATGCATACATGTCAATACTAACAAATTGATCCCTGGGTTGTAATTTAACTCCGAAAATGCAGCATTGCCTTGTACAATCTGCAAAATAATAGTTATATCATAACATTTGTTTAGTAAATAGTTAATTCATCGAGTAATATTTACATCGCCCATCGTTTCGTGATGTTTTTTTGTTTCATATCGTCCATACATTGATTGACACGTACATGCTGATACTGATGCTCTATACAAAATCAAAAAGGCAATTTGAATTGTAAAAAAAAATTTGTACGAATAAACGAGTGATTTAAAAAAATATAACATTAGGTATAGTATTTTACCCATTTCCACTATTGTTATGGCTCCTTTCGTTGACTATGAACACAATTTATTATTCATTAATAATTTTTTCCATTCGGTTAATTCGAAAAAATTGTTATAGTAGGTATATATAAATTGAATTCTCACATGCATCATCGAAAAAGTCCTCATAGACTATGAAATAGTTTCCCTGGTTTACTAGGTTGGACAATTGAAAATGTTTCCACATAAACTGCAATAGGTTTTTATTAGGATTTTCAATAGCCAAATTTTTGGCGCGTAAATGCATATCCTATAAAAAATATGGGACAAATATGTTAGTTTTTTTAATAAAAAACGATTTTATAGTAATTTGGTATTGTTTGTTATCGCTTCATCTCTCCATCAATGTAATACATTTATCGCCTCGGCTGGATCTATAATTTTATAAAATTGTTGGAGTCTACAAAGATTTACAACAAGCTGGATTCCAACATAACATTAATCAATGTATAATAATAGTTACCTTATTGTTATTTTATACATTTGGTTATCCGGAACAAGGGTCACATTCAAAACATTTTAGAGATTATGGGGTTCCATTAAATGAGGCAATTAAAAGGATCATGAAACTACAACAAATAAATTTCTGGAAACGTATTTGGCGGAATTCATGTAAATAAGACGATTCATTATTGGACAAGATGTATTTGAAACTATTCTAAAAGATTTTTTTTTCATATTAATAGTTGTATTAATTAATTTTTTTAATATAATAATTTTAAGTTTTTCTAATTTGTATTTAATACAGTTAAGTAATTTCACTTTTTATTATATAAATATCGACATTTTATTAATCTTAACTAATAATAAATAAATATATACTTACATTTATTATTAATTTTTGTTTTAAACTATAAATAATAACGAACTCATGATAGTGGCAGAGCGATATCAAACAAGTACCTACTACCTACTAAACATATTTAATATAATTTACGAAAAATGTCATCGTAGTAACCTGTAGCATGTAATCGATCAGATATTTTCCATAACCTTTATGCTGTCTAGATACGTGGATGTAGAAATCCATCAAACAGTAGACCATGGTTTCTTTACAGGATTCTACGGCTTTGTTGTAGAGACATAATTTCTTCCACCCCATCTTCAAAATTCCAACAACAACAAAATTCCTTAACAACACATATAATTGTTACATTAAAACACAATGAAAACATGTTGTGATCTTTACATGTACATTCAAATTACTGAAATATGAACCTTTATGTAGAAAATGGCAATAAAATATAGAACAATAATAACTGTAGCATAAATTATTGACCTCTCAATATAAACTCAGTAATAATAACTCTATTTTTTTAATTAATAAATTTATTTTCTAATTATACGAATTGATTATGTATTACAATATGTATATACCTATACGAGCATAACGTATTTATAACGCCAAACGGGTAGGTATAAACTAATAAACTATAAGGAATCCGAAAATGGAGCCAAGTCAGAGGCGAGATGGTTGCGTATGAAATACGTTGCAAGCCAAAGCTAGGGGCGAAGTTGAAAACCGAAGCACCTTTACTGCTCTATAACATGGTGACAGACACAAAAAATAAAAATAAAAACACACACCATTGTAAAATCAATACATTCATTGCTCCGCTCAGAATCTAAAATAAGGAAAATGGGAATTTGTACGCAAAACTAGCTTTTGACCAAATCGATTTTCTTATTTTGTCATTCAAAAACAAATAAATGTTAAAATGTTCACCAAATATTTATCTTACAAATTTTTATACATGGTATATTTTTAAAAAAACTTTGTCTCTTTTTGAGTTATTTATAGACAATTGTCATTTTTGATGAACATAGTTGTTACAAAAAACTTAGGAACTTTAACCTTTTAATTTTTTACTTACATATAACTAGCATTACATTTATCAAATTATATATCAATCACGAGTAATAATGAAAATCAATGGGCAATGCGTGATTCTTGGTTCAAAAATTAACCTATTGACTGTCTATAAAATTAGTTCGCAATACTAAAAACAAAACTAAAATTAAATTAAATTTTAAAATTGAATTCTCAATTGACAAGCACAATCTATTAATTGTACTAATTTGAATACAAATTAGCGTAATTACTACACACACAACTTATTGAGTGGGTATGAATTATGAAGGTTTAAAGTTTATGTTGCACACTTTTGCAGTTTTGCGTTAAAGGACTGAACACGCCATGACCAAGATATATTAAATTAGATAATAATATAACATATATGTATCTTACGCAGAAGTATTGTGTTCGATCATCATGTAGAGGACGTGGTCGGAATTGATGAGCTTTTCTGCGCTTGTGATCGGTGACCTTAACTCTTGGGCCATTGCTGACACTTTGCCCATCTCGTCAATCATCCATCCCATTTTGTTTCTCAAACTTGACAAAAACATAATATACGTATAATAATATAATATAATACTTGCTTATATTATAACCCCACTGCTGTATGCGTAAAATAAATTAGTGATTACTAATAGGCTATAGGCAATAGGCTGGTAATATATATTAATTATAAAATATTCTTATAAAAATAGGTGTTGAAACGCCGTCTTTATGTTTCGTATGCAAAGATTTATCATTAAATTCAAATTTAATAAATCCATTTAAGTGACGTGCTCAATGACACGGTATACTCAGAACTTCTCTGGGGTTTTTTTTATATTAAATTACTTAGTTTACATATCTACCATATTTTAAGTAGGTACCTGAAACACAGCTTTCCATAAGTTACATAATTTTAGCGCTCCCTAGATTTGAACTCTGATTACGCCAATAGGTTACTATTAATAATAGTATTATAATAATTAGTATACAATAAATAAATAATAGAAAGAATGCCGTAAAAAAATATGGATATTTAATAATGTATACAAACCAATGTATTGTATTATTGTGTATATAATATTATATAATGTGTATTACACTTACTCAACATTGTTCTCGTATCCCATGGCCGTCAGCGTGTTGTCGATCTTCAGCACCTCACCGTTGGTCAAGCTGTTGAACTCCATTGCGCTGTGTATCTAAATATGACACTCTTCCGTTTCCGCAAAAACTTCAGGAAGGTTTAACAATAATAGCAGATAAACTTAGACTTGTATCTACTGTGAAGTAAAATATTATTGTATTTATATATTAGTTGCGATATTGTATGTTTGAGTGAGCGTGTCTGTTTTCGCTGTGTAATTATTATGTAGGTTAATGTGCAGTGGCGTTTAGGATGGGAACGACTACGGTCTACGACGCTGATCGCTGATGCCTGATCGAAAAAACAGGACATCGGGTCGCAGCGCACAGCGTTCCTGCGGGAGACGCGCACACGGCCGGACAGGTTGTTATAGAGTGAGAAAAGAAAACCATTCGATCGCAAACGAGCGGGTTGCCTGAATAGGAATTATCAGGCCTCTCTTTCTACGTACAAACGTAAGTTGCTCCCAACAAAAGAAAAAAATTGTAAATTGCTCCCAACAGAGATATTATTTTTATGATAGCCGTTTAGCATTCACCCAGAGAACACCACGAAGAGGCGAGTAGCGACTATCACTGCGTAGGTACTCCAAAAATAATTTTTAGGCTTGTTTACAATAAATAAATAAATACAAATATAAAAAATTCAATTTTTATTTTAAATTAAATAATATGAATAGGTATATTAGATAACTTTTATATATATAATCAGCATATAGGTAGTAATCGTCGACATCGTTTTCACATTTCACATATTCAGCCCCTAAGTCATAGTTATCGATAATATCACAACGATTAAAGCGATAAACGTTTGGCTTTTACGGGCGTAACACGATTGTGGACTTTTTACCTTTTTACCTGAAAAAAACATAACGATTGCGGACTTTTTAAAAATCATTAAAGTATTCAAATTTTTATTTTGAGTTTGAAAAAAGTGCTCACAACGCTGTTAGACATTTTTTCCCAAACTGCAAAATTATGGCCTGCAGATTTCATTTAGGCTAATCTTGGTTCAGGGAAATTCAAAGTGACAGTAATTTATTAAAAAACTATAATTCAAAATCTGAACTAGGTGTTTGGTTGAAACAATTTTTTGCACTTGGATTTTTACCTTCGGAAGATGTAGAAGATGCTTTTACTTATTTAATTGAAAATAGCCCTACTGATAATTTTGAATTCACTCATTATAATATTATATACTGAACAATTTTATATCATCTGATGCCGTTTTCCCACCGATTTTATGGGCAACTGCACCTTCAACAGAGACAAGCACGACCAATGGGCCAGAATCTTTCCATAGCCACTATAATGCTCAGTTTTATACGTCTCATCCATCTATTCACCAAGTTATACATATTTTATTGGATATTCAAAGTGAAACTTATTTAAAAATATATAGTTTAAAACAACAAAATATTAACAAGCCTCGTAAAGAGCAAGAAGAGAATATTGCATTTATAATAAATACTTGGAAAAAATATAAAAATAACGAAATATCTTTAAATAAGTATTTGCTAACATTAGAACCACGTTTTTGTGCTAAAAATTTATAAGAACTTGATTTTTGTTATATATATATATATATATATTTTTTTACTATACTAATTATGTTATTAATTATTATTATTGTCATCGTTATGAGTACATCTTAATACTTTATTTTTATAAATAAATATCGGAATATTATTCCTTTTTTGAGGCGTAATTACTGTGATATATTATAAGATTTTTTTTTTGCATACGTATTAAGTTATTATTAATGTTGGTAAATGTATTTAAATATTTGCGTTTGTTCAAAAAAAAAATATTTAAGGTGCGCAATCGTGTTGTTTTTTCTCAAATATAAAAAGGTAAAAAGTCCGCAATCGTGTTGCACCGGTCGCGATTTACTACATTGAGATTTATACCTGAAACATAACGGGCGCGGTTAACTATACTATTTTCATTACCTGGTCACTGTAGGAGCAATTTACAATCGCCCCTTTCTATAGATGGATCAGTCCGATCAGTCGGGTGTTGATGATAAAATGTCTGGTGGTCTAGCTGATGGGTTGAGTAGAGACTTATAAAGGGTGAGTAGTGAGTACTAGTACTGATGAGTAGTAGATTCTTGATTGTGTCATCACATCAAAACGGGTCCAAAAGAAAGGCTCCTAATAAATTGTTCTATAGTAGTTCAAATTTAAAAATATTTGAAACTCATGCTCACAATGTATGTTACTTACTAATAAGTTCAAACCTTTACCAAATTTAATAGTATAAATGAAAAACAACGATATTACTTAATTTTCTGTACCTAGGTACCTAATTCAAAAAATACTAATTGCAGATACTTAGAACTTTTTTCCATTACCTACACACAATGCAATTTTAATATAAAGTTATTAACATAAAAATTCCTAAATTGTATAAACCCTTAGTTGTAAAAAATTATATTCCTGTTGCTATATAGTATATACACTTATGTAGGATTCTAAAAATCAATATATTTGATTTTCATAACTTAAGACATTTTAAATTGTATTTGTTGTGACTTTGCTTGAAAATTCCTGTTTTTCCCATAATTTTGTTGTTGTTTCTTCCAACACGTCTGAAAGGTATAGGGAATTTTTTACTTTTGACCCCCTCCAAACTTTTAATTATATTCACCTTTTTACCAGAAAAAATGCCGATGAAGAAAATCAAAGCACTTTTACTGCCTCAAAAAGTGTTAGAAGAAACAAAAAAAACACACACTCATCATTCAAAAAATCGCTACTCTCAGAATCTAAAACAAACTATGACAGTTTTAACAATTTAATTTATATTTTACAATATTATTCAACGATAAGAATAATGTATCATGGAATTTAACTTTGGTATTAAACATAATGTAAAACAATTATTATTATCAGGCTTATTGATGGGCGGGAGGTGGTAACGTAGTAGGTATATTATAACTTATAAGTATGATTTTTAGATATACCTAAAATGTATTTATAGAACGACCAAATAAAGAAACCAGTATGGGAATAGTGATTAAGGTTAGGTTAGTGTTACCTATCGTGTTGTTTTTTAGCTGACGACAATCATAATTCATAATAAACTAATAACCTATTTAGGTATTGTTATAATTTATACTGCACATTTAAACAGTTTTAACGATAGAATGACATAGAACCGTACAGGCTTGCCCATTTTAAATTTCCTGGTTAATAATTATTATAAATTATGTATGGGTACAAATGTACAATTGAATTGATATGTTACATATTATTATCGTTATATAAGTCACGAGCCACTGACTGCACAAACCACCCAACCACCTGTTGAAAAAAAAATCAGAGGCTATTGCCTCTGAAAAATCTCTTCACCACGCCACCGAGTAGAGCCAATCCGGTCAGTCTATATTGTTCCATATTATTGTGTAAGAACGTTTTTAGCCTCCATAAAGTCGAGAACGATCGTTCAGCTGTGGTAGTTGTAACACGCATGTAATGCGGCTAAAATTTGTACAACACTGTATGTTTGCGACAACATCACAAGACATATCAGACATATCAAGTAGCCAATGTTGTAGTTGGGCCTTGGGCGGTCGCCGGTCTTTCTCTAGTACATTTTTCCATTTAGCTAGGTACGAGGTACCCATACTTAAACAGTACCGTACCGTACGTACCGTTGAAACCGTACAGTACCGTCAAATCGCACACGATCATGGGGCGCTGCGGTGCTCAAGCCCGTCCCATGGCTCCATGACCCATCCCATGGAGTGCGGAAATGAATGAAGCAATACGTAATAAAATAAGGTAACGCCACTTGAAATTAACCTTAAAAACGTAATTTGTTGTTATAGCATAGAAATCTTATCGACGAGTGACGAAACTATACCACAGAAAAACTGTTATTCTGTGACTATACTACTATAGGTATTCCAGATACACCAACCCGTTGTTGTAGTTTTCCATGGCTAAATAAAATTGTATTTAGTCATGTAGTTATCGATGAAAATAAATTCCACTATATTACATTAAAAAAAAAATTGTATTTTATACCTCATCAATAAATAAATGTTGTATACAATTTCCGACGGGGAGGGTTTGAACTCCTAAACCAGGGGTGTCCAACCCGCGGCCCATGATAGGTTTTGATGTGGCCCTGTCGTACATTTCAAAACCATAAATTATTTATGTATAAAATAAGAAAAAAAATTATTAAAAACAAAACTTATTAATATAAGGTGCCCACGCCTATTATATTGATTAATAAATAGTATGTGAATGTGTTATATGGTAATTACAACGATGGCGATGGCAAAAAAATAAAATGTATTATTATAAAAATGTATGTGGTCCACTACAATGTACGTGGTAACTTCTACTTACTTAATGTGGGCAGGTCTTCCAAAAAGGTTGGACCCCTCTGCCCTAAACTCTCCTCCTGCAGTATATGACGTGCCCAACGCCGCTATAAAAAGAAAAAAGAACACTAATAGTATTATTCAATGACGAAATATATTTGTAGTACACTACTACGGCCTTTACCTATTTTAAGAATAACTATAACAATATTTATATATTTTGATATGTACTTTGTACTTACACAAAAGGGAAAACTAATTAATTATTTTTTGATGACACAGGAATAAATTGCCAACCGCTTGCTAACATAAAAGCTTTAGACAACATAAAAATGTACATGTAAGAAATTCTAAAATATATAAATATACATAAACAAGTTATTCAGTATGATAATATCACTATATCAGTATATAATTATCTTTTATCTGCCTTAACCATAGAGTATAACTGTACAAGGTCCATGGCCTTAACATACAAACTATAATATTATAGCTATTATCTTTATATAGGTATATATCTTTTATATGTTCCAATGTAACAGGCCTTTTTTATGTTCCAATTTTGTGACACTATTAACATTTTTTCAATTTTTTTTCACAGAGTTGTTCCAATTAATACTTTCCTGAGTGTTGCCACATCGCTTGATTTTTCATTTTTTTTTGTCGGAGGGGAGGGAGATGGGGGATTATATTTTTATACTCCAATTTTCTGACTACACTATTGAACTTTTTTCATTTTTTGTCAGCAAAGATTCTGGTGCTGGAGGTTTTTTGGTGAAAATCGGCCTTATTGTATTTCCATATTTTTCCCACCCCCAATCCATTTGATTTAATACATTGCCACGCCAAAGTTGCACTTGCAAGTAAGCTCGAAAAATGTGTTGTTTTGCAGAATCAATTGTTGGCGGAAGTCGTCTTAATTGCATTTGTTTTTTGTTTGAAGCAACGGTTTTGTTATAGACATAATATCTATACAGGTTCAACGATGTAATACATTTTGGTGCATTAAATAGTTTCAAAAGGAAATTTTGTCCAACACTCAAAATATCATCAGCTGAAGATTTGAAATATTGATGACGTGGTATCGCATCCACTTATTGCGTGTATAAACATAAAATGCCGAATCATATTTTGAAATTGTTCTTTTAAAGTTTTTATCGAGTAAAACTTGAGTCATCTTCAGCTGATGATATTCTAGTATCGCAAATAACAATAGCTCACCGCTACAAATATCAAACATTTTTGAGACTACGATAATGTATATAAAAAAAAATAAAAATCAGATTCTGATGTAAAATTATCAGGTCTTCAATTTTTTTCATAGATTATTTTGACGTACGAATAATAGTTTTGGCTAAAACTTAAAAAAAACAAAAAAAAAATTTCAAAAAATTCAATTTTTTTCAAAACAATTTTACTTACCGCTTTTCCATGATCATTTAAGTACACAAAATGACATATTTATATAGACAATTTTACGGCCTTTAATTTTTGTTACATACTTTTTAGCCGTAAGTCCAAAATTAAACAAGATATAGTGTAAATTTGAAAAGAGGGTACGCACCCTCTTTTTAAGGGATGGAAAGCTATGCACAAGGGGCATGTCTGGGGACTTTTAGTATGTCAATCAGTAAGCTATGGACTGATTGTGTACCAAAATTCAGCTTTCGAGGAATTAGTTCCAATCTTTGTAGGTTTTTTGTTTAATTTGACTGGACTAAATGTCAAAAAAATAAAAATAAATGTCTTTTGTTAAAATTAATTATTAAGAGGACGCCACACCCGCATGTGTTGTCTCCGTCTTACAAGTGTGTAACATGGCAAATTTTACGCTCAGTCATAGACCTAATACTCAGTATAAGGTCTATGCGCTCAGCAGATCACGCGAAGCTCCGTGAATTTAAAATTTAGAGTGAATTGACATCTTATAAAAATTAAAGGTAACATTATTATCGAGGGCATCTCATTGGCTTTTTATTATATTTTAATTTAAAAGAGAGTTATGAGTATTTTAAAATTGTAAATTGTTTGTATATCTTAAAATATTCATAACTCGCTTTAAAATTAAAATATAATAAAAAGCCAATGAGATGCCCTCGATAATAATGTTACCTTTAATTTTTATAAGAGGTCAATTCACTCTAAATTTTAAATTCACGGAGCTTCGCGTGATCTGCTGAGCGTAAAATTTGCTATGTTACGCACTTGTAAGACGGAGACAACACATGCGGGTGTGGCGTCCTCTTAATATGATATCATACAAAATATTAAGTGTTTGAAAACATTTTTTTCCGTAAATTTAACAAACCGATAAGCTGCTTATAGCAGAATTCTCTTGTCCTTTTTCATCCTATCAACTTGTTTCAATGTGTTATTAATTTTCAACAACAGCAATGCAACTGCATTTTTTCCAACACATTCTCCCTGCAAACACTCAATGGTATTTAAAACGAAAATTTAAAGTACCAATATATAACATACTATGTCCTTACAATGATTTAGATTTATAATTTTTAAAATGCTTATCATCCGAACAATTAGAATTCAAGAAACAAAACTTTAAATAGATTATATATTTAAAGTTTTATCACAGCATTTAAATTGAGTTATACTTTATATTATTAGCAACATTATTGCACAGCACAACTGAGCATAGACTATGTGACTATCAGAAATGTGAATGATATACCATAATCAGTATTTGTAAGATAATATAATTATTTATTGAAGAGTTTCCATAATCTTTAAAACAGGAAAATAGGAAACACGTTGTGGGCCATCCTCAGATATTATTATGTATTAGTTCTTACATTAAAAACAAGCATATACATAATTTATTATGAATTGTAAAAACTAAAAATAAATATGTAGAATGCATATAAAATCAAAATTTTAATAGGTTTGAAAATTATTGAGATCCAGATTAAGCGGATATACAACCTAACCTAATACAAACACAGAAAGTTCACTTCTTATCAAACTCATAATCTTTCAAAATATCAATTAACTTAAACTACCCTCATACATATCAATGTCATACTAATTTGGGAATAAAAACTTAAGGAAAAGAAATATTATTAATTACACAAAGCTGGCCATTAATTATTACCTAAAAAAATAGTTCTAGTATAAAACTAATTGAAAAATACTACATACCAATGCAATAAGTTATACATTGGTATTATAATATATAGTATACTCTAAGTAAACTATGAAGATTATAGAGTGTATTCCTACAATTACCTATTTAATTAGTTAGGTTACTGAGATGATAATATAATCTAGTAAATATTAAAAAAAAAAAACAATTTATGGGTCTAAATACATTTAATCATAAAAACTAAAAATTATACAATTATAGCATTAAAATATTACTATCTAATAAAAATAACAAATCAGCTTAATCAACACTTTTGATGAAAAATAAAAGTAAAAGTAAAAAAAAAATATATAATTTTTTGTGGCCATTCTAATTTATTAAAAAGAATTATGCATATTTCTGTTTAAAAATTATTTGCCAATTTAAATAGTGATCAACGAGTATATACAATACAACAAAATAACATAATGATCATGTGTTCCTTTACAAATGTTTATAATTTATGTACATATACATTTGAGGGTTTGAACTCAATTGGAAACATAAACAAAGTAATAATAACTTATCATTTACCATAAGAAAATTATACATATACCAATACGTATAACATACAAATTTATCAATTATCATATAGAATTTAAGTCTTTAATAAGATTAACAATTTCGGTAGCAGTTGTGTAACGTTTACAAAGTTTGTGTTCTAAGGATTGATTGATGTAAACCGAAGCTTTGAACATTCTATCCAGTACAATACACTTGTTTGCAGTGGGAATACCGTACATGCCAATTGACATATGAGAAATTACATACCTTGTTGGATTGGTGACAATGCTCAAGCTCCATGACGGCATTGTTTTTGAAAGTTCTAGCATCAAGTCTTTTAAGTTATATTTTTCATAGGCTGCACTCTCTCTGATAGGATCCAACTTGTACTCTACATCTATATTTCCACCTACGTAATTAACGTTTAACCCTGATTTGGCATTAACATCTATAGGTGTTACTTCTACCGCAGATGGTGTCACTAATTTGGAGTACTTATTTTGGAATACAGAAAGGGGCTCTTCCACAACTGTTTTCCTGAGATAGTTACTTGAGATGTCAAAACGTTTTGAAAGGAGATTAATTTCATGTTCTATATGCGATAGTAATTCTTTTTCAACAAACTGGGGGCACTTAAGTTCTTTACTTGACATATGTTTAACATATCTGTGAGATGATGATGCCATAGCACTAGGCACTTGTGATTCTGATGCAATGTCTGCATTCTTGGGGGAAAACTGTACCTTGACAAAATCTGGTTCTGGCGACTTTTTTTTAATGTGTTCATTGGCTAATTCTCTAGATTGCCGGCTGATGGCTTCAGATAGTATAGCCATGCCATAACTCATTTCAGGATTTTCAGTGCTTATTGTCGGAACTGATAAATAATTAGAATCAGATATTGGTTCTAGTGTACCTAAATGTGATTGTTGAACATTTTCATTGGAGAATGTACTCTCAGTACCTGTTGTATGTATTATAGAGATGTTAGATGAGCTTTCACAAGATGGTATATTGCAAACAGTAACAGGTTCAGACACAACATCATTGTAGACAACAGGTATCGATTCTTCAAGAGGAATATGGTACGTAATTGATATACCATCATTTTGCACCATAGGAACATTCATATATGAGCTATCTGTATTATCATAAGCTGGAGTTGGGGTATACAAAACAACTGGATTGTTTGGAATAAATGGTTGTAACATCTGAGTTTTAACTTTTTTACAGTTAAAGTTTTTTGTTTTTTGATTTTTTAAATTTTTTTTAAACATCTTAGTATTATTAACATCTAGTGTTGGTTCACTAGAAAACTCTTCATTATTGGATTTCGATACATTTGTTGACAATTTGTTCCCGCTCCACTCTTCACTCCATTTTTTCTTAATTTTTGGAGGTTTATTATTACTTCTTAGCATCATGGTATTATCATCAACGTTTTGAGATAACATTAATTTCTCATCACTATACTGTACGTTACAAATTAAACCGGAATTCTGAGTTTGTTCTAAATTGTCTTCATTGTAAATATTACCAAAATCAGGTTTTTGACATTTTTCTTTTGTTAATGAAGTACGACCACGTTTTCTAGAAATTTCAATTTTATTGCTTGTTTTATGTTCATTAGTTATGACACTATTGTTCATGTTATTCACCACAAGCTTTTTTTTATTGGAAACAATAGATTTAGATGATTTACTTTTGGGAACTTGTGGTTCAGCAAAGTTATGATTTATTTCAAGTTCATCATCGTTTATAATATTTGTCATGGATTTTTTTTTATTAGGAGTAATAGATTTAGTTCTTCTATTTTTAGGGGTTTTTGTTGATATAACGCTATTGCTTTCTCCAAGTTCATAAGATGTGTTATTTTTGCTAACATTACTCAGCACTGGCTTTTTTCTATTTGAAGTAATATATTTGGGGGTTTTAGTTTTAGGAGATTTTAATGGTACAACTAAGTTATCAGCTTTTACAATTTTATTAGATGAATCATCATTGTTTATATCCCGCATTATAGGCTGTTTTTTCACACAAATGATAGATTTGGATATTTTAATTTTAGCAGGTTTTAATGAACTCTGCATAGATAGTTCTTCTTCATCATCTATAAAATAGTTTGGACAAGGTGTAGAACCAGATGTTACACTAAGATTATCATTAATTAAATAGCTCTCTGTAGACGTTACAGAAGAAGAATCTTGCATTTTTATTGTTTTAGGTTCTTTTTGAGAATTATCAGTATTTCCTGGTTCAATTTTACTTAATTTAAGTTTTTTGATCATGCATTTTTTATTTTGTACACTATCTGATTTATTGCCATTTGCTTTAATAGGTTTAGTACGTTTTCTAGATAATATCCTCACAGATCTCTTTACTTCAGTAATAGGTTCATTGTTAGCCAATGAATCAACACCTTCATTATTAGATGTTGATAGTTCATCATAACGCAGCAGCTTCACAGCACAGTTTAAATTCATATTGTCAATCAACTTTGTAGTCATCAAAGATTTTTATCAATTATAACTAAATTAAAAATTAAAAATTAATCAAATTATTTATATTGACATAAAACAGCATTTTATACATACTTAAATTTCAAGGTAAAAATTCACATCCATTAGTTTTTTTTTATCTTATCTTGATTATACTAAACTGGTCTATAACCAATTCAAACCTAAAAAAAAAATTTAAAAAATATAATAAATGTCAATGCATAATAACAATATTATGTATACTCATTGGAGTGTTTATTTTTAATTTTGAAGTGAATTAATTTATTTTACATAAATAACAATATTTAAACACCACTATTTTATCTATCGGGAACAATAATATTATTCTTTTAATAAAAAAAAGCTATAGGGAACATTTATTGTTATTTATTACTATTAATTATTTTAAATGTATAATTATTTACTAAAATTAAAAAACAATATAAATTTCAATCGCATATTTGTTTTTTTTTTCAATGCTTTGCAGTTACCAATATGTATTATTATAGGTAGGTAAACGGTACATATTAAAAACTATAATAAAATATAACAGACATACATAAGATTTTAATTATTAATTTTTGCTGTGATAGCTGTATGATCTTAGATCTCAATTAAGTACGTATAACCAGTATTTATTTTTAATAAAACCACTAACAGAATTTAAGAACTTAATATTGATGATTTATTTTGGTTTTAAATATTAAAATTGTATTAAAACTATAAATAGATAAATATATACACAATACAAAACAAAAATACTTAAATTTGATTTACTTAATTTGTGTTAGTTTTTGTACTAACTAATACTACTCTATAATTGTATTGATACAATTCTGATGTAGCCATTACATATATCAACTAAATTACAACTAGTGATTTTAATTTAATGTTATCCCCACTCCAAATTAAAAAAATTCAAGGAAAAATATCCATAGTTTGCTATTTAAACCAACAGGTTTGTAAACATAAAATCTCTTAAAATGTGGTTGTTCGCACAGTGTTATGAACATATTTATATTATTCGACAAACAAATATTAAAATCAAATCGTTGTGATAGCACTATTAAATCAACTTTGTGATGCACAGGTAGATAAAAAAAAACTATTTTAATAAAAACAATAATTTGTCACAAATACAAGATACAAGGTATTCTTTGAATTTAAGTAAATGCATACAACATTTTTAAAACAAAAGTCTAATTGATAAGCATAAAAATTCAAAGAAATTAATTAAGTGATCAGAATTGTTGAGTTAGTTCATTAACAAAAACAAATGTTCATAATGCCAATGTATAAACAATAGTAGGTATGACAACAAATAACAATACAGTGAAACCTTTTAAATAACGGACACTTTAGGTCATTGAAATTGTGTCCTCTATTTGGAGGTGTTCGCTATTCAGAGGGTTCGGTTTATTCCCAAAAGAACGTCCGGTATTTGGAGGTGTCTGCTTTTTAGTGGTGTCCGTTAGGGGAAGTTTCACTGTATTATATTAGGTAGTTTAATATAATATAATAATATACAATCATTAATAATTTAAGTTAGAAAGTCAAAACTTAAGAGTGCAAAAAGAGGAACTATATCAGGACATTTTCAAGAAGATAAGGGTTGGACGTTGGTGACTAAAACTATGCCCAGCTATGTGCCCAACAGTGTTAGGTCCTGAATGGTGGCAAATTTTTAAAGTGTGTAACTGAAGATCCAAATCACTTACTACAGTGAACTATGATTTTATCAGCCTCTCAAGTCTGTCCGTGATTTACACATCTGGCCCAGACAATTTATAGACAAGACAAGTGGTTAACAGAAGACATCAAAATATTATAAAATATTGGCTGTGTACAAACGATGAGAACAACAATTATCGTATTGAGGGGAGCATTTGAAGTTTTACTTACGTTTATTTTGAAAAACTAAAACAGCGATCGTTTAGTGGTTGGCCAAAACCTGGTCCACGAGTTTCATCAACATAATATATCGTAGATTACGGTTCTCGAAAACGTTCATAGGTAGCTGCTGCATGGCCGTCGCGTGTGCCAAAAGAATAATACTTAGAGGCTAGAGCGCTGTGGAGGTGTGGATCACGATTTGTGTATAAATATAATATTATTATTATTGAACATCTTATACGTGAATGATGATAAACAGTGAATTCGGATGGTTTGATAACATGGCGCGCGAGCGCACAACCAAGTAACCGGTAACGCGGGAAAAAACCACACTGGCTTTCTACTCGAGCAAAACAAACCGCCGACAGAGCGCACCAATAAGTTAGTCAAACCAGTGTTGACTGTTGGGCAAAAATATCTGATGTTTTCATCCGACACCTATGAATAAAAATTCATACATTTATTTCATTAAATAAACACTCAATGTCACTAATTTGAATTTAGCAGTTGCCATTACTTAAAGATTAAGACAATGTAATACTGATGTTAAAAAAAATAAAATTTCACTACTAAAAATGAATTAGTGAAATCAATGAAACACCACTATGATTAAAAATGCTATCATTATCCATGATTAATTTTACTATAGTTAATTTTTCTAATAGCCAAATTAAATATTTTGTAGGAAATTATTCTATTTGTTAACTCAATTACCAAGTGGTTCATAAAGGCTAAACTTCTTATTTTTGCTGATGACACATACATTTTCCTTAAAATGGATAGTCTTAATCAATATTATATCCTACAATCTAAACTCGATATTTTTGTAAGTTGGGAGAACTTCATTGGTCTTAGCCTTAATATAAACAAATGTCATGTTATGTCATTTTCTAGACAGCGATCTCATATTCATCACAACTATTCTTTTAGTGGCACTTCTCTTAACAGTGTTTTCCTCTATAAAGATCTTGGTATTCATTATACTCCATCGTTGAACTTTGAGCCCCACATAAATGTCAATTTAGGTAAAGCTTTAAAAGTATTGGGATTTATTAAGCGCAATATTTAACAGTTTTCTAATTTTCTTCTATTCGTTGTCTCTGCACATTATATTTCTCGTTAATACGTTCAATATTAGAATATGGAGTGGTAGTATGGCACCCCTGCATGGCTAAAGATCCATTAAGACTCAAGCGTGTCTAAAATAGGTTTCTTTCTTACATTGCCTGTATAATATATTATAAAGATACTGCACCCTACACAATATAATTATTCCGTAGTACATTGGGAATACCACTGCTATCAACTCGTCGACAAGATGCTGATAAGCACTTAATAACCTCGCTCTTAGTTGGCACCATAGATGCACCTGATCTCCTCTCTAACATAAGTATTCGTATCCCTTCCTTCTTCTTCAGAAAGGTATTACCATTTAGTTTATATTATGTTGCCTTCTCTACATGTTCTGTGTTACTGTGTATTATTACTATCTATTACATCTAACTAATACTTAATATGTAAACTTAAAATTGCCGTTTGGCGTTTATATAAAAATAAATAAATAAATAAGTAACATCAATACAACATATTATTCATTTCTTTAAGTATTGACAAATTCAATAAAGTTTTGAATTTTCAATTATACTTGTATCATCATTTAATATAATCAGTATAAACTTAAATCATAAAATTGTTTTGCTCAACACTGAGTTGTACATAGTAATATTTTATTAATTATTATATTTTATTAATATAATTTTAATTATAAACAAATTGAATTTTGGGAAAATATTGTTAGGAACTTTACATATAATATTAATGTTCATTGGCATAAGTAATTGGTAAAGATTAAAGGAATCACCTAGTCCCGTTAGTTATCATAATTCATAAATATTAATATATTATAAATAAATAGGTACTTAATAAATAATTAGTAAATCGCAAACACGTTACCTTCGGTAGCATTAAAAGCGCGAGGAATGGTAGTCTGTTTTTTTTTTAGTAATGCGAATGATATTAATTTCTTCGATGAAATAGTGAAATACCTGCCAATTAGAATTTATCCTAAATGTCTAATGTCTATATTATGTAGATGTATTGATGTAAAAATAGAGATTTTAGTTTTTATTTGGAAATTTTGTAAGAAAACGGGAATGATTATGGTTTGTAAGACAATGCAAAACTAATAAGTAATAACCATTGATTTTAATATAATATACAGCTGCAGGTGAGGTGAGATTACATCGAGCATAAATAAATAAAAACATCATAAAACCATAACTTATCAAAACATTTAAAGTCGGAGCCAACTCGTGTTTGTAACTATAAAAAAAATATATTACAATATAATAATATTATTAATTTTAATATTATATTATATTTATTACTTTATAAGTATGTAATACATTTTTCCACTACATGGGGATCGGGGAAAATTATTATAATAGTACTGTACTGTTTTCGGTGCTACTCTCATATGCAGACTACAAATGCATGCGGTCTACCATCATAAATGTAGACCGAATATTATAGTAGTAGAAAAAATATAGATTAACTGCATTATAAACCCGTACATCCACTAAAAGATAAAATAAAATTGGTCAGATAAAATGTTCTGATATAATATGTCATATCTTGTATTTTCCAACTATGTTTATTGTTAGTTATAAAGCGACATTATAACGAATTTAATAAGTTTGTTAGTTACGTATTGGTCGTCGATTGCATTGTACTGCGTTTATATTTGTGTCCGTTTTGTATAATATCGTGTGCATTATGCAATTAAAAGATTTTTATTTGACTGTCGCAAAGAGTGAAGAGAATGCCACTGCATTTTTAAGGGAGCACGGTTTATTAGACACTGTCGAAGAAACATTGCCATGTCATAAGTGTGGTTCTTAAATGGTTAATGCTAGAAAACGAGATCGAGGTGACTTTCGTCCTGTTCTTCGGTGCAAAAAAAGGATGTCTGACCACGCGTAGTATATATGACAGGGCAACACATTTTTTCATTACGAGGACTTGAACAATAGGTCTAATAGTAATCTCAAACTTACTGAAATTTTAGAATTAGTTTTTTTTCGTATCAGATATTTCTTTGACAACAACGGCCCTTTAACAGGAAGAGGACAAGGGACAGTTACTGACTGGTTTAATATGGGTCGTGAGGTATGTTCAAATGTTGTTCACAAACGGCCAAAGATATAACATCGTTATTAACAGTTTATCTTCCATTTTTTATTTTTTTTTATTTAGTTATTTTCATTTATTTTATGTAATCATATTATTATTATTACATTATATTTTTCAAATTTGAGCTAATAAACATATATTATAATTATGAAAATATAAACATGGTGTATTACATAATATAGGTATTATGCGATCTACGTCTTACAAGGTAGACCGTGAGCAGAAATATGTCGGTAGTCCGCATATGAGAGTAGCACCCTGTTTTCACAAGGATTGGCTCACATGCAGTATTGTATGATATTATACCTGAACTAGTACAATGTGCAATTTACAATATTCCATAAATATTTTTTTGAAAATAATTAATTATTATAAACAACTATAAATAAGTAGATAGGTACTAAATGTATTTATAAACAAAATATTACCTAACTATAAATCGTGATTATAAGTAAAATCTAAAAGTATAAATTCTAAATTATTGTAATTAATTATAATTAATTCTAATTTATTGTACGATGATGATTATGTTAAATATTAAACGTAACGTAAAACACGACGTTTGGAAGAATTTGTTATCAAAAAATATAGTGTTCCGTGCCTGTATGTGCATAATATGAATCCCGTTAAACTTTTAATAAATATTTTATAATGTTTCGATGATTAACTTTATTTACAATACCTATTATAATTAGATACATATTTTCATATAGTCTGTGACTTTATCATATTATTATCATGTCTTATATAGGTACATTAACAATAACATATATATATATAGTGTACCTATTATTATTGCCAATATCAACGGTCAGTGGTCACTAAAAACGTGTTTATCACGACAAAAACATGCGCACGTGGGTACAAATTACCGTATACGATATTAAAATAGTTAAATATACAAAATAAGAAATAAGGAATTAAGGAAATAAGGAATCATACACAGTAATGTCTCTATAGGAAACTCGCACACTGAAGTTATACTTACTTTTAAGTTTTCAGCAGTCACAGCCAACGGTTACAATATATATGTGTTCAATTCAGTACTCACTACTACAGACGTCTGTGGTCCGAACTCCTAGTGTCCACTACGGCACTAGTGGGCACTGGGCAGTGGCGCACTACTCACTAGTCACTACGGACACAACACGACAACACACGAGTACACGACGTCGATAACATGTAACGAATTATTTGTTACGAAATTGATAACGAGAAGTGCAAGACCGTGGTTGAGAGTTTGAGACTCAAGACTTTGCTATACAAAATCGAAAATATATTATACAACAATAATTAATAATATTTTAGTATATTATTATAGTAAACGACTGTAGGCTATCGCAACGCGCGAGTCGCGTCGTTTACTCGTGTCACACTGTCACGGTGCGCGCGGGCCGTCGCGGTCGTCGGTCGCCGCGGTGCTACATTACTATGGTACCCTGTTATTGCGGTATCAAACTTAACCCTCGGCGCTCGGTTTAATCCTCGGTTTAAAATACTTCGGAAACTAGCCATAATCTCATGGGCCGGCAGGACTGGTCGGGATTATCACAGGCGGGCCCAATTGCCAGCTGTTGCAGCTCACATTGCGCCGGGCCGACGGTAATGAACCAGGGTACTATGAATGCAACCAACCAGGCGATCGTTCCTCGTCAGTAAGTGAGACGTAGGAAGTTGTATTTATAAATTATAATATAATAATATAAATAATATTTATTGTTGTGTATTTGTGATATATTGTTATTGTTTAGTGTTGGCCAACAATATCGACGATATCGATATCGTGGATATTTTCTTAATAATTTTGATATCAAAAATATAGCGATATCGGACGACGAAGAAACTGTTTGGAACAACGACTCAACCAACTGTTATTTCTGAATTCATATTTTTAATTCCGAAACACAGGTGGAAAAACTGCTTGAAGAAGAAAATTTGTGTACTGAAAAATACACATTTATATTATTTCCATACCTAATTTTCTACATTTACATTTATATTTTATATACTTTTAAGTTAATACATACCATAATTAGTAATTATTAATTAATATACAATATATAATTATAAATATAAATATATGCAAATCGATATCGATATCGATATTTTTTCAATATCGCAATTCTCAATACGATATCGCTATATCGGAAAAATAAAGTCCGTAGCGGTTGGTTTGAACAAAAAGATCGCAACGTGCCGATGTACAAATGGAGGTAACCTGTTGGAGGTCGGCGCTGCGCGGCGGTCGAGACTGTTATGTTGCTACTAAACAGTAAGCTGTGTGCATGAATTCTTTCAACTATTTAAATATTTTACTTAAAATAATTATTAGGGCTCGGATTTAAATTCCCTAAAAATATTTAAAAATTACCTTTAAAAGAATGCTTTTATAAGACCCAACAATTCTAAAAATGTAAAAAAAAATGAATATTTTTCAAAAAACAAAAATTATATAATGAAATAAAAAATACATTACATATTAAAATTGAGCAAAAAAAAATATTTAACACGACTGTTAGATAACCATAACTGTGGCATATACTATTAAAAATACTCTATTTACATACCAAAGTGATTTTAAACGTCTACCTGTGGCTCAGAAAAAAAAATCAACAAATTGACAAAAAAAAACTCAAACCCAAGAAAACTTTTATGTAAGCGAATTCTGAAAATCGTTATGCATCAATCATAATAAAATTTCAAATTTATTAAAAAATTCCGAAGTCTCTAGCTCGATAGGTGGTGTTAAGAGGCTACAAGCATCAGTTTTCCGACGCGCTTCGTAGTACGCCACGTATTCCGTTGCTTTTTCCACTTTTGCGTAGTATTCAATATTCATGGTTTTATAATATTTGAGTGGCTTTTTTATCCGTGACGGAAAACATGGTAATCCCGCGTTTTCCCGTTGGAAAACAAAAAATTAAAACGCTTAAATTAATTGTACATGTTTTTAAATTGGGATGGGCCATAACAGCTATACTGCATGGTGACGGAAAATGCCACGTTTATACCATAATCTATATCTATATTTAATAAATCTAATATTTAAAAATGAACGTTTGTTTGGTTGTTCGTCCTCAACAAACTTAAAAACTAATGGATTATTTTCAATAAAAGGATATATTAATAGATTTCTCGAGACTCTGGGAGGATTTGTAGTTTTGACTAGGCTAATAAAGCTTATTATATGTGTACAATTGAGTAGTAACTATTATTATTATATTAGAGGCTACTAATAATATTAAAATCATAACAACAAATTATTCGTTACTTGTTAGTTATTAGTTATTACATATAACTATATGCACCGATTGCCCATCTCGGTTTCATTTATCTCCAGAATACATCGACGAATATCCCCATATGGGCCTGTAAGGCTGTATGGATGTATGACAGAAAAATGATGCAACACAATTGTTGTAGAATATAATAATTATTACCGTATTATACAGATATTAAGATTTAAGAGTGTAATAAGACGCATTTCAAAACGTGTTCTAACCAACCGTTTCCCACCCCACGGCCCACAATAATACCAAAAACACCTACAAACAGCTAATGGCCATAGTTGCCAGGCTTAGGAGGACGCCACACCCGCATGTGTTGTCTCCGTCTTACAAACGTGCAGTAACATACCAAATTTACGCTCAGCAGTTCACGTTTTATGCCGTAAGCTTAAAAATTAGAGTGAATCGACCTATTATAAAAGTTGATGGTAAGAACTTTATCTGTGCTTTGTTGGAAATCTTTTTACTATTGTAGGGTGAGGTTGGCAATACCGTCATCCTACACCTCCGACGCCGCACTGTTCGTGTGTGTGTGTGTATGTCAGTTAGTTCGTTACGTCTTTTTTTTCTTATGTATTATGTTTTAATATTTTTATGTTAAATAAAGTTTTCTTTTATATTTTATATAACTGATTTATGTTAATTAATAATGGGTCGGCGTAAAAGTAACGCCGCCTACACTATAATTCAGTTTTTAAGTGAGTTATGATCATTTTTAATTTACATTTATTATACACACATAACTCACTTAAAAACTGAATTATAGTAAAAAGATTTCCAACAAAACACAGATAAAGTTTTTACTATCAACTTTTATAATAGGTCGATTCACTCTAATTTTTAAGCTTACGGCATAAAACGTGAACTGCTGAGAGTAAATTTGGTATGTTACACGTTTGTAAGACGGAGACAACACATGCGGGTGTGGCGTCCTCTTAAGTTCAATAAAAAAAATTAAAACAGTTTTTTTTTCCGTAAATTGCACCTCCACAACACTATCGTTATTGTGAGTAGGCCACGGCGACGAAAGACGAACTCAGTGACCGGTACGGATGGTGCCCTGGTACCGTCCGTCGAATTTAGCGGCGCACGAGCACCGTCACTGAACGTTTCCGTGTCCGTGGCGCTTCGACGTATTTGGCAACGGCGGCCGCGTAAACGGCCTATCAATTTTATTTGAGTGACGCAGTGAGGAACCCGACCTAAACCAAGAGTTAGGTAAGGTCCACATGTACCGGGATCGCATGTTTCTCCGCCGCCGCCGCCGCCGAAATCTCCGAGGCCGAACACACCGACAGATGCGGCGGCACGCTCATCGTGCCCTGGTGGTTCAACTTGTCACTTTTGCACCATCGACATTCGTTCCGGGCTCCGACTCGTATCCGCCCATTTTTTTAAAACACAAAATTACGGTATAGTAACTATTGTAGACTGTAGTCAGCTGTACAAACAGTTGGTCACAAACATTGAGTTATTTTACGATTATTAGCGGCATAGCCGCATAGGTAAACAATTTATATAAAAATCATTATGTTCTGTTATTTACGATCTGGAAAAACAATATTGTTGTACTAAACCTACTAAACCTTAGTATTTTAATAATAATAAAAGAAGATACAAGTGTTGTACGTAGTTTTGCTGATCGGAGATGGTTGGTCCGTCAGCCTATATCAAGTATATTCATGACAATGTGTATTTTGACTTTTGATATTGCTAATTTATTTTACTGTTAGTATTACGATATAAGTTGATTTTATTTCTGACGATAACATTAACATTTATTATATTAATGCTCAATTATTATAAATTATAGTAGGGTCTACTGTATAATGAATAATGATTCTATAATATTATACATATTATATTGTTGTTACTTACCTTTGTCCTTTGGAGTCAATACTCAATACTGCAACCGCCGTGTGTAGAACAGTGTGAATAGGTTCATAGTATACATAGATAATAAAATAGCTATTAATCTAAATATTTTGAAAATGTCATTGCGTATAGTAAAATGTATATTACACACGTGACACGTATATTATAATATATATTTTTTTTATTTTATAGCTTTAAGTAACAACTAATATAGCTTGACAGTTATGGTACAAGAATACAAAATAATTTAAATTAAAACATAGAAAAACTTAAATTACTCGTATAATGTATAATATTATAATTTACCTATAGGTTCTATAAAAGGTTTAGTCTCCACTTAAAATGCTTTTGAATTATACCAAAATATATCGTTATTCTTCGTTTAAATATATCATTTTAAATTTCGTTCAAATTTGTACTTCAAAAGTCTATAAATAAAAATTGTTCATACATATTTTTTAGAATTGTTAGTTTCAGTATGAATTACCTACGAGGAACTTGTATTTTAACTTCAAATGCTTGTAAAAAAAATCATGTTTATGTATCTTTAATATTTCAAAAAGTTATTTTAAAATATTAAAGATACAAAAAACTTTGTATTACATTTTTAAGCTTTTTAACAGAGTGAAAAATGAAAATTATCAACAATAGTAGAAAAAAACCAAAAAAATAGTCAAAAATGTCAAATGTTCATAAATAATTAAAAAATTATTATTTCAAAAATGATACCATGTACCTATGAAAAATTATCATATAAATATTTGGAAAAAATTCAATAATTATTGAGTTAGGGTTCCCAGATTTATTTTTTAAAAATATGGGTCATTTTAAAACATACCTGCATAGTAGGTATATACAGCGTGACGTATTTACGGGGGGGGGGTGGATCAAGCCGACCAAGGGGATCGATCTCCCCCGTTGGGGTGTATATAATATGCATCATTTTTTGGAGTCCTAATTTTAGACCTCTAACTTAATAAAGCTATATCCCCCCTCCCACCAAGAAAAAACCTAAATACGCCACTGGGACACGTCTGGGTATATACTTGAAATGTACATGCTGACAGCCGATTTGATAGCCGATATAATATCATTAATCAGTAATCAGTGTAACCACCACAAAACCAACAAAAAAATGTATTGTTATTATAATCAAATAATTATCATTTGATTTAGTTATTATCATTTATCAATAATTTAAATTTTAAAATGCCAAATAATAAAAAAAAATTTAATTTTTGAAATAGTTTTAAAATAAGGTACATACGGGACGGGTTGTTCAAAATACGGGACAATAGTATTATTTTTTAACTTTTCCCGGGACACCGGGACGCTTCATTCAAATACGGGACAATCCCGTCAAATACGGGACGTATGGGATCCCTATATTGAGTTACATAAAAAACAAAATTGATTTAGAAAAAAAATGGTATTGTCTAAAAGTTCCTGTTTATCCTTATGATTTTTTCTGTTTTTCTCGTTTACTTTGAAAAGTGCTGGGAATGTTCAATTTAGACCTTCGTCAAATCGTTTGGGATTAAATCATCTATTCTACCATTAATACAAATACAATCCACATACTTATAAAAAAAAAAAAAAAAAATACATATTGTAAAATCAATATAGGTACATTATTCGCTCGGTTTAGAATATAAAATAGAAATTTGCCATATAACCTACTCTACTAATACATTCTTATCTTTAATTTAAATTTAAATTGTATTTAATAAAAAAATAATAAAATCAAGTTTAAAACGATAACAATATTTCTAGATGAACTTTTTTTTTAATAATTTAGGGAATTTAATAGGTACTTGAAATATATTTTTAGAACATTTCAGTTTTATGATTTTTTTTTTTAAATTTAATTCTTACTTATTCAATATTGATTCTATCAAAACAATTCTACAAAAAGTTGATATAGCCATTTTCACACACTTAAATGATATTGAAAATCGCATTAAAAAAACTATTTAAGTTGGTTAACTTTTCTTAAATACGGTGTAATCCAAATAACTTAATTTACTGAATTTTTATCAAGTTTTGAAATATGTATTTATATACTTAAATTAATGTTATTGTAATATATTTATTAAAAATATATAGGTGGGCTGTTAGTATAAGATTAGTCGAAAAAAGTATTTCATAATCAATTTATTTTTTAATTTAAAGATTAAGGCTTAAACAATGAAGGTTGTATTATAACCTATCATTGAATTTCACGTCGTTATATGTGTTTCTTAGATACTAAGTATTACATTGTAAAAGGTTTTTCAAATTATTAAATTAACAATTTTTTTTTTAGTTACATATTTTTAAAATTTACAATTCTTTTATAATTTTATTGATACTTGAAAATTCCACTATTGTCATAGTTTGGTCTTCATTGAACGCCTCTGCTATAATTATTAATTAGTGTGGCATGTTCAGGTATGTGCAGGTTGAGATAAAATGAATATTGTATATATACTTCTGTATAACTGTAGTGCCGTGCCTAGCATAATCAGCGCCCGGTGCCAAGAATCATTTCTAGCGCCCCCACCCCCTCTACCAAATATTTTTATACTTTTAAAAACATTAGGGTAGAGGCGGAGATAGAATCGTCAGATTAACCTTATTTTTCACATTAAACATTTTTGTCGACATGTACATTGTACAAACACTTCTAAAGATGATATGTAAACAGGGAGAGAGCCTTTTTAAAATATATTTTGTGAATAATATTGACAAATGCATAATAGTATTAATAATTATTATACATTTTATTAATTGAACTCAGAAATTCACCAAATCTGTATTTATAATATAATAGTTGTAACTTATAAGTATGAAATAGTATAAACATGTTATTAAAATAGGTGATAATGTTTGAGGTATTTAAGTTAGTATGTTAATAAAAATAAAAAATCGCATCATTGAGTAAATTATTTTTATTTAGGTTACAAGTATATAAAAAATGTATACAGTAGAGCCTCGATAGTCCAGACCCCCGATAATCCGGTGAACGCGGTAATCCGGACGGCAAAATTCCATTTGTTCGTAAATAGTATACATATATTATTCAGAAAAAAATTACTGACTACTATACTTAAGTTCTACATACATATTATTATAAACATTTTTTTTTTGTAATTCATTAGTTTAGTTTTACTTTAATTTAATTATTATTCTTGAAATCAAAAATGCAATAAATATAAAAATGATGAAATTAAAAATAAAATCTTAGTCATTTGAGTAGGCAATTTTGAAAAACCTCCGGTAATCCGGAAAAAATCGATAATCCGGACGATGCTCGGTCTGAATTCGTCCGGACTATCGAGGCTCTACTGTATTATCTTAATTCTTAATATAGTATTACTAAACTTTTGAATGGATTTATACTTTATAGTAAATAGTCTTAATAAAATACTATAAAAATTAAATTTTTTAAATATAATAAGTACCTACTTGACTTGATTATGTATAAAAATTAATACATTTTAAATTTTGCTTTTAATAAAATATTTTTATTTAAAGCAATTCTCTGATAATTTCTATTAATTTTTTAAGATAAATACTGTGACACAAAACAAACGAAGGCTCTTGCACCAGAGCAAAAAAGAAAGACGAAAAAAATACAAACGAATATTATAGTATATAGGCTAATTTTATTCGTTATACGGGTTACGGTAAAGGCACATATATTAATTTAATTAATTAGGGAGGACGGCGGTCAGGTACACCGTACACGCGTCGAAATTTACAAATTCTAATAATTCAATTAATACACGTAAAAAAAAAAAATTACCACAATACCTACTTAAGTTTTAATTTTGTAGTTATAACTAAAAACATTTGCTTTTTTTGGTTCAATATGAAATTAAATTTAACTTTAAAACTATTTTGAATTAAAACTAAACAAAAGGTATAACTAAAACAGCATGTCATTAGATATCTGATTATTATTTATAATCTGAATAAATATGTTATACAATTATAACTGTATATGAGTATCTATAACAGTATAACATTTATTGTTTTGGGTGATTTCATTGTAAAAATTATAACAGTTAAAAAGTAAAATTAGTCATATGTAAAATTATATCAAATAATTCAATATCATAGACACCTATTGGGTAAACCGGTGTCATTTATTTACAAATTTTTATTTGTTAGATTAAACGAAAAGTAACTTACCTTAAAGGCTTTAATTAATAATTGTAATTTGTAAGAAAAATATGCACTATGACATGAACACTAGATAATATCATGGATTCAAGGGTTCAAAAGAAAAACGTACAACTCGTTCCACTCGTTCCAGTCGTTGTTATATGTCGCAGTCCATGTTATTAAATTAATTAATTTTAATTTTAACAATAATAATAATATTGTTATAATAATATAGTTGTTATCGACGACGGCAATCAGCGACGTCGTCATTTCGGGGAAAAAATAAAATATACTAACGCTAAAAATAAACAAAAATAAAAACACTATATTTGTCAACTGGTAGGCAATCAAGGATAATTATGTCGAGATAGTGGTGTTCGACGAGAAAAAAAATATGAATTAATATTGAGTATTTTAGTAATATTAATTAGATTATAAAAATGCTTTTGGCGCCCCGGTGGTTAATGGCGCCCAGTGCACGCGCACCTCTTGCACCCCCCTAGGCACAGCCCTAAGACTGTAACTATGGGAATCAGTTTGTTCTATGTTGTCAAATTGTCATAAATGTTTAAAGGATCTTTTCTTTAGAATGTTTCATTTTTAGGTTTTAAAAAACAAATTTTATTGACTAAACTGTTGTGAGTTGCTTTTTGGTAGAAGTTAATTTTTTTTCTTTAACACAATTTCATTAATATTTATTATTTAAAAATATATATAAAATTACTATTATTAAATATTAATTAATATTTAAAATAACTATAAATAGTAATTATCAATAGCATTATATATTTTCGTATATTATCTAAATTTAAAAAAGATGATTGAGTTAAAGGAAAATAATTGAAATAGTTATTAATTTATTATAATAGTTATCTTTATCTTTATAGTTTATATCTTTATACATTATTAAAACGTGAGGCGATTTTTTTGGACAGCTATCTGGAGTTATATTGGACCGATTTTCGTGATTTTTTTTCTCAAATGCAAGTACGCAAGAAAAACATCGAGATATTTGATTAAGAGTTGTTAACTTGGTGATAAATAATTGGGAAATGTATAAAGCATTTGTCATTGGCGATCTTTCGTATAGATTACCTATTTATAATTATAATGATTACAAACATTTAATAAGCCCAGATGTCGAGTATGCTAATCACGTCAAACTTGAATGCATTAGTCGACTTTATATCCAGATAATACATTTCGTGTGTATAGATCTAATAATCTTACTGAATTTGTATAGATTATGGTTCAGGTGCTATTATGTGTAATTAGTTTTTTTTTGGCCGCCTGTTTACGCAGGACATTATAGTGTTTTTGGTAATAATATGAATATTCAAAATTTATTTATTCTACTTAAAGGCTAAAGAAATAAATGCTAACACTAAAAGCAAGCATCATACCCACATATCCATTTAACTGGAAGAAGACGTGAAAGAAAAAAACATAATGAAAATCGTTCAAACCAAAATCCGAGTGCATTTAAAATAGGATATAAATGCGTTTATCACATAATATAGTTCCCGTTACTTCCTATAACTTGGGAAATTTAACATTTAAATGCTAGCATTGTTATTCTTTGCGCGTTGAGTGTGAAAAAACAACGACTAAAGGACTGCATGTTTGTTTATGTTGTGGTAATTGCAAAATATCTTTACCGGGGTGCCATTTATCATATAAAATATTTGATTTATTTACTGGTGAAAATTAAGAGTCTAAACAATTTAGAGAAAATATACGTCAATATAATAGTGCAATGTCATTTGTCTCTTTTGGTTCTCAAATAATATTACTATCGGGGTATGGGCCGTATTGTTTTAAAATACATGGTGATAATATAATCGTATTAGCTCCCTTTATCCTAGTTCTGGACAAAATCCATCGTATGGTAAATTATATATTTTAGATTTTGCTGAAGCAAACAAAGTTAGATTAAACAAATTACAAAATATATTACTAAAAAGTTATATACTTGATAAATTACATAATGTATTATCTAAAACTAATCCATATGCTCAAACAAATGTAAATGTAATATCTTACAAACAAATGCATGCTGTACTGACGGTTCAAGGTGAGAGTTCAACTACTATGATGGTTATTGGTTATGCGATTTAATCATGAACCTACAGAGAAGACATCCGTATTGGCACAAGGTACAACGCACAACGATCCAACAGTTTCTGAAATCGCAGCAGTATTTGAATCGTCAGATGGTGCACCTCCGTGAAAGATAGTGACATAGACAATAGACATATAACATATATAGATAATAGATTATAGACTGTAACCCGGCATCGACGCGGGTAATTCAGTTAGTAACTTATAAATAGTTGTATGGTGTACAGTGTACTTTGTTGTTTTATGCTTATAATACGATGATTAATTAAAATTGATTTAGTAATAAACAGAATTACTTTTTATGTAAAAATTAATATAATAATGGAAACCAAAAAAAAATATTTCTTTCATATATGTGATAAATCAATTATGAACTATATTTGGTAATAAATAATGATATTATATTTAGCATTGTGATGTGTAAGATGTGTTGTGATAATAACCAATCTATATTTTGTAATATATATGTAAATTTGATCGACTAGCTAGTAGCTACCTACGCTCCGCTCCACTTTTGTTCACGGACACACCTAGTTATAATATGTTTATTATCTGAAACCAATGGTAACCCGGCGTTGACCGTCCCAAAGATTTGTGTTTTTATAAATATATTTGTAAAAGAATGTGTTATATGCAATATTTTTATACTAATCAAAGGGGTAATGCAATATGTAATCAATAGCAACCCTATATAAATAATCAAAAAACATTTTTTTTTTCGTGAGCTATACATTTAATTAATGTGTGAGCTACCTTCTAGCTATAGGAGTTGAAAAATACGATATCAACACCCACCAAGTCTCAAAGAATTAATTAATATAACTTAAAACGAAAATGGTTTAGTAGTTTTTAAATCTCTAGCTAACAAACAGATGGACAAACATCCATTTATATAATATGTATAAGAATTAAGAATATGATATATAATATAATATTAATTTTTATACGATGTGGCCACATTTGGTTGCATTTTTTCAGGGGAGGGGCTATTATTTTTCAAAGTGAATTGACCCACGTTTTTGTGTCAACCACGAAGATTAGAACTAATCTTAAATATTTAAGGTACGAACATGTGAAACATATTTACATTTACAGTGGGAACTAAGGTATAGGTATAAAAAAACAAATTTAACACTTTGCGTTTTAAAAAGACGTACCTACCTAAGAAGAAAAAAATCTACATAAAACAAATTAACAGAACCTAGCTGTAACCTTCTTGTTAAAGAACACAATTAGATTAAGTTAAAATATAATATTATATTATGCAATTAAGCAATTTGATTATAATATGTAATATGTATATTGTAAATAGAAATAAAATATTTAAAATTCCCTTACATAATATTATTTTCTAACCAACCTGTCTTTCTACACAGATAGGTAACTATATTGCCTAAACGTAACGCCGTCTTCTAAGATATCAATGTAAATATTTAAAAAAAAACCCAGAAAACTCATTGCTTCTTTATTTGTTAGTTTTGAGTGAATCTTATCATTGACCTCATAGCAGGTAATTTGTATGGATGTATTCAATTTTAATTCAATGATAAAGCATTGACGCATTGTATACGAAAAACAATTATGTGTTAAGGAGATGGGTGGATCAGCATCATTATATTTCTATAATATTATATAATCTATATTCGATAGGTTGAAGTGATTTGTGCTAAAAACATTGCATATAACTTTTAAATCAATATCGAAATATCAAATAGTATAGATTAAAATTATTAGTCTTAATATATAGAATATTGCAACTGTACAGTAAAAAAAAAGAAAAGAAAATCCATCGCTGTTAAACCAACAGCACGGCCTACAAATTATACAGGGTGATTCACCAAGCATGCTCACTACTTTTTATTTTCAAGAATGCAATAATTCAAAATCTGATTTTTGGAATTTTCAAATATATTAAAAGAACATATTTTAAAATTCTTGAGATTTTTTTGTATTACTTATAAGGAGTGTCTTGTGGAGATACAAACTTCTGTTATTAAAATGAGAATCCTCATTTTCCACAGTAAATTATTTAGCAGAACATTTTTCTGAATGATTTGACAAATCAAAATCAAAATTCAAATGAGTAGTTTTTGAGTGTTTTTTTACTTTGTGTACAAAAGATAATAAGTCCATAATAATGGGTTAGGAAGATATGTGGTCTATGGTGATTTGATAATATTTTAGTTGGTAATTGATATTAATTTGGCAACATTTATAATTTAAAAAAATGGTCCACATACTAGATCCGATATTACATCTATTTGATATTTTTGTAAAACCAGTTGTACCTAAGGACTTAACCATCCTTAGCTTAAACATTTTTATATCTGAGAAATTACTCCTTCGAATTTTGAATTAGGTGAAATAACTATGTGTTTAAAATATTTATCCTCCAAATAATTTACAGTAAAAAAGTGGGTACAAAATTTTGCATCACCACATGACACTCCTTAAGTAGTGAACAAAATCTCGAGAATTTTAAAATATGACCTTTAAGTATTTTTATAAACTTAAAAAATCAGAATTTGAATAAATTAATTATTAAAGGAAAAATGGGTGGTGGCATACTTGGTGAATCACCCTCTATACTAAAATCGTATCTCGGAGTCTGGCTTATGAGGGAATTTCCCTCTCACCTCACCTTGATTCAACATATTTTATCACCACTTGCCTATGAATTATAGTTGTATTATAACCGCGGTCTTGAAACGAGTAATGATTGTCAATTCGTGCTGAAATCTTCCGCCATGTCTAAAATGACATGAACATAATAATAATATTATATTATGTAATCTGACGGACGATGGTAATCAACTAAACTGATATTTTTTATGTAAACACAATGGGAATGGCGTTATAAATACTTATAATATACAAAGACAGAGTTGACAACAATGTGTAACTTTGGATTTTCTATACAATTATATATTATGGCAGGTGCGACGGCAATCACGTTGTTACGATAATAAACCAGCAACATAATCCTACATTGTGTGTAACGGAGAAACGCATTTCAAAATAGGAATAATGTATACACAATACATGACATATTATTTAACTTTACAAGGTACCTACTTCGTCATATATTCGAAAAAAAAAAAAATTTCGATAAATTACAATAAAATATTAGCTTTTTATAACTATACATTCTGTATGTTTTCAAGTGCCTGTATACAATTGTTTGTTGTACATTGCTTGAGTGCTAAATAGCAAAATATTGTTCTATCAATGTTTTTTAAAACATAATATTTCTGTTTAATTACCTTATACCTGCTATATAAGCTATATTATAGTAATTTGACCAAAAAGTGTAAATACTTTAATATATGTTGTTGGAAAAAGTAAATATTGTTTTTTATTTATAGGATTTGTAATAAATAATGATTAGTTATTCTTGTATTTTATTAAAAATCATAATGGGATTCTACGATAAGATTCCTACGAGTCTATTTGAATTTTTTTTTATTTACTGTAAAAAAACATTTGCAGTGTAACCCATAAATATATGGTACCTAATAGTGGTATTTTGATATGCAAGTAAGTTTTGTTATATCAATAGTCTCGTTGTTTGCCATAGAATTTCTTAACTACTTCGGTGTAACTGAATTTGTATCTACAATGATATAATTCTAGTGTATTTCTGTCAAAAACACGTGACTAGTAAGTAAAATTTAAACTAAAATAATAAGAAAATCGCAATCGATGAGTGACGACGATGGAAGGGGACGGGGCTACAGGGGATTAAATACGTTCGGAAGCATAGCTGAGTAGTAACTAAAAGCGGCGCTCGCCACTGGTACCATTATACTATACGTGACTACCTTGAAAAAACAGATAGAATAATCAATAATCGAGATTATTATTCTATTATGTACTTATATAATATCGCAGCAGACATTGCGTTATTATGACATCTAAAACAAATTTTCATTTTTAAAACGATTAAATATTTTAAATTTGTATCTGTCGACAAATTATGTTACATAATTTACAGGCATAGGCGTAAACAGGCGGTGAGGAAAGAGGGATCGCACCTCTTTATAGATAATTAAACAAGACAATGTCCCCTCTCTTGGTATTTCGTAATTAATTAGAAAAATATTACCGAAAATATATTTCTTGAAATTTGTTGTTCAGAAAAGTATTATATTTTAAGTAATTATAAGCTAAACATCTACAAAAATTAAAATTTTTAACATTATAAAAAAAGTCTATACTATTTAATTCATTTTTTATAAGTCTTTATTAACTATTTTTTTTAAAATAAGAATCATTCTTTTTTGTGTTAATTGACATGCAATCTTTTTGAAAATTATACATCTTCAAATTCCAACTTGTAGGTTCGATTTATTGAACACTGTGTACCACTAAGGTTAATATTCCTATGTCTATGTCGTCTATGATAATATTCACTTTTAAGGACTATATTATGCTTAGACTTTACTTCCTTAGTATATACATTTTAGTAACTCAAAAACTTATCGTTTGAATTTTTGTTTCGGGTAAGTATAAGTACATGGACATTTTCAAAAAACTCGCTGTTTGGTTTTATTTTTTTATTTAATCGTTACAGGTACTACTATTATATTTATACTATATTAAATAAATTATTATTATGATATAGGTTTATGTATATTGTATAAATATATGAATATTATTGAAATATTGAATAATATATTTATTATACCTAGAAATAATAAATTATATTTTCAAAAGAAATAAGCAGGAGTTAAATGAATAAAAATAATAATTCAATGAATTATTTAGTTCATGGTTAAAAGTAACATCTTCTGGTTAGACGCATGATTTATCTGAGTCATGGCGCATGATTTTATGAACCATTATTTAAGGGATATGCCCTATAATTATACATATATTAAAAATAATTATAACTAACTATTGTTGTTGTTTTTAACTTGTTATAGGCATACCGATATTACCTTCTATTATATTATTTTAAATTAGCTGCTTGTAGGTATCACGCACGGTTTCAATAATTTGCGTTAAAAAACACGCTGCAACATTCATTATACGTGGCACATGCAATAATACTATAATAGTATAAAACTCTAGTAGCTTGTATTTTCAGAAGATATTTTTTAATTATAATACTATATTACTGTACATAATTTGTAAGTAACATTTTTAAATACTTTTTAATTATTATTAATGAATAAATATCGAACATTTTAGGTTTATATTATATTTGTACAACTATACGTAACAAAGAATTAACAAGTATCTGGTTATAGCTGGTGTTCAATGAGAGTTATACGGTTTTTAGTTGATAACAATTTAAGGACCGAGGAAGTCGCTCTTCGAGTCTGCTGTATAATAGAAGTCGAGTGTATCTCGTATTGAGTAGGTCCGTGTAAAAATTTATGTGCCGAATTTAGATTCAATTATAAATCATTGTATACTATGAAAAACGATTCTGAGAGGAGACAGTCGTCAGTCTGTCTATATATTATAATGATTATACAAAATAATACGCGATTTTGACAAATTTTATAAAAATTTGAACTAAAGAAATTTTAATCCAGAGAATGAGAAATCGTAATTGTATATGTTTTGTATTGCTTCAAGAAAAAATTGTGATAATCTTTGTAATATTTTTTCCAGATTTAACTCACGAGCAAAAATTGTATCATACATACGTCGATTAAGAACTAAAAACACTAAAACAGTCAAACATTTCAAGTGTCTATTATAAATAGCTCAAAAAGAGCCATTATGATTTGTAAAAGTTTACCATGTCTATGGAAAATTTTGATTTAAATATTTGGTAAAGATTTTATAAGTATTTAAAAGTTTTTAAATTGAAACAAAATCTATTTTATTTAAAGCTAATTTTACGAAAATGTCCTTGTTTTTATGTTTTTCCTAATAATTCAAGGATATATACTGGGGCCTCGGAATATCAACTGTTTACCCCTAAAGTACGACCTAGTTACGGAAAGATGCCCTCCATTTAATTTGAAGATTTGTGCATTTTTTCGACTGCAAAAACTATAAAAAAAATGACTGACAAAAAAAATGAAATCATTTTAAAACCAATAGGTTTGCTCCGCTCTGAATCTAAAATCCAACTGCACTTATAATATTATTTTAAATGGTTTCAAATTATTGATTAAATAAACAATGTTATTTTTTATTAGGCACTTATTAAGTATCATTTACTATAATTAAGTGTGCTTTTATGCCTGTGCCTTATTATTAATATTAAAAGTTAAGTATAACGATTCAATTATTAATAATGGTCGTTGTAATATGTGTGTTACTTATATTACTGTTTAGTTATTTAATAATTCGTTTAATTTTATTGATAATAAATTTAATTATATACATTATAATACAAGCGAATCGATTAACATATCAATTGGCGATTTGAGTTGACAATTTCAAACACGAGATGCCACAGTAATAGATTTAGGATTTTATTTGTACTCATCAATTACTTTTTATACGAAACAATAATAATTATTAATCATTATACATTTATTTATTAACTAATGTTATTTCAATCGGCAAATTCCCAATTAAGGGACTTTCAATTTCATAATATTTAAATAGATACATCCTATATTTTGTGTAAAGATACATATTAAAACTTGATACCTTGGTCGTGATATCATCAAAAATCAAAATGCTCTAATATGTAAAACCATAAAAAAATGTATTGAACCATTTCAACCAAAAAACCGAATGTATCCGAACAGTGTGATTATAAATGTGTTGAACTAATTTTCTACTATAGTAAATAGGTACCTAATGAATAATATTAATTAAATATTGTTTTAGTTTATTATTTCTGCAGTGGTGAGTGGTGACAATATTGTTTTTTTAAAGGTGGATAACTATATGTATTTTATTTCAAATATTCTGTCCAACTCCTAATAAAACTTCCATATTATATATTAATTTTGATAACCTTGATGATATTTCTATACTGCAAACACGATTCTATATTCTGTGTTTCTGTATAATCGTATATGGTAAGGAAAGTAAAGCGATCTTTAATGTTCCAACAAACAAGTTTGTATTTTACTTATTTTAATGCATGTGTGTTATAGTTGTGGATAGAAGTGATAAAATATATAAATGTTGGTGATGTTAACATAGATAATTCTGTAAATTATCAACCATGAATGCGAATAATACATTCAAACATTTTACATCAATATTATTGAAATGGGTGCAATAACACCGGATCTAACTTTTAATTAAGGCGCAATATGCCAATGTGTATATATATATATATACACATTGTAATACACTAATACATCATACATTTTTTCAAAGTTAAGTAAATTAACCATTTTCTCCATAAAACCAAAACTTATAGAATTGTATACATATAAAAACGACGCATTGTTTTCCCAATTCACGCTAGTAGTTACGTCTATTTGCATAAATATAAGAGCTTCATATTCTTCAATGTTTCTTAGTCTTTTAAATCCTAAACTAAAAAGTATAACAATCATTTATACAAACTAATAAATATCGTTCTACGCAAAATACTATAATGATGTACTTATAGTGAATTATTTAATGATTGCAAATATACATTTTGAACAATACTTATGTGATAACGATAAGTACCTACATTTTTCAGTGATCCGATTAATCTCACAACTTTTTGATTTTTTTAAATAGGTGATAATTTTACTTTATATAGGTACTTATAAGACTGAAAATTATATTATCATATAAGTAAGCATTAATTTTGCTGCATTATAATACATAACCAGATAACCTACATATACAACCTATGATTAATTATTAATAATTAAAATTTGTTAAGATTTCTTATTACAAAATGTAGTCGTTGAAATAAAAATGTTGTCAGCTGCTAGAATGGATTGTATAAATAAAATATAAGTATCTAGAAATCTATGTACATTAGTAAATAATAACTATTAACATCAATGACACTGCGTAATAATGTTAAAGATATTTTATACGCTGTTAAAGACGTATTTGAATAAGCAACTTTGGATGACTATTATAGCTAGTAGCTACCGTATTTTTTCTTAAAAAACTAATTTATGTAATTATGTGTGTATAAATATTTGACATGTTTTAACACGTATATTGTGTCGTTTAATCGTTATAGTATGAGTAATGCTTAATGAGTATGATCTTCGATACTTGATATTTTAATCACAGCTCACAATAGTTCTATTGGACATTTGAACGTTTGTTTGATTATACTTGATTCAGCATGGTTATATAAATACGTACACTAATCCAATGCGTGATTTTCATCTTGTTGGTCAAATTTAATCATTCCAAAATTAAAAGTCCATAACTCATGTCTCATACAGTTTCTAGTTTTTGAAACATTTTGTCTACAACTACCGGATAGTATACATAGTGCCTATACACAATATACTAATATATTTTTATTACACATACACAATTAACGCTGCTTTTTTAAAAATTGTATAACTTTTTACTTGCTAATTGAGTTGCCATCACTAATAAAATGCAAACAAAGAGTTTATACTATATGGTTGCAATTTCATTATAGTTTCTTATTTATTTTCAAGCCCTAAAAGTCTATTAAATTATTTTATATAGGTAAGGTCGCAAAGAACAGCTAGCTAGTGCTAGATCGATTTATAATTTGTTTTTGAGCTTTATAGAACAGCTGTAAACCTCTATAATACCTATAATATTGTTCTGTGATAATACAGTGCTGCAGAGTGCAGAGGATCGTTGGTATCCCGAGCCGATTAAGCAGAACTAAATGATTAGACATTATAATATCCAATATAGGAAAGGAGACGGCGTAATATAATACCGAAAGAATACCGAACAACAGAATAGTCAATAGATAACTACAGCTAATCTTAACGTACCTACTGTTTGTTAAGTAGTCCAACATGTCACATTTGTTGCAACAAATTACTCTGTTATAATATATAATATTACACGATAATTAAACTTAAAGTTTATAAAGTACTTCGTTTCGTGTATAAAATTGATGTGTTTGTATAATTTTATAGTAAATGATTATTAAAAAAGCTGTACTAATCAAATTAAGTTGACTTACTGGTTAAAAATAATGATTAAATAGTTATTAATTTAAATAATTTGACATCTTTATTAATGGTAATTGTTATGAATCTTTTCACTGTGTTTATTGTGTATTTGTGTCTATCATTGTTAATGATACATATTATATATATTATATATTATATGATAATATATTACTATAAAAGTATAAGCCATTGATTATAATAATGTATAATCAATGCTATTACAATCAAACACAAACATATAATCATTACCTATTCAAAATAATTTGTATGTTAAACATGTCAATTAATAATTATAATTTACAAAAATCGTGATTATAATTTATATTATCAAACCAAACTATATATATAATAGGAACATTTTGTTACAACATTTTTAAAACTAAAATGAAATATTTCGACCTTTTTAACACATATATTTTTTAATGTTTGAAAAAATGAAATGAATTATTATAGACATTTTCTCATGCTTTGGACTACCAAAGTGCATCGGGTTACGCTTATACCGTATACACCCTGATGGCTTAAAACTGTAAAATAAAAAATAATTTTCAACAGGTTAAGTTTCTCAAAGAACTCAAGTAAGGTCAAATTATTATATCATTAGGCCCCCTTTCAAAATGTTCACACGGGTCCCAATTAGATTATTTACTGCTACAACACTGGACGACAAACTGAACTTAGATTATATAGTTGTTTTACATACATATTTTATATCTAAGTCTAATTATTAATAATGTTTTATAGCTATACTAAACAATTTTTTACTCCTTTTACTACGCTAACTCAAAAATATGTTAAAATTAACGTATTAAAATTGGTACCTATATTAAATATAACCTCACCCACCATAATAATTATGGTTTTCATGTACGGAAGTTTGTGATTAAAGTCGTAATCATTGAATTACCAACTATAAATATAATAGTGCCTACAATACAAATTATTATTTCGAAAGTCTTAATTAATTTATCCATGTTAGTTTTAACACCAACATTATCAGTGATTAGTTAGTGCGAAAAAAAATAATATAATAAATATTCTATCGACTTGATATAATATGAACACTAATTATAAGCGCCACTAAAATATTAGACCAGAACATTTACCGTAGTTAGAATAATGTGTAATTATAAATAATAAAATAACTGTACCTACATAATTATACAGTTATAAATTAAAATAAGTATTAAGGTACTATTAATATCAAATTAATCTGCAAATTTAGTGATATATATATAATATGATGAATACAATATCAAACAATTAAAATACCTATAGTAGATTAAAAATAAAATCATACAATTTAATTTCGTTTCGCAAACAAATAAAAACATAATATTAAGTTTATAAAAAAAAATATCATTAACTAGGTATCTGCCTGATTAATTAAAAAGAAAACTATTTAACTTATACTTTGGTATAACCAAATTCGAAAATTGAATGCAGCTATCTAACGACCTAACGTATCTTTGTAGTACCTATATTAAAAAAATATAAATTATATTAAAAATATAATATGTAAATAAATCTTATTTGCGGTTGACTACACACACAATCACAGTGTTATTTAATGATGTAATACCTTGCAGTTATTATAAGTGTACCAAAAATATTTTCTTGTTGAGAATAAAATCATGCAATTTATTCTATTAAGAGATAAATAAATAAATAACTAATAAATAAATAAATTCACAGGTGTATAGACGTATAGTATAGTAGTAATATTTCAAACGAACATATTTAACGTAATAACTAATATCTATGTTTTTATGTATTATAATATTATATACCTACCCAAATTTATATTTTCACTATTCAAGTATTCGATAAGCAAATTAATAACTGCACGCTGTTATAAAATATGTACAATTAGTCTATGAAAATATAGGTGTACCTATAGTACCTACGTCATAGATTTTTTTTCAAAGATACTTGGGAATAGTTATTATCACAATATTGAATTTATTTTAAAAATAAAATTTGAACAATTATTAATAATATAGTAATTGAAACAGGTGCATGTATCATGCATGATATAATATAATAGCGACAGTAAAATAATTTAAGCATAGATAATTTATTTAAATAAGCATATTGCAGAGAATTTGATATTTAAATATGTTGCACTTTATACCTTCTATATCGAATCATATTAAATTACAATTTATGCTTGTATTATAAATTATAATCGTGTTGCAAGTTGCAGTACAAATGATAAAAATACAATTCTTGTCTACCACAGTTACAGCAGTAAGGTTAAGTGGATAGGTACTAGGTACAATATGTCTATACCTATATTATAATTGTATATTTATATAAAAGTACCATTTTGTTAATTTATTGACTTTTTGAAAACAAAACTCAATGCTACAATTTATAAATAACCTCTGAAATTAATTTACCATAAATCATAATAGGTAACATGTCAGTTTATTGTCAAACTATTAATTTGATATTATTTAGTTTAATCAATCGATCAAAGCTGTGTGTCGTGAGTTAAAGATATTACATATGTTTAAAAGCAAAAATATTAACAATTTTGATCGGAAATTCTTTCAAAATCCTAGCTGATAACCTTTTTTTTAATGATTTTGAACAGTTGTCAGTAGTTTTCTTTTAACACTAGATTACTAGAAAATCAACTATTGAGAAAATCAAAAAATAACTAAAACATTTCATAGTTGTAAAATAGCTCCACTAAAAAGAGTCTAAAATTGTACTTATTTTATGTTGCAAGTATAATGTGCATGAATATAGTGAATACATCGAGCAAATTTAACGTAGAGTAAGTAACTCGTTAGTTTATATTATATTTTAAAAAATAAATGTTTAACCGTGTTACATATGATTTATTATTAAAATAGCTGGATTTATCGAAAGTAGATTGTATCGAGGTTAGGATACATTTATATTAACGTGGTTTAGTAGTTACGAATTGTAATTAATAGGATGTTAAAAAATGAAACAGAAAAAATAAATAATCATTAACAAAACGTATGTAATGTTAAAATGTTAGATTAGTTGTAAATATTTTAAATGATATACAACAAAATTAAAACCAAATCAATAATTTATTAGATATATGAGAATTTATAAATTTGTTAAATTTACTGACTCACTGGCAATAAATTACGTGGCGATTATGTGGCATAATCATTTATTTTCTCTATTACTTTCGCTTAAGGGCATCCTAAATTCCTAATACTATACTATAATAATTATATATTTCTGATTATATATATATATATATTTATTTATTATATTTATCGCTGGCATATAATAAGCGGTACCTAATATTTATACGTAGAACTGTAGAAGGCGTATTTTAAATGTTTGTCCTATTTCATTCGTATTAGCTTTCATATTTTATAATTGTTAACGTCATTCGTCAGGTAAATCGGTCAATAAACATCATGAAATATTAAAATATAAAAATCATATCGTAGGTACTTAAACCATGACGTGTAATATTAGTCAGATAAAATCATCTATATCTGCGAAAGTATACCTAGGAATTATGTTTAAATTGTTAAAAAAAAACACACACACAACATTTTAAAATGAATACATTCATCTCTCCGCTTAGAATCTAAAATTCAGGTAATGGGATATTTTCAATCATATAAAACTAGATTCTGGATAATATATTTTCACCATGCCACATTGCCACATAGTGCATATACCTATAATTACGTATTTACGTACATTATATGAATGTTCTATGAGTGCATTTAACATATTATTTCTTAGAATATTATCTGATTTGACCAGTTTTGTCTATAAAGTATAAACTAGCTTCAAAATTGACATCAATAGCAATAATATTTACTAATAAAATGTATATGCTTTATCAAAAAACTTAAAAATGTTATACAATGTTCCTCATATTGTAGATACTTTTATACCTACTGAATTAAAAAATATCCAAAAAACATTTAGGTAGGCACAATATTGTAAAAATACATATTAAACTCAACAATTTTCTTTTAAAGACTTATAATTTTTACGAAATTGGATGTTCAAACAATAAACGAAAAATAACGATTCTTTCTCTGACAATTTTAGTTACGCTGTAGTTCAAAAAATATTAATCATAGGGACTCGCAACTTTTTCCATTGCTTAAATTATTATTTTTTATAGATACATAACGAAATTTTCAAAATATTAAATATTTAGACTAAATTTAAGCTATTCATAAAAGTTAAAATTATCCTATTAACACCGTTCTATATGGGTACCGCAGTGACGTGTTAAACAAATTTTAAAATTGAGAAAAATCTATGACACTGCAGGGACTATCATTTACCTAATATGTGGACTAATACTTCCTATAAATATTTTTTATAACAGAAAAAAAACATTGTTATATTTTATTATATATTTTTTGTCTTTTTAAGATTTATCATACACCCATCTTATTTAGACTTGAGGCGATTTCCTAGAAAAAAACAATATATAAACTACCTATATCATGAAAATATATACTTAGTAACGAAAGCTACAAGGCCGTCGTTGCTCATAATCGTTTATTGATAATTGA